>CAMTDV010000017.1:35201291-36553375 GCA_947069175.1 Scalesia atractyloides | reverse complement strand
GTGGTTTGGTAAATTTCTTGTCTTGTTTAGTGTATAGATCCTGCGAGGATTTGTTTCAAGCTTACTAGGACCTCTTTCAATGCCCTATGGTATTGGATGGCGGGGGTACGAATAGCTTGAACCCCTCATATGTAAACTACTATTAAAACATAAAACCGGCCTCTTGGGATTGTATCCCTGCTGACTCAAACCACTTGGCCGAGGGTAACGTCACCTTCAAAAGAGGGGCCTACTACTTTTCGCATTAATAACTTACTTAATTATCTTTCAATATTCCGATCTCTTGGGATTGTATCCCTGCTGACTCAAACCACTAGGTCGAGGGTAACGTCACCTTCAAAAGAGGGGCCTACTACAACAACTAAGATAATCTCTTAAAAGTCCGAAAGTGCGAAAATCATCGAAGGATATATAAAAGAGGAGTTAGAACCAAGTGATTCTATCTTGTCTATCTGTAGTTCTTTTTATTTATCTTTTTATGTTTATTTTTATCTTTCACAGCTTTTATAAAAAATTGTATCGATTAGGCGTTAACGCGAAACCGGTATTAAAAGCTCTTATTTCTTGGACGACCTCGGTATCTTACCAACACTATACTACGCTCGCAATGGGTGCACTTGCCCTAGTGTGTATTTAGTGTTAGTATAAGATCATGTTTTATAAATTTAAAACTTGACTATGGACTTAAAATATCAATAAAATCATAACAAGCTTGACACGCACCAAGGCTCTTCCGGTTTTTAGGTTCCTTTGAGCTAAAAATACTTAATATGTTAGGATACCCGTGGGTACTCGTCTAGTGCTCATAGAAAAAAAAGTAAAAGAAGGAAAAGTTTGATTTTTTAATTCTTTGAGTTTTGGTATAAAGCGGTTAGGAAATAGTCAATTGGTTGTTACTTTTATTTCATAAGCTTGAGTCGGGATTATGTGGATTTCTGGCTTTCAAGTGTGAGACCTTTGGTTTACTAACTGAACTTGAACGTAAATAATCATGATAAGGGCCTAGGAACCGGTGTTGAGTTTAAGAGGATCGTATACCCGCAATCGTGAGTTAACATGTGTTTGATTATTAATTAAAGTAAATTGAGTTTTGAGATTGAATATGTCTTGATTATGATTCCGTAACTTACATCTTTTTCAAGGGACGAAAAAAGAGCAAGTGTGGGGATATTTGATGTAATGCAAATTACATCTGTATCCATGTATAGTTTGTATAATAATTTGAGTCGTTTTATGTCATTTTACCATTGGTTTTGTATAATATAGTGTCTTGTGTGCTTTGCAGGGTCCCGGGAGTGAAAACGAGCTGAAACGTTAAGGAAACGAGCACAAATGAGGAGATTTTGGCTTAGTGAAGGATTCTCATGGAATGAAAATGGATATTTGATAAGATAAGAAGATAGATAATTGCATTACGAATCCGCAGGCGAAAACGGTGAAGAAAATGGAATTGAAACGAGGAAGTTATTGCCGAAACGGTTTTCTTAGTTCGCAGGGCTTGGCGCTACGCGACGGAGGACCCCTATACAAGTCGCGGGACGTGGTGCCTGACATGATCAGCATGGAAAACTTCATATTTAAGCCCTATCTAAGCCCATATTTAACCTAATTAATCCCAGACAACCTTAGACGACTTGGGAGCTTTTTGGACGAATTTCAGACATCTTTTGGAGCATAATCGAGCAAGACAAAGCATCGGTTGAAGTTGTGAAAACTTGGGATCGTGTTGGCTCGCGTGTTCAACATCTGGATTTACTTATTCTCTTGTTTATTGCTTTGTTTATGTTTTGCTACTTTGTGATGACACTTGTTCTTGATTTCTTAATGATGTTAGGCTAAATACTTTGAACTACCTAGATTGGATTGAATGGATTTGTAAAGTTTTGATTTTTATTATGGATATTTAGTTATTTATGGATTATTTGCAAAAGTAGTGGATTCGATTATTAATTTGATGTGTTTGCATGCTTAGAATTGTTTAGTTGTCGTTTATTTACGTCGTGTGAGTCTTGGTGAATGTCTTTCACATATTAGGTTCATGCTAGATTATAATCTTGTATTGTGATCTTTTTGGTTAATTGGCCGATATACCTTAGAAGCGATAATTGATAGTTAAGTGAATTTAAGTGTTCTACTAATCTCAATAGATGTGAGGTGCAAGGTTATTGTTAGGTCTAAGTCATTAAATTGCCAGGTAGGAGCTTCGTGAGGAGTCTGAACTAGTTTCCCTAATGACCCTTGTCTAACAAGTCAAATTGAGAACCCGAGTCTATCCTAGATTTATAGCCCGTGAGGGAGTAAATCAGATTAGGGTGCTTAACCACTCAGATAGCCTGTGAGGGAGTCTAGACCAACCAGTGTTTTAACAGCCTTTAGAGTGCCATAAGTGTCTTCCTAAGAAGGGTCGTGGGTCGTGTTCGGTATCTCGATAGGTTTAGTGTTAGAAGATCTCGGTTCCATAATAACTAATATTCTAATAATATCATTACCGATGCAAGCCAGGATTCCAGTCTAGGTAGTTGTTTAAACCATCTGAGTAAAACCCAAGTTCACTTCGTGTCTAGTTAACTTAGTTAAATTAGTTTAATTAATTTGCAATTTTAGGATTTCTAGAAACCCCCCCCCCCCCCAAACATAAAAACAATTAGTCTCATGTCCTTGTCAGTGTCAGTCTAGATAGAGTCTAGTTACCATAGTTAAACTGAGTCTAGTGGGTTCGATACTCGGACTTACTTAGGCTATACTGCATTGATCGGTATGTTTGCCGGTTGTGTGGTCTAGGTTTTAGAGAGTCTTAGTTTAAAATTTTAAAACTTAGAGTGTTTAGTTTAAGGTTAATATTAGTTAGTTTTTGTAGACCACTTTTAACACATCAACTTACAATAGCTGAACATCGCTCACTAAAGTGTTTGCACATTTGCAACTCCTTGTAGAGTTCTCCTTGGCAGTATATTCCAAAACCATGTAGACTTCTTCAACTGTAAATTATTATGTTTCAAAAAAAACAATATGCTATCGTTTCCATTTAAACAATGAAATGGTAGAAAGAATCTATACCTGGATATAAGGTAATATCAAACTGTTCAAACATGATATGATGAACAACCCCTGATATAAAACCTGCGAATTAAGGAAAATTCAATAGCATATTACACAAAAATAATGGAATATGACATGCGAACCTACAATATTGATAGATAGTGTCAAACCCTAAGCAAATCAGTTATAAGTATGACCCATGTTTACAAATCCATCATGCATTAGAATAAGAATCAAGAATTCGATTATGAGCCTAGGCCATGTCTTGTTGACCATTTTATTTGGCCCTTTTTCACAACATTTTAACACAACATGTAGAGTATCAATCCACTTATTTAATGTTTAAAAAACAAGATCAAACCCTATAAACACTAATCTAGAAATCATCATCCAATGTGAGAAATCAAGATAAAAAAGACAATCGGATGTCAAGAGCCGTAATATCAGTTTTCCAAGCAAAACTGTCACAATATGAGGTAATCTGATGTAGCAACATGTAATACGTTGATACTTTCCATTTACAGAATCCATGGTAAATCGGTTTCCTTCGACCAAGAACATCCTAATGAAATCGATGAACAAACATGATGAAATTGAAAGAACCGAAGAAAACGAACATCAATCAAGCAAAACAAACCCAAATTTTGTAAAGGACAAAAATCATGACTCCAACTCATCCAAAAAGAATTGTGTTCAAAGCTCAGTTCTTCCATAGAGGCAAGCATTAATCTCAAAATCATCATCATAATCTATTTTAAAATACAATGTTGTTCACATTCTGGATCTACAATGTCGTTTCGATTGAATTTTGAAATCAAATGAAAAAGAAAGCGGTTATCTTTAGTCTTGAACAAAGACCAATCAACTTTAGGACTAGAACAAAAGTGTGATCAATGGAGAGGAACAAGTTGAGTGTAAAGGCAAAATGAATGTGCATTTTGGGTTTCTTCAAAACTAAAATGGGTCATAAACACTGGGTTAAGATCCACATGTTTTTATCAAAATGAGTTAATGAGTTTAGGCATGAAAATACAGACGCTGATGATGATTCACCAATAAAATACATTTTTATTAGAGAGCACAAACTTAATTTTTATTTTGTTTTATAATTAGTTATTCTTTTCTTTTATCAATTGGGCATGCAAACTTTATTTCTTGGGTTTTCGTTTCTCGTTGTGATAAAGTGACGAATCAAACCAATATTGATCGAATGACCGCCGCGAAGCGTAAAAAATCCCACTAGTTTGTAGGGTTGTTCTTTTTTATCCGAAACCCGATACCTGACCCAAATTCAAAGCCACCCGAACTCGATTAGAGAATAACCGAAAAAACCAGAACCCCAATAACCTAAACCCGACCAACCCGGACCTTAAATGGGTCGATCATCGGGTCACTTTTTCCCAATAAAAAACCTGAAAACCCGACCCGAAAACCCCGAAACTCGAAACCCGAACATTAATTGTCTTTTTTATAGATGCGGTTTGATTTGGAGTGTTTTGTATTTGAAACATTAAGTTTTGAGACTTTTGAATATTATCTGAGCATATTGTTAAATGATGTTTGAATTGTGATGATATTTATTTAACAACATGATATATGTGATGATATTTGTGAAAAAAAACATTATTTTTTTTTATTTTTACATATAAACCCAAAAATCGAACAACCCGACTTGAATAACCGATACCCGTACAACCTAAACTTTAAATGAGTTGGTTATCGGGTCACTTTTCCCTAGCTAAAAACCCAAACAATCCAACCCAAGAAACCTGCAACCCGAAAAAATAACCCGAAGAACACCTCTACTAGTTTGTTACAATCAGGTTAAGTATTTGAAGGGGTATGGTCCCAAAAACCATGCGTCAATCAAGGAAACCATACCCATTAATAGCTTCTAAACAAAACTGCACGCAGACTTCTTTGCCAAAATAAGATTTATTATAACTCTGCGCCAAATATCCAAGAAAGGAAAGCGTCATTTAACTACCTTGCGCGGGCTCGCGCAAGGTTCAAAGTTAACCTTGAACACTCTCTTTGGATAAATGCTTCATTTAACTACCTTGCGCAGGCTCGCGCAAGGTTCAAAGTTAACCTTGAACATTCTTGTTTGATAATGCTTCATTTAACTACCTTGCGCGTGCTCGCGCAAAGTTCAAAGTTAACCCTGAAAATTCTTGTTTGATAATGCTTCATTTAACTACCTTGCGCGGGCTCGCACAAGGTTCAAAGTTAACCTTGAACATTCTTGTTTGATAATGCTCCATGCATAAACCTTGCGCAGATATTTATATCAAAGCAAGCATCCACCAAACGTTGCGCTAAGCAGCAAGGAGAAGAAGGAAGATCAGTTAACTAACTTGCGCTTCTCGCGCAAGGAAACAGTAAATCCTGAGAAACTTTCCCTTAGCAAAATCCTTGACTTGGTGCAGAAGCAAAGGGAATCTTTTCTGTTGTAACAGAATGTACACGAGTAGATGGGTAACAGCTTTGAAACCTTCTAGAAGCCATTAACACCCAATCGTGCAAGCTCTTTTCGGTTATAACCAATTGCCACATGGCAGCATCTGGACGGCTGAGGAAGATCACGGTGATGACATGCTCACATTTATAAGATGTAGTGATCTCATGTTGACACGTGGCACCTCCCTAACCGCTGATGAGCTCACGATCCGTGTGCACTAACGGATTGCCAACAAACATTAACGGAATAGCAAAAGATTCCGTTAAAGTTAACAATCTCTCTTTTTGGTGTCAAACACCGGCTATAAATAAGTAACTTGGAGTTCATAGATAGGTATTCACACTCAACTACTCTCTCACTTACAATACTTACTTCCGACTACCTGTACTTATTCTCACGCCGGAGGGTGGTCACGGAGAGAGCCCCCCTTCTCCCCGTGGCGAGCTAACGGTGTTCTGTTTTGCAGGATCAACCGGAATATTGTTCTATTCATCATCCATCGTGAAACCAAACGGAGGGTTAACCCTTTTATGCAGAGCCCATTCCATAGATTTACTGTGATTCCGGTCTAGTTGATCTAGGGTTTCTTCATTGGTGCCCAGCGATTTCTATTCTTCCTCACCTTTCATTTCGTTTCACTTAGATCTGCAGCGTCATGGCTGACGGATCATCTTTTCAAGGTCCTCGATCAGGGATTCGACGCGTCGTTGTCGGACCTCAGGTCGATGGACAAATAGTTGAGGATTCTTCTGGCGAAGCTAATGCTCAGTATGATCCTAATCATGCGAGTATTCCTGTAACGCTGGCGGCTCCTCAGGTTGATGTTGCGTCGATTTTACCACCTGGAGAGACTCCATTATCGTGGTTAATCAAATCTCAAGCGACTCTAAACGCTATGTATGCTCAGTTATGTGCCCAAACCGAAACTCCAGCTTTTCAAGCTCCGGTTAGCGCTCCTCAGGTCCATGCTTCGCCGGCACCTCGAGTTTTGAGTTATAATACTCAAAGTCATGCTCGTTCCCTTTCGCGCATGCCTGAAGATGGAACAGAAATGCATTCTAGAACCAGGAATGATCCTGTTCATTCTGGTAATAGAAGGCAAGAAGACAATGTTCAACGTCGTGCATCTCTCCACTCTCGTTTGGGCCCGCGATCTTCGCAGAAACGGGACACCCAACACGATGAGCTCGATAGAACCTATGAGGAAGGGGATAGTGCAAGTATTTTTAATCGAATATCTGCAGATCATGCTAGTTACAGGCCAAAAGTGCGCGCAGTATACAATCCAGAAGCTGAGCATGATTATAATTTGGTGTATCGCCCAACCGAAGCAGCTGAACAATCAAAGTTTATCAGAGAGATAGCACTGGCTCCGTTGGAGCGAGCGAAATTACCATCCAACGTTGGAAAGTTTAACGGTTTGACCGATCTCGATGATCACATGCGCCTCTTTACCGGTGCAGAGTTACTTGGGTGCTGGACACTGCCAATGTGGTGTCACTTATTTGTACAAACCCTTACTGGCGTTGCGCGCCTTTGGTTTGATAATTTGCCAGCAGGTAAACTTTCCTCTTGGAATGACTTAAAAGAAAATTTTCTTACACACTTTAGTCAGCAACGTCGATACGTGCGCGACTCCTCAGATGTAATGAACATCTGGCGGAGGGACGATGAAAGCCTCGAAGATTTTATAACACGTTACAATAAAGAAGTGTTGGAGATTGGAGATGTCCATGAAGACCTTATACGCGCAGTTCAAGTATGCGGTAAGGTGCGACGAAATGATTAATGTGTTGTCCGGTACAACTGGCCTTCCAAAAAACTAGGATAAACTCATGGCGGCAGCCAAGGTTTACGCCCAGACTGAGCGCAACTTAAGTTCTAACGGGCCACCTCTGCCTCAGAATCGTTCGCAAGACTTGAGTAGAGGTAGTCGCAAGCATAAGAGAAATTGGAAAAAGTCAAGTCAGAATTCGTATTCTCCTTATTCACCAATTGATGCGCGAGCAACAATCAACAAGATAACAACTCAAAAAGCAATTAAACAAGAGAATAGGGAACGTCAGTGGACTCCCTTAACGAAGTCGCCGGCTGAGGTTCTCAGTACTGAGAATTATCGGTTTAAACAGCCGCAACCAATGAAAAACAAAAAAGGGCAAGACCCAAATTTGTTATGTGACTATCATAGAGACACAAGCCACACAACAGATAACTGCATCAGTCTGCGCACGGAGATTGAAAAAGCATTAAAAAGTGGGAAGCTGACACATCTAGTCCAGAATGTGCGCAAAGAGATTAAACAGATCACGCGTGAGAACGAAGGGCCTAGCAATAAGAAAATGAAACATCACGTTTCCATGATTCAAGGTGGATCATCGCGCAAGCGTAGCCTTCAACATTTTCAAAACAACACTTGGCGCGAACAGCAAGTCATTTTTCCTATCGTTCCAGAAGGTCCTCAAGAAGACCGGCCAGTAGTTATCACCGGCATATTTGGGCACTACCAAACAGACTATATGTTTATAGATCCGAGTAGTTCCATGGATATCATGTATGAGTAGTGCTTCAAGCAAATAGATCCTAAGGATAAGGCACGTTTGGAACCAGTTGATTTTCCATTAACTGGGCTCTGCAATGAGGCCGTCTTTCCTCTAGGACAAATCCTCTTTGCTGTTACTTTATCTGATGGGAGGTGTTCTCGAACGAGTAACATCAACTTCATGATGATGCTGGCAAATTCCCGTCATGATGTACTATTGGACGCCACGCGCAACGTGATTTTAGTATGATTACCTCCACTCCGCATGCTGCTTGTGGTTTTCCGACACCAAATGGTGTAGCTATACTTTATGCGCGAAAAGAAATCATGTCAATTGAGGAACCGGTTATGAAGGCTGGCAAGACATTGCCAAGCAATGAACCAGAAAAGTGGGTACTCGACAATAAGTACCCTGAGCAGACAATCTTATTAGGGTCTGCAGTCAGTATTGAAATTCGCGCAAAGCTTAAACTACTGTTGTTTCGCAACAAAGACATTTTCGCCTGGATACCTGCCGACATGGTTGGTGTCCCGCGCGACGTTGCGGAACATTGCCTGAATGTATTTCCATCAGCAGAACCAGTTGTGCAGAAAAAGTGCAGCCTCGGGTCAGAAAAGACAAAGGCAATGAACGAACAAGTCACCGAGTTATTAAATGCTGGTATTCTGCGCGAAGACAAATACCAGACCTGGGTGGCAAACCCAGTCATGGTAAAGATACATAATGGTGGATGGCGGATGTGCGTAGATTTTAAAGATCTAAACAAGGCGTGTCCAAAAGATTGTTATTCTCTTCCTGAGATTGACAAAAGGGTTGACTCATTAGCTTCCTTTCCCTGGAAATGTTTTCTAGATTGTTATAAAGGTTATCATCAAGTCTTGATGAAAAAAGAAGACGAAGATAAAACCGCTTTTCGCATGGAGAAGGGCATTTTTTGTTATACCAAGATGCCTTTCGGTCTCCGCAATGCGGGAGCTACTTATCAAAGATTGATGGATACAGTGTTTGGAGATGACATTAGGAAAACTGTGAAGTCTACATTGATGATTTGGTCATTATGAGTAATTCAGAAGACACTATGCTAGACAACATCCAAAGAACTTTTGATTCTCTGCGCGAGGTAAATCTAAAATTAAATCCCAGCAAATGTTCCTTCGGCATGGAGGAGGGCAAATTTTTTGGTTTCATCGTCACCAAAGACGGTTTCAAAGTTAATCCCGAAAAGGTCGATGCAATACAAAAAAATGTCTTCTCCTACTACCATCAAAGAGATGCAACGTTTGGCTGGAAGGTTAGCTGCGTTAAACCGCTTCCTCGCCAATCATGCTGCAAAATCTTATCCATTTATTTGAACCTTGTGCAATTGTACGAAGAGCAAAGAGTTCGCATGGACTCCTGAAGCTGATCAAGCTTTCCAACAGATGAAAGATTGTTTAGTTCAACTTCCCACACTTACTGCTCCTCGAGAAAAAGAACCCATGGTCTTATATCTTGCTGCATCTGAGGTAGCAGTAGGTGATGTGTTGTTGGTAGAACGCGAAGGGGCCCAATCTCCAATTTATTATATCAGCGAGATGTTGAACGATCCAGAGACAAGGTATTCAATCATGGAAAAATTAGTTTTAGCATTGGTCCATGCTTCGCGCAGGTTGCGAAGATACTTTTCAGGACATGTTATTTAACAAATTTTCACATTGGCCAAGTCCTGGCCAAACCAGCCGTTTCTGGACGACTTGCGAAATGGGCAATAGAATTGGGAGGTTATAACATCTGTTATAAACCTAGACCAGCTATCAAAGGCCAAGTTTTGGTAGATTTCATCGCTGAAATTCCGGCCGATAAACTTGAAGAATGCCAAGCAATCCAAAACCCAGTCCCAGTCATCGACAATAGAGCCTGGACATTGTTTACAGATGGCGCATCAAACAGTGATGGGGCTGGAGCAGATCTTCGATTAATGAGTCCAGAGGGAGCAGAATTCACATATGCAATTCGGTTAGATTTTAAAAGCACCAACAACGAGGCCGAATACGAAGCTTTCCTAGCAGGCTTACGCCTCGCTATCAAAATGGGTGCAACAAATTTAGAAGCCCATGTTGATTCATTGCTAGTTGCTGAGCAAGTAATTGGAACGTACGATGCAAAGGGAGATATCATGGCTCTATACTTGGCGCAAGCCAATGCTCTTATAGCACAGTTCCAACAATTTAAAATCACACACGTCAAGCGAAGCGAAAACAAACATGCTGACACTCTAAGTAAACTTGCTGCAACTAGTTTCAAGAATTTGGCTAAGGAAGTTCGCATCGAGGTTTTAAGTAATCCATCAGTTCCCCTCAGACAAGTAACAATGGTCGAAGTAGGAGATCCATCATGGATGTCTCCAATAATAATGTACTTGTTACATGGTTCTTTACCAGAAGATAAAGCGCAAGCACGTAAGTTACGATGCAAAGCCCTCAATTACGAAATGATTGACGGTATTCTTTACCGACGCTCTTACATGGGTCCTTCACTCCGTTGCGTTAACAAACATGATGCGCAATACCTGATCAGGGAGGTTCATGAGGGGCTATGCGGTATACACTCTGGGCCACGCATGGTAGTAGCCAAAGGGAAAACGCAGGGTATTATTGGCCCGGAATGTACGTTGACGCGGTGGAGATCTTGCGCAAATGCATGTCCTGCCAAAGGCATGCCCCTAAAACGTTGCGCCCAAAGAATCCTTTGGTACCCGTCACAACAGCTTGGCCATTTCAACAATGGGCCATTGATTTAGTGGGACCATTTCCAGATGCGCCCGGCGTAGTAAAGTTTATCATCGTCGCGGTCAATTACTTCACCAAATGGGTTGAAGCTAAACCTCTAGCTTCTACTACAGCGATGGTAATTCGCAAATTCATCTGGGAATACATTATTTGCCGTTTTGGTCTGCCCATGCGCATTATTACAGACAACAATACAAATTTAATGGCTGAAGAGTTGCAAACATAGATGACCGAAATGGGAATCCAACATGTTTTCGCTTCTGTTGCACACCCACAAGAAAATGGTCAAGTTGAAAGCATAAACAAACAGTTGGTCGACGGTATCAAGGCCCGCCTTGGCACGGCACGGCGGGGGTGGGTTGACGAATTGCCTAGCATCTTGTGGGCACACCGAACTATGCCCAAGACTAGCACTGGAGAAACTCCTTTTAGCCTTGTATACGACACGAAAGCTGTGATTCCTGCCGAAATTGGGTTACCATCTCCAAGAATGCTAGCTTTCGAAAAACAAGATAACGAAGAACAAAGGCGCATCGACCTAGACTTATTGGAAGAACGACGAGAAAATGCAGCGATTCGCGAAGCTAAATACAAGTCCCAGCTTGAAAAGTATTACAACAAAAGGGTGCGCATCTGTTCCCTTTTTGCCTGGTGACTTTGTTCTTCGCGATAATGAAGCGTCAAATGCCGAAAAACTAGGGAAGTTAGCCCCGCGATGGGAAGGTCCGTACGTTATAAATGAAGTATTGGGAAAAGGCGCGTACACTCTGAAACGTATGGACGGGTCCAGCGTTCCTAGAACCTGGAACGCCCAACAACTACGCCGATGTTATATGTAATCTCAGTCCTCTAAGCAACTTCTGAGCGTTGCGTAACGAGACTGCTTACTCTATTTTGTTATGTAATCTTAGTGGCAGCCATAGCCTTGCGCTTTGTCAGTATGAATAAAATACTTTGCCACTACTTACAGTCTTATATACGCTCATTTACAAATGCATGCAATTCCTTTGGATAAACAAAAACACAAACTCATGAGCCACAAGCTACTTTAATACTTACGCTCACACATGAGAAGAAATTGTTCATTTGTCTATCCTACACAAGTAATAGGTTCCATGCAAATATTGTAAAACTGAAATATATTATATTCACAATACTTGCGCAGAAGCGCAACGTTACAAGTTATCATATAGTAAAAAATTACAAATTTCCTATTCTATGGACTTGGTTCCCGTCTGCTTCTCTGCTGAAGAAAAGATCTCCTTTAGCTTATCAACAAAGTCGTCTTGTTGCAGCGCAGCGTCCACAAGGTCCATAATCGGAATTTGCAATTGATCATATTTTTCTTTGGCAGCATAATAAATGGCGGCAGTATTTAGCCCATGCGTGGCAGCACGGCTGGTGTCCCATTCGGTCTTCAACGCATGGGCCACATGCAAAGTGCATTCTCTATAGCCCTCAGCATGACCGTCATTGCGCGCCTCCATCATCAATTCTGCCACTCCCTCATCCAACTCCGTAGAGTTAAGGATGGCATTTGCGATCTGTCGCAAATACAATCAGTATATGTTACGACAATCAAACCAGACATGTATAAAGAAAAGTGAATATTACCTCCACAATCCCGTACTCCCGCAACCAGGTAAGCTGGTTCATGAGGGATTCGGTCAAGCTTTCTGCAGTAGCGCGAGCGACCTCCGTGTCGTTAAGTTTTTGTTCGCCTTCAGTCAAACGGCGGACCAACTCGGCTTTCTCTGTTCGGTGAAGGTTTACATCTTTTTTCAAATTGTCAACCTCAGCTTGCAGCCTCTCCTGGTCAAAGAGCATAGCAGTTAGATCATCAATTTCTTTATTCTTAAGAAGAAGAATCATTTTGGTTGATACCTCATTCTGCTCGCTCCTTTCTCTATGTGAGCGCGCCTCTTCTGCTGCCGCAACTGCATCAGCTTTCTCTTTTTTGAGTTTCTCAATTTCATTTCAGAGAAGCTTTTTCTTTGTTATCACGCTCGCAAGCCTCCACAAAGCGCTTGCGCTCGTCCGCATATTGCGCAGCAGAAGCCTCACACTTGCGCTTCCAAGATAGCGCAACCCATTCTTCAGTCTTCTTCTCTTTCTCAAATTGGGCCTTTCCGCCTCAAAATCAACAAGCATCTTCAACGTCTTCTCTTTCTCAAGCTTGGCCTTCGCCTTCTCAAGCTCAACCTCGTCCCACTCCTTGTTCATACTGCGCCATTCGCGCACAATTCTATTTATGGTGGACGAGGCAAGGGCAGTCTCTTGCAGATATGACTCGTAAGTAGCTTCATGGTCTTTTTCCTCCTGGCGCTTCACCTCCGCCGGCGGGAAGATGCCCTTATACCACTCCCTACATGAGTGCCAATTAGTAAAAACATCGCCCTGCTTAACCTTCCACACGGGCTGATGAATCGCAGAGGCCCGCCTCTCAGAATAAGAGCGATAATAATAGTCCCTAGGCGTCTCCTCTGGGCGAATAGGCGATTCCCCCTCTGAATCCTCAACAAACACAAAGCCTTTGCTTTGTGTTGAAGGTCTGGCTTCCTTGGATATCAACTTTGACGTTTCCCCAACATCTGTAGCCGTATCTTTAACCTGCTCGCCAGCAGGATTCCCAGTATCAAAATTTTTAGGCTTTTCTTCTGGAGCCACTTTCTCAATATGTTCCGGGACGATGGGGTCGGCTTCAGGAACAGGAGTTTCTTGCCCCGCATCTCCCTCAACATTCTCAGGCCTGCGCGGCGATGGTATAGCAGATGAGATGGCCGGCGCAGTCTTCACCATTTTCTTTGCAAAGCATATCAACAAATACCAAGTATGAGATTCTGCGCAACTTTTATGACTGAAGTGCGCAACAAACTAAACATACCAGGTGAGAATTTCTTTGCAAAGGCATCCAGATTGCCCTTATTACCAATGCGCGGGCGCGCAACTTTGGTTGGCGTAGGAGTTTTAGTCTCCGCCTCCTTCCTCTTCTTAGAAGTACGCTTCAATGCCTCTTCCGGGCTAGAAGGTACTTCCAAAGGATCATCTGGGTTCGCAACAGGAAGAGATGAGGTGTCAATAGGTTCTGGCTTCGGTTTCTTCAAACCTACAGGCGCAAGACCCTCCAGTGAGTCCGACACCACTACATAATTGCACCAAGAGTCAAATACGGGAAGTGTACCTTTCTTGCCTTCAGCTTTCGCAGCAGCTGATGGCTTGGTTTTTTGCTCTGGGTTGGAAGGGGGAGGCGTAGCAGCTGCAGCAGCAGTTGGTTTCTTCTTCTTCCTTGAATCAGGGCCTACGCCCAAGTTTAGCAAATCACCTACATAATCAGTCATATTGAGTAAAGGTTGCGCCATTAAGTTATATTGCAATATTACTTAGAAAAAATGTTCAAGAGTAATATTGCAATATCAACTTAGGCTTTGTAAGGACTTATTTACCAGTCTTCGAATATGGTTGCGCCTCCAGATCCTCCTGCTTGGGCAACTCAAAGTTCTCCAAGATTTGTGAGAACCAAGTGTCCTCACCACCAGCAATAGGCACAACGGCCATTTTTCCCTTCTCTCTCTTGAAAGACACCAAGTAGAGAGGCGCAGCTACATAACAAACATTTTTGCATCAGTACATATCTATTGAAAGATTTTGCTAAGAAGTTAAAGGGTTACATACTAGTTCCATCTTCTGTATACACCGGTTTTTTCCCCGTTCCTTCTTCCAGAAAATACTCATCCCAGCAGCGATGAGGGCCCCCTCCGACAAAAAAATATTGGGCACATCTTTAATATCTTGATACCATACCTCGTCAGCAGGTATGGGAAGGGTCTCCAGCTCGATCTCATCACTGCCCCGGAATGTCATCTTCATCGGGATCACCGCCGCCTTGATAAAGAACTTCTGCTTCCAGTCATGGTAGGACTTCGGCGGCACCAACAACAATCGTTTGGCTTGCACACGCTGTTGGAACGAATAAAAACATAACGAGCAGTGCAGCCGGTAGAAAACTCTAAACTTCTCGACCGACGGCACGATCTGCATCGATCGGCAAACGAACTCAAAATGCCGAATCCTCACCATTCTCATCGGGCTCAACTGAGAAATGTGAATCTTGTAAAAACCAAGAATTTCCAGCAAGAAATGGGTCACCGGCAGCCGGAAGTTCCCTTCGGCAAAATAATCGTAGAATAATGTAATGTAGCCGGCCGGCGCATTAGCCGCCGTGGCATTTGCCTCCGGAAAAAAACGCTTTCCAGGACGGAGCGAAAAGGAAGTTGTGGCAAGATTATCGAAATCTTTCTTCGACCACTTTAGCGGTGACAAACTTGACGACGACATCTCAGCAGAACTTGCACCGGTGGCCATAACTCGAACTTTGAAGAAAACGAAGAAAACTTTGAAGGTCGTCGGAATTTTTGAACACAAATTTCTCTCAAGTTATAATTGGGTGAGGAAGCAAATGGATCGTTGATCCCTTTATATATACTAACCGCAATTAATGCACGATTTGACTGCCGCGACTTTTGCGACCGTCACATATCCCCAGGTAACCGCAAGGGCGAGTGGGAACAGTAACCACCCCACGCGCGCGAATGTTGCCGAAAAGCATTAAATACGGTAAGACATGTATTCTTGACAGCCTGTCAACAGTACCACCACGTCTCAAGAACGTGCGTCATCACCAACTACACCATCGACATAAGTGACACGTGTCTAAGCATATTTGAAATTCAAATACTTTTTCAAAATTCACTTACGACACGTCATCAAGATGCATAAAGCAACAAAAAGCTAGTCCTTACCTAGCGCAGCACATTTATCTTAAGTCCAGTGCTCCACCTACTTTTTATTCTTACATAGGAGCAACACTGGACTTGGGGGACTTGAAGGGGTATGGTCCCAAAAACCTTGCGCCAATCAAGGAAACCATACCCATTAATAACTTCTAAAAAAACTGCGCGCAGACTTCTTTGCCAAAATAAGATTTATTAGAACTCTGCGCCAAATATCCAAGAAAGGAAAGTGTCATTTAACTACCTTGCGCGAATGCTTCATTTAACTACCTTGCGCGGGCTCGCGCAAGGTTCAAAGTTAACCTTGAACATTCTTGTTTGATAATGCTCCATGCATAAACCTTGCGCAGATATTTATATCAAAGCAAGCATCCACCAAACGTTGCGCTAAACAGCAAGGAGAAGAAGGAAGATCAGTTAACTAACTTGCGCTTCTCGCGCAAGGAAACAGTAAATCCTGAGAAACTTTCCCTTAGCAAAATCCTTGACTTGGTGCAGAAGCAAAGGGAATCTTTTCTGTTGTAACAGAATGTACACGAGTAGATGGGTAACAGCTTTGAAACCTTCTAGAAGCCATTAACACCCAATCGTGCAAGCTCTTTTCGGTTATAACCAATTGCCACATGGCAGCATCTGGACGGCTGAGGAAGATCACGGTGATGACATGCTCACATTTATAAGATGTAGTGATCTCATGTTGACACGTGGCACCTCCCTAACCGCTGATGAGCTCACGATCCGTGTGCACTAACGGATTGCCAACAAACGTTAACGGGATAGCAAAAGATTCCGTTAAAGTTAACAATCTCTCTTTTTGGCGTCAAACACCGGCTATAAATAAGTAACTTGGAGTTCAAGGATAGGTATTCACACTCAACTACTCTCTCACTTACAATACTTACTTCCGACTACCTGTACTTATTCTCACGCCGGAGGGTGGTCACGGAGAGAACCCCCCCTTCTCCCCGTGGCGAGCTAACGGTGTTCTGTTTTGCAGGATCAGCCGGAATATTGTTCTATTCATCATCCATCGTGAAACCAAACGGATGGTTAACCCTTTATGCAGAGCCTATTTCATAGATTTACTGTGATTCCGGTCTAGTTGATCTAGGGTTTCTTCAGTATTATTATTTTATATTTCAGTTTTAAAGTCAAGTCTACACTAGCTATATATAATATGAAATACACCAAAAAGAAAACAATATATAAACTAAAATAAATATAAGAGTAATTAAATGACATATTTAAAACTGAAAAAAATGAATTCAAGTGAAAGCCTCTTTCATTACATCCATATATGCTGTCTTGCCTGTACCTGTACTCTTCTTCGTCCCCAATTTTCAAATCCCAACCATCCTGAAACTCCTCAATTCAATTCTCACAAACATATTATTCATACAAATCCGCAACACTCATAATAATCACCTATGGAGGACACTGAAGAAGTACTGCTCAGTGACGATCAGAAACTCGATATTGCCAAGTGGTTTCTCCTCAACTCTCCGCCCGGTGAAATCCAATACGTAGCCAAAGGTAACTATTATTCAGTTAATTCATGTTTTAATTATCCAGATGCGTATGATTTGTACTGTTTGTGATATTTTTTAGGGATTTTGCAGACCTCAAGTCAGTTCTCAACGATGAGGATGTGTATCGAAGAGCCGCTGCAGAAGCCTTTCCTGTTTACAACAAATCGAATATCATTTGTCTCCAGTTTCCGAATCGAAGCGGTGAGGTATGATTTTTTTGTTTATTTATTTACTTACAGTTGATTGATGATGTGATGTTCTCTGTTTTGACCTAGAATTTAGGTTTTGTTTTATATTAGAGTTGCAAATGGCCGTTAGGGTTTGGTTTTTACTTGATCTGTTGGTAGTTAGCTGCATGTTAGGTTTATAGGTTATTAATTATGAGGACAGTTTTACTGATTAAGAAGTTAGAAATCTGGAAAGTCAGTAGTTTGGTTTCATTTCTTATTTGATTTTTTGTTGGTACGATATATTGCGGTAGCGGATATTTGCTTCATCTTTGGTTGTGTAACTTCGTATATCAGATCTATGTGTTGGTTGACTTGAAATTTACCTGTCGATTGATGAGGCAAAATGGTTGTATGTGCAAATTTGCTTTATGTTACTATTGGGTAGGTGTAGGATGTTTACTTATTTAGAGCTCTCAATCATGTTTAAATCTCTCTTTTCTTCTCTGTGGGTGTTTCTGCAGGTGCTGGTATCGTCGTTTAGTGAGATTAGTGAGGATGAGTATCTTGATCCGAGGACTGCACAGGTGGGAAAGGTTGACCATGTCCGGCAAGTAAGTTTAACAAGCTGGTGATTGGTCTCTTTAGCCTTCTATATTTACCTATATGTGGGCAAAATTAAACTGTATTAGTTTCAAGGCACATTGCTGGAACAGTTTAAGAATACTAGAGCTGCCAAATAATGAATGGTTGTATACAAGGAAATATTTCTTTCTTCTACAATCAGATGCCTCGTTTGGTGTTATATCAGATGCTTGGATTTTATTATGGGTTTATTGGATTAAGTAGGAGTTCTAAACTTCTGATATGCAAGAAAGAGTGTTTTCGAATAGAAGCTTAAATATGTCCAACACGAAACAACTAGAGTTCTCAAGGTCAAAATCAAATTTAGTTTTTATGCTACAATTTGACCGTCATCATTACACTGACTACAAAATACATAAACCGAGTCGTGAGTTATTGCAGAGAACTGTAACTGCATATTAAGAGTAAACATTAAGCCCTTATTTTACACGGGTTCTGGAGGAACTCTCCTTAGATTGATGAGTTCTTTTTTAGGAAATCCAATTATCCAAAGATGAATTATGTACTTTGTGAAAGTGAAACTTTAATGTACCATGAGAGGCAACACATTGTGTGGTAAGAAATTGATGATTTATTGACATTGAATTGATTGCTTTGCTCAGAATGTAAACTTAGCTCTGGTGTTTGAAAACACTACTGATAAGATAAAAGTATTGACTTTAATCCTAGCCTAAATCCCTTATGGTGGCATGATATGCTACACCCAAAGCATATAAACTGTTAAATTGTAAATGTATATGGCTTTGTTATTTGGTATCAGTTTTAGTTCGATCAGTTTAGGATATAAAACTAATCTATTATCTACTTGCTTCTGTCATTGTTAATCCAGGCTTTCTATATTCACTTCTTGAATTATATGAAAATATGAAATGTTGCATTTGTTCAGATTTGTACAACAATGAGACCAGCTACAGACGAAGAGCTTCCATCCCCTTACATAGAAGAGTATCGGTAACATTTTTATCTAGATATACTTTACTTTTAAACGAACTTTGTAGAATGTGACTATCATAGCTGACTTACAGTTGTAATATTTACTTTACAGATGTGCTTTGGATGCTGAAATTTCCAAGTATGTTGAAGAGGCTTATCCAAAAGGCGTCTTTTCAGTTTACTGTACAAATGGAAAAGATGCTGAAGATTGCGGGTCCGATTTTGAGCTTGTTGTGGTGATTACAGCCACTCGACATAGTCCGCAGAATTTTTGGTTAGCATACTTAATCTATACCTTATAAGTTATAATACAATATCTGTTCCTTTCTTTAATTTAATCTTCTATGCTGGTTTGTCACATTTCAAAATTTGTGTATTTTGACCCTTATCAGTAATGGAAGTTGGGTCTCAATATGGAACATCGAGTTTAAGGATGAACTGCAAACTGTGGAAGTCAGAGGAAAATTGCAGGCACTTGCTCAAACTCAAAGATAAACTTTTGTATTGTGTATAAACTATAAAGGATATAGCTTATTGTTTATCTTGAATATTCAGGTGACTGCTCATTATTTTGAAGAAGGGAATGTTCAGCTAGACGCGAAGCATGAATGCAGGGATTCAACTATCTTTCAGGTTACAAACCTAACTCAACTAAACTCACTTCGCATATATCACAACTAGTAATTTTGGGTAATTAAAAGTAATCTTTTTCGGTTAGTGACAGTTGTATACATCTGTGGTAGAGATGGCAAAAATGGGGGTTCGGGCAAGTTGGGGGACGGTAACAGGTCAAATGGGTAACTGTTGGAGCCAGTTGGGTCTGGTTGGTTTGACCCACATAACACTTTATTCTCTTTCCTTTAATTGAATTTACAATATAGTTTTTGTTTAAATTTGATATGAAAAACTAAATTACTATAATCTTGATCTATTGCCAATGTGATCTGTTAAGAGACAAGGTATATAACCCATATCGACCTGTTAACCAATAAATGGCACAACCGACCCGTTTTACATTTACCCGCACATTAATCACCCGTTTTGATGAAGCCATACATGCCCATTAAGCAACCAATATTACCTGCTCATTTCCACCTCTATTGGAGCTACATATAACTTAACTTACATAATATTCTTTTCTCAATTTATCCAATGAAATTCTGTCATATGGCTGATCTGTGTTGCATACTCCCAGTCACCAGATGATTCTGCTGATTCATTGATGAACATTATTCGCCACCATGAAACAGAATACCTGACTTCCCTGCAGGTTTGGTGTTTCATACACTCTTTTACGAGTCCTTAAACGTTTTAATGTAGATTTATATGCTAACATTTTATCAATGACAGGCATCTTATTCTAATTTGCCAGATTCCACATTCAAGGTACTTCATTTCTTCTCTTTAACGAATAATGCTAAAACCCTTTTTAATTCCATAAATGGTCTGAAAAACAATCAGCTAAGATAGCTGGTTTTAGGGTTTTACCTTGATTTAAGCTAATTAATAAATGCATCGAATAACAACCACACATGATATAAACAATGGGGATTGACGGATGCTGTGAATGCAGGAGCTGAGAAGGAAGCTGCCTGTTACTCGTACATTGTTCCCATGGCACAGCACCCTGCAATTTAGCCTCACAAGAGATCTCGAAAAAGAACTTGGAATTGAAAAATAGGTAATTTTCTTCAAATCCTATACATTCTTTGAGCCTGAATCTGATAAGTGTGAGGGGAAAGCTGTTACTTGGTCTAGATTGTTCCCTGAAACCGTTGCCTGTTGCTGGATGATTCAATGTTTTGCTTTACTTTAATCATTTGCCTTTGTTCATATCGTTTGGCTCCATCACTCCAAACATCGAGTAAGAACTGATCATTTGTTATGCACATGTTGTTTAGATACACTCTGGATGACTCAATGTTTTGTTGTAAGAAAATGTCATGTAACATTCAGGTTCATTATACTTTTATAATTTTTTTTATGGTAACTACAAGTTTTTAAATGGTCTATTTTTATATAGTATCTTGAAGAACTCTTTCTTCAAGTTCAACGGTTATTATATTATGTTTTACAGTACAGGTGAAGCAAAGCAGAATAAAGTGACCAGCTCGATTTTTATCGACTTGTTTGCTTTGGGAGGAACATACCTGGCACCGACGTTTAATCTAATAGTTACAGTTGTTTCTAAAAAGTAACTAATTATAATATAGAGTTATTAAAAAACAGTGTATATGGTTTGACTCTAGTCACACTTACGGGGTTTAAGTTGCTTCTTTGGGTTATGTGAAATGATGATAAAAATGGGGATTTCATCAACACTGGAATGCCGGAGGTGTAGTGAGGACTGCGGTGTTACAACCTATTGTGAACATGAGAGAGAGAAGTCGAAGTGTACGGCAACATTTGCTCACAATGGGACGTTAATCCTCACTACTTTGATAGGAACATCATTTCAACACCTTGGTACCATTAGGCTACATGCCCTTTGATTTGGAGTTCAATTAATATCACATGCATAACAGTAGTTTTTTCTTTAATTAGTTAAATCAATATAAGTTAATGGTTTATGTCTACCGAGCTTCGATTTGACGTAGGGAGCGATGGTTGAACGCCAAGTGACTTGCAAAAACCTCTTATGCCATGAGACCTCTCTCTTGCTTGTATATCTATGCACTTCTTCAATGCCGTTTCATTTCCCGTGTAACGCCTGTTGGAATGTGCAATGTATCTCAACCACGTCTCCATACCCAGTCCTCTAATTCCTCTCATTCATCTTTAAGACATAACCCGAATACGTTAGAAAAGCTAAAAGTTTTCATGTGGTGGAACATCAAGAACCACCAAGCACCTTGTAACTTAGATGTAAATGCATTAATATTGGGGTCACAATTGTTGGTACTTAGGGATCCATTCAAATGATGGTATTTGGCGGTGTTCTCAATTACATGTACATCCCGCATGGCTGATGTTTTTTTTATAACAGCTAACGCTACTGACAAAATTCACCACCCTCACTTAGGGCCGAAGCCCGTGAACACTCGCTTGAAGTTACGACAATGCGGTGAGGTAAAATCCTCTTAGTTCAAGGACCTAGCTATCGATCTTCGCCTAGTCTCCCATAGGGGTGTTCATGAGCCGAACCGAACCGAACGGAGGTATGCTCGTGCTCGGTTCGGTTTGAAACCGAGCCGCTCAGTTCGGTTCGGATTTAGGAAATCGAGCGGAAATCTTATGCTCGTGCTCGGTTCAGTTTAGAACCGAGCCGTCGGTTCATTTCGCTTTTGCTAAGTTTTATTTAGCATTCCTACACAGCCATTCATCGACCAAAATTCACCAACTTATATGTCTCACACACACTTAACAATTTAACAAAATAAAACATAAAAAAGTCCCACAAAAATAAACACAAAATGTCATCCAAATGTTTAATGTTTAAGAACATCTAAAATGCTACGAGAGAAGGTCAGAAGGAGCGACGAGGGAAATAGAGAATTAAGGATTTAGAGAAATTAGGGTTACTTTACTAAAGTCTAAAACTGTGACATCCCGGGTTTTTCGGATAACTTAAACGTAAAACTTGTCAAACTAATTACGTGCTATGTGTATGAACGTGTACGAGTTAATGAATACGTGATGTGTGATTACGTGAATTGTTTTAGTTACGAAATATATGTATATATAATAAATATGTGCACGAACCGAACCGCGACACGAACCAACTTTGATTCCTTGCGACTCTAGGAATTAACCAAGTTTAGAACTCAAACCATTCTCGGCCGTGTGCAACCCAAACCGCAAACCCAAACCGAGATCAAACCTAAACCTTAAACTAACACTATTCGGCCGAAAAATCTGAATCCGTTTTTGAAATGTGCAACTGCCTAGAGGCCAACAAGGTCAAATACGCAGCCTCGACACTGGAAGATGGGGCACTGACATGGTGGAATGCACAAGTCCAAACACGTGGACTTATAGCGGCGAATGCAATGGCATGGGCCGAGTTCAAGGCCCTAATTAAAGAGGAGTACTGTCCACGAGACAGAGTGCAACAATTGGAGCAAGCTTTATGGAACCACAAGATGGTGGGATCGGAAATTGAAGTTTACACCGCAAAACACCATGACTTAGTATTTCTGTGTCCCGAATTGGCCAACACGGTGGAGAAAAGACTCGAGTTCTAGAACGGATTTTCTGATGTCTAGAACGTAGAGATTTGAATAAGGAATCTAATGGCGCTGGATTCATAATTTTCTGAAGTCATTTGATATTTTTAAAGGGCCAAACAAGTTCAGTAACTAAAGCTGTGAAAATCCTGAAATTTTGTTAGTCGTTTATCGAGTTGGATTTTAAAATCAGTAGGGAGTTGAGTCATGAATTTTGTACAGCAACTAGGTATGGAAATTTCCGGGCAACTCCAACTGGAATTTTGTTAATTGGACAATCGGTGATTTTTAAATAAATTCTTCCGTGGACTGCAGTCAGAAAGTGATAAATCTGACTGCAGCCTAGTATATTAATACTTATGGTTAATTGGTAAAGATTTAGGACTTGGAAAATTTATATAAATTTCTATAGTATAAATGTCACCTACTGTAAAAATATTGGAATTTTTGGAATGTTAGAACTATTTTATAAAAATCATAGAAAACAGCTGAAATATGAGTGTTAAGCTGAAATTTGATAACTTGTGATTGTGTGCACCAAGGTGTTGTGTGGATTGGATTATGTTCATGATAAGTTGTTTGATTACTATGATCACATGAGGATACTTGCATGCATGTTTGAGTGTTAGATATGTTGTTTGTGTGTATCACTTTGTACGTAAATTACGTGTAGAATTTGTATTGGTGTGTTCACACACTGACTTGGAATTAATTGGTTTGTTAGGACGCAACTAGCGGTCCCATCTCTTATAACATCTTTGCTACACTAACCGAGCAAATAAAGGTGAGTTCACGGCCCCTAACTTTATCCGGTTTTTAAACATCAGGGGGAGAAACATGTATACACTCTCAAACTCAATCTCTTTACGTTATACGAATTTAACGTCACATAACTATTCGGTAACTAAGTTAATGTTAATGTAATGTTATGGTCACTAAGCAGCTTTATCACTTAAGTCCTCGTCAATCTCTCGGATCGTTAGTATTGGGTTTAATAGCGGGGGAATTATAAGTAGTACTACTGGGCCCGACAAGCCCCATCCGAGCTAGTCGCGCTAGCCGACTGGGTATGGTCAACGGGTGAATAATTTGGCCTAACTTCGCCATGGTCAGTGATAGGCCTGGCAAAACGGAGGCACAACAGTCAGCTTCGATCGCGAACTCTTACGTGACATGACTTTAGGCTAGCTACCTATATATGTTAACATTGAACTTAATTACGAATCAACGGTATTATTCCGGGTGTGGAATAATGGAAACAACAACTTAATATTCCGGGTTTGGAATATTGGAAACAACAACTTAATATTCCGGGTTTGGAATATTGGAAGCAACAACTTAATATTCCGGGTTTGGAATATTGGAAGCAACAACTTATTATTCCGGGTTGGAATAATGGAACCAATACGTTATCCCGGGTTAGGGATAACGGAGAAAACAAACTATAACTGAACAAATGAATTTATGAAAACCTGTGAACTCACTCATCTTTAATGTTGACACTTGTTTCTTTACATGTTTCTCAGGACGCTAGGAGCTCTAGGTGCACGCACATGCATTGAACAAGACATCTTTTATCGAGTCTTATTTATCAATATTGTTTTGGGATTTTTCATTTGTTTTGGCGTTTGTGTTGGCGCCCGTTTCACTACTTATTTATGCTTCCGCTCAAACTTTAAAACTGATGCTTCTGCTAAATATTGGTAATTAATTTAAACAATCTAAAATCTACAACAAATGATTTTGGAAAACGTATTATCAAATCATATAGAGTCGTTCGACGTACTAGTGTTTCAGATTCTGGTTTGTTCACACGCCTCGCGGTAAAACTCCGCAAGTGGAAATTGAGGGTGTGACAGATTGGTATCAGAGCCACTAGCTATAGAGAACCAGGTTTGCATTAGAAGTAGACCTAAACTATAGCTGAATTCATGACACTAGACTTAGTTTGGCACCGAACTATTATATCTTGTTATGCAATATACCACAACTGTGATATGTAGATTATGCCTTCATAATAAGGAATGAAAACAACTCGTAACTAACTACATGACCTAACAGGCAATGTCATCATCCTCATCGTCATCATCATCCGACAGACCTACGCCACCAAGAGCGCCAGGAAAGGCACCTATGGTGGAACCCATACCATCTTATGGCGTGGAGACACGCTCAGCTGCGAGGAAAAGGCTCGCTCTGGGGGAGGAGTCGTCATCACGCCCAATCATTGCTGTACCGGTTGAACCGGTTAACCCTGTAGAAGTAGGAATTGACATACTTAGAATCCTGGTACATACACAACAAAAACAGATAGAAAGAATGCAGGAAACCATCCTAGCACAAGGATGGATGATCCGCCAATTGACTGGTAAAACGGACTCGCTCGAGGAAGAGCATCGTACGAGTAAGATAGCTCGTAACACCATAGCCAGAGATCTGCGTGCTGAACAGATAAGAGCCGACTGGCTTGAGGACAGAGTCCTGGAAAATAGTTGGAACATTCAGGAACTGCAAAATCAAGCACTTGCACCAGCACCGGCCCCTCCAGTGCCGGTAGAGGAGGATCCAGAAGAGGATCCAGAGGAGGACCCTGAGGAGGATCCAGAGGAGGATCCGGAGGAGGACCCAGCTGTAGAAGCTGGAAATGCCGCGCAGGATGACGGCAACGACAGTGACTTGGGGGATGGAGACGTAGACGACTGACACGTCTCGCTTATTTTATTTGTTTTCCTTCAGTTTATTTATTTTCCCACTTGTGTTTAAACTTGAGACATTATAGTGAATTTGTATGTTTGATTTGCACTTTTGTAAGACGTTGAAATTTCAGTTAATCAAGTATATCTTTTGACTATTTAACATATTGAGCTGACATAACTTAATAATTATTAAAGTACGAAATAGGATAACTATATTGGATATATAGACTTATCGGGGTGTGTTTGTGTTGTGTTTCGAAGATCTAAATGGCAACTGGAAGACGTGGAAACCTTAACTTGACGCCCGAAGAGCTAGCTGCCATGATTCAAGAGCACGTGAACGCAGCTTTAGCGGGTGTTCAGAACCAACCGGCAGGTAACCATTATTAAATTTTCGCGTGAAAATCTAATAGTGAGGCTAGTAAAATTCCTTGCTGACTTCCTGTTCTCTGTCAGCAGGAGGGGGCTTTAACCCCTACAAGATGTTCCTTGACGCAAAGCCAAGCAAATTCTCGGGGCGGAAGGACCCATTGGACTGGTCCGCTGGATCGAAAAATATGAATCCGTTTTTGAAATGTGCAACTGCCTAGAGGCCAACAAGGTCAAATACGCAGCCTCGACACTGGAAGATGGGGCACTGACATGGTGGAATGCACAAGTCCAAACACGTGGACTTATAGCTGCGAATGCAATGGCATGGGCCGAGTTCAAGGCCCTAATTAAAGAGGAGTACTGTCCACGAGACAGAGTGCAACAATTGGAGCAAGCTTATATGGAACCACAAGATGGTGGGATCGGAAATTGAAGTTTACACCGCAAAACACCATGACTTAGTATTTCTGTGTCCCGAATCGGCCAACACGGTGGAGAAAAGACTCAAGTTCTAGAACGGATTTTCTGATGTCTAGAACGTAGAGATTTGAATAAGGAATCTAATGGCGCTGGATTCATAATTTTCTGAAGTCATTTGATATTTTTAAAGGGCCAAACAAGTTCAGTAACTAAAGCTGTGAAAATCCTGAAATTTTGTTAGTCGTTTATCGAGTTGGATTTTAAAATCAGTAGGGAGTTGAGTCATGAATTTTGTACAGCAACTAGGTATGGAAATTTCCGGGCAACTCCAACTGGAATTTTGTTAATTGGACAATCGGTGATTTTTAAATAAATTCTTCCGTGGACTGCAGTCAGAAAGTGATAAATCTGACTGCAGCCTAGTATATTAATACTTATGGTTAATTGGTAAAGATTTAGGACTTGGAAAATTTATATAAATTTCTATAGTATAAATGTCACCTACTGTAAAAATATTGGAATTTTTGGAATGTTAGAACTATTTTATAAAAATCATAGAAAACAGCTGAATTATGAGTGTTAAGCTGAAATTTGATAACTTGTGATTGTGTCCACCAAGGTGTTGTGTGGATTGGATTATGTTCATGATAAGTTGTTTGATTACTATGATCACATGAGGATACTTGCATGCATGTTTGAGTGTTAGATATGTTGTTTGTGTGTATCACTTTGTACGTAAATTACGTGTAGAATTTGTATTGGTGTGTTCACACACTGACTTGGAATTAATTGGTTTGTTAGGACGCAACTAGCGGTCCCATCTCTTATAACATCTTTGCTACACTAACCGAGCAAATAAAGGTGAGTTCACGGCCCCTAACTTTATCCGGTTTTTAAACATCAGGGGGAGAAACATGTATACACTCTCAAACTCAATCTCTTTACGTTATACGAATTTAACGTCACATAACTATTCGGTAACTAAGTTAATGTTAATGTAATGTTATGGTCACTAAGCAGCTTTATCACTTAAGTCCTCGTCAATCTCTCGGATCGTTAGTATTGGGTTTAATAGCGGGGGAATTATAAGTAGTACTACTGGGCCCGACAAGCCCCATCCGAGCTAGTCGCGCTAGCCGACCGGGTATGGTCAACGGGTGAATAATTTGGCCTAACTTCGCCATGGTCAGTGATAGGCCTGGCAAAACGGAGACACAACAGTCAGCTTCGATCGCGAACTCTTACGTGACATGACTTTACGCTAGATACCTATATATGTTAACATTGAACTTAATTACGAATCAACTGTATTATTCCGGGTGTGGAATAATGGAAACAACAACTTAATATTCCGGGTTTGGAATATTGGAAACAACAACTTAATATTCCGGGTTTGGAATATTGGAAGCAACAACTTATTATTCCGGGTTGGAATAATGGAACCAATACGTTATCCCGGGTTAGGGATAACGGAGAAAACAAACTATAACCGAACAAACGAATTTATGAAAACCTGTGAACTCACTCATCTTTAATGTTGACACTTGTTTCTTTACATGTTTCTCAGGACGCTAGGAGCTCTAGGTGCACGCACATGCATTGAACAAGACATCTTTTATCGAGTCTTATTTATCAATATTGTTTTGGGATTTTTCATTTGTTTTGGCGTTTGTGTTGGCGCCCGCTTCACTACTTATTTATGCTTCCGCTTAAACTTTAGAACTGATGCTTCTGCTAAATATTGGTAATTAATTTAGACAATCTAAAATCTACAACAAATGATTTTGGAAAACGTATTATCAAATCATATAGAGTCGTTCGACGTACTAGTGTTTCAGATTCTGGTTTGTTCACACGCCTCGCGGTAAAACTCCGCAAGTGGAAATTGAGGGTGTGACAAAAACAAT
Organism: Scalesia atractyloides; assembly: GCA_947069175.1. NCBI lineage: Eukaryota > Viridiplantae > Streptophyta > Magnoliopsida > Asterales > Asteraceae > Scalesia > Scalesia atractyloides. The sequence continues at coordinate 36,524,942 of CAMTDV010000017.1, read as the reverse complement.
AGCGGGAATATCAGATTTCAACTTTTTTTAATACTTTTTAATATATTTGTTATATATAAATAATAATAAAAATAATAATAATTTCGATCGCAACCGAACAAGCGACAAGCGAGCGTAGCTATGCTCATGCTTGGTTCGTTTTTAAACCGAACCGGCTCGGTTTTAACCGAGCAAGGAATCAAACGAGCAAATTTCCGAGCTTTTTCGAACGATCGTCGAACGATCTTCAAGCGCCGAGCAGTTTGGACAACCCTAATCTCCCATCATCACTAGGTGCCACATAAATTAATAGGAATGTCAGAAATCAAACCTGGGTCACTTAGGACATCAGGTCTCTCCCTTACCACTCTACCACCAGCTCAAGCTGTAAACGAGTCAAGCCAGGGTGGGGTCGAGCTCAAGCTCGAAATTAATTCAGGCGGCTAAACTTTGCTTGCACTTTATGTCGGAGTTAAACGAGCCTAAGAACGATACAAGCCATGGGCCGAGCCGAGCTTAGCTCGAGCTGGGCTCGGTTACAAAATGAGCCAGCTGGGCTCGGTTACAAATGAGCCAGCTTGGTTCACGTCATCTCAAATTGAGTTTTTTAGCTAGTTTTTATCGAGCTTCTTTCGAGCAAGCTACGAGCCGAGCTGCGAGCCGCAAGCTTTATGAACGGCCGCTGATTGGCTTATGGCTGATGCTTTTATTCTTTTTTATTTTTATTGTGTTTGTTATAGTGGACAAGGTATTATATAGTTCTCTTTTTATCATGTTGAAACACTTTGTGTTGGGTGCCTAAAGGATCTGGAGCAAAGAGCTACGAAACTATAAAACAAAAACACCCTTGATCTTGTCACGGTTCTTTTTTTTTTCTCTCTGTCGCACGACTGCGGTGTATGTGCATTGGGATAGTCGAGATATTAAGTGAGAATCAAATGTGCAACTTTCGGGTTTTATGGTATTTTAGAGGTTGTAGCCAAGACAGTCGTTTACTAGCATATATGAGACTGATTATTGATGAGACATCTAGAATATTATAATGGTATGTACTTTCTGTAAGCACCGACTGTGCATTTGTGTTGAAGTATTTCATTATCATTAACTAACGCCGTAGCTAGATGTTGTAGATTTTAGAGTGTGTTAGTTCGTAAGATGATCAAGGCGTGTCAGATAGTCCATGCATACAAGTAGGAACGGAAATAACTATGCCATTCAAACTCTTTTGTGCCTTTTTACAATACGAAACATGGATTAAAAATGCCCTTAAAGGACTTATCCATTAGACCATTAAGTTTTGTCAGGTCAGATTTGGGTTAAGATGTCCAATCTATTTCAAATTTTCAATCCGATTTCTATAACCATTTGGAATCTATTACAAATAGTTTGGTTAATTCAGTTGTTGAAAAAGATAGTTCCACTGGACATAGATAGATAGATTTAAACTACTATATTTATTTAGTAAAACAAAAAATAACATGTTTATAAAAGAAAAGAAAATAAAAAATATTAGTGAATTAAGATGGGTCACGTGACATGCACGTGTCGTAGGGTTTTAAGCTGTACGAAAGGTTTTTGCTACCTTCGTCTAGCTTCCTTCCATCACCGAAGTAATGACCGAACAGACACCGTAACACAGCCTCCATCATGAAACACCTTTCCTCCATAACCGTCTTCCTCTCATCCTCTTCACGCCCCCTCTTCCGCCGTACACCACCCTCACTCTTCATCAATCACGAACATGAAACAACACTCGTCGGAATCTCCCATTTCTCCACCTCATCACCAGACTCCTCATCCTCATCCTACCATTCACATTCAAGAAGAAATTCAGAGGATGTTAGAAACGTTAGGGTTTCTGTTTGGTGGGACTTCGAGAACTGTCAAGTACCGTGTAACGTTAATGTCTATAAAGTTACTCACTTTATTACCTCTGCTGTTAGATCAGTCGGTATTAAAGGACCTATTCAGATCACGGCGTTTGGTGACGTTGCTCAGTTGTCTAGGTCTAATCAGGAGGCCTTGTCTTCCACTGGAATCAACCTTACGCATATTCCTAATGGTTGTTCTTCTTTATCCTTTATTTGTCATTTGTGTTTGCAAATTAGGTTGAAATGTTGTCGACTTTGGGAATATATGTGATTGCTTGATGTTCTTTGTAATTTAGTTTTTGAATTTGAGCTAGTGAATTGGTTTAAATATGTTTATGATGACAACACAGTTTCTTATGTTCTTCTAATAGCTGATCATATCATGTGTATGTGCAACGTGTATGCTCGGTTTTAGTAAGCGCAAAGGGCACAAAAGCGATAGTGTCTAAAAATGAGGCGCCAAGTGCCAAGCAGCGCACGGCTTTTAGTAAGCGACGCGCAATTTGCTATATAATTTTATTTATATATTTCCTATAGGTTTCTTGCATGAGTGACCCAATATCTAGACACAAATAAGGTTTATGTATGTTTTAATATATAAATTACCTACATGTAGAACCTAAAAAGGCTGTTGTACAACAACATGTCACACAAAAATATGTCGGTGTACGCCTCACCTGTACTTCATGTAAACCTTGTGTTTTACGTAGGCTAAAGCGATGACCCATGCGCCTGAGGTCGCCTTCTGCCTAGGTGCACCTCAGGCGTGTTTTTTTTTTAAAGAAGCTTGTATAAGAGTTATGTTAAGAGTTATTTGCCTTAGAATTTCTTCTCAATCAGGCATTTGAGTGAAACGTCATAAGGTCATGGAAATTGTGCAGATCATGACTTCTGATTTTGATAGAAAATTTAACTTAAAGGTGTTCATTAAGCACCTCATTTAATAAGGGTCACACATATAGTTTAAATATCGTTCATGACTTACAATATGTAACATCTGTCAATTGCTGGATGAACTGGTTACAGAACTTATTTTCACTTTTAGATTTAGATATCATATTCTAATTTGAAGTGTTTGTTTTCTATTGTTTCATACAGGGGGCAAGAACAGTGCAGATAGGTCTCTTCTAGTGGACCTTATGTATTGGGTTTCTCAAAATCCACCACCCGCTCATCTTTTTCTAATATCCGGGGACAGAGACTTTGCTAGCACCTTACACCGCTTACGAATGGACAATTACAACGTGTTGCTTGCTAGTACGGATAACGCTCCTGCAGTTCTTTGTAGTGCTGCAAGCATCATGTGGCAGTGGACATCATTGGTCAAAGGGGAAAATCTAACCGGAAGGTATTTCAACCAACCTCCAGATGGTCCTTACGCTTCATGGTACGGCCATTATAGAGTTTCTCTTGAAGACCCTTTTGCAGTTTGCAACCACGTTTCTAACCAAACTTCATCTGTGCAATCAGATGAAACTTCTAATTCAAATTCAAATTCAAATTCAAATTCAGACAATATTCGTCCTATTCCTAAGGTAGTTATGAACGCGATACGTAATACGTTGAATTCATATCCTAAAGGGATCTTGATCACAGAACTTCGATCTGAATTGGGGAAGAGTAATATTACAATCCAGAAGGATTGGTATGGTCATAAGAAGTTCTCCGCTTTTCTCATGGCCATGCCGAATTTGTTGCGACTTCAATCTCAGAAGGATGGTCAACATATCGTACATGGAATTAGCCCAAAAAGTTACGGCCCTGATACGGTTTCTGGTCCCGGTACTATAGAAGATTCAAAGGACTCGGTTCCAGTTGTTACTTTGAAGGAAGATGTTGCTAACAGGAAGATATTCTCAGTTTCTTCCAAGTTAGATAATGAAAATAATTCTACAGAGTCACAAGCACTTCCAATAAAAGAGGAACAGCCGCCACAAGTTTTGGAGCAGCCGCCTGTTGTTGAGAAGTCAGAGAAGGTTGAAGTCAACGTCGGTCAAGTGTGTCCAGCAAAGATAAATAGAGCTGAACCTGAAGTGGGATATTTGAAGTCTTTGTGGAGGAAATGGTTTAGAGGTAATGATTGTTCTACTACGCAGAATAGCACTGATGCAGTAAACATTGATGGGAACTATTCGATTTCAAAAGATCAATCGCCTGATGAGGGGAAAGCATCCCAATCTTCTTTATCAACTAGTGAAGTTGTTCAAGATGCAAAAATTGGTGGAAAATCTACAGAAGTTGCGGATAAAGTTAGCAAGCCTCGTGGCATCTTTAGTCAGATTGTGGGATGGTGTAAATTTTGGGAAAGTGATAAGAACGCTGATGATCTGAAGGCAGAATCAAGGAAAACTGATGAAGAGGTATCGAGATATTCCGAGATGAAGGAAATCTTCACGGAATCTTTTTGGAATGACGTGTTGGCTTTCTTAGAAAGCTCCAAAGGTTCAGCCTCAATTTTGCAGTCTAAGACCAGGTTCATGCTTCTCTTATTTCTTCTCTCTATATGTATATGTATGTATGGGCGTTCAATACAAAACCAATTTTAGGTAAAGAACTGCGAGAGTTTTGTAAACACTTTTATCTATTAACTGTGATACATATGGCGGTTATGTAACTGCATAACCGCCTCTCTGGCAGCTCTCTACTTAAAATTGGTTTTGTATTGAACCAGTGTGTGTGTTGTTCGAGCGATCAGTTAAGAACCATGTATAAGTTGAGAAGTGCGAGAACCACATTTTATATGGTACACTGGGCTTAATATGCTGGAAAAATTTACTAGAGTGAGGAGAGAGAAATAAAAACGTTGACAGTCTTACCCTTTTTATTTAATAAAAAATGATCAACTAGTAACCCACAATTAAAAAAAAGGGTTAAGGAAGGAACCCTGTTCCTGGTACCCCATAGGATACCCATCATCCCATCCCACAAGGGTTAAGATGCCGGCAAATTACCTCTGCACGCCATCCATATGATCTGGGTCCCACAAGGGTCAAACCCGCGCCACTACAGCTTCACATGTGGGCAATGAACTTCATTGGTAGTGGGTACCACTGAGCTATAAGCTCATTGGTATAACCCACAACTAAAGGATCATGTACAAGTGCGTATGTGGTTCTCAACTTATTTATGGGTTTTTAACTGATTGCACTCACATATAAACATATTTTATGACAGTTAAAGAATGGGTTAACTCAAGTTGAACCGTTTTGATGTATGTTAATGCATATTTGTGTGTCCGTTACTGTGCGAATAGGCTAGATAGAGTGTGCGTTCTATATGTATATGTTAGATAGATGTAACACATGAGTTTAGTCACCGCATGAGTGTTTCGTTTGACTTGTGGCCATAAGTTGATTGTTGTAGTCATATGTGTCATGCGTTGATATATGTAAAAACGCATGTGTCATGCGTTTGTAGCTCCCAACACATGAGTAAGACTATATATAGGTGAGTCATGCGTTGTTAGTGATAGGTTTTAGATTGATAGGAGATCGAACTGCGTGTTGTCTCCCTGAGCCTAAAGATGTAAAGTTTTTCCGTATTAATAAAATTGGGATGACGCCGTTATGTTGCCGAAATTTATACTGAATTTGTTTATCTTACTAAAACTTCCGTCTTGAATACGTATCACGTAATTTTAATGCATTTTTTGGTTTCTCTTAGGCAGGAGATGGTGCACAACTTTAAGCAATTCGGACCGTCTCAACTTCAATCATTAACTGAAAAGCATATTTTACACCTCGTGGACGCACTAATTTCCGAGAAAAAATGGGTGGTAGAAAACCCAACCAGGACTTTTCCTTTCAGAATCGTTGGACCTTCTAGAAGCGGCTCGTCCAGCAAACCTTTAAATTTAAAAGGATCTACAAACAACAATGTTTCACAAGTGCAAAAACAGGAAACTGGACCGAAAATCTCTCCCAAAAACAGAAGTCAGATATTAAGCGATTGCCAGAAGCTTGTGAACGAAGTGGTTAAAGAACATCCCGATGGTTTCAAAGTTTGCATCTTTAAAAAACTGTTCTTTGAAAAGTACGGTTATCATTTGGAAGTTCAACAACTTGGTTACCAGAAGCTTGCAACTCTGCTTCAGATCATGCCAGGGGTGAAGCTAGAATCCAATCATATTTTTCCGTCTGGTTGTGGTTTTCGTTCAAAAGATGCTGATGTATCAAAAAAGGACGATGATATTGATACCCAATGGGAAGAACTGGGACCCATTGAACAAATGAAAACCAAGAAAGATGATTTTGAAACCGTTTCGGATAACGATCTGTCTGATTCAGATTCAGAAAGTACTCCAACAGTACAAAACCAAACAAAGTGTAGGAAAGAAGAAAGCTCGTTATTGCAGATACTCGATTCATGGTATGGTAACAAAGAGGATACCACGAGCAGGATAACATCAGACGGGTCTGAGAAACCGCCTTCGTATGATGATGCTGATAAGCAAAAACCTTCAAAACGTTACTCGTTTGTGGCTGATAAACCCGTGGATGGCAATGAAAACTTGATAAATGGCATATTGGGCAGCTTAAAGAAACCAGAAAACAGTTCAGCAGAGTCAAAGTTTCAGGGCTGAATGGTTTCATTACAGAAAGTCATCCTGGCTGGCTGGATTTTTTCATGATTGGGCCATAAGGGTTTCGTTGCAGGTCTTCAAGCCTCGAAGACAATGTGTAACTTAATATGATATTTATTGTTTATGTTGCCATTGTCGCTACACATTTTATGTACGTGCTGCCATTTAGGGAACTATGTTCGCTCGTGAGAGCCTAATCGTGCAGTATGCACGAAAACATAAAGTGACCCATGTGTCACGCATGAGAGTTGGGAATTTACTTCATGCCACGTTTTGTTTTCGAGGTTTCTAGTAGTGATTTTAGTTCACGGCTATGCGTTCGGTAGTTGTCAGTGCGAAATATTCAAGACAGATGATATGACATGGTAAAAGCTAATAATAAGATACGATTGTTTTCGATTCAATAGCAATTGTCCAAAAAGAACAGACACTTGAAAAATAAGATACGATGGATCAAACACTTTGCCCAGCTTCAAACAGATATGGTAAATTCTAACAAATCAAAAGATGCAAATTTTGACGGCAGAATATCATGAAAGACATGGAAAACAATGAAGTTAAAATATCACTAAGTTTTATGAAATCAAAGCATTAAAACACAAATGGATGATGAAAACAAGTTGCAAGATGATGTAGAACTTGGAAACCGATATTATCATTTTTAGGCATATTTTGAGATTATTTATAGAACTACTTAAGAGTTTATAATAGTTTGTATCTTCTATTAAGTAAAAGTGTAAAACAAAATTGGTTAAAAGAATGAAAAAGTTTTCAAAAAGGAGTGATCTTCTGTTATACATGTCTTAATGAGTCATATTAAGTTATAGTAAATCTTATAAAGTCTTAATGGGCCATAATGACCCAGCTATGTAATCATTAACTATGATTGACAAACATTGACTATGATTCACAAAACTTTGAATATGTTTGATCAAATTAATTATACATTGTTATACATGTTTTATTGTCTTAATAAGTCATAATAAACCATTATAGAATTATAGCAGCAGTACATGACTATCTTTTGACTATGATTCACCAAGATTGACCATGGTTAATCATGACAGATCAAAATTGACTAATATGGATTATGATTAAAGAAGATTTGATCATGTTTGACTATCGTCGAGTAAGATTTACAAAGATTGACCAAACAGGTGATATTGCATACATTAAATTGGTGGTTCATTCGTAAAAGCAAAACCCCTAAAAAACCTGAATTTAGGAGGGGAATGTCTTGGGTTTAAGTTTCACAGACGAAAGAGATTAAAAGAAATTTGTCGTTAAAAAAAGATATATATGTTTACATAAAATCTGATGCTTTAATGCGCACATTATTTAGAAAACAAGTCGTCTTCATTGCTAGGAATAAGAAATAATGGCAGAACCCTAGCCGTCGGCCATTGACGTACTATTGTGAGTTAGGAATTGCCGTCTCTCCGCCCTCTCCTGTATGTCTGTCTCTCTCTCTTGCCGCTTGGTCTTCGCCGTCGTGTACTGTCATGCGATGGAGGTGCCGAAGAAGGTGGCCGAACAGGGGAGGGTATGAAGAGGGGATATTAAGCGCCGTGCGGCAGCTACCTCAGCAAGAAAAAACCAAGTTACAAATTTATGCGCGCTTATATACCCTTTTATATAGCATACATACCCTTTGCAAGTTACCATTTACGGTTAGACTATACAGATTGGGAGGGCATGAAGAGGGGGATACTAAGCGTCATGTGGCAGGTATGTCATCAAGATGACGTAGTAAAAAAAAGCACAGAGTGGGAGAGGCGTGAAAGTGACGTTTTTATTAAAAAAAACTTAAACACCAACCAATCAAAATCAACCCAAACAACACCCACTAATCAAAGCCCGCCTCCTCCCCCACACCGGCCTCCACGCCACCTAGGGCCGGTGTGCCTGACGTGGAAAGGCTTTCTGGCCACTTTTCCACGCTCACTCCGTGTGGTCTTAGTCCAGAGGAAGTTTTAGGATCTCACGTAATTGTTATTTTCTTTTTCTAAACATGTCTTTACTAGGGATGAGCTCGATATCGGTTCGGTACCAATACCGAAAGTAACGCTTTCGAAAAACGGGAAAAATAAGTACCGGTACCAAAAATAATCGGTATAGTACGATACGATACCAGTATTTGAAGGTACACAAACCCAAATACCGGTACTGTACTGAACCGGTCCCGGAAAATGAGAAAAATAGGTCCCGATACCAGTATCCAAAATGATCAGTACAATTCGATATCGCTATCCGGTACAAAATACCCATCCCTCATCTTAAACACTTTAAGAATTAAAACTACAAAAAACCATGTGGCCTTCAAACCGCCAACCGCTAGGCACCTTTTCTTAATAGTTTGGTGAAATCACGACTTTGGTACTATTTTAGTTTAACTTTTAGTTAATAACAATTGGTCTTAAGCCCTGTGTTGCAGGGGTCGTAAAACCATATTAAGTAATCACCGAACGACAGCCAAAACTAAGAAAAAACATAAAATAAAAGTTTCCAACATCATGTGACGTAAAACGATGATGGAATAACATTTATACCAACATGTATGTAATTCAAGGGTGTTAGAGTGATATTGTAAAAAGTTGTAAGAAAACAGAGGCAAATTAACTACTTTGAAAGTTAAGGGTAAAGACAAAAACCTTTTACTAAAAGAAAAAAAAACAGAGGGACCAAACGTGACCGTCAAACACTATTCTAAATAGCAACTGAAAGAAGATTAGAACTGGAAAAAAAAACAAAGTAAAAAACATGAATTTCCAATACCAAATGACTTATGTAACCAAACCGTGCTATAAACGTTGTGCAAATATGAATAATCCTAAATTTTGCTATGCTAAAAATCCAAAAAATAAAAATCACAAGAAGACAAAATAGAGACACTATTCATCCATATGTTATGAACTAATACTATATATACATAGTGTAAGTATATAGGATAAATCCATTTTTAATGAGAAAACCTAGCAAATCAAAATGAGTGGCTAACATTCAGCCACATGTACATCTCGTTTATATGTTTAAGGGGCAATTATGTCATGTTACTCATCATGTCTCTTTCTTCTATATGATGTGACATTACCTTTTCTCCTCTTTCCTTTTGTCAGATCATCAATATTCAAACTCATCTCTTTTGTGCATATTTTCATCAAGATCAAAAGAAACTCATGTACTTTATCACCCCTAATTCCACCCACTAAAGTGGCTAAATCATCATCATGTTCATCTTATACACTTATCCAATTGTTATACTCATATGCTTCTTGAGTATATTTTCTCCCAATTTAATCCCATGCTTTATAGAGAAAGCATGTGTTTTTTAGAGAGAGAAAGTTATTGTATTAGGGGAGAGAAGCTAATGTGTTTAGAGAGAGAAAACTGATTTTTAGAGTGAGAAACAACAATCTTCATCATGTTCATATAGAACATCAAGAACTCACGCACAAGTATGTGAGAGAGAAGGTCTTTCTTATCGGTGAGTTTGAATTTTATCACTATGTGGGGTGTGTTGAGTCTTAATGTTTTGGTTGTTTTTTAAGGGTTGTATGGGGGTTGTTTCATGCTATAGGTTGTTTTTTATTAAGTGTTGGAATTAAGTACTTGATGGTTTTTATGTTAATGAGGTATTATGTATATGTGGTTTTTATGTTACTTGGTGGTTCTATATTTTAGATAATATTTGGGGTTACAGTCATTTACAAATCTTGATCATCGAGATAAATATAAAAGTATGTAGTACAATAATCTATATTTTTTTAATGTTTACCGGTTTTTTTATTTTCCAAGATGTTGAGTATACTGAAGATTCAAACTCACTCCCACGCACGAAATCATAACATCTCTTGAATTGTGGTCACCTATTGTAGAAGGTTTAATGTTGTTTCTTGATGTTGTTGATTCATATTTTTGGTTTTTAATTTTTTGTCTAAAGACGTTAAAATTTTTTAAACCATTATGAAGGTTTGGTCTAAAAATATTCACCTATTGGGATGTGTTTTTTTGTTGGATTAAATTGTTTGTCTTTTTTCATCATCGCAAGGTTTGGCATTTTTTGTTGGAATAAATTGTTTGTCTTGTAACATGTGGTACACTAGAGGCTAGCACTTGTAGAGTCATGTGTGCAGATGTTACATGTAGGTGTTACATGTGTTACAACGTCAAAGGTACACATGAGTACATATGTTAAATGTGTTACATTACTAAAAACAGCTCTAGTTACACATTACTAAAAACAGCTCTTTGTTTTTGTTTGAAAAGGGTTTGCGATATGTGATGTTGTTTGATTTTGTTTTTCTTAAATTCCTGTGTATTAAACTTCGTTATTTTTCTTTCTTAGTTTTTTTTTCATAAATTAGTTGCATAAACTCATGTTTCCTTGGATTTTTCTATTGATTTCTGAATTTTTTTATTGCCAAAGTTCTAGTTAGTTGTAGATTTATTTAATATTTGAGTTTGCAATTATGCATGGAGATGACTAGCATACATGGTGTTACTTTTTTATTGTCAAAGTTATATATGTTGTAACACATGTTACACTGTGGGTAACATGGTGTTACATGTGTTACACCCAGTGGGTTAGAGATGTATACCTATGTTACACATGCGATCTATATGTTGTAACACATATTAGCTACGTATGTTACATTTCTGCCAGCTATATTTCTACAAGCTACATTCTAAATTGTTTGTCCTATGTGTTGTAACACGTGTTACACTTCGGGGTAATAGTAAGTTTAAATGTTAAAATGTTTTCTAGATGGTTTGTTAAATGTTAAAATGTTTTCTAGATGGTTTGTTAAATGTTAAAATGTGTAAACTTCAAAATTTATTCGGAATATCACGTTAATTTTATAAAGGTGAGATAATTAGCTACATGTGTAGTAACAACGTTATACAAGTTACTTATAGTTACCCCAGCCTTTTTCTTGGACACACAAGGGGGCTGCACATATGTAACACATGTTTGTAATACGTGTTACAATAGTGAGGTAACACATGTATAGCCACGTTACACATGTTACATATAGTTGTTACAGGTGTTACAACAAAACTTTACACATGTACACATGTTACATATAAGAGATTAATAAGTTTAACTATAAAAGATTAACACTGGTGTACTTGTTTTGTTCGTAGGTGAATAGATGTTTAGTATTCAAGATGAAGATGGTTATTAAGAAGCGAAGCCCGCTAAAGGATTACAATGCATCGTCAGGTTTTCGTGATGACAATGGTGTGTTTTTTGTTGGCTGCTATGTGTTTTAGAGAAAGAGAGCTAATGTTTTGGATAGATTGTTTACTAATGATTAGCATTGATGACAAATTTGAAGAACTGAAACAAGATATCTGACGGAAGGATGATTGTTTACTGATGAGTTGGTTTATACTTGTAGGGGTATTAGTATTAATCTTTGTGGGTGTTTACTTTATTATCCTTTCAAGTAATGTTATGTTTTGGTAATCAAATCAAACTTTGTTTTGTTCTTTGTGGTCATTTAATGTATTAATCAAACGAAAATGAAAACTAAAATATACTTTGAAATTTTCTTTGTGCAGCATGATATATAAAATACATTACACTAAACATTTTTTGTGTAATAGTCACTAATCACATGATATATGCTATGTCACACATGTTATACAACAGATGCAACAGGTTGATTGATGTTACACATATATAACATTGTTCCCAAAGCAAAGATCTAGTAGGTTTTGTATCACCGATGTTACATTTTGTTTTGTAACATGTGTAACATCGTTTCAAAAGCAAAGAAATAGTAGGTTTTGTATCACCTTACAAGTTTTATGTTTTGCTGACAAACACCATGTCACACATGTTACACACTATATAGTGAAACAATGGTTACACATGTTATATTCAACCGCCGCTCTTACATAAGTTACATAAGTTATTTTAGGCACTTCTTATATAAGTTACACATGTTATGTTCAACAGCAGTTACATATGTAAATAAAAACAAAAGTCACTTGTCATGGATGGAATACATGCTACATATGTTACATCAAAACTAAGTTTTATTAACATTTTTACCCCCGATGTTTTGTCTATTTGTTAAAAAAAACCATCAGTGCAAAAGGTGTCACATGCGTTACTAAGTGAAACACTCTTTGAATTCAGTGTCTACACATGCTACACATCATACAATGTGTTTTAATCCTAATATGTAAACAACGGTATACATGCAACACTACACATGTTTTTGCACATAAATGTATTATCAACGTTGCACGTGTTACTTATATTTTCACCAGCCCATTTTTGGTAACAAATGGGTTGAACATATGTAACACATGTTTGTAACATGTGTTACACTAGAAGGTAACTCCTGTACAGCGTCAAAGGTACCCACCACATGCCCTTCATCGACTTCTTGCTCCCATTCTTCATCGGTTCTCCATCTACCTTCTTTCGCTTTATGGCCACCTTTGCCATATCCGATATTGTGGTTCTCTTGCTTCCTGCCAAGATCCCTTCTCGTTTGCCTGCAACTGCTATGGTCAAGTCGTAATAACACAAGTTACTGTCCAGAATTTTAAATCTACCAATTAAAAAAAATAGTAGTAACATAACTAACACAAGTTACCTTCCACCCAATTATGCCCTAAACTTGAAGACTCCCCAAATTTTGACTTTTTATCTGCATCATTTCACACATAGAAAAAACTAAATAAGACCACCCAAAAAATGTTACATATGTAAACAATTACCATAAGTACCTTTACTTTTCCTACACTTCAAACAACTACTATCCGGTGGAACCAACTTCCTCGTTGCAAGCACTAAAAAAGCATGTAACATATGTTAGCACAACCTTTCGTATTTGTTTGTTGTTGTATTACATTTTTTTTACATCTATAGATTTTTTTTTGTTTTCTAGACTGGATAGTTGTGCTTCCCACAACAATTGTTTCAGATGTGTTACTCTACAGTGTAACACACGTTACACACATGTGTTACGTATGTGTATCCCCCATTTTGTGTCCAAGAAAGGACTGGTGTTAACATAAGTAACATGTGTAACACTGTTACAACATATGTAGCTAATTATACCAGCAAAAAAACACAACTTTTGATTTATAAAATAAGCGATATCATCAACCATTAAATTATGGACTTTCTAAAGGTAATGTGATGGGTGTATTTTAGGTGCAATCTATTCTATATTATTTTGAATAAAAATGCAACGATATAAGAACAAAACATATTAAGTTGATACATTTTTTTTTATATCTTATAGGTTGTGAAGAAAATAAGCTTAAATGATGAACATCCGACATTTAATGCTCAATTGTTAATTGTTTCACATGTGATATGGTGGACATCCATTTAAATGCAAATTAAAAGCTTTTGGAGATCAAATACGAAGAGAATTGAAGAATATGTGATGGCATTTAACTCAAGACTAAAGGCTACCGATTGAAATTAAATGAGCATTTGGGTTAAACAATTAGAAGAATTTAATTGGGTTTTAAGAATTACAAGATACAATTCGTTGGTGAAGTGTGAATCAATTCCATTAGCTAATAAAATTGGTTGGCTAATTAATTGTGGGCTCTAGCTTTATTTCAAGTGGATGCACATTAAGTGGGCCGGATTGTTTCATGAAGGTTAGAAATTTAACTAAAGAGAAGGGGGAGGTCCATGAGAATAATAAGTCGGTGGGGTTTAGAGAATAAAAAGGGGTCGCACAAAGTTTTGAGAGAGGAGACAATAAAGAGGTGGCAGACGACAGTGTTGGGAGAGTTTTTGACGGAGGGCAAGGCAGTAACTTTTGGGGATGACAACCGTGAGCGGCTAGGGTCTTTGTGCCTTCCTCTAGCGGACGGTTCAATTAGGTTTTCACTTTTCTCAGTTTATACTCATATTTGGATATGTTTTTTACCTTGACAAAGTTGTATGAATACATTGATGTGTTGATTTCTTTGAACTATTTGCATGTGTTTTGAGTTCTTGCTTTACAACTTGTTCGGTTGATGACAAAACCTAGTAGCTTGTTGGGTGACATAGAGTAGGTTGACTCACAGTAGTAAATAGGGTTAATCAAATTATAAAAGATCTGATGACAAAGACCTATTTTTATTACAATCTTAAATTAACCAACTTTCCAGCATCATGTCTATGTGGTGGCCAATTAACTGAGTAAACTGAGTTTTGTGAAACCTAGAACCTGAAGTTTGGAGGAGGTTACGTTTTATAAATCTGATATCTTTCTCTTAATTAGTTTAAGGTTTTCCTTCATTTTAATCAAAAACCCCAAATTAAGATTAATAGTTAATTAATTAGATAATCTAGCTAAACAATAACCACATAATCCCCGTGGATACGATACCCTACTTACACTATCTACTTAGTTTAATTAGGTTTTTGCATGACCCTTACAACAATCATCAAAATGGCGCCGTTGTCGGGGAATTAGTGCGCTTAGTGTTAGTTAGTTAGTTCGTTAGTTGTTCTTGCTTTCTAAAAAAAATCTAAAAAACCCAAAAATATTTTTCTTTCTTTTTTTATTTTTGTTTGTTCGATATTACGTTCGTGTGTTTTGTTTGTGCTTGTACAGGTCTTCGAATCATGGATAGAGCCTGTCAGCCCGAGTTTAATGAATTTCAGGATGCTGAATTCTCACAACACAGCCCACCAGTGCGACAACAAAATAGCTTTCAAAACAGACAATTACCGCTTCAGAACCGATATGCCAGATATAATGTAGATGAAGAGGATGGGTATTATGACCAGTTTGGTTGTGATGAGTATAATGATTTTGTGCCTCCACCACAACAGTTTACTCAAAGAGGTCAGAATGGGTCAATTTGGGTCAGCAAAGGTATAATGATGCTCAACAAAATAGTTATGGAAGGTCTTTCGAGGTATCAAATCAGAATCACCGGCAAGGAAATCAAGGGAATTATCAGCAGGGATTCTACAACCATTGGAGCAATCCAGGAGATCAAGATAACTATGAAAGCAATTGGCGGCCTCAAGAGAATAGGCAAACAGGTCAGCATGAGTCGGATGATAACCCCATAAATGAAAAATTTGATACGATCATGGAGTTCTTGAAGGATATTCAGAAAAGCAATGAAGCCAGAGATAAGAGATAGGGAGGTTAAGGCATTGTCACACCAGGTTGGACAATTAGCTGAAGAAGTGGCTATCATCAGAAGAAATCAAGATAAGCTTCTTAGTGATTTTCAGGGAAATGCAACTCACAAATCTTTTGACACAATGAGTGTCCACATAGATGAGGTAAGTACTCGTTCTCTTTCTAAAATTTATACTGTTGAAACCCAGTCACCACAATATGTTGGGGGTATGGTAGAGGATGTGACTGAGTTTGAGGGTGAGAGTGCACGTGATTAGGAAATTGAAAGTTTTATAAAGTCTAAACATGGTTCAAATAAAACGTTTTCTGATAGTGATAAAGGGGATGTAAAGGTTCCATTCCCTATGGCCTTAATTGCACCCAAGAATTTAAGTAAAAGGAAATCATCTAAGGGTGAAAGCTGGGAAAGTTTTGAAAAGGTAAAAATAAATAAACTGTTTCTTGAAAAAATTAAAGAAAGTCCTGATCATGTTGAATTTTCTGAAGACTTGAGTACCCGAAAACAACGTCACAAGTTTCCTAAACAACTTGATACCGTTCATGTGAATGCCGTTTTGATGGGTACCTTTCCCCCGAAACTCCAAGATCCAGGAGCACCTATTATTTCAATACAAATAGGTGATTTTAAATTGGACAAGGCGTTGTTGGATCTTGGAGCCTGTGTGAGTATTTTACCAGGGAGGTTATATGATCAGTATGATTTTGGGCCACTACAAAAAGTTGAAACCATAATGGTGTTGGCTGATCAAACTCCTACGTGTCCTTGGGGGATTGTAAAAGTTGTGATTGTGAAAGTCGGTGAGTTTTATTATCCTGTCGATTTCTTGGTGCTTGATTGTGTTAAAAATAACGAACCAACTGTTATATTGGGCAGATCGTTCTTAGCTACTGCTCATGCAATCATTAATTGTGTTGAGGGAACAGTAAGGTTTAGGTTTGGGGATCAAAAGTTGACTTTAAAAATATTTTCAAACTCAACCAAATCTATGGCTAACAAGTGTTGACCTTCTGAAAAGAAGAGTCTGTGGAAGAGAAAGAATGTTTATGATTGACAGGTTGGTAGAGGTTAAGAAAAAGAAGAAGAAACCGAGGAGGGGCAGGAGAAAGAAAGGAAAGAAACCACAGAAGATGGATGAAGAAGAAGGAAAGTGTGAGTTGAATAGCTGGTTATTAAACAAGCTGGATGGTGTTTCAAAGTTGTGGATGAATAGGTTAATGAAAATAAGAGATTGCAAACACCCTACACGTCCACCATGACTTGACAGGAATGATCTGGCTGAAGATCTAAAACTTAGCGCTTCTTGGGAGGCAACCCAAGTTTTGGTTTTATTTTAGTTTGTTTTTTTTTTTGTTTTTGTGTACGAACCGGACAAGTGTGGGGAAGTTTTACAGAGTTGTTTGGTAAGATTCAATGCGGTTGAGGGTGATTCACATGTTTTCAGGGGGCCGGGCGAGGTTCAAAAAGGATTTTGAAATGAAAATCGCCCTAGATTGTAGTTTTTGTAGAGTTTTTGTACAATGAGTCGGTTTAATATGTTTGGGAGTGTTTGAGCTTTATGTTGCAGATTTCGATCGCTCCGTCTATACTCAATTCCGTTTAGGCAGGGGTGATTCAAATATGTTTTGAGAGGAGCATCCACATTTTTGTTGCGGCCGCGAATGAAATGCTATACGGTTGCTGTAGAACACGACTTATGAAGATTCTACCGCTTTAAACCAGGGGAGTCTATTCCATTTTTGTTATTGTTAGTTTTTTTAGTTGGTAGTTTCTCGCTCCATTGAGGACAATGCAGAATTTAAGTGTGGGGAGGGGAAACTAGTGTCTAGTTTGCGTCTTAGTTTTTAGTCGTTTTCGTTAAAAAAACTGAAACCCAAAAAAAAATTGAAAATTGAAAATGTCCTGCAAAGGATTTTGCGCAAAATGGAAAATGATAGGTGTAATTGGGTCATTGGCTTTTAATTACTATATAAATGAGATAATTAAACGATCGAATATGCGTCTAACTTAAGATATGTGGGTAGGCCCAACCGGTTGAAAGGTTCCTTAGGATTGATATAATGTAATTAAATTAGGAGTCTTGTGGGTGTCACCTTAGAAGCTGTAGCAAAGCCGAAACTGTAGAGAGTATAAGGGGTACCGTTATAAATAAAAGCTTATAAGTATTCCGGTTAAATGGCACATCTGTTTCTTTTTATGAAAATAAATCCGAAACAAGGTGGCACCCGAAAAAAATATTCCATCCATCCATTTAATTGAGCTAGCTGTGTATTGACGAAACATGTGGTATTGTCGCAGGGATAGTGACTCATGCTGTACATACCCTCTAGGTGGAGTTAGAAAAAAAGAGAAAAATACGTGAAACTTATGGCATTAATCGATATGTCCGCTAAGTGTTTTTTATATAAGATGGTAACCTCATAAGCTCGAAGCGTGATTAGGTAGCGTTGTGGTTTTTTGAGTGTGAGATCCATAGATGAATAATACACTTGAACATAACGGATCATGAATAAGAGCTTAGAAACCGATGGTTGGGTTTAGGTGGATCATATATCTACAATATGAGTTAACGTGTGATTAGATTCGCTAATAAAGTAACCGAATATATTGAATGCCGTTGACTTTGATTGTGATTCCATTGCAAATAAGTTTTTCGGGACGAAAAAATATGAGTGTGGGGATTTGATCGGTGCATTTTAGGTGCAATCTATTCTATATTATTTTGAATCACGATATAAGAACAAAACATATTACTTTGATACATTTTTTATATCTTATAGGTTGTGAAGAAAATAAGCTTAAATGATGAACATCCGACATTTAATGCTCAATTGTTAATTGTTTAACATGTGATATGGTGGACATCCATTTAAATGCAAATTAAAAGCTTTTGGAGATCAAATACGAAGAGAATTGAAGAATATGTGATGGCATTTAACTCAAGACTAAAGGCTACCGATTGAAATTAAATGAGCATTTGGGTTAAACAATTAGAAGAATTTAATTGGGTTTTAAGAATTACGAGATACAATTCGTTGGTGAAGTGTGAATCAATTCCATTAGCTAATAAAATTGGTTGGCTAATTAATTGTGGGCTCTAGCTTTATTTCAAGTAGAGATGGGTATAATCGGGTTTTATTATTACCCAGAACCGGTTCCAACCCGGAACCGGTTCTGCTTGGATGTCATTGGAACCGGGTATGGTGTGGAACCGGCTCCGGTTCCTACCCAGGTTCACACCCAAGAATATGGAACCGTGTAGAACCGGGTACGGGTATTATGGAACCGGGTATGGTGTGGAACCGGGTATGGTGCGGAACCGGTTCCTGATAGTGTCAGAACCGGTTCCTGACAGTAAAAACCTGACTTTTACTCAGAACAAATTAATCGGTTAAAATTAAAAAACAAATTAATCGGTTACAATATATAAAAAAAATTAACCGGTTACAAAAAAATAAAAAATTACTCAGAACCGGTTCTAGTAAGATTTTATTTCTTTGATCGTTTACTAGCGGCAGGTGCAACACTTTCCGATGAGTTTCTCTTAGGTGCGGGTACCTCGGTACAATCGTCGTCTGAATCGTTAGTCTCCACTTCTTCGTCCTCCTCTTCGTCAACAATTTTATGCTCTAACTCAACTTCATCTTCTAGACTAGTTTTATGTTGAACACGATCAACGACATCCAAATGGTCCTTTAAGCATATTGCCATCTCTAGCGATTCCGGAGTTAGTCTTGTTCTTCTAATTGACAAAACCCTGCCACTAAGAGAAAACACACTTTCCGAAGCTACCGTGGAAGCTTGGACCGTTAGTATATCACGAGCCATGGTGGCTAGAATCGGGTACTCGGATTCTTTCGATTTCCACCATGCCAAAACATCAAATTTCCTATACTCCTCAGTGGTCATAGTAAGCGAATACTGATTTTTTTTATATCTCCCAAGTTCACTTGTTGGTTCACTACCCCTTTGTTGTCTAGCGGTCTCGTCTCTAACGACATTCAACATGGTTATTAGTGGATCCCCGCTTGTTTCATCGTTAGAGGCCGTGGACCGAGACTCAAACAAATTTGTATAATTTTTTTCACCATATTTTTTTAAATAATGATCATAAAGTTTGGCCATACACTCATTGAATATTTTTTTGTTTTTGCTTTTAAAGTTGGATCCTCCTCATGCATATCCAACTTGTCATAAATTTCATCAATTAAAGCTTCAACACCCGGTACGTTTAAAGCTAGATTTAAAGCAGTGGCACATAGAAAAACGGGTGGTAATTCTAAAAAATATTTTTAAAATTTTTGAATCATTGGTCTCGTCATATTCCTTAACATGTTACTAGAATTTTCAAACTTTTTAAAATTAGTTGTTATCAAATACAATTGGTCCACAACTTTAGAACTAGTAGGATAATAAACACCGGAAATCAAAGTCGTTGTAGTTTTAAAAACTTGTAAAAAAGTACTTAGGTTATTAATATTTTCCCAAGCCGTGTCGGGAAAGGGGACGACAAGGTACCAATCACTTAAAGTTGTATGAAAAGATTTTAAAGTGCCCATTTGCTTTATAGCCATTTCAAACATATGACAAGTTGAATTCCAACGAGTCGGTATATCCCAATTCGGTCCAATAATTTTTTGGTTGACATCTTTACAAAGTTTTTTATATTCTTGATATCTTTCTTTTCCACTTTTGAAAACATCTTGGAGCATAGCTCTAAATGCTATAATAAAATCCGATACAAATTGATCTATTAAACCGGTTTGCACTACTAAGTTAATAATATGTGCAACACATCGTGTGTGAAAAAAAACACCATCAAGTATTGGTTTGTACTTCAACTTTAATTTTTCAATCGCCGTTGTGTTGTTTGAAGCGTTATCAAAGGACATTGAAAAAATTTTATTTTCTAAACCATATTTAATTATTGTGCCATTTATAATTTTATAAATATTTTCTCCCGTATGAGGAGAAGGAAACTCGTCAAACGCAATCGTACGCTTCATCATTTGCCATGTATCGGGATCAACCCAATGAGCGGTGACACATATGTACAATTCCGGTAAACCATGTGGAGCCGACCACACATCACTAGTTAGGTTTACACTAGTTTTTAATTCTTAAAAAAACAATTAAATCTTTTTTTGCATTTTCCCATAAACATAAACAAAGACATTTTAAAGTGCGACGACTTACATGTTTATAGCGAGGTTGTAGCGTCTCCCGAATAAGATTTGTAAGATCGGGTTCGTCGAAGTGTCCAAACGGCAACGCTTTTTGTATCACCAACTTCGCCATCCGATTGCGAGCTAATTTTTGCTCATAACGAAAAATGGTACCATCTTTGGATAGTGGAACTTGACCGGATGTCATTTCCTTTAAAACTTTGCAATACTTATTAATATGCTTCGTTAACGTTGAGTTTGATTCCTTGGCTAATAACGATCTACAATGTTTACATTGAGCTTTTTGCGAGCCGTCACTCATCTCGACCAACTCCCAATTGCTCCAAACTTCCTTACTGCGATTATGAGACAATGTTCCAACCACATATGGAACCGATTGATCTTGAGGAACATTGTTAACGGATTGGGAATTTGCGTTTTTGGAACTCTTTGAGGCCATTTGTTGATTAGAATGTGAAAAAGAACAAGAAAGAAATGTAACAAGAAGAATAGATATGAGAAATTGTGTGCTAAACAATAGATTTCTAAACAATATAACGGTAACATTTTTAACGGCTATAACCGGTTCCAACGGTAACATTTTTAACGGCTATAACCGGTTCCAACGGTAATATTATAACGGTCAGGAACCGGTTCCACGTAGGAACCGGGTACGGGTAGGAAGCGGGTACGGTTAGGAACCGGTTACTACCCGATTCAAATGGTAAAATTGTGGAACCGGGTTGGAACCAACGGGTATTTTGAACCCGGAACCGGTTCTACTTAATGTCGGGTAGGAACTGGAACCGGTTCCAGTTCGGTTCTACCGGTTCAGGTTCGGAACCGGTTTTTATGCCCATCTCTAATTTCAAGTGGATGCACATTAAGTGGGCCGGATTGTTTCATGAAGGTTAGAAATTTAACTAAAGAGAAGGGGTAGGTCCATGAGAATAATAAGTCGGTGGGGTTTAGAGAATAAAAAGGGGTCGCACAAAGTTTTGAGAGAGGAGACAATAAAGAGGTGGCAGATAACAGTGTTGGGAGAGTTTTTGATGGAGGGCAAGGCAATAACTTTTGGGGATGACAACCGTGAGCGGCTAGGCTCTTTGTGCCTTCCTCCAGGCAGACGGTTCAATTAGGTTTTCACTTTTCTCAGTTTATACTCATATTTGGATGTGTTTTTTACCTTGACAAAGTTGTATGAATACATTGATGTGTTGATTTCTTTGAACTATTTGCATGTGTTTTGAGTTCTTGCTTTACAACTTGTTCGGTTGATGACAAAACCTAATAGCTTGTTGGGTGACATAGAGTAGGTTGACTCACACTAGTAAATAGGGTTAATTAAATTATAAAAGATCTGATGACAAAGACCTATTTTTTATTACAATCTTAAATTAACCAACTTCAAACATCATGTCTATGTGGTGGCCAATTAACTGAGTAAAATGAGTTTTGTGAAACCTATAACCTGAAGTTTGGAGGAGGTTACGTTTTATAAATCTGATATCTTTCTCTTAATTAGTTTAAGGTTTTCCTTCATTTTAATCAAAAACCCCAAATTAAGATTAATAGTTAATTAATTAGATAATCTAGCTAAACACTAACCACATATTCCCCGTGGATACGATATCCTACTTACGCTATCTACTTAGTTTAATTAGGTTTTTGCATGACCCTTACGGCAGTCATCATAATGAAAATGTGATATCCGAGTGAAGTTTATACATGACAACTAACAACTCATCTAAAACAACATTTCAATATTTAAAAAGATATAGATTTGTAAGCTAATAACAACTAATAATGTAAAAAAATCAAAATAATTTTACTACAAAAACAAAAACCTGCAAACTACATAAACAATTACCCATTACTAGAACACTTTGAGCATACAAAAACATATTAACAACAACTTTAACAAAAAAAAATCAAGTGTGAAATGATTTTTCAAAATAAAACACTCAAGAGATTGTTGTTTCTCTTTCTAAAATAATGGTAAATTAAGTTCAAACCTGCTTCTCTCACACACTTGTGCGTGTGTCCTTGGTGCTAGAGATGAATACGATGAAGATTGTTGTTTATCTCTCAAAAATAGCAACTCTCATTTGAGAACCCATGCAACAGAACGATTTCAGACCTGCTTCTCTCTCACATACTTGTGTATGTTCTTGGTGTTTCAACAACTTTCTCTCTCTAAAACCCATGCAATCGAACGATTTCAGACCTGCTTCTCTTTCACACACTTGTGTGTATGTTCTTGGTCTTGGTGTTCCAACAACTTTCTCTCTCTAAAAACGCATGCAACCGAACAATTTGTGACATGCTTCTCTCTCACACATTTATGTGTGTGTTCTTGGTGTTCCGACAACTTTACTCTTTTAGAACTAACAACGATCCAGATTCTATCTTGTGTGTGTGTTTTTGAGGTATGTATGGTTTTTGAATCTTTGGGGGGTGTAAAAGATGATAATGCTTTTTAACTTTTTAGATGTAGAAGATGATGGAGAAAGATGACATGATGGTACTGCAGGAGAATGGTGACATGATTGTGCTTGTTGCCAATTTCAAGTGACCCAAATACCCCTTAACACACTTTTAAACAAAGAGCAACTATATATTTAAATCAAATTAATAGCTTATTTTCCTAACCATTAGATCATGTAGATCAATGGTTACAAATAGAGTTTACCAAGTTTTCTCACTAGAAGTAAGTTTTCATTTCAACCTTCTCCTATATATATATATATAATATATATATATATATATAATTGCTGCATCATTTTAGTTTAATTTCACTTGATAATAATCGTTGTACCTTTCTTTTCTATCATCTTGATTAATTATATATACGACGATTTTTAATTTAAATACTTATATCGTTTTTTTTTGTAAATTAGTTTTTTCTTTATTTTATTTCAGTATTAGCGAGGGCTCTAGCCCACTTGGTCCAACTAGGTAACTATTGCCTACAAAACCATGTGCACGAGTTCGAATCTCGCTCCAACCGGTCTTTTGGTGATGACGTTGCCGTCCACTTTCTTGACGTCATCATTATTTTTAAATGATTTTAAGACTATTTTGTTTAACGTTATTTTTTTCCCACGGTTTAACGCGCAACATCGATACAGACTGATGTAATTATTTTTCTGATTTTGATTTATGGAAATTTTGTATCCATACTAAGTGTTGGTTTCGTACCAAACCAAACTAAACCAAAACCGACCGAAACCCTACTACGTAGTGAACATATTTTTACCAGGTTGTTATATCATTATATAGAGTAAACTGTAATTTTACCCCCAGGGGTTATAGGTGATTGGCACTCTTACCCCCTAAAACGAAAAAAAATTGTTCTCTAACCCCCGACAAATGAAAAACGCTGCACTCTTACCCCCTGCCGTAAAAAAAACATTTAACAGTCCAGGTAAACCTTTAACGGTCAAAGTATGTAATTTCGCCATAACTTTCTAAACCATGTATATGTACGACCCTTACAAATGGACACAAGTTCTAGCTTACCCCCAAGCATTGCACACCCTTCAAGGATCCGGCGAAATCTCAGGCGACATTTCGGCGGTTTATTCTTAGAACATCTTAGGCGACATGCCGATTGGGACTATGATCAGAGAACTTTGGAGCCACATGTCAGGTATGATGCACAAACCCACTGTCAACTAGATCGATAGATGTTGAAGCTTTGTTTGAGGTAAACACCTAGTCAATCAGGGTAACCCATTATAAGTATGTTTATGCGGTTAATGATTATGTGAATGTGCTTATAATCGAACAAGGGTTTATTGTTCATTGTTGATCTTGATATGAATGATTAAGCAGGGGTTAATTGAATGTGGAATCACAGTGGATTATTGTTCTTTATCTTGATCTTGGGTTTACTTTTGGGGTTTTTAAACCCCCACGGCTTATTTGCGCTATCTCATAACCACATACTTATTGCTTTCTTTGACCGACTGCTTATCTGGCTTCTCTATTCCTTTGTACTCTGGCATTGTAAGGTAGTTGTGTATACTGGTCGTTGCAAACGATTGGTGTCGGTTTGTTTTATGCTTTGAGCTTCTTCTTAACCCTTTAGGGCTTCTCAAATGACGTGACTTAATAAGGAGATGACGAGAGGGACACAAGAACAAGTTTGTAAACCACAAGGACTCAGATGAGAAAATTAAGAATAATGGTTGAGCAGTGACCCCACCACCAAACCACATAGACGCAAATTGCACTCTACTCTAATGTTTAAGTGAATGTTACCATTTTACAAATCCATCAAAAATACAAATTAAATAAATATAAGTCAAACCTCGTAGATCAACCCCTTAATTTCTCATGACAATAAAATCAAAACATCCATGTTATTGTATTTTATAATAAAAATCATTAGTTTCTTAACATACCCATAGAATGTAGGGATGTTCTTTATTTTTTTAAACCAATCAACCCAAAAACCGAAGCAAATTACATACTCGATTTCCAATTAAAACCAAAATGGGTTTCAATTCCGGTTTCAAATATCTAAATTTCTTTTGAACTGAATAAACAAAATAGACTAGTAAATTAAATACCAAATAATGGTTACTTAAGCTTTGTTATTTAGCTTAATCCATTTACAACTTTAACCCAATTCTATCTACCTTAACCAAATCCAATTAAAAATAGGAATAATGGATTTTAATAATTCTAACAATTAGTTATTGGCCGACAACGGTCCCAACTTAAAAAATAAACAGTGGTGGTCTCACCTTTTATATATTGTAAACTAGTGGACATTTACTAAACCGAAAACGACAAATGGACAAAAAAATTAAGGTTATGTTAGTAAAGATCCATTAGTTTACAATATGTGAAAAGGTAGGACCACCACTGGTTATTTTTGAAGTTGGGACTATTGCCAGCCAACGGCTAATAGTTTGGATTAGTAATATTCATTATTCTTAAAAATAATGATACATAATAAAAATTAAAAACAATAAAATATAATAACTATTTGGTCGATTACCAAAGACCAAATCAAGTTCAAATCCGACTTTTATTTCGGTTTTGAACTTTCTGAATTAGGTTTGATTTTCGATTCTAACCAAAAAATATTTCAACCAACTAAATCGATTTACATAGAAAAATAAAAAAAAAGAAAGAAAAAAAGGAGTTAAGCCAATGTTTTTTAAAAACAAGTACAAATTGATTGATAATACCGGTTGAACCAACTACCGGAGACATCACCGGTAAAATAGAGTCTGATCTAGTTAGAGTGCCGGTTTAGTTTCTAAGCGACGAAAAATCAGATATCATTGGTGCATACCGATGAACCCGTTTATACCCATATTCAATTGTGAGTTTTCATGACGATGAATAGGTTTCTCAAGTTACAGGGTTACTTGTCGTATATGTTACTTATCTTACGTACTTTTAGAATATTATAATTATTGGTAACTAAAACGTCTTAATTTATATTATAGGAAACGGAAATAGTTATCTTCTTGTTGATGAGGATGATGCTGGTGAATTTCGTTTGAGCGATCGTGAACTTGATGCATGCAACACTCCAATGCAATAAACCTATTGCAGATTTAATAAAAATACACTTTGTTGGAAAACTGATTTTAAATTATGAAATCATGAAGTTTTAGATTATTGTTGGAAAACTGATTTTAAATCATGAAATCATGAAGTTTTAGATTATTTTTTTAAGTTTTTGGTTGTGAGTACCACCTGCCGAACCGTCCTATATAACCAGTTAAACCGTTTCTGTTCCTAACCCGGTAAGGTATAAAAACCGGTTTTTGAAACATGCGTATATAAATTATCATCTCTCACCCTCCACTAGGGTTTCTTCTTTGCAACTTAAAACCCTTATTACAATTTCAGGGCTTAAAGCTTCATCTCCTGCAACAAATTTTCTAACTTTTTATCAATGGGATCAGTCAAGAGAAAGTCGGTAGACGAAGGTCCTTCAAATTACACGTCCCCACCGCACAAACAACACAAAGACAACGGCAACGGATTAACAGAAACCACCGAAGAGGGGGTTGCGTGTGTTCATGACGTATCTTACCCCGAAAACTACGTCACTGTTCCCCGGCGGTCCAATACAGACCAAGATTCAAAACCCGCGAAGGAATTTCCGTTTACTCTCGACCCTTTTCAGGCTGAAGCAATTAATTGTCTGAATGTTGGAGAATCCGTCATGGTAACTGTTTTTTAGTTACTGAATAATCTTTTGTTTGTTTCTTGCCCTTTTTAAATTGGATATGTTCAACATTAAAAAAGAGTCCAACTTTGGTTTTGGTAGTTAAATCTGTCAAATTAAAATGCAAACTTGTTAGAAATTTTAATACTTTTAGCTGCAGATAGTAGAATCTTTATTAGTTATGTACCTGATGAGTGTGGTTTGGAGGTAGCAAAGACAGTTTTGATGGATGGGAAGAAATGGGATTGGCTAAACTTGACCTTAGTTACTGAATTGAATGCAAGCCCCTGTATGATTTGATGATTTGTTTATAAAATATAAAGAAACCGCCTATGCGGCCTGTATAAGGAACATTGCTCTTTTATACGGCTCGTACAAGATGTAACATACTAAGGTTGCCTTTTTATATGACTCGTTTAAGAGCTCGTATTGTTATCCTTTTTATATGGCTAGTATAACAACTGCTTTGACAAGGGGTCTTGGTTTTAATATGCGCGCGCGTCACATGATACGATGATGAGATTGCATCGCATGATGTGATTCCATGATGTGCGCATCACATGACGTAGTTTGAGGCCATGCCTTATGCAATTGACCAGTATTTGAACAAATTAGACCATTGATTGAACGAATCTGACTAGAGATGATGAGAATATTTAATATTTTGTTTATAGGTTGACACGTTAAAATATTAGCTACAATTATTTTTTGGTATTTATCAATAAAGAACGCCTCACATACGTGACGCCTTGGTTTTAAAATGCGCGCATAATGCGTGATGCGCCCGATGCGCTGATTGGAGCGCATCGCATCATCTGATGCGTTGCGTTTACGTGATTGTGCCAATATTGCATAATGCGCTCTGATGCACGCAAAATTGTATTTTATGAATTTTTTTTCAGATTTTTTGAAATGGGTTGTGTTTTTCAATAATTAATATCTTAGTATGCTTGATTTAAACCAAAAAGCACAACTCTTATCATCTTGTTACGTCATTTGTTTTACTTCAAGTATGTTTCTATAAGTTGTTAATGTATAAATATTTTTTTAGTATTTTTCATAAAGAGCGCATCGCCCGCATCACGAATTGCACATCAGATTTTTGAAACAAACGCATCAGAGGGCATCACGCAATTTAAAACCAAGCGTGACGTGCGGGCATAACACATCGGATCGCCACACGCTTTTTAAGACCTAGAAGGGGGTACTATTCCGTAAAATTGGAGGGGTTATGATTAGCGCAACCCAAACTATGGAACTATATGCCTTTTGTGTTTTATTCCCATGCTTATTGTAAATCTTTAATTTTTACAGGTATCGGCACATACATCTGCTGGGAAAACTGTTGTGGCATCATATGCTATTGCGATGTCATTGAGAAATAAGCAGAGAGTAATATACACATCTCCGATAAAGGCATTGAGTAATCAAAAGTATAGGGAGTTTAAAGAAGAGTTTTCTGATGTGGGTTTGATGACCGGAGATGTTACTATTGAGCCCAATGCTTCTTGTTTGGTAATGCTGTTTATATCCCTGTGAACCATTACATCTCTTAATTAATTTTTTTAAACTAAAATTTTAAGTATTTAGGTGATGACCACAGAAATCTGGCGTAGTATGCAGTACAAAGGATCAGAGCTCACAAGGGAGGTGGCATGGATCATTTTTGACGAGGTACATTATATGCGCGATAGAGAAAGAGGGGTAGTTTGGGAAGAAAGCATTGTTATGGCTCCCAAAAATGCTCGTTTTGTCTTCTTATCTGCTACAGTACCAAATGCGAAGGAGTTTGCTGATTGGGTTGCAAAGGTGAGACTAGCAGTTATCATATTTTAACTAATATGGTGTTTTCACTTGTCAGTAAGAATACTAAATATTCACACTCTATGTTAAAAAATTAATATGATAACATATAATGCAGGTTCATCAACAACCATGTCATATTGTTTATACAGATTATCGGCCAACACCCCTTCAACATTATCTTTTTCCTACTGGTGGTGATGGTCTATACTTGGTGGTGGATGAAAAGGGAAAATTTCGTGAGGATAGTTTTCAAAAAGCGTTAAACGCTCTTGTTCCCGTTAATGAGAAAAAAGATAGTGGGAAATTTCAGAAGGGTTTGGTCAATGGTAGGGCTGGTGAAGATAGTGACATATTCAAGATGGTGAAAATGATTATTCAACGCCAATATGATCCCGTCATAATCTTTAGTTTTAGCAAAAGGGAATGTGAATTCCTTGCAATGCAGGCAAGTATTTTTTTTTCTTTGGACTTGTGGTTATTATATTGATCAAGTTTACAATTTTTTAGTTTATACGTCATGTAGATGGCGAAAATGGATTTAAATGAAGATGACGAGAAAGTGAACACTGAAACCATCTTTTGGAGTGCTATGGACATGTTATCAGATGATGATAAGAAGCTACCCCAGGTAGGATTGTCACACACACACATATAGAATGTTTAAAAATTACACATGGGTTTTATCGTGTGACGGTACGCAACAACCAAATTGCGCCGCGTGGAATTCCATATTTTCAGAGGGAAGGGTAAATTAGGCAAATCAGATGAAGTGTAATAACATGCGTTTTTTAACAATAACATGCATTTTTTAAAACATCACATGCGTCCTTGAAACCATAATATGCGTTTCTGAAAGCATAACATGAGTTTCTTTAGTTATGTGTAGTTATACAGAACATGTGTTTCTGAAATCATAACATGCGTTTTTGAAACAACAACCTCCATCGCCTTCAACATTTGTTACACCGTAACTCATAGATTATTACTCTGTGGATCTTGTCAATTGCAATCATAAACATATTATTTAAATTGTTCTTGTGAATCATTCTGTTATCGAGTAGAGAGTATGCATCTAATCGATCGAATTGGTTGAATTTGCCTATGTTCTTCAATCGTAAGATTCGATTGAATTGTTATGCCCTTCCCACTCGATTTTGTAATTGAATTCGAAGTTAATTACGTATTATGCCACCGCGTTAAATTGAGCCCTAGATTGAATCAGATGTGTGGTTTAGATGATCGCGTACACATCACACGTTAATGTTTCTGAATTTGGACTTTGCCAGGTGTCGAATATGCTTCCCCTCTTGAAGCGTGGAATTGGCGTGCATCATTCCGGGTTGCTCCCCATACTGAAAGAAGTCATTGAAATACTATTCCAAGAAGGTCTAATTAAGGTTGGGACGAGACTGTTAATCATTCATTTATTTTGGTTTTGCCCTTATATTTTGTGTTTTTTGAGGTTTTTATACCGACTTTTTTTGCAACAGTGCTTGTTTGCCACAGAGACATTTAGCATAGGTCTCAATATGCCTGCAAAAACGGTTGTTTTTTCAAATGTTCGGAAGTTTGACGGCGATAAATTCAGATGGCTATCAAGTGGTGAATATATTCAAATGAGTGGTCGAGCGGGTCGTAGAGGAATCGATGATCGTGGGGTCTGCATTCTTATGGTTGATGAAAAATTAGAACCTTCCACCGCCAAAATGATGGTCAAAGGGAGCGCTGACTGTTTAAACAGGTATCATGGTCAAAGGCATACCTTTTGTAGTCAAAGTCAACTATTTTGTTGAATGCAGCATTTGTGGCCATATTACATCGTTATATTTTTCTTGGTGTTGACTGTTGAGTGTTATGATTTGCATCTTGAGTTGACTTCTCGTTGTTGACTTTGTCAGCGCGTTCCACTTAAGCTACAACATGCTTTTGAATCAATTGAGATGCGAAGACGGTGATCCAGAAAATTTGCTTCGTAATTCATTCTATCAATTTCAAGCTGATCGAGCCATCCCTGATCTTGAGGTTGTCTATCTACCTTTTCATAAGTAACGATTCAAATTTGTCGTAAATTGCTTACGTATTTATTCTGTTTGCAGAGACAAATGAAAGTTCTTCAGGAGGAAAGGGACACAATTCACATTGAAGAAGAGGATAGCTTAGAAAATTATTACTCTTTGTTGGAGCAATATAAAAGCTTAAAGAAGGATGTGCGTGACATCATCTTTTCTCCTAGATACTGCTTGCCGTTTCTGCAACCTGGCAGGCTTGTATGTGTTCGTTGCACGAGTAGTGACGAAAGTACTCCCACCTTTTCCGTTGAGGATCATGTCACATGGGGTGTAATAGTCAACTTTCAAAAAGTCAAGTCTCTTTCAGAAGGTTGGATATCCGTATTCTATGATTTTTTTTAAATTAAGGGGTTGCATTTTCAATTATTTACTTATGAACGGGTTGATTTGGGTTATCCAAACGTGTAAATTAAGAAATAAGCTAAATTAAGAAATAAGTTAAATTAAAGGCTGTGCATTCACATTACATAAAACCTGTTAAAATCATGGTGTAAAAGTGTAAGGTTATTATTTAAAACCTCTTAAAATCATTAAGTGTAAGGTTCTTATTGAAATGATATATAGCTTGTGTATCGTATTTGAACCACTAATTATTTATCAGTTGTGGGCAAAAAGTGTTTTGGTCCAACCTGATTGAACCCTTTTTGATCCGTGCAAAAAAGCAGTGTTGTAAGAATTGGTAGGTGCTAGTCGGTGACTCGGTAGGTGAGGTACCGGCTGGCGGTTAATTGGGATTAATCATATTGGGATTTTATATGTGATTTTCTAAGTAGACATGTTTTAACCCCTCGTTGACCCAATATTTTAAGTAATTGGAGGGAATTTATAAGGTTCGGTCGAAATTTGGCCGGAATAGGACCGCCTAGCGATTAATCGACCATTACTCTGCGAACCTCCAATTAGTGATTAATTGGCTACTAATTGGAGCCTAGGCGGGAATTTACCATCATGCAAAAAAGTACCCATTTTGATCCGAACATATTTTTACCTGTTAATCGACTCAACCAACCTGCAGTTATTTCACGTCTACTTAGGTTAGTTGATCTAGATGGCAAATTACTTATATATCCGCGCATTTCAATGTATCTATTTGTTCAGATGACGTGGACAAAAGCCCGGAAGATGCAAACTATACAGTGGATATTCTTACAAGATGTACCGTGTCTAAGGATGAACTTTCTAAGAAAACGATTAAGATTATTCCACTAAAGGAGCCCGGGGAACCAGCTGTTGTTTCTGTTCCTATTTCTCAGATAGATAACTTGAGTAGTGTCCGGCTCATAATAGCAAAGGATCTGTTACCACTTGAAAATAGAGAAAATACGTTAAAAAAGGTGTCGGAAGTTCTCTCAAGATTTTCTAAACAAGGAATACCCCTCTTGGACCCTGAAGAAGACATGAAGGTTGACTTTTTATGCTTCTATTTGCTGCAGCTTTTTTTATTCTCACATGTCGAAATGTTCTCACGTTTAGTTATATATATTTGATAGGTTCAAAGTGGATCATACAGGAAGGCAGTCCGCAGGATTGAGGCTTTAGAGAACCTGTTTGAGAAACATGAAGTTGCAAAATCTCCGCTCATTGAGCAAAAGTTGAAAGTGTTTCACAAGAAGAAACAAATTACTGCTCAAATTAAATCGATTAAGAAGTCAATGCGGTCTTCCTCCGCACTTGCATTTAAAGATGAGCTCAAAGCAAGGAAAAGGGTTCTTCGGAGACTCGGGTAAACATACTCTTTTTTATATTAAAATGTTCATCGTGACTAGGGACGATAAGAACTAATAAGATTGTGTACAATTTGATGCAGATATGTTACTAGAGACGATGTTGTGGAGTTGAAGGGGAAAGTTGCTTGTGAAATTAGTAGCGCAGATGAATTGGTATTAACCGAACTTATGTTTAATGGTGTTTTAAAAGACATAAAAATAGAAGAAATGGTATCGCTTTTGTCTTGTTTCGTCTGGCAAGAAAAGCTTCAGGATGCTCAAAAGCCCAGGGAAGAACTGGACATGCTCTTTACACAATTGCAAGATACCGCGCGAAGAGTAGCGAAAGTTCAACTAGAGTGCAAGGTTCACATTCTCTTCATCTTGTTTACCGTGATAAAACTGATCTGACCCGTTTAATTTATTGTCAGTTCGGCACATTTGACCTGTTGAAAAATTACAACTTGAATTGTCTACTGTTTTGACAGGTTGAAATTGATGTAGAGGGTTTTGTGAGTTCGTTTCGGCCTGATATTATGGAGGCTGTTTATTCATGGGCAAAAGGGTCGAAATTCTACGAGATAATGGAAATAACACAAGTATTTGAAGGCAGTTTGATCAGAGGTATCAGGAGAATGGAAGAAATTCTACAGCAGTTAATATTAGCAGCAAAATCAATTGGGGAAGTTGAACTTGAAGCCAAATTTGAAGCGGCGGTTTCGAAGATCAAGAGAGATATTGTGTTTGCAGCCTCATTATACTTGTAGAATTCAATATGCACTTGTGTTTTTGAATTTTGATTGCTTAAAATAGGCACAAGAAATCTTTTAAAGGATAGGGAAAACAAATTTATATTTTTGTAGTAGTTTCTGGTAAAATAAACCATATTTAAGTATTGAATTATTTTTGTGGTGTTATTAGTGGTGCACAAAGAACCTGAACCTGGGTTTTCTAAAAACCGGGTATTGTAAACCCGAACCTATAGGCGTAGGGCCTGAGTATGGTATTTGCTGTGAGAACCTGAACCTGCCCGATTTATACCCGGTTTTTATAATACCCACTCCCAGGTTTTTTAATACCCACACTGGGTATTTCGATACCCGATTATGTATGCACTTTTATGATATGTAATCTTGTAATATCACTTGACTTTTTCTCTTTGCACACTTTTTGGTATTCTCAGAAATCGCTGGCTGGTAGCACAGCAACACAGCCACCAATTTCCGGCCGCCCCACCACCACCCATCCCATAGTGTAAGCTTCTCCCTCTCTCCCCCCATCTACTCTCCTACCCTCTGTAACTTCTCTTCCAAACTCCGCCATTTTCCCCCACCCAAAGCTGGTTGGAACCACCTTAACAGTAAGACTAAACCTATCTCTCCAAGCTAACGACCTACGTTTAGACCCACGAGCCACAGAAATAACTCCGTTCTTCCCGCTGAGAATCGTCAACAACCGTCACCCACCTACACGCCGGCTAGAACCTCAGACAACCTCCAGCCACTCTTTTTGGGGAGTTGTTTTCTTGCCACTCTTTTGGTGGAGTTGTTTTCTTGTTTTTTTGGTTTGTAGGTGAGAGAGTTGTCAACCAAGAATTTAAGGCGTATGTAGTTTTCCGGAAGCCATTGACCGGCAACTCCGGCTAAAATTTTCACGTTCTCGCCCCAGGTGCATAACGACAACAAATCCTGAATGCTAGGTTAGAAGAGTGGAGGACAATTTTAGAGGGAAAATGTTTAAGGGTTAGTCGATCTAATACTGTGACTTCGGTGGCGTAGGCAATGATGAGGACACCTAGATTATTACCATTGAGGGTCAAGTGGTTCCGTAGATGACCAAGTTCAAGTATCTAGGATCGTTTATACAAAGGGATGATGAGATAGATAGTGACGTAGTACATCGCATTCAGGTTGGATGGTGTAGGTGGCGAGCAACCACAAGGGTTTTGTTTGACAGGAGGTTTCCAATGAAATAAAGGGGAAATTTTATAAGGTTGCTATCAGGCCTGCTATATTGTATCAGACAGAGTGTTGGGGTATCAAGAAAACACAAGCCCACAAGATGGAGGTGGCAGAGATGGGGATGCTAAGGTGGATGTGTGGGCACACAAGGTTAGATCGGTATGAAATGAGGTTTTTAAGGTAAGGTTCGGAGTAGCTAGTATATCAGATAAGATAAAGGAAGGGAGATTGAGATGATTTGGGCATGTGAAGAGGAGGCATACGTCAAAGCTAGTATATCAGATAAGATAAAGGAAGGGAGATTGTCTTAGGAGTGTCGTTGGATCCTATATTTGCATACATATTAGGTGGAATTTACATATGTTTGTTTTTAGTAGCAAAGTTTATAGGTTGTTCTGATTCTGTCTATTTGTACCATATACTTCTTCATAACAGTTGTTATTGTTAGCTTTCTATAGATATACACCTCCTGGTCTATTTTAATTTTGATTTATTTAAATTGTCTATAGTGGTCTTTGGAGCCGTGTGTCTCACTAGAAGCAGTTTCTGTCACACCCCAACCGATGGCGGAAACATCGTGACGAGACGAAATAGATTGCTCATCACACATAACACTAATGGTGACAATATTTAAATCGAACTGTTTTCATTGCATAACTCAAATTGTCAAATTACAATACATGAAATTCAAATTACAACAAACAAAGGGCAATACGACGAGTTCGACATAACATAATAAATTAAATCTAGTAATTTCTTGGGCGTGTTTCTAGTCAAGCCTACTAGATTCGTACGTGCATCATTATCAACCTGTAACATGTTTAAAATAAAATCAATGCAAAAGCAAAGGCGAGTACACGAGTTTTGTATAAGTATAGCATAAGTATAAAAGCATTTCCTCGAATCCACATGGCAAATTCTAACCAAGGTAACTAGCATGCATAACAATATGTCAAACCCTAGTGTCCACTAGTATTTAGCATCCCTTGCCACACATGTGACAAGACCGTTTTAGAATGAAAACTTAACAAGACCCCGACGGGTGGTGTGCTACTCCTATAGCACTATAATTGTTAAGGCGGGCTAACAAAGTTAAATAGTATGTATGATTCTAGCATGGACCTAAGTAAACAATAGCATGTATAAGGATTGAGATTTCAAAGCATGTTTAAGTATGTGTTGTGAATTTTGATATGTTAACATGTTACAACCCAAAGTGTTTTAAAGTAAAATGGGTTAAGTGTACTCACGGTTTTGCAAGCTTTCCACTTGGTAAGTCCGTGAGAGTTGTTGGTTGATTAGGATGGAGCACCTTGTCCTTCTACACGAGGAAACATAGGTGTGAGTATCGGATGATTAACGGAGGATTAAGTTTTTGTAATGAAAAGTACAAGAAAATAAGCATATGAAAAGTAATCATCTAGCACACATAGCACTTGTTCTTGACACTATGAAACTCAAAAGAGTTGGAATGTTTTCATGGGTCACAATGCCCATTAGAATCGTAACAAGTATTATGGTCACATATGATGTAACTTCACATTTGACAAATAACCATTAGGCTGTCATCAAAGTTTAGTTACTTAGATATTATATAGATTATATTGTATAGGTATTCATATAAGTCAAGCATGAGGTAGGAGGATTAAACCATCCATTTAAGACCTCTTTTCGATTCATGTAAGTCAAGCATGGAGGTAGGATGATGAACATCCATTGAACCTCTTTATATGATTCACCACTACACATGTTGTCATAGACAACAAGGAGGGTTATGAATATACAATAAGAAGTGAAATAATACACAACTAATCTAGGAAAAACATGAAGTGATGTGTGGATTTGTAGTTAGGATAGCCCAAGCTATCCAAATAATCACACAATCTTCAAGTTCAAGGCTAGTTCATCACTTGTGAGTTAAAATCTATCAAAACAGAAAGTTTGTAAGGACTAAACCTCTGGTTTTAAATGTCACAACCTTGTTTTAAGCCCAACTAACCATACAATTGATTATGAGCATAAGGACATAGGAATGTGTATGAGATAACTCAAGTTCAAGCAAGTTTAAAAATGTTTCAATCAAAACAGAAAGTTCAGTTCACTTTCGAGTCTTTTTGGTGAAGTTCCAGGTCTGTATTTCCCAGGGAAA
This sequence comes from Scalesia atractyloides, assembly GCA_947069175.1. NCBI lineage: Eukaryota > Viridiplantae > Streptophyta > Magnoliopsida > Asterales > Asteraceae > Scalesia > Scalesia atractyloides. The sequence goes on along the minus strand of CAMTDV010000017.1, from coordinate 36,488,326 downwards.
ACCCGTGGAATCATACCTAAGGTTGTTCCAAGTGATTAGAAAGAATAATCACTGAAAAAGGTTAAGAAATGAGGAAGTTATGCTCACTTTAGCAACTTGTGACGAATCTGCCAAGTTCCTGAATTCTCAGCTGATTATGGAGTCATTAGAGAGTGTTTAAGTGAGGCTGCAAAGTGAAAATGCTTGGAAGAGTCTTGGGTTTTATAGGGAAAGAGTTAGGGTTTGTTGGTGGGTGATTTAATGGTGTTTGGAGGCCATTGGTGGGAAAAGGAGGTGTGGATTCGTGCCAAAACGCGGGCTGCCAAGATTTCCCCCGTCAGACCTGCTTACGGACCATAAGCATGTAGCCTTGCGGTCCGTAAGGCTTGGTCAGAGCAAGGTTTTCAATTTTAGTCCTTGTTGCTTGGTGGTTTGAACATATTCCTTATCTTTGATGGGTTAAGTTTTTAGAGTGTTTTAAGCGTAAAAGGCATATTCTAAAGGGCTTGCATGTAATTTAGCCACGAGAATAAGTATATACAAGTATGGTTAAGTATAACAATCGAGGATTAGTGTCGTATAATGCATGTATGTCACGTATTTTCAAGGTTATTACACGTTTCCAAGGATCACGAATTAAGCATCATATGTGTAGGGGTTCGATGTGTGGGTATTAAATAGTGTTTTTTGGTGTGTTTTGAGTAGAGTTATGTACATATGAGTGTTTATTCGGGTCTGTAGTACTATTTATTATGTGTGCTTCGTTTCATGGTTAAACAACGTAAAATGATCAAGAATCGAGTGCTGGAAAAAGCTGGAAGCAAGAAGAGAAGAAAAATCAATTGGTAGTCCCCACGCCACACGGGGGATGTCTTGAGCCCTGTCGCGACGCGCGGGGGCGGTTAAAGTGGGGTCGGTGTAGATGGCTCAGGCGACACGCGCCGGTAGGAGTGTACTCTCTCGCGACGCGCGGGAGAGGTCAATTACGGGAAAGTATAAAAGTCGATTTTTATCAGGTTTTGGGGGGTTGTTGAATAACCTAGCAGCCGATTTACGAATTTAGCAGTCATTTGAGGCGATCCAGCAAAGGTTTTCACTCTGTTCAAGCTATTCTTTCATGTCAGATCAATCCCGTATCATTATTGAAGTTGTGATGACTACCATGAGCGGCTAAGCTCTTCGTAACTTTCGCCCGATTGAACTTTTACTGTTTTGCATTGAACTTAGTTTATTTATTCGTTGTGACTGGTACAACTTGACCACTTGTGTTGAATTATTGGCAAATGTTTCTTGTGTTTGAATTACTTGTCGTTTATTAAGCGTATTGGCGATTTCCTTGCATCGTTAGCGGGTAATTGATACAAACAAACGGGTTATTAGGTGGCATAGTGAATCTTAAAAACTATCCTTAATAGCTAATCAAATTCATTAATTCCGAGGCCATGTCTATGTGGTGTCCAGAATCGGTAAACGAGTTTTGATGTTAAACGGGTAATTGGGATTCCGGGTGGAAGTTGCCTTTTCTCTCATTGATTACAATCTTTTTATTTAGTTTTAGCATTTTTTTTCTAATTAATCAATCAAAAACCCCCCAATTTAGATAGTCTAGTGTTTAGTTAAAATCTTGACACTGACCACAAATTCCCCGTGGAATCGATACCCTACTTACACTATCTACGTAGTTTAATTAGGTTTTTGATTAGCCCACGACAGCTACATCAAAATGGCGCCGTTGCCGGGAATTCGTGCGCTTAGTGTTAGTTAGAATTAGTTGTCTTTTTGTTTTCTAAAAATCATAAAAATCCAAAAATATTTCCTTTTTTTTTGTTTTTGTTTCATTCGGTATTACGTGCAGTTTTCTTGTTTACTTGTGTGCAGGTGAGTCAATTGCATGCATAGGTTTTCAGGAAAGTCTTCACCACTGCTTTTCGACCCAGAAATCGAGAAGACTGCTAGGCAAAATCTGCTCCTTAGATCAGCTTTAAAAGGAAAAGCAACAGTACTTAATATAGACCAACCAGAAACACAATCAACCCCAGAACAACAAACATCACACCAAGAGCCTGTTACTGAGATGCCACCAATGCCACCTCCCCGTACCCAACTCAAACTCAACCACAACAAACTTCACCCATGGCACCACTATCCGGTTCAACTACCCAACCAACAACTGCTCCAACTGGAGACTTCCACATTATTGGGGCATCAACTTACCTGTTAGAAAGCCGAATACCACCATAGCCCAACCCGTTGCGAGCTGTGAATCAGCCAAATGTAGTTCCACATCCGAATCGGTCGGGTGTGATGTATGAGCAGGTCGAATACAGGCCAAGAGCTGAAACTTGGGACGATGGGTATAGAGATGAAGTATGGGGTACACATGAAGGGTATATGGGTTATCAAGGAGGTATGCAGAATCAGGCAATCAACCGGGTTCAGCCGTATTTCAGCAGAGACAGCCACGAGGTAGGGAAGGGTACTACACCCCACCACCAGTTCAGAGAGCACTGGTAGCTCCACGGTATCCATAGAGAGATCCTAGATTTCCAGATCCCAACAATAGGGGAGTTGAGAGTCACTTCCGCCCACAAATTGTGGAACGTTCTTCACCGATTGTTATGCCGGTTGCACAAGGTAACGTGGATAGATCATTTGAAGCGAAACCGCATATTTTGAACATGCTCCCTATTTTTCATGGGAAAGCTATAGAGGAGCCATATGCACATATCGCGGAGTTCGAGGTGGTGTGTAGTATGATTGGGGGACATGGGTTCACGCCGGATCAAGTAAAGTTGGTTTTATTTCAGTTTTTGTTGAAGAATTCGGCACGCGACTGGTTTGTATCTTTGCCCTATGCGAGTATCCACACTTGGCAAGAGATGTAACAACAATTTTTGGAAGAATACTATACTCCACAAAGAACCAAGATGGGAAGAGTGGCCATTAGAGAATTTCAGCAACTTTCGGGTGAGTTGTTGTATGAGTCGTGGAAGCGGTTTAACCAGTTGCTTCGAAATTGCCCTCATCATGTTATTCCAAGATGGGAGTTAATTACTGCTTTTCACCATGGATTGTCTAATGAGGATAGACGTGATATAAATGCCACAACCGGTGGAACTTTCTTGAGGAATCACGTGGATGTGGATTGGGATTACTTGGAGATCTGTGTGGCAGATTAAAAAAGACAAGCACAAGCCGATCGTACAAAGAAGTACTCAGCTCCATCGTCGACAAGTGTGGGTACTTCTTCTACATCTAGAGTTGCTCAGTTGGAAAGGGAAAACGAGGAGTTGGAAAAGCAGCTAGCGAAATTTAAAGGTCTAGATAGTGGTAGAGATGCATTACATGCGACGCAAACCATCCTAGTTTGTGGTAGTTGTAACGACTTTGGTCATACTTCGAATGAGTGCCCGGGTCAATTTGTTGCGGCCGAGGAGGATGTTAACATGGTTTATGACGAGCAAAAGAATTATGATATCAATTCTAATACATATCATCTAGGTTTGCGTAATCACACTAATTTTAGATACGGTAATACTACTAACCAGTTGAATCCTAATTTTCAGGTACCCAATCAAGGAAGTCAACCGTATCAGAGCCGTCAAGCAAATTACAACTCAAACTACAATCAAAGGAATTACAATCGGGGGAATCAAAGGAAATATTCGCAAGGCCAAGAGCAGAATAAGGGAAGCAACAACAATGAAGTATCCAATGGAGAGATTATGGAGCTCTTAAAGCAAATCAAGAAGGATCAAGAGTTGCAAGCCAAGTCGCATCAAGCTTTGGAAAAGCAAGTAGCTCAGTTGGCAGTTGAAGTGGCGAATGGAAGGAATGATACGGGCCGGTTGCCCAGTGACACCACGAAGAATCCCCCACATCAAGGGAGCTCATCTAATGCCAGAATTAATCAGGTAAGTGTTCTTCGTTCTGGGAAGGTTTATGACAACAAAGTTGGGACTCCTCCACAGTTGGTTGAGGGTATTGTGGAGGAGGTTGATGAGGACCAAGAGTCTGATGCAGAAACGGAACCTGTTAACCCTGCAAAAACTCAAAAAGAAAACTTTCAAGAAAAAGAAAATAGGGTGATAACAACCAACCCGATTGAGACAAGGGAAAAGGGTACGGAGGGTAATACCGTCCCGTTTCCTAAGGCTTTAATCAATCCGGAGACAAAAGTGGTAACTAAACGGGGCCCACAACAAGAAGAGATGTGGGAAGTTTTTAAACAAGTAAAAATAAATCTTCCGCTTTTAGATGCCATTAAATAGGTTCCGGCACAATAAATTTCCAAAGAAAATTTATTTAACCGAAAAAGTGAGTGCTGTTTTGTCAGGTGACCTCCCACCAACGCTTAGAGATCCTGGTGCCCCTTTAATACCCATTCAAGTGGGTGATTTTAAGATGAGTCGGGCATTGTTGGACTTGGGAGCTAGTGTTAGCATTCTACTAGGGAGTTTATACGACCAATACGATTTTGGACCCTTGAAGCAAGCCGACACCACCGTGGTGTTGGCCGATTTAACGTTAAAACTACCCCGGGGGATCTTGTGTGATGTCATCGTTAAAGTCAAGGAATTTTATCACCCGGTTGACCTTTTGGTTCTTGATTACGTGCAAATTGAAAACACTAAACCACCTAATGTCATACTTGGTAGACCGTTTTTAGCAACTGCTAACGCATTAATTGAATGTAGAAATGATACGGTCGACATCACGTTTGGTAATCGTAAGGTTCGTTTAAATGCTTTTTCTCGTGCATCTGATTCTCTAGTCAATGATGAATGCTTCATGGCCGACATTATTGACGGGTGTCATCCCCACGAGAGTGGGGATGGCGCTATAGAGACGTGTTTTGTGTGTGACAGGGATTTAGCAGAAGTTGAGCTGGAGTTGGAATATTTGGAAGAAGAGTTAGAGGTGATGGCGGCTAGGGAAGTGAAGCCGAGTTGGACACATCAAGTACCGGATCAGATTGACAGTAAACTAAAGTCGTCACTTGAATCACCTCCGCAAGTTGAGTTGAAGACGTTGCCGAAGCGTTTGAAGTATGCTTTCGTGGGTGACAACAATACTTTACCGGTATCCAAGAAGGTGGGCATCCAGATTGTTCTAGGTGATGATGGTAAGGAAGTAGCCACCAGGCCGGTAACCGGGTGGAGGATTTGTATTGTTTATAGAAAACTAAATGCAGCTACTTCAAAGGACCACTTCCCGTTACCGTTTATTGATCAGATTGTGGAAAAGCTAGCAGGTCAGAAATTTTACTGTTTTCTTGATGGTTATTTAGGTTATAATCAAATTGCAATTCACCCTGACGATCAACAAAAGACCACATTTACCTGTCCGTATGGTACTTTCGCATTTAGGCGAATGCCATTCGGATTGTGTAATGCCCCGGCCACCTTCCAAAGGTGTATGATGAGTATCTTTTCAGATATGGTCGGGGAGTCTTTTGAGATTTTCATGGATGATTTTTCGATTTTTGGCACATCTTTTGAGGCATGTTTGGAGCAATTGACTCGTGTGCTAAAAAGGTGAGTTGAAACAAACCTAGTACTAAGTTGGGAAAAGAGTCACTTTATGGTCCAGGAGGGTATTGTGTTGGGACACGTTGTCTCAAGAAAGGGGATCGAAGTTGACCAAGATAAAATCAAAGTGATTTCCACATTACCACCACCCACCAGTGTCAAAGGCGTTCGTTCCTTTCTTGGACACGCCGATTTTTACAGACGGTTCATTAAAAACTTTTCAGTAATCACTAAACCCTTATGTAATCTTTTGTTGAAAGATGTTCCATTTGTGTTTGATAACACATTGTAAGAAATCTTTTGGAACACTGAAACAAATGTTAGTTGAGGCACCTATATTACAATCCCCTGATTGGTCACTTCCGTTTGAGATAATGTGTGATGCTAGTGACTAAGCAGTAGGTGCAGTGTTGGGACAGAGAGTGGACAAAAAACCGGTGGCGATGTACTATGCAAGCAAGACGCTTGCAGATGCTCAGCTAAATTACACCACCACGGAGAAGGAGCTTCTAGCTGTTGTCTATTCTTTAGACAAATTTCGTTCTTATATTTGTAGTAGTAAAGTAATTGTGTTTTCTGACCATTCTGCTATCAGGTACCTCATGGAGAAGAAGGATGCTAAGCCACGGCTTATCAGGTGGATCCTTTTATTGCAGGAATTCGACTTAGAGATTTGCGATAAGAAAGGAAGTGAGAATGTGGTGGTAGACCACCTATCGCGAGTAGTGAATGAGATGGAAGGACCAGAGAATGATATCCTGGAGACTTTTCCCAATGAGCATTTATTAGCTGTTGATACTCAACCTTGGTTTGCTAATTTTGCTAACTATGCTCATTCAGGTATCATACCGGAACATTGGTCGAGACCAACGAAAGCACACTTCTTATCACAAGCAAAATAGTACACATGGGACGAGCCCGACATGTTTAAAGTGGGTGCTGATCAGATCATTCGCAAGTGTGTGGAGGATGATGAAATTCCTTCAGTTTTATCCTTGGTGCACGAGTCCTCATGTGGAGGACACTTTAGTGGACAGAAAACGGCATAAAAAGTGCTATCTTTTGGGCTATATTGGCCTACGGTGTTCCGGGACTCATTTGAATATGCAAAAAATTGTTTGCGATGTCAACAGATGGGTAGCATTTCAAAGCGGGATGAGATGCCCATGCAGCCAATCCTTGTTGTCGATATTTTCGACGTATGGGGCATTGACTTTATGGGCCCATTCCTAAATTCGTTTGGTAACTTATACATCTTGGTGGCAGTGGATTATGTTTTTAAATGGGTTGAAGCCATTTCCACCAAGACCAATGACCATAAGGTAGTTTGCAAGTTCATTCAATCGAACATTTTCTCTAGATTTGGTATTCCTCGTGCGATCATAAGTGATGGGGGATCTCATTTCAAAAATTTCAACTTTGGCAAACTCCTTAAAAGATATGGTGTTAACCATCGAATTGCCACTCCGTGCCATCCTCAGACGAGTGGGCAAGTCGAGGTCTCTAACCGGCAAATTAAAGAAATTTTACAAAAAACCGTACGAGCTGACCGCAAGGATTGGTCCAATAAATTGGATGACGCTTTGTGGGCATATCGTACGGCATACAAAACGCCGATTGGAACAACACCGTATCGCTTGGTCTACGGGAAAGGGTGTCACTTACCGGTAGAAATAGCACAGCGCGCATTTTGGGCGGTTAAACAGGTCAATACTGACTATGATACTGCAGGTAAGGAGAGACAGTTGACATTGAGCGAGCTTGAAGAAATTCGGAATGAGGCGTATGACTGTGCTGCAGCATATAAGGACAAGATGAAAAAGGTGCATGACGCAAAGATAAAGCCAAAAGTGTTTGAAGTTGGTCAGATGGTGTGGTTGTACAACTCCAGGTTGAAACTGTTCCCTGGAAAGCTGAAGAGCAAGTGGACAGGTTCTTACCTTGTAACTAAAGTGGGAACACATGGTGATGTGGAGATAGAGGACTATGATGATCATATTAGGCAAACAGTGAATGGGCATCGACTGAAGCCGTATTAAATGCAAAAGAGATCAATGGTCCGGGTAAGAATGTGGAGGTGCTATTTGTGAGCACCGTTCGTGCATATGAGGAATAATCCACAGGTATGATCTGGCTGAAGATCTAAAACTTAGCGCTCTTAGGAGGCAGCCTAAGGTTTGTACCCTTCTTTATGTGTCTTTTAGTTAATTAGTTGCTTTTACGAGTTGTCGATATTCGCCGTGCTTTTGTTCAAGTGTGGGGAAGTTTGAAGAGGTTTGGGTAAGCTCTATGTGAAATTGAGGGCAATGCACATTTGTTTGGGGGGTAGAATCATGAAATTTGAGGCCCGAAAATGTGTTTTTCGGTAAATTATGCATGTTTTTCGGTTGTTTTCGAAGTGTTTCAGGAATATGAGATGGTCTGGAGAAGAAAATTCATGAAGGAAGGAGCCCCAGGTAAGTGATTTGTGAGAAGTTATCATAAAATTTCATTGGGGGGGGGGGGGTAAGGGAGGTGAGAAAATTGGAAAACATCAAAAACTTTCTAAGGCATGAACCAGCAAAAATTTGCAAACCTGCTGGAAAATGGGCTCACAGCGCCACGCGACAGAGGTATAGGCACCTCCCGCGGCGCGCCGGGGATGCCCAGTCAAAAAGTCAACATCACCCTCCCCCGCGCCACGCCAGGGAGGACATTATATTTGCCGCGACGTGCGACAGCAGTCAAAATCAGATCTGCTGATATAACCGCGAGCCAGCCCTTGGTTTGCTCAAAACTCTTTTTACCACTTTCTTTCTTCCCCATCCGAACCCTAATAACAAAACCCCCTCAATCCACCCTAAATCCACCCTTCTCCACCACGAATCTTCACCCAAATCCTCCATTTATCCCTCCTACAACTTGATTCCACCACCACCATCGCCGGGATCGCAACTTCCGGTCACCATCTCCGGTCAAGTTTGGAATTTTACTCAAGTTTTTGAGATTTTTCGAGTTCAGTCGTGAATCAGGTATGGAAGTTGAAATTTTTATGTGTTTACTTGATTGCATTTTCTTGATTAGTGAGTTAGAATGAATGTTATATGTGGGGGTTTAGTTGATGTTAAGAGGGTTGTTCAAGAATGTTATGAGTAGAGAAGGTGATGTTTTGGAACTAGAACTAGGTTGTTGGATGTGTAGAAAGATGTGAATTCTAGGGTTTGACATTAGTTTGTGTGAGGTACTTGATGTCGAATGCATTGTAGGCGGGTTATTCATGAGCCGTAGGTTAGGAGTGAATGCAATTAAGTTTGCTAGAATGGTCAAGGCAATTGTTGATGATTGAGTGTTAGAGGTTAGGTTTGGGGATTAAGTGTCGAATGCAAACGGAAGGTTAAAGGTAAGAGTGACGTATCTAGATGGGGAAAAGGTCCAAAATGAGTAGATGTTAGGCACAGAAGCAGTGTGAGTTTTAAACATTGTAGGAGCATAAGAAAAAAGGGTCGAATGATTGTGCGGTTTGGGTGATAATAGCATCGGTGAATTCATGGTAACTCGTTAGATAGTTGTCGTTCTAAAAAAATCTGAAAAATTATAAAAAGTTTCTTTATGCTCTTTCAGAAAGAATGGTGAGTCACTAAGACATGTCAAACATTTAATAAAGAAAGTTTTCAAATTTTGGTTGGTTCGTTCATACTCAATCTCCACTCGAACGGATCAACCGGATTATATAAGTTGGCATGTATTATGTGATCTTTTTGATGGTTATTGTGCTATGCATTTGTATCCGTGAATGAAATGCTATACGGATACAAATGTCATTAGCAAGTTACTAATTCTTGAATTTCTTTTCGTGTGATTTAGAATGTTAGGTGAAGGATCAAGCCAATCGGGTTCGAAGAAGTGGAAGAAGATCCGAGTTCAGATTAGGTATAATGGGCCAGAGGAGCGTCCATTGCTAGAAACACCAATAAATCCAGTGGCACAAAGGGTTTTGAGGGATCACACTTTGTTGGACTTTGAGATTGGTAGTGTTGAGTATGAGAGACGTGAAAATTCTGTCGCATGAAGTTGTATAAACATCGCACTTTAATTGGGCGATGTTGGATGCTATGGGTTAGAGACAAAGGATGGAGGAATTTCTGGGTCCTCGTTGGTTGTTAGTATTGAGATGTGAGGAGCCACAGTATGCTGAGCTGACAGTAGAGTTTCATTCTACCTTTAGTTATGACGCAGATAAGTATGTTGAGCCGGATTCTTTGTCGTTCAGTTTAGGTAGGCAGCGTTATGTGTGGAGTGTCGAACAGTTTGCTAGGGCCATTGGGTTTTATGGGCCGAATGAGAGGTTCCAGCAGGCGTGGAGGGGCCAGACTAAGAAGCGAGAGTATAGGTATGAATGGATTATGGAGTCTGAGTTGAAAATGTTTTGGGGAACCATCGTTGATACTGTTTGGTCCACAAATGCTATTGAGTCATCGATTAGGGACCCGTTTATGAGATATGTGCACAGGATTTTGGCATGTACATTGGTTTCTAGGAAGAGTGGGACTGATAAGGTGAACATGACGGATTTGTTTTGTCTATATTGCTTGGTGACGAGGAAGGAAGCCAACTTGGCTACAGTGTTGTTATCTCAGTTTGGTAAGGGTAGGAGGTCAGGTACTGATACACAGTTGGAGTTGGGACCATATATCACTAGGTTGGCGATGCATTTTGACGCTTTTGTTAGGTATCCTGAGATACCTCACACCGGGTCCGGTGACGGTGCCGTTCAGTGTGGATACACTGAAGCAGGCAAATGTGATTGAGTGGGATGAGGCGATTTGTTGGAAGCCGGTTAAAGTTGGACCGCAGGAGTTGCCACCGGGAGGTACTCCAGCAGCTGAGGCTATGCAAGCCGGGTCTCGCACACATCGTCACGCAGTTGTTCCCAGGATTGAGCGACCGAGACCACAGTATATATTGAGACCACCGAGGCCAGATCCGCTGACATTTGAGAATGTGTATGATACTATGGTTGATGGGTTTGAGATGCAGACTAGTATGCTTCGCTACATGATGGAGCAGCAGCACATAGGCATTCCTGACTGGTTTCCGCCGCAACATTTCCCGCAACCGATATGGGGAGCTCCGCTGGGCGGTGGTGATGTGCAGATAGAAGATGAGCCGGCAGGTGGTGATGACGTGGCAGAGGAGTAGGTGTTTGGTATGATAGCCGCTGGTAATTTTGGGATATGATGTACTTTTCCTTTATTTTGGTTTGATTTGGATACTTTTGGTCTGTACTAAACTTGATACTAACTCTTATTTGGGAATTGTACGGGGTTAACCGGTTGGGCATATTTATATGTGTTATGCTTGTTATGTTTGTGTTGGTTTTGATAGAATATGCGTGGTTGGTGCATGTGTATTTTTGTGTGAAAATGACGGCAAGCATGTTGGAAAGGAGGCATGGAACTAGACAGTTGCAAGCGGTGAAGAAACTCAGGGGAGTCTGTTCTATTTTGCTATATTATTTTTTATTTTGTTTATCATTATGTTTGTTAGTTTCTCACTCCATTGAGGACAATGAAGGAATTAAGTGTGGGGAGGGTAAGCTAGCGGTTAGTTTAGAGTCGTAGTGGTCATAGTTAGTTCGTCTTGTGTTTGAAAAAAAATATCAAAAAAAAAATTGAAAAATTTGAAAATGTCCTGTGAATGTTGCTGCACAGAATTGGAAGATGATAGGTATAGTAAGATCATTAGCACTGGATTATTATAAACAAGAGGTAATGAGTGGTCAGTAATACGTATAATTCGGGATGTGTGGGCAGGCCCAGCCAGTTGAAGGGTTTCTTTGAAACGATATAATACACTTAAAAGTAGGAGTCTAGTGGGTTCCCACCTAAGGAGCTATGGCGAGACTGAAACTATGGAGAACACAAGAGGTACGTTATAAATAAAAAAAACATATAAAATTTTCCGATTAAATTGGCACATTTGTTTCTTATTGTGAAAACAAATCCGAAATAAGGTGGCGCATGAAAAAATCATTCCATCCGAGCTACATGAAAAAAAATATTTGAAAGACAAAGCCTATGGTATTGCCGCGGGGATAGCGACTCATGCGGTACATACCTTCTAGGTGGAGTTAAAGAAAATATGTGAAGTTTATGGCATTAATCGCGGGGATGGTGTCACACCCCGTCCCGCAGCGGAAAAAGGTGATCGGGGCATGATTGGGTTATCATCAAAGCTCATGACATTTATTATAACGTTTCATATTCATTAATACAATTTTAAAGGGAATTATACAATCATTATTACATCATGTCCTAAACATCATTCTAGACTTCATTGTTTTCTTCTAAGGCATTTCCTATGTTTTCCTTGCTTCATCCTGTTCACCTGTATCATGTGTAAAAATGGTTTTTGGATCAACAAAAAGTTTATTATAACGTTATAACGTTTCATATTCATTAATATAATTTTAAAGGGAATTATACAATCATTATTACATCATGTCCTAAACATCATTCTAGACTTCATTGTTTTCTTCTAAGGCATTTCCTATGTTTTCCTTGCTTCATCCTGTTCACCTGTATCATGTGTAAAAATGGTTTTTGGATCAACAAAAAGTTGGCGAGTGAATCCTATGAAAAACATTTGAACAAGTTTATTTAATTGATTATAAAATAAAGTGCACAACCACACATGAGTAAAAATAGATGTAAACTTATTCACCAATCATTTAATATTAAATAATGCACACATGAACAATAATGGATCGTTTTGAGGCACGCGTTGCTCAACTCGTCTCCTACGAGGAACTGATGGGCCTAATGAATGATTTGCATATACTTGACAATATGAAATATATAACTACAAACAATATAAACTAAATAATACACACACGAACAATAATGGATTTGTTTTGAGGCACGCGTTGCTCAACTCGTCTCCCACGAGGAACTGATGGGCCTAATGAATGAATTGCACATAACATGACAATATGAAATACATAACTACAAACAAAATATACAATCTAAGTTTAGATCACAATATGGTATGGCACAAGTTTAAATAAACCATGACACACCCCAAAACGTGTAATTAAAAAGGGGAGTTGTAAGATTCACTCACATTGGGTGCGTTCGGTTGATGATGTTGAATGCGCACGAAGTTTGATTTAACCACGAGTGAAACTAACCTAGATAATGGCATAATGGTTCGGTAAGTAAACAGATTTTATTAATCAATTTTAGTAGGATTGTTGGGTGTATTTTTGTGAGTTTAAGGCTATTTTCCCGTACGCGTGCACGCAGCTCTACCAACTGAGCTACGTGTCTAACCCGAAATATTTCTGTTTTTAATTAAATTTATATCTAATTAGATTAATCCGAAAATCATTTATTTTTAAAAAGATTTTAACACAACGACTCGGTGCGCTCCACAGGTCTCGAACCCGGGACCTGTGGGTTAGGTTAACACACAGTCCACCGCTGGACTGTGTGTCTAACTTGTTAAATAATCTGATTTTTATTATACTTATATACAAACTAAATAATTTCGTTTCTGCTTTAAATAAAAAGTTTGATAATTGTCCGGACCGGTGCGGTAGTCCGGACTCGAACTCGTGACGTGTGATTAAACGTTCACACAGTCCACCACTGGACTGTGTGTCTATCTTGGTTATTATTCCGGTTTTTATTAAACTTAACATCTATTGCAATGAATCCGGTTCGGTAAAAAAAAGAACATTTTTATTAAGGCGAGTGTGCGTGGGACAAGAATCGAACTCGGGACGTAAGCGTGTTTTATTTGCACACAGTGCACCGCTGGACTGTGTGTCTAACCCGAGATATATCTTGATTTTAATTATACTTATATAATACTGAACTTCGTCTTCTTCGTCAGACTTAACCAGAATCGGAGTCTGACTGGTTCATCGATTTTAATCAAGTTCTTTTAGTGTGTTGCGCTTAATTACATGTGCGATTAATAAAAGAACGAGAGATTAAGTGTAAGGTATACCGAACAGGGCTCCTCTGTTTCGCCGGCGAAACTCCGGTGGCAGCAAGCTATTCCGGCGACGTGTGTCCTGCGGCAGAGGGTCTTCAACGAGCTTGAGATGAATGTGGGTGGCTTCGGTATGAGCTCTGGGGGTTCAGTAAGGCACAGAGGTGAAAAGTTCGGTTTTCTGGCAAGTTGCAGAAGTTCTCCGGCGAGGGAAATTATGTCGGGAAAAAGTGTGATTGTGAGCGAAAAAGCTAGCAGAGGTTAGAGGGGGTATTTATAGGGCAGAACATCGACGTATTTAGTCCGTTTTCCGTCTTGATTCGTCGGTCAATAAGTTTTCCGGCGGTTATGACTTGCGTCGCGGGTTCAACGTCGGTTATAACCGATGTAGTAGTTAAGGCTTCGGTTAAAACTTAGGAAACCGTCCAATCTCAGCGAAATCGTCTGGATTTCCGACGACTGCGATTGGGCGCGTCGGTTTTGAATTCGAGACTTATGTTATGAATTAATTGTTTCCATTAATGCACAAGAAACACAAGTGGCGCAGTGGTTGGATGGTTGGAAGTTAAGTCATTTGCTGATTCGCTGGCTGACCCGGGTTCGAAACCCGGCAGCAGCCTTTTATTTTTATTTTCTTATTTTAAGTACTTTTTCAAATATAAATTATATATTCCAATATACTTATTAATTATGTATCGTTTAAAATTAATTTGGGCATTAAATACGCAACGAAATTTTTAACTGATTGTTCGGTTAATAAACGGAGCGGGTTTGGTAAATCCGGTTTTTGATGGATGTTACAGATGGTGACTCATGCGAGGTATGTCCGCTAAACTGACCGTATACAAAAACATGAGAGCTCACAATATTATTCCTTCCATCCATCATAACGATTTAATCGGAATAATATAAGAGTTTTTTATATAAAATGGTAGATTATGAATCTTTTAACCTTTTGGGTTTGGTGTGGGAATAGGTGGAGTTGTAGTCTTTTAGGAGTGGGGTCCATGGATAACTATAATCAGTTAAACTTAAATGGATCGTGGATAAGGGCTTGGAAGCTGGCGGTTGGGTTTAAGTGGATCTTATATCCGCAATCGTGATTAGCGTATGGTTAGACTGATAGATAAATAATTGAATATATTGAGTGCTGATGTTTTTGATTGTGATTCCATTGCAAACAATTTTTTCGGGGACGAAAAAAGATAAGCTTGGGGATGTGATTTGCGGTATTAAATAGTGTTATTTTTGTGTGTTTTGAGTAGAGTTATGTACATATGAGTGTTTATTCGGGTCTGTAGTACTATTTATTGTGTGTGCTTCATTTCAGGGTTAAAAAGCGTAAAATGATCAAGAATCGAGTGTTGGAAGAAACTGGAAGCAGGAAGAGAAGAAAAATCAATTGGTAGCCCCCGCGCCACGTGGGGGATGTCTTGAGCCCTGTCGCGACGCGCAGGGGCGGTTAAAGTGGGGTCGGTGTAGATGGCTCAGGCGACACGCACCGGAAGGAGTGTACTCTCTCGCTACGTGCGGGAGAGGTCAATTGTGGGAAAGTATAAAAGTCGGATTTTATCAGGTTTTGGGGGGTTGTTGAATAACCTAGCAGCCGATTTACGAATTCAGCAGTCATTAGAGGCGGTCCAGCAAAGGTTTTCACTCCGTTCAAGCTATTCTTTCATGTCAGATCAATCCCGTATCATTATTGAAGCTGTGATGACTACAATGAGCGGCTAAGCTCTTCGTAACTTTCGCCCGGATGAACTTTTACTTTATTTCACATTGAACTTTGTTTATTTATTCGTTGTGACTGGTACAACTTGACCACTTGTATTGAATTATTGGTAAACGTTTCTTGTGTTTGAATTACTTGTCGTTTATTAAGCGTATTGGCGATTTCCTTGCATCGTTAGCGGGTTGGTAAATTGGCGGGTAATTGATACAAACAAACGGGTTATTAGGTGGCATAGTGAATCTTAAAAACTATCCTTAATAGCTAATCAAATTCATTAATTCCAAGGCCATGTCTATGTGGTGTCCAGAATCGGTAAACGAGTTTTGATGTTAAACGGGTAATTGGGATACCGGGTGGAAGTTGCCTTTTCTCTCATTGATTACAATCTTTTTATTTAGTTTTAGCATTTTTTTTCTAATTAATCAATCAAAAACCCCCAATTTAGATACCAATCTGTCACACCCCGACCCGCAGCGGAAATAAGAGTTGGGGCATAATTGGGTTATCACCAAAGCACATGACATTTACTATTATGTTTCATAATTAAATGAAGTCAAAGTTACATTTCTCAAACATCCAAACATGTTCATTCATTACAAGGGAAAATAACCAAACATAATAATCCAAATACTAAATCGTTTTATTTCTTCTAATCCAGGTCCTATGTGTTCCTAGCTGCTGCTGGTTCACCTGTATCATGTGTAAAATAGGAGGTTTTTGGGTCAACATAAGTTGGCGAGTGAACCTTATAGATAAACATTTGATAATGATTTTCTGGTTAGTTTATCAATAAAATATTGTGCATAATCATAAAAGAGCACATGTATGTAATCACACATTGGCAAATATCAATTACGATTATATCATATATTAACAAGCGATTGCATACATGAACATACCAACATCATATAATAATTAACATAAATGAACTGTGCGATCAAGGCTCAATCAAACGGAGCCGATCGTATTGCATGAACTGGAAATGTAAATTGAACTGTGCGCTCAAGGCTCAATCAAACGGAGCCGAACGTATTGCATGAACTGGAAATGTAAATTGAACTGTGCACTCAAGGCTCAATCAAACGGAGCCGAGCGTATTGCATGTATTGAAATGTAAAATGAAATGACCGATCAAGGCTCAATCAAACAGAGCCGATCGTGCGGGCACGCCAAGATCAACCGCATAATTAAATGGGGATCCAACTCAACCTCGATGGATGGGGAGCCACGGCCTCGGCAATTGCATGTATTGAAATAATAATTTGCATACAATAATAACTACTTAACAGCAACAAACTAATACACATGTCATGATATGATATATGCACAATAACTTGGTTATAATATGTAAATGAACAAGACACATGATACACCCCAAAAACGTGATTAAAACGGGGAATTTGAAGGGTTCACTCACATTGGGTGCGTTGAATTTGAGATGGTGAGATGCGCACGATTTAGACGAAGCGAGTCAACGAGGAATCACTAACCTAAATAATAATGGAAAAATATATTAAATGGATGGATTTTATTAAAGATTTTAATGGGATTTTTAGATATATTTTTGTGAGTTTATGGCTATTTTCTATCCTTAAAAATGTTATTTTTAATTATTTTTAATTGATTTTTAAATTAAAATAAACAAATAAATATATAAAAAAAATATTATTATTTTACTGTTTGATCGTTGACCGTTGACCGGTTCGGTCAGCGATAAATTGTTGCGCCAAGCGGGATTCGAACCGGTGACCTTCAGTTCACGTGCACGTAGCTCTACCAACTGAGCTACGTGACTAACCCGTTAGAAACTCAGTTTTAATTATATTTATATACTTATTCGCCTTAACCGAAAATACCTTTATTTACAAAAACGTTTTAACTCAATTGACCGGTGCTTGGGACAGGGTTCGAACGCGCGCCATGAAATTTATCTTGCACACAGTCCACCGCTGGACTGTGTGTCTAACCCGGTTATATTCTTGATTTATATTATACTTAACAACTTCCTGTTTTAACCCGGTTAGTTCATGTTTAAAAAAAAAAGGATGTTATTTCGCAAGGCGTGTGTGTATTAAGGTTCGAACTCGGAACGTGTATAAGAACTTTGCACACAGTCCACCGCTGGACTGTGTGTCTAACCCGTTTATTATCCGAATTTTAATTACTCTTATCCCGCTTTTAAGTTCGTCTTCTTCATTACGATTACCGATTTTACTCAAACATCTGGTTCATGATTTAACTGATTAATAAACATGACGACTAGCTTGAATGTACAAAACCGAACAGTTTGGGGAAAGAATATACCGGACAGGTTGTCTTCTTTAAGGAGTCCGGCGAAATCAGACAGCTCTGTTTTTGAACCTCCGGCTGAGAGAGTCTATCAGCAGAATTAAGGAACTAGATTTGAAATTGAATCAGAGTACATGGATTTTTAGTACGATTGAATATGCTTACCGTTAACTAGCGAGTTTCCGGCAATTCCAGAATTTCTCCGGCGAACCCAGAAAATCCAGCAAAGTCTTCTGTGACCGATTTTGAGTGATGGATTAATGTTAGTAGAGTCCTAACAATAGATTGAAACCGCAAAGGAGGAATATCTTACCGGTTTGTGTTGAACACGGTTTTCCGGCGATTTCTGCAGAGAATTCCGGCGAACAGTTTTTGGTGCTCAAATGACTTGAAAACGTGACGAAAAGGAAATGGAGTGTAGTTGAGACGGTTCTGAATCGCATAAATGATTGGAACCTGAATTATTCGGAGTTTGATAACTTTTCGGTTTCAAAAACCGAAACTTTAAGTTCATTCAATTTGAACTTAATTAGAAACCGATATTCATCGGTTATAAGCTAGCCACACGAATTTGAACTGATTTGACGATCGGTTTACCGATTTCCGTTATTCAGATGGAATTAACGGTTGATTCGTGTTTGCGTATAAGACCCAATTGTTTTCCTAAGGTTAACAGAAAACACTTGGTGGCGGAGTGGTTTGGGAAGCGGATGATAAGTCGTTGGAGACAGCTGACCCGGGTTCGAGTCCCGGCAGCTACAAATGTTTTTTATTTAATTTATTTTAACTTTTTATCAAATATAATTTTTATGGTTTAGTTTATTTATTAATTATGTAATGTTTAAACCCAAAATAATCATAAATAATTAATGAAATTTCATAACTTGGTACAAGATTACAAAACGGAGCGGGTTTATGGAGACCCGATTTTTACAAATGTTACACTAATGTTTAGTAAAAATCTTGACACTGACCACAAATTCCCCGTGGATTCGATACCCTACTTACGCTATCTTCGTGGTTTAATTAGGTTTTTAATTAGCCCACGACAAATACATCAAGGTTTCAAATGTATGAACATGTATGATTGTGTAAAGCATGGATTGTAAGAAATACGACTTTTATTATGATTCAAGTCTATGCTGTTAAAGGTGAGAAACTAATCAAATATTTGGAGATAGTCAAGAAATTGGCAGATTCTTTTGCTTTTTTCAGCCTTACACAGGTACCTAGAGAAGAGAATGTAAAAGCCGATGCTCTAGCCAATCTTGGATCCTCATTGAAGATGCCTAAGGATGTGAAGATACCTATTATCCATGTACTAACTCCTGCAGGAGAATCAAGCAATGGAAATAGTGGATGGTGCTGCAGTCGTTCCCAGTGATGATATGCAGTCAAATTCAGGATCCTGGATCCTTCAAATTCTGAAATATATTCAGAATGCAGAGATCCCTACTGGGGAAAATCCAAGAGCATTCAAGATTAAGGTATCCCAATTTACCATTATAAATAACATGTTATATAAAAAATCTCTTGCAGGACCCTACCTAATGTGCATTGAGGATCCTGAGATACAAGAAGTCCTGAAGGATTTTCACGAAGGAGACTGTGGGAATCACACTGGGGGCAGAGCACTATTTTCAAGGATTCTTAGAACAGGCTATTACTGGCCCATAATGAAGAAGGATGTTGTAGATTACGCAAGGTACTGTGATGCTTGCCAGAGACACAGTAATATCCTTCATCAGCCGACAGAACCTCTGCATCATATATCCTCCTCTTAGCCATTTATGAGATGGGGGATGGACATAGTAGGCAAGCTTCCCAAGACACCAGGAGGAAGAGTATTCATGCTAGCTATGACAGACTATTTCTCTAAATGGATAGAAGCAGAAGCTTTTGCCCAAGTTAGGGAAAAGGAAGTCATATCCTTTATTAAAAGAAATATTATTACCGGATTTAGTATTCCTTCTGAAATTGTTTGTGATAACGGATCCCAATTTATTGGGAGTCGTACTACTAACTTTTGCGACAGCTGGGGGATTAGGATGATAACATCAACACCAGTCCACCCACAAGCTAATGGCCAGGCAGAATTATTCAACAAGATCATTATCAACAACTTGAATAAGAAACTTGGATCCAAAAAGGGCAAATGGGATGAGGAGTTACCTTATGTCTTATGGGCAGATAGAACAACTCCTAAGAATGCTACGGGTCAAACTCCCTTTTCTTTAGTCTTTGGAGCCGAAGCAGTGATCCCTACAGAAATGGTGGTACTGACAGCCAGAACAAGCATCCGTGATCCAGAAGCGAATGTTGAGACTCTAATTCAAGATTTGGATACTGTGGAAGAATTGCGAGACATGGCAAGAATAAGGATGGCTAGCTATCAACAAAAGATGGCTGGTGCATATAACAAGAATGTCAGAATGAGAAGGTTTCAAGTTGGTGATATGGTATTGAGGAAACATTCCAGAATACTACGAATCCTAGTGATGGTAAGTTGGCACCAAAGTGGAAGGTCCTTATCTCATTGAGGCTGAAGCCGAAAAGGGGGCATATCGTTTACTAACCATGGATGGTGATCTCCTGCCAAGAGCTTGGAATGATATTCACTTGAAGAGATACTTTATGTAATAAGGATCAAGGATCCTTAAGAATTCCAATATTCAATTCAGGATAAAGGTTCCACAAGAGATATATGATCCTTTGCTTGGTAACATTTTACTAGTTATTTCATATTATATTTGTTATTATGAAAAGGATGTTAGATTCTTAACATCCAATTTTATCAAGTTATAAGTCTTGTAAGGTTTGTTACATCGTTGACAAAGGATCAAGAGGTTGGCCACCTCTCCGAGACTTTGGGCATGTCCCCAGCTTAAGGTATCCAATACCTTCTAAGGTTTAAAGGTTTTCACCTTTCACACGAATTGGGTTTCAACACCCCGCCAGCAGTGCACATTATCCAAGTATAGTTCAAGGCAATGGGACAAATACCCGCTTTAGGGGCTGACAATTTCATTGTTGTTGGCTATATGTAGGATCCTAAGTATAATGGTAGACGTACCATACATCCGTTCCTAAGGTTTCTGACGTTTTCATGTTAGCTAAGGTTTCGGCATTTTCATGTCGCTCACGATTGGATAGATGCCAGTTTGGGCCATACTCCAGTTTACACCAGTTATTTGGGCTTGTCCCCAGTTATTTAGGCTTGTCCCCAGTTATTTGGGCTTATCTCCGGTTGTTTGGGCTTGTCCCCAGTTATTTGGGCTTGTCCCCAGTTACTAATGAGTTATTCAATTGATGTTTGGCTTAGTCCCAAGTTGCATGTTGTGACAGGTTCCTGAAGCTTAACAAATAAGGATCCTGGATCCTACTGTTCTACTAATTTTTATTCCTTGTTGCTATGATTGTAAGTTTAAGGATAAAGAATCCTAACTTGGATTCACTGGTATGATCCTTTACTGAGCCTTCTTTTGTCTTTGGATATTATCCTCAATCTTTGACGAGAGCCTAAGTGACCCTTGATCATGTAATGTTTAACCTTTTAAAACAAAACTTGTTTTGACAAATACTTAATATTTTTTTTAAGAACTCATGAATTCCTAAATCTGAATTTTCCTAACAAGTACAAGTATAATGATGATCAAATCAAAAAAGAAACATAGTCAAAAGCTTAAGTTTTATGTACTTATAAGAACCCTTTTTAAAAGGTTATTAAAATTGCCTACCCAAGCTTCTACCAGCAAAACATGGCCCGTCCACTTGGGTTGGCAAAGGGTGTCCATGCTAACAGTTCATAAATTTCAGGAAAATAAAGGCGGGGGCATCAAGGGCTTCATCCTCCACAAACAGAAGGACCCATCCACCTTTGTTACCCCCTATTTTCCAAAGGATCGGTGATCCTTAATCCTAAAAACTATTGTTTAAGTAAAGACCATCATTGTTCAAATAAAAACACCAACAACCAAAAGACATAAAAAATGGGCTCCGGCCACGTCTAGAAATTTCCATCATTGCCCATTGATGCAGCCTACTCCTTCGCTGCTTCATCACCCGCACCGCTACCACCAGCCGCTGCCTCCTCGGGATCATTAGTGCCACTTGGGATAGCCTCCAGCGTGAGTGTCTCCTCCGGCTCATCCTCATCCCCTATCTCCTTCAGCCTTTGCCTCCAGCTAGCAACGTCCCACTCAGCCCCCGCAAAGGAAGGATCCGTAGCCTCCTTTTCCATCTTGAGTTTGGCCTTTAGAATCACGAAGGCAGCGGATAGGTTGGCCTCTTCTGTGACCTCCAACCGATCATTAGTGCCACTTGGGATAGCCTCCAGCATGAGTGTCTCCTCTGGCTCATCCTCATCCCCTAGCTCCTTCAGCCTTTGCCTCCAGCTAGCAACGTCCCACTCAGCCCTCGCAAAGGAAGGATCCGTAGCCTCCTTTTCCATCTTGAGTTTGGCCTTTAGAATCACGATGGCAGCGGATAGGTTGGCCTCTTCTGTGACCTCCAACCGATCCTTGTTAGCCTGGATTTCACCCACCAGGATCTGCTTCTCCAAGCGACCATTCTCCTTCTCCGGCTGGGCGATTTTCTTCTCCATGGTAGCACCTATGGCACAAAGGTTAGCCACCGTTTCCTCAGCCTCGGCAAGACGCTTGCTCTGGATGGTTTGGATCTCAACAAGTTTCTGTTAAGAGGAAGTTGTTAGAATTTATGACGCTCAAAAATATCTTTAAAAAGAAGGATCCATGATCCTTACCTCGGAGATGAAGTCATGGATTTGCTGTTCAATCCCGAGGACGTCACAGGATGGCGCGTCTGGCCTCTTCCTTTTGGCTCCAGGTTTAGCTTTACTGGTGGTGCTCCTGGTCCCAACTTGGCTTGGGCCTACGGCTAGCTCTTTCTTGATGGATCGGGGAGACATGATACCTTCGACATCTCCCATGCCGAACCTGGTAGCTGATTTTGATGAAGATTTAGCAGCACCTACATAGAACTCAGATAAGTATTCATTTTTATTTCATACTAAATAATTAAATACATATGTACATGCATACTTACTTGACATGGTATAGGAGGCTGATGTTGTTTCTTCTAAATCTTTGATCTTGGGATGGAATGTTCTAACAGTTGAGTCCGAAGCCCAAAAAGCAGCAACTCTCTCAGCGGTGGTAGCAAAGTCCTTCGAGGTGTTGAGATTGGTCACTGCACAAAAAATGAAGGATTAGATATCCTTAGATTAAAATACCAAATTTTCTATGGAGAGATCTTATGAATCCTATATCCTACCCTCTACGTTCCACTTTTTGGGAAGATGATTTCCGTTGGGAATGGAATCCCTCCTGACGAAGAAGAATTGACTTCTCCAATGGGAATCATTTTTGGTAATTTTGAGTATAGGGTGGGGTTGTTGAGGCTTAGCTTTGAAGAGGAATCGATGAGACCCGTGGCTAACCAGATTGTACAGGTGATTGAGTTCAGCGAGACGAACCTCTGTGCCCTCTCTAGCGGTGATCTGCTCAAGGGTATAAAGAACCCTCCAGAGCATAGGCATACCCTGAATGTAGCACAAGATGGTAAAGGTGAAAAAGCTCTGGGTAAAGGCTGGAAAAAGGGTAAGAAAAACCTATTTGAAAAGGGGGTAGCAGGAAAACACACCCATGTGGATGATATGCAGACGCTTTTCATTGAAGAGTCAAAGGGCCTAAAAGTAGTACCCTCTGGAAAACAGGGGTGCATCTGCTCGATCTCAGGATCAGTAAATCGGCAAAGTTCTTGCAAAGGTTTTTTCACAAGGTTTTGGCTTCTGGGAGGACTGTTTTTCTCTTGATCCTTGTGTGGTGAGGATCGGATCATGGTTTTGGTCATGATGAACGAGAAGGAAAAGAGGATTGAAACAGAAATTCGAAAGAAAAGGAGAGAGATATTACCTGATAGATCTTTGAATGAGGATTTAAAGAAAGGAGATCTTGGATTTAAATGAATATCTTCATCCCTATCTCTAACCTATATATAATGATGATTGTTGCAGGGAAGGTCTTATCACTCACGTCACCAGAGCAACGGCTAGTCCGGTTATAACAGCTAGTTTCTAGGCAGCGAATAGTCCAGAATCAATCAAAATATGACTCATCTAGTTACAACTAATTCCTCACATTTTGGGGGCAATTGTTAGGGCATGAATTTTATGATAAGGATCATCCATCCTAAGACTGGGCCTGGATCACGGATCCTTAACAGATAATGCAGGGAGTTTAAGGATCAAGGAATCTTACTAATGTTTATGTTTTGAACAATTGGTCCTTGTGCATTTAGTTTACGTTTGCAGGTATAAAGTGAACTAAATATCGGAGAAATATTCTGAATGTAGCACGTGCAGAAAAAGCAATGACCGTTGAGGGGGAACGTGTGAAGCTTGCATGGATTTCGGATAGTTTGTTAGCTAGATATTTCTAATTCAAAAAGGGTCAAGCTCATAATAGAAAGATACGAACACACTCTCGCATTCTCTGACTCAACTGGCGAAACACACACTTTCACATTAGGAAATCATTGTATCGAGCTTGTTACCATCCAAAGTTGTAATCTTTCTGGTTCAAGATACTTGGTGATCGGTAGTTTCCATCACCCGAGGTTTTTTATGCTGGAGATCAACTCTTGATCAAGGGCTTTTTCCTCGTACAAATCATTGTCTTCATTGTCATTAACTTTTGATATTTGTTCATACACTTATTCATTTAACCAAGCATCTAATCTCATAAATCAGATTTGGTTACATTATCCTTGATCATATTTTTGACCAAAACAATAGTATACCAGATGTTGTTGACCTTCATGATCCTTAACTAGGACCGCGCTTACCGCTTTACCTGAGACAACTAGGTATAAGGATAACGGTTCCCCTTTCTCTGGTTTCATCAAAAGCTGGCGCGAAGGATAAGTAATCCTTGAGGGCTTGTAGAGCAGCTTCATGCTTCTCAGTCCATTCAAACCTCTTATTCTTCCTCAGGATATCATAGAAATCCTTTCATTTTTCTAAGGATTTTGAGATGAGTCTATTCAAATTTACAGTTCTTCCTGTTAATCTTTGCACATCCTTAGCATTGGCAGGAGATTTGATGTTGACTATGGTTTTGATCTGCTCCAGACTTGCTTTGATTCCTCTCTTGGTCACCATATATCCTAAAATCTTTCCAGCTTTAACGCCGAAATGGCATTTGGAAGGGTTCAACTTCATGTTGTACTGGTCAAGGATATTGAATGCTTCTTCGAGATCCTTCAAGTGATCCTCGGCTCTTTTAGACTTGACCACCATATCATCTATGTATACTTCCATTGTGTGTCCAAGCTGCTCCTTGAACATCATATTCACCAGTCTTTGGTATGTAGCACCTGCATTTCTTAAACCAAAGGGCATAGAAATATAACAATATATGCCGGTGGATGTCATGAATGCTGTGTCCTCTTGATCAGATGGTTCCATCTAAATTTGCTAAAATCCAGATGAAGCATCCATAAAAGTTAACAACTCATGACCCGCCATAGCATCCACCATGGAGTCAATGTGGGGTAATGGGAAAGGATCCTTGGGACATGCCTTGTTTAAATCAGTAAAATCGACACATACCCTCCACTTTCCATTTTTCTTTTGAACAACAACCACATTGGCTAGCCACCTTGGATACTTGACCTCTCTAAGTATACCTGCCTTTAGTAACTTGTCTACCTCTTCTTGGATGTTGGCGTTTCTCTCGGGAGCGAATTTTCTCCTTTTTTGATGTATTGGCCTGAAAGATTTGTCAATGCCAAGTTTATGTGTAATAACATCTTTTGAAATACATGTCATGTCCTCATGCTTCCAAGAAAAGGTAGACTTTCTTCGTTTCCGAAAGGATACTAGATCCTGCTCTATGCCATCTTGGATCCCGGATCCTACATACACCTTGGATTCAGGATCCTTAGGAACTAAGAGTATATCCTTAACGTCTTGTTTTCTTCTTGACCTCTTGTTCTCTAGCCTCCATGATGTCTCTTGGAGGATACTTTAATTGCTATGCTTCCCTGGATTTGGAAGCTGGTTTCATCGAATAAGTGTAACAATTCTTTGCCTCCTGCTGGTCACTCTCTATCTTGACCACTCCCTATGGAGTTGGAAGCTTGACACATTGATGGTACGTTGAGGGGACTGCCTTCATGTCATGTATCCATGGCTTTCCAAGGATAATATTGCAACAGGATAAGCAATCTATTACACAAAATTTTTTGATAGAATTCACTCCCTCTATATAAATCAGGAGTTTGATGTCCCCTAATGTATTCTTGGTTTCTCCACTGAATCCCACGAGCACCGATGATCTTGGGATGATCTCGAATTCAGGAATGTTCATCTTCTTGAGGACATCCAACTGTATTATGTTCACTGAACTTCCTCCATCAATAAGGATCCTGCGAACAAAGTGGTTAGAAATAAATAAGGTAATAACTAAATCGTCGTGATGAGGATCCTGTATATCCACACAGTCATCCTCATCAAAGGATATCACTTTCTGTTGAGTCAGCGTTAAAGCTCGAACTGGTCTTTCTCCATTTTCCATCTTTGTTTCTTTGGCATGTCTTTTTGCTGTCGAAACAAGGTTCCACATATATCTGAGCCTCCAGAGCTGAAATTAATGACTTGAGCGTCAGCGGGTGGCGTAGGAGCTCTTTCAGGGATCTTTTCAGGATCTTGGGTCCTTGATCGTTTTCTCTCAAGCAACTCCTTCAAGTACCCTTTGCTGAGAAGATAGCCAATCTCCTTCCTCAATGCTATACACTCATCACTAAGATGAGCAAAGTCCTCATGATAAGCACACCATTTGGACTTGTCTTTATTGGTTGTGGCCTTCTCATTTTTTCGAGGCCACTTAGCTTTGTCACCTAGATTCTGCATAGCAAGGATTAGTTCATGATTATCAACAGAAAAACAATATTCGGATATAGGAGGATAGTCCTCATCGTCTTCATCTTGTTCAACTGCATGCACATTGTGGTTATCATTCTTAGACTATGACTTGGACCGATTATTCTTAAAGAATGATCCTTGCTTTTCCTGTTTTGAGGATCCCGATAGCCTCTCCTGAATCCTTTTATCATCCTCTAAATGAATGAACCTCAATGCCCTGTTCCTCACTTCATCTAAATTCCTGCAAGGTGTCATAAGAAGGTCATCATAGAATGAGGAATCCTTCAGCAATCCAATTTTAAATGCCTCCACAACGGTGGCAATATCTAGGTTAGGGATTTCTAAGGATTCTCTACTTAACTTAGTGATGTAATCTCTTATGGATTCATCACGGCCCTGTGTTATCCTATACAAATCACTAGTTAATCGTTCAAAGGTTCTACTACATGAAAATTGATTGTTGAACGAATTAACTAGACGAGAAAATGAAGTAATTGAGTAAGGGGGAGGACTTAGTAGCCATTTGAGTGCTGATCAAGTGAGCGTGGATCCGAAGCCCTTGCAAAGACAGGTTTCCTTTAACCTTTCTTGAATGGGGTTGATCTCCATTCTTTCCCGGTATTGTGCTACATGCTCCTCCGGATCAGTTGTACCATCGTACAGTTTCATGTTGGGGGTTTCAAAGCATTTTGTTATCTCAGCATTGCAGATAGGAGGTGCAAAACGAGACACCCTGTGGCTTCCATCTGGGATCTCAGGAATGGGCTTGACCATTCTTGGGACGCTGGATATCATATCCTTAAGCTTTTGGAGCTCCCGTGCCATAGCCTGATTGATACTTGTATCTTGCATAGAACCGTAATTAGTACAAAAGATGTATTGAAATTGTTACCTCATGACTGGTTTAGGACTGGAATCCCGGAAGTATATCCAAAAGTAGACACTTCAGGGGCAACAGTTAGACCAGATGAGGCAATAGTCTGCATAGGAATGAAGTCTCCTGTATGAACTTCAAAGTTCCTGGATGGTTGGTTCCCTAAGGATCCTTGATCCTGGAACAAGTTGGATCCTTGAACTTGAGATAAGATCCTTGATGTGGTGCAGAGAATCCTCTAGACTGGTACATCTCTTGCGATCCTTCAGGTTCGTAGAAGAATCCTTGAGGCTCCGTGATTCCTAATGATCCTCGCTAAAGAACAGATGATCCTTGAGGTTGGAAGTAGGATCCCTGAGCTTGAGAAAAGGATCCTTGAGCCTGTGTCATCGCCAGTGATCCTTGTTGATAATTGGAGGATCCATGAATTTGAACACCAGATCCTCTAGAATGCTAGACCGTTGATGCTGGAGAAGTGAAGTTCAATGCCCTGGGCATCAGTGGAGAGTGATCCTCCACCGATCTCTTATGCTTCTTGATTTCATCAACCTCCCCGAGGATCCTTTGGTTGGTTTTGTCCTGCTGCTCCATGTAGTTCTTCATCTGCAAAATCAAAGTAGAAACGTCATTGTTAGTAGTTGTAGATGAAGAAACAATGAAGGTTTTTGATCCTGTGTAAATAGGAGTAGTTTTCTTCTGGATTTTAGCACTCCTCATGGGTGCAGGGGGAAGAGGACGCAATGATGCACTAGTCTGAGATGAGGCAACTGCCAGCATAGCACTTGAAGCAGATTTTCCCTGAGAAGCCATGTAGTTGATGGGAATGAACAAAAATGAAAGAAATGAACGAGGTTTTTAGAATTGAAGCACCAATAGCCCCACCGTGGGCGCCAAACTGTTTTGGTCAAAAATCACAATAAGGATAATGTAACTAAATCTGATTTTGTGAGGTTGAGTGCTTGAATTATGAACGATAATGTGAACAAATATGAGAGGCTAACAATGAAGAACACTGTGATTTGTACGAGGAAAAAGCCCTTGATCAATTAGTGATCTCCGGCATAAAAAACCTCTAGTGATAGAAACTATCGATCACAAACTATATTAAGCAACAGAAATTACCACTTCGGAAGTTAACAAGCTCGATACAATGATTTTCTATAGTGCAAGTGTGTGTTTTCGCCAAGTTGCTATCAGAGAGTTTGAAAAATGTCGTCTGTTTCTATCTTGAGCTTGTTAACCCCTTTAAAATTAGAAATATCTTGCTAACAAACTATCCGAAATTCATGCAAGCTTCACACGTTCCTCCATAACGGTCATGGCATCCCTTGCACGTGTTACAATTAGCATATTCCTCCGATATCCCCTTGTTAACTCAGCTCATAATACCAGCAAACGTAAACTAAACACACAAGGAACAATTGTTAAGAAACATTGGCATTAATAAGGATCCTTGATCCTCAGATTCCTTGCATTATCCGTCAAGGATCCGTGATCCAGGTCCAACCTTAGGATAGATGATCCTTAAGATAAAATCGAAGCCCTAACAATAACCATAAAAACCTGTTAGGTTGTTGCTATCGTAGTTTGGTGATTTCACTAATAGATGTTATAGTGCTTTTTTTTGTTTTAATTAAATTTATTTGCACCTCTAGGTGTTTGGGGATGTTTGACAACTTTTGAATGGTTAAATATTGAACCAGTAAGAGGTTTGAACCATTAAGTGCTAAACTAGTAAGATGTCTGAACCATTAAGAGCCAATATAATGCTTAACCATTCAAAGGCAAATGTCTGACCAATTCAGATTAGAGGTTTAACCAATTAGACTTAGTATAATATTTAACCATTCAGAGGCAAATGTCTGAACCATAGTTGTCAAAGGGGCAAGTCGCATTGAAGGTGCAAAGGGTGAGCCTCGGGCCCGAATGCAAGGCACTTAAAAGCTAGGGCTTTTTTAGGCGAGTCGTTTAGTATAAAAATATTATTTTAGGGACTTTAGACATGTTTTAGGCTTCTTTAGGGCTAGTTTTAGGTTGTTTCCAGGCTTGTTTAGGGTTCTTATAATTATTTCAAACATGTGCAAACGATTTTTGACCGGAATTTTGTTGAAATTTGGCCTGAAAATGCACATAAGGGCCTGAAAGTGGGGCTTTTGAAGCGAAGCGAGAAGGCTGAGCTTGCCCTGAAAAGCGAGCCTAGGCATGTGCCTGGGTGAGCCTTGACAACAGAGGTCTGAGATATCTGCTCACGAAACAAATAGTCTGAACCATTAAGTACTGAACAAGTAAGAGGTCTGAACCATTAAGTGCCTCATTAAGAGCTAAACAAACAACCCCTTATAACGTTTTTTTAATTAAAGTTATTTGGATACTAATTATGGTATAAATATTTACCTCATTTAGAATCTCTCCCGCATGCTAATGATTATAAATCCGGTAAAGATATTATTTGTTAAATATTAAAACCAAAACATCCGTAACACATTTTGTTGTCATTTAAGACTAAAACAAGACCAAAAGGGCTTTTGGCCTAACGATACCAATGTGTTAGACACGGCTTTTTTGTTTTTCCATTTGTGAGGGTCCAATTCCATACAAATTTAGCCGTTCAAAAAAAAAGAAAAAAAAAAACTAAAACAAGCATAGAGCATTTTAGTTTCTGTATGTATTAATAATTAAAGCAATCAACAAGGAACCATAGAGCAACAAGGCATGTTGCTTTGGTTGAAAGACTCAACTGTTAAGTTGGCAGTGAAAGCAGGGATAGAGTTCAGCTTCCAAATGAAAATCTCAACCTGAGAGAGAACACCATCCAATCCTTATAAAATTGTCAATAAAATCTCTCTAAGCAAAATTAACCCCAATGTACCGGGTGAGATATGTTAGGCTGCTGTGTGTAGTTATTTCCCTGAAACATTATAAAAGCAAAAATGCAGCGTAAGGCTCGTGGCTAAACCGCCTGAACATTTTCATACATATCTTAAACGTGCTACAAGAGTGTTGACTATTTGACCTCGAACATAGATTACCATCTTACCAGAATTTTTGTGTTCCCTGGTTCGTACTCAAACTGAAGTTTTTCATCATCGCTTTGAGCATATATAGACTCAAGGGTAAATCGTGTAACAGGAATCCCACCTGATCGATGTTGATTGTTGTTACAACATATATGAGACCAAGGATAGTGAGTGGACTGGTTAGGCTAAAAGGCTTCGAGGGTTCCAGTTAGCCTAACGCAGGTCGTGGGGTCCCCCTACGTTTGCAAGACATAGAGAGAGGTTCACTAGTGTTTGTTGTTGTTATTCACTTAGGATCCGAGACCGAAGTGAATTCGGTTCTAGGATGTTGATACTAAGTGAAATTGTGTTATTTGAAGTGAAGAGAAAGAAACATGCATAGAGCAAGTTCTCAAGGAAGAAGAGAAGATCAGAGAGTATGTTCTAGTCTCCACTAATCTAGTATGTTCTTGCATGGCTGTGTGTTGCCTCTTTATATAGGAAAAGGATCTTCCCAAAGGGGAAACCTTTGACTGGTGAACCTTTGCTGCAGTGGGGGGTTTACCCATTTTGAGGGTTGAAGGCTTTTGACATGCGGTTAATAGGATGCTCTCTATGCACATGTTCTCTTTTCGGCTATGAGAGACTTGGACAAGCAATCAATGAGTTGATGCTTCACTGTTCACATGCTTTTTGCTGTTCACATGCTGTTCTCCCGAGTTGGCGGGAAATGAACCCTTTAACCTTTTAACCTCTCAAGCGTTAATGTGTAAAATCCATTTTATTGAAGCTTGAGCTACCCCCGTCATCAGCCCCCCAAGTCAGTGGGTTTTGGGAAGTAAGTTCAAACACTTCTGACTTTTGCACATTTTTTCTTTTGCTTAAAGGCTTCAAGGCTTGAAGGCTTGAAGGGTTTATTGCAGTTGAGATTTTGAAATTTGAATTTTGACAAGACGGTTGACACGACAGGAGCAGTTTTTTGCAGGAGGGCGGTTCTTTCGTCTTGCAAAAAATAGTGACTGGTATACATTTGAAACCGCTAAGATTGATACTTGTTTGGTTTCATCTATGGTTACCAGTCTTGGTGTTTGGAAAAATCGTTTCTTTTGGGTCTCCGAGACTATAGTTCCTTTTAAAATGGTGTGGAGGCATCCGGATGTTGTTCTCAATGAGTCGGAACCCTTAAAATCTGAGGTTTAAAGTTGTTTCCTTGATGCCCTTAAGGCTTGTCCTTCAAGGGTTCATCCGTTCCCTGAGCACTTGCTGGTGCTGTTGGGTATAAGTAAATTATGGGATAAACCTAATCGAGATCCAGGGATGGACAGGGTATGCCTTTTGATTTGGCGTTTTGTTGCACTCTTTGGTTTTTGTTTACTCATACTTTGTTTGTATGTGAATTTTGTAGTTATGTCGGCACTGGATTTTATCAAAACCGACGATACATCAGATGTTGCATTTACCGATGCTGAAGCCACCATTGGTGAGGATGCAGTTGCTCATGGTTCAGGGGGTCGATTTGAGGGTAAAGGCTATGTTAATGTGCCAAATGTGAAAGGGTTTGCTAAGACCCCTGTTGTGAAACCTACAACTCGTCGTTCTGGCCATCATTTGATAAAGAATGTTGATCAGCCCTCTGATTCTGGTCCTGTTGATGACATAGAAACTTCAGATAACTTGGAAGTTGTTGGTGAGAAGAAGGAGTTGTCGGTGGTGGTTGGCAAGAAAGAGTCTGGGACTAAGGAGGTTACTTTTGTAGGGGGTTCTTCCGTTAAAAGTGTTAGCGCTTCTGAAGGTCTTGATACGAATGTTGTGTATGTGCCGGACTGGGGTTTTAAGGTTGGTGATAGTTTTAAAGATCCCGCTGTTTGTGAAGATGTGCTGAACCATATTGCTCTTCCTTTGGTTCGTGGCACTATTTCTGAGATGGATGATGATTCCATGTTGTCCCGTTTGATGTTGAGTGCCTACAATTTTTCTGCCATGCTTCCTCAAGGAGTGGCTCGCTTTCGCAAGTTGACGCATGAGTATAAGGAATTTTCCAAGAAGAAGGATAAAATGAAGGTGTCTATTGAAGCTTTGAAGAAGGAAAAAGCAGACTTGGTGAAAAAGGAGGAAACTTTAGCAAAACGGGTTGAGGAGATTACCCAGAAGCACGAGAT
This sequence comes from Scalesia atractyloides, assembly GCA_947069175.1. Lineage (NCBI taxonomy): Eukaryota > Viridiplantae > Streptophyta > Magnoliopsida > Asterales > Asteraceae > Scalesia > Scalesia atractyloides. The sequence continues at coordinate 36,455,845 of CAMTDV010000017.1, read as the reverse complement.
GGAGGTAAATGGGGTGAAGGAACAGGTGAGAGCCTTGGAGGCTTCGAAGGTTCAACTTGTTGAAGACAAAAAGTGGTTGATAGAGCATGGGTTTCAACAAGTTGTTACTTACCTTCTTCATTCGGCTAAGTTTAATAGCGTCTTGGGTGATGTCTATGGTAAACTCTTGGAGCAGGGGAGGCATCAAGGCTTTGTTGCTGGGTATAAGGCTTGTAAGGCTGGTGAGCCTCAAGACAAGTCTTCACTTTATCAACCCGGGGCCCATAAGGTTTTCCAGGATTCCATCAGAAAGATGGAGCGTTTATCCTATCCCTATGTGGGTGAAGTCTCAAAGTGTTTTGGCAAGCCTTTATCTGTTTTGCAGGGTTTGAAGCCACGTGGGCTTAATGAGGCTGCGTGCAAAAAGGTGTACAAAGCTTCAAAGAAACGCTCTTGTTCTGGTGATAGCGAGGAAGCTTATTCTGGTGCCGATGAAGGCTCGAAGGATCCAAGCCTTGAAGCTTCTGGGACGGCGGTTGGGGAAGGTAGGAAGAAAAAGAAGAGGGCCAAGAAAGAAAAAGATGATGAAGTCGGTGCATCGGGACCTGTGGTTGGTGATGCGAAATGAAGACTTTTTACAAACTTATTCGTAGCTTTCTTAGCATCCTGTTTAAACAATATTATTTTGCTATGTCTGTTGAACAGTTTTAGGTTTTGCAGAAACCCCTAAGGTTTCTGTGTTATCGTTGTGGTTGGCCTTGATGGCCTTTTGAACAATTTCTAGGTTTTGAAACCCTTATGGTTTCTTATGTTGGTTGGCCTTGATGACTGTATGGACAATGTTATGGCCCCCTAGGCCTTTATGTTTATGTATCCTTATGCTTTTATGTTAATGTTATGTTTTGATGGTTGCTTGTCTTGTTTATTTTATGTGTATGTTGATCTAATTTTCCTTCAGAAGTTTTAGTGCTGCAGTCACTTTGGCTTCAGGCTTCATTAGGTAAAAAGCACATGTTGTCTATCCTTTATATTACTACTTAGTGTATTTTTGCTTTGTAAACTTTTTTTCAAGAGTTTAAGGAACGATTTGATGTAGGCTGTTCAGACCCGTCTATGAGACAAGTTTGTTGAAAAATTTTCTAAGTCTCATGGAGTTGCATTAATTTAGGAAGTCACCCCTTATATAGGTTCATTTAACCCTTGAACCTATTGAGCGATGTGGCCTGGGAGCTCATCCCCTTACATGGCCCTTGCCATGGAGTTTTTTGCAAGGTTCTCAACCTGATTATCTAATAGTTAAGACAAGTTATGATAAAAGCTTCATCATTCATTCAAGAGGTTTTTCGTTTACAAAATGGGGGATTATACAACTCTTGAAATACATTCTAAATTTCTTGTCTAGACATGGAACCTTTTAAGGGTTTGGCCGTTCCAGTGCCTGGGAAGCTTCTTGCGTTCTGTGTCGGCCAACTTGTAGGATCCTCATTTGTGTGCCTCAAGGATTGTGTATGGCCCTTCCCATTTCAGGCCAAGTTTTCCTTGGTTTTCTTTTTTGCTGGCCTCGTTGTTTCGGGCCAAGATCCCCTGGTTTAAAATGTTCATGTTTTACCCTTGCATTGTAGTAGGCTTCCATTTTTTGTTTGTATTTGGCTTCCTGAATGGCGGCCTGACACGAATTTCTTCGAGTAGTTGTAGGTTCAACATGGTCTCTTTCTTGTTTGTTTCGAGGTCCATGTTGAGTGTTCTTTGAGTCACAACTCCAATCTCTGCTGGAATTACAGCTTCTGAGCCAAATACCAAGCTGTATGGTGTTCTTTTATGGCTTGTTTTTTTCCGTTGTTCTTATCGCCCATAGAACGTTTGGGAGTTCTTCGAGCCAATTGTTTTCATGCTTTCCTAATTGGTTCTTGATACCTTCAACTATGCTGCGATTGGTTCTTTCGACTTGACCATTGGATTGCGGGTATGCGACCGAGCTGAAGACTTGGGTTATTCTGAATTCCTTGCACCATGTGCTGAAAGGCTTTTCAGCAAATTGCTTCCCGTTATCTGTTACCAAAACTCCTGGCAAACCGAAGCGACATATGATGTTTTCCCAAACAAAGTCGATAACTTGTTTCCCTGTTATCTTTGCAAGTGGCTTAACTTCGGGCCACTTGGTAAAGTAGTCCAACGATATCCATTCCCCATTTGTGGAATGGCCAGGCTGAAGTGATGGGAACGAGATCGTGTTTGGGGCTCTTGGGAACCGGTGCATGTATTTGACAAGCTTCACACTTTCTTAGTTGCTCGGTGGCATCTCGATGCATAGAGGGCCAAAAATATCCGAGATTCATCAATTTAGAAACCACTGGTCTTGGTCCAAAATGAGCTCCACATATTCCCTCGTGAACCACTTTGACTAGATATTGGCTTTGCTCAGGACCAACACATCTCAGCAAGGGTGCAAGGTATCCTTTCTTGAAAAGGGTTTCCCCCTGCAACACGTACTGTCTGGATTTCACTCGAACCCTTTCGGCCTCTATCGGATCAATGGGTAATTCACCATTTTTGATAAAATTTTCAATGGGAGTCATCCAATTAGGGCCTTCTTCAGTGATTATGTCATGAACCTCCAATTCTTGGAAGGAGGGGGTTTTCAATACTTCAACCAACACTTTTTTGGTAAGGTGAGCAAACGTGAGGGATGCAAGTTTGCTTAAAGCGTCGGCTCTTTTGTTTTGAGATCTGGGGACTTGTTTGATGGTACATGCTTGAAATGTGTTCAACTCTTTTGACTTTTCCCGATACTCTTTCATGTTGGGTTCTTTTGCTACATAGCTATCATTGACTTGACTTGAAACGAGCAACGAGTCCGTGAAGACTTGAAGCCTTTGAACCTTCATTTCTTTGGCTATCTTTAAACCAGCGATTAGCGCATCATATTCAGCTTCGTTGTTAATGGTCTAGAATTCAAGTCGAAGAGCGTATGTAAACTCTAACCCTTCAGGGCTGATTAAAATGAGCCCAGCCCCTGACCCTTCAATGCTGCAAGCCCCATCGGTAAAAAGCTTCCAGGCTTCAGGGTCAGCGGGTTCAGTGGCTGTGACATTAACTTCAGTGGTATCTTGCTTTGGTATTTCAACGATAAAATCTGCCAGGACTTGGGCTTTGATAGCTTTTCTGGGGACATAGGTGATGTTATGTTCACCTAGTTCCACAGCCCATTTGGCTAATCGTCCTGAATTTTCTATTTTTTCAAGCACACTTTTTATGGGTTGGTCAGTGACCACTTGCATTGGGTGTGCTTGAAAGTACCTTTTAAGCCTTCTAGCCGTTTGGACTAGGGCTAAAGCAAGTTTTTCCAAAGGAGGATATTTGATCTCAGCCAGTTTTAACGTTTTACTGAAGAAATAAACGGGTACCTGAACTTTGTCTCATTCGATAGTTAAGACCACGCTTATGGCTTCTTCAGCAGCTGAGAGGTAGACAGAGATTGTTTCTCCCGTTTCTGGGGCTGCTATGGTCGGGAGTGAAGCTAAGTGTATCTTCATCTGGTTAAAGGCTTCTTTTGCCTCTTTCGTCCATCTGAAATCTTTTTTGTTTGCACACCCCTTGAGTGTTTTGAAAAAGGGGAGAGACTTCTCAGCGAGTTTGGAGGTAAAACGCTTCAAGGCTGCAAGCCTTCCGTTTAGACTCTCAACTTCTTTTTTGCTTTGTGGGGATTTTGTTTCCAAAACAGCTCTGACCTTGTTTGGATTGGCTTTTATACTTTGTTTCCCCACAATATGCCCCTGAAATTTGCCTTCCTGAAACCCAAGTGAACATTTTACCGGGTTGAGTTTCATGTTGATTTTTCTCAGATTTTGGAAGGTTTCTTGAACGTCATCGAGCATTTGATACTCGGTTTTGCTTTTTATCACTAAATCATCAACGTAAGCTTCCATGTTTTTTCCAATTTGACTGGCGAATGCTTTGTCAATTAGGCGTTGGTAGGTTGCACCGGCGTTTCTTAGGCCAAAAGTCATCTTTCTATAGCAAAAAATACCCTTGTCTGTGTGAAACGCGGTTTTTTCTTCATCTTCTTTCATGAGGATTTGGTGATATCCTTTGTAAGCATTGAGGAAACACTTGAAAGGATAACCGGTAAGAGAGTCGACTTTGAGGTCAATTTTTGGCAAAGGATAACAATCCTTTGGACATGCTTAATTCAAGTCCTTGAAGTCGATGCACCTCCTCCAAGACTTGTCGGGCTTTCGAACCATAACAGGGTTGGCAGTCCATGATCGGTACTTTATTTCTTGAAGGATTCCAACGAGAACAAGCTTTTCAACTTCTTGGCATGCTGCCAGGCTTCGTTCAGGAGCTAGACTCCGTTTCTTTTGGACCACAGGCTTGACATGTGGTGGTATTCTCAACTCATGTTCAGCAATGCTTCGAGGGATACCCGTCATGTCTTCCGGGCACCGAGTGAAGACATCGCTATAGTGTATGAGTAACTTTTCAAGGTATGACAAAGTTTCTTGGGATACGTTCATGTTAACCCTTATCCTCTGTTCAGGATACTTGGGGTTTGAAGGTCCGTGACTAGGCGGTTCTAGACGGAAGTTAATGGATAAACGTATATAACAGTTTCGGTAGAATGTTATTAAGAATGGAGTAGAAACAGAATGCAACGGAAGTCTTCATTCATACCGAAAGAGTATACATCTTTAAATCCAGCTGCCGGAATTCCTGGAGAGAATCCGGCAGCACCTCCCCGTAGGGATGCCAAAAACTTAAATGACAAATGAACACACACATATATATAGGGAGACAAGTTCGCCCGGATATACTATGGTCAAGTTCGGGCGAACTTGACTAAAGGCACATCAAGTTCGAGCGAACTTGACCAATACAGGTCAAGTTTGGGCGAACTTGATCCCTTTTACACTGAAATCTCCGTATTTCGGTCGTGTGTTCTATTCTAACCTATACAATATTCAACACACGCTCTATCTAGCCTATTCGACAAGTGACGAACACAAAGTGCATCAACAGATTCCCCCTTGTTCGTTACTGTCGAATCTTGGTCTTCAAATGTGAGTCGTGTTTGAATATTCTGCAACTTCAATCAAGGTGTTTGCCGATGTCGGCGAAACGCGTCAACAAATTCCCCCTTAATTGATGATTCGGGTTTGCATTAACAACATCTAATTCCCCCTAAAATCTCCAGTTCAGATATTTGTTGCACAGTTTCCAACCTCCTCTGATTTGCTTCACCGACAAATTATCTTGAATAGACACCAATTTGAAGCTCATCAATGCAGCTTCTCCATTTCAACTTTAACCACATCCGCGTTCAGTTTAGTGCATATCTCCCATGCTCAATCTTCTGATCTTCAAAACTCAACCGGCAATTGATAGAAACTTCAAAATACCACACTGGTAAATTTCAAATCAATATTTACCCGCAATAATCTGAAATCCCGAATTCCGTAATCACTCCAGATCAGCAAATCGGTAATCTTTTTCAATCAACAAATCTTCATCGGAACCAAATAATTCGGTAACACTTCGACTCTGATAAACATTCGTCCGTGATCAAAATCACATTCTTCTTCTTCAGTCACAATGTCAGATATATAGCTATCTCCGGTAGACCAGCGCCACTTAATCACCAAACATCATCATTCAACGGCAGTTAGTCCAAAGAGAAGAATGATTCATCTGCTTGAAGACTAAAAATAATGGCCACCAAAGTTATCATCAGATTTCCTTGATAATTTTGAAACCATCCGTCTACGGAGCTAGTCATTGATTCCTAAGATCATCATCGAACGTTTTGAACGTTCTCAGTTCCTCACTGGTACTAACGACTGCTAATCCAGCTAACTGTTCCTTCACCGGAGATCAGGACTCTAACCCTTAAGCATCAATCTGAATCATGAATAATCTGAACTTCCTGTGATCACAGAATCCCAAATGGATAATCTCTTTCGTCAGCAACCGGTACACTTCTTTGTCTGGAAGATCCGATCCCATAAATCATCTTCCTTAATCATGGTACCGCGTACAACCCGGGGCAACTGAAACTACAAAGCATCCTTATCACCTGGCGGTTAGTCGAGTCAATAATTCATGTGTAAAGCAGAGTTAAAGATAGGCAGTCGTGTGTAATTCCAAACCATACGCGCGACTCAGGTGTCAATCCACAACCATGACCGCAGAATCTGATAAACAACTCCTCCAAGACTCAGTTATGTAACCACCTGCTTTCAAACTAGACATCAACTTGCTCAATTACAAATGAATCTCAAATCTCTATATTTCCCGGTTAATCTGTAGTCGGAAACCACCCGAATACTGTTGCAGTGTCACGAATTTCAAAAATGTTGGAATCTTCATAAGATGAAAATTTTTTATTCCCCCTCATTTTTGCAAATTCTGACCATACCAAATTTTCACTGAAATTCCCCCTCAAATCCGGAATTTTCAGTATTTAACAAATGCGGAATTTACTTTAAGGCCCATTGGTAGTCTTCAACTCTAATGATCACCCAATTGCTTTGGTATCAATGACTACCCTCTCATCTTCAACCATCTCTAACCTCATCATCTCAGCCTCTCTCTAAGGCCTCCGACGGTGTCCCCGAATACTCAGTATCGGACGTTAAAATTTCGAAAAAATTTCTATCACCAAATTTTTTCTGGACACCCGTCTCATCAAACCGAGCAATATATTTTTTTCAATGCCTTGTATGACAAGTTCGGGCGAACTTAGTCAGTTTGTGACAAGTTCGGGCGAACTTGGTTGGCCACCACCAAGTTCGAGCGAACTTGCATGAAATAGACAAGTTCGGGCGAACTTGTGCTTAATTTCAAAGAAAATCAGTCAAGTTCGGGCGAACTTGAGAGAAATCTTGAAAAAAACCTTGTCAAGTTCGCCCGAACTTGGTCTCCCAAGTCAGCCTTTTTTTCATATTTTTCGATCCAAAATCCTTATTTCTTCGAATTTCGAGATGATTCCACCATAGATCTGGTCGAAAATGGTTTTCTAACAATCCTATCCGTTCAATTCTAGATTTTGTCCGTGGATTGTATGTTTATTTGATGATTTACGTCTAAAACCCCTCCTAATGTCCATAAATGTCCAAATTCATGAGCGTAGGTGATAACCGTAGCTCTGATACCAATTGAAGGTCCGTGATTAGGCGGTTCTAGACAGAAGTTAATGGATAAATGTATATAACAGTTTCGGTAGAATGTTAATAAGAATGGAGTAGAAACAGAATGCAGTGGAAGTCTTCATTCATACCGAAAGAGTATACATCTTTATAAGTCCAGCTGCCGGAATTCCTGGAGAGAATCCGGCAGCACCTCCCCGTAGGGATGCCAAAAATTTAATGACAAATGAACACACATATATAGGGAGACAAGTTCGCCTGGAAGTGCTATGGTCAAGTTCGGGCGAACTTGACTAAAGGCACATCAAGTTTGAGCGAACTTGACCAATACAGGTCAAGTTCAGGCGAACTTGATCCCTTTTACACTGAAATCTCCATATTTCGGTCGTGTGTTCGATTCTAACCTATACAATATTCAACAACGCTCTATCTAGCCTATTCGACAAGTGACGAACACAAAGTGCATCAACAGGGTTTATGATCAATCCTTCACTGTCTTCATTTTGTGAACTTTCCCCTTCTACCATGTAAGCCTCCTAAGTTGGTTGAAGGGTTGCAATCCCTCTTTCAGTGGGAAACTTGATAGTGCCTTGTCCAACTGAGACAGCCATGCTGAATGCACACTGACCTGGCCTTCCTATGATAACATCATAGTTGGAAGGGATGTCTATAACCATAAAGGTAAGTGACCTGGTTCTTTCCATCTGGCCTTCACTAAAACAGAAATCAAGGGTTAGCTGGCCTAAAGGCTTAAGGGGTATATCAGCGATACCTTTTATAGATGACCCCGAGGGTTGAAGCCTTGACGTTCCTCATCAGTGAGACATTTGAAGAACTTTTCGAACATGATCTCCGTGGCCACCCCTGTGTCAATGTAGGCTCTGCTTATCTTACTTGTCCCCACCATCGCTTCGACCACCAGGGGGTTTGAAAGTAGGTTTCCCTGAGGTGGTGGGAAGCAGACACACTGAAGCTCTCAAGCCTCCAATCGTTGCTTTTTGCAAGAAACTTCTTGATCGATACCCACCATGTTTACTTCTTTGTTCTTCCCTTCAGCCATTTTGTCCCTGACTCCTTTTACTAAATGAGCCAATTCCCCGGACTTAACGGCTTCTTCAATTCTTTTCTTGAGTTGAAAACAATCGTTCGTGTGGTGACCTTTTTCTTCGTGGAACTCGCAGTATTGAGTGGAGTTTTCGTTCTTCTTACTTTTTGGCAAAGGTCTTGGGGGTCGGAAGCTGTGCTTGATTTCCTCAATTGCTAGGATTTCTTGAGGGGTTTTGGTCAGGGTTGTGAAATTGACAGTTCTTTCTCTGCTTGGAGGGTTCTGAGGTTCAGGTTTTCGGGAGTCTGAACCCTTGAACCGTTTATCGTAGTGACCGAAATTTCCCCTCTTTCTGCTTGGGTTGCTGCCTCTCCCCGTATATGCGCTTCGGCTCTTTCAAGGGCTTATTCAAGAGTCTTGGGTAGGCTCTTGTTGAAATCTCTTGTGAGATATTTGGAGGTGATAGCGTTCATAAAACCAGCTACCCTCATTTTTTCATCTGCACCTACGTAGGTGAGACCTTCTCTTTTGTATCTCTCAATGAATTCTCGGAGACTTTTGTCGTCCCTTTGCTTGATTTGGAAAATCACAGTGGCGTCCTTTACGTATCTTCTTTGCTGTGAAAAATTGGCCAGGAATCCTTTGCTCAGATCATCGAAGCTTCGAACGCTTTTGGCGGGTAGGTCATTGAACCATATCCTGGCGGATCCAACGAGAGTTTGCATGAACATGAGGCAACACTCAGCGTTGGACCATTTTTCAATTCTAGTTGCGCCGGTGAAGATCTGTAGGTGATCTTCTGGGTCCTCGGTTCCATCATATGTTTTTATATGAGACGGCATCTTGATCTTTGTTTGGAATTCGTAGTCAGCGATTTGCTAGGAAAAGCATGACAGGTTGCTGGGTTTGTAAGGTTTTGCAAGGTCTTCTTCTGTCCTTGTAGCAAGGTTCTGACTTGTGCTCGTTGGTGAGTACTCAACACTTGGTTGATGAGCTGAGACCAAGGAAAATATGCCATCATTTGAGCCATCATCTGGGGCATGAGGTTAAAGCCTTGAAGGCTTTCTGGCTGTGCAGCACAAAGCATTCCCATGGAGGTATTCATAACAGCGCCTCGTGCCAGAGGCAAAGTAGCCAATGCTTGCTCCCATGAGGAGGAAACCGGAGGGGGAACACTTGTTACTGGAGATTGCCATAGTTGCTCAAAGATGGTCTCATGCCCGACTAGTGCACTAGTCATGACCGGCTGAGAGGTGAATATGGGGAAGGCCGTTGGGTTAGGCCTCCCATAAGAATAAGGGGTAGGGTTAATAGGTTGGTAAACTGTGCTTGGACCAGCTTCATGGCCAGAGGCCATGGGTTGTGAATTGGTGAAAGGTGGAGGTGGTGGTCCCGGAGATAAAGACGGTTCTGGCTCGTCATAATCCAACCTTATTCTGACCCCTTTTTCTCGTACTTGACTTACGTGTTGGTTGATGAGAGTACTCAATCGCAAGAAATTTCTTGCAACTCCTTCAAGGTTAAACCGGCGCGTTCTGGGGCACTCGAGGTGCCGATTTGTGGGGAAGGAACCCCAGAACGGGAAGGAGATGGCGTTTGGAAAAACTCAGGGAAAGAGATCCCGGCGGAAGTGTCTCCAGGAGTGGATAGTGGGGTCCTCACAACCGGTGAGGCTGGACTAACGGTGGATGTTAAAGTTCGTGGTACTTGATTAACTTCCCCCGGAAATTAGTTTTCTGACATGCTGATCTTGAAGAGAAATGGAGCTACACTACTGGTCTTTTTAGAAGAATAAGCGGCGTAGCCCCACGGTGGGCGCCAACTTGTTGTTACAACAGATATGAGACCAAGGATAGTGAGTGGACTAGTTAGGCTAAAAGGCTTCGAGGGTTCCGGTTAGCCTAACACAGGTCGTGGGGTCCCCCTACGTTTACAAGACGTATAGAGAGGTTCACTAGTGTTTGTTGTTGTTATTCACTTAGGATCCGAGACTGAAGTGAATTCGGTTCTAGGATGTTGATACTAAGTGAAGTTGTGTTATTTGAAGTGAAGAGAAGGAACATGCATAGAGCAAGTTCTCAAGGAAGAAGAGAAGATCAGAGAGTATGGTCTAGTCTCCACTAATCTGGTATGTTCTTGCATGGCTGTGTGTTGCCTCTTTATATAGGAAAAGGATCTTCCCAAAGGGAAAACCTTTGACTGGTGAACCTTTGCTGCAGTGGGGGGTTTACCCATTTTGAGGGTTGAAGGCTTTTGACCTGCGGTTAATAGGATGCTCTCTGTGCACATGTTCTCTTTTCGGCTGTGAGAGACTTGGACAAGCAATCAGTGAATTGATGCTTCACTGTTCACATGCTTTTTGCTGTTCACATGTTGTTCTCCCGATTTGGCGGGAAATGAACCCTTTAACCTTTTAACCTTTCAAAAGTTAATGTGTAAAATCCATTTTATTGAAGCTTGAGCTACCCCGTCATCAGTGATCATCCATGACAATCTGTACACCAATATTATTATTATTTTATCATTCAATCATGATGTTTTGTTAAGAAACTTATATTGTTTGTGTAGTAATAGTGTTTTGGTAATAAGAATTAAACAAAAGAATCTATGAAAATTCTGCAGGTACCTTGTACCCGAACAGTTCAGAGCAAGCACGTCGGAAAACTGAGATTCTATTTGCAAAAGCTGCCTTATACCTGTATTATCAACCATGCAGCGTCTTTGATTTAAATGTTTATAGGGCCAAAAGGGTTCTAAATAAATACGTTACCTACCTTTCCTCACGTTTCTAGAGTGTTGCAATTCGCTCTTTTAATTGAACTACTTCTCCAGAAATATATGCGTCTACCAATGTCCCATCATCACCTGTACAATAAAACAATCAGTATAGTAAAGGCTAAATAGTCGGTTCAGTTTACACATTGGGTTCCAAGTTCCAAATTTTCGGCCGGTAAACCACCAAAAACGAAGAGCATAAATCTCAAACCGGCTGACTTGGTTGTGGAGCAGATGAAAACTCCACAGTTAAGCATGTTTAGGTGGGAGTAATACTACGATGATTGACCACCTAGGAATTCTCCATCAGGGCAACCAAAACCAAATCCGTGAGTTCCTATATGTGCAACCCATCAGGGGGAAATGCCCCGGACAATATTGGTGGTACGAGATATCAGATGTTACAAATGGTATCAGAGTCACTCATGTGCCGTTCAAGATGGTGGGGTAAACCTCATCGAGGATGATGAGTCATTAAGAGGGTGATTGTAACGATACGAAAAAAATTAACATGGCCCATTGTAACACGTTAGGCAAATCCCACATCGACGGTGGCTAGAAGAGATTATTAGTTTATAAGGAATGCACTGTCTCCCAAATCACCAACGCATTTTGGCCACATTAGTTGTGGATTGGATGAAAACGCCACAATTAAGCATGCTTCGGTGGAGGTAGTGCTACAATTGTTGACCTCTTGGAAATCTCCCCGAGGACAATAAAAAAAATCTGCAAGTTCCTCGATGCCCATTGAGGGCAAAGCCAACAATATTGTTGGTACGAAAGGCTGGATGTTACATGTCATTTATCAGTAAAGACATACGATACCTGACTGCTTTTTTAATTCCTCAATGGCTTGTAATTTATCTTTTGTCTTCTGTAATTCAGTCTGCAAACCCTCTATTGTTTGTTTGGCCTCAGTATCAACTGCCAAGTTGTTCACCATACGCAATACTTATGTGTTTGCAGATGAAAAATCACCATGACTCAACTGTAAATGACCGAATATGTAAACAACTGAACAATAATTGAACAAAAAAGCATAACAAAAATATGAAGGCGGAAAATGTTTATACGTGGTCGAACTTGCAACTAGCAAGTACCTTCATTTGCATTGCCAAAGAGTCAAACAAACTATTATGAAAACGCTAGTATGTTGACGAAACTCAATATAAAAAAATCTAACCTTTGACTCCAATATAGCCATCTCTGAGCGGAGACGATCATCCTCCCTCTCTAATGACTTTATTCTTCTTGATTCATTACTCAGCCTTTCATTAAGTAACTTTATTTCATTATGTTGACGGCCGTTCACGTCTTTTTGCTCTTGTATAGAGCTCTCCAGTTGCTTTATAAGATCTTCCTTCATGGCAAGGGATGTTTCAAGCTCCTGTCATTGCAGAAAAAGTTAATAACATCTTTATTAGCACAAAACCACAGACTAGATAAAACTTCAAAACAGGACCTCATGTCTACAACCTTAACCGTCCCATCTGTCATTGCTCTCCCTGCGTCAACATTCTTCTGCTGCTCCAGTTGATCAGCAACAATCTTCAAACGATCTCTCTCCTCTATAACTGAAAGCTGCAAAAAAAAAAAAACTATATCATTCAATGAAGAATATAATGAATTCAGAACAAAGCATAGCTAAAGATGTTATATAACCTCATTGAGTTTTGTTTGAAGGTTTTCTGGTTGTTCCTTTAGCCGAGCTGCTTCTTTCTCAGAATTGCTAGCTTTGCATTCCATCCTTTCAAGCTAGATAAAACGATAGCAGCAATTTATTTCATACCATGTAGAAGAAATAAAAAAAACTGTCATTACTTAAGACTACTCACCTCTGCACTAATTCTAGCCATGGAAAGTGATAAGACTCCACCGTATCAGCTGGTCAAGTTAAATGTCTCGGTTCAGTTACTTGACCCGGTGAATCAAGAGCAAAAGTTAAGGGCAGAATTAGTAGGAGGCTAAATGTTAGGTGGTCAAAGTGAAAGTTAGAAAGCTTATTTTTGGGGCTGAAATTAAGGAATAGTAACCCTTCTATTTTACATATAAGTACTTCAATTTCTCTTCTGATCTTTCATGCTTGTTTATTATAATTAATATCAGTGTTCTTCTGTTCTTGTGTTGGAGACTAGGCGCTCTCTAATCGGGCGGACTATCTTAGTGTTTCAATAAAATCAGCCCTTTATTTTCTAGTTTCTATCAGAAAGTTTTGATTTTCGTTTAAGTTGTTTAAGTTCCTTCACGAACCTTCTCCGTCTAAATTTTGCATTTTTGGGAGGATCCAAACAAAGAATGTGGTAAGCATATAACAAGAAAGTGAACATTCTCACCCGAGTCCCTTTCTCCATCTATTTAGTTAAACTAAAAAGCATAATTTTCTCTAAAACTTGATTATTCTTTAAAATCATCTCACATCCGACTCTCTATATTTATCTATATCTTACTCACAAATACTTATTTTATTATTTTTTCTTGGTGAATAGCAAGCCTCCAGATATTGTATGTATTATTTCCACATATATGTGAAGTAAACTCAACTTTAAATACATATTTTACCGTATACATGATTACATGCATGCACAGAGCCTCATCTTTCTATAATCGTATACTAGGTCTAGAAATAACAACAAAGTTAAAGTTTGATGGTCTAAATCACAAAGTTTTGAGGAGACATTAATTAAATGAATAGGAATTAAGTAGATTGAAAAACTATGGATATGAAATAGCTTTGCTTTCTTAGGGGCTATTTGTTTAGCTCTTAATGAGCTTCTTAATGATTCAGACATCTTACTAGTTCAGCACTTAATGGTTCAGAGTGTTTGTTTCACAAGCAGCTGGTTCAGCACTTAATGGTTCAGAGTGTTTGTTTCACAAGTAGATGTCTGAATGATTCAGACATGTGTCTTTGAATGGTTAAGCATTATACCGAGTCTGAATGATTAAGACCTCTCCTCTAAACGGTTAAGCATTATACCGGCTATTTATGGTTCAGACCTCTTACTGGTTCAACACTTAATGGTTCAACCTCTTAATGGTTTAGCACTTACCCATTCAGAAGTTGCCAACAGCCCCTTAGTCGCTCCTGTGATTCACTGACTTCTTTCAAGAGCTGGTCTTGCAAAGCCTGCTCACTTCCCTTGGTAGCAGCTACTTTTTGTTCTGCATATAGAAGCTGATCCCGAAATTCATCCTTTCAGCTTCTGTAGCAAGTGATAATCACTTTTAAAGCTATAAAATATCTATACTATATCTATATACGAGGAGTAAAGAAATGTAATTTACATAATTTTAAAATTTAGCTAATTACAACTTTTAGAGCATATGATACCATTGTATATGTATGTCCGACTGTAATTAAAGTCAACGTAACTAACTCGGAATGATCTGAAGAGGTACACGTTGGTACACGAATCTTATATGTTCACGAGTAGGTGGATTATTATTTATGAAATAATAATAGTTTAAACCCGAGGGACTTAATATTAATTAGATTATTATTAAGAGGATTAAAATTGTATAATCTTAAAGAGCTTTAATGTAAGATTGAGTTCTATAAAAGGATGATTAAGGTGCAAACCCTAGACACACTTTTTATAAAACATAAAACCCTAGCCTCCCTCCCAAGTTTGGCCGCTGACCACCTGCCGTCAACCAAGCACCGCCGCCGCCTCCTTCTTGGCCGATTCTACCTTCACGGTTGTGCTCGGTTGTGAACTTTCTACTAGCGAGGATTCGTTGTAACCTGCGTGTTACAATCCCGGTGTAGTCATCAAAGGTTGATTACTAAAACCCACTATGGTTGTTTATTTATTTATTTTTTATACGCGTATAACCTTGATCATGATTGGGAATATTTATTAATCGGATTAATAAATCAAACTTATATAATCAGCTTTTGATAAATTATATAAACCGCTTCCACTTCAGTTTTGATACCATGATTCCCAACATCCATTACGACGACTATAGCACTTAGAATGACGGTTTTCTGGTATTATTTTTAGCAGAGAGGGATGGAAGACTAACGGAATGGGTGTTGCTTTTGATTTCATGTCTAAATAGTTGTGTGTGGAGGTTGCTTGCATGGGGAGTTGTAGTATTGATCTGAATGTGGCAGGGTGGAGGCTTGGTGCAACCGAGTGCTTTACTTTTTTTCTAGTTATATTATACACTATAACATTTACCTGGTAAATTTGTTAGGTGACAAATAATAGAGGGACCTCTTTGTAATTGTAGATTAATATAGGGGGTTATTGTAAACATGTATAAGTGTACTTAAGTAATTGGTAGATGAATGAGATGGCTATCGATGATTTGAGAGTTTACTCTTCTTCTCTGTGTTTCTTTCTTCTCTTTTATCAATCACAAACTGATACGTAACAACAACGGTATCAGATCTCCCTTTCCTGTCGACCGTGGGTTGTTAGGGCAAAAACTCATTTCTACAACAACAGGGCAAGAACGGGGAATTATTACAACAATCAAAATTAGGGCAACAAAACCATCAGTTCTAGTGATTCACAACAATATCCAGAAATCATTGTAACAACATGGAATTGGCTCTGGAAAGTAGTATGTCGAGGGTGCTGTTAAAGATTACTGTGATTCGTTTCAAATCTTGTTCGACCAGGTAAGAAATCTTGAAGAAATTTCTGAATTCTATGCTACATACCTATTCATAGGTGGTTTAGAACCGGAAATTTGGATAATGTTTGCTAGATGGCATCAATATAGTTGTGCTAAGGTGAAAGATGTGATTTCATTAGCTTTGAAAATAGATTCTAATGGCTTGCAAGATTCCTTTCTCCATTTCCTAATTCTTCTTTTTATAACAAAGATTTAGAGTTTGACATTAATTAACATCACTCTTGTGGAATTGATGAAAGATAATGAGTTGTTTCGGAATGGAAAGATGCAAGAAACTTGTGATAGTGTTGTTCAAGAAATGATTGTGGATGAAGTGATTTATTATGTGCATAAAACAATTGAAGATGAATCCATTCAAGATAAGTGTAGTGAAGATAATTTGTAGGGTGAAATGTCCAAAGGGGTTGGGAATAAAATTCAAGAATCAAGTAATGGTGTTGATTCAAAAGAATAGAAAGGAAAGGATAACGATGAGGATTACATTGATCTTGGTGATGATGATGATATCGCCATTGAATGTGTTCTTTTTGTAAAAAAAAAAACTTTGTAAAGATACAACAGACAATGATCGTGCGACAATGAAGAAAAATTTGGAACCTGAAATTATACCTTGTATAACAGATTTAGATCAAGAAAACAAAAAATGGAGTGTAGGACAACTTGCTGGAATTTGCAAATGCACCTTCTGTTAGACTACCATGTTAAAGTTGGTGAGTATGTTAGAATCCTTGGTTTATCGAAAAGTTTCAGTTTAGGGAAGAAGAAAAAGAAACAATTAATTTGGATAGACACGGGTGGGTTTGTAACCTGGAACGTTGAAGTGATAATACTATTGGGTCTAAATATGTTCTTAAGAAAATGACAGAAACAGAGTTTGGAAAGTTGGATTAAATGTAGGTGTTGTCTTCAATGAAAAGACTACATATGAAACTGTTCCTTTTGAATATGGTGACTGATATATTGCAAAATACATCTATATTATCGTGTTTCGTAGTCTATTGTTTTGTTTTCATAGTTAGATTAGTTTGTTTTGATAGTCTGTCCTTGTACAGGTCTCGGTTGCTGAAAAGAGCAGAAAATGGTCATAATCGGCTTAAAAAGAGTTAACTACGGGAATCGGGACGAGTCGTAGCTGAACGGGAACGCGAAACGAAAAATTCTTGAAATTTTATCCCTCGTGCTATGCGACACCTAAGAAGAAAGGGCTACGCGTAATGCGTAGCCATTAAATATAGTTTTTCCAGATCGACACGCCGCGCTACGCGTAGGCTGTTCCAAAGACCCGTCGCGTAATGCGACGGGGTGTTTTGTCGCAACTGGATCATTGTTGGAACTGGATTCTTTGCTGAAACCATATAAAAACATCTTTAACTCCATAATCAAACCTAGTTACGAATCTAGATATCTTGGGCTAATTCAACAGCAGAATTTACGAGTTTTCGGAGTAATCGGAGCCCGGGAATCATTCGGGTGAAACAAGAAGTGTAGGATTGAAGACTATTCGGGTTTTGTCTCCCGGTTTTCTTTGTTTTCCGTTTCTTCTACTTTTATTCGATAAATTCTTTCTTTAAGACTTGTGTTTTGATTTCCATGACTATGTTTTCTCGCTAAAACCGTATTACTACCTAGATTAGGATGATTGTTTAATAAAGGGAAAACATTAAACAATAGTAATCAAGTTTCCACTTTATTTCAATTAAGTCACTACGTTTTTTTTTGTCTCACTAACGTCATTGATGTTTCATTTAGTGTTCCAATCCTACGCAATTAGCAGGTTACAAGGTTACAAAGATGATGTGTGAGGCACGTGAATCTGTAATTAATGATATATATTTTAACTAATGATAATTTAGAAATTTGGATCAACCAACCTCTGTTTGTCAAAAATCAGTGTTTCCCAAATAAATTCCTATACCTTCATAGAAGAATTAAATCAGAAATCAAATTCTTTTAAAAGTGTTTTTTATTCCTCAGTTGCTTCTGAATCAAATCGATTGTTAATTGATTCTTGCAAATCAATTTTTGCAAACCGATTCTAGCAAACTAATACTTGCATATCAATACTTTCCAACCGATTTTCTAAAACAGACTCGAATACGAGTTTTGCAAAGTATTTCCATTTTATCAACGTGTAAATTGTAATGTGTATGAAATTATTTAGGGTTTCGAAATGAGTCCGACAGTGTGTTGATGTCTGTTACAATTTTATATAGGGTTAATATTCATAGATGATGATGAACAGTTAGCCCTCAAACTTGCATTCTTCTGCCATGGTTTTGTGCGATGATTAGCTGAAGATTCACAAAATGGGGTTGGGTGTATAAAGAATGGAAATGAAAACTGAGTTTGAGATTTGAAGAAAGAAAAATGGGTTTGATGAATAAAATATGGTTTCTATATGAATAAAATATGGTTTCTATATGAACAGATGAAAGGAAACGAAATGGTTGCAGGTTTAATTAGTTAAAGAAATAGGTTTAATGAAAAATTGTTATTCTTTAAGCATACAACAGAAAACTACATTTATGTGTTTAAAAAATATACACATGACAATTTTTAATTTAACATCCTTAATTAAAAAGGCATGTCATTAGTCCATGTAAGCATTAAAAACTAAAAAAACAAATGTTACGTGACACGTCATCAATGTAACCTGATAACCTACTAATTACACATAATTGGAACAAAATATGAAAGTTGAGTGATTTTAGAGTGACAAAAAAAGTTTGAGTGACTTTAATGGAACATACATGAAACTTGGTTACTATCCTACAAAGTTATCCCTTTAATAAAGTTTGGATTTTTATTCGGTTTCTATCGTGTGTATGGATTTTCTTGAAAAGTAAAGAACTTTAGAACATTGATTTGGTGTATATGCGTATCTTGATTTGATTATTAATTGTTTATTCATTTCACATGAATCTTGATGAATGTCTTTCATAGAATAGTTTGTGTTAATTATCTAATCTTAGCGGGTTTGGGTAATTGTTGGGTGACTTGGCCAATAACCTTAGAAACGACGATCAAAGGATAGCCCGATCTTGATTTTATGCTAATCTTGGTACTGAGAAGTAATAGGTTATTAATAGGTCTTGAGTGGTATATAGCTAGGATTAGGTTTTGAGAGAAGCCGGTTTTAGTTCCCTAACCATATTCTCGTCTATTAAACAAAATTGATATCCTTAGTTGCCTTAGACCACGGTAAGAGGTAGTTAGTCACTTTAAGGCACTTTTCAAGAAGTTAGATAACCGAGAGGAAGTCTATCAAACTGGTGAGCATAACAATCTTTTAGAGTTCAATAGGTTTCTTCCTGATAAGGGTTGGGAGGTCCTCTTTGATATCTCTTAGGATTTAGTACATAAAGCTCCCGGTTCCATACCACTTTAGTTCTGATAGAAATCCACTCCAAATTAAATAGGATTCCAACCTAGGTAGTCATTCATCGTCACTGAGTTCAACCTTCGTCTTTAGTCGTGTTCTAGTTAATATAGTTAATTAGTTTTATTAAATTGCAAATTTAGGGTTTTTAGTAAAACCCCAACCCCCCTAA
Organism: Scalesia atractyloides; assembly: GCA_947069175.1. Taxonomy (NCBI): domain Eukaryota; kingdom Viridiplantae; phylum Streptophyta; class Magnoliopsida; order Asterales; family Asteraceae; genus Scalesia; species Scalesia atractyloides. Next base: position 36,436,700 of record CAMTDV010000017.1, on the reverse strand, counting down.
AACATAAAAATGGTTAGAGTCGTGTCTGTGTTAGTCTAGGTCTATGTAGAGTCGTTAGCATAATTAAATAGAGTCACATGGGTTCGATATCCAGACTTAGTTAGCTTTCCTAGAGTCGATCGGTTCACTTGCCGGTTAGTAGTTTAGTCGAGTTTAAAGAGTTTAGAGTATTACCTTGAGTCTAGATTTAGGTTAATTTTAGTTATTTTTACTAAACTACTTTTAGCACATCAGGTTTTTGGCACCGTTGTCGGGGACTCTTTGGCAATTGCGGTGATTACTTTATTTGGACTTAACTGACATCTTATACATGCTACTTGTGTTTAAGTCCTAGGAGTCTAAATAGTCCTATTTATTTATTTTTTGTCGAGTCAATCTTTAGAGTCTTCTTACTTGTTTATTGTTGGTTTTTGCAGTGGATGCCCCATACAAGATCTCATGGACCGCCGCCGAAGCCACCAACGGACAAGTCTTCCTTCTCCTCTTCTACACTTAAGGTAAGTTCTTCTTCCTCTTCATCTTCTGCCCCTTCTGATTCTACCCACTAATCTAAACCACCAAACTTTGACTTCACACCGAAGTCGTCACCCCATAACTCCCCCACCACCTTCCCATCCTCAAAGCCCACCACTCGTTTTCCAAATGGCCAACAATCAAACAGTTTACCAACAAGCAACTACCGGCTTCACCGGTGCGAACTCACCCATCACCATTCCACCAATCACCAATGAAAAATCGTGGCAAATCCCATCATACATCATGACCACTATCACTAACTCATACCAATTCCACGGTCGTGATGATGAGGATGCGCCAGCTCATATCAACCACCTTACCCGCATCTGTAGCACTTTCAACCTTGAAGGTGCCAGGAACGACACTCGCTTTCTTCAGCCTTCCCCTTCTCCCTAGCAGGTCGAGCCGCCAATTGGCTCGATTCACAGTCGGCAGGTACCTTCACCACCTGGGCCGGCCTTCGAGAGCTTTTCTCAAAAGTACTTTCCACCCGCTAAAGCTTCTCGCTTTCGCGATCAGATCCATTCGTTCCAGATGGAGCCTGACGAACCCTACCACTTAGCATGGGAGCGTTTCCAAACCTTAGTGTCTTGTTGCTCTTAACATGGGTTGTCTGACTGGGCACTTGTAGAAAAGTTCTACAACGGTCTCACCCCTGATACCCGAGCCCAATTTGACACTTCTACGGGAGGATAACTCATGGGTAAGAAATCTGTAGCCGAGTGCAATGACCTTTTTGATAACTTCGCTCATTCTGAAACCGATTATCGTGCTACCATTAGGAATTCCATTCATGTATCTTGCACTACCTCGGCCGATCGAGGAGTACACCAAGTTGGCTTAGAAACAACGGTAGCTGCTGCATTAGAAAACCCTAGGAGAGAGATGACCAAAGAAATGCAAGAGTTGAGAGCTAAGGTAGATAGGTGTGAGGTGTGTAGAGGGGGTCACGATACCATAGAATGTCCTACGCTCACTAAGGAGCAAGTTGATTACATCATAGGTCAAAATCGCGGCCCAACGAACCCTTTTAATAAAAATAACACTAACTATAGTTCGAATTGGCGTAATAAAAATAACACTAACTATAGTTCGAATTGGCGTAATAAAAATAACACTAACTATAGTTTGGATAAGCTGGATGATGCATTGTGGGCATTTCGAAACGCCTACAAGACACCTTTAGGGACTACTCCTTTCATGATCGTCTATGGCAAAGCTTGCCATCTTCTCATTGAATAGAGCACCGAGTGCTTTGGGCTCTTAAAACCGCCAATCTAGATCTTATCAAAGCCTCTAGGAAACGATACTTCCAAATTCATGAGTTAGAAGCACTTAGGGATGCCGCGTATGAACGTTCTTGGAGTATTAAGGAGAAAACAAAGGTATTGCATGATAGGAGGTTGAGGAGTTTAAAGAGTTTAAGGTCAGCGACAAGGTAATTTTATACAATTTAAGGTTGAATTTGATTGCCGTAAAGTTGAAATCAAAGTGGGTGGGACCATACTTGGTGAAAGAAGTGTTTCTGTATGGCACCATAGAGTTGTTAGATGAAGCCGATGGAGGTACTTGGAAAGTAAACATCCATAGGTTGAAACATTATTTAGGAGGGCCTATTGATACCACCGATGACTAGGAAACTCCTCTCGAAATCCCACCTAGCATCACCGTTTAGAGCATTAAGGGAAATCTTATGTGTATAGTGTGTACCTTTTGTGTGTGCAATAACCGACCCGCTAACCGAAATTAAACCGAAAACCGACAAAACCGAACCGAAATTAAGCGAAACCGAATTAACCGAAAGTCGGTTAATGGATAATTTTTTTACCATCGGTTAACCGAAATTAACCGAACCGAACCGAACAATTTATTTTTTTATATATTTCTAGCTTTTATACCTCTACTTCATGTATTTCATGTTTTATACTTTCATTTCATGTAATAATACATCCATTTCATTTATTTATACCTTCATTTTATTTATTTATACATCCATATCATGTATTTTAACATCTATTTCATGCATTTGTAACTCCATTTCATTTATTTATGCGTCCATTTCATGTATTAATAGATCTATTTCATGTATTTATACCTCCATTACATATATTTCTAAGAAAAAAAATTAGCCCTTGTTTGAATTGGTTATTAACCGAACCGAACCGTAAACCGACAAGTTAACCAAATTAACCAAACCGATTAACCGATGACTTCGGTTACGGTTACGGATAATGCTCATAACCGAACCGAACCGTGCACACCCCTAGTTTGTATTCTAGTCATTTTTGAGTCTTTTCATAGCTGCCGATAGTTTTGTGGAGTATCGGCCTTTGTTTTTTTTGTTTTGAGTCTTTTGCATGAATTCATTACCAAATGAAGAGCTATTGACGAGAAAACGGAGTTCCAGATAAGTCCCAGTGTTAGAAAATTTTTGACAATGGATTTTGGGAGGTTTGGTTAAGTTCCAAATTTTTTCTAAGGCATGAAAGGCTTCAAAACTCCAAACTTTCTGTGAAAAACAGCCCTTGGCGTCGCGCGTAGGTCAACATATGGTGGCCTACGTGTAGCGTCTAGCCCCTTAGTCCAAATCCCTAACTTAGGGGCTACGCGTAGCGCGACGCCATTTTGAACCACAGCCTAAATTGAACCGACCCTAGACGTCACGGGAAGGTCCACAAGTTTTCCCATCGCGTAGCAAGACGCCCTAGGTCCGGTTTAAAGCTTACACTTTCCCTTTCTTCCAAAAATCACACTCAAACCCTAAAACGCGAACCACCGGTGAAAACCACCATTTTCTGCCATTACCACCACCAAACTACACCATTCTCCTCCCACTTTCAACCCACATCATCCATTTCACTTCCCTATCCTTATTCACCATCAATTCCACTCGTTTCACCGCAAAATCCACCAAAACACGGGCTTCACTCTTTAGACCTAAAAAGTTGATATTTTTGTCTCATTCTTCACGAATCCGATATGTTTCTTGTTATATTCTGTATATTAGTCGTTTATTAGTTAGATTTGAGGTTAGTTTCGCATGTTTAGGTGTTGGTTTATGTCAGGTCAGTTTGGAGTCTTAGTTTAACTTAATGTTTAATGGTTGCGGGAGGCTTGGTTTGGGTTGTTTATGACTAGTGGACAGATTGTTTATGCTATATTTTCATGAAAGATCCGAACTTGCATTTTGAATTTAACCGGTTAAAACTTCCTTTCACTAGGCGGAATTTTTTGACTTAATAGGTTTTGCACACTAAAGTGTCAATCTTTACGCAAGTTTGGACTCAATGTCCGGTTTGGTAGGTAGTTGGCTCTTAATTGGGACAACTAAAGTGCCGGGAGGGGGTAGTGTACATTGAGTCTTGTACCTTTAATCGTTTTAGTACTTATAGTTGTTGGTCTTGGGTTTGCTTATATGCACGTACACGTATAAAACACTTCGCTCATACTCAATCTCTATTCGGGCGAAGTCGCTTATAACTTATGCTTTTTGTAAACGGTAACCCACTTTTTCCGTTTCAACCGCGAATGTAATGCTATATGGTTGTTCCAGTTTTATAAAAACTTTCTAAATTACAAAAAAAATTAAAAAGACCAAAAATGGTTTGTGATTTCTGACTTTCTGCTTGTTTATCCTTGTTTAGACATTATTTTTGTAGATATGTCAGGTGAAGGTAGTTCGAGTGGGGCCAAAAGACATAGAGGACCGGTAGGACGTCGCGGAGGAGACCCATCCCAGCAGCAACCCTCTCCAGACCATAGACGTAGACGTATTCGGTATGAGGGTCAAGAGCGGTGAATTTAGCCCGAATTCCACTAAGGAGATAGCATCCGCTTCTACAGTTTGAGGTTAACACCAAGGAGTGGATGAAGCTTTATAAAATCATTAATACTGAATTTTTTGTCTTCCCCTTCTCCCTAGCAGGTCGAGCCGCCAATTGGCTCGAGTCACAGTCGGCAGGTACCTTCACCACCTGGGCCGGCCTTCGAGAGCTTTTCTCAAAAAGTACTTTCCACCCGCAAAAGCTTCTCGCCTTCGCGATCAGATCCATTCGTTCCAGATAGAGCCTGACGAACCCTACCACTTAGCATGGAAGCGTTTCCAAACCTTAGTGTCTTGTTGCTCTCAACATGGGTTGTCTGACTGGGCACTTGTAGAAAAGTTCTACAACGGTCTCACCCCTGATACCCGAGCCCAATTTGACACTTCTACGGGAGGATAACTCATGGGTAAGAAATCTGTAGCCGATTGCAATGACCTTTTTGATAACTTCGCTCATTCTGACACCGATTATCGTGCTACCATTAGGAATTCCATTCATGTATCTAGCACTACCTCGGCCGGTCGAGGAGTACACCAAGTTGGCTTAGAAACCACGGTAGCTGCTGCATTAGAAAACCCTAGGAGAGAGATGACCAAAGAAATGCAAGAGTGGAGAGCTAAGGTAGATAGGTGTGAGGTGTGTAGAGGGGGTCACGATACCATAGAATGTCCTACGCTCACTAAGGAGCAAGTTGATTACATCATAGGTCAAAATCGCGGCCCAACGAACCCTTTTAATAAAAATAACACTAACTATAGTTCGAATTGACGTAATAAAAATAACACTAACTATAGTTTGGATAAGCTGGATGACGCATTGTGGGCATTTCGAAACGCCTACAAGACACCTTTAGGGACTACTCCTTTCATGATCGTCTATGGCAAAGCTTGCCATCTTCCCATTGAATAGAGCACCGAGTGCTTTGGGCTCTTAAAACCGCCAATCTAGATCTTACCAAAGCCGCTAGGAAATGATACTTCCAAATTCATGAGTTAGAAGCACTTAGGGATGCCGCGTATGAACGTTCTTTGAGTATTAAGGAGAAAACAAAGGCATTGCATGATAGGAGGTTGAGGAGGTTAAAGAGTTTAAGGTCAGCGACAAGGTAATTTTATACAATTTAAGGTTGAATTTGATTGCCGTAAAGTTGAAATCAAAGTGGGTGGGACCATACTTGGTGAAAGAAGTGTTTCTGTATGGCACCATAGAGTTGTTAGATGAAGCCGACGGAGGTACTTGGAAAGTAAACATCCATAGGTTGAAACATTATTTAGGAGGGCCTATTGATACCACCGATGACTAGGAAACTCCTCTCGAAATCCCACCTAGCATCACCGTTTAGAGCATTAAGGGAAATCTTATGTGTATAGTGTGTACCTTTTGTGTGTGCAATAACCGAACCGCTAACTGAAACCAAACCGAAAACCGACAAAACCGAACCGAAATTAAGCGAAACCGAATTAACCGAAAGTCGGTTAATGGATAATATTTTTACCATCGGTTAACCGAAATTAACCGAACCGAACCGAACAATTTATTTTTTTATATATTTCTAGCTTTTATACCTCTACTTCACGTATTTCATGTTGTATACTTTCATTTCATGTAATAATACATCCATTTCATTTATTTATACCTTCATTTTATTTATTTATACATCCATATCATGTATTTTAACATCTATTTCATGCATTTGTACCTCCATTTCATTTATTTTTACGTCCATTTCATGTATTTATAGATCTATTTCATGTATTTATACCTCCATTACATGTATTTCTAAGAAAAAAAATTAGCCCTTGTTTGAATTGGTTATTAACCGAAAATTAACTGAACCGAACCGTAAACCGACAAATTAACCAAATTAACCAAACCGATTAACCGTTGACTTCAGTTATGGTTACGGATAATGCTCATAACCGAACCGAACCGTGCACACCCCTAGTTTGTATTCTAGTCATTTTTGAGTCTTTTCATAGCTGCCGATAGTTTTGTGGAGTATCGGTCTTTGTTTTTTTTTTTGTTTTGAGTCTTTTGCATGAATTCATTACCAAATGAAGAGCTATTGACGAGAAAACGGAGTTCCAGGTAAGTCCCAGTGTTAGAAAATTTTTGACAATGGATTTTGGGAGGTTTGGTTAAGTTCCAAATTTTTTCTAAGGCATGAAAGGCTACAAAACTCGAAACTTTCTGTGAAAAACAGCCCTTGTGGTCGCGCGTAGGTCAACATATGGTGGCCTACGCATAGCGTCTAGCCCCTTAGTCCAAATCCCTAACTTAGGGGCTACGCGTAGCGCGACGCCATTTTGAACCACAACCTAAATTGAACCGACCCTAGACGTCACGGGAAGGTCCACAAGTTTTCCCGTCGCGTAGCGAGACGCCCCTAGGTCCGGTTTAAAGCTTACACTTTCCCTTTATTCCAAAAATCACACTCAAACCCTAAAACGCGAACCACCGGTGAAAACCACCATTTTCTGCCATTACCACCACCAAACTACACCATTCTCCTCCCACTTTCAACCCACATCATCCATTTCACTTCCCTATCCTTATTCACCATCAATTCCACTCGTTTCATTGCAGAATCCACCAAAACACTGGCTTCACTCTTTAGACCTAAAAAGTTGAAATTTTTGTCTCATTCTTCACGAATCCGATATGCTTCTTGTTATATTCTGTATATTAGTCGTTTATTAGTTAGATTTGAGGTTAGTTTCGCATGTTTAGGTGTTGGTTTATGTCAGGTCAGTTTGGAGTCTTAGTTTAACTTAATGTTTAATGGTTGCGGGAGGCTTGGTTTGGGTTGTTTATGACTAGTGGACAAATTGTTTATGCTATATTTTCATGAAAGATCCGAACTTGCGTTTTGAATTTAACCGGTTAAAACTACCTTTCACTAGGCAGAATTTTTTGACTTAAATAGGTTTTGCACGCTAAAGTGTCAATCTTTACGCAAGTTTGGACTCAATGTCCGGTTTGGTAGGTAGTTGGCTCTTAATTGGGACAGCTAAAGTGCCGGGAGGGGGTAGTGTACATTGAGTCTTGTACCTTTAATCGTTTTAGTACTTATAGTTTTGGTCTTGGGTTTGCTTATATGCACGTACATGTATATAACACTTCGCTCGTACTCAATCTCCATTCGGGCGAAGTCGCTTATAACTTATGCTTTTTGTAAACGGTAACCCACTTTTTCCGTTTCAACCGCGAATGTAATGCTATATGGTTGTTCCAGTTTTATAAAAACTTTCTAAATTACAAAAAAAAAAATTAAAAGACCAAAAATGGTTTGTGATTTCTGACTTTCTGCTTGTTTCTCCTTGTTTAGACATTATTTTTGTAGATATGTCAGGTGAAGGTAGTTCGAGTGGGGCCAAAAGACATAGAGGACCGGTAGGACGTCGCGGAGGAGACCCATCCCAGTAGCAACCCGCTCCAGACCATAGACGTAGACGTATTCGGTATGAGGGTCAAGAGCGGTTGAATTTAGCCCGAATTCCACTAAGGAGAGAGCATCCGCTTCTACAGTTTGAGGTTAACACCAAGGAGTGGATGAAGCTTTATAAAATCATTAATACTGAAATTTTTGAGCATCGGACGATAGATTGGGAGTGGTTAGCTCAGATGGGTGTTCGAGATAGAGTTGAGCAGTTGTTAGCGGGTAAAGTGCGAGCTATGGCTGATTGTCACTGGACGCAATATGATGAGCTTGTGGTTGAGTTTCATTATACGTATCAGCACAAGGAAGGTGCTTTTGCTGAGGATGACGTCGTTTCATTCGGTTTAGGGAGGATGGTTCATGAGATGTCCATCCCACAGTTTACCGTGGCTAGTGGTTTCTATACAGCTGAGGAGGTAGTTACGCCAGAGTTTTTGACTGAGATGAGGGGTGTATATGTGAATCATAGGGAGTTTTGTTTTGATAGCCGAGAGTTAGCTAGATTCTGGGGTACTATTGCTGATCGTACCATTTGCCAAGACTAATTTGATATCATCTGTTCGAGACCCGATTTACAGGTATGTGTTGAAAGTGTTCTATACCACTCTGGTTGGTAGAAAGTCAGGTGAAAATAAGGCAAAGTGGATCGATCTGTTTATTCTCATGTGTTTGGTCGAGGGCCGAAACATGAACATGGCTAGTGTTTTAGCATGGTCGTTTAATCGTGCGTGTAGGGGAGGTCATCAGGCTGCTCTTGACATGGGTCCATGCATTACTAGGCTAGTGGAGAACTTGAAGGTGTTCGAAAAGTATAGGCCACAAAGTTTGCATGTAGGTTCGGCTTCAAATCATTTTGAGATTAAGGATCTTTAGCTTGCAGGTATACTCACTTTGACTGAGCCCAATACATGGGATGAGCATAGACAGGGACCGCAACTTATGCCACCAGAGGGACACCCGGCTAATGACGTTTTGCAAGGGAATTATTCTACAATTAGACAGAGATCTCGTCAGCGACAGAGGATTCCGGCACCTCAGTATCCTAGGAGACAAGCACCACCTGATCCGCTCACCTTAGCATCACTTTATGACCGTATGGATCAGGGTTTTGGTAGGATTGACTATAGGCAGGATCGGCAGGACAATCCGATCAGGTACATGATGGGTCGCATGAGCATGAACGTTCCAGATTTTTTCCAGCCGTATGTGGATCCGGTGCAGTTTCTGATGCCTCCGCCGGTTGATCCGTTTGGTGAGAGTGGTTCAGGTCAGCAGGGTGGTCAAAGTTCAGGCCAGTTTGGGTATGTTGATCCCACACCAGAGTTTCAGGTGTATGGACAGGGTGGTGATGATGACAGTGATGACGAGGAGATGGAGGAAGAAGAGAGTGATGAGGATGAAAATTAGTGTGGGGATGGAAAGCAGCTGGAGCTGAATGAGGTATCTTTTACTTTATTTTATTTTTATGTTGTTTTTATCTTTATTCTGGTCTGTACTTCTATATTATGAATACTTTTGATCGGTTGGTAGGTTTAGGGTGGATGGTTGTTTGTGGTTAACAGTTTGGACACTTTTTATCTATATATGTTATGTTTGGTATGTTTATTCTGATTTGATAGGTATGGTGAATTTTTGCCGCTTCCATTCGCGTGTGAGAGTTAGGAATTGTTTGCTGAGCGTGTTCGGATTTGAGGGCATATGTGGAATTGACTGGCACATTGACAGTGTCGTATATCAGCTAAGTTGTTTCACTTGTATAGTTTGTATATTTTATTTAGTTTTTATTATTTGTAGTCGTTTAGTTAGTCTTCAGTCGTATTCTCGTTCTTGCATTAGGGACGATGCACATCTTAAGTGTGGGGATGTGATACATAGTTGTAAATATGAGTCGTAGAGTTAAGTTAGTTAGTTTGGTCGTTAGTTAGTCAAAAAATTTTGAAAAATACAAAAACATGAAAAAATAGAAAATGTCCTTCGTTTTAAGAAGTTTGCAAAATAGAAACAAAAAATGATAGTAAATTCGGGTGTGTTCGAGTTTAAAATAATAATAATAATATGAGTAAAGTGAACTTGTGTCTAATTTGGGATATGTGAGTAGGCCCGATCCGGTTTCTAGGTTCCTTTGATATTAATATACCTTAAATGTTAGTTTCCTAGTGGGTACTCATCTAGGAAAAGTAGATAGCCGAAACCGCCAATAATAGTATAAGAAATGCCGTTATAAGCTAAGATTGTTAGAATTTTTTATCATGAAAAAATATAATAAATAAGCTAGATGGAAATAAAAGATGAGGCCTATGTAATCTTTGTTGGGGATGGTGACTTTGACTTAGATTGCCTCTAGGTTAAGTTAAATAAAATTGCAAAAAGTGTCGAAGCTCACATTGTCGCTCTCGGGGATGGTGACTCTGGTTGAGAAAGCCTCTGGGTTACGTAAAGCAAAGTCTAGTGCTCAAAAGAAAGAACGGAAAAAAGTGAAACAAAAATGTGATGTTAAATTCTCTTGATTTTGGTATATAACGGTTAGGAAATGGGTTGAATGATTCGTTCCTTTTGTTCTATAAGCTTGAGGCGGGATTAGGTGAAAATGGGGCTTCTTGTCACAACCCCCGACCCCACCCCGGGAGCGGGAGCCGTGAACCAGTCAAGTGGTACCGGTGTTTATTAATTTGGCAGCGGAAATTAAACATCAGGATCGCAGTAAGGAAATATTATCAGAGTTTCAAAACACCAAACTTTTATAAATAACAAATGGGATAAAACCCATGTTTCGATTACAATACATGCGTAGAGGGGTAAATCCCAAATTATGAAAAGCATAAACTCCTTTTTATTTAGGTAACTTTTATAGCCACTTTTCTAAGCCTTCATTGCTCTCCAGCTGGCTTCAATTAGCTTCACATTAAGTTACCTGAAACGCGTTTTAAAAACATTTTATCAGCAAGAAATACTGCGAGTGCATCCCAGTTTAATCAAAACAAGTGTTTACATTTTACAGTATTGAGAGCATATGCATTTACAATGTTTATATCTACACAATTACTCATTCAGTACTGTCAACACCTGACTTGTCGGTCATATTACTTTGGGCCCTGTCACCCAACAGTAACAGTTCCTGTCACAATCCTGTGACTGTGGACTAGTAATGTATACAAAACCCCAACATACCGGTAGTAATTGTAGAAAACATATACTCAACTACTGTTAAGCATAATTAAAACATTTGAGGTTTTGGTAACACATTTTGACTCACAAAAAGATTTACAAAAAGAGAATGTACTCGCCTTGGAAACTTAGGTATTCCTATAGGCTTCCTTGTAACAATTCCTGATTACTTCCTGGTATTTCTATTTAAAACATATAATGCACATGTGTTAGTAAATTAACCCAAGTTACTTTAGCCATACAACATGAGACAGAATCCTGACGTAACTTAGTCAGGCAGAGCCTCGACATGCGTCGGTGGGTCCTAAATCAATCGGGTAGGATGCCCATACAACACAAGATAGAACCTCAATGAGCTTAGTCGGGCAGGGCCTTGACATGCGTTGGTGGGTTCTAAATCAGCTAGGGTAACGAATTATTGATCGGGGGTTAAGATACTTACAGCGGGCAGCGCTTCGCAGGTTTAGGGGTTGGGGGGGGTTCACAGAGAAACAGTGATAGAGGGAGTATACGATCGAATTTTCCGTTCGATTTTGAGCAGAGACTTCAGTCCCACGCTGCTCTATTTATACCCGAAAATGGCTTCTCTCGCGCGTCGCGCGACATTCTTGGACTTCCCTCGTGTGGCGCCTGAGACACCTAGCTAGGCTAGGTCAGCCTTATCACAAGTGTAGGGTTGTTAGATGGCGTGAAATGGTGACATGTCACCTGGAGGTCTCCCGCGCGTCGCAACAGAGACACCTGTCTCTGGCGCGTGGCGCTTGGGATACCCAGGTGGGACTGTCTCGTTTTGCATGCCGAGTCTCGTTTTACATGTCCGGTTCTTCGTTTCGATTCGGTTTGGGGTGTTTTGGAGATTTGTTACATCCTCCCCACCTTGATTTAAATCTCGTCCTCAAGATTTACTGGAATAGGTGTGGATACTTACGTTGCATTTCTGACTCTAGCTCCCATGTATATTCTGGTCCTCTCTTTGAATCCCATTTTACTTTGACCAAAGCTAATCTCTTGCGTTTGAGATTCTTGATCTTTCTATCTTCAATCTGAATTGGTTTCTCTACAAACTTGAATTTCTCATTTACCTCTATATCTTGAAGAGGTATTACTAGTGATTCACCTGCCAAACATTTCTTGAGATTACATACATGAAATACATCATGTATCCCTGCCATTTCTTCTGGAAATTGTAGCTGATAAGCTACTGGCCCTATTCGTTTGATAATCTTAAAAGGTCCAACATACCTTGGGCTTAGTTTTCCTTTCTTACCGAATCTTACAACTCCTTTCCATGGTGAGACTTTTAATAGCACTTTATCTCCAACTTGAAATTCCAAAGGTTTGCGTCTGTTATCTGCGTAACTCTTTTAACGATCTCGGGCCGCTTTCAGTTTTTCCTTGACTTTAATGATTTTGTCTGTTGTTTCTTGCACAATTTCAGGACTTGATAGTTGCTTTTCTCCAATCTCTACCCAACATACTGGTGTTCGACATTTTTGTCCATAGAGTGCTTCAAATGGTGCAGCATTGATGCTGGTATGATAACTGTTGTTGTAGGAAAACTCTATCAAAGGTAAATGTTCATCCCAATTCCTTCGAAATCAATTACACAGGCTCTAAGCATATCTTCCATTGTTTGGATTGTCCTTTCATTTTGACCGTCTATTTGAGGATGATATGCTCTACTTAGATTTAGTCTAGTTCCCATTGCTTTTTGGAAACTTGTCCAAAAATGAGAAGTAAAACAATTCTCCTTGTCAGACACAATAGATAAAGGAATTCCATGCAATGAAACTATTTCATTTACATATAACTTGGCTAACTGTTCCATACTGAAAGTTTCCTTCATTGATAAGAAATGAGCAGGTTTGGTTAATATGTCTACAATCACCCAGATTGAATCATTAACTTTTCGTGTCCTGGGTAGTTTGGTAACAAAGTCCATTGTTATCAATTCCCATTTCCAAATTGGCATTTCCAATTGTTGCAATAGTCCTGAAGGTTTCTGATGTTCGGCTTTAACCTGTGAACAGGTTAGACATTTAGCAACATAGCTTGCTACATTCTTCTTCATTCCTATCCACCAGAAATTCTTTCATAAATCTTTATACATCTTATCACTTCCAGGATGCATTGTATACTATGTCTCATGTTTAATTCTTTTTGTCCAAAGACATATCTTAAACTCTTATGATCTGTGAATACCACAAACTTACTACCGTAAAGATAGTGTCACTCTATCTTAAGGGCAAAAATTATTGCTCCTAACTCTAGATCAAGTGTAGTATAATTTTCTTCATGCTTTTTAAGTTGTCTAGAGGCATAAGCAATTACTTTTTGACATAGCATCAACACACATCCATATCCTAACTTAGACGCATCACAATAAACTACGAAATCTTCAGTTCCTTCTGGCAAAGCGAGTATTGGTGCATAGGTTAACTTTTGCTTCAAAATCCTGAATGCTTCTTCCTACTTTGGTCCCCATTCAAACTTAACTGATTTGCAAGTTAGCTTGGTTAATGGGATGGATATTCTAGAGAAATCTTAAATAAATCGTCAATAATATCCTGCTAATCCAAGAAAACTTCTTATTTTCGTTGGTGATTCTGGGACCTTCCATTTGGTAATTGCTTCGATCTTTGTGGGATCCACATGAATTCCTTTGTGGTTTACTAGATGTCCAAGGAATTGTACTTCTTGTAACCAGAATTCACATTTTGAGAATTTCGCATAAAGCTTTTTCTTTCTTAGCAATGAAAGGAGTATATGCAAATGCTCTGCGTGATCTTCCTTACTCTTAGAGTAAATTAGAATATCATCTATACAGACAATTATGAATTTATCCAGGTATGGTTTTCATATCTTGTTCATCATGTCCATAAATGCAGCTGGGGCATTGGTTAAACCAAATGGCATGACTGTAAATTCATAATGACCGTACCTCATCTTGAAAGCAGTTTTAGGAATGTCTTATTCCTGTACTTTCAACTGATGATATTCTGAGTGTAAGTCGATCTTAGAAATGAATCGGGCTCCTTGGAGTTGGTCAAATAAATAATCAATTCACGGTAATGGGTACCGATTTTTTATTGTCACCTTATTCAATTCTCGGTAATCAATGCACATTCGCATTGATCTGTCTTTCTTCTTGACTAATAACACTGGTGCTCCCCATGGCTATGAGCTGGGCTATATGAAACATTTCTCTAGTAATTCATCCAGTTGTTTCTTCAGTTCTTGCATCTCCGTCGGTGCTAGGCGATAGGGTGCTTTGGCAATCGGTGTCGTTCCTGGTATTAGGTGAATTCTAAATTCAACCTCTCGATCTGGTGGTAATCCAGGCAACTCTTCTGGGAAAACATCAGAGAATTCAGATATTACAGGAATATCTTTTAATTCTTTTCCTTTAGTGTTAATGATTAGGGAAATCATATACACTATTCCTCCTTTCCGTATATAGCTTGCAACTTTCATCACAGAGATGAATTTTGTTGACCTTGTCGACTTATCTCCTTTAATTGTGATCCTTTCACCAGATGGCACATTTACTTCTACATACTTTTGATCACATAATATGTTTGCCTAATTGGCTACCAACCAATCCATTCCTAATACAACATCGAATCCGGCTAGATCCATGGGAAAAAGGTTAGCGGTAAAATTATGACTTAAAATTTCTATCTTTACTCTTTGCAGGATTTCGCTTATTTTGATAGAGGATCCATTTGCCGTTTCCACCAGAAAGTCTTGGTGAAGTTTAGTTAATGGTTGATTAAGAAAATTGCAGGAGGAAGTATTTATGAAACTTTGGTTTGCACCAGAGTCAAATAATACTTTTGCATAAACATCATTAACTAAAAATGTACCGGCAATCACATCCGGAATCATCTTGGTTTCCTCGGCGGTCAGCATGAATGCTCTGGCATTTATCTTGGGCCCGTCTGTCGTCTTCGCTTTGTTGTTTGCCACTAGAGCTAGTTTTGGACAGTTGGTTTTAATATGACCAGCTTCTCCATAATTGTAGCACAATCTATTACTAACTTTCTTTCTGCAGTCTTCTTCCTTATGCCCTGGAAATTTGCAGAAATTGCAGTATGTAGAGCATTTCGCTGAATGCTTCCTTTTGCAGTACTTACACAGGGGTGAAGAAGAACTTGCCCCTTTTCCATGATTGGAATTACCGTAACGTAGTTCCTGGGAAATCTTTTGAGCTAGGTTCCTTTTCTAGTTTTCTTCTTGCGTACGTACCAATTCATCTGTCAAGGTGTTTGCTAGCTCTACTGCTTCTTCTATGGTTTGTAGTCTAGCTGCCTTGACTAGATGTCTGATCTCACTGATTAATCCCCAGATGTAACAGGAGATTAATACTGGTTCCGGTGAGGCCAAGGTTGGTACAATCCTTGCATATTCAAAGAATGTGGTAGTATATTCCCTGCAATCTACCTCGATCATTTTATGATTTGGGAATTTATTAGCAATCTATTCCTTTTCATTAGGAGGACAAAATTTCCTTTCAACTATTTCCATAAAGTTGTTCCATTCAATTCTATAAACCCTGTCACTTCCTCTGGACTGAAGAATGGTATTCCACCACTCTAAAGTTGCATCTTTAAAATTAAAAGCATACATGACTTTATCTTGATTTGCACATTTACTTATCTTTAAGACTGCTTCTATCTTTTCTATCTAGCGCAAGGCTGAAATAGCTCCTTCATTGTCTGAGAATTCTATCGGTTTGCATGATAAGAATTCTTTATAAGAACAACCATATGAGATGGTTCTTCTTCTTTTGGAATTGGAGCTTGAATTAACAATTCGTGATTTCCATTCACGCTGTGATTTGATTCAGGGGGTACACGCTTATTCCCGTTTATGGAATCATTATTTTCTGCCTTTTTAATAGTATCGATAATATAGGGCATAGCATCTATGATTCCCTGGGCCACTATGTGTTCGATAGCACTTTGATTCATTTGATTCTCGTTATTATTGTTATTCTGGATTTCCTGATTTACTTCGTCTGACATCTGAATTGTAAACATTTATCAGGTATTAATATCACATAATAAATTAAATAACAATCACACCAACATAGTGAACCAAAATCATCGAGCCTTGCGACTTTTACTCTTTTCATATATATATATATATATGTGTGTATGTATCTATTACAAGCATACTGGAATTCAAACATTACTAACTTATGCATTGATATATATATATATATATAGGTGATATTACTTTATGTCTATTTTAGTTTTTTCAAAGTAACAAAACACACACACACACACACACATATATATATATATAATATATATATATATATTAGGCTACTACTTTCTTAAAACTCAAGTCACACTCCAACCGATGGCGGAAACATCGGGGCGCGCCACTAGGCGAACCAGATTGTCTCACGAGGAATTCCGTAACACTATTTAAGCGATAATTTTTAAAAGTCAATATCCCATACTATCAACATACAATCCTTAAACAAGTTACAAAATACCAAGCAATCTCATAAAACAATTCAAGTTCGATCTCCCCGAGATTTTATTACAATGAGTTTCTAAAAGTAAAAACCTAAATCCAATTCAGCAAGAATTCCTCAACCTTCCACATATGTTAAAATAAAACGTTAATACAATTAAGTAAAGGTGAGCATACAGGTTTGCGTACAATCTAGATATAAAAGCGTTTAGCATACACCGCATGACATACATAAGAGTTGTGAACTATGTATCTACTTAGATTCAAGCAAACCAACAAACCGTGATTGATCGAGGCATGCGAACAAGTGTCCACATCCTAAAAGAGAAAATAATTGAGAAATGAAAAATGTGAGCCTTAACAACCCTGGGCCTCTGGGTGGCGGGTTAACCTCTAGCATACTACCATGTTAAGGGTGGCGTACAAGAAATAAAGTAATACATACAATTCAGCAGATTTCACGTATATTCATGTAATAGCGGGATTGCGAATAAGAGTTTGAGTTGTGTGATGTATTTTGATGTACGAACATATGTGACACCCAAGAATGCATTTAAGCGTAAAGGGGTTCAAGTATACTCACATTCGGTGCGTTTTGAGAGAAAAGACGGGATCTGAGATGAGTTGAGAAGAGCGCCGGATCAGCCTGTAAGCGAACAGAAGTGCATCAGTCTTCCGAATTGCTGAAACGGTTAACGGTTGGAGGAACAATAGACAAGTTCAGGCGAACTTGACTAACTAAACTTACTGGAGGTACAAGTTCAGGCGAACTTGTCTGGTTTCCTGAGAAACAAGACAATTTCGGGCGAAGATGAAGGATGATGCAAGTTCGGGCGAACTTGTCTAATTCCCTTGAGAATTGGACAAGTTCGGGCAAACTCGCCTGATTTGTTGATGAATTGATCAAGTTCGGGCGAACTTGGTCACCAATCTGGTGACAAGTTCGAGCGAACTTGATGCTTTCCGAGTAAACTTGGCTGTTTTGGCATCCAATTCATGCGTTTTCGCGTCGTTTGTTGAGGAAATCGAGTGTCCATCCCTCCAACCTTAGGCTACTGAGCAAAACCTAGGCTGAAGAGGTCTTTTGGAGCGAGTTTAGCCATTTTACAGAAACTCAAACTAATACGGGCGAACTTGAAGGTTCGTACGGGTTAGTCTAGAAGTTTTGTATAAAAAGATGAAGATTTTCGCAAAAAGAAGAGTTTTGATGAAATCGAAGGTAGAAACCTTGTGCAAAATTGTTGTAAACGTTGTTGTAGCTTGAAAACGGGTTGATTCTTACTTAGAGAACAAAGGGTTTCGGTTTTGGGGAGCTCCGGGCGAACTTGCAGTAAGTTCAAATGAGAAGAGGAGCTGAGTATTTATAGGTGAGGTGGAGATTTGGCAACATCGGGCGAACTTGTATCAAGTGCGGGCGAACTTGCTACAAGTTCGAGCGAACTTGTTTGTTTTCATGGTTTTAAGACAAGTCTGGTGGACTTGTGGTTATTTGAAGGATTTAGGAGACCTGAACAAGTTCGGGCGAACTTGTCATGCACTAGTTCGGCCGAACTTGACCTAGTGGTCAAGTTTTGTTTTATTATTTCGCGTTAGGAGTTCGATTGGAGATTTGGTTAGTATTATATAATTATATTAAGCGTTTTAGCGAATCGTTATATTACCATTGAATTGAGTGAGAGCGAGCTACGTGAGCGTGTGAGCGTTTTAGCAATATCCAACCATAACATAAACAAGTATAACACACATAAAACATAATTACACATAATTAACTGCGTTTTTGCGATGCGATGAAATAAGCGATGCGATGGCACGAGCGTTTATTAAACAATAACACACTCGTCTCGTAAAGTAGCATAACTACTTGTGATTGTGTTGAATAAGCGATTAAATGCGATGTAGTTGTGATCAAACATAATAATATTAACATAAATTTTTCATAAATTGAATCCCGGGATTACAACGATCGAGATAATCAAAGTACACGGTGAAGGAATAAAATAAATAACAACGAAAATTTCGAGTTGTTACGGTCTCCCCTACTTTAGGAAATTTCGTCCCGAAATTTAAGTAGTGGCGTAACAAGGAGATGCGGATTTTTAGCCTTCATGTCACTTTCCAATTCCCAAGTGAACTCGGCACCGCGTTTGCCTTCCCATCGGACTTTCACGATAGGGATGTGAGAGTGTCGTAGTTTCTTGGTTTCTCGGTCCATGATTTCGATTGGCTTTTCCACGAAATGGAGAGTCTCGTTGATTTGCAAATCCTCGAGAAGGACGTGGAGATTTTATTCAGCTAAGCATTTCTTGAGGTTTGAGGCGTGGAAAGTCGGATGCACGTTGTTAAGTTCTGCTGGTAGTTCGAGGAGATAGGCCACCTTGCCGATTCTTTCCAGAATTTTAACGGGACCCACGTACCGTGGCGCTAGTTTACCTTTCTTCCCGAAGCGGATCACTCCTTTCCAAGGTGCAACCTTTAAGAGAACGTGATCTCCTACTTCGAACTGTAAGGGCTTGCGGCGTTTATCAGCATAACTCTTTTGACGACTCCGAGCTTTCAAGAGATTGTCTCTGATTTGGAGGATCTTGTCTGTCGTTTCTTGAATTAGCTCGGGACCGGTGATTTGTGCTTCTCCGATCTCGTGCCATGCAATAGGCGATCGACATTTTCTTCCATAAAGTGCCTCAAAAGCAGCCATTTGAATGCTGGTATGATAACTATTATTGTACGAGAATTCAATTAAAGGTAAATGCGTATCCCAATTACCACCAAAATCTATGATGCACGCACGAAGCATGTCTTTGAAGGTGTGGATCGTGCGCTCAGTCTGACCGTCGGTTTAAGGGTGAAAAGCGGTACTGAGATTAAGCGTAGTACCGAGAGCGGATTGAAAAGTCTCCTAGAGACGTGAGTTAAAGCGACCGTCGTGGTCAGAGATGATGTCACGAGGCTCCCGTGTCGACATATGACTTCGTCGGTATAGATTCGTGCTAATCGTTCTACCTTAAAGTCTTCTCGTATAGCAATAAAGTGCGCGGATTTAGTAAGACAGTCAACGATAACCCAAATGCTATCGTGACCAGAGGAGGTACGAGGGAGTTTCGTAACGAAGTCCATAGCTATGCTCTCCCACTTCCACATCGGGATTTCGGGTTATTCGAGCAAGCCAGAGGGCCTTTGATGTTCAGCTTTAACCTTCGAGCAGGTTAAGCACTTTGAGGCGTAAACGGCGATATCCTTATTCATGCCCGGCCACCAATACTTAGGACGAAGGTCCTGGTACATTTTGTCGGCTCCGAGATGATGGAGTATCGAGATTTATGAGCTTCGGTCATTAGCAACTCACGAAGATTATCATGGCTGGGAATCCAAATACGATCGAGGTAATGATAAATACCGTTGGGTTGAAACACGAGCTGGGTTTCGGCACCACATTTCATTTCATCTTGCAGGGTATTCTCGTTAAAACAAGAAAATTGGGCGGAGCAAATCATAATTTCGAGATCATTCAAAGCTTGAGAGTCACGAACACTATACACATAGCTTTGTCGACTTAGAGCATCGGCTATGACGTTTGCTTTGCCAGGATGGTAGCGTATCTCACAATCATAATCGTCGAGAAGTTCAACCCATCTGCGTTGGCACATATTCAGTTCCTTTTGATTAAAGATATGTTGTAAGCTCTTATGGTCAGTGAAGACCGTACACTTAGTACCGTAAAGGTAGTGTCACCATATCTTCAATGCAAAAACAACTGCACCGAGTTCGAGATCGTGGGTTGTGTAGTTCTTCTCGTGGATCTTGAGTTGTCGAGATGCATATGCGATAACCTTGTCTCGTTGCATAAGGACACAACCAAGACCAAGATTAGAGGCATCGCAGTAAACAACGAAATCGTCGTTTCCATCGGGTAGAGTGAGTACAGGAGCGTTGCATAGCATACGCTTGAGAGTTTGAAAGGCTTCCCCTTGTTTGGAATCCCAAACGAAAGCTTTCTCCTTATGAGTTAAAGCGGTAAGTAGAACAGCGATTTTGAAAAGTCGGCGATGAATCGACGGTAGTAACCCGCCAATCCAAGAAATGAACGGATTTCGGATGCATTCTTCGGCGTAATCCAACACTTGACGGCTTCGATCTTCACAGGGTCGACGTGAATTCCTTGACTATTAACGATGTGGCCGAGAAATTGGAGTTCTTCGAGCCAGAATTCACATTTTGAGAACTTAGCATAAAGGCGATTACCTTGAAGAAGTTTGAGGACTAAACAGAGATGGCGCACGTGTTCGTGTCTCGACTTCGAGTAGATAAGGATGTCATCGATAAACACAATGACGAAGCAATCTAGGAACACTTTACGCACACGGTTCATCAAATCCATGAAGACCGCGGGTGCATTGGTAAGACCAAAAGGCATGACCACGAATTCGAAATGGCCATAACGAGTACGAAAGGCGGTTCTCGGAATATCTACCTCTAGCACACGCAACTGATGATAACCGGAACGAAGCTCGATCTTAGAAAAACAAGTAGCACCTTGAAGCTAATCAAATAAGTCGTCGATTTGGGGAAGAGGATAGCAGTTATTTATCGTTAGTTTGTTAAGTCCACAATAATCGATGCACATTCGGAACGTCCCATCTTCCTTTTTCACAAAAAGGACGGGTGTTCCCCAAGGCGAAGTACTCGGGCGTATGAAACCTTTATCAAGAAGCTCTTAAATTTGGTTAGATAGCTCGCGCATTTCTGATGGTGCAAGGCGATAAGGAGCTTTAGCAATGGGAGTAGCACCGGGAACTAAATCGATACGGAATTCAACATCACGAGTAGGGGTAAACCGGGTAAATCATCAGGGAAAACTTTGGGAAATTCATAAACAACGGGTACATCTTTCCATGTTTTCTTTTCTTTCTCCGGGTTCACGATGTGGGCTAGGAAGACAACGCATTGCTTGCGCAAATGCTTGCTCGCTTGGGTACATGACATAAGCATCAACTTCTTTGAGGGAGTCTCGCCATAGACATGTAACTGATCACCGTTAGGGAGAGGGAAGCGAATCATTTTATTGAAGCAAATAACTTCAGCATGATTTTCACGAAGAAAATCCATGCCTACTATGATATCGAAGCTACCTAGCTGCATAGGTATGAGATTGATGGAAAGACGTGGTTGTTGAGATCGAGAGTACAACCACGTAGGACGGAGGTGACGGTGACGGCTCTTCCGGTGGCGACTTCCACATCGAAAGTCTTTGTGAGTTTAGCGCGTTTACATTTTAAAACCTTTTCAAATTCTAACGATATAAAACAATTATCAGCACCAGTATCAAATAAACATGAAGCATAAATACCATTGACGAGGAACATACCGTTGACAACATTGTTGTCGTTCTGAGCCTGGCGGTGATTTAGGTTAAAGGCCCTACCACGCGTAGCCTGTGGTTATTGCTGTTGAGGCTGTGGTGGTGGCTGCTGCTGAGGCTGAGGCTGTTGTTCTTGCTTCACAGCCCTATTAAGGTAGACATTACTGAAGTGGTTTGGGTCCCCACATGTGTAGCAAGCACATGCCTTTGGGGCTGGCGCTTGCTGCTGGTTAGCCTGAGGAGTGTGAGGTGGAGCTGGTAGAGCTAGTGCTGCTGGAGCTTGAGGAGCTGACTGACGAGGACCTGAACGGCAACTGACAGTAAAATGGCCGTAAATGTTGCAGTTGGTAAAGAAGCGGCAATTGCCTCCAACTGCATGGTGGTAGGTGCATTTCGAACACAAAAGATGAGGACCAGTGTACGCACGCTTTGCCGACGGTGCGTTTGGTGCGGCAGACTGAAGTGGCTGAGGGTTCTGAGGTGCGGTAAGTGCACAGTTCTTGCTTGGGTTTTCTCTCTTGCGACCACGACGATTGGACTTTGACACTCGAGACTGATCGGTGGGAGCTGCTGATTCGGTGATGGCTTGGTTTGCGACTTTGCTGTTATTAAAATAACCAGCCTGAACCCTTTTGTCATTGATTTCTGCGGCTAGCTGATAGGTTTCCTCAATGGTGACAGGGCGTGCTGCTTGAACAAAATCATCGACGTAATCAGGTAAAGCACGCAGGTATTTCTTGATTTCTTTCTTGGTAGTGTCCACCTGACTGGGACAGATAATGCTCAACTGTTTGAACGAGCTGTTAGACCAGCGTTATCGGGACTGTCTTGTTGGATATCCCAAAACTCATTCTCCAGCTTTTGAACCTCATGTGGAGGACATAACTCTTTCACCATGATTTCCTTGAGTTCCTCCCAAGTGAGCTCGTAAGCCTCGTCGTTCCCGCATTTGTTGCGCTCCGCTGTCCACCAATCAAGAGCCCTCAATTGGAACACGCCGGTGGCGTTGATAGTGCGCAGGGCTTCGGGACATCCACTCTGGCGGAATGTGACCTCGATAGAATCGAACCAGTGGAACATAGCACTCGGCCCGTCCGTGCCGGTGAAAGTGAGTGGTCCACATGCCTTAAATTGCTTAAAGCTGAAGGAGGGCTTGGGTGCATCGGATTTGGAGTCCACGGAAGTGTTGCTGCTGACCGCGTGCATCTCGCTGACGATCTGCGGAATCACCTTAGCCATTTCCTTGGCTACAAGAGAGGCGATACGCTTGTTGGCGCTGTCACGCTGGAGATTCCTCCTTGTGTGTGATCCCATAGAAGACAACTACATGAAGGATTTGATTGGATGAGATTCGATTATAATAGGTTTATGTTTAAAAGCTTTATTATTATTATTATTATAATCATTATTCAAATAAGGCACATAACACGTAAGCACATATCCACGTAAACACATAAGCACATAAGCACGTAAGCACATAGCCACATAAGTACATAAGCAGGTAAGCACATATTTTGCACGTATTCATCTTCAACTAAATCATTCGTAGCGCGTACGACATGTGATATAATAGCGTAATAAGCAAGTAAAGCTGCGTATGAGACACACATGTCCTCATGAGCATAGGCGAGTTGAGTGATTAGTTTGGTTGGTGAATTAATTAGCGTTTTAGATTTCGAGAGCTGTGCGAGTTGTGCATATATCGATGGAGCGTAAAAGTGATCAATCGAGAAATTGAATAAAGCGAGAAATCGAATAGCGTAAAATCCATAAATTTAAACACCTAAATAGTAAATAAACTCGATGATGCGTAAAATCGACGATTGTAGGCTTAAATCAATTGGGAGCGTCCTGGGTTTTGAGACAGCGACTACCCAAAGTGATTCGAATATTCTTTGAGTTCGGACACATGATTTGGCCTAATAGATAAATGCTCTCGTCGTACAACTGTTAATGGCATTTGTCCTTCTAGTTACGTCGTGTTCCGAGTCATCGAACTAATCGAGACTTTGGTGAGATTGAAAATCAAGGAGTGGAACTAGTTATTAAGATGCGGGTTTCACCACTAAATTAATAACTTCATTCCTAGATGTGGTTATGCTCACCGAACCAATCGGGAGATCCACTAGATAGAAATGGAGATTCTCATCGAGGTTTGGATATCACTCCTAACTCAACGAAGGTATCTCGTGCGAGAGAATGCGCGGAGTGAATGATCTTATTGAGAGTTCTTGGTTTTCACACCTATTCTCGACTTGATCACTCGTTTTGTGTGATACGAGCATTCTTCAGCGTGTGTTGTGGCTGCTTTAGGAAAAGCAGTGTTTGAGAGTTCAATTCGAAGAGTTTTGGTCAAGTTCGAGCGAACTTGCTCAATCCTGGTTGAACTTGTTTGATGTTGAGGGGACTGACAAGTTCGAGCGGACTTGGTCAAGTTCGGGCGAACTTGATCAATTTCGAGCAAACTAGCCCCCAAGTTCGGGCGGACTTGTCTGTTCGTATTTGTTTTCAGCGTTTAGTCGATGCGTAATGGTCTGATTTGGTATCCTAACTATAGACTAGGTCAAACAGAGCAGTTCTACCTAATTTCCAATAGTTATGGCTCTGATACCAATCTGTCACACCCCAACCGATGGTGGAAACATCGGTGCGCGGCACTAGGCGAACCAGATTGTCTAACGAGAAATTCCATAACACTATTTAAGCGATAATATTTAAAAGTCAATATCCCATACTATCAACATACAATCCTTAAACAAGTTAAAAAATACCAAGCAATCTCATAAAACAATTCAAGTTCGATCACCCCTAGATTTTATTACAATGAGTTTCTAAAAGTAAAAACCTAAATCCAATTCAGCAAGAAGTCCTTAACCTGCCACATATGTTAAAATAAAACGTCAATACAATTAAGTAAAGGTGAGCATACAGGTTTGCGTACAATATAGATTAAAAGCGTTTAGCATACACCGCATGACATACGTAAGAGTTGTGAACTATGTATCTACTTAGATTCAAGCAAACCAACAAACCGCGATTGATCGAGGCATGCGAACAAGTGTCCACATCCTAAAAGAGAAAATAAATGAGAAATGAAAAATGCGAGCCTTAACAACCCCGGGCCTCCGGTTGGCAGGTCAACCTCTAGTATACTACCATGTTAAGGGTGGCGTACAAGCGATAAAGTAATACATACAATTCAGCAGATTTCACGTATAGTCATGTAATAGCGGGATTGCGAATAAGAGTTTGAGTTGTGTGATGTGTTTTTGATGTACGAACATATGTGACACCCAAAAATGCATTTAAGCGTAAAGGGGTTCAAGTATACTCACAGTCGGTGCGTTTTGAGAGAAAAGACGGGATCAGAGATGAGTTGAGAAGAGCGCCGGATCAGCCTGTAAGCGAACAGAAGTGCATCAGTCTTCCGAATTGCTGAAACGGTTAACGGTTGGAGGAACAATAGACAAGTTCGGGCGAACTTGACTAACTAAACTTACTGGAGGAAGAAGTTCGGGCGAACTTGTCTGGTTTCCTGAGAAACAAGACAAGTTCGAGTGAAGATGAAGGATGATGCAAGTTCGGGCGAACTTGTCTAATTCCCTTGAGAATTGGAAAAGTTCGGGCAAACTCGCCTGATTTGTTGATGAGTTGATCAAGTTCGGGCGAACTTGGTCACCAATCTGGTGACAAGTTCGAGCGAACTTGATGCTTTCCGAGTAAACTTGGCTGTTTCGGTATCCAATTCATGCGTTTTCACGTCGTTTGTTGAGGAAATCGAGTGTCCATCCCTCCGGCTACTGAGCAAAACCTAGGCTGAAGAGGTCTTTTGGAGCGAGTTTAGCCATTTTATTGAAACTCAAACTAATACGGGCGAACTTGAAAGGTTCGTACGGGCTAGTCCAGATGTATTGTATAAAAAGATGAAGATTTTCGCAAAAAGAAGAGTTTTGCTGAAATCGAAGGTAGAAACCTTGTGCAAAATTGTTGTAAACGTTGTTGTAGCTTGAAAACGGGTTGATTCTTACTTAGAGAACAAAGGGTTTCGGTTTTGGGGAGCTCCGGGCGAACTTGCAGTAAGTTCAAATGAGAAGAGGACCTGAGTATTTATAGGTGAGGTGGAGATTTGGCAACATCAAGTTCGGGCGAACTTGCTACAAGTTCTAGCGAACTTGTTTGTTTTCCTGGTTTTAAGACAAGTCCGGCGGACTTGTGGTTATTTGAAGGATTTAGGAGGCCTGAACAAGTTCGGGCGAACTTGTCATGCACAAGTTCGGCCGAACTTGACCTAGTGGTCAAGTTTTGTTCGATTATTTCGCGTTAGGAGTTCGATTGGAGATTTGGTTCGTATTAGATAATTATATTAAGCGTTTTAGCGAAGCCTTATATTACCATTGAATTGAGTGAGAGCGAGCTACGTGATCGTGTGAGCGTTTTAGCGATATCCAACCATAACATAAACAAGTATAACACACATAAAACATAATTACACATAATTAACTGCGTTTTACGATGCGATGGCACGAGCGTTTATTAAACAATAACACACTCGTCTCGTAAAGTAGCATAACTACTTGTGGTTGTGTTGAATTAGTGATTAATAAGCGATTAAATGCGATGTAGTTGTGATCAAACATAATAATATTAACGTAAACTTTTCATAAATTGAATCCCGGAATTACAACGGTCGAGATAATCAAAGTACACGGAGAAGGAATAAAATAAATAACAACGAAAATTTCGAGTTGTTATGGTCTCCCCTACTTTAGGAAATTTCGTCCCGAAATTTAAGTAGTGGCCGTAACAAAGAGATGCGGATTTTTAGCCTTCATGTCACTTTCCAATTCCCAAGTGAACTCGGCACCGCGTTTGCCTTCCCATCGGACTTTCAAGATAGGGATGCGAGAGTGCCGTAGTTTCTTGGTTTCTCGGTCCATGATTTTGATTGGCTTTTCCACGAAATGGAGAGTCTCGTTGATTTGCAAATCCTCGAGAGGGACGTGGAGATTTTATTCAGCTAAGCATTTCTTGAGGTTTGAGGCGTGGAAAGTCGGATGCACGTTGTTAAGTTCTGCTGGTACTTCGAGACGATAGGCCACCTTGCCGATTCTTTCCAGAATTTTAACGGGACCCACGTACCGTGGCGTTAGTTTCTCTTTCTTCCAAAAGCGGATCACTACTTTCCAAGGTGCAACCTTTAAGAGAACGTGATCTCCTACTTCGAACTGTAAGGGCTTGCGGCGTTTATCAGCATAACTCTTTTGACGACTCTAAGCTTTCAAGAGATTGTCTCTAATTTGGAAGATCTTGTCTGTCGTTTCTTGAATTAGCTCGGGACCGGTGATTTGTGCTTCTCCGATCTCGTGCCATGCAATAGGCGATCGACATTTTCTTCCATAAAGTGCCTCAAAAGCAGCCATTTGAATGCTGGTATGATAACTATTATTGTACAAGAATTCAATTAAAGGTAAATGCGTATCCCAATTACCACCAAAATCTATGATGCACGCACGAAGCATGTCTTTGAAGGTGCGGATCGTGCACTCAGTCTGACCTTTGGTTTAAGGGTGAAAAGCGGTACTGAGATTAAGCGTAGTACCGAGAGTGGATTGAAAAGTCTCCTAGAGACGTGAGTTAAAGCGACCGTCGTGGTCAGAGATGATGTCACGAGGCGTCCCGTGTCGACATATGACTTCGTCGGTATAGATTCGTGCTAATCGTTCTACCTTAAAGTCTTCTCGTATAGCAATAAAGTGCGCGGATTTAGTAAGACGGTCAACGATAACCCAAATGCTATCGTGACCAGAGGAGGTGCGAGGGAGTTTCGTAACGAAGTCCATAGCTATGCTCTCCCACTTCCACATCGGGATTTCGGGTTGATCGAGCAAGCCAGAGGGCCTTTGAAGTTCGGCTTTAACCTTCGAGCAGGTTAAGCACTTTGAGACGTAAACGGCGATATCCTTATTCATGCCTGGCCACCAATACTTAGGACGAAGGTCCTGGTACATTTTGTCGGCTCCGAAATGATGGAGTATCGAGATTTATGAGCTTCGGTCATTAGCAACTCACGAAGATTATCACGGTTGGGAATCCAAATACGATCAAGGTAACGATAAATACCGTTGGGTTTAAACACGAGCTGGGTTTCGGCACCACATATCATTTCATCTTGCAGGGTATTCTCGTTAAAACAAGCAAATTGGGCGGAGCAAATCATAATTTCGAGATCATTCAAAGCTTGAGAGTCACGAACACTATACACATATCTTTGTCGACTTAGAGCATCGGCTATGACGTTTGCTTTGCCAGGATGGTAGCGTATCTCACAATCATAATCGTCGAGAAGTTCAACCCATCTGCGTTGGCGCATATTCAGTTCCTTTTGATTAAAGATATGTTGTAAGCTCTTATGGTCAGTGAAGACCGTACACTTAGTACCGTAAAGGTAGTGTCACCATATCTTCAATGCAAAAACAACTGCACCGAGTTCGAGATCGTGGGTTGTGTAGTTCTTCTCGTGGATCTTGAGTTGTCGAGATGCATATGCGATAACCTTGTCTCGTTGCATAAGGACACAACCAAGATCAAGATTAGAGGCATCGCAGTAAACAACGAAATCGTCGTTTCCATCGGGTAGAGTGAGTACAGGAGCGTTGCATAGCATACGCTTGAGAGTTTGAAAGGCTTCCCCTTGTTTGGAATCCAAACGAAAGCTTTCTCCTTATGAGTTAAAGCGGTAAGCAGAACGGCGATTTTGAAAAGTCGGCGATGAATCGACGGTAGTAACCCGCGAATCCAAGAAATGAACGGATTTCGGATGCATTCTTCGGCGTAATCCAACACTTGACGGCTTCGACCTTCACAGGGTCGATGTGAATTCCTTGACTATTAACGATGTGGCTGAGAAATTGGAGTTCTTCGAGCCAGAATTCACATTTTGAGAACTTAGCATAAAGGTGATTACCTTGAAGAAGTTTGAGGACTAAACAGAGATAGCGCGTGTGTTCGTGTCTCGACTTCGAGTAGATAAGGATGTCATCGATAAACACAATGACGAAGCGATCTAGGAACGCTTTACGCACACGGTTCATCAAATCCATGAAGACCACGGGTGCATTGGTATGACCAAAAGGCATGACCAAGAATTCGAAATGGCCATAACGAGTACAAAAGGCGGTTTTCGGAATATCTTCCTCTAGCACGCGCAACTGATGATAACCGGAAGAAGATCGATCTTAGAAAAACAAGTAGCACCTTGAAGCTGATCAAATAAGTCGTCGATTCGGGGAAGAGGATAGTAGTTATTTATCGTGAGTATGTTAAGTCCACAATAGTCGATGCACATTCGGAAAGTCCCATCTTTCTTTTTCACAAAAAGGACGGGTGTTCCCCAAGGCGAAGTATAGATCTAAGTGAAAAAACAGAAGTTTTGTATAAAAAGATGAATATTTTCGCAAAAAGAAGAGTTTTGATGAAATCGAAGGTAGAAACCTTGTGCAAAATTGTTGTAAACGTTGTTGTAGCTTGAAAACGGGTTGATTCTTACTTAGAGAACTAAGGGTTTCGGTTTTGGGGAGCTCCGGGCGAACTTGCAGTAAGTTCAAATGAGAAGAGGAGCTGCGTATTTAAAGGTGAGGTGGAGATTTGGCAACATCAAGTTCGGGCGAACTTGTATCAAGTTCGGGCGAACTTATTACAAAGTTCGAGCGAACTTGTTTGTTTTCCTGGTTTTAAGACAAGTCCGGCGGACTTGTGGTTATTTGAAGGATTTAGGAGGCTTGAACAAGTTCGGGCGAACTTGTCATGCACAAGTTCGGCCAAACTTGACCTAGTGGTCAAGTTTTGTTCGATTATTTCGCGTTAGGAGTTCGATTGTAGATTTGGTTCGTATTAGATAATTATATTAAGCGTTTTAGCGAAGCGTTATATTACCATTGAATTGAGTGAGAGCGAGCTACGTGAACGTGTGAGCTTTTTAACGATATCCAACCATAACATAAACAAATATAACACACATAAAACATAATTATACATAATTAACTGCGTTTTTGCGATGCGATGAAATAAGCGATGCGATGGCACGAGCGTTTATTAAACAATAACACACTCGTCTCATAAAGTAGCATAACTACTTGTGATTGTGTTGAATTAGCGATTAAATGCGATGTAGTTGTGATCAAACATAATAATATTAACATAAACTTTTCATAAATTGAATCCCGGGATTACAACGGTCGAGATAATCAAAGTACACCGAGAAGGAATAAAATAAATAACAACGAAAATTTCGAGTTGTTACAGTCTCCCCTACTTTAGGAAATTTCGTCCCGAAATTTAAGTAGTGGCCGTAACAAAGAGATGCGGATTTTTAGCCTTCATGTCACTTTCCAATTCCCAAGTGAACTCGGCACCGCGTTTACCTTCCCATCGGACTTTCACGATAGGGATGCGAGAGTGCCGTAGTTTCTTGGTTTCTCGGTCCATGATTTCAATTGGCTTTTCCACGAAATGGAGTCTCGTTGATTTGCAAATCCTCGAGAGGGACGTGGAGATTTTATTCAGCTAAGCGTTTCTTGAGGTTTGAGACGTGGAAAGTCGGATGCACGTTGTTAAGTTCTGCTGGTAGTTCGAGGCGATAGGCCACCTTGCCGATTATTTCTAGAATTTTAACGGGACCCTCGTACCGTGGCGCTAGTTTCCCTTTCTTCCCGAAGCGGATCACTCCTTTCCAAGGTGCAACCTTTAAGAGAACGTGATCTCCTACTTCGAACTGTAAGGGCTTGCGGCGTTTATCAACATAACTCTTTCGACGACTCCGAGCTTTCAAGAGATTGTCTCTGATTTGGAGGATCTTGTCTGTCGTTTCTTGAATTAGCTCGGGACCGGTGATTTGTGCTTCTCCGATCTCTTGCCATGCAATAGGCGATCGACATTTTCTTCCCTAAAGTGCCTCAAAAGCAGCCATTTGAATGCTGGTATGATAACTATTATTGTACGAGAATTCAATTAAAGGTAAATGCGTATCCCAATTACCACCAAAATCAATTAAAGGTAAATGCGTATCCCAATTACCGCCATTTGAGTGCGGATCGTGCGCTCAGTCTGACCGTCGGTTTAAGGGTGAAAAGCGGTACTGAGATTAAGCGTAGTACCGAGAGCGGATTGAAAAGTCTCCTAGAGACGTGAGTTAAAGCGACCGTCGTGGTCAGAGATGATGTCACGAGGCGTCCCATGTAGACATATGACTTCGTCGGTATAGATTCGTGCTAATCATTCTACCTTAAAGTCTTCTCGTATAGCAATAAAGTGCGCGGATTTAGTAAGACGGTCAACGATAACCCAAATGCTATCGTGACCAGAGGAGGTACGAGGGAGTTTCGTAACAAAGTCCATAGCTATGCTCTCCCACTTCCACATCGGGATTTCGGGTTGTTCGAGCAAGCCAGAGGGCCATTGATGTTCGGCTTTAACCTTCGAGCAGGTTAAGCACTTTGAGACGTAAACGGCGATATCCTTATTCATGCCCGGCCACCAATACTTAGGACGTAGGTCCTGGTACATTTTGTCGGCTCCGAGATGATGGAGTATCGAGATTTATGAGCTTCGGTCATTAGCAACTCACGAAGATTATCACGGCTGGGAATCCAAATACGATCAAGGTAATGATAAATACCGTTGGGTTTAAACACGAGCTGGGTTTCGGCACCACATTTCATTTCATCTTGCAGGGTATTCTCGTTAAAACAAGCAAATTGGGCGGAGCAAATCATAATTTCGAGATCATTCAAAGCTTGAGAGTCACGAACACTATACACATAGCTTTGTCGACTTAGAGCATCGGCTATGACGTTTGCTTTGCCAGGATGGTAGCGTATCTCACAATCATAATCGTCGAGAAGTTCAACCCATCCGCGTTGGCGCATATTCAGTTCCTTTTGATTAAGGATATGTTGTAAGCTCTTATGGTCAGTGAAGACCGTACACTTAGTACCGTAAAGGTAGTGTCACCATATCTTCAATGCAAAAACAACTGCACCGAGTTCGAGATCGTGGGTTGTGTAGTTCTTCTCGTCGATCTTGAGTTGTCGAGATGCATATGGGATAACCTTGTCTCGTTGCATAAGGACACAACCAAGACCAAGATTAGAGGCATCGCAGTAAACAACGAAATCGTCGTTTCCATCGGGTAGAGTGAGTACAGGAGCGTTGCATAGCATACGTTTGAGAGTTTGAAAGGCTTCCCCTTGTTTGGAATCCCAAACGAAAGCTTCCTCCTTATGAGTTAAAGCGGTAAGCAGAACGGCGATTTTGAAAAGTCGGCGATGAATCGACGGTAGTAACCCACCAATCCAAGAAATGAACGGATTTCGGATGCATTCTTCGTCTTAATCCAACACTTGACGGCTTCGATCTTCACAGGGTCGATGTGAATTCCTTGACTATTAACGATGTGGCTGAGAAATTGGAGTTCTTCGAGCCAGAATTCACATTTTGAGAACTTAGCATAAAGGAGATTACCTTGAAAAAGTTTGAGGACTAAACAGAGATGGCGCGCGTGTTCGTGTCTCGACTTCGAGTAGATAAGGATGTCATCGATAAACACAATGACGAAGCGATCTAAGAACGCTTTACGCACACGGTTCATCAAATCCATGAAGACTGCGGTTGCATTGGTATGACCAAAAGGCATGACCACGAATTCGAAATGGCCATAACGAGTACGAAAGGAGGTTCTCGGAATATCTACCTCTAGCACGCGCAACTGATGATAACCGGAACGAAGCTCGATCTTAGAAAAACAAGTAGCACCTTGAAGCTAATCAAATAAGTCGTCGATTCGGGGAAGAGGATAGCAGTTATTTATCGTTAGTTTGTTAAGTCCACAATAATCGATGCACATTCGGAACGTCCCATCTTCCTTTTTCACAAAAAGGACGGGTGTTCCCCAAGGCGAAGTACTCGGGCGTATGAAACCTTTATCAAGAAGCTCTTAAATTTGGTTAGATAGCTCGCGCATTTCTGATGGTGCAAGGCGATAAGGAGCTTTAGCAATGGGAGTAGCACCGGGAATTAAATCGATACGGAATTCAACATCACGAGTAGGGGGTAAACCGGGTAAATCATCAGGGAAAACTTTGGGAAATTCATAAACAACGGGTACATCTTTCCATGTTTTCTTTTCTTTCTCCGGGTTCACGATGTGGGCTAGGAAGACAACGCATTGCTTGCGCAAATGCTTGCTCGCTTGGGTACATGACATAAGCATCTACTTCTTTGAGGGAGTCTCGCCATAGACATGTAACTGTCCACCGTTAGGGAGAGGGAAGCGAATCATTTTATTGAAGCAAATAACTTCAGCATGATTTTCACGAAGAAAATCCATGCCTACTATGATATCGAAGCTACCTAGCTGCATAGGTATGAGATTGATGGAAAGACGTGGTTGTTGAGATCGAGAGTACAACCACGTAGGACGGAGGTGACGGTGACGGCTCTTCCGGTGGCGACTTCCACATCGAAAGTCTTTGTGAGTTTAGCGCGTTTACATTTTAAAACCTTTTCAAATTCTAACGATATAAAACAATTATCAGCACCAGTATCAAATAAACATGAAGCATAAATACCATTGACGAGGAACATACCGTTGACAACATTGTTGTCGTTCTGAGCCTGGCGGTGATTTAGGTTAAAGGCCCTACCACGCGTAGCCTGTGGTTATTGCTGTTGAGGCTGTGGTGGTGGCTGCTGCTGAGGCTGAGGCTGTTGTTCTTGCTTCACAGCCCTATTAAGGTAGACATTACTGAAGTGGTTTGGGTCCCCACATGTGTAGCAAGCACATGCCTTTGGGGCTGGCGCTTGCTGCTGGTTAGCCTGAGGAGTGTGAGGTGGAGCTGGTAGAGCTAGTGCTGCTGGAGCTTGAGGAGCTGACTGACGAGGACCTGAACGGCAACTGACAGTAAAATGGCCGTAAATGTTGCAGTTGGTAAAGAAGCGGCAATTGCCTCCAACTGCATGGTGGTAGGTGCATTTCGAACACAAAAGATGAGGACCAGTGTACGCACGCTTTGCCGACGGTGCGTTTGGTGCGGCAGACTGAAGTGGCTGAGGGTTCTGAGGTGCGGTAAGTGCACAGTTCTTGCTTGGGTTTTCTCTCTTGCGACCACGACGATTGGACTTTGACACTCGAGACTGATCGGTGGGAGCTGCTAATTCGGTGATGGCTTGGTTTGCGACTTTGCTGTTATTAAAATAACCAGCCTGAACCCTTTTGTCATTGATTTCTGCGGCTAGCTGATAGGTTTCCTCAATGGTGACAGGGCGTGCTGCTTGAACAAAATCATCGACGCAATCAGGTAAAGCACGCAGGTATTTCTTGATTTCTTTCTTGGTAGTGTCCACCTGACTGGGACAGATAATGCTCAACTGTTTGAACGAGCTGTTAGACCAGCGTTATCGGGACTGTCTTGTTGGATATCCCAAAACTCATTCTCCAGCTTTTGAACCTCATGTGGAGGACATAACTCTTTCACCATGATTTCCTTGAGTTCCTCCCAAGTGAGCTCGTAAGCCTCGTCGTTCCCGCATTTGTTGCGCTCCGCTGTCCACCAATCAAGAGCCCTCAATTGGAACACGCCGGTGGCGTTGATAGTGCGCAGGGCTTCGGGACATCCACTCTGGCGGAATGTGACCTCGATAGAATCGAACCAGTGGAACATAGCACTCGGCCCGTCCGTGCCGGTGAAAGTGAGTGGTCCACATGCCTTAAATTGCTTAAAGCTGAAGGAGGGCTTGGGTGCATCGGATTTGGAGTCCACGGAAGTGTTGCTGCTGACCGCGTGCATCTCGCTGACGATCTGCGGAATCACCTTAGCCATTTCCTTGGCTACAAGAGAGGCGATACGCTTGTTGGCGCTGTCACGCTGGAGATTCCTCCTTGTGTGTGATCCCATAGAAGACAACTACATGAAGGATTTGATTGGATGAGATTCGATTATAATAGGTTTATGTTTAAAAGCTTTATTATTATTATTATTATAATCATTATTCAAATAAGGCACATAACACGTAAGCACATATCCACGTAAACACATAAGCACGTAAGCACATAGCCACATAAGTACATAAGCAGGTAAGCACATATTTTGCACGTATTCATCTTCAACTAAATCATTCGTAGCGCGTACGACATGTGATATAATAGCGTAATAAGCGAGTAAAGCTGCGTATGAGACACACATGTCCTCATGAGCATAGGCGAGTTGAGTGATTAGTTTGGTTGGTGAATTAATTAGCGTTTTAGATTTCGAGAGCTGTGCGAGTTGTGCATATATCGATGGAGCGTAAAAGTGATCAATCGAGAAATTGAATAAAGCGAGAAATCGAATAGCGTAAAATCCATAAATTTAAACACCTAAATAGTAAATAAACTCGATGATGCGTAAAATCGACGATTGTAGGCTTAAATCAATTGGGAGCGTCCTGGGTTTTGAGACAGCGACTACCCAAAGTGATTCGAATATTCTTTGAGTTCGGACACATGATTTGGCCTAATAGATAAATGCTCTCGTCGTACAACTGTTAATGGCATTTGTCCTTCTAGTTACGTCGTGTTCCGAGTCATCGAACTAATCGAGACTTTGGTGAGATTGAAAATCAAGGAGTGGAACTAGTTATTAAGATGCGGGTTTCACCACTAAATTAATAACTTCATTCCTAGATGTGGTTATGCTCACCGAACCAATCGGGAGATCCACTAGATAGAAATGGAGATTCTCATCGAGGTTTGGATATCACTCCTAACTCAACGAAGGTATCTCGTGCGAGAGAATGCGCGGAGTGAATGATCTTATTGAGAGTTCTTGGTTTTCACACCTATTCTCGACTTGATCACTCGTTTTGTGTGATACGAGCATTCTTCAGCGTGTGTTGTGGCTGCTTTAGGAAAAGCAGTGTTTGAGAGTTCAATTCGAAGAGTTTTGGTCAAGTTCGAGCGAACTTGCTCAATCCTGGTTGAACTTGTTTGATGTTGAGGGGACTGACAAGTTCGAGCGGACTTGGTCAAGTTCGGGCGAACTTGATCAATTTCGAGCAAACTAGCCCCCAAGTTCGGGCGGACTTGTCTGTTCGTATTCGTTTTCAGCGTTTAGTCGATGCGTAATGGTCTGATTTGGTATCCTAACTATAGACTAGGTCAAACAGAGCAGTTCTACCTAATTTCCAATAGTTATGGCTCTGATACCAATCTGTCACACCCCAACCGATGGCGGAAACATCGGGGCGCGGCACTAGGCGATTCAGATTGTCTAACGAGAAATTCCATAACACTATTTATGCGATAATATTTAAAAGTCAATATCCCATACTATCAACATACAATCCTTAAACAAGTTAAAAAATACCAAGCAATCTCATAAAACAATTCAAGTTCGATCACCCCTAGATTTTATTACAATGAGTTTCTAAAAGTAAAAACCTAAATCCAATTCAGCAAGAAGTCCTTAACCTGCCACATATGTTAAAATAAAACGTCAATACAATTAAGTAAAGGTGAGCATACAGGTTTGCGTACAATATAGATTAAAAGCGTTTAGCATACACCGCATGACATACGTAAGAGTTGTGAACTATGTATCTACTTAGATTCAAGCAAAACAACAAACCGCGATTGATCGAGGCATGCGAACAAGTGTCCACATCCTAAAAGAGAAAATAAATGAGAAATGAAAAATGCGAGCCTTAACAACCCCGGGCCTCCGGTTGGCGGGTCAACCTCTAGTATACTACCATGTTAAGGGTGGCGTACAGCGATAAAGTAATACATACAATTCAGCAGATTTCACGTATAGTCATGTAATAGTGGGATTGCGAATAAGAGTTTGAGTTGTGTGATGTGTTTTGATGTACGAACATATGTGACACCCAAAATGCATTTAAGCGTAAAGGGGTTCAAGAATACTCACAGTCGGTGCGAACTTGGCTAACTAAACTTACTGGAGGTACAAGTTCGGGCGAACTTATCCTATGTGATGAAGGATGATGCAAGTTCGCGCGAACTTGTCTAATTCCCTTGAGAATTGGACAAGTTCGGGCGAACTCGCCTGATTTGTTGATGAATTGATCAAGTTCGGGCGAACTTGGTCACCAATCTGGTGACAAGTTCGAGCGAACTTGATGCTTTCCGAGTAAACTTGGCTGTTTTTGCATCCAATTCGTGCGTTTTCGCGTCGTTTGTTAAGGAAATCGAGTGTCCATCCCTCCAACCTTAGGCTACTGAGCAAAACCTAGGCTGAAGAGGTCTTTTGGAGCGAGTTTAGCCATTTTACAGAAACTCAAACTAATACGGGCGAACTTGAAGGTTTGTACGGGTTAGTCCAGTTTGTGCAAAGTGACGATTTCGTCCTTTTGCTTCCGGATCTGAGATCTTGCTTGACAACGCCTCGTTCCACTTCAAAGTGAACGAAACATATGTCATTTGATGTTTAAAAGGTTTTACTTAAATCTAAGCATAGATCTAAGTGAAAAACAGAAGTTTTGTATAAAAAGATGAAGATTTTCGCAAAAAGAAGAGTTTTGATGAAATCGAGGTAGAAACCTTGTGCAAAATTGTTGTAAACGTTGTTGTAGCTTGAAAACGGGTTGATTCTTACCTAGAGAACAAAGGGTTTCGGTTTTGGGGAGCTCCGGGCAAACTTGCAGTAAGTTCAAATGAGAAGAGGAGCTGAGTATTTATAGGTGAGGTGGAGATTTGGCAACATCAAGTTCTGGCGAACTTGTATCAAGTTCGGGCGAACTTGCTACAAGTTCGAGCGAACTTGTTTGTTTTCCTAGTTTTAAGACAAGTCCGGCGGACTTGTGGTTATTTGAAGGATTTAGGAGGCCTGAACAAGTTCGGGCGAATTGTCATGCACAAGTTCGGCCGAACTTGACCTAGTGGTCAAGTTTTGTTCGATTATTTCGCGTTAGGAGTTCGATTGGTGATTTGGTTCGTATTAGATAATTATATTAAGCGTTTTAGCGAAGCGTTATATTACCATTGAATTGAGTGAGAGCGAGCTACGTGAGCGTGTGAGCGTTTTAGCGATATCCAACCATAACATAAACAAGTATAACACACATAAAACATAATTACACATAATTAACTGCGTTTTTGCGATGCGATGAAATAAGCGATGCGATGGCATGAGCGTTTATTAAACAATAACACACTCGTCTCGTAAAGTAGCATAACTACTTGTGATTGTGTTGAATAGCGATTAATAAGCGATTAAATGCGATGTAGTTGTGATCAAACATAATAATATTAACATAAACTTTTCATAAATTGAATCCCGGGATTACAACGGTCGAGATAACCAAAGTACACGGAGAAGGAATAAAATAAATAACAACGAAAATTTCGAGTTGTTACAGTCTCCCCTACTTTAGGAAATTTCGTCCCGAAATTTAAGTAGTGGCCGTAACAAAGAGATGCGGATTTTTAGCCTTCATGTCAATTTCCAATTCCCAAGTGAACTCGGCACCGCGTTTGCCTTCCCATCGGACTTTCACGATAGGGATGCGAGAGTGCCGTAGTTTCTTGGTTTCTCGGTCCATGATTTCGATTGGCTTTTCCACGAAATGGAGAGTCTCGTTGATTTGCAAATCCTCGAGAGGGACGTGGAGATTTTATTCAGCTAAGCATTTCTTGAGGTTTGAGATGTGGAAAGTCGGATGCACGTTGTTAAGTTCTGCTGGTAGTTCGAGGCGATAGGCCACCTTGCCGATTCTTTCCAGAATTTTAACGGGACCCACGTACCGTGGCGCTAGTTTCCCTTTCTTCCCGAAGCGGATCACTCCTTTCCAAGGTGCAACCTTTAAGAGAACGTTATCTCCCACTTCGAACTGTAAGGGCTTGCGGCGTTTATCAGCATAACTCTTTTGATGACTCCGAGCTTTCAGGAGATTGTCTCTGATTTGGAGGATCTTGTCTGTCATTTCTTGAATTAGCTCAGGACCGGTGATTTGTGCTTCTCCGATCTCGTGCCATGCAACAGGCGATCGACATTTTCTTCCATAAAGTGCCTCAAAAGCAGCCATTTGAATGCTGGTATGATAACTATTATTGTACGAGAAATTCAATTAAAGGTAAATGCGTATCCTAATTACCACCAAAATCCATGATGCACGCACGAAGCATGTCTTTGAGGGTGCGGATCGTGCGCTCAGTCTGACCGTCGATTTAAGGGTGAAAAGCGGTACTGAGATTAAGCGTAGTACCGAGAGCGGATTGAAAAGTCTCCTAGAGACATGAGTTAAAGTGACCGCCGTGGTCAGAGATGATGTCACGAGGCGTCCTGTATCGACATATGACTTCGTCGGTATAGATTCGTGCTAATCGTTCTACCTTAAAGTCTTCTAGTATAGCAATAAAGTGCGCGGATTTAGTAAGACGGTCAACGATAACCCAAATGCTATCGTGACCAGAGGAGGTGCGAGGGAGTTTCGTAACGAAGTCCATAGCTATGCTCTCCCACTTCCACATCGGGATTTTGGGTTGTTCGGGCAAGCCAGAGGGCCTTTGATGTTCGGCTTTAACCTTCGAGCAGGTTAAGCACTTTGAGACGTAAACGGCGATATCCTTTTTCATGCCCGGCCACCAATACTTAGGACGAAGGTCCTGGTACATTTTGTCGGTTCCGAGATGAATGGAGTATCGAGATTTATGAGCTTCGGTCATTAGCAACTCACGAAGATTATCACGGCTGGGAATCCAAATACGATCAAGGTAATGATAAATACCGTTGGGTTTAAACACGAGCTTGGTTACAGCACCATATTTCATTTCATCTTGCAGGGTATTCTCGTTAAAACAAGCAAATTGGGCGGAGCGAATCATAATTTCGAGATCATTAAAGCTTGAGAGTCACGAACACTATACACATAGCTTTGTCGACTTTAAGCATTATATTACCATTGAATTGAGTGAGAGCGAGCTACGTGAGCGTGTGAGCGTTTTAGTGATATCCAACCATAACATAAACAAGTATAACACACATAAAACATAATTACACATATTAACTGCGTTTTTACGATGCGATGAGATAAGCGATGCGATGGCACGAGCGTTTATTAAAACTAACACAGTCGGCTCGTAAAGTAGCATAACTACTTGTGATTGTGTTGAATTAGCGATTAGTAAGTGATTAATTGTGATGTAGTTGTGATCAAACATAATTATATTTACATAAACTTTTCATAAATCGAATCTCGGGATTACAACGGTCGAGATGAACAAAGTACACGGAGAAGGAATAAAATAAATAACAACAAAAATTTCGAGTTGTTACAACTCATCTCCCGCTAGTCATATTTCCAGGCGAGCTTCTCCCCAATCTGGCGAATTCAGTTTCCTTCCTCCACTAACTCTTCACCATTCTGGCGGAGTTCCTCCACATGATCCCTGGGTAGTATTGGGGTTGGCACTGGTTCAGGGTAAGGTGGAACTGGTTCTTCATAGGGAATTGGGTTTTCTAGTAGGTTCAGCGCACCATTGATCTAAAGGGTTTGGTGCTGGAACCTAGGTATCTCGTTGGGATCAAAGGCTGGGATTGGAAATTGGTTTTCCTGGTTCTGTTCTAAGTTCATGGGTTGGTTAGGAAACAAGGGAAGTAACGGTGGTTCTGGATTTGCTACTTGGTTGAGATTAGGTTCCCCTCCTACATTTCCAAACATATGAAAATTATCTAGTAGTCTATCCAATTCTTCTTCCCACAAAGGTCTAACTTCTGGGTTTTGGGTGTTCTCTCAGTTCTAACTGCTATGCTTGTTGTTGTGCTTGTCTCATTCTTTTCCTTCTCTCTCCTGGGGCTCTACTAAACCAACCTCTCTGTTTAGGGGGAAAAGGTTCTGCGGATTTGGCTTTGAAAACAAAGATATCTTCGGAATCGGCTGTGTAGTCGGTGGTTGGCTGGGATGTTCCGTCATCCATGAGAGAATGAGGTAGGTGATGATATGCGTCAGAGTATCACTCATACTGTAAACTAAAGAAGTTATTAAAATAACACCAAATAATATATATTTTTACACAGAGTAGCATAGAAGTCGCGGATAGTTCCTAACACAATTGGTTAAAATTTAGGTATTTCAAAAGAACACCTAAATGGCTTAAACCAGTGGCTCTGATACCACCTTCTGTCAAAACCCCCGACCCCACCACGGGAGCGGGAGCCATGAACCAGTCAAGTGGTACCAGTGTTTATTAATTTGGCAGCTAAAATTAAACATCAGGATCGTAGTTAGGAAATATTATCAGAGTTTCAAAACACCAAACTTTTATAAATAACAAATGGAATAAAACCCATGTTTCCATTACAATACATTCGTAGAGGGGTAAATCCTAATTTATGAAAAACATAAACTCCCTTTTGTTTAGGTAACTTTTATAGCCACTTTTCTAAGCCTTATGTGCTCTCCAGCTGGCTTCTATTAGCTTCACATTAAGTTACCTGAAACGCGTTTTAAAAACATTTTATCAGGAAGAAATACTAGCAAGTGCATCTCAGTTTAATCAAAACAAGTGTTTACACTTTACAGTATTGAGAGCATCCGCATTTACAATGTTTATATCTACACAATTACTCATTCAGTACTGTCAACACCTGACTTGTGGGTCATATTACTTTGGGCCCTGTCACCCAACAGTAACGGTTCATGTCACAATCCTGTGACTGTGGACTAGTAATGTATTCAAAACCCCAACATACCGGTAGTAATTGTAGAATACATATACTCAATTACTGTTAAGCATAATTAAACATTTGAGGTTTTGGTAACACTTTTTGACTCAAAAAAAGATTTACAAAAAGAGAATGTACTCGCCTTGGAAACTTATGTATTCCTATAGGCTTCCTTATAACAATTCCGGATTACTTCCTGGAATTTCTATTTAAAACATACAATGCACATGTGTTAGTAAATTAACCCAAGTCACTTTAGCCATACAATACGAGGCAGAACCCCAACGTAACTTAGTCAGGCAGAGCCTCGCCATGCGTCGGTGGGTCCTAAATCAATCGGGTATGATGCCCATACAACACGAGATAGAAACCCCAACGAGCTTAGTCAGGCAGAGCCTTGACATACCTTGGTGGGTTCTAAATCGGGTAGGGTAACGAATTAGTGATCGGGGGTTAAGATACTTACAGCGGGCAGCGTTTCGCAGGTTTAGGGGTTTAGGGGGATTTCGCAGAGAAACGGTGATAGAGGGAGTATACGATCGAAATTTTTGTTCAATTTTGAGCTGAGACTTCAGTCCCACGCTGCTCTATTTATACCCAAAATTGGCTTCTCCCGCGTGGCGCCTGAGGCACCTAGCTAGGCTAGGTCAGCCTTGTCATAAGTGTAGGGTTGCCAGATGGCGCGAAACGGTGACGCGTCACCTGGACGTCTCCCGCGCGTCGCGACAGAGACACCTGTCTCTGGCGCGTGGCGCCTGGGATACCCAGGTGGACCTGTCTCGTTTTACGTGCAGAGTCTCGTTTTGCATGTCTGGTTATTCGTTTCGGTTCGGTTTTGGGTGTTTTGGAGAGTTGCCACACTTCTATTGTGAGACGCTAGGTTGATTGACTATACCCGAACTTAAAACTACATGATAAGGGCTTGGAACCGGGATTGGGTTTAAGAGGACACATATACTTGCAATCATGGTTAACACGAGTTTAAATGTTAATAAATAATTTAAGCTTTTGAACTTGAATATTTTCCGACTATGATTCCGTTTGCACAATTCTTTTTCGAGGACAAAAAAAGAGTAAGTGTGGGGATATTTGATGTATTACAAATACATCTATTTATCGTGTAGAGTTGATGCATTTTTCGTAAACTTTTGTTTCGTTTTCATAGTTAGATTAGTTTCTTTTAATAGTTTGTCCTTGTACGCGTCCTGGTTGCTGAAAAGAGCAGAAAATGGTCATAATCAACTTAAAAAGAGTTTAACTATGGGAATCGGGACGAGTCGTAGCTGAACGGGAACGCAATACGAAAAATTATGGAAATTTTACGCCGTCGCGCTACGTGACACCCCAAGGAGAAAGGGCTATGCGTAACGCATAGACATTAAAATATAGTTTCTCCAGATCGACACGTCACGCTACGCGTAGGCTGTTCCAAAGACCTGTCGCGTAACGCGACAGGGTGTTTTGTCATGATAGGATCATCGTTGGAGCTGGATTCTTTGCTGTCACACCCCGACCGGCAGCGGAATAAGAGTCGGGGCATGATTGGGTTATCACCAAAGCTCATGATATTTACTAATATGTTTCATATTTATTAAAGTCAAAATTACATTCTCAATAATCCAAACATGTCCATACAAATACAAAGAGAAATAGCCAACTAAACAATCCAAGCTCTAAACCAGTTTATTCTTCTAGGCCAATCCTATGTGTTTCTTGCTGCAGCTGGTTCACCTGTATCATGTGTAAAAATGGGGGTTTTTAGGTCAACATAAGTTGGCGAGTGAACCTTGTTAGATAAACATTTAATATTGATTTTCTTGTTATTTTATCAAGGAAAAAATTTTGCATAATCATAAGTGAGCAAATGTAATTAATCAATCAGTAACAATGTCAACCACAAACTATAACATACAATAACATACAATGACATATACTAACTTGCATAAATATATAACATGAATGAAACTGTGCGATCGAGGCTCAATCAAACGGAGCCGATCGTATTGCATGTACTGAAAATGATAAATGTCTGTGCGATCAAGGCTCAATCAAACGGAGCCGATCGTATGTTGGCACGCCAGGTTCAC
Organism: Scalesia atractyloides; assembly: GCA_947069175.1. Taxonomy (NCBI): domain Eukaryota; kingdom Viridiplantae; phylum Streptophyta; class Magnoliopsida; order Asterales; family Asteraceae; genus Scalesia; species Scalesia atractyloides. The sequence continues at coordinate 36,393,111 of CAMTDV010000017.1, read as the reverse complement.
GCTCATAATGTAATGGGGAACATGCTCAACGCTCATAATGTAATGGGGAGCGGCGGCCTATGAAATTGCATGTACAGCTGAGTACACATTTGTTCATGATATGATGTATGCACAATGATTTAAATATAATAAATGGCAAGACACATGATACACCCCAAAAACGTGATTAAAACGGGGAATTTGTAAAGATTCACTCACATTGGGTGCGTTTGGTTGGAGATGATGAGATGCGCACGAGTTGGAAAGGTTGAACAACGAGTATTAACTAACGTAACTAATAACGGGAAATATAGTAAATATGTGGATTTTTATTGATAATTTTAATAAGATTTTTAGATATATTTTTGTGAGTTTAAGGCTATTTCCTATCTTTAAAAAACATTATTTTTAAGTATTTTTAATTGATTTTTAAATTAAATTAATAAATAAAAATATAAAATATGTTGACTTTTTGAGACCGTTGACCGTTTGACTTGTTGACCGGTTTTATTGTGTAATTGTATGCGCCGGGTGAGGCTCGAACCCGAGACCTCCCGTTCGCGTGCACGCAGCTCTACCAACTGAGCTACGTGTCTAACCCGAAATAATTCTGTTTTTAATTATACTTATATACTAACTCAGTTTATTCAAAATTCTTTTATTTTCAAAAATATTTTAAATCGTCGAACCGGTGTCACCAACAGGTCTCGAACCCGGGACCTGTGCTTTAACGCTACACACAGTCCACCGCTGGACTGTGTGTCTAACTTGTTTAATATACAGATTTTTATTATACTTAACATCTAACGTAAGTTAATCCGATTCAGTTAGAAAAACAAAACATTTTTATTAGAGAGCATACGTGTGTCAAGGAATCGAACTCGCGGCGTGTGATATGTATATGCACACAGTCCACCGCTGGACTGTGTGTCTAACCCAAGATAATATCCAGATTTTATTAAACTTATAATCAAACTATCATCGTCTTCTTCGTTACAAAATTACAGTCTGCGATTACACTATTGTATCTTGTTTAATTCGATTGACAAACATTGAACAGACTAATATGAAATGGCAGAGACGATATTTAGAAATAAACATACCGGTGAACGATTTATTTCAGAATTCCGGCAAGTCGTCGGCTCTGTGTTTACGGATTTCTACTGAATGAATAAATTAACAGTTTTGATTAGCTAATTGTGGAATTGAAGTGCTAAACAAGCGTTAACAGAGTGTTTGAATGTCCATACCGTTTTACAGCGGAAGATAAGAACTTTCAGAGATTTTCCGGCGAGCAGGAATTATCCGATAACGACGTCTGAATTTGATTTCAATTGAAAGGTTTGAGTCAGCAATGGCTTAACAATTGATGGACCACGAAGGAATTGAAAGACTTACTGTTTTGATAGAGAATACGGTTTTCCGGCGAAAGTCCGGCGAGTCAAAAAAAACTTCTCCGGCGAACTGAAAGTTGTGCGGAAATGTAATTGGAGGTTTGCAGAGTGTTTTTGAGTCGCGAGAGAGGACAAAGATTGAAGTAATCCAAGAATTGAAAGTTTTCGGTTATTAAACCGATTCACTCCCGAATTCAAGTTTCATTCAAAGCAAAATTGATTGGAAATTGTCGGTGTATCGGTTAAACTCAGTGAACCGCGAGTAATCAAACATCTTTGGACGTTTGGTGACCGATTTCAGTTACAGTTGGCGTAACCGGTTGATTTATGTTTGTTTATAAGGTTTATTTGGTTCCTAAAGTTGACAGAAAACAACAACTGGCGGAGTGGTTATGTGTGTGTGTGATAAAGCTTTGAGTTCCTTTCCGGCTGACCCGGGTTCGAGTCCCGGCAGCCTCATTTCCTTTTTAATTATTTTATTTATACTTTTTATCAATTATAACTTTTATAGTTTAGTTTGTTTATTAATTATGTATCATTAAAAATCAAAATAAACATAAATACGCAACAAAACATTTATAACTTGATATTCGATGACAAACGGAGCGGGTTTGGAAAACCCCGTTTTTGACAAATGTTACAGTATCCCCTACTTTTAGGAATTTCGTCCCGAAATTTAAGTAGTAGTAGTAGTGGTGGGAAAAAGATGCGGGTATTTTTCACGCATTGAGTCTTCACGTTCCCAAGTAAACTCAGGTCCCCGTTTCGACTCCCAGCGTACCCTAACAATTGGAATGCGACTCCGTCGTAGACGTTTTTCTCCGAAGTCCATGATCTCTACTGGTCTTTCAATAAAATGCATAGATTCATCAATCTGAATATCTTCCAGAGGAATGTGGATGTAACATTTGTAAAAATCGGGTTTTCAAAACCCGGTCCGTTTTGTAATCAAATATCAAGTTATAAAAGTTACGTTGAATATTTATGATTATTTTGATTTAAAACGATACATAATTAATAAATGAACTAAAATATAAAAATTATATTTGATAAAAAGTTTTAACAAAATAAATAAAAAAATTATGTTGCTGCCGGGACTCGAACCCGGGTCAGCCAAGAACAATTCCAACGACTTAGCATACACTCACATCACCACTCCGCCACTTTGTGTTTTCTGTTATCTCTAGGAAACAAATGAGATTTATATACAGACTAGGTTAACCCGGTTTCGCCATCTGAGAAACGGAAATCGGCAAATCAATCGTCAAATCGTTTGATTTCTCGCGTATTCACGTTCATAACCGATGAACCAATGTCTTTAATCAATTCAGAATTGATTGAGCATCAAGTCTCATCATTATCGGTCTTCATAACCGAAAAGTAATCAAATCCAGAATACTTCAACCCAAGATCACTCTCGCGACTCAGAAATATCATACCAATACTCCATTTCACTTTCGTCACATTTTCAGACCATCAGAACGCTTAAAACAGTTCGCCGGAATTTTCTGCAAAAGTCGCCGGAAAACCGTATTCATCCTCAAATGGTAAATCTTTCAATATTCGTTGTAGTTCAACAATTATTAGACTATTTCTAACTCAAACCTCTCAATTGAAATCGAATTCAGGCGCTGTATTCAACTAATTCCAATTCGCCGGAACTCCCCTGAAAATCTTTATTTCCGTCTGTGAAACGGTAAGGACCTTCAAACACATCGTTAACGTTTGTCTATCACTTCAATTCCACATTCGACTAATCAAGACAGTTAATTATCTCGTTCAGTTGAAGAGCATAAAAACAGGGACCGACACATTGCCAGAAATCTGAAATAAACCATTCATCGGTATGTTCATCTATAATTACCGTCTCTGCCTTTTCATTTAAGTTTTAATAGTGTTTGTAAATCGTAAAAACAAGGAACGAGTTAGTATATCAGTTGACTGTAATTTGAATGAAGAAGATGAAGCTAATTAAACTATAAGTATATTTAAAACTAGTAAAATGAACGGGTTAGACACACAGTCCAGCGGTGGACTGTGTGCAAAATACATACGCATGTCCCGAGTTCGATTCCTGCTATACGCACTCCTTATATAATAAATTGCTTTTTTGTTAAAAAACTAAACTGGGATAACTCAGTTAGTTGTTAAGTGTAATAAAAACCGAGATAATAACCAGGTTAGACACACAGTCCAGCGGTGGACTGTGTGGTGCAACATTAAACCATACGTCGCACGTTCGAAACCCGTCACTAGCACCGAGTGTTGAATTAAAATGTTTTTATCATTAAAAGAATTTCGGTTAAACTGAATAAGTGTATAAATATAATTAAAAACCAGATTATATCGGGTTAGACACGTAGCTCAGTTGGTAGAGCTGCGTGCACGCGTACGGGAGGTCTCGGGTTCGAGCCTCACCCAGCGCAAACCATGTCCTTGACCGAACCGGTCAACAAGTCAACAGGTCAACGGTCAACGGTCAACGCAAAATAAACAACTTTTTTATATTTTTATTTATTTAATTTAATTTAAAAATCGATTAAAAATACTTAAAAATAACATTTTTAAAGATAGAAAATAGCCATAAACTCACAAAAATATATCTAAAATTTTTTTTAAAATCCTTAATAAAATCCACTCATTTAATATATTTTTCCGGTATTATTTAGGTTAGTATTCCTCGTTGTTCCGCTCATCTAATTCGTGCGCATCTTACCATCTCCAATCCAACGCACCCGAGGTGAGTGAATTCTTACAAATTCCCCGTTTAATCACGTTTTGGGGTGTATCATGTGTCTTGATTTATATATTATACTTAAACCATTGTGCATACATCATATCATGAACTAGTGTATTCAGTTTGTTTATGTTGTGTAGTTATTGTTGGATGCAAGTTTATTATTTTCTGTACATGCAATTTCATAGGCCGCCGCTCCCCATTACATTATGAGCGTTGAGCATGTTCCCCATTTCATTATGAGGTTGAACCTGGCGTGCCCACATACGATCGGCTCCGTTTGATTGAGCCTTGATCGCACAGACATTTTCATTTTCAGTACATGCAATACGATCGGCTCCGTTTGATTGAGCCTTGATCGCACAGTTCATTTATGTTATTTATCGTATGTTGTTGGTATGTTAATGTATGCTGTCAAATGTTATTGTATGTTATGGATGTGACTGATATTTGCCACTGCTTGATTATTTACATTTGCTCATCTATGATTATGCATAATTTTTCATTGATAAACTAACAAGAAATTCATTAATAAATGTTTATCTAATAAGGTTCACTCGCCAACTTATGTTGACCCAAAAACCCCCATTTTTACACATGATACAGGTGAACCAGCAGCAGCTAGGAACACATAGGACTTGGACTAGAAGAATAAAACGAATTAGAGTTGGGATTGTTATGTTTGGTTTATTTTCTTTGTATTGAATGAACATGTTTGGATATTTGGAAATGTAACTTTGACTTTATTAAATATTAAACATATTAGTAAATGTCATGAGCTTTGGTGATAACCCAATTATGCCCCGACTCTTATTCCGCTGCGGGTCGGGGTGTGACAGATTGGTATCAGAGCCATGACTATAGGGATATAGGATAGGTTATTAGACCCATAGAGCCTATACTATAGTCGATTAGAAATTATAAGATTTTTGTGTGTTACATGCCAAATTTCATGATGTTTATATGTTTTATGTTAAATGTTACATTCAATATTATGCAAGCATGTTCATAAGTATGTATTATCATATAATGCCTATCATGAATCATATACTCATAACATATCACATCCATGAAAGCACACACCACATCATGATTGCTTTTACAATGATTTTTGTGTTTTCAAATCTCATCAAAGTGAGTTCTCATGACGGGCATGTAGTAACTGGAAGGGTACCAGTACCGGTAGTCGGAACGTCCTGTCTAGGCTGGCATTCGTATAAATCCAAAATAAAGGACCAGTTTGCCTACCTGGGGACTAACGATGAGAGTACAAAGTACCTATTAGGCCAAAGCATGCTATACCAAACGTCGTGTGAGCTAACCCCACTTTGAGTTGTCATTGTGTCTACACCTGGACACGTTCCGACCAAACATCTCATGAACATATTTTGTGGTTTGCATTCGGGGGATGCGAGTGTTAAATTGCCAATACTAATGTGAATCCTACCAAGCCAATAGCCATGGGGGCCCACATGACTATGTAGGTGAAGGTATGGGGGACATTTGAGGCCCAACATGAGCGAACCCAAGACATCCTATGGATGTAGTTGCATTATTGATATTTATGTTATTTTCATTTTCTTAAAGACACATGACACCTAAAAAGACACTATAAACTCACAATCTTTTCATTGTATGATCCTGTAGATGTCGTCTAGACAGCAACGAAGGGGTAAAAGATCAGGAAGGTCTCAGGAACGTTTGGCCACTCAGATCGCGAAACAAATGGCCATGATACTGCCTGACATTGTGGTTCAAGTGCAACAAGCCCTAGCTACAAATCCTACTAACCCTCCCCAACAACATGACCAGGACATCGACAACCCTCCTACCAGCAAGTGTTCATACAAACATTTCAAGTCTTGTGATCCTCCTAAATTTGAAGGGACTGAGGGTGTCACTGCTCTCCTACATTGGTTCGAGGAGATGGAAAACACCTTTCTGAACTGCGATTGTCCTGAGGATCGCAAGGTTCGTTACGCTACCGGGAGACTATTTGGGGTAGCTCTCACTTGGTGGAATACTGAGAAAGGGAAGAGGGGAACTGAAGATGCAATGGCCTTAACTTGGGAGGAGTTAAGGGAAATCATGACTAGGCGTTTTAGTCCTAGAAGTGAAATTAAAAAGTTGGAGGATGAATTTCATGCTCTAAAGCAAAAGGAGGGTGATCACACTACCTATAACAAGAGGTTCTTGGAGTTGAACCAAATGGTTCCAAATTTGTTTACCCCAACCTATCGTCTGATCGAGCATTATATTCGAAGACTTCCCTCGAAATCCAAGATTCAGTTCTCAGCATCTCACCAGTAACTCTTGAAGCTGCTATGGAGCTAGCAACTGAACTGACCGAGAACCGAATTCGCAATGGGAAGTTCAAAGAAGAGAAAAAGAAAGCCCCTGTTGAGGGTCAAACATCAAACCATCCCATCTCTTCCTCTAAGTTTGCTAACAAGAAGGAAGCGCAACACCAGAAATTTTGCAGTTACTCAAACCAACACCCCTATTCCTGCTGCACCCATTACTCAAGTCACTCCTTCACCGCACCATACAGAAGACCTTACACTGGCCCGTTACCAAAATGTAACCGTTGCCAATATCACCATTCCCCTGATCATCCTTGCCCATATTGCACCGGCTGCGGTCGCGCAGGTCATACTGTTCAAACCTGCCGCATGCCTCAACGGACGAACCGCCACCAACCTTTAACCCAAACCCACCAACAAATAATGGGCCAAGCCCAACAACCCCTACTACTACCACCCACCCAACATTTAGCCCAAACATATTACCAGTCCAATTATCCTATGGGTCAACCAATGCGGGCTTGCTACAATTGCGACGACCCAAGCCATTTCAGAAACACTTGTCCATGGTTGGTTAATATTATTCATGCTCAGGCTCAAGCCAACCCGGTGAATCAAGCAAACCAAGCTCCTCTACCTGCAAGAGGAAGAGCTTTCAATATCAACGCTAACCAGGCCAGAGCTGACGGCAATGTGGTTAACGGTACGTTCCTTATAAATGGTAGATATGCATCGATGTTATTTGATACTGGTGCGGATAGAAGTTTTGTGTCTTTAGAGTTTGAACCTATCTTAAACAAAAATCGGGATAAGCTCACGGAATCCATAACGGTAGAAGTTGCGGACGGGAAACCAGTTTCATTAGACTCTATTTTACGCAACTGTACACTCACCTTAAATGATCACGATTTCTCAGTCGACCTTATTCCTATGAAGATGGGAAGTTTTGACATCATAATCGGTATGGATTGGCTCAGTCGACATCAGGCGGAAGTTGTATGTCGTGAAAAATTTATTCGTATTCCTCTTTCAAACGGTCAGACTCTTCGAATCATTGGAGAAACCTCGTCTAAAGGGCTCAGCCTAATGTCTTGTCTTCAAGCTCAAAAATATCTTCGCAAGAATTATGTCGCGTTTTTAGCTCATATCATCAAAAAGGGAACCATGGAGAAGAAACTTGAAGACATTCCTGTAGTAAAAGATTTCCCACAAGTTTTTCCTGACGACATTTCAGGACTTCCTCCAGTTAGAGACGTCGAATTCCGTATTGATCTTATACCTAGTGCTACACCAGTTGCAAAGTCTCCTTATAGGTTAGCCCCCTCTGAAATGCAAGAGCTAGCCAGTCAATTACAAGAGTTGACTGATAAGGGATTCATACGTCCCAGTTCGTCGCCTTGGGGTGCATCTGTTCTTTTTGTAAAGAAGAAAGATGGATCGTTTCGTATGTGCATCGACTACAGAGAGCTCAACAAGTTAACAATCAAGAATCGCTATCCTTTACCTCGCATTGATGATCTTCTTGACCAACTACAAGGTGCCAGCTGCTTTTCAAAAATCGACCTTCGATCTGGCTATCATCAACTTAGAGTGCATGAAGAAGACGTCCCTAAGACTGCTTTTCGAACTCGTTATGGCCACTATGAATTCATGGTTATGCCATTTGGTTTAACCAACGCACCAGCTGTCTTCATGGACCTAATGAACAGAGTCTGCAAATCTTGATCGATTTGTTATAGTCTTCATCGACGATATTCTTATTTATTCAAAATCTAAATCTGATCATGAGCATCATCTTCGACTCATCCTTACACTTCTAGAAAAGGAAAAGCTTTATGCAAAATTCTCCAAATGTGAATTCTGGTTAAAAGAGGTGCAATTCCTCGGGCATGTAGTCAATGACAAGGGAATACATGTCGACCCTTCAAAGATCAAAGCGGTTCAAGAATGGCAAGCTCCACGTACACCAACTGAAGTAAGATCTTTCCTTGGTCTAGCTGGCTATTATCTTCTGTTCATTTCAAACTTCTCTCGCATTGCTGTACCACTCACGGCTTTAACTCATAAGGGAAAACCTTTCATATGGGGACCCAAGCAAGAAGAAGCCTTTCAAACTCTTAAACAAAAAGTTTGTGATGCACCAATCCTCACTCTTCCTGAAGGTTGTGATGACTTTGTAGTCTATTGCGACGCGTCAGGGCAAGGATTAGGCTGCGTTCTAATGCAAAGAGGAAAAGTCATAGCTTATGCTTCGAGACAACTCAAGACACATGAAAAGAACTACACCACTCATGACCTGGAACTTGGAGCCGTTGTGTTCGCTCTGAAGATATGGAGACATTATCTCTATGGTACTAAGTGTGAAATATACACTGACCACAAGAGTCTTCAACATATTTTCAATCAAAAGGAGCTAAACATGAGGCAACGAAGATGGGTCGAACTTCTAAATGATTACGACTGTGAAATTAGATACCACCCTGGTAAAGCAAATGTGGTGGCTGATGCACTTAGTCGAAAGGGTTATGCGAACTCCATTCGTCTTCTATGTTCGCAAATTATAACCGACATTAAAGATCAAATTCGAGAAGCCCAACACGTTTCAATAACAGAAGAAGATGTACGAAAGGAGATGTCCTGTGGAGCTGAGTTAAAAATTGAAACAAAATCTGACGGTATTCTGTACTACCTAGATCGTATTTGGATTCCTAACCACAACAATCTTCGTGAAATCCTTATGAATGAAGCTCACAAAACGCGATATTCTATACACCCAGGAGCCGATAAGATGTATCAAGATCTACGATATACCCATTGGTGGCCTGGAATGAAGAAGGATATTGTCGTGTTTGTTTCCAAGTGCCTTACATGTTCTAAGGTGAAGGCTGAACACCAAAGACCCTCAGGACTTCTAGTCCAACCGGAAATACCTGTATGGAAGTGGGAAAATACAACCATGGATTTCATTACCGGGTTACCTCGCACTTCTGGTGGGTATGACACTATATGGGTAATTATAGACCGACTTACAAAATCAGCTCACTTTATTCCTATCCGCGAAGATTTCAAGAACGAAAAGCTTGCTCGTATTTATATCAACGAAATCGTAAGCCGACATGGGGTACCGTTAAGCATTATTTCTAATCGTGATGGTCGTTTCACCTCACGAACATGGCAAGCAGTACAATCCGCTATGGACACGCGATTAGATCTCAGTACCGCCTATCATCCTCAAACTGATGGACAGTCTGAGCGCACCATTCAAACTCTTGAAGATATGCTTAGAGCATGTGTCATAGACTTCAAGGGAAATTGGGACGCCCACCTACCATTAGTTGAATTTTCGTACAACAACAGCTATCATTCGAGCATCGGCATGGCACCTTTTGAAGCCTTATATGATCGTAAGTGCCGATCTCCTGTATGTTGGCACGAAATTGGGGAAGCACAAATTACTGGTCCAGAATTGATCCAAGAAACCACTTACAAGATCCATCAAATTCGAAACAATCTTCTAGCGGCTCAAAGTCGTCAAAAGAATTATGCAGATAAACGACGGAAGCCCTTAGAGCTTAACATTGGTGATCATGTACTACTAAGGGTATCACCGTGGAAGGGAGTAGTTCGTTTTGGTCAAAAGGGCAAGCTAGCACCACGTTACGTAGGACCTTTCAAGATACTCGAAAGAGTAGGTCCTGTAGCATACAAGCTTGATCTACCAGAAGAACTCAACAGGATTCATCCCACATTCCACGTGTCGAACTTGAAGAAGTGCCTCGCCGATGAGAACCTCCACATTCCACTAGAAGATATTCAGATTGATGAATCTATGCATTTTATTGAAAGACCTGTAGAGATTATGGACTTCGGAGAGAAACGTCTACGACGAAGTCGCATTCCAATTGTTAGGGTACGCTGGGAGTCGAAACGGGGACCTGAGTTTACTTGGGAACGTGAAGACTCAATGCGCGAGAAATACCCGCATCTTTTTCCTACTACTTCAACTACTTAAATTTCGGGATGAAATTCCTAAAAGTAGGGGATACTGTAACATTTGTAAAAATCGGGTTTTCAAAACCCGCTCCGTTTTGTAATTAAATATCAAGTTATAAAAGTTACGTTGAATATTTATGATTATTTTGATTTAAAACGATACATAATTAATAAATGAACTAAAATATAAAAATTATATTTGATAAAAGTTAAAACAAAATAAATAAATAAATTATGTTGCTGCCGGGACTCGAACCCGGGTCAGCCAAGAACAATTCCAACGACTTAGCATACACTCACATCACCACTCCGCCACTTTGTGTTTTCTGTTATCTCTAGGAAACAAATGAGATTTATATACAGACTAGGTTAACCCGGTTTCGCCATCTGAGAAACGGAAATCGGCAAATCAATCGTCAAATCGTTTGATTTCTCGCGTATTCACGTTCATAACCGATGAACCGATGTCTTTAATCAATTCAGAATTGATTGAGCATCAAGTCTCATCATTATCGGTCTTCATAACCGAAAAGTAATCAAATCCAGAATACTTCAACCCAAGATCACTCTCGCGACTCAGAAATATCATACCAATACTCCATTTCACTTTCGTCACATTTTCAGACCATCAGAACGCTTAAAACAGTTCGCCGGAATTTTCTGCAAAAGTCGCCGGAAAAACGTATTCATCCTCAAACGGTAAATCTTTCAATATTCGTTGTAGTTCAACAATTATTAGACTATTTCTAACTCAGACCTCTCAATTGAAATCGAATTCAGGCGCTGTATTCAACTAATTCCAGTTCGCCGGAACTCCCTTGAAAATCTTTATTTCCGTCTGTGAAACGGTAAGGACCTTCAAACACATCGTTAACGTTTGTCTATCACTTCAATTCCACATTCGACTAATCAAGACAGTTAATTATCTCGTTCAGTTGAAGAGCATAAAAACAGGGACCGACACATTGCCGGAAATCTGAAATAAACCGTTCATCGGTATGTTCATCTCTAATTACCGTCTCTGCCTTTTCATTTAAGTTTTAATAATGTTTGTAAATAGTAAAAACAAGGAACGAGTTAGTATATTAGTTGACTGTAATTTGAATGAAGAAGATGAAGCTAATTAAACTATAAGTATATTTAAAACTAGTAAAATGAACGGGTTAGACACACAGTCCAGCGGTGGACTGTGTGCAAAATACATACGCATGTCCCGAGTTCGATTCCTGCTATACGCACTCCTTATATAATAAAATGCCTTTTTGTTAAAAAACTAAACCGGGATAACTCAGTTAGTTGTTAAGTGTAATAAAAACCGAGATAATAACCAGGTTAGACACACAGTCCAGCGGTGGACTGTGTGGTGCAACATTAAACCATACGTAGCGCGTTCGAAACCCGTCACTAGCACCGAGTGTTGAATTAAAATGTTTTTATCATTAAAAGAATTTCGGTTAAACTGAATAAGTGTATAAATATAATTAAAAACCAGATTATATCGGGTTAGACACGTAGCTCAGTTGGTAGAGCTGCGTGCACGCGTACGGGAGGTCTCGGGTTCGAGCCTCACCCAGCGCAAACCATGTCCTTGACCGAACCGGTCAACAAGTCAACAGGTCAACGGTCAACGGTCAACGCAAAATAAACAACTTTTTTATATTTTTATTTATTTAATTTAATTTAAAAATCAATTAAAAAACTTAAAAATAACATTTTTAAAGATAGAAAATAGCCATAAACTCACAAAAATATATCTAAAAATTTCATTAAAATCCTTAATAAAATCCACTCATTTAATATATTTTTCCGGTATTATTTAGGTTAGTATTCCTCGTTGTTCCGCTCATCTAATTCGTGCGCATCTTACCATCTCCAATCCAACGCACCCGAGGTGAGTGAATTCTTACAAATTCCCCGTTTAATCACGTTTTGGGGTGTATCATGTGTCTTGATTTATATATTATACTTAAACCATTGTGCATACATCATATCATGAACTAGTGTATTCAGTTTGTTTATGTTGTGTAGTTATTGTTGGATGCAAGTTTATTATTTTCTGTACATGCAATTTCATAGGCCGCCGCTCCCCATTACATTATGAGCGTTGAGCATGTTCCCCATTTCATTATGAGGTTGAACCTGGCGTGCCCACATACGATCGGCTCCGTTTGATTGAGCCTTGATCGCACAGACATTTTCATTTTCAGTACATGCAATACGATCGGCTCCGTTTGATTGAGCCTTGATCGCACAGTTCATTTATGTTATTTATCGTATGTTGTTGGTATGTTAATGTATGCTGTCAAATGTTATTGTATGTTATGGATGTGACTGATATTTGCCACTGCTTGATTATTTACATTTGCTCATCTATGATTATGCATAATTTTTCATTGATAAACTAACAAGAAATTCATTAATAAATGTTTATCTAATAAGGTTCACTCGCCAACTTATGTTGACCCAAAAACCCCCATTTTTACACATGATACAGGTGAACCAGCAGCAGCTAGGAACACATAGGACTTGGACTAGAAGAATAAAACGAATTAGAGTTGGGATTGTTATGTTTGGTTTATTTTCTTTGTATTGAATGAACATGTTTGGATATTTGGAAATGTAACTTTGACTTTATTAAATATTAAACATATTAGTAAATGTCATGAGCTTTGGTGATAACCCAATTATGCCCCGACTCTTATTCCGCTGCGGGTCGGGGTGTGACAGATTGGTATCAGAGCCATGACTATAGGGATATAGGATAGGTTATTAGACCCATAGAGCCTATACTATAGTCGATTAGAAATTATAAGATTTTTGTGTGTTACATGCCAAATTTCATGATGTTTATATGTTTTATGTTAAATGTTACATTCAATATTATGCAAGCATGTTCATAAGTATGTATTATCATATAATGCCTATCATGAATCATATACTCATAACATATCACATCCATGAAAGCACACACCACATCATGATTGCTTTTACAATGATTTTTGTGTTTTCAAATCTCATCAAAGTGAGTTCTCATGACGGGCATGTAGTAACTGGAAGGGTACCAGTACCGGTAGTCGGAACGTCCTGTCTAGGCTGGCATTCGTATAAATCCAAAATAAAGGACCAGTTTGCCTACCTGGGGACTAATGATGAGAGTACAAAGTACCTATTAGGCCAAAGCATGCTATACCAAACGTCGTGTGAGCTAACCCCACTTTGAGTTGTCATTGTGTCTACACCTGGACACGTTCCGACCAAACATCTCATGAACATATTTTGTGGTTTGCATTCGGGGGATGCGAGTGTTAAATTGCCAATACTAATGTGAATCCTACCAAGCCAATAGCCATGGGGGCCCACATGACTATGTAGGTGAAGGTATGGGGGACATTTGAGGCCCAACATGAGCGAACCCAAGACATCCTATGGATGTAGTTGCATTATTGATATTTATGTTATTTTCATTTTCTTAAAGACACATGACACCTAAAAAGACACTATAAACTCACAATCTTCTCGTTGTATGATCCTGTAGATGTCGTCTAGACAACAACGAAGGGGTAAAAGATCAGGAAGGTCTCAGGAACGTTTGGCCACACAGATCGCGAAACAAATGGCCACGATACTGTCTGACATTGTGGTTCAAGTGCAACAAGCCCTCGCTACAAATCCTACTAACCCTCCCCAACAACATGACCAGGACATCGACAACCCTCCTACCAGCAAGTGTTCATACAAACATTTCAAGTCTTGTGATCCTCCTAAATTTGAAGGGACTGAGGGTGTCACTGCTCTCCTACATTGGTTCGAGGAGATGGAAAACACCTTTCTGAACTGCGATTGTCCTGAGGATCGCAAGGTTCGTTACGCTACCGGGAGACTATTTGGGGTAGCTCTCACTTGGTGGAATACTGAGAAAGGGAAGAGGGGAACTGAAGATGCAATGGCCTTAACTTGGGAGGAGTTAAGGGAAATCATGACTAGGCGTTTTAGTCCTAGAAGTGAAATTAAAAAGTTGGAGGATGAATTTCATGCTCTAAAGCAAAAGGAGGGTGATCACACTACCTATAACAAGAGGTTCTTGGAGTTGAACCAAATGGTTCCAAATTTGTTTACCCCAACCTATCGTCTGATCGAGCATTATATTTGAAGACTTCCCTCGAAAATCCAAGATTCAGTTCTCAGCATCTCACCAGTAACTCTTGAAGCTGCTATGGAGCTAGCAACTGAACTGACCCAGAACCGAATTCGCAATGGGAAGTTCAAAGAAGAGAAAAAGAAAGCCCCTGTTGAGGGTCAAACATCAAACCATCCCATCTCTTCCTCTAAGTTTGCTAACAAGAGGAAGCGCAACACCAGAAATTTTGCAGTTACTCAAACCAACACCCCTATTCCTGCTGCACCCATTACTCAAGTCACTCCTTCACCCGCACCATACAGAAGACCTTACACTGGCCCGTTACCAAAATGTAACTGTTGCCAATATCACCATTCCCCTGATCATCCTTGCCAATATTGCACCGGCTGCGGTCGCGCAGGTCATACTGTTCAAACCTGCCGCATGCCTCAACGGACGAACCGCCACCAACCTTTAACCCAAACCCACCAACAAATAATGGGCCAAGCCCAACAACCCCTACTACTACCACCCACCCAACATTTAGCCCAAACATATTACCAGCCCAATTATCCTATGGGTCAACCAATGCGGGCTTGCTACAATTGCGGCGACCCAAGCCATTTCAGAAACACTTGTCCAAGGTTGGTTAATATTATTCATGCTCAGGCTCAAGCCAACCCGGTGAATCAAGCAAACCAAGCTCCTCCACCTGCAAGAGGAAGAGCTTTCAATATCAACGCTAACCAGGCCAGAGCTGATGGCAATGTGGTTAACGGTACGTTCCTTATAAATGGTAGATATGCATCTATGTTATTTGATACTGGTGCGGATAGAAGTTTTGTGTCTTTAGAGTTTGAACCTATCTTAAACAAAAATCGGGATAAGCTCACGGAATCCATAACGGTAGAAGTTGCGGACGGGAAACCAGTTTCATTAGACTCTATTTTACGCAACTGTACACTCACCTTAAATGATCACGATTTCTCAGTCGACCTTATTCCTATGAAGATGGGAAGTTTTGACATCATAATCGGTATGGATTGGCTCAGTCGACATCAGGCGGAAGTTGTATGTCGTGAAAAATTTATTCGTATTCCTCTTTCAAACGGTCAGACTCTTCGAATCATTGGAGAAACCTCGTCTAAAGGGCTCAGCCTAATGTCTTGTCTTCAAGCTCAAAAATATCTTCGCAAGAATTATGTCGCGTTTTTAGCTCATATCATCAAAAAGGGAACCATGGAGAAGAAACTTGAAGACATTCCTGTAGTAAAAGATTTCCCACAAGTTTTTCCTGACGACATTTCAGGACTTCCTCCAGTTAGAGACGTCGAATTCCGTATTGATCTTATACCTGGTGCTACACCAGTTGCAAAGTCTCCTTATAGGTTAGCCCCCTCTGAAATGCAAGAGCTAGCCAGTCAATTACAAGAGTTGACTGATAAGGGATTCATACGTCCCAGTTCGTCGCCTTGGGGTGCATCTGTTCTTTTTGTAAAGAAGAAAGATGGATCGTTTCGTATGTGCATCGACTACAGAGAGCTCAACAAGTTAACAATCAAGAATCGCTATCCTTTACCTCGCATTGATGATCTTCTTGACCAACTACAAGGTGCCAGCTGCTTTTCAAAAATCGACCTTCGATCTGGCTATCATCAACTTAGAGTGCATGAAGAAGACGTCCCTAAGACTGCTTTTCGAACTCGTTATGGCCACTATGAATTCATGGTTATGCCATTTGGTTTAACCAACGCACCAGCTGTCTTCATGGACCTAATGAACAGAGTCTGCAAATCTTGATCGATTTGTTATAGTCTTCATCGACGATATTCTTATTTATTCAAAATCTAAATCTGATCATGAGCATCATCTTCGACTCATCCTTACACTTCTAGAAAAGGAAAAGCTTTATGCAAAATTCTCCAAATGTGAATTCTGGTTAAAAGAGGTGCAATTCCTCGGGCATGTAGTCAATGACAAGGGAATACATGTCGACCCTTCAAAGATCAAAGCGGTTCAAGAATGGCAAGCTCCACGTACACCAACTGAAGTAAGATCTTTCCTTGGTCTAGCTGGCTATTATCTTCGGTTCATTTCAAACTTCTCTCGCATTGCTGTACCACTCACGGCTTTAACTCATAAGGGAAAACCTTTCATATGGGGACCCAAGCAAGAAGAAGCCTTTCAAACTCTTAAACAAAAAGTTTGTGATGCACCAATCCTCACTCTTCCTGAAGGTTGTGATGACTTTGTAGTCTATTGCGACGCGTCAGGGCAAGGATTAGGCTGCGTTCTAATGCAAAGAGGAAAAGTCATAGCTTATGCTTCGAGACAACTCAAGACACATGAAAAGAACTACACCACTCATGACCTGGAACTTGGAGCCGTTGTGTTCGCTCTGAAGATATGGAGACATTATCTCTATGGTACTAAGTGTGAAATATACACTGACCACAAGAGTCTTCAACATATTTTCAATCAAAAGGAGCTAAACATGAGGCAACGAAGATGGGTCGAACTTCTAAATGATTACGACTGTGAAATTAGATACCACCCTGGTAAAGCAAATGTAGTGGCTGATGCACTTAGTCGAAAGGGTTATGCGAACTCCATTCGTCTTCTATGTTCGCAAATTATAACCGACATTAAAGATCAAATTCGAGAAGCCCAACACGTTTCAATAACAGAAGAAGATGTACGAAAGGAGATGTCCTGTGGAGCTGAGTTAAAAATTGAAACAAAATCTAACGGTATTCTGTACTACCTAGATCGTATTTGGATTCCTAACCACAACAATCTTCGTGAAATCCTTATGAATGAAGCTCACAAAACGCGATATTCTATACACCCAGGAGCCGATAAGATGTATCAAGACCTACGATATACCCATTGGTGGCCTGGAATGAAGAAGGATATTGTCGTGTTTGTTTCCAAGTGCCTTACATGTTCTAAGGTGAAGGCTGAACACCAAAGACCCTCAGGACTTCTAGTCCAACCAGAAATACCTGTATGGAAGTGGGAAAATATAACCATGGATTTCATTACCGGGTTACCTCGCACTTCTGGTGGGTATGACACTATATGGGTAATTATAGACCGACTTACAAAATCAGCTCACTTTATTCCTATCCGCGAAGATTTCAAGAACGAAAAGCTTGCTCGTATTTAATCAACGAAATCGCAAGCCGACATGGGGTACCGTTAAGCATTATTTCTGATCGTGATGGTCGTTTCACCTCACGAACATGGCAAGCAGTACAATCCGCTATGGGCACGCGATTAGATCTCAGTACCGCCTATCATCCTCAAACTGATGGACAGTCTGAGCGCACCATTCAAACTCTTGAAGATATGCTTAGAGCATGTGTCATAGACTTCAAGGGAAATTGGGACGCCCACCTACCATTAGTTGAATTTTCGTACAACAACAGCTATCATTCGAGCATCGGCATGGCACCTTTTGAAGCCTTATATGGTCGTAAGTGCCGATCTCCTGTATGTTGGCACGAAATTGGGGAAGCACAAATTACTGGTCCAGAATTGATCCAAGAAACCACAGACAAGATCCATCAAATTCGAAACAATCTTCTAGCGGCTCAAAGTCGTCAAAAGAATTATGCAGATAAACGACGGAAGCCCTTAAAGTTTAACATTGGTGATCATGTACTACTAAGGGTATCACCGTGGAAGGGAGTAGTTCGTTTTGGTCAAAAGGGCAAGCTAGCACCACGTTACGTAGGACCTTTCAAGATACTCGAAAGAGTAGGTCCTGTAGCATACAAGCTTGATCTACCAGAAGAACTCAACAGGATTCATCCCACATTCCACGTGTCGAACTTGAAGAAGTGCCTCGCCGATGAGAACCTTCACATTCCACTAGAAGATATTCAGATTGATGAATATATGCATTTTATTGAAAGACCTGTAGAGATTATGGACTTCGGAGAGAAACGTCTACGACGAAGTCGCATTCCAATTGTTAGGGTACGCTGGGAGTCGAAACGGGGACCTGAGTTTACTTGGGAACGTGAAGACTCAATGCGCGAGAAATACCCGCATCTTTTTCCTACTACTTCAACTACTTAAATTTCGGGATGAAATTCCTAAAAGTAGGGGATACTGTAACATTTGTAAAAATCGGGTTTTCAAAACCCGCTCCGTTTTGTAATTAAATATCAAGTTATAAAAGTTACGTTGAATATTTATGATTATTTTGATTTAAAACGATACATAATTAATAAATGAACTAAAATATAAAAATTATATTTGATAAAAGTTAAAACAAAATAAATAAATAAATTATGTTGCTGCCGGGACTCGAACCCGGGTCAGCCAAGAACAATTCCAACGACTTAGCATACACTCACATCACCACTCCGCCACTTTGTGTTTTCTGTTATCTCTAGGAAACAAATGAGATTTATATACAGACTAGGTTAACCCGGTTTCGCCATCTGAGAAACGGAAATCGGCAAATCAATCGTCAAATCGTTTGATTTCTCGCGTATTCACGTTCATAACCGATGAACCGATGTCTTTAATCAATTCAGAATTGATTGAGCATCAAGTCTCATCATTATCGGTCTTCATAACCGAAAAGTAATGAAATCCAGAATACTTCAACCCAAGATCACTCTCGCGACTCAGAAATATCATACCAATACTCCATTTCACTTTCGTCACATTTTCAGACCATCAGAACGCTTAAAACAGTTCGCCGGAATTTTCTGCAAAAGTCGCCGGAAAAACGTATTCATCCTCAAACGGTAAATCTTTCAATATTCGTTGTAGTTCAACAATTATTAGACTATTTCTAACTCAGACCTCTCAATTGAAATCGAATTCAGGCGCTGTATTCAACTAATTCCAGTTCGCCGGAACTCCCTTGAAAATCTTTATTTCCGTCTGTGAAACGGTAAGGACCTTCAAACACATCGTTAACGTTTGTCTATCACTTCAATTCCACATTCGACTAATCAAGACAGTTAATTATCTCGTTCAGTTGAAGAGCATAAAAACAGGGACCGACACATTGCCGGAAATCTGAAATAAACCGTTCATCGGTATGTTCATCTCTAATTACCGTCTCTGCCTTTTCATTTAAGTTTTAATAATGTTTGTAAATAGTAAAAACAAGGAACGAGTTAGTATATTAGTTGACTGTAATTTGAATGAAGAAGATGAAGCTAATTAAACTATAAGTATATTTAAAACTAGTAAAATGAACGGGTTAGACACACAGTCCAGCGGTGGACTGTGTGCAAAATACATACGCATGTCCCGAGTTCGATTCCTGCTATACGCACTCCTTATATAATAAAATGCCTTTTTGTTAAAAAACTAAACCGGGATAACTCAGTTAGTTGTTAAGTGTAATAAAAACCGAGATAATAACCAGGTTAGACACACAGTCCAGCGGTGGACTGTGTGGTGCAACATTAAACCATACGTCGCGCGTTCGAAACCCGTCACTAGCACCGAGTGTTGAATTAAAATGTTTTTATCATTAAAAGAATTTCGGTTAAACTGAATAAGTGTATAAATATAATTAAAAACCAGATTATATCGGGTTAGACACGTAGCTCAGTTGGTAGAGCTGCGTGCACGCGTACGGGAGGTCTCGGGTTCGAGCCTCACCCAGCGCAAACCATGTCCTTGACCGAACCGGTCAACAAGTCAACAGGTCAACGGTCAACGGTCAACGCAAAATAAACAACTTTTTTATATTTTTATTTATTTAATTTAATTTAAAAATCAATTAAAAATACTTAAAAATAACATTTTTAAAGATAGAAAATAGCCATAAACTCACAAAAATATATCTAAAAATTTCATTAAAATCCTTAATAAAATCCACTCATTTAATATATTTTTCCGGTATTATTTAGGTTAGTATTCCTCGTTGTTCCGCTCATCTAATTCGTGCGCATCTTACCATCTCCAATCCAACGCACCCGAGGTGAGTGAATTCTTACAAATTCCCCGTTTAATCACGTTTTGGGGTGTATCATGTGTCTTGATTTATATATTATACTTAAACCATTGTGCATACATCATATCATGAACTAGTGTATTCAGTTTGTTTATGTTGTGTAGTTATTGTTGGATGCAAGTTTATTATTTTCTGTACATGCAATTTCATAGGCCGCCGCTCCCCATTACATTATGAGCGTTGAGCATGTTCCCCATTTCATTATGAGGTTGAACCTGGCGTGCCCACATACGATCGGCTCCGTTTGATTGAGCCTTGATCGCACAGACATTTTCATTTTCAGTACGTGCAATACGATCGGCTCCGTTTGATTGAGCCTTGATCGCACAGTTCATTTATGTTATTTATCGTATGTTGTTGGTATGTTAATGTATGCTGTCAAATGTTATTGTATGTTATGGATGTGACTGATATTTGCCACTGCTTGATTATTTACATTTGCTCATCTATGATTATGCATAATTTTTCATTGATAAACTAACAAGAAATTCATTAATAAATGTTTATCTAATAAGGTTCACTCGCCAACTTATGTTGACCCAAAAACCCCCATTTTTACACATGATACAGGTGAACCAGCAGCAGCTAGGAACACATAGGACTTGGACTAGAAGAATAAAACGAATTAGAGTTGGGATTGTTATGTTTGGTTTATTTTCTTTGTATTGAATGAACATGTTTGGATATTTGGAAATGTAACTTTGACTTTATTAAATATTAAACATATTAGTAAATGTCATGAGCTTTGGTGATAACCCAATTATGCCCCGACTCTTATTCCGCTGCGGGTCGGGGTGTGACAGTGGAGATTTTCATCAGCGAGGCACTTCTTCAAGTTTGATACGTGGAATGTGGGATGAATCCTGTTGAGTTCTTCTTATAGATCAAGCTTGTATGCTACAGGTCCTACTCTTTCAAGTATCTTGAAAGGTCCTACGTAGCGTGGTGCTAGCTTGCCTTTTTGACCAAAATGAACTACTCCCTTCTACGGTGATACTTTTAGAAGTACATGATCACCAATGTTAAACTCCAAAGGCTTCTGTCGTTTATCTGCATAACTCTTCTGACGACTTTGAGCCGCTAGAAGATTGTTTCGAATTTGATGGATCTTGTCTGTGGTTTCTTGAATCAATTCTGGACCAGTGATTTGAGCTTCTCCAATTTCGTGCCAGCATACTGGAGATAGGCACTTACGACCATATAAAGCTTCAAAAGGTGCCATGCCGATGCTTGAATGATAGCTATTGTTGTACGAAAATTCAACTAATGGTAGATGAGCGTCCCAATTTCCCTTGAAGTTTATGACACATGCTCGAAGCATATCTTCAAGAGTTTGAATGGTGCGTTCAGATTGTCCATCAGTTTGAGGATGATAGGCGGTAGTGAGATCTAATCGCGTACCCAAAGTGGCTTGTACTGCTTGCCATGTTCGTGAAGTTAAACGACCATTACGATCTGAAATAATGCTTAACGGTACACCATGTCGGCTTACGATTTCGCTGATATAAATACGAGCTAGCTTTTCGTTCTTGAAATCTTCGCGGATAGGAATAAAGTGTGCTGATTTTGTAAGTCGGTCAATTATTACCCATATAGTGTCATACCCACCAGAAGTGCGAGGTAACCCGGTAATGAAGTCCATGGTTATATTTTCCCACTTCCATACAGTTATTTCAGGTTGGACCGGAAGTCCTGAGGGTCTTTGGTGTTCAGCTTTCACCTTGGAACATGTAAGGCACTTAGAAACAAAAACAGCAATATCCTTTTTCATTCCAGGCCACCAATAGGAATATCGTAGGTCTTGATACATCTTATCGGCTCCTGGGTGAATAGAGTTTCGCGTTTTGTGAGCTTCATTCATAAGAAATTCACGAAGGTTGTTGTGGTCAGGAATCCATATACGATCTAGATAGTACAGAATACCGTCAGACTTAGTTTCAATCTTAAGTTCAGCTCCACAGGACAGCTCCTTTCGTACGTCGTCTTCCGTTACTGAAACATGTTGGGCTTCTCGAATTTGATCTTTAATATCGGTTATGATTTGCGAACGTAGAAGACGAATGGAGTTCGCATAACCTTTTCGACTGAGTGCATCAGCCACCACATTTGCTTTGCCAGGGTGGTACCGAATTTCATAGTCGTAGTCATTTAGAAGTTCGACCCATCTTCTTTGCCTCATGTTTAACTCCTTTTGATTGAAGATATGTTGAAGACTCTTATGGTCAGTGTATATTTCACACTTAGTACCGTAGAGATAATGTCTCCATATCTTAAGAGCGAACACAACGGCTCCAAGTTCTAGGTCATGGGTGGTGTAGTTCTTCTCATGCGTCTTGAGTTGTCTTGAAGCATAAGTTATAACCTTTCCTCTTTGCATTAGAACACAGCCTAATCCTTGCCCTGACGCGTCGCAATAGACCACGAAGTCATCACAACCTTCAGGAAGAGTGAGGATTGGTGCATCACAGAGTTTTTGTTTAAGGGTTTGGAAGGCTTCTTCTTGCTTGGGTCCCATATGAAAGGTTTTCCCTTATGAGTTAAAGCCGTGAGTGGTACAACAATGCGTGAGAAGTTTGAAATGAAACGACGATAATAACCAGCCAAACCAAGAAAAGATCTTACTTCAGTTGGTGTACGTGGCGCTTGCCATTCTTGTACCGCTTTGATCTTTGAGGGGTCGACATGTATTCCCTTGTCATTGACTACATGCCCAAGGAATTGTACCTCTTTTAACCAGAATTCGCATTTGGAGAATTTGGCGTAAAGCTTTTCATTTTTTAGGAGTGTAAGGATGAGTCGAAGATGGCGCTCATGATCAGACTTAGACTTTGAATAAATGAGAATGTCGTCGATGAAGACTATAACAAATCGATCAAGATAAGGTTTGCAGACTTTGTTCATTTGGTCCATGAGGACTGCTGGAGCGTTGGTTAAACCAAATGGCATGACCATGAATTCATAATGACCATAACGAGTTCAGAATGCGGTCTTTGGGACGTCTTCTTCATGTACTCTAAGTTAATGATAACCAGACCGAAGGTCGATTTTTGAAAAGCAGTTGGCACCTTGAAGTTGGTCAAGAAGATCATCAATGCGAGGTAATGGATAGCGATTCTTGATTGTTAATTTGTTGAGTTCTCTGTAGTTGATGCACATGCGAAACGATCCATCTTTCTTCTTTACAAAAAGGACAGGTGCACCCCAAGGCGAGGAGCTTGGACGTATGAATCCCTTGTCAGTCAACTCTTGCAATTGACTGGCTAGCTCTTGCATTTCAGAGGGGGCTAACCTAAAAGGAGACTTTGCAACTGGTGTAGCACCAGGTACGAGATCGATGCGAAATTCAACTTCTCTTACTGGAGGAAGTCCTGAAATGTCATCAGGAAAAACTTGTGGAAAGTCTTTTACTACTGGGATGTCTTCGAGTTTCTTCTCCCTAGTTCCCTTTTTGACGATATGGGTTAAAAATGCGACATAATTCTTGCGAAGATATTTTTGAGCTTGAAGACACGACATTAATCTGAGCCCTTTCGATGGGGTTTCTCCAAAGATTCGTAGAGTCTGACCGTTTGGAAGAGGAATGCGTATAAACTTTTCGCGGCATACAACTTCTGCTTGATGTTGACTGAGCCAGTCCATACCAATTATGATATTAAAACTTCCCAACTTCATAGGAATAAGGTCAACTGGAAAGTCGTGATCGTTTAAGGTGAGTGTACAGTTGCGTATAATAGAGTTTAATGAGACAGGTTTCCCGTCTGCAACTTCTACTGTTATGGATTCCATGAGCTTATCACGAGTTTGGTTTAGGATAGGTTCAAACTCTAAGGACACAAAACTTTTATCCGCGCCAGTATCAAATAACATGGATGCATATCTACCATTGATAAGGAACGTACCGTTAACCACATTGCTGTCAGCTCTAGCCTGATTAGCGTTGATGTTGAAAGCTCTTCCTCTTGCAGGTGGAGGAGCTTGGTTCGCTTGATTCACCGGATTGGCTTGGGCCTGAGCATGAATAATGTTCACCAACCTTGGACAAGTGTTTCTAAAATGGTTTGGGTCTCCACAATTGTAGCAAGCCCACATAGGTTGTACCATAGGATAGTTGGGTTGGTAATATGTTTGGGCTAAATGTTGGGTAGGTGGTAATAGTAGGGGTTGTTGGGCTTGACCCATTATTTGCTGGTGGGTTTGGGTTGAAGGCTGGTGGCGGTTCGTTCGCTGAGGCATGCGGCAGGTTTGAACAGTATGACCTGCGCGACCACAGCCGGTGCAATGTTGGCAAGGATGATCAGGAGAATGGTGGTATTGGCAACGGTTGCATTTTGGTAACGGGCCAGAGTATGGTCTTTTGTATGGTGCAGGTGAAGAGGCGACTTGGGTAATGGGTGCAGCAGGAATAGGGAAATTGGTTTGAGTGACAGCGAAGTTTCTGATGTTACGCTTCCTCTTGTTAGCAAACTTAGAGGAGGAGGTGGAATGGTTTGAAGTTTGACCCTCAACAGGGGCTTTCTTTTTCTCTTCTTTAAACTTACCGTTGCGAATTCGATTCTCGGTCAGTTCAGTGGCTAGTTCCATAGCAGCTTCAAGTGTTACTGGTGAAATGCTGAGAACTGAATCTTGAATTTTCGAGGGAAGTCCTCGAATATAATGCTCGATCAAACGATAAGTTGGGGTGAACAAGTTAGGGACCATTTGGTTCAATTCTAAGAACCTCTTGTTGTAGGAAGTATGATCTCCCTCCTTTTGCTTCAAAGAATGAAATTCGTCCTCCAACTTTTTAATTTCACTCCTAGGACAGAAACGCCTAGTCATGATTTCCCTTAACTCCTCCCACGTTAAGGCCATTGCATCATCAATTCCCCTCTTCCCCTTTTCAGTATTCCACCAGGTGAGAGCTACCCCAAATAGTCTCCCGGTTGCGTATCGTACTTTGCGATCCTCAGGACAATCGCAGTTGAGGAAGGTGTTTTCCATTTCCTCAAACCAGTGGAGGAGAGCAGTGAAACCTTCGGTCCCTTCAAATTTAGGTGGATCGCAAGACTTGAAATGTTTATATGAGCACTTGCTGGTAGGAGGGTTGCCGATGTTCTGGTCATTCTGTTGGGGAGGATTAGTGGGATTTGTGGCGAGAGCTTGTTGTACTTGAACCACAATGTCAGGAAGCACCACGGCCATTTGTTTCGCGATTTGTGTGGCCAAGCTTTCGTGAGACCTTCCTGATCTTTTACCCCCTCGTTGTTGTCTAGCCGACATCTACAGGAACATACATAAGAAGATTGTGAGTTTATGGAGTCTTTTTAGGTGTCATGTGTCTTTAAGAAAATGAAAATAACATAAATATCAATAATGCAACTACATCCATAGGATGTCTTGGGTTTGCTCATGTTGGGCCTCAAATGTCCCCCATACCTTCACATGTATAGTCATGTGGGCCCCCATGACTATTGGCTTGGTAGGATTCACATTAGTATTGGCGATTTAACACTTGCATCATCCGAATGCAAACCACAAAATATGTTTACGAGATGTATGGTCGGAATGTATCCAGGTGTAGACACAATGACAACTCAAAGTGGGGTTAGCTCACACGACGTTTGGTATAGCATGCTTTGGCCTAATAGGTACTTCGTACTCTCATCGTTAGTCCCCAGGTAGGCAAACTGGTCCTTTATTTTGGATTTATACGAATGCCAGCCTAGACAGGACGTTCCGACTACCGGTACTGGTACCCTTCCAGTTACTACATGCCCGTCATGAGAACTCACTTTGATGAGATTTGAAAATACAAAAATCATTGTAAAAGCAATCATGAAAATGATGTGGTGTGTGCTTTCATGGATATGATATGTTATGAGAATATGATTCATGATAGGCATTATATGATAATATATACTTATGAACATGCTTGCATAACATTGAATGTAACATTTAACATAAAACATATAAACATCATGAAATTTGGCATGTAACACACAAAAATCTTAAAAATTTCTAATCAACTATAGTATAGGCTCTAAGGGTCTAATAACCTATCATATATCACTATAGTCATGGCTCTGATACCAATCTATCACACCCCGACCCGCAGCAGAATAAGAGTCGGGGCATGATTGGGTTATCACCAAAGCTCATGATATTTACTAATATGTTTCATATTTATTAAAGTCAAAATTACATTCTCAATAATCCAAACATGTCCATACAAATACAAAGAGAAATAGCCAACTAAACAATCCAAGCTCTAAACCAGTTTATTCTTCTAGGCCAATCCTATGTGTTTCTTGCTGCAGCTGGTTCACCTGTATCATGTGTAAAAATGGGGGGTTTTGGGTCAACATAAGTTGGCGAGTGAACCTTGTTAGATAAACATTTATTATTGATTTTCTTGTTATTTTATCAAGGAAAAAATTGTGCATAATCATAAGTGAGCAAATGTAATTAATCAATCAGTAACAATGTCAACCACAATCTATAACATACAATGACATATACTAACTTGCATAAATATATAACATGAATGAAACTGTGCGATCAAGGCTCAATCAAACGGAGCCGATCGTATTGCATGTACTGAAAATGATAAATGTCTGTGCGATCAAGGCTCAATCAAACGGAGCCGATCGTATGTTGGCACGCCAGGTTCACGCTCATAATGTAATGGGGAGCGGCGGCCTATGAAATTGCATGTACTGAAAATAATAAATTAAATCTAACAATAACTATACAAACAGTTGAAACAAGCTGAGTACACATTTGTTCATGATATGATGTATGCACAATGATTTAAATATAATAAATGGCAAGACACATGATACACCCCAAAAACGTGATTAAAACAGGGAATTTATAAAGATTCACTCACATTGGGTGCGTTTGGTTGGAGATGATGAGATGCGCACGAGTTGGAAAGGTTGAACAACGAGTATTAACTAACCTAAATAATAACGGGAAATATAGTAAATGTGTGGATTTTTATTGATAATTTTAATAAGATTTTTAGATATATTTTTGAGAGTTTAAGGTTATTTCCTATCTTTAAAAAACATTATTTTTAAGTATTTTTAATTGATTTTTAAATTAAATTAAATAAATAAAAATATAAAATATGTTTACTTTTTGCGACCGTTGACCGTTGACCGTTTGACTTGTTGACCGGTTTTATTGTGTAATTGTATGCGCCGGGTGAGGCTCGAACCCGAGACCTCCCGTTCGCGTGCACGCAGCTCTACCAACTGAGCTACGTGTCTAACCCGAAATAATTTTGTTTTTAAATATACTTATATACTAACTCAGTTTATTCAAAATTCTTTTATTTTCAAAAATATTTTAAATCGTCGAACCGGTGTCACCAACAGGTCTCGAAACCGGGACCTGTGCTTTAACGCTACACACAGTCCACCGCTGGACTGTGTGTCTAACTTGTTTAATATACAGATTTTTATTATACTTAACATCTAACGTAAGTTAATCCGGTTCAGTTAGAAAAACAAAACATTTTTATTACAGAGCATACGTGTGTCAAGGAATCGAACTCGCGGCGTGTGATATGTATATGCACACAGTCCACCGCTGGACTGTGTGTCTAACCCGAGATAATATCCAGATTTTATTAAACTTATAATCAAACTATCATCGTCTTCTTCGTTACAAAATTACAGTCTGCGATTACACTATTGTATCTTGTTTAATTCGATTGACAAACATTGAACAGACTAATATGAAATGGCAGAGACGATATTTAGAAATAAACATACCGGTGAACGATTTATTTCAGAATTCCGGCAAGTCGTCGGCTCTGTGTTTACGGATTTCTACTGAATGAATAAATTAACAGTTTTGATTAGCTAATTGTGGAATTGAAGTGCTAAACAAGCGTTAACAGAGTGTTTGAATGTCCATACCGTTTTACAGCGGAAGATAAGAACTTTCAGAGATTTTCCGGCGAGCAGGAATTATCCGATAACGACGTCTGAATTTGATTTCAATTGAAAGGTTTGAGTCAGCAATGGCTTAACAATTGATGGACCACGAAGGAATTGAAAGACTTACTGTTTTGATAGAGAATACGGTTTTCCGGCGAAAGTCCGGCGAGTCAAAAAAAACTTCTCCGGCGAACTGAAAGTTGTGCGGAAATGTAATTGGAGGTTTGCAGAGTGTTTTTGAGTCGCGAGAGAGGACAAATATTGAAGTAATCCAAGAATTGAAAGTTTTCGGTTATTAAACCGATTCACTCCCGAATTCAAGTTTCATTCAAAGCAAAATTGATTGGAATTGTCGGTGTATCGGTTAAACTCAGTGAACCGCGAGTAATCAACCGTCTTTGGACGTTTGGTGACTGATTTCAGTTACAGTTGGCGTAACCGGTTGATTTATGTTTGTTTATAAGGTTTATTTGGTTCCTAAAGTTGACAGAAAACAACAAGTGGCGGAGTGGTTATGTGTGTGTGTGATAAATTTCCGGCTGACCCGGGTTAGAGTCCCGGCAGCCTCATTTCCTTTTTAATTATTTTATTTATACTTTTTATCAATTATAACTTTTATAGTTTAGTTTGTTTATTAATTATGTATCATTAAAATCAAAATAAACATAAATACGCAACAAAACATTTATAACTTGATATTCGATTACAAACGGAGCGGGTTTGGAAAAACCCGTTTTTGACAAATGTTACATTTGCTGAAACCATATAAAACATCTTTAACTCCATAGTCAACCCTAGTTACGAATCTAGGACATCTTGGGCGAATTCAGCAGCAGAATTTACGAGTTTTCAGAGTATTCGGAACACGGGAATCATTCGGGTGAAACAGGAAGCGTAGGATTGAAGACTATTCGAGTTTTGTCTCCCGGTTTTCTTTGTTTTCCGTTTCTTTTACTTTTATTGGATGAATTCTTTCTTTAAGACTTGTGTTTTGATTTCCATGACTATGTTTTCTGGCTAAAACCTTATTACTACCTAGGTTAGGATGATTATTTAATAAAGTTTGGATTTTTATTTGGTTTCTGTCATGTATATGGATTTTCTTGAAAAGTAAAGAACTTTGGAACATTGATTTGATGTATATGCGTATCTTGATTTGATTATTAGTTGTTTACTCATTTCACATGAATCTTGATGAATGTCTTTCATAGAATAGATTTGTGTTAATTATCTAATCTTAGCGGGTTTGGTTAATTGTTGGGTGAATTGGCCATTAACCTTAGAAACAATAATCAAAGGATATTCTGATCTTGATATTCAGCTAATCTTGATACTGAGAGGTAATAGGTTATTAATAGGTCTTGAGTGGCATAGCTAGGATTAGGTTTTGAGAGAAGCCGGTTTTAGTTCCCTGACATATTCTCGTCTATTAAACTAAATTGATATCTGTTAGGAAACTTTTTATGTAAGTATTGGATGTAATCAGTCTGTTTCAAAGGAGAAAATAAAAGTCCTGAAGGTCAAAGCAACAAGAAGAAACAAGGCAGGACACCAGAAATGAACAACGCATCTTCTTCATGAATCTGAAACTAATCAAGAACAAGAAAAGACTATCAGAAAAGACCATTCTGATGGATCTGATGATATTTCTGATGGATATCATCAACATCTGGTAAAATCTGATTAGCAGATTTTTCGATGACGTGGACATTAGAAAATCTGATGAACCCACTTGTCTGAAATCGAAGCTCTTCCACAAAATAAAGTAGCAAGTGGACCCTAGAAGATTCAATGAATATGTCAAAAAGCTACTTTAGGCAGTTCAAGTGCATGAATAAACAAATGTTTATTCATGCCCAAGATTTTCTATAAACAGAAAGCTCTCCATCAAAGGACAATGAGTCAAGCTTATCATTCAATACATACGACAAAACTCCATTGCCCTTTCACCTCATAATTTCACAAGTATTCTTTTGTACTAGTCAATAACCTCACAATCACCTTGTAAACCATTTTGTTTCAAAGTGATATAAACTTGAAAATTCTGTAGTTCTTGTGTCTTGAAAGTTTGATTTCTATTTCCGCGCACTATTTTCATATTTGTTGAAATCACTTGCCATATTACGTTAAGTAAAGTTTTTGTCCATCTAGGACCAACAATTGGTATTAGAACTTTTATCTTCTCCTTTGAAACAGACTGATTACATTTTTCTTCAATACTTACATAAAAAGTTTCCTGACAGTTTTCCCCTAAGTATTGTAAGAAAATTAACAACTCATGACAATAGAAAATACTTCAAACAATCGGATACTTAAAAAAATTGAAAGCAAATTTTAACAAAACATTGTTTCAAACATAAAACTAAGAAGTTTTCTTAGTTGATCTTCAGACCACTCTTGTAAACATCTCCCTTTCTTAGCTGCTTCTTGGGCTCAATGGTCTTGTGTGTAGCCTTGTATACATCTTTGTACCATCCTCTAGCAACCTTCCATTCTTCCATTATATTTTCTATTATCTTTCTCAGTTGTTCGTTGTTCTTCCCCTTTTTCTTGAGTTGTTCTTGTTTCTTGTTCATGCAGTCTTTGATGTAGTTAATAGTCTGATTTGAGTATCTACATGTTTCATCAACTCTAAACAGAGCCCTCTCATCATTGAAATCTTTGAACACCACAAATAGTTTAGCTGCTTCAAAGATGACTCTTGTTCTAGCTTTAGAAGCAAGTTCAGCTGGAATGGGTGTGTCTAGAGGAGGTGTGTGCACTTTCTTGTTGTAATCAAAGGTGATGCTTAGATCAAAATCTGCCAGGGCTGCCCTTTATAACTTTCTTCCTGCTTCAGCAATGCTGTTCAAAGCCCTTCTGTTGAAATTTGTTTCCCTTTTTCTTTATCGAAATGTTGTTTCATCTTTATAATATCCAATGGGTGAAGTTCATCAGCCAGATCATTGTCTACAACAGTTGTTACACTGCCATCTAACCTGATCAGGATATACTTGTTTTGTTCATATGTTCCCATGGCTTCGCCTGCATGAGTCGGAGTGTCTACCCTGTCCACTCTAGCTATTGGATTTGTAAGATGCATATGAAGATAAGTCCTATTTCTCCTAAGTCTTGCATCAACTATTCTTGTACTTATAGCACTGAAGGGTCTTTCAAGCTTATCTACCTCATGGTTCCAGTAGTAGTTCTTCAGGTGATGTTTAGGAAACATCATGGTCTCTTGATCAATATCTAGCACTGTGTACTCTTTCTGTATTCCTTCAGGACCTGTTCTGACTTCTTGTAACATTTGTCAAAAACGGGTTTTCCAAACCCGCTTCGTTTGTAATCGAATATCAAGTTATAAATGTTTCGTTGCGTATTTATGTCAATTATAATTTTTAATGATGCATAATTAATATACAAACTAGAATATAAAAGTTATAATTGATAAAAAGTAAAAATAAAATAATTAAAATAAAAATCAGGCTGCCGGTACTCGAACCCGGGTCAGCCGGGTAAGCATAAGACTTATCACACGCACATATAACCACTCCGCCACTTGATGTTTTCTGTGAATTCAAGGAAACAATTAAATTTTATGATCAATCATGAATCAATCTGGTTACGCTAACTGTAACCGAAATCGGTCACCAAACGTCCAAAAAAAACGTTTGATTGTTCGCGGTTTACTGATTTTAACCGATACACCGACACCTCCAATCAATTTAGTCTTGAATGGACTTGAATTCATGTGGGATCGGTTTTAATAACTGAAAAGTCTGCAATTCCTGAAATACTCAAATCATTGTCCCCTCTCGCGACTCAAACACATTCTGCAAACCTTCAATTTCATTTTCGCAAAACTTTCAGTTCGTCGGAGCAGCTTTTTGAACTCGCCGGACTTTCGCCGGAAAACCGTGTCTTCCATCAAATCAGTAAGTCTCTTAATTCTTTCATCGTCTATCAGTTGTTAAGCTATTATTAACTCAAAACCTTCAATCGGAATCAGTTTCAGACGTTGATATCGAATATTTCACTCTCGCCGGAAAACTTCTGAAAATTCTTATCTTCCGCTGTAAAACGGTATAGTCATTCAAACCTTCTGATAACTCTTGTTTAGTACTTCAATTCCACAATTAACTAATCAAAACTGCTAATTTGTTCGCTCAGTCGAAGTTCATAAAAAACAGAGCCGACGCCTTGCCGGAATTCTGAGATAAATTGTTCCTTCGGTATGTTTACTTCCAAAATCGTCTCTGCCATTTCATTTTAGTCTTTTGAATGTTTGTCAATCGAATTAAACAAGAAACAATAGGGTAATCGTAGGCTGTAATTCTGTAACGAAGAAGACGAAGTTAGGTTGATTATAAGTTTAATATAATTTGGATATTATCTCGGGTTAGACACACAGTCCAGCGGTGGACTGTGTGCACACCTATATCACACTCCGCGAGTTCGATCCTTGACACACGTATGCTCTGTAATAAAGATGTTTTATTTTCTAATTGAACCGGATTCACTTACGTTAGATGTTAAGTATAATAAAAATCGGTATATTAACCAGGTTAGACACACAGTCCAGCGGTGGACTGTGTGCAACACTAACCCACAGGTCCCGGGTTCGAGACTTGTTGCACGCTCCGGTTCGATGATTTAAAACACTTTTTGAAAATAAAAGAATTTTGAATAAACTGAATTAGTATATAAATATAATTAAAAACAGAATTATTTCGGGTTAGACACGTAGCTCAGTTGGTAGAGCTGCGTGCACGCGTACGGGAGGTCTCGGGTTTGAGTCCTGCCCGGCGTATACATTCACACAATAGAACCGGTCAAACAGTCAAACAGTCAATGGTCAATGGTCAACGCAAAAGTCAATTTTTTTATATATTTTTATTTATTTAATTTAATTTAAAAATCAACTAAAAATACTTAAAAATAATGTTTTTAAAGATAGGAAATAGCCTTAAACTCACAAAAATATATCTAAAAAAATTCTATTAAAATTATTAATAACATCCACTCATTTACTATACCTTCCGTTATTATTTAGGTTAGTTAATCCTCGTTGTTCAATCCTTCAAACTCGTGCGCATCTCATCATCTCCAACCGAACGCACCCAATGTGAGTGAATCTCTAAAAATTCCCCGTTTTAATCACGTTTTTGGGGTTTATCATGTGTCTTACCATTTATTATATTTAAATCATTGTGCATACATCATAATATGAACAAATGTGTATTCAGCATGTATCAACTGTTTGTGTGGTTATCGTTTAGATTTAATTTATTATTTTCAGTACATGCAATATCATAGGCCGCCGCTCCCCATTACATTATGAGCGTGAACCGGGCGTTGCCAACATACGATCGGCTCCGTTTGATTGAGCCTTAATCGCACAGACATTCATCATAGGCCGTCCGTTCCCCATTACATTATGAGCGTGAAGGTGACGTTGCCAACATATACAGTTTCATTCATGTTATGTATTCATGCAAGTTCATATGTTATTGTATGTTATAGTTTGTGGTTGTTATTGTTATTGTATGATTATTTACATTTGCTCATATATGACTATTGCACAACTTTTACTTGATAAAGATAACAAGAAATCAATAATAAATGTTTATCTAACGAGGTTCACTCGCCAACTTATGTTGACCCAAAAACCCCCATTTTACACATGATACAGGTGATCCAGCTGCAGCAAGAAACACATAGGATTGGCTTAGAAGAATAAACTGGTTTAGAGCTTGGATTGTTTAGTTGATTATTTTTCTTTGTATTTGTATGAACATGTTTGGATTATTGAGAATGTAATTTTGACTTAAATGAATATGAAACATATTAGTAAATATCATGTGCTTTGGTGATAACCCAATTATGCCCTGACTCTTATTCCGCTGCGGGTCGGGGTGTGACAGATTGGTATCAGAGCCATGACTATAGGGATATAGGATAGGTTATTAGACCCTTAGAGCCTATACTATAGTTGATTAGAATTTTTAAAATTTTTGTGTGTTATATGCCAAATTTCATGATGATTATATGTTTTATGTTTAATGTTACATTCAATGTTATGCAAGCATGTTCATAAGTACATATTATTATATAATGCCTATCATGAATCATATTCTCATAACATATCATATCCATGCGAGCACACACCACATCATTTTCATGATTGTTTTTGCAATGATTTTTGTATTTACGAATCCCATCAAAGTGAGTTCTCATGACGGGCATGTAGTAACTGGAAGGGTACAAATACCGGTAGTCGGAACGTCCTGTCTAGGCTGGAATTCGTATAAATCCAAAATAAAGGACTAGTTTGCCTACCTGGGGACTGACGATGAGAGTAAGAAGTACCTATTAGGCCAAAACATGTTATACCAAACGTCGTGTGAGCTAACCCCACTTTGAGTTGTCATTGTGTCTACACCTGGACACATTCCGACCATACATCTCGTAAACATATTTGTGGTTTTCATTCGGGTGATGCGAGTGTTAAACAACCAATACTAATGTGAATCCTACCAAGCCAATAGTCATGGGGGCCCACATGACTATACAGGTGAAGGTATGGGGGACATTTGAGGCCCAACATGAGCAAACCCAAGACATCCTATGGATGTAGTTGCATTATTGATATTTATGTTATTTTCATTTTCTTTAAGACACATGACACCTAAAAAGACTCCATAAACTCACAACCTTCTTATGTATGTTCCTGTAGATGTCGGCTAGACAACAACGAGGGAGTAGAAGATCAGGAAGGTCTCACGAACGCTTGGCCACTCAAATCGCAAAACAAATGGCCGCGGTGCTTCCTGACATTGTGGTTCAAGTACAACAAGCTCTCGCCACAAATCCCACTAATCCTCCCCAGCAAGAAGACCAGAACATCGGCAACCCGTCTACCAAAAAGTGCTCATATAAACATTTCAAGTCTTGCGATCCTCCTAAATTTGAAGGGACCGAAGGTGTCACTGCTCTCCTCCACTGGTTTGAGAAAATGGAAAACACCTTCCTCAACTGTGATTGTCCCGAGGATCGCAAGGTACGATACGCAACCGGGAGACTATTTGGGGTAGCTCTTACCTGGTGGAATACTGAAAAGGGTAAGAGGGGAATCGATGATGCAATGGCCTTAACGTGGGAGGAGTTAAGGGAAATCATGACGAGACGATTCTGTCCTAGAAGTGAGATTAAAAAGTTAGAAGATGAATTTCATTCATTGAAGCAAAAGGAGGGAGATCATACTTCCTACAACAAGAGGTTCTTAGAGTTGAACCAAATGGTCCCTAACTTGTTCACCCCAGTTTACCGCTTAATCGAGCATTATATTCGAGGTCTTCCCTCGAAAATTCAAGATTCAGTTCTCAGCACTTCGCCAGCAATACTTGAAGCTGCTATGGAACTAGCTACTGAACTGACCGAGAATCGAATTCGCAACGGTAAATTTAAAGAGGAGAAAAAGAAAGCCCCCGTTGAGGGCCAAACTTCAAACCATTCCACCTCTTCCTCTAAGTTTGCTAACAAGAGGAAACGTAACACCAGAAACTTCGCTGTCACACAAACCAATTTCCCTATCCCTGCTGCACCCATTACCCAAGTTGCCCCCTCACCTGCGCCATACAAAAGGCCATACTCTGGCCCATTACAAAAATTCAACCGTTGACAATACCACCATTTTCCTGATCATCCCTGCCAACATTGCACCGGTTGTGGTCGCGCAGGTCATACGGTTCAAACTTGTCGCATACCTCAGCGAACGAACCGCCACCAGCCTTCAACCCAAACCCACCAACAAATAATGGGTCAAGCCCAACAACCCCTACTACTACCACCTACCCAACATTTAGCCCAATCATACTACCAACCCAACTATCCCATGGTGCAACCTATGCGGGCTTGCTACAATTGTGGAGATCCAAGCCACTTTAGAAACACTTGTCCACGTTTGGTGAACATTATACATGCTCAAGCCCAAGCAAATCCGGTGAATCAAGCTAACCAAGCTCCTCCACCTGCAAGAGGAAGAGCTTTCAACATCAACGCTAATTAGGCTAGAGCGGACAGCAATGTGGTTAACGCTACGTTTCTTATCAACGGTAGTTATGCATCCATGTTGTTTGATACTGGCGCGAATAAAAGTTTTGTGTCTTTAGAGTTTGAACCCATCCTAAACCAAATTCGTGATAAGCTCATGGAATCCATAACAGTAGAAGTTGCTGACGGAAAACCGGTCTCATTAAACTCTATTATACGCAATTGTACTCTCACCTTAAACGATCACGACTTTCCAGTTGACCTCATTCCTATGAAGTTGGGAAGCTTTGACATTATAATTGGTATGGACTGGCTCAGCCAACATCAGGCTGAGGTTGTATGTCGCGAAAAGTTTATACGCATTCCTCTTACAAACGGTCAGACTCTACGAATCTTCGGGGATACCCCATCGAAAGGGCTCAGATTAATGTCCTGTCTTCAAGCCCAAAAATATCTTCGCAAGAATTATGTCGCATTTTAACCCATGTCATCAAAAAGGGAACCATGGAGAAGAAACTCGAAGACATCCCAGTAGTAAAAGATTTCCCGCAAGTATTTTCCAAACGACATTTCAGGACTTCCTCCCATGAGAGAAGTCGAATTTCGTATCGATCTTATACCTGGTGCTACACCAGTTGCAAAGTCTCCTTATAGGTTAGCCCCCTCTGAAATGCAAGAGCTAGCCAGTCAATTGCAAGAATTGACTGACAAAGGATTTATACGTCCTAGCTCCTCGCCTTGGGGTGCACCTGTTCTTTTTGTGAAGAAAAAAGATGGAACGTTTCGCATGTGCATCGACTACAGAGAACTCAACAAGTTAACGATCAAGAATCTCTATCCATTACCTCGCATTGATGATCTTCTTGACCAACTTCAAGGCGCCAGCTGTTTTTCAAAAATCGACCTTCGTTCTGGATATCATCAACTCAGAGTACATGAAGAAGACGTCCCAAAGACCGCTTTCCGAACTCGTTATGGACATTATGAATTCATGGTCATGCCATTTGGTTTAACAAACGCTCCAGCTGTCTTCATGGATTTAATGAACAGAGTCTGCAAACCCTATCTTGATCGTTTTGTTATAGTCTTCATCGACGACATCCTCATTTATTCAAAGTCTAAGTCTGATCATGAACGGCATCTTCGACTCATCCTTACACTCTTAGAGAATGAAAAGCTTTACGCCAAATTCTCCAAATGCGAATTCTGGTTAAAAGAGGTACAATTTCTTGGACATGTAGTCAATGACAAGGGAATACATGTCGACCCCTCAAAAATCAAA
This sequence comes from Scalesia atractyloides, assembly GCA_947069175.1. Classification (NCBI taxonomy): domain Eukaryota; kingdom Viridiplantae; phylum Streptophyta; class Magnoliopsida; order Asterales; family Asteraceae; genus Scalesia; species Scalesia atractyloides. The sequence continues at coordinate 36,355,352 of CAMTDV010000017.1, read as the reverse complement.
GCGGTACAAGAATGGCAAGCGCCATGTACACCAACTGAAGTAAGATCATTCCTTGGTCTGGCTGGTTATTATCGCCGTTTCATTTCAAACTTCTCTCGCATTGCTGTACCACTAACGGCTTTAACTCATAAGGGAAAACCCTTCATATGGGGACCCGAACAAGAAGAAGCCTTCCAAACCCTTAAACAAAGACTCTGTGATGCACCAATCCTCACTCTTCCTGAAGGTTGTGATGACTTCGTGGTTTATTGCAAAGCGTCAGGGCAAGGATTAGGCTGTGTTCTAATGCAAAGAGGAAAGGTTATAGCTTATGCTTCGAGACAACTCAAAACTCATGAGAGGAACTACACCACCCATGACCTAGAACTTGGAGCCGTTGTGTTCGCTCTTAAGATATGGAGACATTATCTCTACGGAACTAAGTGTGAAATATACACTGACCACAAGAGTCTTCAACATATCTTCAATCAAAAGAAGTTAAACATGAGGCAACGAAGATGGGTCGAACTTCTAAATGACTATGACTGTGAAATTCGGTACCACCCTGGCAAGGCAAATGTGGTGGCTGATGCACTCAGTCGAAAGGGTTATGCGAACTCCATTCATCTTCTATGTTCGCAAATCATAACTGACATTAAAGATCAAATTCGAGAAGCCCAACATGTTTCAGTAACGGAAGACGACGTACGAAAGGAGCTGTCCTGTGGAGCTGAAATTAAAATTGAAACTAAATCTGACGGTATTCTGTACTATCTGGATCGCATATGGATTCCAGACCACAAAAACCTTCGTGAATTTCTTATGAATGAGGCTCACAAAACACGATACTCTATACACCCAGGAGCCGATAAGCAAGACCTTCGATACACCTATTGGTGGCCTGGAATGAAAAAGGATATTGTTGTTTTTGTTTCCAAGTGCCTTACATGTTCCAAGGTGAAAGCTGAACACCAAAGACCCTCAGGACTTCTGGTCCAACCTGAAATACCTGTATGGAAGTGGGAAAACATAACCATGGACTTTATTACCTGGTTACCTCGCACTTCTGGTGGGTATGACACTATATGGGTAATCATTGATCGTCTTACAAAATCAGCTCACTTTATTCCTATCCGCGAAGATTTCAAGAACGAGAAGCTAGCTCGTATTTACATCAGCGAAATCATAAGCCGACATGGTGTACCGTTAAGCATTATTTCAGATCGTGATGGTCGTTTCACTTCACGAACATGGCAAGCTGTACAAACCGCTTTGGGTACACGATTAGATCTCAGTACCGCTTATCATCCTCAAACTGATGGACAATCTGAACGCACCATTCAAACTCTTGAAGATATGCTTCGAGCATGTGTCATAGACTTCAAGGGAAATTGGGACGCTCATCTACCATTAGTTGAATTTTCGTACAACAACAGCTATCATTCAAGCATCAGCATGGCACCTTTTGAAGCTTTATACGGTCGTAAGTGCCGATCTCCAGTATGTTGGCACGAAATTGGGGAAGCTCAAATCACCGGTCCAGAATTGATTCAAGAAACCACAGATAAGATCCATTAATTTCGAAACAATCTTCTAGCGGCTCAAAGTCGTCAAAAGAGTTATGCAGATAAACGACGGAAGCCTTTGGAGTTTAACATTGGTGATCATGTACTTTTAAAAGTATCACCGTGGAAGGGAGTAGTTCGTTTTGGTCAAAAAGGCAAGCTAGCACCACGCTACGTAGGACCTTTCAAGATACTCGAAAGAGTAGGACCTGTAGCATACAAGCTTGATCTACCAGAAGAACTCAACAGGATTCACCCCACATTCCACGTATCAAACTTGAAGAAGTGTCTCGCTGATGAGAACCTCCATATTCCTCTGGAAGATATTCAGATTGATGAATCTATGCATTTTATTGAAAGACCAGTAGAGATCATGGACTTCGGAGAAAAACGTCTACGACGAAGTCGCATTCCAATTGTTAGGGTACGCTGGGAGTCGAAACGGGGACCTGAGTTTACTTGGGAACGTGAAGACTCAATGCGCGAAAAATACCCGCATCTTTTCCCTACTACTACTTAAATTTCGGGACGAAATTCCTAAAAGTAGGGGATACTATAACATTTGTCAAAAACGGGTTTTTCAAACCCGCTTCGTTTGTAATCGAATATCAAGTTATAAATGTTTCATTGCGTATTTATGTCAATTATAATTTTTAATGATGCATAATTAATATACAAACTAGAATATAAAAGTTATAATTGATAAAAAGTAAAAATAAAATAATTAAAATAAAAATCAGGCTGCCGGGACTCGAACCCGGGTCAGCCGGGTAAGCATAAGACTTATCACACGCACATATAACCACTCCGCCACTTGATGTTTTCTGTGAATTCTAGGAAACAATTAAGTTTTATGATCAATCATGAATCAATCTGGTTACGCTAACTGTAACCGAAATCGGTCACCAAACGTCCAAAAAAAACGTTTGATTGTTCGCGGTTTACTGATTTTAACCGATACACCGACACCTCCAATCAATTTAGTCTTGAATGGACTTGAATTCATGTGGGATCGGTTTTAATAACTGAAAAGTCTGCAATTCCTAAAATACTCAAATCATTGTCCCCTCTCGCGACTCAAACACATTCTGCAAACCTTCAATTTCATTTTCGCACAACTTTCAGTTCGTCGGAGCAGCTTTTTGAACTCGCCGGACTTTCGCTGGAAAACCGTATCTTCCATCAAATCAGTAAGTCTCTTAATTCTTTCATCGTCTATCAGTTGTTAAGCTATTATTAACTCAAAACCTTCAATCGGAATCAGTTTCAGACGTTGATATCGAATATTTCACTCTCGCCGGAAAACTTCTGAAAATTCTTATCTTACGCTGTAAAACGGTATAGTCATTCAAACCTTCTGATAACTCTTGTTTAGTACTTCAATTCCACAATTAACTAATCAAAACTGCTAATTTGTTCGCTCAGTCGAAGTTCATAAAAAACAGAGCCGACGCCTTGCCGGAATTCTGAGATAAATTGTTCCTTCGGTATGTTTACTTCCAAAATCGTCTCTGCCATTTCATTTTAGTCTTTTGAATGTTTGTCAATCGAATTAAACAAGAAACAATACAGTAATCGTAGGCTGTAATTCTGTAACGAAGAAGACGAAGTTAGGTTGATTATAAGTTTAATATAATTTGGATATTATCTCGGGTTAGACACACAGTCCAGCGGTGGACTGTGTGCACACATATATCACACTCCGCGAGTTCGATCCTTGACACACGTATGCTCTGTAATAAAGATGTTTTATTTTTCTAATTGAACCGGATTAACTTACGTTAGATGTTAAGTATAATAAAAATCGGTATATTAACCAGGTTAGACACACAGTCCAGCGGTGGACTGTGTGCAACACTAACCCACAGGTCCCGGGTTCGAGACCTGTTGCACGCTCCGGTTCGATGATTTAAAACACTTTTTGAAAATAAAAGAATTTTGAATAAACTGAATTAGTATATAAATATAATTAAAAACAGAATTATTTCGGGTTAGACACGTAGCTCAGTTGGTAGAGCTGCGTGCACGCGTACGGGAGGTCTCGGGTTCGAGTCCTGCCCGGCGCATACATTCACACAATAGAACCGGTCAAACAGTCAATGGTCAATGGTCAACGCAAAAGTCAATTTTTTTATATATTTTTATCTATTTAATTTAATTTAAAAATCAACTAAAAATACTTAAAAATAATGTTTTTAAAGATAGGAAATAGCCTTAAACTCACAAAAAATATATCTAAAAAAATTCTATTAAAATTACTAATAACATCCACTCATTTACTATACCTTCCGTTATTATTTAGGTTAGTTAATCCTCGTTGTTCAATCCTTCAAACTCGTGCGCATCTCATCATCTCCAACCGAACGCACCCAATGTGAGTGAATCTCTACAAATTCCCCGTTTTAATCACGTTTTTGGGGTGTATCATGTGTCTTACCATTTATTATATTTAAATCATTGTGCATACATCATATCATGAAAAAATGTGTATTCAGCATGTATCAACTGTTTGTGTGGTTATTGTTTAGATTTAATTTATTATTTTCAGTACATGCAATATCATAGGCCGCCACTCCCCATTACATTATGAGCGTTGAGCAGTTCCCCATTACATTATGAGCGTGAACCGGGCGTTGCCAACATACGATCGGCTCCGTTTGATTGAGCCTTGATCGCACAGACATTCATCATAGGCCGTCCGTTCCCCATTACATTATAAGCGTGAACGTGACGTTGCCAACATATACAGTTTCATTCATGTTATGTATTCATGCAAGTTCATATGTTATTGTATGTTATAGTTTGTGGTTGTTATTGTTATTGTATGATTATTTACATTTGCTCATATATGACTATTGCACAACTTTTACTTGATAAAGATAACAAGAAATCAATAATAAATGTTTATCTAACGAGGTTCACTCGCCAACTTATGTTGACCCAAAACCTCCATTTTACACATGATACAGGTGACCCAGCTGCAGCAAGAAACACATAGGATTGGCTTAGAAGAATAAACTGGTTTAGAGCTTGGATTGTTTAGTTGATTATTTTTCTTTGTATTTGTATGAACATGTTTGGATTATTGAGAATGTAATTTTGACTTAAATGAATATGAAACATATTAGTAAATATCATGTGCTTTGGTGATAACCCAATTATGCCCCGACTCTTATTCTGCTGTGGGTCGGGGTGTGACTTCTGTTCTTTGCTTCTTTGAAGATGTTACGAAGTTCTCACATTTTCTTTTCTCAACCTGAGCAAGTTGTTCACTGAAAATAGTTTCACCAGAAGAGGTCATTTTAGGTTAACTTCTTAAGATGGAACTACTCTCATCTGTGATTCCTGCTGGTGGGGCTGTCAACAATTGATGTCTTTCTATCCTTGGTACTGCTGGTGGGAGACCTATGGGAGCAGGCTTGGATTAGGCTGCTAATTCTATCTGTTTGGCTTATGTTTGGTGGGTGGTTTCTGGTTCCTTTTGGGGTGGTGTCTCTTGTGTAGCAGGATCTCTAAGTTCTTGCACATCTACCTTTGCCAATCTGGCAATGTTTAGTTGCATCCTTGTTATATGTGATTGAACATCACTTAAAGTTGAGCATTTCTCATCTCTTGTTCATGCATCCTTTGGATCTCCTCTTTGTTTTGACTTTGTTGTGTAGACCACTCCTTCACCATGTTGTTAAGAGTATCTGCTAAGCTATTTTTGTTTGATCTAAGAAGGTGAATTTCTTCCAGAACTTGTAGTATCTTTTGTTGCTATAGCCTCTACCACCTTAGCCTTGACATCTTGAATTTCTTTAAAAGCTTTCTCAAAATCTGTTGTTATTTCTTTGTTTTCTGATGACTGTTGAAGTTTGTTCAGAACTTGATTGTTGTTTTCTATCTATTTTCTGATAGCTTCAACAGTTTCTGATAGAGTCTTCATATCAGATCTTTGTCATCTGATCTCTTTCAACAACAAATCTAGCTTCTCCTCTGTAGGTGTCTTTCCATTGCATGCTCTGGCTATATTCTCCAATTCTTCATGTAGTTGTTTTGTTGACATGGTTGGTTCATTGGGAAATGGAGGAACAATAGATGTTTCCCCTCTAACTCCAGCAGAAGACACACTTGCTGTTGTTATAAAGTTGTGAGGTTGGTCAAATGTCCAGTCCTGCACATCTTTACCAGAATGATGAAACAAATTCACATTTGGGTTTTCTTAACATCCTTGAACTGTTTCATTGAAAGGTTCTATGTGAATTGTTGAGAAACTCTGATTTTATTCAGCCAGTTTTCCTAGATCAACAGGCTGATCTCCACCTATTGGCATCACAATCTCCTCCTCATTATCTGATTCAGAGATTGGATCTTTGGAACTACTCACTTCTTGATTTTCAGAGATAAGTTTACTAGGTGTTATTTTATAACTTCCTTGAATGGACTCATCAGAATCAGAATCTGTTGAGTTTGCAACTACGTTTTCATTAAAGTTAGTATTATGTGCACCTGTTTCTGCCATAAAAGATGCCTCTACATGATGTCGTTCAACTATTTGACTTTGTTGATTCCGCTCATCAACCTCCATGTGATCTAGTGACAATCTGATAATCTCTTCCTCCTCTTCTGTCTGTGGTGCTATTGATTCTTGATCATCATGGTATGGTGGAGATGTGCTGCCATAGACTTCAACACTTTCTGGTTCTCTGTTTAGAATTTCTAGATTCGTGCCCTGTAAGGTACTCTTCTGGTATCAGATTCATCATGCTTTCTGGTAAGGCAGGAACATCATTGTTTGATTTCCATAAGGTAGATGCACACCACGACTACATTACTTCAGATCCCACATGTTTTCTGTTGCAGGAAGCTCAACATTCCTTTCAGCAAAAGTTTCAGAAAAAAGTATTGACCAGAATCTAGGAAAATGTAAGTGAGAATCAATTCTCCCAGATTTTGTCAAAACAGACCTTCTCATCAGATTGAATATTTCTATTCCATAGTCAATGTTAGTCCCAGTGATGAGACAGAACATGAGTGTCAAAACAGTCATATTGATCTGATCAGTGCCTCCAATTTTAGAAGATAGGCATTTGTTCAAAGTTTCCATCATTACTTGCGAGAAGGCAGGTAATTTGTTCCTCTTGAAGTCAGCAATTTTTGATATTTTTCTTTTGTATCCAATTACTACATCAAGTTGTTCAAACATATCTTCCTGGAACTGGATCATAGTGATCGTTTATGGGTAATTCCAAACATTTCCTAATATTTTCTGGTGTGGTGAGAATTGTTATGTCACCCTATAAGTGAGTTGTAACTTCGCTTGTACCTGTTCTATTGAGTGTCTTGACGAGTTGTTGTAAGATATTCTCTAGTACCTCTTTGGATTTGGTTAGAGCTTGAGCAAGAGGACATCTTAGCAGAAATTCTATCAAAATTTAGCATTTTTTATCATATACGTCGATGTTGGAGTTCATCTGTACGTTGTTGCTCTTCATTGGTAGAAAATCTTCGTCCCATATAAACTGAACAGTGTGTTCAACAGGTGGATTGTTGAGGGTAACTGGGTTGATTGCGGCCATGGTGATTGAATTTTGCAAGAAGAATAATTTCTAGGGTTTGTGAATTTGAAGAGTTTTTGGAAGTTGCAGGTGTTTATCTCCTCTTTTGAATGTTGTATATACAGGTTTTGTGAGACAGAGATCGTGAGGTATAGGTCGTGGGTGGTTAGTATTTAAGATGGTTAATGACAGTTTTAATGATGTTTTAATCCATTGATAAAAACAACTGTCAACAAAGCTTTTGGTATATCTCCAATTTTTTTATATTTATCCCTTAAAACGGAGAGAACAAAACATTTTGATTGATGAATACTACCGGCCAAGTTATACCTTTTCTTCCAGTGGGACCCTTTGTCATAGAAAGGTTCAGTAGAATCCCTTTCTAGAATCTGACATTCCTTCCTCCCTTTGAAAGCAAAAATTCAATCTGGTGACATCATCAGAAAATATTGTATTTTCTAATATGTTTCCTTATCAGAAAGTATCTCATTTTTATAAGAAATGATCTGAATTTCAATAGAAATGATAGTTCAGGTTGTTTTTTTATGATGAAAAGGAATGAGTAGAGTTTCAGAGAAGTCACTTACACATGCTTTTTCTGGTGCAACTCCAAGTATTTGTTCTTTTCTTCAAGAAATATCTTGTGAAACTTTTTAAATGATAATAGTAATGAATATTGTTTTCTAAAATTTCACACAGTTTTTGTCTCTTTTCATCATCATTCCTTTTTGAAGATTTAACTGACCAGATTTTGGAGTTATTTTGAACTTTGTTTTATCATAAACTTTCTTTTTATATGTCAAAATATTTCCTTTTCGATAAACTTAAGTTTATTTATCTTTATTTTAACTCCTTTTTTGTGTGTTTAAACCCTTTTTCTTCCTCCTTTTAAACGAAAACAAAATACATAATAAAGATATAAGTATATATACATCAAAATCTGATGTATATATTTCAATAATAATAATAATAATAAAAGTAAAAATAAAATCACTTTTTACCTTTTTAAGATCTGCATAAAAAAAATTTCTTCAAAGCTTTGGCAGATCATGAATATACGTCTCAAGTACAGGATCAAGGGATCTTAGAAATAATTTATCCAGCCCGCTCTGATACAACTTGTTGATCCCCTTTTGCGATCCTGTTCGAATGGTGTAGCATTCTATATTCGTAGAGACGGGTGTTTGTGAAATATATAAACATTAAAGAATAAAAATAGAGATAATGAGAGTGGGTTTTCTTCAATGATTAATTCTATAAATAAAGGTATCAATCTATGAACACAAGAATTAATCTTTGTTTGGCGGAATCAAACAAAGAAGAAGAGGCCGATCTGAGAATAAACTCGAATCTTGAATATCACCCCTGGAGTAATCCAAGGGGGATTTCTCATTAAAACTCTATATGAAAAATATTACTTCATAAGACACACATAATTCCTACGAAGGAATTATGTATTTATAGAAATTTCTACTTGCACTATCTCAATTATGATTGATTGATAGAGTGTTGGTTTGTGTGCCCATTCATTTGTCATGTGGCTTATCTTTAAATACCAACTTGCTCATTTTCCTTTTCTGATGAAAGCTTCTTTTTCTTTTCAATAGTTCATTTTTCTTTTATGGTGGAAGCTTTATCACTATTTGAGATATTTAATGTGTTCATAAGATATATTTATTTTATCTTATGAACACAATTCTTTGATTTGCATCTTGTAAACTCCATAATGTCTAGCTAACATAGTGAAGTCTTGTAACCTTGTAGTGATCTTTTAATCATAGAATTAAAAGCTTGATTATTTTCTTTTTCGGTCTTCATATTTAGTGCTTCTGGGACAGTTCATCAGTCGGTTCGCCTTGACAGAATTATTTCTAAGTGACTTTAACAATTTCAACAACAAATAACAAAAAGTTGCCTAACAATTCCTTAGTTGCCTTAGACTTACGCGCTGAGAGGTAGTTAGTCACTTTAAGGCACTTTTCGAGAAGTTAGATAACCGAGAGGAAGTCTATCAAACCGATGAGCATAACAATCTTTTAGAGTTCATACGTTTGTTACTGAGAAGGGTCGGGAGGTCCTCTTTGATATCTCTTAGGGTTTACTACATGAAGATCCCGGTTCCATACCACTTTAGTTCTGATAGAAATCCATTCCAAGTTAAATAGGATTCCAGCCTAGGTAGTCATTCATCGTCACTGAGTTCAACCTCTGTCTTTAGTCGTGTTCTAGTTAATCTAGTTAATTAGTTTTATTAAATTGCAAATTTAGGATTTTTAGTAACCCCCCCCCCCAACATAAAAATGGTTAGATACGTGTCTGTGTCAGTCTAGGTCTAGGTAGAGTCGTTAGCGTAACTAAATAGAGTCTCATGGGTTCGATATCTGGACTTACTTAGCTTTACTATAGTTAATCGATTCACTTGCCAGTTAGTAGTTTAGTCGAGTACAGAGAGTCTAGAGTATTACTTTGAGTCTAGATTTAGGTTAGTTTTTTAGTTATTTTTGTTAAACTACTTTTAGCACATTACTGACTTCCAAGAAGATGAAAGATTTGCTGAAATGCTCATGAACGAGAACAGTAAAGTTTTGATGGGAATAAACAGGTTCAAATGACTTAGTTACCAGAAAGCAAGGAGTTGTTTTACTGCAGAATCTGAGGCTGTTGTACCACAAAAACTTTTTGCCTTTGGTTTATTGTTAGTAAAAAGTTCATGTGATCATGTTAATTGGTGGTCACCTGTTAATAAGTCAAGAAAAGCAGCAATACAATGTCACTCATTATCAATAGGGATATTATGGAGAGATACTATTGGCATCGCAAAAAATAGTTTAATGAGTATTGATTTAATTGTTCTTCTTACGATTGTTCATATTATGGATCGTTGGGCTCAAGAGGAGGGTCCATTTGTAGTAAATTGTTCAACCATCAAACAACTTGTACATAAAATATATTTAGAGGCCAAGAATTTTGCAAAAGAGTGTATCATTTGGGTGCCTGCGGGTTATGGTGGGATATCTAAATTTGAACAGTTTAAGTCATTGTAGTAGTGCGAAACTGTTATTGATATACCTAAAAGGTTAATAGGATTGCTATGGAAATTGTTTAAGAAAACTTGTGATAGAAGTCTGCTTACTTTTGTTGACCACTTGTTTAAGGCTAACTGTAACAACCCCCAAAATACCCTGTAAAGAACCGTAATCGAACGCATACAAGGAGAACTGGCACGAAAAAACGAGAAAACCCAGTTTGGGTCTCGTCGCGCTACGCAACGGTGATAAGAAACTGGAGACGCATGACACGACGCCCCTATTTTCAATAGAAGACATGTGGTACCACGTGGCAGCCATGTGGCAGGCCTACGTAGTGACTCATGCCACCTATGCCCTAGATACCCCGTCGCGCTACGCGACAGTGATCTAGGAAACTTGTCTGACAACGCGACGCCCTTGAAATTCAGCTATAAATTGAGCGAGATTTGGACATTCAAAACGTTCATTTTCTTTCTTTCTCTCTCGATATACTGATGTAATACCCAAACCCCTAAGTCTTAAAACTTTGCTCAGTAATCAGCGTACTAACCCCAATCACTGGTACAATACCCTGTCCGATCGATCTATAAACACTTCAACGGATGTTTAAGTGCTGCCGGAATAAGGCTATACTTTGTCATCTACATTGAGGTTTTGATCTCGTGATTATCGTTAAAGTTGAAATGGGTTAACACACTGATACGTGTTGCATTGTATGTTTAAATTAGGAACACAAAACTAAGACCAGAAGGCTATTACTGAAAACCCTAAATCTACAAAATGAGTCATTCTCTTTTACTCAAATGTTTTCAAAACCCTAAATGATTTCCAAGTTGTATTTACAATGATTAAGTCTTTGTATACTAAAATTACAGCCGGTATGTGGGGTTTTGTATACATTACTTGATAAGTTTTACTGTTGGACAAAGGGTTAGCCGATAGTGATATGATCATAGTCACCGAAATGGGCGAGTGACAAGTACCGTGGGTAATTGAACGATATAAAAAATATAAAAACTCTTAATGTTGTGATTACTTAATATGTCTTTTTATAAATTGAATGAACTCACCAGTATTTTTCGCTGATCAAATGTTTTTAAAACACGTTTCAGGTGATTTACTGTGAAGAGAAGGAAAGTGCTATGAAGCACTCAAGCTTAATAAGTGGCTAAGTAAACCTGAATAAAACGTGTTTTGTAATCAAGGGTTTATCCCTGTGAAAAGCCTTCATGTAAATATGGGTTTTATCTCACAGTTTATGAAATGAAAATTACGGTGTTTTGAAAACTCTGATATTTTTCCTGACATTCGGTCCTGATAAAAATATCCACTACGACAATTTTAATAAACACTGGTACTACTTGTATCTGCTCACGGCTCCCGTCCAAGGTAGGGTCGGGGGAGGTGGTATCAGAGCCACTGGTTTAAGCTAAGTAAATATTGTGAAAATACTTAAAATTAGTAGTCTGGATATAAATGAAATAACTTCTGTGATCATTGTGATGCTAACTAAATATTATATATTCGATTTTCGAAATTCGTTGTTTTTATTGTTTTCAGCTAACATTGTGAGCGATAGAGAGATGTTCGAAGCTTTTCGTAACATATATGTTAACAATTCAGATATGGACATTACCCACCGGTATACAAACCGGATATGAAGCAGATATAGATGAACCAATGGTATTTCAGGCTCAGCCGATAGAAAGAGCACCCCCCCCCCCCCCAAAAAAAAGGAGGAAACTGGATTGGAAAGTGAAAAGAGACAAAAGGAAGAAGAAACCCACAACAACAAAAACAAAACGAGCTGGAGAATCAATCAGAAAACCAACCGAAGGCGAAAGTTTAAACCCAGCACCAATGCCACTGACATTGGAAGAATTAGACCAACGCCTGGCCAGTTATGAAATATTCAGGCCAATAACCAATGAAATTGACCCTAATATGCCACCTTACCCAAAACCCATGAACCCTGAACTAATCATGCCACAACAACCACTTCAAAACCAAGTTGAAGAACGGTGGACCAACGACTGGGCTTTCCAAAACCTAATGAATGATCCGTACTAAAGCTTTAGGCTATCGATGTGGTTACCCCTTCGGTCCCATCTTCCATTTTAGCGTCACCTCATCCTCCCTTCCACCCCAGCATCCTTCCCCCAACCTAGGGTGTGGTTTCCCTTCTCCCCCTTCCATTTTTTGGATAGGTTAAAATTGATATAGAGAGTTTTGTGAGTTCGTTTCAGCCTGATATTATGGAGGTTGTTTATTCATGGGCAAAAGGGTCGAAATTCTACGAGATAATGGAAATAACACAGGTATTGAAGGCAGATTGATCAGAGGTATCAGGAGAATGGAAGAAATTCTACAGCAGTTAATATTAGCAGCAAAATCAATTGGGGAAGTTGAACTTGAAGCCAAATTTGAAGAGGCAGTTTCAAAGATCAAGAGAGATATTGTGTTTGCAGCCTCACTATACTTGTAGAATTCAATATGCACTTGTGTGTTTGAATTTTGATTGCTTAAAATAGGTACAAGAAAGCTTTTAAAGGATAGGGAAACTATTCTTTATTTTTTGTAGTAGTAGTAGTTTCTGGTAAAATAAACCATATTTAAGTATTGAATTATTTTCGTGGTGTTATAGTGTTATTTTCTTTTATATAACCATGAAACCCTGTTATCTTGTTGCTATTATAGTTGGTGATTTCACTAATACTAGTGACTTTCTTATCTGAAAAATCTTTTTTCTCTGTCAAGTATAATGGTATATTTTCTTAACCATATTCGTTTATTTTTTATAAATTAACACATATTGTTTTCTACATAACATAGAAATTATTATATACTAGTAGGGTGTCTGCGCGATGCAGCGAGGGTGACAATTTGCATTGCAATACTCATTTCTGGTAGTTGTCTTGTTCGTATATTTGTTGTAGCGTCATTGTGGTTGATATATGTCATAAACGAAGTTATCGATTAGTTCATTTCGTTGTGGTGTGCATGGTTTGGTTGGTTCAGCTATTATCCTCAACCGAAGCTGAAAACACAGTCATATGTTAGTCTATTTATTAATCAATCGATTTTCGGTTAATCATTTCTGTTTTAATCTGATCTTGCTGTATTATTGTTTTACAATTTACAATCCTGGCAGGCTTTACAATGGAAACATATCAACAGGAAATATGTTTTTCTATTATTGTATCATATTTTTATTTAGTGATGAACCTTATCCGATCCGAACTACTAAACCAACCCGAATATGAAAATGTCCGGTCCTATGAAATTTGAGCATCTAAAAACAGTGAACCCACTAGAAAAAATTTCTAAGTTAGCCACTGTACATCTAGAGAGTAGCCCTAAATCCTAACCATTGGCATACCAAGATGTGCAAGCGCGTCTAGGGTATGTACACTTCCCTCTGTTGAGTCCACTAGGTAGATAGTTGCAGGTTCAAGGGAACCCCACTATGTTTCGAAATTTTAATAATTGTATAGAACAAAACTGGAGTGAACCCATAAGTAATATGTGATGTGAACCCATACACAACAAACTAAAGCAGTTCATTGGTAAAAACTTTGGTTTTCATCCCAAAGGTTTTGGGTTCGCTCCCATTCAACGCCTGTTTTCTTTTATTTTCCAGCATTTGAAAGTTGAAAGCTGCACACTGGATTATGTGGCCATGAAATCTCAAAGTTTTTTGAGAAATTCTTTCTGGATTAATATTCTGATCTTTCATTTAAATTTTTCTCCATTTATTTTCTTTCTACCTCTTCATTTGTTTGTGCTTTATTTTACTGGTGGGTTTTTAAAGGTGATTTTTAGTGGGTTTTCACAATTCTTTAATTTGCTATTGGGTTGATTTTTGAATTGTGAATTTAGATAAACTTACAAAGAACGTAAATATATTTTCACTTTATTAATTTCCTTTAGTTTGCACTTTGCAACTGTGAATTGAATTGAACTGAATTAGACGATTAGTGACGTTATCTCATGAATCTTATCAAATCCAAACCGTTGACTGGCCCAATTTTTTTTTGTATCCGGTAGAAATTGGAGCCTTTAAAATCAGTGAATTAACCGAGAAAATTTCCTGAAGTTGCCAGTAATTACACCATCCCCCTCTCTCTGCTCCACCTTGATGTCTTGTAGATTTCAAGCAAATCAGATATTTTTTCTTCTTTGATTTTTTTTCGTATTTTTATTAATAGGGGCTTTAATAGCAGTCGAACATGTTCAACTAGCATCTCCGGTTCTTAATGACTTATGAATGACTTCTAATTTGTATTCTTAAAACTCATTCCATTGTAGAGAATGAAACCCGACCAGAAAGAGACTGGTTTGGTCAAAAACAGAGACTGAACACCAGACCGATTTAAACTTGGTAAATTTTCCGGTCAAGCACCTCGGAAGCTGAATTTCTCAAATTCTTCATCATATTCGGCCAGGTCGGTTTCGGCCAAGTTACCGTACTAAACCACGCCCGAAATCAAAAATTGAACAAATATAAGAACCCACAACCGGACCTCTAGTTTAGTTGGCCCAATTCCGGACTGGCCACCTGTGCAGCCGCTTTTTGCCCACTAATAAACTACCTTTTTCCTTCAACCAGTAACTGCCATTGTTACTTGGGTGAAGCAAACCTTTCCCACCCCACACACAGTTTCAGGATTTCAGAATTGAACAATAACATAGAACTTAAACAGTCGAGAACACAAACAAGCTATCAAACACAAATATGTTTTCAACACTATTGCCCCATATTAGAAAAAAATTCAGTAAAAAACAATTTAAATCGTTGCACAGGATTAAGAATTTAAGTCCCAACCCTCTCGTGAAAGAACTGCCAAGCAACAAGCCAAGTTACTGTCTCACGAGAGTGTCCTCTTATTGAATGACTCGACTGTTAAGTTGGCAGTGAAAGCCGGAATAGAGTTCAGCTTCCGTATGAAAATTTCAACCTGGAAAAACCAAGCAATCCTTGTAAATTTACTACAATAAAGGGAGGAGCATTTTTTGTCAACTTGCTTTCAAGAAAACTATCCTGTACTACCCAAACCGTCCCACTTTCCGGATCTACTATTTAACAGGAAACACCTACTACAAAAAATAAACCAACCTGGTGGGATATATCGGGTTGTTGGGTGTAGTTATTTCCCTGAAACATTGTAAAAGCAGTATGCACGGTAAGGCTCGTTGCCAAGCATTTTGATACAATCTAAATATATGAAACGTGCTAGTGTGCTACACGACTGTTGACTAATTGACCTCGAACACAGATTACCCTCTTACCAGAATTTTTGTGTTCCCTGATTCGTACTCAAACTGAAGTTTTTCATCATCACTTTGAGCATATATAGACTGAAGGGTAAACCGTGTAACAGGGATCCCATCTGATCGTTGGTGATCATCCATGACAATCTGCACATCTATATATAAGTAACAGAAATATATAACAAAATAAAGAATCTATTTAAGATCCAATTGTACCTTGTAGCCAAATAGTTCACGGCAAGCACGTCAAAAAACTGAGATTCTATCTGCAAAAACTGCCTTATACCTGTATCATTTCATGCGACATCTTTAATCTAATGTTTAAAGAACCAAAACGGTTCCAAATAAAACATGTCGCTTACCTTTCCTCACGTTTCTCGAGGGTGGCGATTTGCTCTTTTAATTGAACCACTTTTCCAGAAATATATGAATCAACCAATGTCCCAGCATCACCTGCATAATAATACAGCAATCAGAATATACCTTTCTCGGATGTTACATGTCTTTTAGCAGTAAAGACATAGCAAGTATACCTGATTGTTATTTAACTCCTCAATGGCTTGTAATTTGTCTTTTGTCTTCTGTAATTCATTCTGCAAAGCCTCTATCGTCTGTTTTGCCTCACTGTCAACTGCCAAGCTGTTCACCATACGCAATACTTTTGTACTTGCAGATGAAAAATCACCATGACCCAACTGTAAATGATAGAATATATAACCAACTGAACCATAATTGAACCGAAAAAAAAAAACATAACAGAAATATGAAGACGACAAGTTTAGATGTAGTTGATGAATCTAACCTTTGACTCCAATATAGCTATCTCTGAGCGGAGACGATCATCCTCCCTCTCTAATGACTTTATTCTTCTTGATTCATTACTCAGCCTTTCATTAAGTAACTTTATTTCATTATGTTGACGAGTGTTCACGTCTTTTTGCTCTTGTATAGAGCTCTCCAATTGCTTTATAAGATCTTACTTCATGGCAAGGGATGCTTCAAGCTCCTGTCATTGCAGAAAAAGGTAACAACATCTTTGTTAGCACAAATCCACAAACAGATAAAACTTCAAAAATAGGACCTCGAGTCTACAACCTTAACCGTCCCATCTGTCATTGCACCCCCTGCTTCAGCAGTCTTCTGCTGTTTCAACTGATCAAAAACAATCTTCAAACGATCTCTCTCCTCTGTAGTTGAAGCAAGTTGCAAATTATATAAGGCAGATACAAGTTAGAACCAACAGCTTCATGTACAACATTAATCAATCATAGGTCATACTATCAATCAAACAAAGCACACAAAAACAAGGTCAACAAATATCCAAAATTTGTTGATTTAAAAGAACGAGGTCAATAAATATCCAAGATTTTTCAACAGTCTACGTGAAGATAAAAAAAATCATGTCGCCGCAAAATTCAGAAGTCATGGAAATGTTATGGTTCAGTTCGATACAGTATTGACACTCGTTATAACCATGAAAGCAAATATCTGCGGCGGCTTCAAAATGTAATTGAAATAACCTACTTAGGATGATACATATGGAAAGGTTAGAAAAACGTTACGTTGAAATAAAAACTAAAAAGAAACCACTAGAAATAAGTAAGAAGAAAAAAACTCAAAGTTGAGGGTCTAAATAGTAACAGTAATAAAGTATAAGGGTAAATAATGAAAATTAAAAAAAACCTTATTAAAGTTGAGAAACTAAACATGTCATTATTAAAGTTGAAGAGCTAGGTGTGTCATTACCAATGTTGGTTGATGTTGACAAAAGTTGAGGGCTAAACATATCATAATTAAAGTTGAGGGACTAAATATGGCATTAGCAAAGTTGAGGAACCAAATATGTCATCGCTAAAGTTGAAGGGCCAAAGTTGGTTGATGTTGACAAAAGTTGAGGGACAAAACATATATCATTATTAAAGTTAAGGGCTAAATACGTGATTACCAAAGTTGAGGGGCTAAATATGTCATTACCGAAGTTGAGGGGGCAAAGTTGGTTGATGCTAAAGTTGAGGGGCCAAAGTTGGTTGATGTTGACAAAATAGCCTTTTAAGTATATACTAGTATTTTAGTCCCCACGTGTTGCGGCGGCGACGCGCGACCAATCGAAACGTACACTAACTCGGAACAAAATTATGTCAAATCATAGTTGGCGTAGACTCACTGAAAACATACGTAATTTAGGTGTCTAAAATTGTTTAAATTTGACAGATTTTTTACAAATCTAAATTAATATTATCGTAAATTATAATGTTTCTTGGTAGTTTAATTAAATTGACAATCAAAAGACTTTGAAAACAAAGCAAGTATCGTTGTATGGTAAATATTGTTTTGAAAATTATGAATTATTTTATAATAAAAAACATTGAAAGAGAGCTCTAAAGTAAATAAAGAGCAGTGCAAATGGGCTGATTTATGGAAAATGTAGGAGGACGACGCAGTCAATAGCGTACTATAGCGGTGCTATAGCACCGCTATAGCGCTTAGCGGACATTCGATCTCATAGTGGTTCAAATAGCAGTCCGCTATAGCGGTTCCGCTATTAGCAGTGCTAAATGCCGCTATTGACCGCTATTCTGAAACCCGTATAGCGATTGTAGCACTTCTTTTAGCGGTTTTTTTGTATTTCACCCCAAAAACCCATATTAATCAACTTTATGTTTGAAATAAACCTAAAAGTAAAGGCCCAAACGTAAAACTAAACCTAAATCAAGGTCTAAAGTCTTCATTTGCTGGATTCGTTTGACGTTGGTTCTTCATCGTTCAACAAAATTAACCTAAATCTAGAAATTGTTGGACTTCCACTTTCATGTTTTCATTTTTTGATATTACTACTAATATTTTGCATGATATTATTGTGAATTTTGATACTACTATCAATATTTTCAAATATATATTTACATATAAATACATAAATTATGCATGGTATAAAAATTACCGCTATAGCACCGCCATAACCTATATATCATATAGCCGACCTTGACCACTATATGATTTTGGACCGCTATAACTGCATAGGGAGGACCAGACAATCAAAATTAAAAAGCATAAGGGTTAGAACATAAGAAGCAAGAAAAAGAAGGTTATATAATAGAAATATCACCGACATTTCAAATTAAGATAGATATAATGTATATAATAATTTGCAAACCATTTTATAATATACACAAGCATAATTGTAATTTCATACCAACTTACCAGTAACTCAGTTCGCTTGAGCTCCAACTTCAAAAGTTCCATCTTTTCATTTGTTAACGCAAACTCTGTTTCCACATTTTGTCTAGTGTTTTCAGCAACATCAAGAGCAACCTCCACTTGTTTTAAACGTGCAGTAACCTCTCCCATCTTCATCATGCCTTCAAGAACCTCTCTATAATACACACCATGCATTTAGGAATTACTAAATAAAGATAATATAGTTTTCCATGATTGTTGGATTGAACTTTTATGAAGACTTAAATATGCCAACAGAAAGAATAGTGCCAATAACTTTAGTAGCTAACTTTTTTAATTATGAATAAGGTGGTTGAATAAAGAGATATAAAGGTGTAGAATTTAGTTGGTACAAACTTTTGTAAGGCTTCAAACTTAAGAGGGATGTCAGCAGCAGATGTTACACCGGGAATTTCTTTTATCATTGATTTCCATGAAGATAATTCATCCTCCAACTTCTTTCCATTTATCTGTGCTTCCGATAATTTCAAAACCTCTGACTCGGCCCTCTCTCTGCGACCCTTTTCCTCCAACAATTTCTCCCTCAATAACTCGACGTCCTCATGAGAAGCTTTCCATTTTCTAGCTTCATGAACTTCTGATTCCTGATGCAAGATACAGAAAACATTAATCAATGTTTCTGTTGTGTAGAAAGAACTAAAGATGTTAATCTTTAAATACTTTGTTAGCAAGGTGCCACGCTTGAATAATATCGATGGCAAATAGTAAGCACTTATGAACTAAAATCATAAACATTCAATAGTAGTGCATTACAAAAAGTACACGGTACTTGCTAAAAACTTTGGAATTTTGCAAAGATCTCTTCATTATTTTGAAGAAGAGTGTTAGACCGTGTGATTGATGCATGCATGCGGCATGAGATTAACCATATAGCAAAAATAATAATCGGAAACAGTAATAAGTTAATAATCACTTAAATATATACGGTTCAAGTAATCATGTAGACTAAAGTAGCTTCTGGTCCTAGCTGAAAAAAACAACCAAAAATGCAACTTTACTGTAACTTTAGAACAAGTGAATTCTGTTGCTTTAATAATAATTAAAGAATCTTGTTTTATTCTTTTTCGAGACCAATGTTTGCCCTATCAACCCTTCTATCAACGAGTAATTAAAATCAAATTAGGGTTATTTAATATTTAACCTTCTAGAAGTGTTAATATCATTGTCTTACTCTCACACTTTAACTTTAGCCCATCAGCCTGCCTTTGTAACATAAATTTATACACACATAATTAATTATATGTACAAACTAAAGTCTGTAATACAAATTATGCACATAGAACCTGTTTAAGAACAATTTTATGGCTTCTTTTCTTGTATATTGGTGGCTAAGAGCAATACACGGAACGAAAGTTGAATGGAAGTTTTGACTATGCTAGTTTTAGATTTATATATGGTATGGGTATTTTAAAAACAATAGCAACCACTATAAAACCAGATAGACTGCTGCTATATAAAAACTATTTGATAGAGCAAAGATAGGCATACAAGTACAACACCTCGTATATTAGATTATATGTTTGTATCCATGATGCAACATATCAAGAACACTACTGTCTTGTGAAGAACTTCAATTCATGACCCCAAATTGACTCACCCGATTTGCGCAAGTCACTGTCCATTGCCTCAAGCTTAGATTGATAATCCTGTGATTTTTTTTCTGCGCTGCTTAAAGCATCCAGAAAATCTGCTTTGACCTGTACGGACAATAAGTGTTTCATTGAAAAATGAGAAGTCTAAAAGTAAGAAAATAGCAAATAACCAAGCCTCAGACAACAGTTTGTGCAACTTTATGACCACTTCTTCAGAGTCCACAACTGCATTCAATGTTTAAATAAACACATATGGCTTCTTTACATGACATTGAACAAAGGTATCCAACCAACATCAAAACGTTCACAACTACCGACATAAATCTGAGTACTTAAAATTCTTTAAAGCAACTTCTTCAAATAACAAACACATTTTCATCTATAATGTTCCATCAAACATACACACAAGCTATAATAACAGTCAATTTCATACATTACAACATGAATCCGCCAAACAAATATCACCAAAATAGAAGGCCTCAATAAGCAATATTGTACCCTAAAGTCCTAAACTAAGTTTCTATATTCACTTTAAATTTGAACTCTATAAACCTTTTTCAAACACAATCGATAACCGATACAAATATACAACAAGCATTCAAATAACCCAACCATAGATGCACTTACACCAGAACGATCCAAATCCCTTAAAAACAGACCGAAATAAGCCCTAGGTTATCACCAAACCTCAAATCTCCACATCTCCTATAAATTCACAAACTATTACATCCGATTACTAAAACCTCTCTCTTATTTCGGAAACACATAACAATAAATACGAATATTGCAATCTGGAAACGCGTAGGTTAGCTTAACCGGAACGGTAATAAATTAGTTGTAGAGAAATAATACCAGTTGACGGCACTGGTAAGTGCAAAGCATCTGATCGGAATGTTGATGAGAAGGTTCGGGCTCCGGCAGGTCCTCGAAGATGACGAAACGGCCATCGGAGTTAGGGCTATCGGAGTTGTCAGTGGCTTCAGGCCGTCGTTTCTTCGGTAGAGATGTTCTGACAATCATTTTTAAGGCTGGATTGAAGGGGAAATGGAGTGGAAAAGAAGGTTAATTTGAAATGAAAGGCGCCATCATGTTTGGTTCGGGTTAAATATTTGACGTGTGTGCAGACGAGCCCAAATTTTGGCCAATGTCTCAGGGGTCGGTTCAGACAGGAGGTTAAGAAACGATTATTATAAGAATTGAGTTGACATTGGTCTAACATAAGGCACCAGTTGTCTAGTGGTAGAACAGTACCCTGCCGTTACAGGCCCGGCTTTGATTCCCGGCTGGTGCATTACTTGTGGTGTTTTTACATATTTTCTTTTAACTATGTCTGAATATATTATTATGAAAATGATGTATCTCATTGAGAACTCGCGATTTTGTTAAGGGTTTTTATTGGTTAGGGTCTTGGTTTTTCGATTTGAATATTTTCTTTTAACTATGTCTGAATATCTTATTATGAAAATGATGTATCTAATTGAGAACTCGTGATTTTGTTTAATGGTGTTTATTGGTTAGGGTCTTGGTTTTTCGATTTGAATATTTTTTGGTCAAAATTGGAACAAGTTCATTGGTTTGGATTTTGGATTCTGGGCTTTTTATTTAGCTAAATGTTTAATGTGTTATTTAAAGGTTAAAATCTATAGTTGATTATCTTGTTCGCTTTAAAATTAAACTAAAAACTAAATGTGTAATTCAATTTGGTTTTACACGTTTTTTCTTTGTTTTTTTGTTGAATCAATTTACAACCGAAAATTGAACACCCTTGTTTGAAGTAACAACGGATGTTATCAAGTTATCATCCTGCTAGTCGTGTTGTAGCGATTTAAGAGCGTATTGTTGTTTCCTTTGCATGCCTACAAGTGTTCCAATGTAACTATTGTTAATTTGGATACCCAGTTACAAATCATTCAACATGAAGCAAATTGTTACAAAGCTTTGCAAAATAAACATGAAGAATATGGGTCGATTTTTACGGGCCCCTAATTTATGCATTGTCAGGAACTAAATCTAAATAGAGTTGTGGCTTTGAAGTAATGGGGTTTATGGTCTATTAACAAAGGCAAAACCTTTAAAAACATTAGGATTTGAAGATCTTAAATTCAGGTCCCACAGATAAATAATTAAAAAAAATCACCTTTCAGAAAAAATAAAAACCATTAAATCATTTTTCAGCTTAAATCAAGATGTTGTAACATACGAAGAGTTTTCTATATAAGATTTAAATTTTAATGTCATATATTTTTTCCTATTGAAATATATTTGTATATAAGTTTGCATACTTATCTATTATGAGAGAGGTTATTGTACAAGAGGAAATAAATGTACGAAGTATAGGAGACAAGTTTGACCATTGATTTGCAAGATCAATGGTTGAGATTAAGTGGTTCTCAAATATAGAATTCACATAACAAAAACAAGGGAACAAGTGGAGAAAAGGGTAAAATAGGAAAATCCAATATTGTTAACTTATAAATCCACTTCCCCCTTGATTTTCAAATGGCTATAACTTTTTCATAGTTAATATTTTTTTATAAAAATTACATTGTATTAACGAGCATTTCATTATCTTTAATTCGAGCAGCCTATTGCTATATTTTAACATTAACTTTTTTTAAAAGATTTTGAAACCATGTTACGTGATTTTGAATACTCGGTAAGTAACTACGTGATTTTGAATACCCATTACGTGATTACTTGATTTCATTGTAGCATTTTATGTGAAACCACGCTAAGTGATTACGTAATTACGTAACTACAGTTGACTATGTAAATTACATGACTACATGATTTTAAATACGCATTTCGTGATTACATGATTTCATTATAGTATTTACGTGAAACTATACTGGGTGATTACGTAACATAATACATAATATTTCATATGGAATACCTAATATTTAAGGTATAATCACATGTTAAGGATAAATTATATACAAAACATTAGCCAAACCAACCTAAATAGCAACATAATGTCATATATTAGAGATTTAACCACGTAATAAAGCATAAACAATCAAGTTCTTATTATTGAATGTGTAATCACATAATAAGCATAATTGTATTAACATTAGTTATAACAAATCATATTAAATGTGTAGTTACATAATAAATTTACATTGAATGTATAATGATTTATGTTGAATGTGTAATCACGTAATGGGTATTCAAAAATCACGTAATGAGTACTGGGTATTCAAATCACGTAATCACGTAATGGGTATTTAAAGTCCTATAAATTATTTTTAAGAATACTATAGCAATAGGCTGCTCGAATTGAAGAGAATGAAATGCTCGTTAATATGGTGTAATTTTTTAAAAAAAATATTAACGTATGAAAAAGTTATAGCCGTTTGAAAATCAAGGTGGAAACTAGTGAAAGAGAGAAATGACCATCATACTCTTCCATTTCTTAAATTGAGAAAAACAAATGTGCGGTAATGATTATCTCTTACACTTCATACAAAATTTTTCTCTTGTACATGATCTCTTATCTATTATTATAATATAAAGATTATTCAATCTGAATTAAATTTGACGATGATTGTGAAAACAACCTATATTTGGGCCAATCACGAGCTAACCATCGTCCCTCCTTCTCGTTGTATTGCAAATTTGGTCGGTTAGGATCATCTGAATTCCTACCTGAGGTGGTTAAACTTGGTTTTAAACCACGTACCCTTGTTCTTGGTACTAGGGACTTCCAACTGGTGAAGAGACTATTGTCTCAACATTTGTTGCCTTCAAGGGGTCTTAATGATGTAAAAATTGTCCAACTGTGAGAGTGTTGTTGTAACGCTTCACATTTTTGTACTTTCCTTATTTAGAAAGTGTAACGGTAACTTCTATTTTTAAAAACTGTGTATCGTATCGTATTCGTATTTCATTTCTAATCTTAACACCCGATGTTTTGATCATAATGAAATTTTGTTTTAAACTTTTACATACTACATACTTGGGATATACGTTATCATCTTGAATGCAAAATATACGCGCAACCGATACTTGAATTACTTGGAATTATAATTTATATGTGCTTTATACCTATATAATACCTCGTCACATCCTAAGATACTTAGATAGGCTAAATACGAGAACTAGCACGATTTAACCCAACCCGTAGCCCTTTGGGCCGAAGAAACACGAAGGCAGCTCAAAAGGCTTCCTTCATAGCCTTCAAGACCACACGAAGGCTAAGCTTTCGCCCCCTCCACTTTCTTGCGAAATTAAACACGAAGGCAAGTGGCCTTCGTGCCACGTAATGGGCCTTTGCCTCTCTCCTTTTTCGCGAACCCCTCACCACATGAAGGCTTAAGCCTTCGTGTCTCCTTCATGCCACACGAACCACCTCCACCTTTACACGAAGGAGCAACTTCGTGTAAAAAGGTTGGTTTCTCATGGGACATGTCTGCAGCCAGGGCTTTTTAGCTCAATCATCACAGAAGCTTCTTAAAACTAATGTTTCTCTTTATTCCAACTCCCAACCACCACCAACCAAATTAATTACCAAAACCCTAATATTAGCTTATAAATAGGAGCCTCCTTACACTCCAAATACTTTCCACACACCTAAATCACTCTCAAGTGCCTCATTTCTCTCAAAGCTCCCAAGCAAAGCAATGAACTTCTAAATGTTCTTTGTGAGTTCTTACTCGCTATTTCTCTCTTTTCTTCTTATTTTCCTCTCTAAACTTCTTGGATAACCTCTAGGAAGGTTTCCACAAGTTTGACATGGCAAGCTAAGGTGGAATCTCACCACATTTGAGGTCCACATAAGTTATAAAATCCTGTTTAATTATATTCTTGTAACTTGTTTATTTTAATTAAAACTTGGTGCAATCTTGTACCCACCAAACTCCCAACCAAACTCATAGTTGTGGGTTTGTGTTGTGGTTGATTTTCATCAAAGGAAGCAAGCCTAAAACATTCTTTAAATTCTGCTCATATATGTTCTAAGTGATTGAAAATCATCCAAGCTTCAACTTTCCATGTTGAAAGACTTGTGCATGAGTTATGTGTGAACCATGGAAGCTTTGGGTCTCTAAACTTGTTCCATAACCTCACTTGTTCTCACTTTTCATACTCTAAGTCATAAGGCAACTTCCACTAAAGGGACAAGGCTACGACATGTCCCGAACACTTTCCATGCTCGGGATGCACACACCTAGCTTGCTCTTTTGGTTGTTTTAGGACTTAGAGTAATACCAAGTAGCTTCCAATAACCAAAGCAAGATAACCCCGCCTCGCCTCCAACATTTGTCATGTTGGGCATGACACGCCCAGGGTGTTCTTACTTGGCTACTTGACAAACTTAGTTACTTTATGTTATTTTATTCATGACCAACCGAACTCATCAACAAAGTTGATGAGTTTGTGCTTTGGTGAATCAAATAAAGAGGTTTAATGGATGGAAATCATCCTACCTCCATGCTTGACTTACATGATAATACATGATGGACATAACTATATCATATACTATATAATATATAAAATATACATTCTAACCAAATTCTTGATGCTAATCGGATTATGGTTAGATGTCAAGGACTTAGGTTATATTATCTTCGTTTCTAGACTCCTCGTTTGTGATTCTAAGGGGCAAGTTAGGACCCATGAAAATTGAAAACACAAGAAAACGTGGTGTCCAAACGAGTATTTAGACGAGATATACTTTCATGTACATATACTTTTTATACTTAATTCCGAATCCAAGCCCTCCACGAACTTCATATACTCATACACCTTCTTTTCCCTAATGTAGGGTAACTTTGGTGCTCCACCCTCAACGACTCGTCAACTCATGTCACTTCGGAAAGCTTTGCAAACCGTGAGTGTACATGACCCCCTTTTTACTTTTCGACACTTTTGGGTGCAATACTTATGATTTATTAAAACACACACAATCACATACAAACCTGCTTGACACAAACAAACAATCCGTTAGAAACTTTAATTGACTATACTTTGTCATTAACTTCGTACAAGCCTTTCTTAACATGTGTAGCGCTATAGGAGTAATACACTGCCCGTATTCTTGAGGTCATGTTAAGTCATACAAAAACAGTCTTGTCGTTGCAACGACAAGATTACGCTAGTGGGAAACTTTGGGATGACAAGTAGGAGATGCATGCTAGCATTGTTATGATATGTCTTAGATTACGATTATACCATGTGGATTTGTTTAACCATTTTTATACTTATGCTAGTAAATCAAACTTGTATGCTCGCTAATACTTTATGTGTTGACATGTACTTTAATATGTATTGCAAGAACTTGATGATGAGACATTAGAAGAAATCTAGTAGGATGACTAGAAACACACTTTTATTTAATACTTGTTTTGTATTTTGTTTTATGTCTCGAAATATGGACAAATGGAAGTTTAACTCCTAAAGAAACACTTCACGATTTGTTGCAAGTTATTTGTTTCTAAACATTTTATTTCCCACTTTAGAAATGAAATGAAATTTTGATTATTAAATACTTGTTGCAAATAGTCGTTATGAAGTCTCTTGCAATCTCGTTTTCGTCTCACTCTGATGTTTCTGCCATCGGTTGGGGTGTGACAGTTGTCTCTACAGTTGTAGTGGCTGCCTTACTTGAAATAGCTGCCTGTGTCTCTTGGGACACAGGAGGTGTTGCCTCCCCTGCTTGTGGGATAACAATGATCCATGAACTTTCCCTAGTCACTTGTTGAAGTGTACTCTCTGCGATTTGTTGTTGAGAGGAACTAGGTATGTGCAAGTCAGTTGTATCAATTGCATCAAGAAATGTTTAGAAAGCTGATTGTATATTTGAAGTGGGTTGAGAGGATCTTGAGTAGAGATATTCAACTAATATATCTACCCCTTGATTTGTGTCCCATATGCTTACAACACTCTCCTTTTGTGAGGATGAGTGAGGAGTTTAGATGGGTGGAGATGTTTGCATCTGTTGTGAGGAAGTAACAACGTATGTTAGTTGCATTAGTGTTACAGTAGGTATCTTTGGCATCTCAATCTCCAGAGATCCTTTTTTTTTTTGGTTTTTCTTTTGAATTTGGGGATGGAGATGGAAGTGGTTTGTATGGAAATGTATGGTGTGGGTTCCACAGTGCTTGATTATGCACCATGGTCACTAGGAGTAGTAGGCTTAGCAACAGAAGTTTCAACATTTGTTGATTGGTTTTCTAAAACAGTTTCTTTTACCGCATTTTCTTGGGTTTTAGCCATCATGTGTGTAAAAGTTTTATTTGAAGACTGTTACTTTCAAGTGCTTCACCCTATTCAAAACTTTCTTATCTTAAAACATTTTTAAGGTAGAAACTTTCATCAGCGTGGACAACGGTTACTTTTTATGTTCAGAAAGTGGGTCCCAATAAGGAAACCCTTTGAAGAAGATATGAAAGATCTGTTTTTCAAAATATCTGTTTGAAACCTCTGTCATGCTCAACAGACTTTTGATTAACTAAATCAGTAGTTTGAATCATCTGATATGACTTTTAGTCAACAACGTTTTGGAAACCCATGTTTGAAACTTCTGTTGGGTTAAACAGAGTTTTAAGTGAAAACAAAAAGAGTTATCATGAAGCAGTGGATCTGTTTGACTTTTGTAGCCAACCAGTAGTTGATGAATAAATGGTTCTTTTTGTCTTAAACAGTGGTTAACCACACTTAAACAGACTTTTGAACCATTGAAACCGATGTTACACTCTTTTGACCAGAGTTTTGTTTTTGTTAATTTTATCCATCTTTTCTTGATTTTGCAAACAATTTTTTTTCTTGTTTTAAAAACAACATATTGGTGTTGAACCTTTTGAAAATATATATTAAAAAAAACTCTCTTTCTTTTATTTGGATAAATGCTAGGGTAACCACTGTTTGCACTTTTAAATTACCAACAGTGGTTCCCTACAGATAGTGGAGAACGAATCAATTTAGCAAATCATCCAAAGCTTATCAGCTTTGGATTTGGAGGTCTCAATGTAACACCTCGTGTTTTTACGTCCAATAAAGTTCCGACATGTGTCCTGGTAATCCTCGTGTGCTGTATAGTAAAGCAGGAGGGACCAAAGTCGTTGAAATATAAATTTATATCCTTATTGTGCGAATAATGGAAGTCGAGGGACTAAAGTGACAAAATGCCAAAATTTTGCTTCTGGGAAGCGGTTACGGACCATAAGCCATATTGATTACGGTCCGTAACCAATTTCAAAACGATAGGCGCCTGAGGTCCTTACGGACTGTAAGGCATTACCCATACGGTCCGCAAGGACCTGCCAGCAAGCAGAAACATGACAGAGCCATGTTCTGTCACCTCTTGACGAATTTATCGCCTTCTTTGCATGTTTGACATGTAACATTTGTAAAAAATCGGGTTTTCAAAACCCGCTCCGTTTTGTAATCGAATATCAAGTTATAAAAGTTATGTCGAATATTTATGATTATTTTGATTTAAAACAATACATAATTAATAAATAAACTAAACTATAAAAATTATATTTGATGAAAAGTTAAAATAAAATAAATAAAAAAATTATAACGCTACCGGGACTCGAACCCGGGTCAGCCAAGAAACACTTCAACAACTTAACACTCACTCCCAAGACCACTCCGCCACATTGTGTTTTCTGCTAACTCTAGGAACACAAATGAAATTTATACACAAACCCAGTTAAAACCGATTTCGCCATCTGAGAAACGGTAATCGGCAAACCAATCGTCAATTCGTTGTTTATTTCACACATTCAGTTTATAACCGATGCACGACGGTTTCTTATCAAATTGGAATTGATTAAACTTAAAGACTCATCATTGTCGGTTCTTAAAACCGGAAAATCATCAAGTCCAGAATAACACAAACTTCAGACCACTCTCGCGGCTCAGAGATATCATACAAATACTCCATTTCATTTTCGTCGCATTTCGGACCACCAGAACGCCTAAAACAGCTCGTCGGAATTTTCTGCAAAAGTCGCCGGAAAACCGTATTCAACTCAAACCGGTAAAATACTTCTACTTTACGGTTTCAATCAATTGTTAGAACCTTACTAACATTAACCCATCGCTCATAATCAACCACAGACGACATTGCTGGACTTTCTGTTTTTGCCGGAAAATTTCTGGAATTGTCGGAAACTCGTTGATTACCGGTATGCTCATTCCAACGTACTGATAATCAATACTCATTAGTTAAATTTCACATCTAATCCCTTAAACCTGTTAATTGATTCTCACAGCCGAAGGTTCCAAAAACAGAGCCGACAAGTTTCGCCGGACTCTCTGAAGAAGACAATCTGTTCGGTATCTTCTTTCCCCAAACTTTTCGGTTCAATGCATTCAAACTGGACATCATGTTCATCAACTAAATTAATCGCGTATCGGTTGTTTGATTGATGTCTGCATTTGTAATGAAGAAGACGAGTTCAGTGATGATATAAGGTTAATTAAAATCGGAGTTATAAACGGGTTAGACACACAATCCAGCGGTGGACTGTGTGCAAACAAAAACCATACACGTCCCGAGTTCGATCCCTGCTCCACGCACTCCTTGTATAATAAAAGGCCTTTTTGTTTAAACTAAATCGGGATAACCCAGTTAGTTGTTAAGTATAATAAAAACTGAGATAATAACCAGGTTAGACACACAGTCCAGCGGTGGACTGTGTGCAACATGAACCACACGTCGCGCGTTCGAAACCCATCACGAGCACCGGTCCGATTGAATTAAAATGTTTTTGTAAATAAAGGAAATTCGGATTTAACTGAATAAGTGTATAAGTATAAATAAAAACAAGATTATTTCGGGTTAGACACGTAGCTCAGTTGGTAGAGCTGCGTGCACGCGTACGGGAGGTCGCCGGTTCGAGCCTCACCCGGCGCAAACTAATACGCTGACCGACCGGTCAACGGTCAACGGTCAACACTAAATAAACAATTTTTTTATATTTTTATTTATTTAATTTAATTTAAAAATCAATTAAAAATACTTAAAAATAACATTTTAAAGATAGAAAATAGCCATAAACTCACAAAAATATATCTAAAAATTTCATTAAAATCCTTAATAAAATCCACTCATTTAATATATTTTCCGTTATTATTTAGGTTAGTAATCCCGTTGTTCCGCTCATCTAAATCGTGCGCATATCACCATCTCCAATCCAACGCACCCAAGGTGAGTGAATCTTACAAATTCCCCGTTTTAATCACGTTTTGGGGTGTATCATGTGTCTTTGTATATATATACTATAACTAAACCATTGTGCATACATCATATCATGAACATGTGTATTTAGTTTGATGCTGTTAAGTAGTTATTATTGGATGCAATTTATTATTCAGTACATGCAATTTCATAGGCCGCC
The DNA here is from genome assembly GCA_947069175.1 of Scalesia atractyloides. Taxonomy (NCBI): domain Eukaryota; kingdom Viridiplantae; phylum Streptophyta; class Magnoliopsida; order Asterales; family Asteraceae; genus Scalesia; species Scalesia atractyloides. The sequence goes on along the minus strand of CAMTDV010000017.1, from coordinate 36,324,796 downwards.
GCTCCCCATTACATTATGAGCGTTGAGCATGTTCCCCATTTTATTATGCAGTTGAACCTGGCGTGCCCACATACGATCGGCTCCGTTTGATTGAGCCTTGATCGCACAGTTTCATTTTCAGTACATGCAATACGATCGGCTCCATTTGATTGAGCCTTGATCGCACAGTTTCATTTTCAGTACATGCAATACGATCGGCTCAGTTTGATTGAGCCTTGATCGCACAGTTTCATTTATGTTATTTACAATATGATGTTGGTATGTTCATGTATGCTGCCATGTGTTATTGTATGTTATAGTTGTGACTGCTATTTGCCATTACTTGATTATTTACATTTGCTCATCTATGATTATGCACAATTTTCCATTGATAAACTAACCATAAATTCTTTAATAAATGTTTATCTAATAAGGTTCACTCGCCAACTTATGTTGACCCAAAAACCCCCATTTTACACATGATACAGGTGAAGCAGTAGCAGCTAGGAACACATAGGACTTGGACTAGAAGAATAAAACGATTTAGTGTTGGGATTGTTATGCTTGGTTTATTTTCCTTGTATTGAATGAACATGTTTGGATTTTTGAAATGTAACTTTGACTTTATTAAATATGAAACATATTAGTAAATGTCATGAGCTTTGGTGATAACCCAATTATGCCCCGACTCTTATTCCGCTGCGGGTCGGGGTGAGACATGACACGTTATGGGACACCTATTCACGTCCTTAGACACCTCGAAACCATCTGAGCATCTCCATGACCATTTAATGGATGATTTCTTTGAGTTACAACCCCTCTTCAACTTGAAATCATCAAAGATCATCCTAGGGGAGTTCCTGGTCATTCTCAAGCATTGCATTCTGTCCCTAGCTCTAATTGAACCATATGTAAGTATTTATTTTCGTGCTAAGTTGATTCCTTATGGTTTTGAGCTTAGATCAAAGTCCCGTCGTAAAAACGCCTTGACTTTGATCTAAATCCGTGACAGTCCAGCCATTGATCGTTACGAAAGTGGCTACGTGATTGTAATGATGAAGATGTTAATCCCTTAAAAGGGCACCTCCTGATTACCACGAATTCTTGATCAATTGACGAGTCAAACTAAAAGTCAAAGAAAGTCAAACTGTCCAGTTTTTAAAAAAATCATAACTAACAATCGAGATGTTATAAAATATTTTTGATGCACTAAAAAACATAAAATAAGTATTAGAACTTATACCCACTGATTTGGCTCGTCAAGTTTTGGTTTAGAGTCGGTTTGCAACTGAAAGTCGTTATATTTGACTTTTCATTGACTTTTCGGTTCTGACCCGATTTAGCCATTTTGACTACTAACTTTTGGCCACTTCAAGACCATATTTAAGTACAGGAAAACCTCCTAAAGTTTCGTCACTCGATTCATCAGAAATCTGAGTTTATTAAAACTTTGAAAAAAGGTCCTTTTCATACAAATTAAGGTATTAAACATACATGCATATAAAAATATGTAATAAACTGATTCATAATCATAATTTGATTATATTGATGTCAAGAATTTGATTCTAATCTGAGTTTTCACAAAAGATGCGTTTATCGCATTAAAATGAATAAAATGGCCTTTTCGGCATTTAGAAACACTTAACATGATTTTGTGACCAAGATTATATGTTTACTGATGTAATATGATAAGTAGGACCATTTGGGATGTTCATTCAGATTATAACCTGAATGAAGGTTAAAGATTCGTTAATTGCCGATAAATGACTAAATTACCCTTTTTCACGCAAAATGATTTTGATCAATCTTTTTATAACCAAAACTTAAACCTACTGATGTAATAAGTTAAATGACATGTTATTGGTATATAAAACAGGTCATAACTTCTGTTTAACTTAAACATCGATTTAAACGGCATTTTAGCGACTTTTACGCCTTTTCGGCGTGTAGTATGGTTTAAAACCATAACTATGAGCTAAGACTTGATACCTACTGATTTATAAACTTATTTTCAACATCTTAACAGTAAGTACAAGTCCCGAACTCAAAATCCCAATTTTGGCTTCAAAGCTATGTGTGAAATTACTAAAATGCCCTTATGGGACGTAGATTATTTCAAAAACGTCAAACACACATAGATTTGATATCCTACTGTTGTAACATCATCAAATAAGTATTTTTACAGAATATTAACGACCTTGACATCAGATTCATTTTAAACATCTTTTATAACCACTAAAATGACCAAAATGCCCTTGTAAGGCATAATTCGGTTTTACATATACCTCGGGCCTATCTTTTGCAAAGCTACTGATTTTATAACAAATTTCAAACATATATTCATATGGAACTTATATATGACTCCTCCGGTTACCCGGTTTCGCCTATGCGCGTTCGGTTAAGCTTACGTAGCTAATTTACGTACTTAAACTATAACGGGTTTAACTTTGTCATTTCTCTATCAAAATCCAGAATGTTGTTGGTTTACTCATATTAGACAAGTTTATATACTTTTCGGTTCCAACTAACATCCTATTCCGGTCATCGCTTAATCTAGTGCATCGTACTGTATTGTTTTAGCGTAAGACTAACCGGTTCAAGTCTAAGACTTAACTAGGGACCCGTTAGCATTCTAATATTTGTTAATAATTACCATCACTCCAGACTAAACGCCTTTCGGTAAATTGTTCCTGTACTTATCTTGGATCTGCAGCCGAGTTTTGGACTTCACAAAGACTTAACCTCAGGTAAATACTCTTAACCTATTTTCCCTATACGGGCTTGGGATACGGTAAATTACTACCGCTTGGTCGGATATGGAAATTATGTTTTATCCAGTTGTGATAATTAACTAAATTGCATAATCCGGTTTTGATCTGTTTTGTCTGAAACTCAAACATTGGGGGTGGGCTTGACCGTGTCCAGGATATCCTTGGCTCACTAAAGTGTTAGTGGCTAAAGCATGGCGTGTAGGCATACACTGGGTAATTGTTAACTGCTTTATTTGTGAAAGTTCAGAGTGGTGTGTCAGTCGATCATGTCTCGGTTTCTGTACCGGGCACCATATGTAAAAGCCTGACATGTAAATCTGTATACAAGGTCATTTGTACTATCCCAAGTTATTTTATAAAATGTGCTAGTGCACCTAAAATCATTTTCGAAAGGGTTTTCAAAATGAGTCGGTTGAAAATATTTACCAGTGTAAACTGACGTATTTTCAAAGATTAAAAATACAGGTATAAGTATGCAATAGGCTGAAAGCTGCGGGGCGTTGACAATAAGGAGTTGCGACCTTAGAGTTGAGCATGTAGAGTATGTTTTCATTTTGTATGTTATCTGATCCGCCTGTGGATCATATTACAAACCTTTTCTGTATATCTTTATGTTTTGAATTCTGGACACTTTATGGTTTGTAATAGTTTATATTTTACACCAATTCTTCCGTTGTGTTGCTCTGTGTTGTAATTGGTTATGATGATATCAACTGTACGTCATGATACTCCCCACCGGGCCCATCGGAATACACGTGGAAATCGGGGTGTGACACTCAACCACTGCAATGGCTCGTTGGGATTGGCCATTTGTCACGAGAAGTTTTTGTACTATCTCCAGCAGTTGTTTTTGACCCTCTACAAGTGCTTGCACACTTGGGTCTACTGGCGGCTGACAATTCCCAATGAGATGATTGTACCCATGAGGGTGTCTATTTGCCCTTGGCTTTTTGGGCTGGTGCACGGGTTCTTCATACTTATAAGGTACCCTAGCGCATGGTGGTTGCCCAAAGCCTAGAGGGAGTGGGTTTTGTGGTGTTGTAGATGGTTTACTAGTCTTTTACGCAGGATGTTGGTTTAAATTTTGTGAGACAGAAGATTAACAAGATTCAACTCTTTTGGGAAGCGAAGGTTGTTCCCTGTTGACAGGGCCATCATCCCCTTTGAAACTCATTTTCTTTCTTGACCCTTTTTTATTTATATTATATGGTTTAATAAAAAAAAGCACTCTTGAGTCAAATGGTTGAGTTTTCCACAAATGGTGCACCCAAGTGTGGATTCACTGATGTTGTTGCCTCAATTGATATTATAGACTTTTAACTTGAAATAATCATTTCCCCAATGATTTGTTTTTCTAGAAAACTCACACATCATAACTGAATCTTATCTTTCCTTTTACCCTTGTCTCTCTTTTCTGAAACAGATGTTTTAACATCTGTTTGAGAATTGGTAATATGAATGATTTTTATCTTGGGTGGGTCGAGGCCATTCGAGTTGGTGAAGTCAATTGGTTTATAGTTCTCAAGAACACCCATTCATCTGACCAAGTAGGTTTAAACTCATACTTTTGTTTTTTAGATTGAATGGAACTTAGTGGCTATCAAGAGTAATTTTTTGCCAATAGGTTCAGTGATCTTGATTTCTTCACCTTTTGATGTGGTTGGAATGACCTCAACCAATTTAGAGTCAATGAAAGTGATGGCTTGATGTTCTTGGTCATATTTTCCAAAACCAACACCAAACTTCACATTACTTTTCATTTGTTTATCTAGAAGCATCTCATAACCATGACAGGATTCAACTTATCGCTCACCGGTAATCTGTGTGTATTCCAACTCCTTTTTACAGTTTTGATATTTTTCTATCATTGACTGGAGTTGGTCCTTGGTTATGGTTGCTTCATGTTTTAGACTACTTATTCCAAGATCTTTTTCCAGCAATTCTTGTTTTAAAATCCTTTTTCAAAATTTCAAGAACTATTTCACTAATTTATACCTTTTTCTCTAAGATTTTCATTGACCTCTTTTATGTTAGCAAAAACTATAATGCATTTATAAGAACATAACTCTTTAAGAGTTTGAGGTGATACCTTATATATAACCATTTCAACCTGATCCACACTGATGCAATCAGTGGAACGTTTGGGATATTTCTCATCCATCCTTTCTGCATGTTCCTAGTCACCAACAAATGTTTAACCAGAGTTTTCAGCAGCTTTACTAGCAATCTCTTCACTAACAATGGTTTGAACTAGATCTTCTTCACCTGAAAAATGCTCAAGAGCCATAAAACAAAAGTTTTCATGTTCATCACAATCTTTTGCTATTAAAGCAAAGTTTTCATCTGTTAAGTTCTCTGGCAAGCTACTCCAATCAACATAGCCTTGTGTAAAGAAGCTCTGTTGACTAGGCTTTGCAGAAGCAGCAGCAGAGGCAACTTGTGGTGCTTAAACATGGGCTACTGGCATCTGAACATACTAAACCTGAGGGACTTGTGGTGCATGAACATAGTGCACAAGTACAAGAATCAAGTTTTGTGCAAAGTGGGTTGTGTTTCGCACATTTGATCCATGGGTATTTTGGGGATAAAATTGTTGTTGTGTATTAGGTTGAGATCTTTGACTAGGGTATGTGATCATTGGTGCAAAGTTACCTGTTTGACTCTTGCATTCTCTAGCAAAGTGTCCTAACCTATTACACTTAAAGCATTTTATCTTAGATTTATCCAACCCTACCTTTGACCTCCCACTTAATCCTGGATAAGTCCTACAAGTCCTTTTGTAAAAATTGTTAGCTCTCAGACTGAGTAAGGCTCCTGGGTCAAGATGTCCATCTTTTCTAGGTCAGTTGAGTCTATGTGCTTAAGATCATCGAGAACAAACAATAGATTACCAGTGACATGAGTATCAACATTTGCTGCAAATGCATAATTTGTGTAATGTTGATCAGTGTTGATTCATGTTGATATATCAATAAAAAGATCAAAACTCTGATCATTTTACATTCCACTAGATGAACCCTCCTGACTCAAAAGTGTTGTGTTACCAAAAACGTAACTATCAGAAACTTTTCCAGTTTCCTAGAACCTTTTCTTTTGGACAAGTTCCCTCTCAAAGGTTATGAGCTTTCCATGGAGTTGGGTCATGCTCATGTCCTTGAAATCTGGGGATGTTCTCATTACTATAGCAATATTGTCCCAATTTTCAGGCAGAGATCTTAAAAATTGGTTAGATAAAGTGGTTTTAGTAAATTCTTTATTAACCAACTTCAATTCATTGATTAAACATGAAAAACGTTCAAATTGTTGAGTCAGGGTCTCCCCTTTAGGGAGAGACTGATTAAATTTTTTGTTTATTTCTTGATAAGTGGATCATGTTTTGGCTTTTGAATATCATCTGTTCTTTTATAGGTCCAACACTATATGGGGTTGGATACCAAAAATGATGCAATTAACAATCAACAAATTCCAAATCTCTAAAAAATCCTTTGTTGACAACATTGGATGTTCTATTTGATAGATTACCATATTTATCAATAACTAATAGTTGAAGTGCATCTCTACTTTTGATAGAATGTGATACGAAAAAGTATAATTAGTTATTGATTTTTCAGAAAAAAAAAGCTATATGTTTTTATTTAATCTATTTATATTATGATGCTTATATAGAAGGGTGTTAAATCATAAAATTAAAATAATAGGTAATAACGAAAATTAGTTTGGATATGATATGAATTTAACGATGAAATTATATTAGTAACCATAAAATATTAAATATTTGACTTATCAAAATTTTCTTTATTTATTATTATAAATGTAGATAAAATTATTTATATTCATCTGTTACTTATTAAAATATATATTAAAAATAAAATTTAAGTATAAATTATGAGATTTAAGAAATGAATGTCATCTGACATTAATTGAATTTCTTTATTAGAAAATAAGATTGTTTTTTTTATTTTGTATTATTAAAAAATTACTAGAATAATAAATTATACCTATAGAAAGTAAATAATTAATAATTATAATATATACTAATTAAAATAACAAATATCTTTATAATGTGGGAAAGAATTGAAAAAACAATATATATTTACCTTGCTACAAACCTAGTTTAAAATTTTTTGTATTTATTTATATATAACTAGGCCATATATAACCATCAAACACTTACCCTCGCAGAACAATCTATCACCGATAAACAAGGTGCCCTGTCTCAGGCCTTGGGACGGACATGTCCATCCCAGCCACAAGTTGAAGGAGGGGCTAGACGATAGAGGTGACGATAGAGGTAGTCTAACAACAAATAACTTAGCTTTCAAATCTTTTTATTATATCCATAAGCTTAAAAGTGTATAGAACTAGAAACACGAGTCAAAAAACGTGTTACTATCATTTAAATTTATATCTATATACTTAAATTGAAATGGTAATCACAACTTTGGATTTAATAGTAGGGTTTCATAAAGTCTTCAATATGGAAGATTTGTTAGAATCTTCACATCGTTAGTTGTGAAGTTTTCCCAACTTTAAAAGGGTGAAGTTTTCTTAACTTTGTATTTTAATGTATTAAAGTTTTCTTAACATTCATGAGTGTAATATCTATTACAAATGTATTCACGCCCTTATAAATACGATAAAAGCACATCATCTTTCCGCGGATTGCCGAAAGCACAATATAACACTATAGTGTCCGTTATGAAATTTTGGATTTTGGTGACAAACTTTTTCCGTCACTAACTCTAGCCAATCATCCCTTATGTAACCTAGATCAAGTTATGTTACGCTTCATTCAAATTAAAACTTTTGATATGGAGTGTGAAATATTGTATTCTAGTAATACAGGTAGTTGCCCCATTTCGTTATAACTTATATGTATTGTGATTTAAACCTTTTAGGGGATTAATTTCGAACATTTAAAAATGACCTACCCATTGTCACACCCCAACCGATGGCGGAAACATCAGGATGAGACGAAAACTAGATTGCAAGAGGCTTCATAACGCTAATTGTGTCAAGTGTTTAATAATTACCTTTTTACATAGTTCAAATTAAATAATATAAAATTTAGATCCCGACACGTAACAAATATAATTTCATTTCATTGATAACGATTTAATACAAGATATTGAAATGAAATACATGTTTGAAACAAATACAATACAATAAGTATTTAAAGTTTAAATGCGTTTCTAGGCAATCCTACTAGATTCCATCTGTCATCAAAATTCCTGCAACATGTATTAAAAGCATAGATCAATACAAAAGTATTGGCGAGCATACAAGTTTGAAATTAATTATAAGTATAAAAGTTGGTTTTGTTTGTGACAAGTATATATTCAAGTCGAATCGCACGAATATGTAGACCACTTTCGCATAACAATAGCATATAATCGAATTCCTTAACTAGCATGCATAGTATTCTAAGCATAACGATATCATGAGAATAAAAGTAAAAAATAATAAGCATAAACAAACTCAAGCATAACAAGTAACATGTATAGACGAGTTTAAACTAACACATATAACTCACATAAGCGCAACTGATGGCATATTTCGTATTGTGAACACATTTAATTTTGTTTAAAATAAATTTTGTAATTTATACATGTTGCACCCCAAAATGTATTAAAGTGTAAAAAGGGGGTCAAGTATGCTCACAGTTTTGCAAAGTTTCCTTTGGTGATTCCGTGAAGAGTTGGAGGTTGGAACTTCAAAGCTTCCTTTAAAACACTTAGTGTTTTATTTTAGAACTCTTAGAGTTCTCTTCCTTGCTTGGAAGATTTGAGAGAAGTAGAGAGGTTGAGAGAAGAATGGCTGGAACACTTAGTATCCTTTTAGAATTCCTGATTTAGAGATATTGAGAGAATTAGAGAGATGGAGAGAAGAATGGTGTGAATAAAATGGTAGAAGGTGGTTGGTATTTATAGGTAGAGAAGGTGGAAAATGGTGAAATATGATTGGTTAAAAAGGTGGAAGAGGATTGAAAAGATGATTGGTGGAGAAAGGAGGTGGAAAATGGTGAAATATGATTGGTTAAAAAAGGTGGAAATGGATTGATGATGTGGAAAAGATGATTGGTATATTTCTTGGTATTTCTTGAGTATATATTATGTAATTGAGTATATAAAAGTATAAAAGTATAATTCAAGTATTGAGGATGTGCGTATAAGTATTTATACGTATAATTGTGTCGGTTTGCGTATAAATACGTATTTAAATGATCGGTTGTGTGAATAAAAAAAATATGTATAAAATATGAATTTTATTATGATTAATGCCTCGAGTTGTGAGATTGAAATTAAAATACGAATGTAAGGTTTCCAAAATTAGAATACGGATACGTACATTTTTAAAATAGAAATACGAAGATACGAGGCGTTACACGAATAACGAATAACAATTAATAATATATACATATACACACACACATAGATTTTTATTATGTTTTAATGCCCCGAATTATGATACAAATATTTATTTTCTAAAATAAGGATGCGAAAAAGCGAGGCGTTACACCCATAGCTTATGATGGCCAATTAATCTAACATCCGGCCTCTCGTACCACCAATATTGTCCGCTTTTCCCCCGATGGGTTGGCCATCCATCCTAGTACTAGACCTGAGCATGCTTAACTGTGGAGTTCTCCTCTCATCCACAACATTAAGCCCAAAACGCATTGGTGATTTAAGAGGCACTGAATTACTTATAAACCAGAGATCTCTCCTTCCTATGACTGATGTGGAATTTACCTAAGATGTCACAATGATTCATGTTAATCTTTTCAGTATCACTACAATTAATCTCCTTGTAAGTTTATTATATTGTAGGACATAACCAAAGACGACAACACCAATGTCGATCTAGTGACTAGAGAGGCACATAACTTGTTGGTGTATACTTCAGTGGTCCCCACATATGGAGATAAGGCTCTCACACCAATGAAGGTTCTTTTCCAATAATTCTAGGGATTGCATTTAGAATATCAAGTCACAATATTTTACTGAAAATTCACCTTTTATGCACATTTTAATTATACCACAGTTATTTAAAATATAACAATTAATTTTTGGTAGGATTATGTATTTTTAAAAATATTAAATTTTCATATACACATTAATTGTAGCATATGTAGTAGCATTAATATTAAGACAAGTATATGGACCAAAAGGTTTTTACTTATTGCTATACATGTGGAATTTCCTATATATTATTTGGCAAATGTGGGTTATTTCTTCACAACACTATTCAATTTTGTAGTTCTTTAATCATATGTGGGTGACTTAAGGTTTTCTTTATTTTTATTTTTTAAATGTGAGATATATTATGTGGCAAAGTTTCCTATTTTCCCTCTACTTTTTATCAATTTCTCTCCTACACACATTATTACTATTCAATTTTCTTTGATTCAGTTGGTTCAAGCCTTTCTTTCTCTCTTAATATTGTATTTGATACTAAATACTTATGATCTTACATGTCACTAACAAAAAAGTTATTTGATGATATTTAATAATAACTAACGAATGTAAACCTGATTATAGTTTTTTATTCATAATTGTTTTTCTTATCATTTATTACATTCGTATTTTTATAAACATTTGGTTTATGTACTTTTATACAAATTATATGTATCTCTATTTATCATACTTTCACATTCTAAAATACTAACTGTCAAAAGTTATTTAACTCAAAAGTTATTTAAAACAAATTAAATAACCATGTGCGTGCATGAAACGCTTTTAAATCTATTTTTTGTTCGATTTAAGTTCCGCCTCAACACGCGGGATTTAGATTTAGTTACAAGATGTATTCAGCCAGATGATTGGTATATTTAGATTATTGTTTTGGTATAAAAGATATGTATGCACGTATCTGAGATATAATGTGAACTAATGAATATGTCTTATACATTTGGATGTGTGGTTTATACGTATGAGTATTAACGGTACTAATCACATTGCATTCTGAGAATGTTATGAAGTACAGTACAGTACATTATTACTGGCTTAATGACGGATCAACACGGAAGTGTATTGATTGAAATTAGAAAGTTAATCAGATAGAACGTACATGAGTATAGAACATGAAGTGGTCCTTTAATTACGAGTGTGTGTATATATATATTATGTATAATGTCACCAAATGCTAATGATGTGAATGTATGTGGGGATTTCAGCTTACACCAAATTACGAAACCTCATCTTGGAATGCAACTGTCGATGATCGCGTCAAAGAACGTGGATTGTACGGGAGCGAAGTCGTATAGTTTATAAATGTATATTATATTTTATCTTTTAATAAGAATGAAGGACACAATATCTTTTCAAATGGATTATCCCAATGGTTTCAAGTATGTTAAAATGTTTATAAAGAGAAAAATTTTATGGTTTATATTTCTGCTGCGTCTTTTTTCGGTTAAAACGTATTAGGGTCTTACAAGTACACATTGGGATCGGCTTTGCGATCCTAGGGTTTTTCGATGATGATATAATACCCAACTAACACTAAGGCCCCTCCATTTTAAAATCTGTTTAATCTTGTATATATTATTTGACAGAGTTGGATTGTGTCTTCAAAACACTATTCAATTTGTAGTTCTTAAGTCATATGTGGGTGACTCAAGTTTTTATTTTTATTTTTATTTTCTAAATGTGAGATATATTATTTGGCAAAGTTGGGTTGTGTCTCCAAAACACTATTTAATTTTGTACTTTTAAGTCATATGTGGATGACTTAAGGTTATATATATATTAAATGTCAGTGCGCAAAGTGGTTTTCTTTTCTTTTTTCGTTTTTTAAGTTTCAAGTTTTTATCCTTACGTTATATATAATATATGTCTTTAACACTTAAGTTTTTAAGTTTCAATTTTATCTTTATATTGTCGTTTTCCTTATATAGACGTTATGTTTTTTCGACAATATTACTATTCAATTTTTAAATACAAATTTATGCTTTATGTGATTGTACATTGTGCTTTGTTTGTCATGTTTTTGTTTGTAATTTTCCTTTTCTTCGCTCAGACTTGGTAAAGTATAAGTTGCAATACACAAGTGTGACGTATTTTTTTACGGCTTAACGGCCCGTTAACTCGCATGTTCTAATTCAACTTAGTTATTTTTTCTATGTTTTATGTTTTGGTCTAAATGCGTATAAGTGATTAAACATTTTTACGTCTAATTTTTGTTAGGTTAACAGTCCTGCTGTGAAACACGGGTCCTAAATTCTAGTGATCGTTTAATTACCAACTAAGTGGACGCAAGAGGGTTGGGGCTCAATTGGGTAAATGTGTGATGGTGACATGGAATCAAATTATAATCACGTATTTGTCCATTGTCTAGTAGCCATAATATGTGGTTTGAAATTGTGAAATGATAGTGATTTAGACCTTTTGATTTGCTATAATAAGTATTTCAGTAAAGTTGTTTATATCCGGACGGATAACAGACCCCTCATGCGATCGATCCGTTTGAGTTAACATTGTTGGTCCTGCTTGATTGAGATCTAAATAAAATATAACCCTTGGTATGTTTATATTAAAATTGACTCCATGTCGACAGTGGCGGAGCTTGAGATTTCCGGCCGGGGGTCGAAAACATATATACCCAAAAATTTCTATACGAAAACTACATACTCTCCACTACTGAGCGAAAAGTTCGGGGGGTCGGCCGCCCCTTCCCGTCCCTTGTAACTTGCGCCCCTACATGTCGATCTTTCCATCGTATCCAAAGGGTAATTTACCGTCACGAGTTCTCTGAATCATGAGTAATTAGTTGATACATTTTTTGAATATTTAATGTCGTTTGTAAAAATTAGCTAACATGTTTCCATTTCTATATCTATAATTCCACAACATTGGTGCACAACCATCTTTTCTTACCTAATTAGTTGGACAAAGCTAATTTTACTTACATATTTAGTTGGGAAAACTACAAAGTAGGTATTAGTGTTATGAACATGATGTATATATGTTTTTGTTTCTTTACAACAAATAGATCCCATTTTTCTTGAGAAAATTATGTGTTTTTTTCTCACACATGTGAACATATAATCATATAAGAAGTTAAATGAATGTATATATGATTCTATGAATGTTCCTTAATTGATATATGCATATGTGCAAATTAACATTTGTGTTCATATATTGTAAAAGTTTATAAAAGTGTGGAGAGTAAATTACAAGTTTTGTCCTTTATGTTCACACCAAATTGGAGGCGCTGTCCTTTTTTCCAAAAGTTTACAGGCGGTGTCCTTAACCTTTTAAAATCTTGCACATTATGTTCTTTAGGCCAAACCCAGTTAGATTTCTTGATTAAATCTGGTCATCTGCCTTGTACAAGAGGGCATTGTTGTCATTTCATTCATCAAGGACTATTAGGTAAAAAAACTTATGTTTCGGGACTATTGAGTAAGTATTAAAAAGACACCATCGTTTTTTCCAACTGTCAAAGCCCTAAACCCTAAAAAAACTCGCGGCAAATTCGGGTAGGCTCCCTGTTTCAAAAAACAGAACACACTTCTGCAATTGGATGTCAAAGAGGTAACTTTTCACTTGAAAACTAATTGAAATTCAAAGCTTTTCAACACCATCAACGATATCAGAGTCTTCTAATTGAATTCTGTAACTTGCATCTTTAAAAAAACACTAGCTTTGAAGAGCACAATAACACCAATTTAGCATTTTGGATCGTACTCTCAAAAGGGCCAATCAATAATAATAATTAACAAATCCATAATTCCACACAAAACACAAAGTTCCCCAAAATTTATAAGCTTATAAAACCTACAGTAACAAGATCACTTAAACTACGTAACCCTATAAGGCTATAATACAAAATACAAACGTGAATACTTCGATTAATCGATCGAATACGTTCAGATCTGAGGTGAGTACAGTGCTAGCAAAGGTCTTTAGTGAGAAACGGCAACCAATTTGACAGAAACTCTGATGTAGTTCGGAGATCGCTAGGGTTGTAGCGTTGTAAAAAGGGGTCTCCGGCGGTTGATTATGGGTAGCACCGCCGTTGATCATGGTGGCGGAAGTAGTTACGGTGGTGGGTTTGTGGTGGATTGATGCGCATGATAGAGAGAAGAGAGAAAGAGGAGAAAGAGTGCAGGGTTTTTTAGTTATACTTTTATTTTTTACATAATTAATCCTTTTATGTAAGTTATTACTTAATAGCCCTTGGGGTGGTAAAATGACAAGAATACCCTTATGTGTAAGGCACATGACCGAATTTAACAAGAAAGTTTAACTGAGTTAGGCTCAAAAGACATAACGTGCAAGATTTTAAAACATTAAGCACATAACTCGTCAATTTTTACTCTAAAGGACAGCGCCTGCAATTTAATATAAAATAAAGGACAAAACTTGTAATTTACTCAAGTGTGGATTGACTATTTGTTGCTAGAGAGAGAGAAAAATTAAGAAAACGAAAGCTAACTATTTATAGAGAACTAGAGTTTATAAAAGTGTGGATTGACTATTTGTTGCTAGAGAAAGAGATAAAAAAATTAAGAAAACAAAAGCTAACTATTTATAGAGAACTAGTATAAAGCCCCTGCATTGCGATCCAGATGATACACTATGGTATATGATAACAACACTAACTTAAATTCGAAACATACAATGAAAAATAATAACAAAAATTTAATGATCGACACAAAGTAAGTCGCACAATTGAGTAGTGTGTGCGTATATACCCAATGAATTTACACAAAAAAAACACAAAGCACAACAAGATTAAACACAAATAAACCAAAGATCATGATGCAAAACACCCGGATGTATATAGAACTTACAAGTAAACAATATGTCTATACGCTTTACATATGTTCATACCAAATATATTTTTCTAAATTTGTTTGCATCAATAATATATCAATGCCGTTTAGTGTTTTGTGGATCAACGTTAACCATGTTAACTTCGCGCTCCAGTTGTTGCTACGTACACCGCATCTCTTGTTATTTTTTGGTTTCTCTCAAGTTCTTATGTATGACATCGATCTTCTTTAGAGTCTCCATATCATTTTCTCAATGCGTTTTCTTAACGTTTAATTTCCTTCTCAACATGTTTTGAATCCAACTGTTTCCCGAGGCAATACTTTATTGGTGAAGTTTTTCTTTTTCCCTCACTCATTTTCCAATGAGCAATGAAGAGAAATAAGCAATGTCCTAAAGTCGACCTTCACGATGAGGCAAATACAGTCTAAATGATTTTATTGGAAAACATAAATAGGGAAGGATTGTCACTTAAACAAAAAGACTAATACATCTATTAAAGTTCCCAGTCATCTTTTCTTTCTATTTCATAACGACCATATGCAAATAAGCTTTGCTTATCTCCAATGATAGTTTTTCCATGCCTACAACAAGCATTGCAACATGTTATGAGAAAACGACAAAGTTATACAATAAGCAACACACAATACATTATGAGTCATAAGACTAAACCATATGCTAACAATATTTAAAATGTAAATCACTACCTTATTGAAAAAATGAATCTCAATAGCATTCCAAAGGTAACAGTTTTAGAATTTTGTCATAGTTGCAACAAAGGTTGCCATGCGTTATAATTAAAACGCTAGCATAAATGATACACTCATGCATCTCGCAAACCAAATGATGGGCGTGTGGTAATCTTCACCAAACACGGGGGTCTATTGAATGAAGCCGCAACCATCTTCATAGAGACCCCAAATAACACTAACCAACCCACAAATAACAAATCCAATCATCCATAACAAAAAATCAGGCATTCATTCAACAAAATCATAACATGGACAACAACCTTAGACTTGGGTGCATAAAAACAGCCTTCGCTGAGACTATTTCATTGTTATCAAAGGTAAAAAGCCCAATAAACATAAAGGGTAAGAATCTAACATATGGTAAACAATCTTGTAATATCAGAATCATAGACAACCTAAAAAATCTGGTATCTAACAATCTTCATTCTCAACAATGTTACAAAATATAACATTCAACAAAAACTTTACAACGACATGCAAAACGATTCTCATATGAGAATACACTCATCCCCAGCGAATCAAGCAAACCCATCAAAGCATGTCATTGAAGTATGACAAAGTAAATCCGACTACATATAAACTGAAATTAAACCGCTAAGCCAACAATAACAAAGAAATAAAATATTGCAGGTAAACCCATTGAACACGTTTACCACATTCCTAATGGAGAATTGTAACAATTCGTCGAAAAACGGGTTACCAAACCCGCTTCGTTTATTAATCAAATACTCAGTTATAATTTTTCGTTGCGTATTTATTGCTCAGATAAATTTTAAACAATACATAATTAATATATATATTAGAATTTTAAACCATAATTATTAAATAACAAAAAAATGTGAATTAAAAAAATAATGGAGACGCCGGGTTTCGAACCCGGGTCACCCACAAACCCAAACACACAACACACCGCTCCGCCACACACTGTCTTTGTGATAAACACTAAAACAAATAACACATATAATAAAACTGAAAATCAAAACCGGACATCCGGGCGCTCAGAACGCGGAATCGCCGGAGTAAGACCAAAACTCCGCAAATGTGGCCTTTCCTTTTGACTAAAACGCGATAACCGACTACGGCATCAATTATAACCGATGTTTAACCGTCAAATTCGGCCATAACCGCCGGAAAATCTTCAATCGCGAATCAAGACTCAAAAACGGACACAATTCATCCAGTTCTTCACTATAAATACCCACTCAATCTTCTGGAAATCCTTTCGCTCAGAACCGTGCACTTTTTCGAAGCTTTAGCTCGTCGCCGGAGAATTTCAATTTCGCCGGAACTTCGCCGGAATCGATCGTCAGAAAACCGTATTCATTCATCAGTCGGTATAACTGTCTAAACTTCTCTGCTATCTATTAATTTATACTTTAATCGTTCAAATTAATAATCAAAACTGTTAAAACAGTTCATACCGCCGGAAAGTCCGTTCACCGTCGGAAGTTCGATCGGAGATAGGAATCTTTCTTCAAATCGGTAAAACTACCTTAAATCTTTCTTTGTTATGCTGTTACTATGTTAATATTCTAACACAGTTAACCAAAATGGCATAACTTGGTTAGCAATTGGGGATCGGGTTTTGGGTAATTTATACGAAGAAGATGAAGTTATTGTCAGTACATATGAGTAATTAAAAACGGATATTTCATCGAGTTAGACACACAGTCCAGTGGTGGACTGTGTGCAATTATAACATTCAAGTCCCGTGTTCGATTCGTGTACGTATCCGGTTCCCGCAATAACAAAACATTTTTCTTTAAGTGTAACAGAACACCCCTCAGATAGTACTTAAGGTTAATATAAATCCTAATTTAATAGGGTTAGACACCCAGCCTAGTTGGTTGGGCTGGGTGCAAATCAAAGCAATGGTCACGGGTTCGACGCGGGTTATACGCACCGGTTCTGCAGATTTTAAAACCTTTTTAAAATAACTAATTTCTGAAATATTCTAGTTAGTATATAAATATAATTAAATCTGAGTTTATTTCGGGTTAGACATGTAGCTCAGTTGGTAGAGCTGCGTGCACATATACGAGAGGTCCCGAGTTCGAACCTCACTCAGCGCATAGAAAACACAGTCAGACCGGTCAGACCCGGTCAACGGTCAACGGTCAAAAGTCAATTTTTTTTATTTCTTTTTAGTTATTTATTTAATTAGAAAATTATTTAAAAATACTTAAAAATAAGATTATTAAGGTAAGAAAACTTCCTTAAACTCACAAAAATAATTCTAAAAAAATCCCATTTAAGAACACTAATTAAAAATATTAATCTCAACCAAAATTTATTTATTTATCAAATCATTTTGTTATTATCTAGGTTAGTTCTTCCCTCGTCAATCGAATCATAAATTCGTGCGCCTTCATCATCATCAAAGAACGCACCCATTGTGAGTGAATCTCTACCAATTCCCCGTTTTAATCATGTTTTGGGGTGTATCATGTGTCGTTTAATTCTTTATTATATTTAAACACTTGTGCATACATCATATCCGTGATCAAATGTGTATCAAATGTGTATCAATTATTGTGTGGATTATATGTAGTTTGGATTTATCATTTTCAGTGCACGCATTTCATTAGGCCATCAGTTCCTCGTGGGAGACGGGTTGAGCATCAGGTGCCTCATAAGATCGGCTCCGTTTGATTGAGCCTTGATCTCACATTCATCATCATTCATATCATATACTCATTCAAAGTGGTTTGTGTTTGTTTACTTATATATGTTTGCTCACATGTGATTATTGCACAAATTTTCCGTATTAAATAAAACAAGAAATTAATAACAATGTTTTATTAAGGTTCACTCGCCAACTTTTGTTGACCCAAAATATCCCCCGTTTTACACATGATACAGGTGATCCAGCTGAGGCAAGAAACACATAGGAAGGCCTAGAAGAATAAACCAGTTTAAGCTTTGGATTATTTACATAGTTTCATTTCCTTGTAATTGTATGAATTTTGATTTGGATATTTAAGTTGTAATTTGAATTTAATAAATATGAAACATTTTAGTAAACATCATGAGCTTTGGTGATAACCCAATTATGCCCCGACTCTTATTCCGCTGCGGGTCGGGGTGTGACAGATTGGTATCAGAGCCATGACTATAGGGATATAGGATAGGTTATTAGACCCTTAGAGCCTATACTATAGTTGATTAAAATTTTAAATTGCTTATGCGTTACATACAAAATTCATGATGTTTATATGCTTCATGTTTATTGTTACACTCAATGTTATGCAAGTATGCTCACAAATACATAATATTATACAATGCTCATCATGAATCATATCCTCATAACATATCATATCCATGAGAGCACACACCTCACGATTTCCATGATTTTTGTAATGATTTTTGTATTTTCAAATCACATCAAAGTGAGTTCTCATGACGGGCATGTAGTAACTGGAAGGGTACGAGTACCGGTAGTCGGAACGTCCTGTCTAGGCTTGGCATTCGTATAAATCCAAAATAAAGGACCAGTTTGCCTACCTGGGGACTAACGATGAGAGTACGAAGGACCTATTAGGCCAAAGCATGCTATACCAAACGTCGTGTGAGCTAGCCCCACTTTGAGTTGTCATTGTGTCTACACCTGGACACCCTCCTACCATACATCTCGCAATCATATTTTACGGTTTTCATTCGGGTGATGCGAGTGTTAATCCGCCAACACCAGTGTGAATCCTACCAAGCCCAATAGTCATGGGGGCCCACATGACTACACAGGCGATGGTATGGGGGACATTGGAGGCCCAAACATGAGCAAACCCAAGACATCCTATGGATGTAGTTGTATTATTGTTAGTTATGTTATTTTTATTCTTTTAACGACACATGACACCTAGAAAAAATTCTTAAACTCACAATCTTCCTATGTATGTTCCTGTAGATATCGGCGAGGCAACTACGTGGAGGTAGAAAGTCAGGAAGATCCAATGAACGCTTGGCCACACAAATTGCTAAACAAATGGCTGCAGTGCTTCCTGACATCGTAATTCAAGTTCAACAAGCTCTCACCGCAAATCCCATCAACCCTCCCAATCAAGAAGACCAGAGCGTCGCCAACCCTCCCTCCAAAAAGTGCTCCTACAAACACTTCAAATCTTGCGATCCCCCAAAGTATGAAGGGACCGAAGGTGTTACTGCTCTCCTTCACTGGTTTGAAGAAATGGAGAACACTTTCCTCAATTGCGATTGTCCCGAGGATCGTAAGGTACGTTATGCAACTGGAAGACTGTTCGGGGTAGCCCTTACCTGGTGGAACACAGAAAAGGGTAAACGATGGTATGGGGGACATTGGAGGCCCAAACATGAGCAAACCCAAGACATCCTATGGATGTAGTTGCATTATTGTTAGTTATGTTATTTTTATTCTTTTAACGACACATGACACCTAGAAACTTCTTAAACTCACAATCTTCCTATGTATGTTCCTGTAGATGTCGGCTAGGCAACTACGTGGAGGTAGAAAGTCAGGAAGATCCAATGAACGCTTGGCCACACAAATTGCTAAACAAATGGATGCAGTGCTTCCTGACATCGTAATTCAAGTTCAACAAGCTCTCACCGCAAATCCCATCAACCCTCCCAATCAAGAAGACCAGAGCGTCGCCAACCCTCCCTCCAAAAAATGCTCCTACAAACACTTCAAATCTTGCAATCCCCCAAAGTATGAAGGGACCGAAGGTGTTACTGCTCTCCTTCACTGGTTTGAAGAAATGGAGAACACTTTCCTCAATTGCGATTGTCCCGAGGATCGCAAGGTACGTTATGCAACTGGACGACTGTTTGGGGTAGCCCTTACCTGGTGGAACACAGAAAAGGGTAAACGAGGAATTGAAGACGCCATGGCCTTAAAATGGGAAGAGTTAAGGGAACTCATGACAAGACGCTTCTGTCCAAGAAGCGAAATCAAAAAGTTAGAAGATGAATTCCACGTGCTAAAACAAAAGGAAGGCGATCATACTTCCTATAACAAGAGATTTCTCGAACTAAACCAGATGATCCCTGATCTGTTCACCCCCGTGTACCGCTTGGTTGAACATTACATTCGAGGTCTTCCCTCGAAAATTCAAGACTCAGTTTTAAGCACTTCGCCTGCAACACTTGAAGCCGCGATGGAGTTAGCTACAGAACTCACTGAAAATCGCATTCGAAACGGCAAGTTCAAAGATGAAAAGAAGAAAGCACCCATAGAAACCTCAACTACCAACCACTCAGTCTCCTCCTCAAAGTTTGCGGGTAAGAGGAAACGAAACAGCAAGAATTTTGCTGTCACTCAAACCAACCCTCCTATCACCGCTGCACCAATCACCCAAATTGCTCCATCGACTGCACCATTTAAAAAGCCATACACCGGCCCACACCCAAAATGCAACCGTTGTCAATACCATCACCCTCCCGAAACTCTTTGCCAACATTGCACCAGCTGTGGCCGTGCGGGTCACACCATTCAAACTTGTCGCACTCTGCAACGAATGAACCGCAATCAACCCCCAACCCAAACCCACCATCAGATAGTGGGTCAAGCCCAACAACCCTTACTTCTACCATCTACACAACACATAGCCCAATCCTACTACCAACCCAACTACCCCATGATGCAACCCATGCGAGCTTGTTACAACTGTGGAGACCCAAACCACTTCAGAAACACTTGTCCACGCTTAGTGAACATCATCCATGCTCAAGCCCAAGCGAACCCAGTAAACCAAGCTAACCAAGCTCCTCCACCTGCCAGAGGAAGAGCTTTCAACATCAATGCCAACCAAGCTAGGGCTCACAACAACGTGGTTAACGGTACGTTTCTCATCAATGGTAGTTATGCATCCATGTTATTCGATACTGGCGCGGATAAGAGTTTCGTGTCCTTAGAATTCGAACCTATCCTCAACCAAACTCGTGATAATCTCATGGAATCTCTAACGGTGGAAGTTGCTGACGGAAAGCTCGTTTCATTAAATTCTATTATACGTGATTGTACCCTCACTCTAAACGATCACGATTTTCCAGTTGACCTCATTCCTATGAAGTTGGGAAGTTTTGATGTTATAATCGGTATGGACTGGCTCAGCCAGCATCACGCTGAAGTAGTATGCCGCGAAAAGTTCATTCGCATTCCTCTTGCAGACGGTCAGACCCTGCGTATTTTTGGAGAAACCCCTTCGAAAGGACTCAAACTAATGTCCTGCCTTCAAGCCCGAAGATATCTTCGCAAGAACTATGTCGCATTCCTAACTCACGTCGTCAAAAAGGGAAACAAGGGAAGGAAACTCGAAGATATCCCAGTTGTGAAAGAATTTCCACAAGTCTTTCCCGACGACATTTCAGGACTTCCTCCTGTGAGAGAAGTCGAATTCCGCATCGATCTTGTACCTGGCGCTACACCAGTCGCAAAATCTCCTTATAGGTTAGCCCCATCCGAAATGCAAGAGCTGGCCAGTCAACTGCAAGAGCTGACTGACAAAGGATTCATACGTCCTAGCTCCTCGCCTTGGGGTGCACCTGTTCTTTTTGTGAAGAAGAAAGATGGAACGTTTCGCATGTGCATTGATTATAGAGAACTCAACAAGCTAACGGTTAAAAATCGCTATCCACTACCTCGCATCGATGACCTCCTAGACCAACTTCAAGGCGCCACCTGCTTTTCAAAAATCGACCTTCGTTCTAGTTATCATCAACTCAGAGTACATGAAGAAGATATCCCAAAGACCGCTTTCCGGACTCGTTATGGTCATTACGAATTCATGGTCATGCCATTCGGTTTAACCAACGCCCCCGCTGTCTTCATGGATCTAATGAATAGGGTATGCAAACCCTACCTCGACCGTTTCGTCATAGTCTTCATCGACGATATCCTTATCTACTCCAAGTCTAAATCCGATCATGAACGACACCTTCGACTCATCCTTACACTTTTAAGGACTGAAAAGCTCTACGCTAAGTTCTCAAAATGCGAATTCTGGTTAAGAGAAGTACAATTCCTTGGACATGTCGTCAATGATAAGGGAATACATGTCGATCCTTCAAAAATCAAGGCAGTGCAAGAATGGCAAGTGCCACGTACCCCTACCGAAGTAAGGTCATTTCTTGGTTTGGCTGGCTACTATCGCCGCTTCATTGCCAATTTTTCCTGTATTGCTGTACCACTCACGGCTTTGACTCATAAAGGAAAACCCTTCATATGGGGACCTAAACAAGAAGAAGCCTTCCAAACTCTAAAGCAAAAACTCTGTGACGCACCTATCCTCACACTCCCTGAAGGTTGCGATGACTTTGTAGTATATTGCGACGCATCAGGGCAAGGGCTAGGTTGTGTATTAATGCAAAGAGGAAAAGTGATAGCCTATGCTTCTAGGCAACTCAAAGTTCATGAGAAGAATTACACCACCCACGACCTGGAACTTGGAGCCGTTGTGTTCGCTCTCAAGATATGGAGACATTACCTCTATGGTACCAAGTGTGAAATATACACTGACCACAAAAGTCTCCAACATATCTTCAACCAAAAGGAGTTGAATATGAGGCAACGAAGATGGGTCGAACTTCTCAACGACTACGACTGTGAAATTCGGTATCATCCTGGCAAGGCAAACGTAGTGGCCGATGCGCTCAGTCGAAAAGGTTATGCGAACTCCATTCGTCTTCTCTGTTCGCAAATCATAACCGACATCAAAGATCGAATCCGAGCAGCTCAACATGTTTTTGTAACAGAAAACGACGTACGCGATGAGCTGTCATGTGGAGCTGAACTTAAAATCGAAACCAAATCCGACGGTATTCTATACTATTTAAATCGCATATGGATCCCCGATCGCGATAACCTTCGTGATTTCCTCATGAATGAGGCGCACAAAACACGATACTCTGTACACCCAGGAGCTGACAAGATGTATCAAGACCTACGATACACCTACTGGTGGCCGGGCATGAAAAAAGATATCGCTGTTTTTGTTTCCAAGTGCCTTACCTGTTCCAAAGTAAAAGCTGAACATCAAAGACCTTCAGGACTTCTAGTCCAACTTGAAATACCTGTATGGAAGTGGGAAAACATAACCATGGACTTCATTACCGGGTTACCTCGCACCTCTAGTGAGTATGACACCATATGGGTAATCATTGATCATCTTACAAAATCAGCTCACTTCATACCGATTCGCGAGGACTTCAAGAACGAGAAGTTAGCTCGTATCTACATCCGCGAGATCGTAAGCCGTCATGGTGTACCTTTAAGCATCATTTCAGACTGTGATGGTTGTTTCACTTCATGAACATGGCGAGCCGTACAAACCGCTTTGGGTACACGATTAGACCTCAGTACCGCTTTTCATCCTCAAACTGATGGTCAATCTGAACGCACCATCCAAACTCTTGAAGACATGCTTCGAGCATGTGTCATAGACTTCAAAGGGAATTGGGACGCTCATCTACCATTAGTTGAATTTTCGTACAACAATAGCTATCATTCAAGTATCGGCATGGCTCCTTTCGAAGCTTTATATGGTCGTAAGTGCCGATCTCCAGTATGTTGGCACGAAATTGGGGAATCACAAATCACCGGTCCAGAGTTAATTCAAGAAACAACCGACAAGGTCATTCAAGTTCGAAACAATCTTCTAGCGGCTCAAAGCCGTCAAAAGAGTTATGCAGACAAACGACGAAAGCCCTTGGAGTTTGGCATTGGTGATCAAGTACTTTTAAAAGTATCACCGTGGAAGGGAGTGATTCGTTTTGGCCAGAAGGGCAAGCTAGCACCACGCTACGTAGGACCTTTCAAGATACTCGAAAGAGTAGGTCCTGTAGCATACAAGCTTGACCTACCAGAAGAGCTCAATAGAATTCATCCCACATTCCACGTATCAAACTTGAAGAAGTGCCTCGCCGATGAAAACCTCCATATTCCCTCTAGAAGATATTCAAGTCGATGAATCTATGCACTTCATTGAAAGACCAGTAGAAATCATGGACTTTGGAGAGAAGCGTTTAAGACAAAGTCGTATTCAAATTGTCAGGGTACGTTGGGAGTCAAAACGAGGACATGAGTTTACTTGGGAACTTGAAGACTCAATACGCGAAAAATACCCGCATCTTTTTCCTGTTACCACTACTTAAATTTCGGGATGAAATTTCTAAAAGTAGGGGATACTGTAACATTCGTCAAAAACGGGTTACCAAACCCGCTTCGTTTATTAATCAAAAACTCAGTTATAATTTTTCGTTGCGTATTTATTGCTCAGATAAATTTTAAACAATACATAATTAATATATATATTAGAATTTTAAACCATAATTATTAAATAACAAAAAAAATGTGAATTAAAAAATAATGGAGACGCCGGGTTTCGAACCCGGGTCACCCACAAACCCAAACACACAACACACCGCTCCGTCACACACTGTCTTTGTGATAAACACTAAAACAAATAACACATATAATAAAACTGAAAATCAAAACCAGACATCCGCGCGCTCAGAACGCGGAATCGCCGGAGTAAGACCAAAACTCCGCAAATGTGGCCTTTCCTTTTGACTAAAACGCGATAACCGACTACGGCATCAATTATAACCGATGTTTAACCGTCAAATTCGGCCATAACCGCCGGAAAATCTTCAATCAAGAATCAAGACTCAAAAGCGGACACAATTCATCCAGTTCTTCACTATAAATACCCACTCAATCTTCTGGAAATCCTTTCGCTCAGAACCGTGCACTTTTTCGAAGCTTTAGCTCGTCGCCGGAGAATTTCAATTTCGCCGGAACTTCGCCGGAATCGATCGTCAGAAAACCGTATTCATTCATCAGTCGGTATAACTGTCTAAACTTCTCTGCTATCTATTAATTTATACTTTAATCGTTCAAATCAATAATCAAAACTGTTAAAACAGTTCATACCGCCGGAAAGTCCGTTCACCGTCGGAAGTTCGATCGGAGATAGGAATCTTTCTTCAAATCGGTAAAACTACCTAAAATCTTTCTTTGTTATGCTGTTACTATGTTAATATTCTAACACAGTTAACCAAAATGGCATAACTTGGTTAGCAATTGGGGATAGGGTTTTGGGTAATTTATACGAAGAAGATGAAGTTATTGTCAGTACATATGAGTAATTAAAAACGGATATTTCATCGGGTTAGACACACAGTCCAGTGGTGGACTGTGTGCAATTATAACATTCAAGTCCCGAGTTCGATTCGTGTACGTATCCGGTTCCCGCAATAACAAAACATTTTTCTTTTAAGTGTAACAGAACACCCCTCAGATAGTACTTAAGGTTAATATAAATCCTAATTTAATAGGGTTAGACACCCAGCCCAGTTGGTTGGGCTGGGTGCAAATCAAAGCAATGGTCACGGGTTCGACGTGGGTTATACACACCGGTTCTGCAGATTTTAAAACCTTTTTAAAATAACTAATTTCTGAAATATTCTAGTTAGTATATAAATATAATTAAATCTGAGTTTATTTCGGGTTAGAGACGTAGCTCAGTTGGTAGAGCTGCGTGCACGTATACGAGAGGTCCCGAGTTCGAACCTCACTCAGCGCATAGAAAACACAGTCTGACCGGTCAGACCCGGTCAACGGTCAACGGTCAAAAGTCAATTTTTTTTATTTTATTTATTTCTTTTTAGTTATTTATTTAATTAGAAAATTATTTAAAAATACTTAAAAATAAGATTATTAAGGTTAGAAAACTTTCTTAAACTCACAAAAATAATTCTAAAAAAATCTCATTTAAGAACACTAACTAAAAATATTAATCTCAACCAAAATTTATTTATTTATCAAATCATTTTGTTATTATCTAGGTTAGTTCTTCCCTCGTCAATCGAATCATAAATTCGTGCGCCTTCATCATCATCAAAGAACGCACCCATTGTGAGTGAATCTCTACCAATTCCCCGTTTTAATCATGTTTTGGGGTGTATCATGTGTCGTTTAATTCTTTATTATATTTAAACACTTGTGCATACATCATATCCGTGATCAAATGTGTATCAAATGTGTATCAATTGTTGTGTGTGGGTTATATGTAGTTTGGATTTATCATTTTCAGTGCACGCATTTCATTAGGCCCATCAGTTCCTTGTGGGAGACGAGTTAAGCATCAGGTGCCTCATAAGATCGGCTCCGTTTGATTGAGCCTTGATCTCACATTCATCATCATTCATATCATATACTCATTCAAAGTGGTTTGTGTTTTGTTTACTTATATATGTTTGCTCACATGTGATTATTGCACAAATTTTCCATATTAAATAAAACAAGAAATTAATAACAATGTTTTATTAAGGTTCACTCGCCAACTTTTGTTGACCCAAAATATCCCCCGTTTTACACATGATACATGTGATCCAGCTGAGGCAAGAAACACATAGGAAGGCCTAGAAGAATAAACCAGTTTAAGATTTGGATTATTTACATAGTTTCATTTCCTTGTAATTGTATGAATTTTGATTTGGGTATTTAAGTTGTAATTTGAATTTAATAAATATGTAACATTTTAGTAAACATCATGAGCTTTGGTGATAACCCAATTATGCCCCGACTCTTATTCCGCTGCGGGTCGGGGTGTGACAAGAATCCTAAAGGGTTAACGTGAACCTCAAACCGTAAATGGTTAACCAGAAAAAACAAACCCACAACATACAAAACTACGAAAACATGTTGCCTAAACATCTTCATTCTGACAAACTTGACAAAACCATGACAACCCTAAACAAGTACATTGAACAAAATGTTGACGATTCCCTATAAAGTCATGCAAAATGATTCTCAGATGAGAATGAACTCATCGTCACCGAACCAACCAAACCCACAAAAGCATCAAAGAAATCCTACAACATTTAACGCACTCTATCCGGAAAAAACCTAAAGGGTTAACCGAAAGGTAAAAAACCCTAAAGGGTTACAAAAACGTATAGTAGTGTTTTGGTAAAAAAATTACCGAAGCACTTAAGTGATCAAACTTAGTATGTGAGATAGCGTGCTATTGTGATTTGTATATGTTGATTTAGTTGATTATGAAAACAATTTCAGGATATAGTATCAGGATAATGAGCTATATCAAAACGATAAATGAGTACGATAAAAGTAAATGTTGACACGAGATGTACGAGGAAAGCCCTTGATCAATCTAGATCGCCGACATAAAACCTCGGGAGCTGATAATCGTCGGCTGCCTTGTTCTTCTTCTTATTACTTGAATACCCAGGATACAGTGCAGGATAATGCCCAGATCGCTACTAAGTGTTTGTTAGAGGAATGTGTGATTGTTAGAGGAATGTGTACGAGTTAGAGAGCTCAAAGTGAAGTGAGTTCAAGTGTTCTTCCTACAATCTGGCCATCCCTTTATATAGTAACAAAAAATAACTAACTTTCCTATATTCCCGGGATACTGCGAATATTCCCTTCTGAACGTTAGGGGACTATTTCAATGTGTTTCCACGTGCATATTAACTATAAAAACAGGTCTTCAGCTCATATAACTGTTACAACATTAATAACATTGACCAGCATCCAAAATTCTCGCAGAATATGCCTTTCTTCTATTCTGACCGTTACAAGACCCATTCTTCCGCCATCAACGTCCATTTTTCAACAACCTTGAGCGAATCTTCAGGTAGACCAAGTCCTTTAACGTACCTTGCAACCAAAGAAAATCATAAGTAGCGAGTAGCATACCCCCGCAGGATATTACCAATATCCTGGTTCAGTATCCTGGTCGCAGTATTAAACATATAATATCAGGAAATGCCTTCGGGATATAAGCTCGAAATTCCACCCATAACAAGTAGTAAAGTACTAAAAAACACAAAGAAACCAAACCTGAAAAACTAAAAGGGGTAACCGAAGCCGGAAGCATGCCGGAGAACGTGAACGCAATGATCAATAACCGAAAGCGAACGCATAGAGCTGCGTAGCAGATCATCGGCGGTGGCAATAGTGTAAGGCATAAGTTAGGTGAGGCAGTGGTAATGAGGGTTTAGGCGTTTAAAGGCATCCAGTCATCAAAATAAACGGTCGGGACACAAAGACGGGAGCGGTAGAGCTGGTGGGTGGTGAAGTGGGTGAACGACAGTTGTTGGGAGGCGGTGGGACAAGATGAGGCGTCGGGACAAACGGGAAAATGAGCATAAAACAATAAGCAAGTACAACACCTAAATGCATCACACACCCATTAAGCAAAGAGTACAACCCCACAAAGCTAATACCACTTACAAATATTATATATATATATATATATATATGGTAGGGTTCATGCGAGAACCACCTTTATTGCGAGAACCGCGGAACTAATGTGAACACAAAAAAAATCTAAAAAAATCTAAAAAAATAAAAGAACACTCAATTTTTTAAATATTTTTTACATAAAATCGCTATATTTCATTACCATAATAAAAACTTTTTTTGCTCGAGTAACAATTATGGATGCACATGTGCATATGTATCATTACTTCGACAAATTTCATAATACATTATCAGTAGTAGACAATTAGACTTTCATTTACAATACCATTCGTAATACACTACTTTTTATATTACAATATTAAAAATGCACATGTGCATCATTATATATAACCATGATACAACGTGTTTTGTTACAAAAAGTTTACGATTTTAATGATGAAGTAGGCCAATATAGATGTTAACAAATTAGTTATATCTAGTAGTTGATGGTTTGGTTATATTTGTCACTTTATGATGTAATATGTTGATTGGATGATATAAAGGGGGTTGATATACATGTAATAAAGTGAAAATATTGGTATTGGTATTGATTGTATTATGGATGGTAGGAGGTAATGGTATTGTATTATGGATGGTAGGAGGTAATGATAGTGTCTTATGGATGATATGATAAATGAAAGGGAAAGTGTATTCAAAGTAGTGTACCAAAACACCTTATATCATGTTGATACATATAGATGCACATGTGCATTTCTAATATTGGTAACGTAAAAAGTAGTGTATTACATATGGTATTGTAAATAAAAGTGCAATTGTCTAATATTGGTAATGTATTACGGAATTTGTCAAAGAAATGATACATATGCACATGTGCATGAATAACTGTTACTCGATTTTTTTATGATTGACGAAATATAGCGATTTTTCCAAAAAAAATATTATATTTTTGTTTGGGTGTTTTTTAGATTTTTTTAAGGTATTTTTGGTTGTGTTCACATTTGTTCTCGCGGTTCTTGCAATAAAGGGTGGTTACTAACGGATCCTTCTCCTATATATATACACACACACACAAAGTAATTAACCTTTTATAATCATGTCTTTTTATTTAACTTTGATAATTAATAAATGATTAGGGTTGATTTATACTATTCTTAGAGCATCCTTAATGGGGCGTTTTTCAAACGCCTATTCTACGCTGGACTCCAACGGACCTCCATGCCTCACCCGACCTCATTATGGCACTCGTCCGGTTTGTCTTAAGTCTGCAGACTTGACCTCCAACAGACTTCTTTGGTAGGCCCTTTCATCTTCTTCATTGTTGCAGTTGGTTTCTTGGGAGAAATTTACAGGGTGTATTGTTCGGCTTCTTGATAAGAAACTTCAAGGGTTTTTCGCTTATTGATGGTTTTTATATATTTCGCCATCGCCGAAATTAGGATCTTGGCGAGTCTATCCTTGTTTTGCCGGTCTTTGAATTTTTGCGAGATTTGATAGCAGGTGTGTCGATTTTCAGGTCTTGGCTGCCACGTGTGGAACCCGATGAGCGCAAAGAAGTTAGTTGGATCCATGTCAACAAAAATTAACTAGTTTTTTTTCTTCAATTAGTTAGTATGAGATTGCTAGAGAAAAATATATTATATAATATTATTATGGGTGCAAAGTCAAAACGACTCCTTAAATGAAAATATTTTAAGAATTTTGTTGCCCTTTGGCTTTCCTAAAAGTTGGAGTTAACACTGGTTGGTTTATAAGAACTATTACAAACTTTCATAGTGGTAAGACACTATGTGGATCCAAAATCGAAGATATCAGATAATGGGATAGCCGAATATGTAGAGATAATTACAGAAAAAAACAATTTATTTATGATATTATTAGGTTTAATTACATAAAAGTTACATGATGTGATAAAAAAAAGTCGTGACGGTCCCAAATGGAGGTTTTATTTTTCTAAAGAGGTGTTGATGAAAAACCTACATATCATAATAAGTGATTTAATAAATATTTACTAAGGGGCTGTTTGACAACTTATGAATGGTTAAATGCTGAATCAGTAAGAGGTCTGAACCATTTCGTGTTGAACGAGTAAGAGGTCTCAACTATTAAGAGCTAGTATAATGTTTAACCATTCAGAGGCAAATGTCTGACCAATTCATATTAGAGGTCTTAATGATTCAGACTCAGTATAATACTTAACCATTCAGAGGAAAATGTATGAATCATTCAGATATCCATTAAGAGACTCAAACAAACAGTCTGAACCATTAAGTGTTGAACTATTAAGAGGTCTAAACCATTAAGAGCAAAACAAACAGCTAGGGCTGTAAACGAACCAAACGAACACGAACAAAGCCTTGTTCATGTTCGTTCGTTAAGGAAATAGATGTGTTCACAAACGGTTCATGAAAACTTACTGAACGAGATTTTATGTTCATGTTCGTTCATTAAGGAAATAAGTGTGTTCACGAATGGTTCACGAACACAAATAAATTTGGCAAACGCGACGAAGGATAAAGGTGGATGACCCAAAGAGTAGCACTGGAACTTGAATCCCGTATTGTCGAATGGAGGTCGATCGTATTCGTCGATGTAAATAATGAGAAAGGAAAGGGAAATGATGCATAAACAAGATGAAATAGAATTTCCTAATTGAATTGTTAGGGTAATAAAATAAGTAAAAGTTTAATAATATAAAAGTTTAGATAAAATATGAAAGTACAAAAATCTTTAATTAAAACACAAACATACGAACATAAACGAACGCAAATGAACGAATGTTCACTAACACGTTCACAAAACCTTACCGAACGTTCACAAACACAATTGAACGAACGAGACATTTGTTCATGTTCGTTCATTTAACTAATCGAACGAAATTTCTTGTTCATGCTCGTTAATTTATTAAACGAAGGAACATAAAACGGTTCACAAACTGTTCGCTGAACGTTCGATTCGTTTATAGCCCTACAAACAACCCCTAAAACTAGTGGGTTACACTTGCGCTCTACGGCGGGCCAACCCAATTTTTAAAGGAAACGTAGACCAATAGTAAAAATAACATTCATGGCATGAATTCGTTTGATATTGGTTCGGTTTATTAAGATACGACACTTACCGAAAGAAAAACAAAAAAAAAGTCATGATACGACAAAAAAATACCGAGATGTGTTTACATCGATTGAAACAATAAAAAATATCAATTTCGGTAATGACGTTGTTTAGTCAGTACTAGACCGTCATTTTGTTACATGTATAACACCAGGTTCGATTGAAACTAAAAAAAAACAATAAAATATAAATGAAAAAGAAAAGATGAAAAAAAAATCACAAAAGACAAAAATCACTTTAGCTAATAAATTCATTAATTTATATAATTATATATATATATATAATGAGTATTTTTCTAAAAGTTACTTTTTCACATTCCCGATTCTATTAGACAAAAGTAACATATTATATAATATTATAATTTGCAACACCTCTAGGCAATAAGGTGTTGTAAGCTACGCTTTATCTATTTTGCTTGTTTAGGTTAGTTGTACTTTATGTTTATGTTGTTGAACATGCTTTGTTTTTATTGGTATTAACATTGATGTGCAAATCTAGGGATGGTAATGGAACCCGTACCCGATGGGTAAACCCGAAACCCGACTCATTTGGGACGGGTGTGGGGTCGGTTAATCGGGTTTGGGACGTCGTGCTATCTTGAAGGCGATGAGGATGTTTGAATCCGAGCCTCTCTTTTTTCGACTTTAATTAGGTTGTTTTCTTGATTGTAGTGGCTGGGTTGTTTGATGATGTTGGTGGTTGTTGTTTTTGACGGTGTTGTTAGCAGGAGCTGTGGTGGTTGTTGTAATGGTCTTGGTGGTTTTGGACTAAGATGGTAAAACATATGAATGGACATTTGAGACATGAATACATAACTTTTCCAAAATAGGGTATGCTTATTTTAAGATAAATATGATGATTTTACCATAAGTAACCAATTTGGTAGCTTTACCTTTTACCTGGACGTTATATGAGTAACAAAGATTAAATCAAAATAAACCAATTTTTAGAACATGTTGAATTGCCATGTAAATATATGATTTACAGCTAAGAATGAATATCGAAAAGTTAAAGATTACATGGTTATGTTATTTGGTACGGTTTAACGAAACCCGTCACAATGCACGTCCCCGCCGTATCGCGGTGGGGTACTCATCTAGTTTCAAATATGATACTAAAATTAGAAAAAAAATCATAGATTTAACCCTTTATAACCATAAATATTATTATTTTTAATAAAACTATCACTTTTGCCAAAGTTTAATTACCGTACTCAAACACATCGATATATATATATATATATATATATATATATATAGGGGATGGATCATGAGAAAACTAGTTTAAATGAGAAAACCAAAAAACTAATTAAAAAAATCCAAAAAAACATATCATTTTTTTTTTATTTTTTCAATTAAAATTCGCTATATATATTATATAAAAAAAACTTTTTTAAAAAAACATATAATGCACATGTGCAACATAAACATATAATGCACATGTGTAGTACACATATAGTGCACATGTGCAGTACAAGTTTTTTTTTTAAAAAATAAAATTTTTTTTGAAAAAAAAGTTTTTTTTATACATAAAATCGAGTGATTTTTTATAAAAAAATTGTAAAAAAAATTTGTATGTTTTTATGCTTTTTTTTTTTGCTTTTTGAGTTAGTTTTCTAGTTTTCTCATTTGTATCTAGTTTTCTCATGATCCTCTCCATATATATATATATATATATATAAGGATAAGTTAAAATGAGAACCACTTTGAGTTGTGAAAACCGTGAGAACTAGGTCATTCAAAAGGTTTTTTCCGAATTTTTTTCTCAAACGTCATAAAAAGATCACTTGTTTTAGCAAAAATAAAATAAAAGAAATAATAAATAAAAAATGCTACATACCCACATTTACATGATTCGAAAAAAAATATTTATCTTCATGCAAAATTTACACCAGCGCGTAAAAAAACTTGCATCAGTTAAAACTACCGACTCGACAATTTTTTTACAGATATGTTTATAATTTTATTATCTACGTTTGTACAAAAATATTTTGGCCCAACTCGCACGGGAACAAAAAGTTCTCGCGGTTCTCGCAACTCGTAGTGATTCTCATTTGAACCGAGCCCACATATATATGTATATATATATATATAGAGAGAGAGAGAGAGAGAGAGTGTAACGTACAATATGGCTTATCGGACGATCGTACGCGATTTTGAAATCGCATGTTGTAAAAAAGCATGTTGGTAAATATGATGAAATCGCATGTTGATAAATATATGAAATCGCATGTTGGTATATAGAGAATTTCGCATGTTGTTTTTTTCATCACAAATCGCATGTCAAAAAATAAAGTCGCACGTTGAAAAACTAGTCGCGTACCATCGTACGTCAAGATCTTTTGTACAATAACCAACCTCTCTCTCTCTCTCTCTCTCTCTCTCTATATATATATATATATATATATATATATATATATATATATATATATATATATATCTATATATATATATATCTATATATATCTATATATATATATATATATATATATAGGAGAAGGATCCGTTAGTCAACACCCTTTATTGCGAGAACCGCGAGAAACAATGTGAACACAACCAAATATACCTAAAAGATCTAAAAAACATACACATTTTTTAATATATATATTTTTAAAAAATCACTATATTTCATTACAAAAAAAAATTTAGATTTTTTTTGTTTTTTTTGGGTGGGTGGGGGGGGGGGGGGGGGGTTAGGTTTATGGTTTAGTTTTTTAGCATTTATCTTAGGGGGGGGGGGGGGGTTAGGTTTTTATTTTAGGATTTTTAGGTTTTGGGTGGTGGTGTAGTGGGTTTATTTTGTTGTGTTCATATTGGTTCTCGCGTTTCTCGCAATAAAGGTGGTTCTCGGATGAACCATACCGTGTATTATATATATATATATATATATATATAGAGAGAGAGAGAGAGAGAGGTGTATTGTACAATACCCCTTAACGTACGGACTGTACGCGACATCTATTTCGCATGTTATATTAAAAACCAATTTTGCATGGTGTAAAAAATACCCAAAATCGCATGTTGGAGAGTGAATTCGTACCGGATCGTACGGCTGGGATGATCGCGTACGAAGTGTAGGATAAGGTCTCTTGTACGTTAACCGACCTGTATATATATAGGGTTAGGATCTTGTGAGAAACACTAGGCTAATTGAGAAATTTGAGAAGCATTCTGGACCACACACTTTCCCTAAGCTTTTCGTAATATACACATATGTATAGTTTAAAATTGACTATATATATATGTGTGTGTGTGTGTGTGTGTGTGTAGGAGAAGGATCCGTTAGGAACCGCCTTTATTGTGAGAACCGCGAGAACCAGTGTGAACACAAACAGTAATATCTAAAAAAAATCTAAAAACACCCAAATTTGTTTTTTTTATTTTTTTATTTTTTTTGGAAAAATTCGCTATATTTTGTCAACAATAAAAAAAATTTTCAATTTTTTTTAGTAACAGTTATCCATGCACATGTTCATTTTTATCATTTCTTTGACAAATTCCGTAATACAAATATTGGACAATTTTACTTTCTTTTACACTACCACTTGTAATACACTAGTTTTTACGTTACCAATATTAGAAATGCACATGTGCATCTATATGTATCAACATGAAATAAGGTGTTTTGGTACACTACTTTGAATACACTTTCTCTTTCCTCTATCATTTCATCCATAATACACTACCATGCACATGTGCATATGTATCATTTCTTCGACAAATTCTGTGATACGTTACAAATATTAGACAATTGTACTTTCGTTTACAATATCAATTGTAATACACTACTTTTTTATGTTACCAATATTAGAAATGCACATGTGCATCTATATATATCAACATGAAATAAAGTGTTTTGGTACACTACTTTGAATATACTTTTTCTTTCATCTATCATACCATCCATAATACACTTTTGTTACCTCCTGTAACACCCCGGCCCGCAGCGGAATAAGAGTCGGGGCATAATTGGGTTATCACCAAAGCTCATGATATTTACTAATATGTTTCATATTTATTAAAGTCAAAGTTACATTTCCAAATATCCAAACATGTCCATACAATACAAAGAAAATAAACCAAACATAACAATCCCAAACTCTAAATCATTTTATTCTTCTAGTCCAATCCTATGTGTTTCTGGCTGCAGCTGGTTCACCTGTATTATGTGTAAAATGGGGGTTTTTGGGGTCAACATAAGTTCGCGAGTGAACCATGTTAGATAAACATTTGTTATTGATTTTCTTGTTAGTTTATCAATGAAAAATTGTGCATAATCATAAATGAGCAAATGTAAATAACCAAGCAGTAGCAATAGCAATCACAACTATAACATACAATAACACATGATAGCATACATTAACATACCAACATCATACGATAAATAACATGAATGAAACTGTGCGATCAAGGCTCAATCAAACGGAGCCGATCGTATTGCATGTACTGAAAATGAAAAATATCTGTGCGATCAAGGCTCAATCAAACGGAGCCGATCGTATGTGGGCACGCCAGGTTCACGCTCATAATGTAATGGGGAACATGCTCAACGCTCATAATGTAATGGGGAGCGGCGGCCTATGAAATTTCATGTACTGAAAATAATAAATTGCATCTAACGATAACCACACAACAGTTGAAACAAACTGAATACACATGTTCATGATATGATGTATGCACAATGATTTAAATATAATATATAGCAAGACACATGATACACCCCAA
Source organism: Scalesia atractyloides (assembly GCA_947069175.1). Taxonomy (NCBI): domain Eukaryota; kingdom Viridiplantae; phylum Streptophyta; class Magnoliopsida; order Asterales; family Asteraceae; genus Scalesia; species Scalesia atractyloides. The sequence continues at coordinate 36,288,478 of CAMTDV010000017.1, read as the reverse complement.
AACGTGATTAAAACGGGGAATTTGTAAAGATTCACTCACATTGGGTGCGTTTGAATGGAGATGATGAGATGCGCACGAGTCGGGAGAGTTGAACAACGAGAATTACTAACCTAAATAATGATGGAAAAATATAGTAAATGAGTGGATTTTATTAAGGATTTTAATGGAATTTTTAGATATATTTTTGTGAGTTTAAAGCTATTTTCTATCTTTAAAAATATTATTTTTAAGTATTTTTAATTGATTTTTAAATTAAATTATATAAATAAAAATATAAAAAAAATTGTTTATTTTTGCGTTGACCGTTGACCGTTGACTTGTTGACCTGTTGACCGGTTCGGTCAGTGTGCATGTATGCGCTGGGTGAGACTCGAACCCGAGACCTCCCGTACGCGTGCACGCAGCTCTACCAACTGAGCTACGTGTCTAACCCGAAATAATCTTGTTTTTAATTATATTTATATACTAATTCGATTTATTCAAAATTCATTTGTTTTTAGAAAAAGATTTTAAATCATCGAACCGGTGCCGTTAACCAGACTCGAACGCGTGACGTGTGACTTAGTGTTGCACACAGTCCACCGCTGGACTGTGTGTCTAACCTGGTTAATATCTCGGTTTTGTTATACTTAACCACTAACGGGGTTAACCCGGTTCAGCTTTAATCAAAAAGGCATTTTATTACATAGAGGGTGCGTGTATCAGGGATCGAACTCGTGACGTGTGCGTATTATTTGCACACAGTCCACCGTTGGACTGTGTGTCTAACCCGTTTAAAATACCAATTTTAATTATACTTATAGTGTTATCACAGTCATCTTCTTCGTTGAATTTTACAGGCAGTAGGTTATACCGTTATATCTTGTGTAGTTCGATTGATAAACATTGTACAATCTAATATGAAATGGCAGAAACGATAATTATAAGTGAACATACCGATGAACGGTTTATTTCAGAATTCCGGCAATGTGTCGGTCTCTGTTTTTGTGCTCTTCAACTGAACAAGACAATTAACCGTTTTGATTAGCTGATCGTGAAATTGAAGTGATCAACAAATGTTAACAGAGGGTTTGAATGCCCTTACCGATTCTCAGATGAAAATAGAGATTTTCAGAACTTTTCCGGCGAACTGAAATTATCTGATAACAGTGCCTGAATTCGATCTCAAGTGGAAGGTTTGAGTTAGAAATAGCTTAACAACTGTTAGACTATGATGGTATTGAAGAACTTACCGATTTGAGGACAAATACGGTTTTCCGGCGAACTTGCAGAATTCTCCGGCGAGTTGATTTAAGCTTTCTGGTGAACCGAATGTATGACGAAAATGAAATGGAAAGTTGGTATGATGTTTCTGAGTCGCGAGAGGGGTCTTGAATTGAAGTAATTTGGACTTTGATTATTTTCGGTTATAAAAACCGATGATGATTAAAATGAAGTTCATTCAATCTGAATTGATTAAAAATCGTCGGTGCATCGGTTATAAACCTGAATGTGCGATTAATCAAACGATTAGACGGTTGAATTGCCGATTTTGGTTTCTCAGTTGGCGCAACCGGTTTAAACTAGGTTTGTGTATAAGAGTTATTTGTTTCCCTAAGTTGACAGAAAACAACAAGTGGCGGAGTGGTGATGTGTGTGTGTGTTAAGTCTTTGGATTTCGGTTCCGGCTGACCCGGGTTCGATCCCCGGCAGCAACATTTCATTTTTATTTATTTTCTTTTCACTTTTTATCAAATATAATTTTTATAGTTTAGTTTGTTTATTAATTATGTATCATTAAAAATCAAAATAATCATAAATATACAACGTGACATTTATAACTTGATATTCGATTACAAAACGGAGCGGGTTTTGGAAACCCGTTTTTGACAAATGTTACAGTATCCCCTACTTTTAGGAATTTCGTCCCGAAATTTAAGTAATAGTAGGAAAAAGATGTGGGTATTTTTCGCGCATTGAGTCTTCACGTTCCCACGTAAACTCAGGTCCCCGTTTCGACTTCCAGCGTACCCTAACAATTGGAAAGCGACTTCGTCGTAGACGTTTCTCCCGAAGTCCATGATTTCTACTGGTCTTTCAATAAAATGCATAGATTCATCAATCTGAATATCTTCCAGAGGAATGTGGAGGTTTTCATCAGCGAGGCACTTCTTCAAGTTCAACACGTGGAATGTGGGATGAATCCTGTTGAGTTCTTTTGGTAGATCAAGCTTGTATGCTACAGGTCCTACTCTTTCGAGTATCTTGAAAGGACCTACGTAGCGTGGTGCTAGCTTGCCTTTTTGACCAAAACGAACTACTCCCTTCCACGGTGATACTTTTAGAAGTACATGATCACCAATGTTAAACTCTAAAGGCTTCCGTCGTTTATCTGCATAACTCTTTTGACGACTTTGAGCCACTAGAAGATTGTTTCGGATTTGATGGATCTTGTCTGTGGTTTCTTGGATAAATTCTGGACCAGTGATTTGAGCTTCCCCAATTTCGTGCTAACACACTGGAGATCGGCACTTACGACCATATAAGGCTTCAAAAGGTGCCATGCCGATACTTGAATGATAGCTGTTGTTGTACGAAAATTCTACTAATGGTAGATGAGCGTCCCAATTTCCCTTGAAGTCTATAACACATGCGCGAAGCATATCTTCAAGAGTTTGGATGGTGCGTTCAGATTGACCATCAGTTTGAGGATGATAGGCGGTACTGAGATCTAGTCGCGTACCCATAGCGGCTTGTACTGCTTGCCATGTTCGTGAAGTGAAACGACCATCACGATCAGAAATAATGCTTAACGGTACCCCATGTCGGCTTACGATTTCGCTGATATAAATACGAGCAAGCTTTTCGTTCTTGAAATCTTCGCGGATAGAAATAAAGTGAGCTGATTTTGTAAGTCGGTCGATAATTACCCATATAGTGTCATACCCACCAGACGTGCGAGGTAACCCGGTAATGAAATCCATGGTTATATTTTCCCACTTCCATACAGGTATTTCAGGTTGGACCAGAAGTCCTGAGGGTCTTTGGTGTTCAGCTTTCACCTTGGAACATGTAAGGCACTTGGAAACAAAAACAGCAATATCCTTTTTCATTCCAGGCCACCAATAGGTATATCGTAGGTCTTGATACATCTTATCGGCTCCTGGGTGTATAGAGTATCGCGTTTTGTGAGCTTCCTTCATAAGAATTTCACGAAGATTGTTGTGGTTAGGAATCCAGATACGATCTAGGTAGTACAGAATACCGTCATATTTAGTTTCAATTCTAAGTTCAGCTCCACAGGACATCTCCTTTCGTGCATCATCTTCCGTAACTGAAACATGTTGGGCTTCTCGAATTTGATCTTTAATGTCAGTTATGATTTGCGAACATAGAAGACGAATGGAGTTCGCATAACCCTTTCGACTAAGTGCATCAGCCACCACATTTGCTTTGCCAGGGTGGTACCGAATTTCGCAGTCGTAGTCATTTAGAAGTTCAACCCATCTTCGTTGCCTCACGTTTAACTCCTTTTGATTGAAGATACTTGTGGTCAGTGTATATTTCACACTTAGTACCATAGAGATAATGTCTCCATATCTTAAGAGCGAACACAACGGCTCCAAGTTCTAGGTCATGAGTGGTGTAGTTCTTCTCATGCGTCTTGAGTTGTCTCGAAGCATAAGCTATAACTTTTCCTCTTTGCATTAGAACGCAGCCTAATCCTTGCCCTGACGCGTCGCAATAGACCACAAAATCATCACAACCTTCAGGAAGAGTGAGGATTGATGCATCACAAAGTTTTTGTTTAAGGGTTTGGAAGGCTTCTTCTTGCTTGGGTCCCCATATGAAAGGTTTTCCCTTATGAGTTAAAGCCGTGAGTGGTACAACAATGTGAGAGAAGTTCGAAATGAATCGACGATAATAACCAGCCAAACCAAGAAAAGATCTTACTTCAGTTGGGGTACGTGGAGCTTGCCATTCTTCTACCGCTTTGATCTTTGAGGGGTCGACATGTATTCCCTTGTCATTGACTACATGTCCGAGGAATTGCACCTCTTTTAACCAGAATTCGCATTTGGAGAATTTGGCGTAAAGCTTTTCATTCTCTAGAAGTGTAAGGATGAGTCGAAGATGACGCTCATGATCAGATTTAGACTTTGAATAAATAAGAATGTCGTCGATGAAGACTATAACAAATCGATCAAGATAAAGTTTGCAGACTCTATTCATTAGGTCCATGAAGACAGCTGGAGCGTTGGTTAAACCAAATGGCATGACCATGAATTCATAATGGCCATAACGAGTTCGGAAAGCAGTCTTTGGGACGTCTTCTTCATGTACTCTAAGTTGATGATAGCCAGATCGAAGGTCGATTTTTGAAAAGCAGCTGGCACCTTGAAGTTGGTCAAGAAGATCATCAATGCGAGGTAAAGGATAGCGGTTCTTGATTGTTAATTTGTTGAGCTCTCTGTAGTCGATGCACATACGAAACGATCCATCTTTCTTCTTTACAAAAAGGACAGGTGCACCCCAAGGCGATGAGCTAGGACGTATGAATCCCTTGTCAGTCAACTCTTGTAATTGACTGGCTAGCTCTTGCATTTCAGAGGGGGCTAACCTATAAGGAGACTTTGCAACTGGTGTAGCACCAGGTATAAGATCAATACGGAATTCGACTTCTCTAACTGGAGGAAGTCCTGAAATGTCGTCAGGAAAAACTCGCGGGAAATCTTTTACTACTGGAATGTCTTCAAGTTTCTTCTCCATGGTTCCCTTTTTGATGATATGAGCTAAAAACGCGACATAATTTTTGCGAAGATATTTTTGAGCTTGAAGACAAGACATTAAGCTGAGCCCTTTCGACGAGGTTTCTCCAAAGATTCGAAGAGTCTGACCGTTTGAAAGAGGAATACGTATAAACTTTTCGCGACATACAACTTCTGCCTGATGTTGACTGAGCCAGTCCATACCAATTATGATATCAAAACTTCCCAGCTTCATAGGAATAAGGTCGACTGAGAAATCGTGGTCGTTTAGGGTGAGTGTACAGTTGCGTATAATAGAGTTTAATGAAACTGGTTTCCCGTCAGCAACTTCTACCGTTATGGATTCCGTGAGCTTATCAGGATTTTGGTTTAAGATAGGTTCAAATTCTAAAGACACAAAACTTCTATCCGCACCAGTATCAAATAACATAGATGCATATCTACCATTTATAAGGAACGTACCGTTAACCACATTGCCGTCGGCCCTAGCCTGATTAGCGTTGATATTGAAAGCTCTTCCTCTTGCAGGTGGAGGAGCTTGGTTCGCTTGATTCATCGGGTTGGCTTGAGCCTGAGCATGAATAATGTTTACCAACCTTGGACAAGTGTTTCTGAAATGGCTTGGGTCTCCGCAATTGTAGCAAGCCCGCATAGGTTGACCCATAGGATAATTGGGTTGGTAATATGTCTGGGCTAAATGTTGGGTGGGTGGTAATAGTAAGGGTTGTTGGGCTTGACCCATTAATTGTTGGTGGGTTTGGGTTAAAGGTTGGTGGCGGTTCGTTCGCTGGGGCATGCGGCAGGTTTGAACAGTATGACCCGCGCGACCACAGCCGGTGCAATGTTGGCAAGGATTAACGGGCCAGAGTAGGGTCTTTTGTATGGTGCAGGTGAAGGAGCGACTTGGGTAATGGGTGCAGCAGGAATTGGGAGGTTGGTTTGTGTAACGGCGAAGTTTCTGGTGTTGCGCTTCCTCTTGTTAGCAAACTTAGAGGAGGAGATGGAATGGTTTGAAGTTTGACCCTCAACAGGGGCTTTCTTTTTCTCTTCTTTAAACTTCCCGTTGCGAATTCGATTCTCGGTCAGTTCAGTCGCTAGCTCCATAGCAGCTTCAAGTGTTACCGGTGAAATGCTGAGAACTGAATCTTGGATTTTCGAGGGAAGTCCTCGAATATAATGCTCGATCAAACGATAAGTTGGGGTAAACAAATTTGGAACCATTTGGTTCAACTCCAAGAACCTCTTGTTATAGGTGGTGTGATCTCCCTCCTTCTGCTTTAAAGAATGAAATTCGTCCTCCAACTTTTTAATTTCACTCCTGACAGAAACGCCTAGTCATGATTTCTCTAAACTCCTCCCAAGTTAAGGCCATTGCATCATCAATTCCCCTCTTCCCTTTTTCAGTATTCCACCAAGTGAGAGCTACCCCAAATAGTCTCCCGGTGGCGTATCGAACCTTGCGATCCTCAGGACAATCGCAGTTGAGGAAAGTGTTTTCCATTTCCTCGAACCAGTGGAGGAGAGCAGTGACACCTTCGGTCCCCTCAAATTTAGGAGGATCACAAGATTTGAAATGTTTATATGAGCACTTGCTGGTAGGAGGGTTGTCGATGTTCTGGTCATGTTGTTGGGGAGGGTTAGTAGGATTTGTAGCGAGGGCTTGTTGTACTTGGACCACAATGTCAGGCAGTATCGTGGCCATTTGTTTCGCGATTTGTGTGGCCAAGCGTTCCTGAGACCTTCCTGATCTTTTACCCCTTCGTTGTTGTCTGGACGACATCTACAGGTACATACATGAGAAGATTGTGAGTTTATGGTGTCTTTTTAGGTGTCATGTGTCTTTAAGAAAAATGAAAATAACATAAATATCAATAATGCAACTACATCCATAGGATGTCTTGGGTTTGCTCATGTTGGGCCTCAAATGTCCCCCATACCTTCACCTATATAGTTATGTGGGCCCCATGGCTATTGGCTTGGTAGGATTCACATTAGTATTGGCGATTTAACACTCGCATCACCCGAATGCAAACCACAAAATATGTTTACGAGATGTATGGTCGGAATGTGTCCAGGTGTAGACACAATGACAACTCAAAGTGGGGTTAGCTCACACGACGTTTGGTATAGCATGCTTTGGCCTAATAGGTACTTCGTACTCTCATCGTTAGTCCCCAGGTAGGCAAACTGGTCCTTTATTTTGGATTTATACGAATGCCAGCCTAGACAGGACGTTCCGACTACCGGTACTGGTACCCTTCCAGTTACTACATGCCCGTCATGAGAACTCACTTTGATGGGATTTGAAAACACAAAAATCATTGTAAAAACAATCATGATGTGGTGTGTGCTTTCATGGATATGATGTGTTATGAGAATATGATTCATGATAGGCATTATATGATAATACATACTTATGAACATGCTTGCATAATATTGAATGTAACATTTAACGTAAAATATATAAACATCATGAAATTTGGCATGTAACACACAAAAATCTTTTAAGTTTCTAATCAACTATAGTATAGGCTCTAAGGGTCTAATAACCTATCCTATATCCCTATAGTCATGGCTCTGATACCAATCTGTAACACCCCGACCCGCAGTAAGAGTCGGGGCATAATTGGGTTATCACCAAAGCTCATGATATTTACTAATATGTTTCATATTTATTAAAGTCAAAGTTACATTTCCAAATATCCAAACATGTCCATACAATACAAAGAAAATAAACCAAACGTAACAATCCCAAACTCTAAATCATTTTATTCTTCTAGTCCAATCCTATGTGTTTCTGGCTACAGCTGGTTCACCTGTATCATGTGTAAAAATGGGGGTTTTTGGGGTCAACATAAGTTGGCGAGTGAACCTTGTTAGATAAACATTTGTTATTGATTTTCTTGTTAGTTTATCAATGAAAAATTGTGCATAATCATAAATGAGCAAATGTAAATAACCAAGCAGTAGCAATAGCAATCACAACTATAACATACAATAACACATGATAGCATACATTAACATACCAACATCATACGATAAATAACATGAATGAAACTGTCCGATCAAGGCTCAATCAAACGGAGCCGATCGTATTGCATGTACTGAAAATGAAAAATGTCTGTGCGATCAAGGCTCAATCAAACGGAGCCGATCGTATGTGGGCACGCCAGGTTCACGCTCATAATGTAATGGGGAACATGCTCAACGCTCATAATGTAATGGGGAGCGGCGGCCTATGAAATTTCATGTACTGAAAATAATAAATTGCATCTAACGATAACCACACAACAGTTGAAACAAACTGAATACACATGTTCATGATATGATGTATGCACAATGATTTAAATATAATATATAGCAAGACACATGATACACCCCAAAACGTGATTAAAACGGGGAATTTGTAAAGATTCACTCACATTGGGTGCGTTTGAATGGAGATGATGAGATGCGCACGAGTCGGGAGAGTTGAACAACGAGAATTACTAACCTAAATAATGACGGAAAAATATAGTAAATGAGTGGATTTTATTAAGGATTTTAATGGAATTTTTAGATATATTTTTGTGAGTTTAAAGCTATTTTCTATCTTTAAAAATATTATTTTTAAGTATTTTTAATTGATTTTTAAATTAAATTATATAAATAAAAATATAAAAAAAATTGTTTATTTTTGCGTTGACCGTTGACCGTTGACTTGTTGACCTGTTGACCGGTTCGGTCAGTGTGCATGTATGCGCTGGGTGAGACTCGAACCCGAGACCTCCCGTACGCATGCACGCAGCTCTACCAACTGAGCTACGTGTCTAACCCGAAATAATCTTGTTTTTAATTATATTTATATACTAATTCGATTTATTCAAAATTCATTTGTTTTTAGAAAAAGATTTTAAATCATCGAACCGGTGCCGTTAACCGGACTCGAACGCGTGACGTGCGACTTAGTGTTGCACACAGTCCACCGCTGGACTGTGTGTCTAACCTGGTTAATATCTCGGTTTTTATTATACTTATCCACTAACGGGGTTAACCCGGTTCAGCTTTAATCAAAAAGGCATTTTATTACATAGAGGGTGCGTGTATCAGGGATCGAACTCGTGACGTGTGCGTATTATTTGCACACAGTCCACCGCTGGACTGTGTGTCTAACCCGTTTAAAATACCAATTTTAATTATACTTATAGTGTTATCACAGTCATCTTCTTCGTTGAATTTTACAGGCAGTAGGTTATACCGTTATATCTTGTGTAGTTCGATTGATAAACATTGTACAATCTAATATGAAATGGCAGAAACGATAATTATAAGTGAACATACCGATGAACGGTTTATTTCAGAATTCCGGCAATGTGTCGGTCTCTGTTTTTGTGCTCTTCAACTGAACAAGACAATTAACCGTTTTGATTAGCTGATCGTGAAATTGAAGTGATCAACAAATGTTAACAGAGGGTTTGAATGCCCTTACCGATTCTCAGATGAAAATAGAGATTTTCAGAACTTTTTCGGCGAACTGAAATTATCTGATAACAGTGCCTGAATTCGATCTCAAGTGGAAGGTTTGAGTTAGAAATAGCTTAACAACTGTTAGACTATGATGGTATTGAAGAACTTACCGATTTGAGGACAAATACGGTTTTCCGGCGAACTTGCAGAATTCTCCGGCGAGTTGATTTAAGCTTTCTGGTGAACCGAATGTATGACGAAAATGAAATGGAAAGTTGGTATGATGTTTCTGAGTCGCGAGAGGGGTCTTGAATTGAAGTAATTTGGACTTTGATTAATTTCGGTTATAAAAACCGATGATGATCAAAATTGAAGTTCAGTCAATCTGAATTGATTAAAAATCGTCGGTGCATCGGTTATAAACCTGAATGTGCGATTAATCAAACGATTAGACGGTTGAATTGCCGATTTCGGTTTCTCAGTTGGCGCAACCGGTTTAAACTAGGTTTGTGTATAAGAGTTATTTGTTTCCCTAAGTTGACAGAAAACAACAAGTGGCGGAGTGGTGATGTGTGTGTGTGTTAAGTCTTTGGATTTCGGTTCCGGCTGACCCGGGTTCGATCCCCGGCAACAACATTTCATTTTTATTTATTTTGTTTTCACTTTTTATCAAATATAATTTTTATAGTTTAGTTTGTTTATTAATTATGTATCATTAAAAATCAAAATAATCATAAATATACAACGTGACATTTATAACTTGATATTCGATTACAAAACGGAGCGGGTTTTGGAAACCCGTTTTTGACAAATGTTACACCTCCTACCATCCATAATACAATACCATTACCTCCTACCATCTATAATACAATACCAATACCAATATTTTCACTTTATTACATGTATATCATCACCATTTATACCATCCAATCAACATATTACATCATAAAGTGACAACTACAACCAAACATCAACCACTAGATATAACTAACCAAAAAACATGTATACGGGCCTACTTCATCATTAAAAATCACAAACTTTTTGTATCAAAACACGTTGTATAATGGTTATACATAATGATGCACATGTGCATTTTGAATATTGATAATGTAAAAAGTAGTGTATTACGGATGGTATTTTAAATTAAAGTGCAATTGTCTACTAATGATAATGTATTACGGAATTTGTCGAAGTTATGATACATATGCACATGTGCATGGACAACTGTTACTCGAAAAAAAAGTTTTTTTTGGTAAGAAATATAGCGATTATTTAAAAAAATATAAAAAAAGTAAAAAAAAATTGAGTGCTTTTTTGATTTTTTTAGATTTTATTTTGCAATAAAGGTGGTTCTCGCGGTTCTCTCCATAAAAGTGGTTCTCGCATGTACCTTACTCTATGTGTGAATAGTCAGTTTTAAACTATATATATGTGTATATTATAAAAAACTTAGAGAAATGTGTGGTTAAGAATGCTTATCAAATTTCTGAAATAGGTCGGATTTCTCTTAGGATCCTTATATATATATATATATATATATTATATATATATATATAATATGTGTGTGTCTGTGTATAGGATCAAGATCAAGGGAAAACCCTTCCGAGTTGTGAGAACTTAGAGAGCTCGCCCTTTACGTGCGAGTTTTGTCCCCATTTTTTTCACACCCGTAGATTAAATTGTTAGAAAAGATTTCGGTAAAAAAATCAAAGTAGTGTTTTTCGGCCCCTTACCACAGCTGTAAAAGCGGATGACATAAGCATGACATCACTTTTTACAGCATTTACGGTTGCCGTAAATAAAAAAACTAGTTTTTATTTTTTTGAAGTGTTTTATTAGGATTTTTGGTAAACAAAATTTTTTTTGAAAAAATCTTTCGTAAGACCGAGTTCTCTAAGTTCTCACAACTCGTATAAGTTTTCATTTTACCCTAGCACAATATATATATACATATACACACACACACACACACACACATATATATATTGAAGAGTATACTGTCAAAATGGTCCCTCAAGTTTGGTCACCTTTGTCACTTTAGTCCAAAACCCAAACCTTTTGAATCTGGGTCCCCGTGGTTTCAATTTTGTTGCCATTTCATCCAAAATCAAAATCTGGTCAGATTTTTCCGTGAACATCCAACTTTCTTTTTTGTCCTTTTCCTGCTTTTAATGAAGGGCAAAATAGTTGTGACACCTGAGACATTTTAATTATTTTACAGATTCAAAACGGCTTTATTTCAAAAACAAATTCACATATTCAGTCCTTGATCGATTTCAAATTCATAACAGCTTCTATAAGCGAAACCGTAAATTGGTACGCCAACGAAGGCCGTTTAACACGACGTATACTCCGAACAATGACACAAGCTTAACACACCCTAAATAACCTTTTCATAATTTAGAAATAAGTTTTGGAGGGTTTGATGTGTCAAAACAAGCTTATTTGATCATATGGACTAATTACGACAAACTATGAAATTTGCCGATTCTCGCAGCAACGCACACTCCGGAACAAGAACACAAGCCTAACATACCTTAAATATCCTTCACATAACTTAGAAATAAGTTTTGAGGGATTCGGTATGGCAAAATCACACTTTTGTAACTTCAGGGGCTATTTTGCAAATTTTGCGAAACTATGCTTTATGCGTAAATCGCTATCCGAAACATGTACGGACATCCAAAAATTTTGTAATTATTGAAATATCATATTTTAGTGATTTGAATGCAAAAATGTCATTCGTTACGCATTTACGGTCATACACGCGTTCGTTACGCTTTTCGTCGTAATTAACCAAAAACCGCGACCGTACGATCAAACGAATTGACCTCTGGAAGATTTTTGGACATATTTCAAGTTCCCTATACTTTATTGTCCTTTTAAAGCTTAAAAATTGGGTTGAGAGGTGTTAATAGTGCCAAAATGCGTCGAAAAACAAGTTTAAGGGCTGCAGGGACCATTTCTGCCAATTCTGAAATTCTGACCTTCTGGCGGGGCGCGAGTCCCTAAGCCTAAACAACTGGCGGCTCGCGAGAAGCTATCAGACACAAAAAATTTAAAATAGCAAATAGCTGGCAACAGCTGTTCAATTGAGGACACTAAGTACACGAATTTTGCCACTTCTCTTCTACTTTGGACACATAATGGGACACTAATCCATGCCTAAACACCTTGCCCAACACTTGTCATGATTTGGTGATCTTTGGATCATTATAAATACCAAACTCATGTCCATTCAACTATAGATCCGAATTGCAACCACCTTGGAGCTTTCTCTGGTGATCTTTGATCATTCCTTTGTGTTTGTAAGTGTTCCTTCATGTCTTGTTCAATTATTATAGCTTACACGAACTAAAAATCAAACAGTTTGACTTTTAGTTTTGATCATGAATTGATCAAGAGATAGCTAAAATGAAACTTGCAATATGATGGTAATCAAGGTGGTTATGATCCCTAAAAATCATGCCTACTGATTCCCACCATTTCTTGTTATTTTGACAAGTCAAAGTTTCGTTCAAAATGCGATTTTTGCGCATTTTGCAATGGATCTGTTTTCGGGTATCAAAACAGGTTGTTTTGATGCCAAAATACTTTTATAAACTTATTTAGACATGTCGCAACATGTCAAATTATTCGCCTTTGTTAAAATGCCTATTTAGAGTCAAAAAGCCTAGCGGTTTGACCACCGCTTTGACTTTCAAATCTGAACCATTTGGTCAACTTTAGGATCCGACCAAAATCATTATTATGACCATAATATCATAGGGAATAACTCTCTGAGGTTATACCTTATGGTCATACCATTTGGATAGTCAAATGACAAGTCGACTATGTATTCTTTAAAATGCCGAAAATGCCCTTTTTATACATAAATTAGTTTTAAACATACACGAACATTATTTTGAATCTAAACTGATTTCACAACTTAAATAAACTAGTTTTGACATATTAGACTTGTTATAGGACATATTTTACCATCCGAACCCCTAGTTACGTTTCCCGTTAAAGTGGCGTAAACCACTATAGCGAGCCGTATCAAGCCAAAACATTTTGAAATGCTTCCAAATCAGAATGTTAGGTAATATGAACCATATTATACAAGATCCAACTCTTGTTTGGTTTATATCCTTCATTCTATCCGATTTCTCGTTTTCAAGTTTCGACGCTAACATTATATTTATCCGATACACTTGGAACCACTTCAACACTTGAACTCTTGATCCTTTGAGCTTTATTATATCATTTGAAAAAGATCTATATGCTATCCCAGGCGAGTACATTGCTACCATCTTTTATGTTTTCCAAATGCTTTTGGGGTGATTCATATGTGTAATCAATTTTTCTTAAATGTATGGCATGTATATGTTTACTAAGTGCTTTTTGTGTGTTATTTCCGATTATGCAACATGATGATTGATGGTACGATATTTAAAGAGGTATTTTAGGGCCTATATCCTTGTAAAATCTTTCTATCTTCATAGTTAGATTCTCAAAGGATGTCTGAAGTACGCTCTTATATCTTTCTATCTTTATAGTAAGATTTCTAAGAAGTACTTTACGAGGAACAATGAACGATGAACGATGAACAATGAACAATGAACGATGAACAATGAACGATGAACGATGAACAATGAACGATGAACAATTGGTTTATGTGTAGAATTGTTGGTGATTTAGATAATGAAACTAGAGTAATATAATAAGAACATGGTGGATACGCCCTGGTACTTCTTATATACAAGTGTGCTTATTGTATTACCCTTCGTAGCCTTATCCAAGTCACCATTAGGATTATGATTTTATGATACAAGTTGACAAGACAATGTGACAAGGCTTATTTCCTATTACATCTACTGTCACAGCCCAACCGATGGCGGAAACATCGGGATGAGACGAACAAATTGCTCAAAACGTCATAACACTACTTTGCGACAATAATTTAATCATAATAATTCCATTGATAACAAAATATTGCAATACGTTGTTCAAAAATCAAAATACGACAAGTTCAAATAGCACAATTGACATAAACGAAATACAATGATCAAAATTTAGGTGAGTATCTAGTCCACCCTAATTGCATTTCTTCATATCGTCAACTTAGTTTCCTGCAACATGTATTAAAATAATATATTTCAACAATAATGTTGGCGAGCATACAAGTTTAATACTTAGCATAATAAAGAAATATTTGACTCATATCCATCATGATAACATTGTAAATAAGTAAATTTGGGCATGCTAAACATGTGATAATATATGTCAATCCATAGTCTAACGCAATATTGATTACTATTCTTTGTCAAAACAACGAGAGTGTAACATAGTTTACTTAACAATTACCACTAGTTTATGGGCGGTGCGTTAATCCTATAGCGGGCTATAAATTATTAAGGTAGGCTAGCAAGGTTAATGAGCATATACACAATCTAACATAGCATGCAAATATGGGCATATAAACAAGTTTCATGATATGTAAGGATAGAGTATAAAGTAACCAAGTTTGTGTCATTTGTGAATTTGGACATGTTGCACCCAAAGTGTGACAAATAGGAAAATGGGATCGAGTATACTCACGGTTTTGCAAGCTAAATCCTACTTGAATCCCGAGAGTGTGGTAGGTTGATTATCTTGGAGCACCTTGCCCTTCTACAAGAAGTAACGAAGGTGTATGAGTATTGGGAGTTAACGGGAGATTATGGATTCGGAATGTAAATAACGTAAAAATAGTATTATGAAAATAATCATCTTGTACTCATGACACTTGTTCTTGACACTATAGAAACCACAAGGGTTTGGTGTGTTTTCATGGATTCGAAGACCCATTAGAATCGTAACAAGTGTATGGTCTTTAGATGATGTAACTAGTTTCTTAACAAGTAACTATGGAGTTATTATTAAGTCTTTGTCACATGTATATATATATATATGTATATATATATAATATACTTAGTTTAGGTACTTCAAATCATAAATCAAGCATGAGGTAGGAGATCAAAGTCTCCATTTAGGCACCTCTAGTGTCATGGATATCATGTAGGAGGTAGGAAGAACAAGCTTCCATTTAGGTACCTCTAATGTTCACCACTACACTTGTGTTATAAACACAAGAAGGGTCAAGAACTAAGTAATAACAACAACAACTAATCTAATGTAAAACATCAAGTAGTGTGTGGATTCAAGATGGGTTGCCAAGGCTAGACCATCTTCACACATGCACAAGTTGAACTTGGACACTACTTGTGGGTGTAAACCCAAGTTGAAAACAGAAAGTTTGTGAGGTTTTCACCTCTAGTTTGACATGTCTCAACCTTGTTTTTAAGCCTAACCAACCACTAATAGTGTTGTAAGCATTCGGACATAGGTTTGAGATGAGATAACTCAAGTTTGAACAAGTTTAAACAAGTTTTGATGAAAACAAAAACAAACAGTCCACTTTAGAGCCATTTTCGTGACATTCCAGGGTCTGATTTTCCAAGGAAAACCAATGGAGATGTGCACAAGGTCAAACCAAGCAAGTGGGAAAAAGAATGGAGTGATTTCGTTAAGAAATGAGTGATTTATGCTCACTTTTGTGAAAGATGAACTTTCTGCCCGAACTTGCAATTAGCAGCTGGTTATGGAGGATTTGGGAGTGATATGGATGATTAGAAAAGTGTGAAATGCTTGGAAGAGGTGTGGGATTTATAGGGAAGTGATTAGGGTTGAGTTAGGTGAGTTTTAATGGGGTTTGGAGGCCATTGGAGGAGAAGAAAGTATGTGGATTCATGCAAAATAACGGCTGATTCAAAGTTCCCCCGTCAGGTCCCCTTACGGACCGTAAGGGGGATCCTTGCAGTCCGTAAGGCTTGGTCAGGATTCAAAACTTCCCCCGTCAGGTTCCCTTACGGACCGTAAGGGGGGATCCATCATGAGCCAAACCTTATTTTTTTACTTTTTTTTGTTTGATAACATACTTAAACGTTATAACTTGCTATTTTATGAGTAAATAAAGGTTTCTAAGCATAAATAACAAGTGTCAAAGGTTCCATATGTATAAATTGAATAAGATTAAGTATAAATATCGCGTATAAGTTTCGTATTTTAGCATGTAAGTCACATATTGTAAGTTTATCAAACGTTTGCGTGTATTGTGGATCAAGTAGCATATATGTAGACACAAATGAGTTTGACATGATTAAAATAGACCATGATTAAAATATAACTTGATTATAATAGAAAATGATTAGAACACACGTTTCATTATGATTCAAGTCTCGGATTATTGATTACAACTGAAAGATGAATACAAATGATTACAAGGGTTTCCAAAAATAGAAATACAACATGAACTTTCCAAATATAGAAAGTTTGAAATAGCAGGGCGTTACAGTCTCCCCTCCTTTAGGAAATTTCGTCCCGAAATTTAGGTAGATGTAACGAATAGATGCGGCTACTTGTTCTTCATATCACTCTCGAGTTCCCAAGTAAATTCAGCGCCACGTTTACCTTCCTATAGAACCTTGACGATAGGAATTCGACTGCGCCTCAATTGCTTGACTCCTTGGTCCATGATTTCGACCGGTTTCTCCACGAAGTGCAAAGTATCGTTAATTTGAAGATCTTTGAGCGGAACTCGAAGTCCCTCTTCAGCTAAACACTTTTTGAGGTTCGAAACATGAAAGACAGGGTGAACATTGTTGAGCTCTTCAGGCAGGTTCAGTCGATATGCAACCTTGCCAATCCTTTCGAGAATTTTGAAAGGACCTACGTAGCGAGGTGCGAGTTTACCTTTCTTGCCGAAACGAACTACACCCTTCTAAGGGGATACTTTGAGGAGTGCATGGTCACCAACTTTGAATTCCAAAGGTTTGCGTCTTTTATCAACGTAGCTCTTTGGCGACTTCAAGCTTTGAGTAGGTTATCACGTATTTGCAAGATCTTGTCCGTTGTTTCTTGTATGAGTTCATGACCAGTGAGTTGAGCTTTACCAATCTCGTGCCAACAGATAGGCGATCGACATTTTCGACCATATAATGCCTCGAATGGGGCCATTTGAATACTGGAGTGATAACTGTTGTTGTACGAGAATTCTACCAAAGGCAAATGTGAATCCTAGTTGCCGCCAAAATCGATTACGCAAGAACGAAGCATATCTTCTAGAGTTTGAATAGTACGCTCGGTTTGACCATCGGACTGAGGATGAAAAGCAGTACTAAGATTGAGGTGAGTACCGAGAGCTTTTTGGAAGGTTTGCCAAAGACGCGAAGTGAAACGACCATCACGGTCCGAAATGATGTCAATGGGGATACCATGAAGACAAATGACTTCATCCATGTAGATCCAAGCCAATTTCTCGACTTTATAATCTTCACGAATGGGATGAAGTGCGCGGATTTGGTCAAACGGTCAATGATGAACCAGATGCTATCGTGACCGGAGGACGTACGAGGGAGTTTAGTAATGAAGTCCATAGCGATACTCTCCTATTTCTAAACAGGAATTTCTGGTTGTTCTAGTAGGCCAGAGGGGCGTTGATGTTCGGCTTTGCCCTTGGAACACGTGAGACATTTTGAGACATAAAGAGCGATATCCTTCTTCATGCCAGGCCACCAATAAGACGATCGCAAGTCTTAGTACATCTTGTCAGCACCAGGATGAATAGAGTATCGGGATTTGTGGGCTTCCTTCATCAAGAAGTCACGAAGGTTATCGCGATTTGGAATCCAGACTCGATTGAGATAGTATAACATACCATCGGCTTTGGACGAGAGTTGATCTTCAGCACCACACCTCATCTCATTGTATAAGTTGTTCTCGTTGATGGATGAGTGTTGAGCCTTACGAATTCAGTCTTGAAGATTGCTTAGGATCTGGAAACAGTGGATACCCTTCGCATGAGGTTGACGACTTAGAGCGTCGGCTACAACATTCGCTTTACCAGGGTGATAGCGAATCTCGCAGTCGTAGTCGTTGAGCAACTCTACCCATCGACGTTGACGCATGTTGAGTTCTTTTTTATTGAAGATGTGCTGAAGGCTCTTATGGTCGGTGAAGACCACACACTTAGTACCATAAAGGTAGTGTCGCCATATCTTCAATGCAAAAACAACCGCACCAAGTTCAAGGTCGTGCGTAGTGTAGTTTTTCTCACGAAGCTTGAGTTTTCTTGAAGCGTAGGCGATAACCTTGTCCCGTTGCATAAGAACGCAACCAAGGCCTCGGTGTGAAGCATCACTATACACGACAAAATCATAGTTTCCATCGGGAAGAGCGAGAATAGGAGCATTACAAAGCATGTCCTTGAGTGTTTGAAAAGACTCCTCTTGTTCGGGTCCCCAAACAAAAGGTTTATCCTTTGGGTCAAAGACGTGAGAGGAACGACGACCTTTGAAAAGTTTGAAATGAAGCGACGATATTAACCGGCTAAACCAAGGAAAGAACGAATTTCGGACGGAGATTTTGGAGCGATCCAATTCTTTACGGCTTCGATCTTTGCGGGATCGACGTGAATGCCCTTCTCGTTCACAACATGGCCGAGAAATTGAACTTCCTTTAGCCAAAATTCACACTTGGAGGATTTGGCGTATAGTTTTTCACGTTGAAGAAGTTGAAGGATAAGACGTAAGTGTCGCTCGTGCTCGTCTTGAGTCTTGGAATAGATGAGATATCGTCTATGAACACAATCACAAAGCGATCCAAGTATAACTTACACACCCGATTCATTAAGTCCATGAAGACCGCTGGTGCATTCGTTAAACTGAATGGCATAACTACAAATTCGTAGTGACCGTATCTAGTATGAAAGGCGGTTTTAGGGATATCTTCTTCGAGGACTCGAAGTTGATGGTAACCGGAACGAAGGTCGATCTTGGAAAAGCAAGTTGCGCCTTGAAGTTGATCAAAGAGGTCATCGATGCGGGGAAGAGGATAGCGGTTTTTGACGCTGAGTTTGTTGAGTTCGCGATAATCGATACACATCCGAAACGAACCATCCTTCTTCTTGACAAATAAAACGGGAGCGCCCCAAGGAGAAGTACTAGGGCGTATAAGCCTTTATCAAGAAGTTCTTGAATTTGGCTAGATAGCTCTTGCATTTCCGAGGGTGCTAGGTGATAAGGAGACTTGGCAACAGGCGTAGCGCCAGGAATGAGATCGATACGGAAATCAACTGAACGAGGAGGTGGTTGACCAGGAAGTTCTTCGGGGAAAACGTCGGGAAAATCACACACCACTGGAACATCACTTACGTCCTTTCCCTTGCCCTTTTCTTCCACAATGTGGGCTAAAAAGGCAAAGTACTCCTTACGTAAGTACTTGTTCGCTTGGATGCATGACATGAGTTTGAGACCTTTTGAGGGTCTTTCTCCATAGACGTGCAAAGTGTCATCGGACGAAAGAGGCAATCGAACAAACTTTTCGTGATAAGCGATTTCAGCATGGTTCTTACGAAGCCAATCCATACCTACTATGATATCGAAACTACCCAATTTTTGCATAGGTATGAGATCGATAGAGAACACATGATTATTAAGGGTGAGAAAACAATCATGAAGGACAAAGTCGACGGTGATGGACTTGCCATTGGCAACTTCGACGGTGAAAGATTTTGGAAGATTAGAACGTGCACAATTTAACATTGGTTCAAATTCTATGGATACAAAACTTTTATCCGCACCAGTATCAAATAGTAAAGAAGCATATAAGCCTTGACAAGGAACGTACCGTTCACGACTTCATTGTCGTGTTGTGCTTGGTTCGCGTTGATGTTGAAAGCGCGGCCACGAGGAGCTTGTTGTTGCTGCTCTTGGTTTAACTGAGGACATTGGGGACGGAGGTGATTTGGATCACCGCACTTGAAGCAAGCTCGGACATTGTAGGCGGGTGCATGACGGTTTTGGTTTTGGGGAGGTAGCTGGTTTTGGTTGCCTTGTGGTGCAGGACCACTTCGGCAAGCGACAGTCACATGACCAAACTGATTGCAATTTGTGCAATGGCGGCAAGCGATGTTGGTTGGGTGGTGGTGATGGCATATAGTACATTTGGGATGATTCCCAATGTATGGCTTTCTTGCGGGTTCTTGAGGGGGATTTGAGTTTGCAGCTGGTGTGATCGCGTTGCAACTTTGGTTTTGAAACTTTCGTTTCTTGCCATTGTTGCTTCGTGATTGGCTTTTGGGTTCATTAGGTTTGGTGGTGGCTATGTTGGCAGATTTGGTTGAGCTGGAGGGTTTGGTTTTATCACGAACACGGTTATCATTGATCTTGACTGCGAGACGGTAAACATGGTCAAGGTTATCGGGGCTGGAGGCTTGAATGGCATCACGTATGGCAGGAGGAAGGCCGTTGAGGTATTTCCTAATAGCACGTGCAGGCGTGTTCACGAGGTGGGGAACGATGATGCTTAATTGTTTGAAGCGGGTGGTGTAACCAAGGTTATCGTCACCCACTTGCCTGAGGTGCCAAAATTCATTCTCAAGCTTTTCTTGTTCATGGGGAGGACAAAACTCCAACATCATCATCTCCCTAATCTCGATCCAAGGTAGGGCATATGCTACTTCATTGGAGCGGATGTTACGCTCGTTCATCCACCACTCGAGAGCTCGAGCCTGGAAGACGCCAGT
Organism: Scalesia atractyloides; assembly: GCA_947069175.1. Classification (NCBI taxonomy): domain Eukaryota; kingdom Viridiplantae; phylum Streptophyta; class Magnoliopsida; order Asterales; family Asteraceae; genus Scalesia; species Scalesia atractyloides. The sequence continues at coordinate 36,267,679 of CAMTDV010000017.1, read as the reverse complement.
TGCGCTTCGGGTTTTGAGGTTCTCAATACAATCACTGTTGATGAATGTCACTTTGATGCTCTCAAACCATTCGAGCATAGCAGTGACACCCTCGTTGCCAGTGAATGGCCTAGGGTTGCAAGCGATGAAGTGCTTGTAGTTGAAAGAGGTAGGTTTAGGTTGGTCGGCTTTGGAGTTGACAGACGAGTTGGCGGTAGTAGCAGTAACCTTGCTCACAATGTCGGGAATGACTTGAGCCATTTGCTTTGCCATGAACGCAAGCAATTCCTTCTTGCTAGCGCTTGACTTTGAGCTCTTCTTGGAGTTAGAAAGACGGTTGGAAGACATCTACAAGGTTGATGGTAAGAGATGAGACTTGATCATAATGTTTTTGAGAAAAGACATTTTGCATAATTTAGCATGTAACATGTAGCACATAGTTTCAAATAGTTTACATTGGCAAAATAAGAGTTCACATAGTATAATCAAAAATATTGACATGAAAGAGTGTAAATTTAGTTTGTTCACGAAGGATTATTATTGTTCGAGATTGCGAGATAAGTGCAACTTATGTAAATGAATCGAAGCTAGTAACGTTCAAGGTATAAAACACATTGAAATTGAATTAGCATAAAAGATAGGCTCAATAAAACATTGGAGTATTTCGGGTAGAGAAACGACGACTATTCCAAAGTGGATCGAAAGTTCTTTCGAGTTAGAGAACATGCTTTGGCCTAATAGGTGGAATACTCTCATCGAGGAGCGACTAACGGTATTCACCCTTCCAGTTACTACATGTCTCTAGTCGATAAAAAGTTCGAGACTTTGGCGAGATTGAAAATCAAGGAATGGGACTAGTTAACAAGGTGCGGGTTTCACCCCTAACTTGATGACATCGTACCCTAATGTGGTTGGTACTTACCAAACAAGGAGCGAATTCCGACTCGTTGATAAGGGTCCACTAGAGTTTGAAATGGAAGTTCCCATCAAGATGTGGATATCACTCCTAGCTTGATGGTGTACTTCGTGCAAAATAGAATACGCGGATTGAGGGATTTCAGCAAAAATTGCGGGCCATTGGGCCTATCTTGGTGCAAATCGTCTCGTTGATGTAACAAGAGTATCTTCAAATGTGTAATTTGTGTAAGATGTCTTAGGAAAGACATATTGCAATATTTAGACAAAAGAAGAGATAGAAGCAATGTAGGAAGAATTAACATTTTAAGCATGAATAAAGAATGGTAAAAAGTCGGACACTTAAACTATAGACTAGGTCAAGAGCATGGCAATTTTCTTAATTCCTTATAGTTATGGCTCTGATGCCAATCTGTCACACCCCAACCGATGGCGGAAACATCGGGATGAGACGAACAAATTGCTCAAAACGTCATAACACTACTTTGCGACAATAATTTAATCATAATAATTCCTTTGATAACAAAATATTGCAATACATTGTTCAAAAATCAAAATACGACAAGTTCAAATAGCATAATTGACATAAACAAAATACAATGATCAAAATTTAGGTGAGTACTAGTCCACCCTAATTGCATTTCTTCATATCATCAACTTAGTTTCCTGCAACATGTATTAAAATAATATATATCAACAATAATGTTGGCGAGCATACAAGTTTAACACTTAGCATAATAAAGAAATATTTGACTCATATCCATCATGATAACATTGTAAATAAGTAAATTTGGGCATGCTAAACATGTGATAATATATGTCAATCCATAGTCTAACACAATATTGATTACCTATTCTTTGTCAAAACAACGAGAGTGTAACATAGTTTACTTAACAACTACCACTAGTTTACGGGCGGTGCGTTAATCCTATAGCGCTATAAATTGTTAAGGTAGGTTAGCAAGGTTAATGAGCATATACACAAGTCTAACATAGCATGCAAATATGGGCATATAAACAAGTTTCATGATATGTAAGGATAGAGTATAAAGTAAACAAGTTTGTGTCATTTGTGAATTTGTACATGCTGAACCCAAAGTGTGAAAATAGGAAAATGAGACCGAGTATACTCACGGTTTTGCAAGCTAAATCCGACTTGAATCCCGAGAGTGTGGTAGGTTGATTATCTTGGAGCACCTTGCCCTTCTACAAGAAGTAACGAAGGTGTATGAGTATTGGGAGTTAACGGGAGATTATGGATTCGGAATGTAAATAACGTAAAAATAGTATTATGAAAATAATCATCTTGTACTCATAACACTTGTTCTTGACACTATAGAAACCACAAGGGTTTGGTGTGTTTTCATGGATTCGAAGACCCATTAGAATCGTAACAAGTGTATGGTCTTTAGATGATGTAACTAGTTTCTTAACAAGTAACTATGGAGTTATTATTAAGTCTTTGTCACATGTATATATATATATGTATATATATATAATATACTTAGTTTAGGTACTTCAAATCATAAATCAAGCATGAGGTAGGAGATCAAAGTCTCCATTTAGGCACCTCTAGTGTCATGGATATCATGTAGGAGGTAGGAAGAACAAGCTTCCATTTAGGTACCTCTAATGTTCACCACTACACTTGTGTTATAAACACAAGAAGGGTCAAGAACTAAGTAATAACAACAACAACTAATCTAATGTAAAACATCAAGTAGTGTGTGGATTCAAGATGGGTTGCCAAGGCTAGACCATCTTCACACATGCACAAGTTGAACTTGGACACTACTTGTGGGTGTAAACCCAAGTTGAAAACAGAAAGTTTGTGAGGTTTTCACCTCTAGTTTGACATGTCTCAACCTTGTTTTTAAGCCTAACCAACCACTAATAGTGTTGTAAGCATTCGGACATAGGTTTGAGATGAGATAAGTTTTGATGAAAACAAAAACAAACAGTCCACTTTAGAGCCATTTTCGTGACATTCCAGGGTCTGATTTTCCAAGGAAAACCATTGGAGATGAGCACAAGGTCAAACCAAGCAAGTGGGAAAAAGAATGGAGTGATTTCGTTAAGAAATGAGTGATTTATGCTCACTTTTGTGAAAGATGAACTTTCTGCCCGAACTTGCAATTAGCAGCTGATTATGGAGGATTTGGGAGTGATATGGATGATTAGAAAAGTGTGAAATTCTTGTAAGAGGTGTGGGATTTATAGGGAAGTGATTAGGGTTGAGTTAGGTGAGTTTTAATGGGGTTTGGAGGCCATTGGAGGAGAAGAAAGTGTGTGGATTCGTGTAAAATAGCGGCTGATTCAAAGTTCCCCCGTCAGGTCCCCTTACGGACCGTAAGGGGGATCCTTGCAGTCCGTAAGGCTTGGTCAGGATTCAAAACTTCCCCCGTCAGGTTCCCTTACGGACCATAAGGGGGATCCATCATGAGCCAATCCTTATTTTTTTATTTTTTTTGTTTGATAACATACTTAAAGGTTATAACTTGCTATTTTATGAGTAAATAAAGGTTTCTAAGCATAAATAACAAGTGTCAAAGGTTCCATATGTATAAATTGAATAAGATTAAGTATAAATATCGCGTATAAGTTTCGTATTTTAGCATGTAAGTCACATATTGTAAGTTTATCAAACGTTTGCGTGTATTGTGGATCAAGTAGCATATATGTAGACACAAATGAGTTTGGCATGATTAAAATAAACCATGATTAAAATATAACATGATTAAAATAGAAAATGATTAGAACACATGTTTTATTATGATTAAAGTCTCGGATTATTGATTACAACGGAAAGATGAATACAAATGATTACATGGGTTTCCAAAAATAGAAATACAACATGAACTTTCCAAATATAAAAAGTTTGAAATAGCAGGGCGTTACATCTACCTATCTTTATAGTTAGACATATGTGGAATGTTTAAGGTACTAATTGGTAGTCCTTGATTGGATTATGTGTACTTTAATGCGTATATGTGATACAAATTGACAAGACAATGTGACAAGACTTATTTCCTATTACGCCTACCTATCTTTATAGTTAGATATGTGTGGAATGTTTAAGGTACTAATTGGTAGTCCTTGATTGGATTCTCCGTACTTGAATGCGTATATGTGATACAAGTTGACAAGACAAGTGACACGTGACGATTATGTGTTTATATGGTTAGTTGTGATTAGGATAACGAAACAAGTGTAATACCATAAGAACATGGTGGATACGCCGCTGGTAGTTCCTATATATAAGTGTTCTTATTGCATTACTCTTGTAGCATTATTCGAGTCACTTTAGGATTTTGTGTACGATTGATTTCAATGTTCGATATCCAAATCCTTAAAGAATCCTTTCATGTTTTGTATGATAGATTCTTAGAAGGATATTTAGTATTATATTAAATCATTGATTGATTTCAATTAATACTCACACGAGTTATGACTAATTACAGTATAGTTATCGAAATCCTTGACTGGATTTTAATAACATACTTAAAGTTTATGGATGATTTCAATATGGTCACAAAGAACAATGTACAATTTTTCAAAGGCATGAAAATTATTTAGTAATGATCATAATGCCATATACAAAACTCTTTTGTCACAAGTTTCATAATCAAGTTAATGTATTGCAAAGCTAACTTTTCGCCATTCCTTGGCTAAAACGAGTCGATTTACAATTGGCAATTCTCGTAGTTGTCAAAGAATTGCAATACAAAACCTTTTGCCATTTATTTGGCCAACAAAACTATGTGCTCGCCAACATTTTTTGTTGACATCTCTTTTTCACATATGTTTCAGGTTGACGATTATTCAAGCATGCTACACATAGGAATGCATCCGGGCTTTAGACTTCTTTAAACAGAAGGCAATTACATGTATTCTTTGTATTGTAAAACAATGTAATAATAATGAAACAATTTAGTACCAGTTGTGGCTGAGCAATTTGTAACGTGACTCCCTGATATTTCCGCCGCGTCTTGTTGTATTACGCGATTGGGGTGTTACAATAGTCATTTAATGTTTTATTATAACAAGTTAAAAAATCATCAGCACAGCACCACTGGGTGGATGTCACGTGTTATCCACTATCCATTTTTTTTTCATTTGTATATCTACTCATTTTTTTTCTTTTGAAGATCGCTGTGCTCTGCCGAAAAAGGGGGAGTAAATTTTTTTAACATATCCTATTTTCTTTGTAAATTTCTAAAAGCTCGTGGTACGATAGTGAATTAAGTCCGTGTTTACAATTGTGAGATTAAATGAGTTTTAATATCACAGGTGCAGAAAAGTTAAAAACATGATACAAGTTTAGAGCTAGTGTGTTTGATTGACTTTCGTCAAGTTTGTTTGAGATTTGATCAAGTGTTGACGTGATGGAGCTGATTGTTCTTTTGGCAACTACTTGAAGATTGAGCCTTTATCGTTTGCCGGTTAGAGTAGGGAAGATTAGTCTTCTTGGTCCCTCTTCCAAGTGGGTGACTGATCGGATTCTCGAAATAGGGATTCTTACATTGAGGGGGAGATCAGAGACGAAAGTCATCGGATAATTGGTGGATTCGTGAAGATATGAGATTGGATCTTGAAAATCCGAGATGAAATGATTTCAGACACTCAGTTGAAGATTTTGATCAAAATGGTGGATGTACATTTCAGAGTTGGTTTGTTATTAACTTATCGAGCCAAACTTCATGTCTTTGTGGAATTTGAAGTGTTCAATGTTGGGCATTGGAAATCTAACGTTTTGTTCTTCTATCAGTTAAGTTTGAAGATCAAGGATTGAGCGATGTTCCTACATTTTTTGTAGGTCGGTTCGCGTTAAGTTGATTCGGGAGAAGTTTGAGGGGAAGGATCGACAATGCTTGATATTGGATTCTTCGGGTTTCTCGAAGTGGCCATTTAATTGACCGTCAGCAAGTCGTTTATGAATTTTTTTACTCCTCCTTTTTCTTTGTAAACTTTCAAAGTCCAACCAAGTCTTATTATCTTCACCTCCTCACTTGATCTAGACAACATAAGTATCCTGGAGCTTTTCAATAATCCGAAGCAGACTTCAAGTTTCCAAACTACACACAATTCTGACTCTTAGCTAATTATCCGGTACCCCAGGTAACCCGGTGATGTGTCTTAAAATATACACATATTTCGTATCGAATTCCCTACATTTTTAAGTGATTTGCATATGGTTTTCCCGCGATTTTGATACTTAATTGATTAAATTGTTGATTTGCAGGAATTGGTGAAGAACCTGCTGGTTATGCGGTGAAAACGAAAGGAAATGGAGCAGCAAAGATTACAGGGAAAGACGTGTCGGAAGAACAAGAATTAAAGACAAAATGTTGCTGCCCAAGATGCCTTACGGACCGTAAAGGTTTGGTCTTTGCGGTCCGTAAGAGGTGACGACGTGCAGAATTTTTATTAGGCTTACGGACCGTAAGCCTTATGTCTTTGCGGTCCATAAGGGTATCGAATTTCGCGAAAAATCTTATAAATACCATGCAGCCGACTATGGTTAGGGATATCGAGAACCAGGCGACATTGGAGCATTCTTGGACGATTGTGGAGCACTTTGAAGCTGCTTGAAGGTCTAGGAAGTTTTCGGGTTGAGTTTTGATTGTATTAGGTTCGTTAAACACTTAATTTTCGGTTTTAATTCGCTAAGACCTATGATTTCTTTTGTTTTCAAACCTTGTTCAGTTTTGTTGATGAATATTATGAGTAGCTAAACACTTTAACTACTTAGGTTTAGATGAACTTGATGATTGTAATGCTATTTTGACTTGATTATGGTTATTTGATTCGATTTACATAACTTTGCCTTGAGATTGTTCTTGATATTGCATATTGGTGTGTTTTGATTGATTATTAGTTGACGAATTAAGCGGTTTAGGCATATAGAAATATCCCCTAGACTTAGAGTTTAATTTGAATAATTGATCTTAGGGTTTTTGGTTTGAATATTGAGTTTAGAAATAAACCAATTTAATTAAAAATCAATATACTAAAACTTGCATCCTCATCTAGTGACTCGAAAGACGATTTAGGTGAGCTAGGTTATTAGTTAATAGTTGGTTGGTATATTGGGTGACCGATAGCTTGGGCTGGTTTATTACATCACGGTTAAGGTTTCCTAGGATTTCAATTCTCAAGGTTTGGTTTGCTTTGCGATTAGAGGGTTTTGGGGTAGAGTTACTTTCATTGCTTGATTCTCGTAGGATTTGGTATCGATAGGTCGAGCCGGTTCGTTCTAGCACTACGCATTTCGTCCTTATCTTTCGTTTGATCATCTCTAGCGGGAGGTTATTCGGGTAGAGTAGGATATTTAGCCATTGTCACAGTTAGAATAGCATTGCATGATTCTAGGGATTCGACGCCTAGGTAGTCTTTTCTCATCATATATTTGATCCACATTTTGCTTTCAAGTTCGTGCTTGTCTTGCGTTGCTTGTCTTGTTTGCCATTTTCGTAATCAATTAGGTTATTAGTTAAACTTCAAACTCAAATCAATTATTGACTTTGTATTCAATAGAGGTTCAGTATCTAAAGTTTGCGTATAGTGTCCACGGATTGATACTCGGTCTTGCTATCTAGACTACACCGCGACCAGTGCACTTGCTGATTGTGTGTGGTTTAGGTTGTGATTCCTTTTTAAAACTTGTTCGATTTTTATATACACATTTCACACATCACCTGAAATAACTAGAAAAAACTCGGATGATGCACAACTTGAAACTTCCGAACTACACAAACTTCTAAACTTAGCTAAAAATCCGGTACCCTAGGTAACCTGAAATTCTAGAAAATTCGGAACTCTTAAAACCCGAAAGCTCTTGAAATCTAGATCAGATCATCTGAATAGTACCTCTGAATTCAAAGAAATTCGAAACAAGAAAAGAACTTCCGAACATAACCCTTAAATTCGGAATTTTTTCAATAAAATCGGACAAAATTTCCAGATTTAAGCCATAAATTCGGATTTTTTTTCTCTCCATGTCCTACCTTGCATTTCATTCACAGAGAATATATACAAGATGGTTAACTCGGACGCCTAAGTGCTTACAAATAAACTCTCACAAAATAAACTCTTACAATCATTAACTCTTACTTCATAAACTCTTACATAAGCTCTTACTATTAAACTCTTACAAGGTTATAAACCCTTACAAGTTCACATGTCCTGACAACTCACAAACCCTTTCACAAATCTTACAAGTTTATAAACCCTTACAAGTTCACAAGTCCTGACAACTCACAAACCCTTTCACAAACTCTTACAAGTTTATAAACTCGGACAAGGGAGAGGATTGTATAAATTCGGACTAGGAGAGACCCGTAAACTCGGACTATTGAGAACTTAAATTCGGACATAGTGAACTTTTATCAAATTCAGATAATAGCTTCAATAATTAAATTCGGACTTAAAGATTTTTAACAAACCCTGACAAAAATTGAACCAGTAAATACGGACTAGATATCCAAACAACAACCAAGTTTATCTCCCAAGCGTGACTGCACACTTGATCATCAATAAATTTGGAAGTAACAAATACGGATAGCCAAATTCTAACACAAAATTAAGTTCGGACAATACTTATTTCAGATCAAAACATAGATCTGAAACAACTTGGAAAAGAAGAAAACATCTCAGTCGTCAAACAACATCAATTTCTTCAAGTTTTTCTGTAGGAACTTCACGTCTCCATGATGTTTGGCGGAAACAAACATCAAATCAAGAGCAATGGTGATTCGGAAGGCAGTTAGACCATTCCAAATCGGTAACCATGCTCTGATACCACCTAAAAGTCCCCGAGACCCCATGGATCGATGATGAACAACATCCACTGCCCTCGAACAAGACGTGAAATCAACAAAACATAAAAGATAGAAAGATGTAGAAGATGAATATCTTTTGTATTGAAACAATCATCACATATTTACAAACTGAAAGAGTATACATCATCTACAAGCTAGTTTAGATCAATGAGATCTAAACCTAGCTCTCTCTCACTAACACATAGTCTTGCTCTCTAGAATGTGCACACACTAATGGAGAATGGTTGCCGTTTGTGAGAGGTGCACAAAGCTTGTTACCCTAATCTCACCTATACACACATATATATAGGCTAGGGACTAAACTCTGACAAACTCGGACCACATGTCCTGACAAAACTATCCGAACTTATAATAATTTCAAACCAGGCAAAATAACAAACTCGGACAAGACTTGGTTTATTCTTTGACTTCTCTTGATTTGGACTTTAACTTTGTTGACCAGAACTGATACACAGTTACCCAGCGGGAGCTGCACTTACAGTTTTTATCGCATGTGATGTATAGTTTACTTTTCTCCCTTAGAGTAATAATAAAAATACAAAATAACTCTTATGGTTTAGTTAAAATTTTAATAAACCATATGTTTTATAATCTTTTTTTATTATTATACTAGTTCAACATGCTTGAATAATAGTTGATTTTGGTTGATTTAGTTTTCACCATTCAATTTTTAAAATGTACTAATTTTTAAAGTACTGTTTATTTTTATCTACGTTTCGATGTAAGTTTCGTTAAAATGAAGTTGTGCATGACAATGTATAAGTCATCTAATCATAGACGGATAAGTGATTAAAGTTTTTTTAGTTTCCCTTTTTTTTTTTTTGGGGGGGGGGTTGGGTTATGTTACCGTTTCGACTTAGTTATTCTTTTATACGGTATTACTTTATGTTTTGGTCTAAATTCGTTGAGTTAACACGTCGCAACGCGCATGCGTGGCTCAACATTTTTACATATATTTTTTTTGTCTAGTTTAACAGTCCTAACAAAACACATGAGTCCTAAATAGTAGTAACTCTAAATGTATAACCGGTTTCAACAATAACCAGTCACTATTACTCTTAATATAATATATAACCTGACTAGTTTAAGTATTCGTGTGTTACACAAGTGGCTAAAACAAAATTAGCTTCATTATCATCATTGACAAAAATATTTTAATTTTATACACGTTAAAGTACTAACACATATATTAGAGTACACCGACAAATTGAAATATATGAATATGCAACAATCACAACTTGCTGAAAATATTTTTATAAACCACATTAGTTGTTATATCTATAGGTTTGCTGTTATTGTCAAGTATTAGTAGTTTGACTCAATCTCGTGTTTTTACCCTTGATAAAACAACATACTATTGACAATTAACCATGAGAGAAAACGGGTTGTTTCAAGTACAAACCAACCCTAGAAAGTGATTGCCCTTGGCTTTTGTTGATTGTCATTGTGAAACATACCTCCAGTGGAAATTGCCTTCTTTGAAAAGCGAAAGAATGTTTTTATCCGAAGAGATTAATTTAGTTCTAGGTATATATGTGCGACTGCCAATATTTCCTCCAGATATTATTTCCGTTTCTGTTACACGGTTGTACTATTTCTTTAACTTTTAGACTTGTACCGTTGCACAAACTATTCCGTTGGTCAATGTTTTGTAATAGCATTATTGGAACACCAACTTTATGCGCTAACCTATGATTTGGCAAGCCTAATATTTTAAGACAGTTGAGTACATCCTGAGAGTATATTCTTTGTTGTGTAGAACTAGCATCTTCAGTTGGGCCAAGACTATCGGAGCTAAGATACTCTCTTTCTTCACCTGAGAACATCGATAATAACATGTCCTTAATCTCATGCACAACGTTGTTCTTAGGTGCAATTATAGCCCCCTCACTAAAGTAATTATGATTGTTAATGTTTTCTAAAATTGAAGGAAAAAGAAAATTGTCACACCCCGACCCGCAGCGGAAAATGTGACCGGGGCATGATTGGGTTATCATCAAAGCTCATGACATTTATTATATGTTTCATATTCATTAATACAATTTAATAGGAACTTTACAACCATAAATACATCATGACCTAACATCAATCTAAGCTTCTTTGTTTTCTTCTAAGGCATTTCCTATGTTTTCCTTGCTTCATCCTGTTCACCTGTATCATGTGTAAAAGGGTTTTTGGATCAACAAAAAGTTGGCGAGTGAATCCTATGGAAAACATTTGAACAAGTTTATTTAAATGATTATGAAATAAGTGCACAACCACACATGAGTAAAAATAGATGTGAACTTATTCATAAATCAATTTAATATCAAACAAAACACACATGAATAATAATGGATTGGTTTTGAGGCACGCGTTGCTCAACTCGTCTACCACGAGGAACTGATGGGCCTAATGAATGAATTGCATAAACATGATAATATCAAGGACATAACTACAAACAATATAAACTCAATAATACACACATGAACAATAATGGATTGGTTTTGAGGCACGCGTTGTTCAACTCGTCTACCACGAGGAACTGATGGGCTTAATAAATGAATTTCATATAAGTTGACATAACGAAATACATAATTACAACAATATAAACAATCTAAGTTTAGATCACGATATGGTATGGCACAAGTTTAAATAAACGAGTTAATTATTTTGTGACACATGACACACCCCAAAACGTGTAATTAAAAAGGGGGAGTTGTAAGATTCACTCACAGTGGGTGCGTTCGGTTGATGATGTTGAATGCACGCGAAGTGGTTTTAACCACGAGTGAAATTAACCTAGATAAACAGCATTATGGTTCGGTAAGTAAACGGATTTTATTAATCCATTTTAGTAGGATTGTTGGGTGTATTTTTGTGAGTTTAAGGCTATTTTCTAACCTTAAAAATGTTATTTTTAAGTATTTTTAATTAATTTTTAATTAAAATAAATAAATAAAAATAATAAAAAAAGTTGACTTTTTTTAACCGTTGACCGTTGACCGGTTCGTATGCGTATAAGTGTGCGCTGAGTGAGGCTCGAACCCGAGACCTCCCATACGCGTGCACGCAGCTCTACCAACTGAGCTACGTGTCTAACCCGAAATATTTCTGTTTTTAATTATATTTATACATTAATTAGATAAATCAGAAAATCCTTTATTTCTTAAAAACGATTTTAATCCGTGACTCGGTGCGCTCCACAGGTCTCGAACCCGGGACCTGTGGTTTATGCTAACACACAGTCCACCGCTGGACTGTGTGTCCAACTTGTTAACTTAACTGATTTTTATTATACTTAACACAAACTAAGTATTTTCATTTCTGACTTATTTAAAAAGTTTAATAATTATCCGGGCCGGTGCGGTAGCCCGGACTCGAACTCGTGACCTGTGATTTAAACATACACCCAGTCCACCGCTGGACTGTGTGTCTATCTTGGTTATTATTCCGGTTATTATTATAACTTAACATATACCAGTGGTGACTCCGGTTCGGTTAACCAAAAAAAGGCATTTTTATTAAGGCAGCATGCGTGGGACAAGATTCGAACTCGAGACGTTAGTGTGTTTATTGTGCACACAGTCCACCGCTGGACTGTGTGTCTAACCCGAGTTATAACTTGATTTTAATTATACTTAAACATTACAGGACTTCGTCTTCTTCGTCGATTTTAACCAGAATCGGAAGTCCGACTGGTTCAATGTTTTAATCGGTTTCTTTAGCGTTTTTTAGTTAATTACAAGTGAGATGTAAATAAAAAGAAAGAGAAATTAGGCGTAAGGTATACCGACTGGACTCCTCTGTTTCTCCGGCAGAACTCCGGCGACAGCAAAAGGTTCCGGCGTCGTGTGTCTTGCAGCAGAGAGTCTTCAGCAAGCTTGAAAAGGATGTGGGTGACTTCGGTATAAGCTCAGGGGGTTCAGTAAGGCTTAGAAGTGGAGGGTTCGGTTTTCCGGCGATGAGCAGAAGATTTCCGGCGAGTGAGTTTTCGCCGAGAAAGGGTGCGGTTTTGAGCGAAAAAGTTTGCAGAGGTTCGAGGGGGTATTTATAAGGCAGGTTATCGATGAACTTGGTCCAATTTCCGACTTGATTCGTCGGTTAGAAAGTCTCCGGCGGTTATAACTTGTGTCGCGGACTCAGACGTCGGTTATAACCGATGTAGCGATTAAGTTTTTCGTTATAACTGAAAAAGTCGTAAATTATTGGCGAGATCGCCGGGATTTCCGACGACTGAAATTTGGGCGCCGGTTTTGAATTCGGAAAGACATGTTATGAATTAAATGATTCTAACATTTAACAAAGAATACAAGTGGCGCAGTGGTTTAAGTGTTGAGTGTTAAGTATGTTGTTTGACCCGGCGACTGACCCGGGTTCGAAACCCGGCAGAAACAATTTATTTTTATTTTCTTATTTTTAACAGTTTTTCAAAAACTAATTATATATTCCCATATAATAATTAATTATGTATCGTTTAAAATTATTTTGGGCATTAAAGTTGCAACGAAATTTTTAACTGATTGTTCGGTTAATAAACGGAGCGGGTTTGGTAAAATCCGTTTTTGACGGATGTTACAAAAATCAATTAAACTGAAAATTGGGTTAGATCTATCAGTAATTAGAAGATCTGGTGGTATGTCGATTGTTGTTTCTCCATCATTAGGACCATCAACATTTCCCTCACCTAAATCCAAAAGTCATTTGGCAAAATTATTTATTCTTCAATATCCGATGTAGATCTTCCAACGGTTAACCTCATGGTTTCTTTTTGTTAATCTTAGCAATTTACATTTACTCCACAAATAAGACGAACTTAATGAGGCATTCACAATCTCTTGTCTTCAACCACTTGGAACAACAGGTAGTATTTGTCTTAAATCGCCACCAAAAACAATAACCTTACCTCCAAACCAGATTTCAAAATTGAGAGATGTGTCCATGTTGAAAATGTCATTCATTATTCTATCCAACACTTCAAATGCATATTTATGGACCATAGGTGCTTCGTCCCAAATAACCAGTTTGGTCTCATGCAGTAATTTAGCGACGTCACTATCTGGTTTTATATGACATACTGAATCTTCAATAAGATTCAAAGGTATGTGAAACCTGGAGTGTGTCGTCCTTCCACCATCTAACGACAATATGATGCAATTCAACTGGACACACCATTTAACACGATTTGACCTTTTGATATAATTGGCGCGGACAACGTCATGCATAAAAAAGTTTTACCCATTCCACCATACCCGTAAAGGAAAAAAACCTCCGTCGTCGTTACCGTCAACTGCTTCCATAATCTCTTCAAAAACTGAGTGTTGTTCGTCAGTTAACATCGTCAATTGATTATCATACTGATTTCCAAGATTTGTTATGTCATAGGCATGCTTCTCATAAATCAAACGACAGTCTGAAATACCTGAAGGCTAAATATCTGGGTACAACATTGTTACAAATCTTCGCGGTGATGAATTATTTCGGGCTAAGAATTTTTCAATTTCGCACAAAACATAGTTTTTTAGTTGGTAGTCTGGAACTCATAAAGCTATGCAAGATGAAAGAAAATAGTTACTCATAAATAGCTAATTTATCATATGAATATATTTGAATTGAAATAATAATGTAAATAATTCATAACGAATATAGAAATATAAATACTAATGCATAATGTTAACAAAAGTTACCTAAAACTCGATGATATTTTGTTAATCTATACACAAAATTGTCTGTCATGTATTTCATGTATTTTCCTATAGAATCTCAGGTCTGGATATAGTACTCGATAATAGCATGGTGCAAAATAAAGTACAAATATACGAAGCGCTTCTAGTTATATTTGCTTCCTTAATTGCCTCCACATACTCCGTATCATCATCCAAAAGACCAAGTGCATAGCATGCATCTCTAAATGTATGGTATATGTGACCATTAATTGTTTTAATGTCATCAACCGATATTGGTCCTTTAACTTTGTTAAGAAGACTTCTTAAAAATAATCTTCACCTAGAGACGGAGGTACCGAATGAATTCTGCCAATTGCTTTTTCTTTGTCTAGGTTTCAAGATATGTTTGTCAAGCTTCCAAACATAAAAACTCAGGAACTGAACATAAGTAAGTGTACGGACCAATGTGTCATTCGGGATCTTTATTATGTTCCATCCATGACAGAAACATTGATCATTTGACAGATGGTTTGTTTAGGACGTAGTTAATATCTTCGTCGACGCCCAAAACAACATGTTATTGTCCAGGAAAATGGAATGGTAGCCTCATAACAGAAGGACTCTGTTGGGATTGAACCCTTTACAAAGGACAGATGATACAGAGCCAAATACACTATAAGAGTTTTGGTTCAACTATCAGAGTTTACAACCGCTGATCGGCTAAACTCTGCCTTTGCAAAGATCTGTTCTTCTATTATCTGCTGCTACAAACAACAAGTGCCAAAGGTCTGCCAGAAGATAAAGAGCAGCGGATAGTCAACAGAGTTTTACTTTTATTAGCTTAATAATCAATGTAACAGTGCTTTGCACTATCAATGTTTAGCCATCAGATGTTAAGTTAGTTATTTTGTTTGTTAGATGTCACTTTCAACCCTGACGTCATCAAAGACGCTCAGAGGTTAGGAAGTTAGTATAAATAGGTGATCGAATGTAACAATGTTTCTTATCTATTAAAAGATCATTCACCATTCTATCTTCTCTGCATTTATGTACTTTCAAACGATTATCATTGGGCTAAGGGGGAGTCTGTAATTCACATGCAAATACTACAAATAGTTCAAAGCATGATGATGAAAACAAACGACCATCACTTGCGATAAAAGTTTTCCATTCACTCCGCTGCGTTTAAAACTTGTTTTATCATTCATATTTCCATACTTGAAACAAAAATCATAATTGGTTCAAACTTAGGTCCTAATAATTGGTATCAGAGCTTGGTCAATCAAAATTTGATTAAATTCAATTTGATTTGAAAGATCAACTTTCCCTGCTAATTCGTTTGTTAGTTTTTGTTGAGAAACAGAGTTTTATTATGTTCAAAGTTTTTAAAACACAAATCTGTTGAAAATCAATCAGAAATGTCTCAAAACACATCAGATTCCAACATTGGATCTATGTTTAAACCACCGATGTTGAAACGAAATGAATATTTCATATGGCAACGTCAGATGGGTCACATTTTAGCTCGGTAAAACAACGGATGTTGGCGATCCGTGGTGTTTGGACTACATATTCCATTGGTTCCAAGCACAGAGGATCCCAACACTCAAGTGCCAAAAAAATCCTGAAAACTACTATGAGCAGGATTTCCAGAAAATAGAGTTGGATGCAAAAGCGTTTAGTATCTTTGCTTCCGCACTACCCAACGAAATCTATGCTGGACTGCTCCACTGCAATAGTGCAAAAGAGTTGTGGGATGCACTAAAAGAACAATTCGGTGGAACTGAGGAAGTGATTGAAAACAATAGAGAAGTTCTGAATCAACAGTATGAAACGTTTTGTCACGTAAAAGGTGAGTCGTTAACACAACAGTTTGAACGTTTTAGCTGTCTCATCAGTGAATTGAAACTGGTTAACGTGGAATTCCCTAATTCGACTGTCAATAGTTGTTTCTTAAGATCGTTACCAGAAAAATGGGAGACTGTAGCTTACGTTACTCGAACATCTGTTGGGTTTAAAGAGATGACCCTCACTCAACTTCGTGGTCGACTCCTCACTTATGAGAGAGAATTGAACCAGAAAAAGAATTTGCAAGAGTCAAGGAAAGCAACAAACGACTATACCTTGGGTAACACTGCTCTTTATAGTCATGAAGAGGGTTCTAGCAGTGGAAAGGATCAGGGTTATGATCATTATATTGATATAACTTATGGAAACAATTTTACTTCTGATCCTTACACACCCAATTTTGCTTTTGATGCAAATGGGGAAAGCCAAAACTCTGACAATATGTCTTTTGAAATGAATGACTTACAACATTTTGAACCCACTGATCTAGAAGAAATGGACATTTTACATAAGCTGGCACTCTTGAGTGTTAGAGCAAGTAAATTTTACAAAAGAACTGGTAGGAAGTTTTCTGGATTGCATGGCGGGTTAAAAGTGGCTTGGATAAATCAAAAATTAAATGTTATAAGTGCAATAGGTTAGGACACTTTGCAAGGGAATGTAGATTTCAAACTGCAGGTCCAATTGTGACTCACCCAGGCCCTAGACCTAAAAGCACTGCTCATTATTCCCATTATACCCCTGCACCACAAATGCAAAACACTGCACACTATGCACATCCTGCTACTACAGTTCATGTCCATTACACCTGCTCCATAGATTCAGTATGTCTAAGCACCACATCAAGTGCATGTGCAACAAGCTCCACATGTCACTCAAACTACTCAAACCACTGCTCCGACAGAGGTTAACCAACCGAGCTTCTTTACACAAGGCTTTGTTGACTAGAGTAGTTTGCCTGAGGATTTAACAGATGAAAACTTTGCTCTAATGGCTAAAAATGATTTTGAAAATGAAAATATTTGTTTAATGGCCTTGGAGACTATAGTTGAAGGTGATGAGTCTGAGTAACAAGCGTCAACAACTGATGAGGTTCAAAGTTGTGATGCAGCAGTGGTTACACCAGTGGTTCCACAAAACACTGTTGATGAAGAAAAGACCTCTCTATCTGATCCATGGGATACAAAGGTGTGTGAAGAAGATTGTGATTGTGCTCTTATGGCTGCTTCTAAGGAATCTCCTCAGATCCTTAAGGATCTCTGTTCAGAAAAAAGTATAATAGCTTTTGCTAACATTAAACAGGTGAATGAAAACCTTAGGAACAAAATATTAGAAAATGAACTCAATTTTGAAAAACTTATCAAAGAGTTAAAAACAAAATTGATAACAAAAGATTATGAGATAAGTAGTCTAAAACATGAAGCTAGCATAACCAAGGACCAACTCCAAACTATGGTAGACAAATACCAAGTTTGCAAAAAGGAGTTAGAAACTACCCAGATCACATGTGAAAAATAGGTAGAGTCTTCTAAAGGTTTTGAAATTATGCTAGACAAACATATCAAGAGTAACATAAAATTTGGCATTGGTTTTGATAAAGAAGTATAAGCCACTGAAAATGTTACAAAAATTGATTCTGAAAAGGTTGAAGTGGTTCCTAAAAATTTGGCAGGAAATGAGGTATAATCACTGATAAAAATGGTGACAAAATTTTTCTGGAAAAACATGAGGGGTCCTTAACTTTTAAGGAAATTGAGAAATACCAATTCAAACCCACATGGTCAGATGAATGTGATATTTTGGACAATTTCAAGCTAATGGACTTCCCAACCATTGAAGGTGTCAAGGCACTAAAGGCAAGAATAATTCCCATTAAAGACCTTCCAGCAGAGGTTACAACATCTGCTGAGAAGAAATCAGATAAAAAGAAAAGCGAAAAGATCAAACATCTGTTCTGTGAATTTTGCAACAAGAGAAATCATGTCATAGAAAACTGTTTTCTTTTAAAAGCATATGACATAACAGAACACATGTGATTCCAAATGATTCAAAATGCTTTGTTTGTGGTAAAACCAATCATTTAACTCATGAGTGTGCTTATCTTCAAACCTATGATCAAAAGCTAAAAGAGATCAAAGCAAAAGCTCTTGAGAGAGAAAGTTCAAGCTCCGCTAGAAATAAATCTAAGCAGACCTTAGAGCTTGTTGAAACATCTATCACAAAATCATTGAATAAAACCTCTGTTCCCAGAGAGGTACAAGTGACAGATGCTCCACTTGCAAAAACAAGTACCCAAGAGGACATGGACAACCTGTTTATCAAAAGGTTCCTATGAGCTATGAAGGTTACAAAAACCTTCAAAGCCCAAAGTGAATAGATATCCTCATGGTTACCAACATCTGACAGGAAATGGTTCACAACATTGAATACAAAGCAAAACTCAAACCACTGATCATGTTCCTGGATTTGAGAGTGGACACTCTATGACCCCATCCAAAGCCATTCTGGCTTTGGAATCTCATCTAAAATAATTGTTTACTTATGTGTAGGGAGCTTCTACTTGCCTTGATAGTTTATGGTATGTGGATAGTGGAGGCTCCAGGCACAAGACAGGATGTAGAGCCCTTCCAAAGATTTCTTGGCTCATGGATGGGGTGATATATCATTTGGTAACACTTCAAAGGGGAAGGTGCTAGGGTCAGGGTGTGTTCAGGCTGGGAATCTCAAGTTTGAAAATGTTAACTTAATTGGAAATCTAAAATCCAATCTTCTGAGTGTCTCACAAATGAGTGACAAAGGATATGGATCCTTCTTTACTAAGAAAACATGTCAAATTGTAGGACCAGAGGTTGTTAAAAGGATTGATCAAATCATTGCTGAGAGCAAAGCACAACTTGTTGCTCATAGGAGTGGCAATGTGTATGTGGTTGATATGTTGAAAGATAACCCTATGTCTAATGCATGCCTGTTCTCAGTTGCTTCCAGCAAAGAGACAGAGTTATGGAACAAGAGACTTGGGCACACAAATCTGAAAACAATCACCACACTCTCTAAACAATGTCTTGTCAGAGGTTTACCACAAAAGCAATTTACCTGTGAAGAACATTGTGTTTCCTGTTTAAAAGGTAAACAACATAAAAGTTCTTACAAGTCAATTGAAGAGTCCAAAACAACCCAATGCTTGCAATTGCTGCACATGGATTTGTTTGGCCCTGTAAAAATCATGAGTTTAATGAAGAAAAGATTTTGTTTGGTCATTGTTGATGATTTTTCAAGGTTTACATGGACATTTTCTTACACTCCAAGGATGAAACTGCTGGTATATTGCGAAATTTTGTTAAACAAGTTGAAAAGCAATATGACCTTCTAGTGAAAATCTTTAGGAGTGATAATGGAACAGAGTTTAGAAATAAGGAGTTGGATGCTTTCTATGAGTCAAAAGGGATTGCAAGGCAATTTAGTGTCCCAAGAACTCCAGAACAAAATGGGGTGGTTGAAAGGAAAAATAGGACTTTAGTTGAATCTGCAAGAACTATGTTAGCAGACTACGGTTTACCCTTGTCTTTTTGGGCAGAGGCTGTAAATACTGCTTATTATGTTCAGAATAGAGTTTTGATTAACCCAGGCATCAAAAGACGGCCTATGGATTGCTTTACAAAATCAAACCTCTGATCTCATATTTCAAAGTTTTTGGCTGTCCATGCTTCATTTTGAACTTAAAAGATCCTACCTCTAAGTTTGCAGCCAAAGTTGATTGTGGTTATTTTTTGGGATACTCAACCACTGCTAAAGCCTACAGAGTTTTTAACTCTAGGACCAAGTGTGTTGAAGAGACTCTAAATGTGAAGTTCAATGAACTTTCATCTTTAAATATCCCAGCAAATTCTGCTGAACTGTTTGATTTAGATAAATTTACATTTGAAGATGTGTTTGTCAAGACTAACCATGCAAGTACACCACAATTATCACAACAAGAGCAAGGATATGATTGCATACTTCCAAATTTCAAGATCAGTCCTTCAAGCAGAGGAGCAGATGTTAGTAACAATGGTGAAAGCTTTGCTGGTTCAACATTGGTTAATACTAAAACCTCTTCCTTCTCACAAAATCAAAACACTGTTGATAAAAATCCACCCAATGTGGATAAAAATCAACAAACAGTCACATCCATACCGCTCATATCTCCACCTCCATTCCAATCAGAGGCTGGACCTTCAAATTCACCAGCAGATGATAGCTCAGATGATACACCACCTCAATATGCACTTGTTCCATATCAAGGTGTTTTGATTTTCCTCAAAAGCCATCCATTGGATCAAGTTATTGGCAACATAAATAAGGGAGTGCTCACAAGAAGTCAATCCCAAAACATTTGCCTTTTTGCTGGCTTTCTATCACTCACACAACCTGTCAAGTAGCAAGAGGCACTAAAAGACAATAGTTGGGTAGAAGCTATGCAAGAGGAGCTCCTTCAGTTTAAAATACAACAAGTTTGGGAACTTGTACCACTGCCAAAGGATTGGCACAAAGTGGGTCTTCAAGAACAAAACAGATGAAAGGGGTGTTGTTGTCAAGAACAAAGCAAGGTTCGTGGTTCAAGGTAAGAAGGTATTGGCTATGATGAAACCTTTGCTCCTGTAGCAAGGTTAGAATCCATCAGACTGTTCTTAGCTTTTATTGCCAACCACAACATCAAAGTGTTTCAAATGGACATCAAAAGTGCATTCCTGTATGGAAAGATCAAGGAAGAAGTGTATGTGTGTCAACCTCTTGGATTTGAAGATGCATTTCATCCTGATCAGGTTTACAGGTTAAACAAAGCACTGTATGGTCTTAAACAAGCACCAAGAGCCTGGTATGAAACTCTATCCACTTTTCTCTTATCCAGAGGTTTTTCAAGAGCTAAAATTGATAAAACTTCGTTTTTAAAATGGAAAGGAAAAGATTTGATGCTTGTTCAAATTTATGTGGATGACATCATTTTTGGGTGCACATGCACTTCTATGTGTGAAGAGTTTAGAAAACTCATGGTAGCAGAGTTTGAAAAGAGTGCAATGGGTGAGTTACAATGTTTTCTTGGTTTACAAGTCAAACAAATGCACAATGGCACTTTTATTCATCAAAATAAGTATGTGAAAGAACTACGTAACAAATTTGATATGAATGATTTTAAACCTTGTAGCACACCCATGGCAACCTCAAAGCTGGTTACTGTTATTGACAAAGATGACTTGGTTGATCAAACTCTCTATAGAAGCATGATTGGGTCTTTGTTGTACCTAACAGCTTCTAGGCCAGATATCATGTTTGCAACATGTATTTGTGCCAGATCCCAGTCAGCACCTAGAAAGTCTGATCTTATTGCTGTTAAAAGGATATTCAGATACATTAAAGGTGCTCCCACACTTGGTATCTAGTATCCAGCTAATGAAAACATTGAGCTTTTATGTTACTCAGACAATGATTTTGCTGGTTGTAAAACCACAAGGAAGTCCACATCAAGAGGATTCCAATTCCTAGGAGATTTCCTAGTGTCTTGACAAAGCAAAAAGCAAGTTACAATCTCTACATACACTGCTGAAGTTGAGTACATTGCTACTGCAAGTTGCACTGCTCAACTCTTGTGGCTTCAAAATCAACTTCTGGATTTTGGTGTAACTGCTTTAAAGACGCCACTCAAGATTGATAGTCAAGCAGTTGAAAACATCATCAAAAATCCGTGTCTCATTCTACCACCAAACACATTGACATCAGACATCACTTTGTGAGGGATTGCTATGAAAAAGGTTTGATTTCTTTACAACATGTCCATTCTAAGGATCAGCTGGCAGATGTTCTAACAAAAGTTTTGGATACATCTACTTTTGAAAGCTTGATCTCTAGAATTGGAATGCTAAACATGGATTGGAAACAATTCTTTGGTGATCCATGTGTAAATAGCATCAAAATGTTTTCAGAAAATTAAAATTCCATTTTTTCAATAAATCCTTAAAGTCTGTTAAAACCGTTGATAGCATTAAAACTGTTCATTTAGAAAAGTCTATCCGCTGTTAAAGTGTATCCTCTGATAGTGTCAAACACTGTTCACAAACCATTGCCCATACTCTCAAACAATGTTTTCCAAACAACTGTCTTCCATCTTCAAACAGAGGATACACGTGGTCAGATGTTATTCGTCAGTCAATGGCATCAGATGACACGTCATCATCACTTTTTTAAAAACCCATATAAAACCATGTTATATCCATAACAGAGGTTCCACTTTATCATGTTTAATTCAAAATTCTCACAACGATTTTCTCTCAATCATGGCACCCAAAACCAAACCGAAGGCGAAACCCAAACCAGAACCACCACCATTCACCCTCATTCTCTAAATTCCTCATAACTACGCAACAATTTTTGAAGCAAGCAATTCTAACACCAGATATCATCAGATGATTAACATCTTAAAAGAATCGAAATTTAAGCATATGTTGACCGTCAAAGCCCCAATTTATCAAGAAGCACAACGACAATTTTGGGCAAATGCAGAGGTTCATTCTCAAAAAGATGTTCCTTATGCCATCTTATCTAGAGTGGGCAAAACACTGATGCTTATCAGCCATCAATCAATCTCACAAGTGTTCGAATTAAATGATATGACACATCCTGTGTCATTTCCTATCATCGAGATGCATGCTGAATTTCTGGAAAGAGGTTATATTGGGCAACTTAATGGTATGACAATCTTCAAACCCAGTTTTCCTGCTGAGATGAGATTTTTCTTTCACACACTTTTAACTTGTCTCTCAGCAAAGACCACAAATTTTAATGAAATCCCATTGAACATTCAGTATCTGGGCTATGCTATTTTAACAGGATCAAATTTTAACTTTTCCCATATATTGTTCAATGATCTTCTGGCAAACTTTAATAATATTGTAAAAAGAAAAGCTTTCCTGGTACATCCATGTTTCTTGAGTGTTTATCTTCATAGCCAGTTACCTGATGATAATGTTAAACAAGGCGCTGTTACAAAACAAGGCGGCCTAACTCAGGAAACTTTTACAAGAATAACAAATCAGGATAAAGTTTCAGAAACACAAGTAGAGGAGGAAGAGCAAGCTTTACAAGAAAAAAAATGTTCAATCTCAACCTCCTGCTACTGAGCCCACTGCTCCTGGTGATCAGGGCACTACAAGCACTACCCTGAAACCCACACCAGCCATCTCCAAAAAGAAACCTAAGAGAATTACCAAAAAGCCGACCAAACCTAAAAAGGGCCCTCTGGAAGATGAGATCCCAGAGGTTAACCCTGTGATAACACAAAAATCACAAGTAACCACTGCTGCTACTTCTTCACAGCAAATGTTAGAATCTCAACCCGGCTTTGAAACTCTTCCTTCTTCCTCACAAAAGGAAAAAGGCTGTAAACACAGGGACACCAAATTATGAAGCTCTAGGATTACTTGGTTCTATCTTCCACAACCCCTCTCCCAGGGCAATGTCTCTTTCTGCACCACACCCTTCACCAACAAAAACACTACCCCCCTGCTATATTACCTTTGCTGAATGCAATTGAATTAGAACAGGCATTAACCAGTTCTTCTCACAAACCTGTTAATGAGAATATACTTTAGAATGTGACTGGGTCTGATTCTTTATTCTTTGCTATCCCATCAGCAACTGAAGATACATCCCTTGGGTTACATATAACCTTTGGTGATAGTTCATCAAGAGCAGCACTACAATTGCCAAACTCCCAAGTTTGCAGTTGGACAGTGGTTACATTTCTAAGACTCTGATGAAGGTAACCACTGTTTATGTGGGAAGTCCCTAGTACCAAGAACAAGGGGCATCTATGTTTGAAACAAGGATTGAAACCCCTGTTTATGATGACTTAGATAAAACTACCACATCTAGTAGGAGTTCAGATGATCCTATTAAGTTAGGTGATGAGCTAAAATACAAAGATTTGACGGAGAGAATAACAAAAATTGAATCCTCTGTGGATGAAATCAAAAATTTACTGAAGCAGATGTTAGTTACAAAGAGCCAATCCTCTATCATATCCACTGCTGAGCTGCAACAAGCCTTAAACCCTATATTTCAACAACAACAACACTATGCTGATCTTCAACATAAACATCATATGCAAGAAATCAGAAACATGGTTGATGCATGTTACAAGGATACATCTGCAGACATCAAGGCAATCAAAGCTCATATTCTCCACATCACTGGCACTGCTCCTCCTAATGTCATTTTTGTTGACAATGATGATGCTAAAAAGGGGGAGAAATTGATACTTAAGACAGACAAACTTTCAAGGCCAACAGTGGTTATCCCAAATCCTGATGGTTCAAAGAAGGTAGACGAAACAGACAACATCTTGGCAAGGGAAAAGGAGAAAAATAGAAAGGGTTAGGGATGAGAGGAGAGTTCTGGTTGAGCAAAAGATAGCTTTGCAAAAGGCAAAAGAAGAGGTTGGTAGTTCAACAAAGAAGGTGCCTGTGAGAAAAACAAGGCAACCAACATCCATACCTTCTAAGTCTAAGCCAGTTGCTAATCCAATCACAACCTCTGCTCCCACAAAATCCATTACACCTCCTCCTACAAAATCCAAACCTACTACCACACCAACAGATGTTACAACATCTGTTATGACAACATCTGTTGTCACAGCAGAGGTTATAACAAATGTTAACCCATCCACTGCCATGATCATTTTTCCAACATCCACCCAATCTCTATGAACACCTACAAGAATTCCTCAACCACAATCACCCAACATTAGTTTCAAAAGAAGGAGAATCACAAACGTAGTACTTGATGACAAGATCATCCCTTCTCCATTATCTTTGTCATCACAACCACATGACCATCACAACAGTGGTTAAACCTCCTTCTTCTCGAATTACCATATTGCCTCTTGCAAAGAAATTCCCACTAGACTTACATGCTGTCAAAGAAGAGATCAAATCCTTCTTTTCTGAAGAAGATCCAGACAAAAGGGAATTTCCATCTCTGGAAGGATATCCCAAGCCAAGAAATTTGGATGATTATTTGAAAGTCAAGGCCAAACAAGCAGAGGATATCTCAAAAAGGGATACCTAGGGAAGATCTGACTGAGAGATACAAAACTACTTGCAGTTCCAGCTGAGCAAAGTCAGAAGTCTGGAAGATTTTGCAAGAGACTTGAGCAAAGAACTGTCAGAGAGAGAGAGAGGATAAAAGCCTTAAAGATGATTACATTGATCACATCATGAATAATAAGCAGTACAAGGCTACAAGAGCACAGTTTAAAGACTGGATTGTGAGTGAGTTGGAAGAAGAGGTACAAAGAATGCAAGAAATGTTAAAAGATCCTCTCAAGAAGCCCACTCCTCCAGATTGGAACAAATGCAAGAAAAATGTGTCTGAAAGACTTTGAAGTTAAGGAGAATGAGGAAGAATTGATTGCTGCAAATTATGAGTCAAAGAACCAAATCATGAATGAGTGTCAGAGGTTAAGGTGATTGACACATATAGAAGGCTTGAACAAAGAAGAAAGACTGATCCAACACTTCCAAAGAAGCCTGTATATGCAACAGATGATACAGCTCATCAAACCCAACCTTCTACCAAACCATCTGAAACATCTACTCAATCCATCCTGGCCTTAAAACAAAGAAAAAGGCAGAGAGAGATGTCCAAAGAAGATGAAAGAAGGTATGAGCATGACCTCATCAAACAAGGAATCATGGATCAGATGCATTTCCACACTGATGATGGAAGCAATGTGTTGAGAGAAACATTATCCAAGATTGCTCATCAACTACAACCACCACCCTCAACAATAAGCCATCCTAGAAAACCATCTGACCCAAAAATTCTAAAATGGAAAGTTGATAAAAACTCCCATGAATTGACTCTGCTCAAGTCAGATGGTAAAGTTGTCAAGATAAGCATGGAGGATACATATGGTTTAAATGCAGATGACCTTCAAGATATTTTGAATTTGGAGCTTGAAAAGGATGAGGAGGATTTGGAGTCTCTCAACTTTGAACTACAGTTCAAAGGGCAAATTAGAGAACTCCTGTTGAGGAATAAAGACCAAAAATAAATGTGTTTTGGCATCATCTGTTCCAGGGGGAGATTGTTGGGATTGAACCCTTTACAAAGGAACAAATGATACAGAGCCAAATACACTATCAAAGTTTTGGTTCAACTATCAGAGTTTACAACCGCTGTTTTTCTATTATCTGCTGCTACAAAACGACAGGTGCCAAAGGTCTGCCCGAAGATAAAGAGCAACAGATAGTCAACAGAGTTTTACTTTTATTTTTTTAGTAATCAATGTAACAGTGGTTTGCATTATCAATGTTTAGCCATCAGATGTTAAGTTAGTTATTTTGTTTGTAAGATGTCACTTTCAACCCTGACGTCATCAAAGATGCTCAGAGGTTAGGAAGTTAGTATAAATAGGTGATCGAATGTAACAGTGTTTCTTATCTATTGAAAGATCATTCACCAATCTATCTTCTCTGCATTTCTATACTTTCAAACGATTATCATTGGGCTAAGGGGGAGTTTGTAATTCACATGCAAATACTACAAATAGTTCAAAGCATGATGATAAAAACAAACGACCATCAATTGTGATAAAAGTTTTCCATTCATTCTGCTGCATTAAAACTTGTTTTATCATTCATATTTCCATACTTAAAACAAAAATCACAATTGGTTCAAACTTAGATCCTAATAGACTCCTATAATATACTTCGTTGGCGTATATCCTCCATGATGCTTCAAAAGCTGAGATATACCTAGAATCATAATACTCTTTGATCTTATCCTTTGCTAGTTCTACATTTTGATTATCACTTTGCACAACAACAATGGTCACTCTATCAGGCCCTTTATTAATGTATATAAACAAATATTTTATTGAGGCAGCTTGATTGCATCATTCAACGTTTATGTGCGCCTGATACCTTTTTAATATTTTTGTTGTATGGTACAACACTTCTATTATCTAACTTGATTCGATTTATTACAACAAATGCACCATCGTTTCTTCTTCTTCTTTATAAGGGGACTTCGTTTGAATCTAGTGTGGTATGATCTTGAAAGTTTTTCGGAAAGCCTTTTGAACACTTTCTATCAACCACAGATGGAGAGCTCAACCTAGAGTTACCACATGGACCTTGTATCATATAATCTTTCACAAGCATATATAATTATGGATCTTCATTTCTATCTAGAATTTCTGCACATATAAATGGATGAACATAGTCCACCACAGGAAGTTTGGATTCATTCTCCATGAATAAGCATAAATGGGCGTGAGGCAAGCCTCGTTTTTGAAACTCGATAATGAAAACAACTACAAAAAAAGTATTACATTTAAACGTAATAATCATTTGAAGAGTATATTAAATAAACTATGTGCTGTAGGTTTTCCAAAAAGATGACGCTTCTTTAAATCTTTGCAGATTGAATCCAACTTTATTTTAAACAATCTGGATAGGATAATACACCTATCCTCCGGATTAAGATTGGTGTCTTTGAGAAACCTTTGAACCTCCGGCCATTTAGGATTGCATATTATGGTTATAAAAAAATCTGGATAACCAAACCATTTACATAGAGACATAGCACCTAAATAGTTTTGCCGCATATAACATGTTCCCCGAGTAAAATAAGTTGGCCAGAAATACGTTTTCTAACCTTAGATATATCCTCTTGACCATTAATTCTTAGTTTACGCAAACTTTCAGATGTGTTAGACCTGGGATCCTTTTGTTGATATCGTATGTAGCTAAGTCTCTCACACTCAATCGTGGTATACACATCAACCAAGAATTGTTGGAATAGCCTCCTAGAATTGGGAATTAATCAAAGCTGATTTATCCGATCTTGCACACGATATGCAAAGAACTCTCTCATTGTACAATTTGGACGTTTCTTATTAGTAATATCTATGACACCTCTATGATGGATGTCACTTATGTAGCCATCATCTCCATATTGAAACAAAATCAGATATTGAAGAGCAAGATATGAAGGATGCAACTCACTTATTCGTTTTAGAGTCCTTGATTGAGTTTCGACAACAATATCTCTATTGTCAACCGCGTTGTCAATATCTCCGACAACGAGAGCGAGAACCTCACCAACCTTTGGTAGGTTATACGCCCGACCATATTTTTTTTTTCCAATTAGGTGAAGCTTCAAATTAAGATTATGGTTGTCATGGAAACAATCTCTAACCATCCTCTAAGTTTTGACCAGCTCATTGTCGGTATCTAAAACAACTTCTATATGTTCTATCAATTTACGATCAAGAGTAGCGGAAGAAGATGAAGATGCATCCTCTGAATGACTGTTAGGAAAATGTTATCAAATATTATTAAATAATCCTAAAAAACTAAATAAAATAAACAAATGAGTGTAAAATACAAAAATGTAATGGTCGTTACCTAAATACGGATTGTTTGTTTGAAAGTCCGTTTTCAGTATCGTATACATAGAGCTGGCAAAATTTTGGTTGCCCACCGTTGTTTGGCAACAGATTTTCAATTGTATGATAATTTTCACCACTAATTATGTAGCAAAAATGAGTGTTACCTCTGTTAACCGTCGAATAAACCTTACCACCGATTGATGTAAATGCGAACATCGAATTGTAACGTCAAATATTTTTCAGAAAGTGCTTGCTTTCTTTATTTTTGTTAACAATAAGAATTTGATAATTTGTTTAGCATCTTTGTAATCTGGTAGCTCAACTACGCCGTAACCAACATATGAAATAACAAATTTTCCCATCTTTTTTTCTTCCTCTCCATTTCTCTACATCTTGCATTACATACTTAACACGTAATATATTGGTCACCCTGATACAAATTATCTGTTCCGTAATTAATTAAAAAAACTATTATACCCGTTGCAAAAGAAAACAATATATAGTTACAAAATTTATTACTTTAGTTGAGGCCAAATAGATTTTATTAGTTGGATACCTGTTGAAACACCTTTGAACGGATCTTCATCTACAATTTGCTATGTCATCAAATCCATCATTCGTATAGGAGATGTAATCGTGGTCTGCCTATTAACTTTCGTTTGCTGGATGACAGGCCTGGCAAAGACGAATTATGTAGCATAGTGGAGGTGCTAGCAAATGATGAGATGTCTGAAGAAAGAGGACAACAAGAACCATTTGTTGGGCGAGTAATGTTGTTCGTAAGACAACTAACATTATCTAATAAGATATATAAACCAAGTTGTTCAAACAGCTGCAACAGATTTAATTTATCAAACAATATGCAAATATAAATAAATAAATATATATTTACTTGTTGGTCTAAATGATGGGATTAGTGTGACATTTTTCCTCACGTATGTAAGACCCTTGCTTGATTAATTGGAACTCTATAAGATTTTTTTGTATACATATAAATACACAGCCGTACATAATTTCGAGTCTCGTAAAACTTAATAAAATTTAAAACATTATCAACATGTTATCGTTGATTAGTTTCGAAGATAACTAAACGTAATGCGGAAGCTTGAACTTTGATCGTGTTCGGTTCTTCATTGAGCTTAATCGTCATCCGAAACTTCAAACCATCACCTATATTTCATAAATAATGAAATACGTTAGTTATGAAGAGTTCATAACGTAACAAATTGAACCCGAAGGCCCAAACAACAAAACGAACATTTTATTTTTGAACCCGTCGTAAGCTACGGTTTCAAACCGTAGCCTACAGTCTTGTGATTCTTTTTTTTTTTTTGCATTCAACAGATTACGCCAACCGTAGCTTACGGTTAGGCACTGCAACATTTTTCCCATTCATGTAAAATGTCCATAACTTCTCCAATACACATATGTTTTACCTCAAAATTGTTTCTAATAACCCGTTAAACATTTGCTTATATTATTAACCCAAAATCCTCAACCTGGATTTACGAATTTTACGTTTCGCCCAACCAAAACCCGGTTGTGCGCATGTTCTTTGTTTAACCCGTTAAGAAATTTAAGCGCGTAAACTTAAAACATTCACATTATTTCGTACCTTTGTATTTCTTGTTTTTATCTACTATCCCAACTTGTTTGTAATGGGTTAATATAGTTAAACCATTATATTCAAATTTTACGTACCTCAATGCCTAACGATTTTAATGACCATACATGGCATTTCATGTTGATACATCAGGCTTACCTGTAAGTATGAAACTTAACGAACAAACATTAAATCTTAAAAATCCATTTTCACTTGTTTGACGCGCTTCGGTTCGCGTCAGCGAGTATTTATATAAAAACTCATTTTTACTCGCTCAACCTATGTCGGTTCGCGTCAGCAAGTGTTTTATGTCAAACACTTATTTTTTTAATTCGTTTGACCCGTTTCGGTTCGCGCCAGCAAGTTTTATGCCAAAAACTAAATTTTTACTTGTTCGACTCATTCGATTCATGTCAGAAACTTTTATACCAAAAACTCATTTTTACTTGCTCGACCCATTCGGTTCGCGTCAGCAAGTTTTATCCCAAAAACTAATTTCTACTTGCTCGAATCATTCGGTTCGCGTCAGAAATTGTTTTATACCAATAACTCATTTTTTTACTTGCTCGACCCATTCGGTTCGCGTCAGCAAGTTTTATACCAAAAACTCATTTTTACTTGCTCGAATCATTCGGTTCGCGTCAGAAATTGTTTTATACCAATAACTCATTTTTTTACTTGCTCGACCCATTCGGTTCGCGTCACCAAGTTTTATACCAAAAACTTATTTTTACTTGCTCGACTCTTTCGGTTCGCGTCAGAAATTGTTTTATACCAAAAACTCATTTTTTACTTGCTCAACCCATTCGGTTCGCGTCAGCAAGTTTTATACCAAAAACTCATTTTTACTTGCTCGACACATTCGGTTTGCGTCAGCAAGTTTTATACCAAAATCTCATTTTTACTTGCTCGACTCATTCGGTTCGTGATGGAGAGGGTGAAACCCGAGCATTATAGTGTCTAATTTGTGAGTTTTATACGTGTTTTGTGTTTTTACTTTCCGTGAATGAGTTAACTACGAGAAATAGTTGTTTTGCAGGTAAAGCACGTAACTTGGAGAAGTTATGGTGGTTAAGGATGAAGTGAATGTTAAGAGATGGGATTTGCAGCTCGCGACATGAGTTGGAGGCGTGTTTGGTTGATACAAAGTTTACGAGTGCAAGATAATTAAAAGAGCAAAGTTCGGGGTCGTTTGTTATTTATTTGCCAGTGTTGTTATGACCCAACATAAGAATTGTGAAGGAATAAAGTCCAGGGGCCTAATTGTCATTTATTGGAAGTATACACTAAGAAAAATGGAGAGCTGAGGAGCGACCGTCGCTTACTGTTTGTTAACCATAAGTTACGGTTGGTGGTTGTTGGTTTGTTTTAATGAGGAAGTTTGAACCGTAACTGACGGTCTCAAACCGTCAGTTACGATTGGGTTAAACAAAGGAACAGAACTTTGGGACCGTAACCGACGGTCCCTGGCCGTCAGTTATGGTCCAGTTGATGGAAAAACACGACTTTTAGGTGTTTTAAGTATATTAGGGTTTCCAAATGCCTCCATTCATATTCTTGACTTCCAAGGACGAACTAAGGCACTCCCAAGGCTTTCTCACCCGTTTCATCATGATCTTCCACCGAATCATTCATCCGACCATGAATTCATCATCATTCCAAGCTTTTGTTAACTTTTTGAGCGAGAGGAGCGGCTAAACTCTTTTGGTTTCCTCCGGATGGAGGGTTTTTGTAAGTTAGATGATACTATGTGTTTGCTATAATCGTTTTGACTTGGTGATCTAAGCATTCGATGCTTTTCACCTTTGATTTGATTTATGGATTGTAAGCGGTTGCATTTTATTTAAACCTTGATTTCTAAGCATTCAATTCCAGAGAGTTCTAGTAATTGGGATATATTTGTTATGGGGTTAGGGTTGGTAATTGCAATTGATAATCATTTGATAATCTCCTGTTATGTATTAACCGGAGTACTTAGTCATTGATTATCACAATTAGTGAATAAAGTTTCACACTTATATCTATGTAGGTGTTATGATTAAACACATAGTTGAGGCTAATTGCAAAACCTGAATTCCGGAGGAGCCATCTTCCTTCTTATTGATTTAAACCTTATTTTAATTCGTTAATTTAGATAATTTTCACAGTCAACATCAAGAATTTTCATACCTCTTGCATTAAGACACCCAACATCAAGAATTTTCCATCTTGAAATTCTTTATAAAATGAATTTAATGACTTACCTAGAGTTGGGGTGACTGAGAAGGGTGCAAATTCATGAACATGCAAGGATTTGGCCCATAATTTCCCTTCAATTGATCAGTTTTACTATTAGGGTTCTTGAGCCCTTCCTCCCCTTTCTCTATGGTTCGACCAGAACACACACATAGGTGTGTGTTTTGGTGTTTTGATTTTTGTTTTATAAAATTCATTTAATAAGATTTCCAACTTGCTAGGCTTAGTCCTCCAACTTTTTAGTTGCTAAACTAGAGTACAACTCTCTCATTCTTTTATCATTTATGGCTAAAGTTAAATTCATTTAATGGAATTTAACTTGATTAGCCAACAATAAATAACTGCGTTAGTTTAAATAGGTTTCAGGATGTTACACTACAGCCCGACTTAGATTATGTACCGATAGTCCGGGCCCTTTGTAAACTTTAATTTTTTTAAAGAGAAACATTTACTTGCTTTTATATAACATTAGGTTTATTTCATTAAATCCTAATGTTTACGGGTTAATTTTTACCACTAATGGTATTTTACCCGCTCATCCCGGATTATATTAGTTTAAATTACTAACCCATTTTTTGGGTGTTACAACGTAGGGAGTGAATTCCAGATCAGAAGACATCAGTAAATTATTGTTAGTGTTTGATGTGCTGGGTTCCGTAGCGGATCTTTTAATGTCCAAATATAATTTTCTTAATCTTCGGTTCTCTGTATCTTTTTTTTGAACAATAGTGGGGAAAAATTGAAAATGTGTAAACTAAACATAAAATTACGCTGACATAAATATTGATAATCTTATCTGTTAATTGCAACTTAAATATGATGTGTTACTTAATAGACAACTATATAACAACACAATAATTTACTTTCGGATAATATCGACGCATCTTGTGTAACATTTCACGTGCCAGACGGAGTGAATATCGAATTAGTAGTTGTGGATAAAATATTCGGTGGGTCTGATGTACATCCTTTAACGTTAGACCTCTTATTATTCAAATATACTTTCCTTAGTTTCCGACTTTGTTTAGCCTCATCTTAAGTAACGATCGGGATAACAAATATGACAATGGCAACAAACAGAAAAAACAAAATAAGTAAACACACAATGAACAAACGTGTTGTGTTTTAAATGAGAACATACACAAAATGTACAAACTACTTAAGATAAACATAATATGTAAAATAAAACGATAGAGAAACAAATAATATTGTTAAGTAGTACTGTTTGTAATGCTGGATAATGGTCTTCCGCCGCGGCGAACTGTGGCGAACCAAAATAAATGGCCCAATTAGTACAATACATTAATGCTAATCGATGTTTCATACATACAATACTAATACAATATATTATATTTACTCTATTTTCATTTGCAATAAATAATTTTTAGTTATTTATAAAATAATAATATTTATTAGTGGATAATCACTTAAGTATATGGTTGTTGGTATTTAAATTTGATAGCTTGTTGACTAATATTGAATGTTATCTATATGATTGTTTATGCATACCTAATGGTCTATACTTGTCCGTGTGTTAAACTAAATATTTTCATGGTCTTATTAATGTGATGCATGGAAAATATTAAAAGTTTGATATGATGGTGAAAATGATGAAGAAAAAAAAATCATTTTATGTTTTTGTGATAAGCAAAAAAGGGCTTTGGTGTTTACCATTGAAGAGGCGCATTGTGTTACATTATGATTTCCTTCATGCTTGGCAAAAAAATTCTATTTGAATATAAATCATTGTGATGGTTTGAATATACAGACATGTTTGTAATGTATGAATTCAATAGTGTAATTTACTTACCCTCTTTGGGCTTGTCGTCATAGTAGTCTTCAATACGATTTCATAAACAATAATACGTGTAACATGTGAATATAAAGAATACACCTGAGTTAAAATGTTGGTAGGGGGACTGCAACATCTATAATTTAAATAAATTGATAAAAATGTAACTCGTATATAAGGATATATATGAAAGAGGTTAAAATGTTAACTTTTGTATGAGTTATGTAAAGAACCAACCATTAAAAACATGATATTAATAATATTGAAAATCTTACCGTTTGAAATGTTTTCCTTACGAGTGTCATTTGATTAAGATGAAGAGTGACATGTTGTTCTTTTAGACATTGCTGAAAATGTGATACGATGTAAGATTATAACAAAATCGTATATTGATTTACTTGTTAAATGCAATTAAGTGTGACATTGTTTAAATTATATCATTAAATCATAAGTAGCATCGATTATCCTAAAGTATTTTATGCAAAGAATCAATAGTAGCACAATAATAGCTTTAACATATGGCGTTAAATAACACCAATCAGACTCAAATATTATCAGAATCAGTTATTATACTAATGGAAACATCACATCTGATATCGAGTTCTTAAATTATTCAAAGAAGAAAATGACAAATACAAAAAAACAAAACTATAAATCCGATAAAATTGTGAAAACAATAAAGAAAGTTCGGAAAAGTAACACCATTCAAGATAATATAAGATAATATTTCTAATTAGTAGGCGAAATAGCAGTCTCCAGAAATAATGCTCCTTTATCGCCTTTATAGGTATCAACATGTTGTAGGTATTCAAAATCTTCATTGCTCATTTCAACTTCAACCATATCATCCCAAACAGTTATTAAAATCCATTTATTGTTTTCCATTATATGGGATTGTTGGCACCTATTTTCCGGTGAAATTATTTAACATTTTTGAAAGACGACACCTTGTACTAGATTTCATCTTCACGTTTGAGTAGATCAATAGTTAACTCAAAGGACTTCCCAACAACAAAGATGTGAGCTTCTTTGCAATGGTAAGAAAATGTCCTTGGCGAGCACTAATATCTTCAATTTTGGGAAAGCAAACTACTTTGAAAGTTTCAAAAATAACATCAAAAGCACTCTCACCAAGTGCCCACCAATACTGTGAAACCATGAAAATATGGTATTCTTGGAAAAGGTTCCGGCAGACCAAGAATACATCCTTGAACCATAATTTGTTCCTGATTTTTGCAAAATGCAACGTATAAATTACATCAAATGAGCCATAAAACTAACCCTTTTTCGCACTAACGTTGGAAAAAGCACGTTTCTTTGTTCCTTTTGTATTTTCAGGATAAAAAGAGCTTAAACGAACAAAAGAAGCAAATAAGCAGCCAAAACCAACATAAATACGAAAAGAAGGAATAACGAGCCATGCCCAATGCCTCAGCAATACCCCAATATACGAAAAGAAGGAAGATGACCACGGGCCCGTGCCCGGACGAACACGGGGCGTGGTCAGACACTGCACTTCAAGACAAAACCTGCAGAAGCTTCTACGCCCACCACGTGGCCATGCCCAGACCAACATGAGGCGTGGTCAACTATAAGATTTGCAGAATCCAGATAGTACAGCGAACAGTTGACCACGGGCCGTGTCCAGAGGCCACGGGGTCGTGTGGGGCCCTCTGCTGTCAGATGCAATAAATGAAGTAAGAGAATGATGATGGCCACGGGTCGTGCCCACTGGACACGGGGCCGTGGCCGGGCCTCTGTTTTGACTATAAATATGGGTTCTTGGTTCACTTCAAAGGCATCCCTTGGCAAACCACTTCTCTCTCACTTTGCCACCACTCCACCACCACTACAAC
Organism: Scalesia atractyloides; assembly: GCA_947069175.1. Lineage (NCBI taxonomy): Eukaryota > Viridiplantae > Streptophyta > Magnoliopsida > Asterales > Asteraceae > Scalesia > Scalesia atractyloides. Next base: position 36,231,535 of record CAMTDV010000017.1, on the reverse strand, counting down.
ACCAACACCCACAATCATCAACCATCTATGATCTTTAGAGTGTGTAGTAGGCTCGGGATCCAAGATTGATTGTAAGGGATTTTGTCAAACAAATTTCATGCTTGGCTAATCTCTTACATCACTTGGTGAAGAAAAGTCTTTAATGTATTACTTTTAATTTTTAATCTTTCGGCACTTTTTATTTGGATATGTATTAATGATTTCAATGACTAGTTTTTTATGCTGAAAGTGAATTTTCCTACTATTTCTTCATGATGTCATTGATTTGCTCATTCGTGTCTTTACGGTCTATATAAAACGCGTTAACTAACCTGACAGGGGGTTAGAAGGGTAGTTTGATAAAGTTCTTGTCTCGTTCAGTGTATAGATCCTGCGAGGACTTGGTTCGAGCTTACTAGGACCTCCTTCAATGCCCCAAAGGTATTGGATGGCGGGGATGCAAATAGTTTGAACCCCTCATATGTAAACTACTATTAACATTTTAAACCGGCTACTTGGGATTGTATCCCTGTTGACTCAAACCACTTAGCCGAGGGTAACGTCACCTTCAAAAGTGGGGCCTACCACTTTTTGCATTAATAACTTATTTAATTATCTTCCAATATTGCGACCCTTTGGGATTGTATCCCTGTTGACTCAAACCACTAGGTTGAGGGTAACGTCACCTTCAAAAGAGGGGCCTACTACTATAACTAAGATAATCTCTTAAAAAGTCCGAAAGTGCGAAAATCATCAAAGGATACATTAAAGATGAGTTGGATCCAAGTGATTCTATCTTGTCTATCTTTTCTTTCATTTTATTTATCTGCTTATTCTTAGTCTTAATTTTATGTTTAAAAACTTTTATCAAAAATTTAGATTGATTAGACGTTGACGATAAACTGGTACTAAAAGCTCTTGTGTCCTAGGACGACCTTGGTATCTTACCAACACTATACTACGCTTACGATGGGTGCACCTGCCCAAGTGTGTGTTTAGTGTTAGTACAATATCGTGTTTTATTAATTTAAAACTTGACTAATGCGTAAAATGAACTTAAAATGTTAATAAAAATAATACGCTCAGCCCACACCAAGTTTTTGGCGCCGTTGCAGGGACACAAGGATTTTAAGAAAGTCTAAAATCAGCGGCCTAATTTTTTTAACAGTTTTTCTTTTTATTTTTAGGAATTTTTCAGTTTTTAGCAAAATCTACATTTTCTGCAGGCTACAGCACGGGGCCGTGTCCAACCAACACGCCCCCGTGTCCAATAACAGCAGCAAACAATCTGTTTTAAGTCAGACAGTAGCTGAACACAGGGCCGTGTCAATCCAACACGGGGCCGTGTCCAACGTCCAACTACTGAAAACAAGACTGTCTGATTCCGACAGTTGATAACCTCTGACACGCCCATGGATGATATTGATTATTTTTTCTTCCGCTAATCTTACGGCAGAGTGATGTCAACTATGTGGAGGATTCCATCAAGATTTAGAATGTTACATTCTAAATTTTGAACCCCACTATTTAGCAGACCCATCGCTTTCCTGTGGCAATCACATTAAGATGGGCATAAGTAAAAATGATCCATATTACCCAACCGAATGCACTCAACTTTCACTTCCACACGACATTACCTCTTCCGAATTATGTCAACTGGAAGAAAGGATTCTCCGAAAAATAAAAGAAATAGAGCTTATGGTGAAAGAGAGGTACTCATCACTAGCCCAAAGCCAAGAAGAATCGTTGAGTTCGCATTTGGAATCTAGCAATGTCGAAGCCGTAAATAGTACCTTAGTCTCTTGCGTTAACATTAGCGATAGTCTTCCCTGTGTCGATTGTGCCATGAAGGACTCTCCATCGGCCCCCACCGATGCGCTCATAGACCTGAGCGATTTGACATACACCTTCTTTAACGAGAGCCCGGATAAGGGGAATAAAGGTTGGTTTCGCCCATCGGTAAGTAGATTAGTTTTTACCCTTTCCGATAACCTCCTGCGTTCGTGCATAAACCGAGAGCAACTCCGGTACCTTAGGCACTTCAGTGTTGTTCCCTCCAGTAAAGAACCTCCCGATTACTGGAAATCCTTAAAATAAAGACGACACGTCATAAAAACTCCAGCCACGGGGCCGTTCTCAATCCAACACGCCCCGTGCCCACCGAAAAATTCACCACGGGGTCGTGTCCAGGCCAACACGCCCCGTGTCCTTAATACGGACAAACGTGTCAGAACTTTGTCTGAACACGGGGCCGTGCTCAGCTGGCACGGGGCCGTGGCCAGTGTGTTGTCACTTTCTATAAAGTCAGCCTTTTTGCTGCATGTTTAGCCTCATTCCAAAGACAAAGATCTCCTGAGATTTTTTACATATACCTTAAAAGGTATGTTCTTGAAAAGGTTTCCTCAAACCATCTTGTCTTTGCCACTTTTGTCACTTTCCTTCTTCTTCTTTGAACTCAAATCCTCCATTAAAGCTTGAAGGTCCATAGCTTCAAGCTTTATTTTTGCAAAACATATGTTTTAACCCAAAGATTCTCAATAAACAACATGTTTATCACATTGCTTTAAGTTAATTCTGTTCACAAATGTTTAAAACCTAAGAAAAAGAAGTTAAAAAAATGAATTTTTTGAGTTCAAAACAGTGCAGGAGGACGGACACGGGCCCGTGTCCATTGGACACGGGGCCGTGGTGAGCTTTTAAAAATCCCGTTACTTTAAAAATTCACCCTTATTTTCTTAGTATGTCGACCCAGAACAGTGGAACGTCGTCGACAACCTCAAGAAACAACCAGGGACGAAGAAGACCATCAATTGATGCCACCCTAGTTCGCGGCAAGTATGCTTTAAGGGAAGCCATCGACGAAATGGCATCATTGGAAGAGGCCCTTGTCGATCGTGTTAACTATTTGAAGGTAGGGTTGGATAATTGCCTGCAAGAAATCAACCTTTTGCACCAAAGGTTGAACATTCTTGCACTACCTCCCATGGAACCAATCTTCCCCCAAGAAGATTGAACCTTGCTCAAGAAATCGTTATCCCAACCGAATGGGATGACCTCCCTCCGGAACCTCCTCTAGACGCGTTGCATGAGGTTCCAACGATGGTTGCACCTCCCACACCTTCCCCGTATGAAAATACGAAAGAAAAACCGTTTCTCTTCCTCCCTCGGGAGATCGGGGAAATGCTCAATGACTTTTGAGGGGTGCACCCTCTGGGTTGAAGTTCCTAAAAGCCCCTATCTACCGAAAGAATCAATTTTGGGTTTTTGTCGTTCTTAAAACATGTAACCATCTAGGGTAGAACTTCATTATGGTTTAGATTTCTTGCATCTATCTAAATTTAGGAACTTTGTAATTTTAATTTTTAGGATTAATTTTTAGGACCTTTTGTATCTCGCACTATAATATATGATGGTTTAAGTTATTGTGTGGTGTTTGGATCTTAAATAATGGCTTAACAAACGAGAAAAGATGAAAACTGGCAAAGGGACGTCGAAACCACACCCTATGCAGGAAAACAGTGCCTTCCGACAACTTTTTCATCTTTCCAGCATATGCAGCACGGGCCGTGTTCAGACCAACACGCCCCGTGCCCAGGATTTGCAGAAAAAAAAATTGAAAGAGGTAATTGACCACGGGCCGTGTTGACTGGCCACGCCCCGTGGTCAAGCTTCTGTAAATATTTGTTACTGGCACTCTGGACACGGGGCCGTGCCCGTGGCCTGATGCCCAGTAACATTAAATTTTGTTTTTAACATGCTTTTACGCATTCGAATCAACCGAAAAATTTATTTTTGGACACATTGAGGACAATGTGTAATTTAAGTGTGTGTGTGCGTGGGGGGGGCTAACACTTTGAATTTAGCAAGTCCTAATAACAAGCCTTACACAAAACTCTATTGGAACCGCTAATCATCCAAATCTTTTTCAAAAATTTTCAATTTTTATTACTTGTCTTGGTTTAATTTGGGAATAAAAGTTTTAAAAAAAAATTATGTTTTTACAAATTTACAACCGATCGCGTCGTGATAAAAAGAGCGAAATAAGAAAATTATAAAAAGGGCATGACTAATCTTTTTAAAATTTGATTATATATACTTGTTCACATTTTAAACCCATTCCCACATTAAGTGAGTTTTGAGTCTTTATCGAGCATACATTCATACATCTTTAAACTAAATGCTCATTTTCGTTTCTTATGTGAATAGCCGCTTGGTTCTTACAACTCTAGAACTTGCCAAGAAGATACATTCCCAGTCCTTACCAACATAAACCCAAGTAAGTAAATGATGGAGGCACTAGGACTAACCCATTTTTCATTCAAAACCATTATTTTCCTTTTTTTTTACCCACTACCAAAATCCCCATAGTTAACCCATTTGAGCCTAAACCTTTTCACTTTAAACCCTCAAAACAAAAATCCATTACCCACCGAAACCCATTTCCTTTCAAACCCATTTATTTAGTAAAAAGCTCCGGTTATCTACTCCCGAAATTTTTTAACCATAGCTCTTTCAATAACAAACAAGTTCCTTCAAAAATCTTGTTTGAAAATGCTTGGTTTAAATAAATATTGAAATAAACAAGTTTTACGATAACCGACGCTTTTTACGCTTTTCGCCATTTTACTAACCACTAAACCAAAAATACCTACCCCTAGCCCAAGCCTAACCATTTCAAAGTCCTCTTGATACTCATAAAGGTTTATAGTTAAAAAGGAGGATGTTTGATCGCTTGGCAAGCATATGGTAGAAATAAGTTCCAAACCGGAATCGAGCGATATCACAAAAATACATCTTCGGTCGAGTTTTGAGTGATCTCTTGTGAGGTATGTGAACTTGTATATAAATATAATTTTAAGGAGGAATGTTATGCCCAAATAAATAATTTTCCTTAAAAACGTTCTAAATAAATCATGACGAATAGGATTGTAAATAAAATAAAAACAAAATTTAAATAAAGATCTTGGAGCCACAAAACTTCTTCTCTAGCTATTCCATTTGGGTGTGTAAGCCACATTTAAAGAGTTTTGCTTGAGGACAAGCAAAGATTCAAGTGTGGGGATATTTGATGTGTGCAAAATGCAACATATAAATTACATCAAATGATGCATAAAACTAACCCTCTTTTTAGTACTAATGTTGGAAAAAACACGTTTCTTTGTTCCTTGTGTATTTTCAGGATACAAAGAGCTTAAACAAACAAAAGAAGCATATAAGCAGCCAAAACCAACATAAATACGAAAAGAAGAAATAACGAGCCATGCCCGACCCCTCAGCAACACCCCAAAAGACAAAAACAAGATTACAGAAGATGACCACGGGGCCGTGCCCAGATGAACACGGGGCGTGGTCAGACCCGGCACTTCAAGAAAAAACCTGCAGAAGCTTCTACACCCACCACGGGGCCGTGCCAGACCAACATGGGGCGTGGTCAACTATAAGATTTACAGAATCCAGATGGTATAGCGAACAGTTGACCACGGGGCCGTGCCCAGAGGCCACGGGTCATGTGGGGCCCTATGCTGTCAGATACAATAAATGAAGGAAGAGAAGGATGATGGCCACGGGCCGTGCCCACTGGACACGGGGCCGTGGCCAGGCCTCTGTTTTGATTATAAATAGGGGTGCTTGGTTCACTTCAAAGGCATCCCTTGGCAAACCACTTCTCTCTCACTTTGCCACCACTCTACCACCACTACTGTCACACCCCGACCCGCAGCGGATAAGGTGATCGGGGCATGATTGGGTTATCATCAAAGCTCATGACATTTATTATGCGTTTCATATTCTTTAATACAAATTAAATTGAAATTTACAATAAAGGTTACAACTGTTCTAACTAACAATCTAAACTTCTTTGTTCTCTTCTAAGGCATATCCTATGTTTTCCTTGCTTCAACATGTTCACCTGTATCATGTGTAAAAGGGTTTTTGGATCAACATAATGTTGGCGAGTGAATCCTATGGAAAACATTTGAACAAATTTATTTAAATTGATTATGAAATATGTGCACAACCAAACATGAGTAAAGATAGATGTAAACTTGATCAACAATCATAAGATATTAAGTGAAACACACATGAACAATAATGGAACATTTAGAGGTACGCGATGCTCAACTCGTCTCTCACGAGGAACTGAGGGGCCTAATGAATGAATTGCATAACCATGATAATATGAATGACACAACTACAAACAATACAAACTCAATGATATACACATAAACAATAATGAATTTGATTTGTAGCACGCGTTGTTCAACTCGTCTTCCACGAGGAACTGATGGGCTTAATGTATGAGTTTCATATAATATGACAAAAGGAAATAAGTAAATCACAACAATAAAAACAATCTAAGTTTAAGTCATGATGTGGTATGGCACGAGTTTAAATAAATAAATTGATTATTTTCATAACACATGACACACCCCAAAACGTGTAATTTAAAAGGGGGAGTTGTAAGATTCACTCACCGTGGGTGCGTTCGGTTGATGATGTTGAATGTACGCGAAGTGGTTTTAACCACGAGTGAGTTTAACCTAGAATAATCGCATTATGGTTTGGTAAGTAAACGGATTTTATTAATCTATTTTAGTAGGATTGTTGGGTGTATTTTTGTGAGTTTGAGGCTATTTTCTAACCTTAAAAATGTTATTTTTAATTAAAATAATTAAATAAAAAATAAAAAAAAATTGATTTTTTTCTGACCGTTGACCGTTTGACTGACCGTTGACCTGACCGTTGACCGGTTCAATTCGGAATACAAGTGCGCTGAGTGAGGCTCGAACCCGAGACCTCCCGTACGCGTGCACGCAGCTCTACCAACTGAGCTACGTGTCTAACCCGTTATAAATCTGATTTTAATTATATATATATATTAATTAGTTTAAACCGAAAATCATTTTTATTTTAAAAACAGTTTAAGCGACTCGGACATGCACTCCACAGGTCTCGAACCCGGGACCTGTGGTTTAATCTAACACACAGTCCACCGCTGGACTGTGTGTTTAACATGTTATATATTTCCACTTTTGTTATACTTAAATACAAATTATCTGCTTTCATTTCTGACTCTATTTAAAAAGTTAATAATTGTCCGGGTCGATGTAGGAGACCGGACTCGAACTTGTGACGTGCGATTAAACATACACACAGTCAACCGCTGGACTGTGTGTTTAACTTGGTTATTATTCCGATTATTAATATACTTAACATATATCTAAGGCGACTCCGGTTCAGTAAACAAAAAAAATGGTTTTTATTAAGGCAGCGTGTGAAACGGGATTCGAACTCGAGACCTTTGAATGTTTAACGTGCACACAGTCCACCGCTGGACTGTGTGTCTAACCCGATTAATTTCTTGATTTATTTTATACTTATATGTTACGGAAAGTACATCGTCTTCTTCAATCAAGATAGAACCAGAGATAAAGTCTGACTGTTTCGAGTTTTATTCAAGTTCCTTAGCGTCTTACAGTTCATTAAGGAGAGATAAATGTGAAAAGGAAAAGAAATTGGGCGGAGAAGTATACCGACTGGACTCTCTGTTTTCCGGCAGAAACTCCGGCGACAGAATTCACCTCCGGCGACGTGTTCCTTGTAGCAGCGAATCTCCAGGAAGCTTGGAAAGAGTATGGGTATCTCCGGTATAAGCTTCAGAGGCTCAGTAAGGCTCGGCAATGGGGAAATCGGTTTTCCGGCGACGAACAGAAAAGTTCCGGCGAGTGGAATTTCGCCGAGGAAAAGTGTGGTTTTGAGCGAAAAGGTTTGCAATGGGTTGAGGGTGAATTTATAGGGGAAAACGTCGAAGCACTTGGTCTGATTCCTGACTGGGTTCATTGATTTAAATTTTTCGGCGGTTATAATTTTGGTCGCGGACTTCAGACATCGGTTATAACCGATGTCTGGTTAATGGTTTACGTTATAACGTAAATTGTAGTTAAGACTCGCGAGATTTCCGGGATTCCGACGACTGAACTGTTTGGGCGCCGGTTTTGAATTCGTAACGTCCCTTTAAGAATTAAATGATTCTATTATTTATCAAACAGAACAAGTGGCGCAGTGGTTTGTGTGTGAGGTGATAAGTCACTGAGTGACTCGGCGAGTGACCCGGGTTCGAAACCCGGCTGGATCATTTCATTTTTATTTTGCGATTTTCAACAGTTTTTCAAAAACTAAATATATAGTCCCGTATAATAATTGATTACGTATCGTTTAAAATTATTTCGGGCATTTAATTCGCAACGAAAATTTTGACTGACTGTTCGGTTGATAAACGGAGCGGGTTTGGTAAATCCGTTTTTGACGGATGTTACAACTACAACACCAACACCCACAACCATATCCATCTATCATCTTTAGAGTGTGTAGTAGTCTCGGGATCTAAGATTATTGTAAGGGTTTTTGTCAAACAAAGGCCGTGTTTGGCTAATCTCTTACGTCACTTGGTGAAGACAAGTCTTTAATGTATTACTTTTGATTTTTAATCTTTCGGCACTTTTTATTTGGATTTGTATTAATGATTTTAATAACTAGTTTCTTATGTTGAAAGTGAATTTTCCTACTATTTCTTCATGATGTCATTGATTTGCTCATTCGTGTCTTTACGGTCTATATAAAGCGCGTTAACTAACCTGATAGGGGGTTAGAAGGGTAGTTTGATAAAGTTCTTGTCTCGTTCAGTGTATAGATCCTGCGAGGACTTGGTTCGAGCTTACTAGGACCTCCTTCAATGCCCCAAAGGTATTGGATGGCCGGGGTGCGAATAGTTTAAACCCCTCATATGTAAACTATATTAATATTTTAAACCGACTACTTTGGATTATTCCCTGCTGACTCAAACCACTTAGCCGAGGATAACGTCACATTCAAAAGAGGGGCCTACCACTTTTCGCATTAATAACTTATTTAATTATCTTCCAATATTCCGACCATTTGTATCCCTGCTGACTCAAACCACTGGGTTGAGGGTAACGTCACCTTCAAAAGAGGGGCCTACTACTATAACTAAGATAATCTCTTAAAAAGTCCGAAAGTGCGAAAATCATCAAAGGATACATTAAAGATGAGTTGGATGCAAGTGATTCTATCTTGTCTATCTTTTCTTTCATTTTATTTATCTTGTTATTTTTAGTTTTAATTTTATGTTTAAAAACTTTTATAAAAAAATTAGATTGATTAGACGTTGACGATAAACCGGTACTAAAAGCTCTTGTGTCCTTGGACGACCTCGGTATCTTACCAACACTATACTACGCTCACGATGGGTGCACTTGCCCAAGTGTGTGTTTAGTGTTAGTACAATATCGTGTTTTATAAATTTAAAACTTGACTAATGCGTAAAATGAACTTAAATGTTAATAAAAATATAATACGATCAGCCCACACCTGTTCCATTCAAGAAATTTAGATTTCTCCATGTCCCAAGACGTCGTGAATAGACACGAGTAATAACGTTATTGTGATAATGTTTGATGTGCAATATTTTATGATCGTTGGATGCATCAAGATACATTCCACCTTTATCAGACGTGTGATCGTAAATACGATTAGAGTAGTCATTCGACAAAATTTTAAAGCGCATAGTTGTCGGATTCCAGATGATCAACTCACAACAAAAGCGTTCATTGTAGACTAATAAAAGGCCATCAAGCGATGAAAGAATACGTGAGAACAAAGGGCGGGCATTGTCAAGAATTGATACAGTTTTCCTCACAACGATAATTAGCTTGCCACCTATTATGTTGTCAAGAACAATTGACAGGTCCTTCATGGTGATTAGTTTCAGGTGTTTGAGAATTTCTAAGACATCGAAAATGCATGATCGCAAACTGATGAGTTGATAGTTCTTTTAACATTATTGAACACAAACAAACAAGTCTGATATATTATAGTTCAATCGAGAACACATCTAAATTAGGGTTCATAGATACTAAAATTAAGTAGTTTTTTATATAAATATTAAGTAAGTGACTATTTATGATCTAAGAAAAATTTTAAAATTTCATTTTTTATTACTAGAAAACTCAATTACTAATTAGTTATATTTATATAAGTGGTTAGAAAACCTAATATTTATATAAATCTAACTATTTATATATTACTAAAATTTAAACGAACATAAACGAACATAAAAGAACAAACGTTCACGAACATAAATGAACGAACACAAGGTGTGTTCATTTTCGTTCATTTAATTAAACGAACAAAATTTTGTGTTCGTGTTCGTTCATTTATTAAATAAACGAACATAAACGAACTTCCCGCCAAAAAGTTCACGAACAGTTCATGAACGTTCGATTCGTTTACAGGCTTAGTTCTTTACGCCAGTTTTTACATACACATTTGAAATGACCAACTGCTTTGGTAGGGAGCCTGGTGAAAATTTCAACCACCACCATTTCAAACCCAATCTCTCTATTGTATGATCTACAGTACAATCATAAAAATATAATAATGTTAAATAGTGTATATACAGACACACATATATATATATATATATATATATATAGATGTTATATAAGAATAAGTAATTAGTTACGTAATATATAAATATAAATATTATTTTAGTAAGGTTGTAAGTAAATGTAACATTATAGGAATTTTGAAAAGGTTTTATATAGAAAAGAAACATGTTGAAAAGTTGAAGTGGCTTTTTTTGTATGTTGACAAAAATTTAGTGCTAAACCAAATAGTTAATCATATGTTGTGGTTAAATTAGATATAATAATGAATAAATAAAAAACAAGAGATCAAAAAGGATAGAGTAATCAAAGCAATCAATATCTCAAAACCAAATTAGACATATGTAGAATTCGTATAAAACTCAAATACGTGAAACTCATAATGTTTATATATAAAAACATTACTACATAGCAGTTAATTAAGAAAAATATTTCTAATATCAAAGATTATTCAGCATATTTATCAAGTAGTATTAAACAGTCGCACAAAATTTGATGACCTTTAAAATTTTCTATGAACATATAAAAGTTTTAATCAAATAAAGTAAATTACAATCCATACATGGAAGAACTGTTGATGTTGTGTGTTAAAAGTATGGACAAATCTATTGTTAAATAATAAAAAAGGTTGTTGAATATGCGGTTATTTTAACGAACATAAAAACTGAATACACTAATAATAATCAAACAAATACATAAGAATTATCCGAGAAACTAACTGATTATTTTTTTATTGAGTCACGATCAGACCAAATTGATGGGATGCAATTTAAGTCTTCATATTAACTAGAAGATGAGCTTGCAAATATATATTTCAATAAAATGGCTAGTTATTTGAGATTAAAAACAGATTGTGTGTAGAAAATAAGTTTTGAAACAATACCTCTATGAAAAAAGTAAAATTGGAGACTAAAATTTGAGACGTAAATGACTCAATTATGTGGTAATTTATAGATACTAAATGTATTATTTATGTAAATAAGTACGTAATACAAAATTATTAACCAAATCTTTTAATTTGAAAGTTTATTTTTTGGTTTTGTCAAAATATAGGAATTGTTAAAACCTGTGTTTGATTTTTTATTTCCGAAAATTGTAAAGGTAATTAAAAATTTTGTTTTATACTTGCACTGTAATTATGTATTCCTGGTTTTAAAGTAACAATATAAAACGCATATTGTAAAGATGGAATATAATCTATACATAAGGTCACAAATCCAAATTTATAATAAACACAAATATTAAAAACAATGTACCATTGCGTAAACCCGAAAATTACATTTACAAAATGAATTTGTACTTGTTGAGAAAAGGAATACTACTACTTTTTTTTTTATAAATATAATAATAAACATAATCAGTAAATATAATAAACAAAAAGAAAGATAAAAGAATCTGTATAAAATAACTATCTTTTTTAAACACTAGATCATCATTGCTTTTTAACACATCACTTTGAAAATCCTCACCGCACCACTTCAGATATCTTCACATCCTTCAAGAGCTTCAACATCGACGGTTAGGGTTCTCTCCAAAAGGTAAAGATTTAGAAACATTATCGGATCCATTACACCATGATTCGATCAATAATGTAGTGAATCAAGTTACGTATTTTACTAAATATAGTTGATATGGTGTTGTTTTACGGTGATCAATGTTTGATTAAATGTCCAATCTATATTTTGGTTGTTATCAGCTTCAACTTTCGATTTCGTGTATATATTTCACTACTTTTTTATGTATTGCATGTTATTGAAATTGTGGATTTAGTGTTTATATTGTCGTATTATGATCTGGTATGATTTTGATTTCACAAAAACGGGGTTAAAATCTGTTGCTTTTTACTAAAAAGTGATGATCTAAAAGAGTTCTGCTTGAGTTATCTATATACTACCTTATTAAGAGAACTATGATTTATACCCTTTTGGTAATTTTATATTTTATACACATTTTCAAGCAATATGTACAAGAGAGCCAAACTATTTTAGAGGGGGTAATGTTCAAAAATTTAAAACACTTTAGGGGCATTTTAGAGATTTCAGCACCTTTGTAACCTATAATTAAGATGGCATGTGAAGAGTCTAACAACTATATAAATAACTATATAAAGCAAATGTTGTTATGAATTATTATCTTTAACGTGTGACTATCCACATGTGTCATCATAATGTGGTGACTCTTCACGTACTTAACTCTCATATTTGTAAGCCTATAAATAGAGGCTTGTGTAGTTTATGCTTTACATCAACAAGAAAACTATTCCTCACTCTCTTCCTTGTCTTTTTCTATAGTGCTAACAAGGGTAGTTGTTTTACAATACGTTATAATCACGACTTGCTTTTGAAGTTGAGGTATATTATCCTATGGTAAGTCAACACCATCTACTGTAATTCATATGATTTTGGGCTGTATTAGGTTCATATACATTAGTTTTGTCTTGATTCTCTCAAAGCATTCACAATATCATGACTCCTATAATTTTGGGTTATCTGAGATTTACTACTACATCAAAAGAGTAAAGTATTTCTTAATATAAAATCTTATAATTACTTTCGTAAATGTCAATTTTTCCATAAGTTTGATTTAACATCACACCTCAACGTTGTGAATTTCAATTGTTATGTACAAATATTAAGTGTGGTAATTTATCCTCTTACAATGGTTGTGTTAGTTGTAACTTGTTAATATTTGATGCTTATTTTTAGTACAGTAACATAAATACATGGTTATTTCAAATGTGATAAATAATTTATCAAATATTTTACTAATTTTAAAACAATTGTTACATATATTATTACTTACATTCATGTTCACGATTGATTTGTGAAAAAAATAGAAAAAAAACTATTCATTACCTCATTTTATGGTAGTAAAGTTAAAGAGGATGTTTGTATTTAAGAAGATAATGTTTGTATTAATTAAAAATTAATTTGTTATTATGGTGGTGGCATTATGATACACAAAATTCTTTATTTTGCAATTCGAACATTTTGATAAAACCTTAGAAAAAGACGTTAGTGGAATTTATCAATAATATTGTTACAAATTCAGTTTTAACTTGGCTTTGTCAATTTGACTATTATTAACTATATAAAGCAAATGTGATGGACTGGATTATAATTTTACCACGCATACAAATTCTGGAGTAATGTGTACAAGAAAATACAAGCATTCGGGAGGGGTATAATAGGAACTAGCTCAACAATTTAAGACACTAAAGGGTGGTGGTGCACTATATGTCTTTTTGGTGGTGCATGAATATAAATTACGTGAAATTCGTCAGACAATTTGCGCTAAAAAACAAAAGTACTCGCCGCAAGGCGCGGACATTCCCACTTTATTGGAAAAAGATGATGTGAGCAAATTTAAATTAGGAGTCGCTATAAATAGCTCACTAATTGACCGGTTATATATATATTTAATTTTGTTGATGCAAAATTTAATGAGACATATTAACTAATGGAGATAAAAGACAAATTACATAAGAATAATTGTTTAAAGTCTTTCAAACACAACAAAAAATGAATAAGAAATTGTTTGCTTAATGGTCAATTAGTATGTTTTTTTTGTTTGATATGAGAATAAATGTATAGGTTTAGGTTTAATACAATTGTATTTCAATTTACTTGACAACACAATTTAATTATTCAATACTCAAAGTTAATAACAAATGTTATATTACTAGGAGACAAAATGAATTCGTCATGCATGTCTATATTAGAAGACCCAACATCTTTGAAGATGGTATGTTATACTAGGTACAATAGGTAGATGTAATTTTAATTATGTAAACTAAAATACATAAATGTAAGTGCAAGTGGTACCTATAGTATTTGTTAAGAAGGTATGGGGAGATCTTTGGCAACGCAAAAACTTATATATCCATCATGAAATTGGAAGAAAATGGGTGGTACGATTGAGGAGTATAAACGGAGAATCTGTTCTGACTAAGGATGGATAAGCCTTGTTAAGGATCTTGGACTGACCAAGAACACGGTACTATTTTTCAGGGCAATGAATGATAAATCTCTAGAACTTCATTGCTATATTGAAAATGTTTGTGGTGAATCCTTCTGCACAGTTAATCGTTATGGAATATTAAAAATTGTAGTAAGTATAGTGATCTATTTCGTTAAATATACTTTGTTATAGTTGTTAGCTAAATGATATAAATCGATGTCTCATGATAAAATGTTAAATAATTTCAGGTGATCTGACGCTTATATCAAAAAGTTTTATTCTTATTACACATTAAACGACTCGTATATTTTATTAGCAGCAGGAGCGTATTGAAAAGTTGAATAAAATGAAATTAATGAATGTTACGTATTTACAAAAGGCTGGCAAAACTTGTCTGGGAATCTGGGTATAGAAGTTGAAGATATACTGATGTTCAACAAAATTGACAACGTTACGTTTGTGTTAACAGTTTATCGTAGAGGAATTCAGGTGGTTTTGAAAAAAAGGAAGTAAATGAAGATAATGGTATTGTGGAAATATCTAAAACAACCTTCTATGATCAGGTTAATTCTGTAAGTATATCCTAATAAACTAAAATGCTTTACTACCAAATACAATGATTTGTTTTGGATGTCAACGTATAATAGAGCTTCTCTGAAGACGACGACTAAATCGATGAATTCATGTCTTAGGAGATAACAATTAGTATGAAGAAAAATATTTTATAATAACATAAGTTTCATGACATTTAGGTGGGAATATATTGACAATTTGATGTTAATGCTATTGTAAATTTTGATGTGCATGTAAAGAAAAGTGCTGACCGAAAAACAGAAGTGAAAACTAACAATCTTGTATAAAAGAAAACTTCAAGGTCACACCAAAAAGTTTTACACCTGAAGAATCAAAATTCCTCACAACAGAAGATGTAAGTTTGTCAAACGTAAAAGTGGATCAGCTATTTGATGATTATTTCTAGACATATTTAGATAACGGTTATAATTTTTTATGGTTTAATGTTACACGTTGTATTACCAGGTTAAAAACAAATTGCTGAAGATTTCAACTCAACCAAAGATTACAAAAAACAATTTTTATGCATTCCAAAAATTGATACTCCTGATGTGTCAACGCTTAGACGCACATCTGATAATCGTTTGGTATGTTGACCAAAAATTTAAATTATCTTCTGGTAAATATTTATAATACATTTTTATTAAAAAGATATGAATGTAAATGTAATGTATACATGTAATCATAAGGTAAACAACAATGGAAAAAGAGGTGGAAGTGTGTTGAAAATAAGAGATGTAGCAGAAAAATGTGTTGCGCGCACAAATGTGGTTTAAGACAATGATAAGTATGATTTTACCCGCAAAGGAGAATATCGCATGGTATGAGATTTCTGTTATTTAATGATAGATAAATACTATATAACTATCATATAAATAGTAAAATTGTAACTTGATACTATCCATGCAGCGACTACCTACTAAGGTTGTAAAGAGGGCCGGACTTAGAAAAAGGCTGCATCCAATCAATGTGAAGAACATGGAGGGACAAATTATAGTGAACAAAGTTAAAAAGGAACCGAGCGATAAGGGAGTAAGGTATGCAATGGAAGCTTGGTCGGTTTACATGAAAGCAAATGGGCTTAAGACGGGTGACATACTAAATTTCACTTCTGTGACTTCAGAAAATCAAGTCGTCTTATCACATGTTGATGCGGTGAATGAAGCAGAATAAGTATGGTTAGAGGATGATGGTATAGTTATAGGTTTAAATGAAGTTAGGACTTTTGTGGTTGGTAGATTAAACTTGAAGATAATTATTAGTAGATTATGGTGATGGATACCACAATTTTGTATAAAAGAATCAACGGTATCATTGTTAAATAGTTCTTAATGTTCATATGTATATTGATAACTTATGTTGTGGTTGTTTTGATTGTTGTATAACTTAGAATATAACCGGAAACAGAAAAGTAAACAATATTCACGAATAAGGTATAATATAATTTGAAACACAAAATACATTGTAGGAAAATAATCAGGAATTAGGCCTAAATTTGCTAGTTGTTTAACCTAATTTGATTTCAAAGTTAACCACGATATTGTTAAGTATAATATGAAATGTCACTACAAGAAATACCCCCCTTTAGCGGCGACAGCCAAAGTGTCGCCGCTATTGGTCGATCCGTGTCCCGAGCTCTCAGTCCAAACCCCAGCCGTTGATCATTTTCAAGATCTGACGGTTAGGGATTTAACAAGCAATAGTGGCGACATATATATGGCCATTAGCGGCGGCGACGTCTCCGCTAAAGGTCTCTTAACCACAATAAACCCTAGCCACATAAATCTTATCCAAGTTAACCCAATAGTGGCGACACGTTATCAATACCGGCGACGCGCCGTCGCCGCTAAAAGTGTCGACGTACCAGTCCCTATACAGCGCTATTTCTTCCCTCCTTCTTCATTTCCCCCCCCCCCCCCCCCAAAAGTCGCCTGAGCACCGTCGGAGACCCCCGTTTTTTGCCCAAATCGGTTAGTTTAACTCTCTTTATGTTAAATTTCTTATCTACATTTGTTATATTCATGTTATAGGCTTTAATTTTTGCGCTTTTTTTGTATTTTTGTGTTTGTGAATAAACTCGGATCACCACCTCTCTTCTTCGGTCACCATCATCATTTCTCCGGCACCACCTCTTCTCCGCGGTCTTCGTTTCCTTGAAACTTTAAAAAAAGGTTAGTTTTATATGTATTTTTTTTTGTTTAGAAATTGTATAATTTTTTGTTTAGGTACGTAAATGTGTATGGAAGGATGAGTTTTTATGTATTTTTTGTAAGAGAATAGATAAAAGAGATGTTTGTGTATTTTTTGTAAGAGAATAGATAAAAGAGATCAGTGGATACTAATTAAAAATAATATATATGATTCCACCTTTTCAAAACCGATTTCAGGTTAACATCTTATCGGTCTAATGTCAAAATTTAACAAAATATAAATGTAACTTACTATAAGTTCATTATATGTTCGTACATTTTATCTATTCATCAATCAATTGTTATTACAAATCCATGATACTTATCTTATTTATCATTAAATTAAAAAAATATAATAAAAAAATACTGATGATACTGTTCGATTCAGCAAAGTGAAAACAAACCTTATAATATCAATCATATATATTAAATATATATTATTTTTAAGATTATAATAATATTAATAAATAATAATAATAATAATAATAATAATAATAATAATAATAATAATAATAATAATAATCATCACAATAATATTATTAATAATAATTTATAGTATATCTCTCATTCATGCATGTGACTTGTGATTCTTAATTGAAGGATGATTTGCTTATAAAACTAAATAGAGGGGGAGGCAGGCATCATGCCTTGTCTTCATTATTAAGCAACATCTAAAAGTCTTGCCACAAACAAACATTAAACTATTGTGCTTTAGTAATATATTACTTGTCTCTATATTTATAATTATGGGATTTGATATCCATACCTTTAATTAATGCTATCCTTAAGAGGTATAAGATATAACTTTAGACACTCATAATCATTTGATGATAGTTATAACATCTTTAAATATGTGGATTAGTTCTAGACCATAAAAACTAAATAACCAACCCTAATAGAAAAATACAGAGTATTGAAATGAAAATGCTCTAACCAATTGAAAAACTAGAAACTAATGATATGGCTATATCTGTTCTATAAGCTAGGTTTACAAATAATATATGACTCCCAAAACTTGTTATAAGTTTTACAAATAATATATTACTTGCCTCCTCTTTTCTAAATTGACAGACTTGTTTGGAATTATTAACTGAAACAAGCTTATGTTGAACTATACCCTGACTACCAATAGATCAAACCACCTTTACAAATAACCAGAAATCTGAACCTTTTTTTTGCTAAACTAATCAGTTAGCAACAAGTCCAAACCACTCACTTAAACTAAAAGTAAAGCATATTTTAAATTTCAGCAGCTTAGAATTTGTTCAAAGACATGTATACCTTATTCACCTTTTTCAAAGAGTCATGTATAGTAATGTTATGACCCCGAGATCTATGGACGTACTTTTTAAAAGGCTTAGTTTTGCTATTCAAAAAGGGGTAACGGCGCAGCTTGTTACCCGTTTACCATCTATCTCGATGTAAATTCTTATATATAATTCAAATATATTATTAGTTGCCTACATATTGTTTTAAAAATCATAGAACAAAAAATGTGACTATGAAAAGGCGTTAAAAGTTATTGAGATGGTGCATGAAGCACGTATATAATGTGAGTTCTGCCTTATAATGTCCAACAAAAAAACTGGGTGATCCCGACCAGTTTAGTTTTTAGATAAATACTAGTATTTGAGACCCGCATGTTGCGACGGGACCGTTAAAATCGAACACAAATTAGACCTAAAAATGTTGAACCATGTACACACGTTACGGTTTTTTAATTTGCAAAAATTACACTGACTGAAATGTAAAACATAGAAAATGATAACTAACTCGTCAAAGAACCCGCGCGTTGAGATGAGATTGTTAAACTGAAAGAAAACGTAAACAATAAAACGTTAAGCCACACACGCTCGTTATAGCGTGTTAACTCGTAAAATTTATACTAAACCGTAAAACATTCACGTAAATTTATTTAAAACCAAATAAGGATTATATATGGCTATTAATACTTTACTATTATTAATAATAGGTTTTTGTCAAGTGTTCCTGAATTAAATAATATAAAATTTTAAAAGGCTTTTATTCGGCTTTTCAAAATAAAGAACGGAATGAGAAACTTTCAATCACAAATGATCTTTATACGCAAATAATAGAAAAATGAAATTAGAACTGAGAAGTGGTCACTTGACTATTAATGGTTCAACAATTTGTTTGTACCAAACAACAAGACATTCGGTTTAATTGGGCTGCAGTTTAATTGAGATTGGGCCGGGCCCAATATGAGCAGTGGCCAGCAACAAGAGATGATCCAGGTTGATTGATTTTTGGGGGGTTTTAAATTTATATTCTGGAAGGGACATGTATGTTTGGCAGCATGATTCGTCCGGGATATTCTCGGGTTTCGAGCGTTATAGCCATTCTTAAAGAGTTTTAATGGGACGCGGCCTAATCGTGTGTTCGTGTGAAATAACTTGGGACTGCTTTTTAAATATTTTATCTCATTTAGGATGTGAATGTGGATTACACGATTGTTTATTTAAGAAGGATTCGGTTATCATTTTCTCTTTGCTCCTCGGGTATATATCATTACATATATACTTGGGAGCTAAGAGGAAATGCTGTCGAATTTTTCTTAAATAAACAATCATGTAATGCACATTCACATATGAGATAAGGTGTTCAAAAAGTGGGTTTAGCAGCCTACCCTTGTCTTGTTAATCTTAAATTAGATTTTCTTTCAGTTGTATAATGACTTACGATAAAAGTTGGATTGATTCCCCACGTCATTCACCTCACTACAAGCAAGGACTCGAGTCTTTCATCAAGATGTGTGAAAGAGTGATAAAAAACGACGACGAAGTTAGATGTCCGTGTAACGTATGTAAAAATTCCGGCTTAATAGACATGGCAACTATGAAACGCCATTTGCGTATAGCAGTTTTTGGAAGGATTACACGAAGTGGACCTATCACGTGGAAACGACTCCAGTTGCGGAAGTAGACGATGTTGCGCCACAAAACAGTATGGGAAACGTTATTGAAGACGTTAGGGGGGAGCGTATGGAAGAAGATACATACGTTAACCAACAGAACTCGAATGGAGATAGTAGCGGTGTTCGTGATGATTTTGAAGACTTGGTAAAGGAAGGTGAAACAGAATTATATCCTGGTTGTACTAAGTATTCTTCTATTGACTTTTTAGCAAAGCTTATGAGTATAAAGGATATGCACCATTTGACTAATGAAGCATTTGATCGAATCCTCTTCTTGTTGCGAGATTCAATGCCAGAGGGCAACAAGATTCCCGTTTCGTATTATGTAGCTAAGAAGACATTTAAGAAGATTAGTTTAGCATATGAGATGATAGACGTATGTACAAATGATTGTGCTCTCTTTTGGAAAGAAAACGAGTCCTTGCAAAATTGTCCCATTTGTAAAGAGAGTCGATGGGTCGATAAAGACAAAAAGGCACGAAGGTGGCTCGTAAGGTGTTACGATACTTTCCTTTGACGCCTAGACTACGACGTTTGTATTGTTCAAGGCACACATCAAAAGATATGGTATGGCATAGTACCGGACGATCGGAAGATGGGACTATGCGTCATCCAGTTGATGGATCTTCATGGCAAGACTTTGATAAAAAGTACCCAAACTTCGCGATGGAGCCACGAAATGTTCGCCTAGGGCTTGCAGTTGACGGTTTTAATCCATTTAACAAGGGTAGCGGATCCTCAACTCATAGCACGTGGCCGGTTATACTCACTACATACAATCTGCCTCCATGGCTTTGCATGCGAGAGTCCACCTTCATGTTGACCTTGTTGATTCCTGTCCCTAAATCACCTGGGAAAGACATGGACGTTTTCCTTAGACCGTTAGTGGATGAGCTTAACCAATTGTGGCAGTCAGGTATACGTACTAAAGACGCAGCAACAAACACGTACTTCACAATGAAGGCGGCGTTGTTATGGACCATAAATGAATTTCCAGCCCGTAGTAGTCTATCAGGTTGGAGCGGTCAAGGCTACATGGCATGCCCAACTTGCAACCAAGACACTCCTTCAATACGTGTAACTGGTAAATGTGCTTATGTTGGTCATCGCCGGTTCTTAGATGCCAACCATCATTAGAGAACAAGTCTCGAATTTAACGGGAGACCCGAGACACGAGACCCTCCGAGACAGTTTAGTCCAGCTGACATAGAAGCTCAACACAGTCGTTTAATTAAGCGTCTACCTGGCAAGCATCCAGCTTTTGGAGGTGGGAGGATAACACGGTCAGATTGCGAGCTGAACTGCTCCAAACGAAGCATATTTTTTTTTTATCTTGAGTACTGGTCTTCTTTGCATCTGAAACATAACTTAGATGTAATGCATATAGAGAAAAATGTGTGCGACAGCTTACTCGGTACTCTTCTAATGAACGATAAGAGCAAAGACATGCCAAATGTGCGGTCCGACTTGAAAAACCTAAACATTCGGCCGACACAATGCCTGAAACAATCGGGTGACAAGTTCTTAAGTCCCCACCCAAAGTACTCATTCAAGTCCGATGATCGAATACTTTTATGTCAGTTTACAAAAATGTTAAACTACCAGATGGGTTTGGATCTAATATCAGTAAGAGGGTGACAGATAACAATGCTAACATTACCGGGTTGAAATCTCATGACTGTCATATCCTCATGCAACGTTTGATACCGATTGGAGTTAGAGGGCTTTTGACCAAAGACACATCTACGCCGATAGTAGACCTTTGTATGTTCTTTAAGCAACTTTGCTCTAGAACACTATCGGTGGATGATATGAAGAAAGCGAAGGATGACATTGTTACCATCTTATGCAAGTTAGAGATGATCTATCCACCTGCATTCTTTGACATTATGGTTCATTTACTTGTGCATTTACCTGATGAGACGATTGATGGAGGTCCAGTAGCTTTTATATGGATGTATCCATTTGAACGATACATGAAAAAACTAAAGAACTATGTCAAAAACACGGCAAGGCCGGAAGGTTGTATAGCTGAAGGTTATGTGCTTGAAGAAGGGACATGTTTACAAGAGAGGCTTGTTTATTTATGTGGCGGTACATCCCGTTCGATAAAGTTGGATGGGAGAATGTGGCACAACCGTACAAGGATGCGCTCATGAGCCACCTGAGGGTAAATAAGTTATATGCATATAATTTTCCGCCGTTTCACGGGTCGTTAGACTTAATTTATAATAATATTTTAACTTTTCTTATTGAATTTGTAGGAAATGTTTAACTTTGACGAAATTGAACGGGATCTACAAGCAAAAAACATAAAGGGTGGCATCAAGAGTTTGATTATGAAGCGGTACTCTCACCGCAAACATGATGCAAAAAAAAATATTTGTGAGACAAGGTGGGTACGATGATGTTGAAAGCGCAAGGGCATACCGTCCCAAAGATATGCCCTATGATAACTTGGTGAAAGCTGTCGACAGATTTTTAGACGAAAAATATATCAAACGATGCGAGGCTAACAAGGGTGTCCGCGCGAAACAACAATTCCCATTCCGCGGGGGGACGGCGTCATACGGTAGCACAGCCTACAAAAATGTAATGTTTTATATATGTGTTTGTGTAAGCTTTTATTTATTTAATGTCTAATCTAAGTTTAATGTTCAACAGGATATAGATTGGCTACCTACATACGCAAAAACCCACCAGGATAGAGAGGGGCATTGGGTTGACCCGGTTGCCGAACAAAATTACGTAAGTATTTTCTTTTAAGTATATTTTTCTATAACAAACATATATATATATATATATGGAGAGAGAGAAATATATTTAATCATCTTCGTAATATACAGCTGAACTTAGGAGAGGCCACAAACGAGTGGCACGGTGATGGTCCTCCGCTTGCCCCATTTCAGGAAGCCTTGGGAGAGCAGAGAGGATAGTACTGGGGGATGGGGCATAAACCGTCTTCAAATACGCCCCCGAATTTGTCGGCTTCCCAACCTGAGACTCAAGAACCATTTTCTCAGGTAAACTACACAATTTATAAAATGATAAACAAACGCATGTTTCCTTGTTAAATATATGTTGCTAGCATTAATTAATATGCTAATATACGTTTTGATATTTATTATTGTAGGGATTTGTTGACAACTTGTTCCAAAGCTCGGCTTTCCGGAATCGACTTGACGACTACCTAAGTTCAAAAGGAAAAGCACAGGCAAACGACGACGATGACTGTTACAACCCTTATTTTGATAACGAAGAAGATGACGAAGATTAGGATGATTTCGAAGTATGGGTTGTTATTTTTATCGTTTTAGGATGATAATGTAGGACTTAAATGTTGTTTATAACTTTATTACGTTTTGTATGTGTTGTTGGAGTTTGATAAATTAGAATGAAGTTGTTTCTAGGTTGCGGTTTGATACATGTTGCATTTTTTTTCGGTCGGAAACAGGTTTGGCAGCTGTTTTTAGCTGCTGTCAAATTTTTTTTTGACTTTTAGCAGCGACAGGCGTCGCCGCTATTGATAGTCCGCCAAAACCACTAAAGACAAAATAGGGCATTAGCGGCAACATATACCTTTAGCGGCGACAGCCGGACCAATAGCGGCCAGTAAAGCGGCGACGCTTTAGCGGCCACGTGTCGCCGCTATAGGTCAATAGCGGCGACATGAGGGACCAATAGCGGCGACAGCCATCGCCACTAAACCTATCCTTGTGTGTTATACATATACTAAACGATCTTGAATTAGATTGATTCTCAAGCCAATATGCTTTTAATTTGTTAATGTAAAGTGCATGGACCAATGTTAGTTTAGACGACCCAACTTACATAATATTATGTATCAATAAACTGTTGTATATTATATTATTTCTGAAGCTCATCTGTTTTTAGTATGAACATGAATTTTATGGCTCACATAAAACATTTGAATACCATCCTCCAAAAAGTGTAAGTTTGTAGGTATAATATAAAAACACAAATATGAGTCACAAATACTTGATCATATTCTAATTATCTCGCTATTCTTTAACCCAGATTGAAAATTCATGTATATGAATAATGGCACAAAACAAAGTCATATAAAAAATAATGTTAATAATAAACGAAACATCAATAATATAATAATATAATGGAGTCCAAAAACAAAAGATCAAACACATATCCAAGAATACTTAAAAATTAATTAATTAAAATGTGATATGAAATATGATAAGATAGTTTATAATGATTTTCATACGAAAGTCTAAAGTTTATAAAGTAAATTACAACCAATAAATGTACTATTTATATAAATAAAATAAAAAGAAAGGTAAATGATGAAATTGCGTTTTCTGTAGTTTGGAATATCAATAAAAAACTTATTACTGTAATATTTCTGCTTGCTGGAGCTTTGTAATCAATAACCTCGCATTCGTTTTTTGACCATTTGGAAAAACAATAATCACCTAACGAAATATGTTCGGGTTGAATCATGGCATGCCATCTAACAACACTAAACCTATTGTAAACAATTTACATGAAAGAAAATATATTAGTAATATATTGAAAATTGTTGTAAAAAGTATAATAAAATTATAGAATAACATGAGTAATAGATTGACAAACCTTGTTTGATCATCAATGTTCTCTTTAGGGAGATTCTTAACACAAACATTTCTGTCAACAACTTTGATCTTTATTTCAGAAACTCATATAAACCACCTAAGTCAGTAATTAATTTTGGAAGGATCTAAAGTTGATAACAACATAAGAATTTTGTTAATATTATTCCATAAAAATAATAAAAGCTACAAAAATGAAAGAAAACATAGGATAGTATTACCAATTGATGAGTTACGGTCATTAAAAAAAAGATAGTTAGGATTGTCACTAACTTGTAGCTAACCTTCAACATTGCTGATATTCTACATTTTAGTTTGGCAATTCGTCTATTATTGGTAAAGCTCGCCTGAGACGGAAACTGCAAATCTTCATAAACTCAAACAACAACGCATTTTACATATTATTATCATTCAAATCTCATATATGATAAATCAAACAAAGCATAAACACAATTGCATCTTGTATTATCATTCAAATCTTATACATCCATAAACTCAAACAAAACGCAAACAAAGCTTTTTACATAAAACTACATTACACATTTTCTGCATAAAACTAAAAAAACAAGCCGGAGCTTGACGAAGAACGTGCTCAGTTACATTGGTGGTTGACGGAGAAGGTGTTCCGGTGCGAGGAAGATGCTCAGTTACGGTGGTGGTTTGACGGAGAAGATGCTCCGGTGACGGAGAATGTGCTCCGGTGAAGAAGGTGCTCCGGTGATGAATGGTGATGAATTATGGTCGTTAACTTGGCGGACGGAGAAGATTCTCCGTGATGAAGAAGCAGATGGCCATGACACTTTTGTGTTTGTGTTGGGATCAGAAAGAAGATGGGTTTGTATTTGAATTGTGTTTGTTTGAGGGGAAGACAACACCCATTGGATCATGTTTCAATCAAGGGCCAAGAATGCTTGTTTGTTTCAGCACACGGATCCAGCTATTACCGGCGACACTAATAGCGGCGACGCCGTGCAATAGCGACGACTACATTACCTGTCGTCGCTCGGCGTCGCCGCTATTGGTGTCGCCGGTAATAGGTTGGTTTTCTTGTAGTGTGATAAGCATGTTTCATCGAAAGAAAGATTGATGTAAATTTATTAGGTAATTTTTTGCTTTTGTTGTTGTGTGTTTCCTTCTAGGTCCTTGCTAAAGTTACCGTTTCAAAAGTAAAATGAAAAAACTAAATGTATCAGATGTCTTTCAAAAATAAAATGAAAAATATAAATATATCAAAAGTAACGAAATACCAACACAAATCATTGATCTTTTGAGAATTTGAAGGTGAATATTTATTAATGGGTGAAGGTCATGATGATGCGAATACTTATCTTGACTTTCATGCTTTTTCAGTTGTGCACGTTATGATCATGTTAATAAAATATTTTCTCATATGTATTTTTGGGGTATATAAAGACCATATAGTTCATTTCCAAAAGAGTTGATGTTGGTGTGAGAGATACATGATCTATAAAACTATTATTTCTTAAACTCTCTTGCATTAGTAGTTCAATACAAAGATGAGTGATCGAACTCTATTGTTGATATACAAGCATACGTTGATGTTGCAACCAAATACCATGCCTTCTTTTCGAATTCCACGTTAAGTAAGTAGGCCTTTTAAACAAGCCGAATAGAATCTTGTTCATTTTCGTTCGTTTAGCATTAAACGTGTTCATAAAGACATATTGAACGGAAATTCTTGTTTGTGCTTATTCATTAAAGAATTGAGTTCACAACCACAAACGAACGTATACGATTTTTAAAAATAACAAAAACAAACATTTATAATCCCAAACATTAGACATAATCAACTTGTTAAGCACTTTAAATAATAATTATAAGTACAATTAATTCAAAATAAAGGCACAAGTTAGACATAATAAGCTTAAACATAATTATCCTAAAATGATGTTAAAAAGATCTAAGTTTCTACTAATAGAACATAAACAAAACAAAAAAACAAACGACCATCACTACTAGAAAACTGGGCAATTGCGACTAAAGTTTGCGACCGAAAAAGATCGCAAAATTAGCCACGAATTTGCGACCGAAATTTAAACGGTGGCAAAAAGTTCACGAACAACCCGTTTTTGTCCCAAAACGGTCGCAAATTTAAAATTCATTAAAATAATTAATCAAAATTAAATTATGCCATAGCGGTTGCAAAATGGTCGGAGCACAAAAGTTGCAACCGTTTCAAGGCGGTCGCAACTGTTACGACTGTTTAAGGGGGGTCACATCTGTTGCGACTGTTTAAAGGCAGTTGCAAATTTTGTGACTGTTTAACAGCGGTCACGAAATGAAAAAAAAAAGGAAATTCCATTTAACTCTGGCTACTCTCGTTAGTTGTCACTCGATATACATGGTCAGTTTTGTAACTTTTTACTTATGGCAGGGCCTTTTTCGTAAATCATGCAATCACTTCTTATCATTCATGTTACAGTTGAGAGAGATATTTTCGTAATCACCACCTCACTCATGTTTTCTAGAGAGGGAATCAACAAACTGATCTCAATTCCTTCAAAATCGTTAAAAATCCAGTGTGATTTTCGAATAAATGCAGGATATACATTCGATTAGCTGCGGTGGTGGTGGTGTTGGTGACAGGCGGTGGTGGCGGAGATAGGCGGTGGCGCGTAGGCGTTATCAGGTATTAATTTGACAAATTCTGAAAATACCTCGTCTCATTTTCAATAAATTCAGAACCCTAGCTTCGATCTAACGCTACCGGACCACCACTTAACCGCCGGAAACGGCATATTCTAGGAGATTAACACGCTAGTCGGCTTGATAACCTCATCGGACGGCTCAGTCAACATATCAGACGGTGTATCGCCGTTTCGGTTGTCTATCACCGACAAAATTGTGTAGAATTTTTCAAACATAGAACAACAACAATGGAAGATTACAGTGGCTACACCAACGGTTGAGTTCTCGGCTTTCCAGAGTAGACGATTGACGGTGGACTTGGAACAGAGGAGTGAAATCATTGTGCGAATCAATACCTATTAACTCATGTTCGGTAGGCAATTTAGTATATTTTTTTGTTATATTTTATTTTTGCTTATAAAATTGACTATATGCAAAATTATGGTGCTGCTACACTGGTTGTTTGTTTCAATTTGTACCAATTATAGTTTTCTTTTATATCCTTTTTTATATATCGATTTATGATGAGGTATAGTTTTGTCAACTGCAAGTTAGGGTCAACTTATGAATTCAGTCTTGCATCATGCTTTAGATTGACAACCAAAAAGCCAACGGTGTCCATGAAATTAGGCCTAAGAATCAACGTGTTATGGTTCGTCTTCATAATGATTATTGTTTATCTATTGATTCATTATTTATTTGTGTTCAAGTTAATTAGTTTTGATGTCGTTGAAAAACCTAAATGTTAAGCTAGTAGTGATTGTAGGGTTTTAGCTTGCTGGTTATTTAGTATCCTTATCTACTTGATGAACTTTTGAGTTGTTTTAGTTTTATAAGATTTTTCTTAGTTGTAGTTTTGCAAGGGTTTTGAGTTATTAAGTTAAGGGTTGTGTCAACACTGAACCCATCTTCCCCAACAACAAGCTGACGGGGACGGATGTCGGGTACCCAGGTGGACTATGGTTCGACCCGCTCGGGTGGAACCGGCTCGCTTTCGAAACTGCAAGACAAGGTATGACTCTTTAAAAAACGTAAAACAAAAATGTCTCTTTGAGAACTTCTGTTCAAGCAATTTCTTAAGTGGCTGATCTTTTCAGGGGAACTAGTAAGAGACTTTCTTGAAAATAATGTGAGTCACCGTGTATGGGTATGTGTAGTTCATTCAGGCATTCAGCATGTTATTATTTGTCTATTAAAAATAGATTATGATGTCTTCTGTTGCTTATTTTGCTTGCAGGAAGGTCTGCAACTTTGTGTGTTTTTTCACAATAACCACTTCAATACGATGATCAAGGTTGGTTCTTGCAATAGAATTTTCAATATCTTACTCTTTTGTATGTTATATCTAAACTCAGATCATACACAGTATAGAGGTGCACTGTATCTTTTCATTACAGATCTATCTTATAAAAATCAACCTGGTGTGGTATGGGAAAACGAACTGGCCGACGGTGTAAAATGAACTGATCGGCGGTGTAAAATAAACTGGTGTGGTATGGGAAAACTGCTATGGAGATATTAAAGTACTTCCTATTAGCCGAGAATTATGCATGTGATTGTGTTTCCATATATTCCGTAATTGTATTGTAATTAGGTTATGATTATTGTTTCCTTATTTAGTGCTAGGGTTCAATCACTATATAGAGGGATCCTTTGTAAACATATTATTCATTCAGAAAATACAATACATAACCACTTATATGGTATTAGAGCCCTAGGTTCTGAATACCCTCTTCCTTTTTCCCTTTTTTCCGATTGTCTGCTGTTTCGATAGCCTCTTTCCTTTGTTTCACAAACCCTAGCACATCTATCCTATGACAGACGATAACAAAAGGATGACCCCGAGTCATCTTCTTCCGATAAACCCACCAAAAATCTGCACCCGGCCTACTCAGTAACAAACGTGCAGTCCAAGATACGTACCCTCGACGGCGTTAAGGTTACGTATACGTCTTGGGTTAAACTTTTCCGGCTCCCCGCTGTGGCATATCAGGTTCTCGATCACATTGATGGATCCGAACCGCCACTAGACACTTTTACTTCCAACTATTATTGCAGCTCTGGGACACAAAAGATAATGCATAATAAGAGACTTTGTTATATCTTTGAGTGATGAGACTGCACAAAACCATACTTATTGGTAGTTTTTTATATCTTACAGCTATTGGTACTTTTATTTTTACTTCACTAGATGCAGTATAGAAACGAGGATTTTAGAACTCGTGACACAGAGCTTGCAACTCCGCAATCCCGTATAAAGATAGGCTCGAGCTTGATAAGCGAAGCTTGGGCTCGTTTACTATTGGTTTAAAAAAGCGCGCTTGAGGCGTACACTTATTTTGTATATATATTTTTTAAATTTTTGAGCGCCTCACATACGTGAAGCTCTCGCCTTGTGCATTCCGCCTCGCTTAAGGCGTTTGGAACCAAAACGCGTTGGAGCGCCAACGGATAAGGATCTCAAGCAGATAGTAAAAAGTTAAAAGCAAAGGTATTCTTCATGTGAGCCATCTTATCTCAAGTGGTCTGAATGTACACTAATTGCAGCCTACAAAGGAAGAATCCTCAAATGAAACGTCTGCAAAGGGATTCTTGTTCTGTGTGGTAGTTGCTGAATTACATGGTGATTTGTTGTGAATTTACTTATATACAGCCCCACGAGTGTCTTTTAACGTCTGCAAAGGGATTCTTGTTCTGTGTGGTAGTTGCTGAATTACATGGTATGATGAGGTAACTTTCATGTTGTTTAACATGTGATTTGATGTTTCATAATCTTTCCTATCTTATCGTATGCATCAAAAATACTAAAGCTGACATATAACTAACTGTATTTGTTGTTGGTTCACGCAGTTCGCCATCACCCCAACGTATTCTCCTTAGTCAAGGTCATGAAGATGGTGGTGTGTTTTATACACTGGTGATGGTAAGCAAGGATTAGAATTCCCAGCAGGTCAAAACAGGTCGTTGTGTGTTGAGACCATTTGTTGGG
Source organism: Scalesia atractyloides (assembly GCA_947069175.1). Classification (NCBI taxonomy): domain Eukaryota; kingdom Viridiplantae; phylum Streptophyta; class Magnoliopsida; order Asterales; family Asteraceae; genus Scalesia; species Scalesia atractyloides. The sequence goes on along the minus strand of CAMTDV010000017.1, from coordinate 36,201,194 downwards.
GTAATGAGTCGTTGCGGGTTTCGACCAAACCACGTACGGGTCAAAAGGGTCTGTTCTTAAAAATTGGTCTTTTTGGTTTGCGTCAATATGGCTTCAGGCCTACAGTTGAGGTAACGGGTCGTAGCAGCTTAACCTTAACGCTAACCCATTTATTCCGTGTTAGGAACTGCCTCCCCTAAGTATTAACTATATTCTGGCTACCACCAACATTTATTAACCCTAAAGGCAAAAACTTGTGTATGTTAAATTTCAGTGAGAAGGAAAGAGAACAATATGGTGTATTAGACGCGTGTGGATGCTTGTGGATGTACTTAGATGATATACGTGCTTCGAGAGGAGTTCTCATGTGCACTACAACCTCTTTTATGATCCATTAGCATGAGGGTCATTTTTGATGGAGTTGTGTTTTGGTAATATAAGCAGGTAAAGGATGATGCTGACGATAAAGCCTGAGAAAACGCTTGAATTATGTTAGGATAACTCAAGTATTTGATGTTTGAATTTGTAACTCTATGTGGAATGTTATTATAAAATTTTGAAAATTAGATATATGCCTTTTGAAAATATGAACATTCTTTGCAGGTTTAAAAGGGAAACTAGCTGAAAATAGAAAAAAAAACATGAAACTTTGCGACCGCATAACGGCGGTTGCAAGTTTGAAAATGGTCAGCGGTCGCAAAACAGTTGCAACAAAACAAAAGATGTCAAAACAGTCGCAAAGTCTACGACCGTGCTTTTAGTCGCAAAACAGGTCGCAAAAAATGTAGTAGCGGTCGCAACTAGGTCGCAATAGGGCATTGCGACGTGTACTTTTCCGACTACATTCCCGGTCGCAAAATAGTCGCAACAAAGCAATTGCGACCGCTATGCGACCGAAAATGCAGTCGCAAAAGCTCAGTTTTCTAGTAGTGCATGAGCGGACGTAAAACAACATAAATGAACATATTAGTGATGCAACCTTTGTTCGTGTTCGTTCATTTAATTAATTGAACAAAATTCCTTGTTCATATTTGTTCATTTATTCAATGAACGAATGTAAACGAACTTCCCATCGAATGGTTTACGAATGATTTGCTAAATGTTTGATTTGTTAATTTACTGCTGAATGTTCGATTCATTTATAACAATAAAAGATAACACATGAAGCCCTTTGTTATTGCTAGACTAGTAAAATCATTTATAAAGTCAAACAGGGTGTGTATCATAAGAAATACTCTCAAACACGCCTCAACCAATTTTCAAGTTGTAGATTTTAGAAATAAGTCAATCCCATTTCTTCATTTACGCTAAATACTTTATAATATTTTTCTATGCACAAGATATCATATAGTTACTCAAATTTAAAAAACAAAAACTTCAGATTTCTAATGTCGTTGCCAATCCTTTCGAATGTAACACATGCATGTTAATAGATATATTTTTAGTCCATAAAACTTATTTTTGCTTTTTATGACTGGCTCATAAAAAAACTAGCAAGACCTAGAAGATAACCAAAAAAGAGAAATAAAAAGCCCTAAAATAAAACAATCCTGCGAAGACATTAAATGAGTATTGTCCACAGACAATCAGTGGCGACCAATATCTGTAGCTAATCACTGGCGGAACTTACTACAAAGTGGAAAAAGTAAATTAAAAAATCGATGGATATACCTTTGGTGAAAATAATTAGTCTTGTAAACTCCACAAGATCTGAAAAAAAGAGGAAGCATTCTTCCATCTTCAAAACTAAAAAGATTAGATATAAAATCACATTATTAGCCGTTTAAAGAGTTACATAAACATAACCTGATTTACTTAAGTTCATTTATTTCATCAACTTCTTACAAGATAACAGAAAATCAAATTTACTTAAAATCACATAGAATTAGTTAAACATTCACAACAACGTTTTTAGCAAGTAGCCAAATAGCTTTATAAATATCTAGTTTTTTTTTTTTTTTTTTTGTTGGGTGAGGTAGAGGGGAGTACTTGATACATGTGGTACAAATTTTTCTTCATGATCATCTAGTCATCAATTCCCAACTCTTCAATCATGCTCCTCTGGTTAAGTGGATTGTTAAACATTTGGAACTCACAATACTTGCAACTTGAAGGCATGATAGATCCACTCTCCAACTGATCATGATGGTGATGATGATGGTTAATGTTTGATGTGATCGGATTCTTACGCGCGATCACAACCGAATTAATCACATCATCAACAGGATGAAAAACCGAAAGAACTTCAAACCCTTGAAGATCTTGAGGATCAACCACCGGATAAAGAAAAGCCCGAGCACCATGAGCACTCCTCAACATCAAGATGGAGCTTGGAGCCATGTACTTCTCCAAATGTTGCACCACTTTAACCTTCTCTTCAACATCCATCCCCACAAGTGCAGCCATAAAGACCACATCATACTCCTTCAATTCATCCGTTACATTCAATATATCACTTGTATGAAAGATCATCCTTTGTGACAAGTCAGGATCGGTGGTAACTAGGCGCGACGCCATAGCGTTTGCCAAAGGATTTATATCATAGTTATGGAAAGTTGTTTCCTTTAGATGATAAGAAGCCAATACAATCGATGTAAGAGGCAACGGACCAGACCCCACGAAGGCAACGCGCTTTGGGGGGCCTGTATCGTGTCGAATAAGGATGTCATATTCGACACGGCTAAGCTTGAGGTAATTTGAGTAGTAAGGGAAGACCTCAAGATGGTCAAGAGGGTTTGTGTAAGAGGCTAAAAGGGTTGAGAAGTGAGCCTCTAAATGGCCCTCAGCTTCACCACAAAGTTTAATGAGTTTAGACCTAATTTCTTGTATATTATTTGGGAGATTGGAGATTATGATGGAAGAGGGTGGGATGCATGTGAGGACCAACTGTGTGAAGAGAGTGTCGACATCTTTGGATGGTTTTAGGGTTTCAAGCTTTGAAATTTTCTCATAGATCTCGCACACCTTCTGGACCAAAATAGTGTGTTCTTGGAGTGAACCCATGTCGACACTATGAGGAGACTGCTTTTAGGGCAAAAGATTCTCTAATTGAAAGACTCAAAAAGTTCTGCAAGTCAGAACCAATGGTGTTAATTTGTGTAGTATTGTTGATGGGATGTGTGCCCTATTTATGGGCACTTTTGGATCTGCAAATGTTAACTAATCAAAGAAAATACACTATTTTATTTTCTTGAACCGGAGTGGACCAGCCGATCGGACTGTGAACCGGACAATAACTCGTTCACACATAAAAATAAAGTATTGTTATATTTTATTTTAGAATTCGATCGATGTTTGTAAGTTTAACCTATATAATACTTATTATGTTATTCAGCTTTTTATTGCACATAAGAGTTCTTCCTAAAACCCAATTTAAGCATAATATGATTATATTGCTTTCTTAAGCGTAACGGATCGCACCAATGAACATGTAAGACAACCATTTTAACAATCGGTCTGGTTGTGAGAAAATTGTTCGTTAAATAATTTAATGAAAAAGGATTATGATAGAAATTTCATGCAAAACAAAATAGAATATAGTATATATAATATATTACCATCTCGATGTTATTTATATTAGCCTTAAATTAACATATTGCATGATATATAATTAATATTTTTTTTATTTCAGTACTAAAAAAATTGTGAAGCCCGGTTGCATTTTTGTCCTTTTCTTATTATTAATTTTAATTTGAGAGGATCGATAAGCTTGGACAAAGTAGGGTTTAACAAGACCACATAAAATGATTGGACGAAATGAAGGCAACAAAATAATGACTTGTTGCTTTTTACATGATAAAACATATATAATCACGATGTTAGTATAAGGTTTTTGAAAGCACTGTATATGAATGTGAAACTCCAGAATAAAAAAAACATACTTAGTCTTATCTAAGGAATAGCCTGTAAAATTCTAAAAATAATAATAATTTATTTTATAGAAAAATAATAATAATTTATTTTATAGAAAGAAGTACAGCGATCATTTTTTGGTTATTTTATATACGATAGTATCATTTGTTTTTCAACCATCAGAAGAATTGTCATGAACATTTTGGTTACATAGATTCGAACCTAGCTGATAATTTGGCCACCTCAACCGTGTAAATTCTTTTTGCTCCTATCAAATAATTCAACGCCTTTTATTAGAGAAAATCATTTCTGATTATAGTAATAATAACAAGTTATAACAACCATTGCATAGAATTGTTACTAATTAAAAGTATATAAATTCCTACTTCAGTTTAAAAATTAAAAAGTAATAATGGTTATTCTGGTTAATTCTTTGTATGTTTATCACATTATATTTATTTGTATTTGATTCTAGTAGTATCCATACACGTATATATACCGAGATTCATTAAACTAATTTATTGTGAAAACATACTTAATAAACCTAAATGATTTAATTCATTATCAGTGGTTTATATCTTATTTCTAATTAGCGATTCTAAAAATGTCATGTGTTAACATCATATCATGGGCAAAACGGGCTAAAGTGAAGGCCATGCTGTTCAAGATCGATTTCGAAAAGGCTTTTGACACGATCAATTGGGATTTTATAGATTCGGTGTTTCATCAAATGAACTTCCCACCAAAATGGAGGCATTGGATTAAAGGTATTTTTATGTTTTCACGGTCCTCCGTTTTGGTCAATGGATCACCAACCGCGGAATTCCAGTGTCATAGAGGAGTAAGGCAAGGTGACACGCTCTCGCCCTTCATCTTCGTCTTGGCGATGGAAGCTTTATCTAGCTTGATCACTAGCGCATCGGATTCCGGTTTCTACAAAGGGTTGTCCTTGCCCAATGGGGCCCAAACATATCTCATCTCGTGTTTGCGGATGACGTAATGTTATTAGGGGAGTGTTCGATAGAAAATATCGCCAACATACGAAGACTTATGAGATGCTTTCATCTCGTGTCCGGGTTAAAAATTAATCTCAACAAGTCTTGTCTCTATGGTGTGGGAATCTCACAGGAAGAAAACGACGACTTGGCAAATGCATTCAATTGCAAATCCGGTACTTTACCCTTTGTGTACCTCGGACTCAAGGTTGGAGGGAATATGAACCGTGTCAACAATTGGGCGCCCGTTATTGAATCCTTCGAATCAAGATTATCACTTTGGAAAGCTACTACCCTTTCCATTGGTGGTAGACTTACACTCATTAAGTCGGTACTCGATTCTCTTCCCTTATACTATTTCTCTTTATATCAAGCACCCGATATGATTATTAATAAATTGGAAAGAATGAGACGGAATTTCTTTTGGGGCGATATGGCTTCATGGAGCAAAATGCATTGGGTAAAATGGGAGAAAATCAAGCGGTCCGTGTCTAAAGGGGGGCTCAACTTTGGGTCACTAAAAGATATGAATAGTAGTCTTTTGGCTAAATGGGCATGGAGATACAAAACCGAAGAGGGGAGGCTTTGGAGATCAGTTATTACGTGTATACATCATAATCCCAAAAATGGTTGCTTCTTGCCATCAAAGAAAGGGTTATCCTGTGTTTGGAACAACATCGTGAAGAATGAATTGGCTCTTAGGAAGGATAATATCTTCCTAAGCAGACTTATAAGAGGATCAGTCGGCAACGGGTCAAACATTCACTTCTGGACAGATTCATGGGCTTCTAATGCGCCTTTTCAATCTCTATTCCCATCGCTATATACACTGGAAAAATTAAAAGGTTGTACGATTCGCGAAAGGCTACAACAAACAAACTCCACAACAACGTTTTCCTGGCTTTGGTCCCGCGAACCGGTCACTTCTCGGGAGCTCAATGAACTGGCTGGTATGACGATATTATTATCTCAGGTCAATCTTTCTTCAAACAGAGATGCATGGGCCTGGGTATCGGGTTCGAATGACGAATTTTCGGTAAAAAATCTAAGAAATATCATAGCAAACAGGTCACAAGTCGCTGAGGAAACAATATTTGCCACAAGTGGGTTCCTAAAAAGGTCAATATCTTTGGGTGGATATTGGCTCTCGATCGCCTACCCACTAGAGTGGCCCTCGAAAAAAGAAACATCTCAGTTCCCTCACTTTCGTGTCCATTATGCTACGACGATAATGAAAATGTGGAGCACTTATTCATCTCGTGTTATGTGTGCTCAGTGGTTTGGCAGATGATCTCTGATTGGCTCGCGATACCTCCCATCTATGCCCATACAATCACCGATCTCCTTCAAATCCATAAGCATACAAATGGGTCTGAGGCAAAAATGAAGATGGTTCACGCAATCATTCTAATAGCCTGCTGGAGGATCTGGAAGCAGCGAAACGAGACCATCTTTTGCAGCAAAAGGGTGGACATTGCAAAGATAATAGCGGACATCAAAGCAACAAGCTTTCTTTGGATTAGAAATCGAGCAAAAATGTATAATGTCGACTGGCTGAACTGGTGTTCTTTCAATTTTCTGTAATCTTCTGTATCTTTGACTCTAGCTTCTTGCTAGTGTCTTTTTGTTGAATAAATTCAGCCGTTCAAAAAAATCATATCATCCCTCAAAAGTTAACATCATATCATCCCTAAAAAAACTAAGTTTTATGAATTTAATTTTTTCTTACTTTTTAAATCTGGTTGATGTCATTAGCCATATCACTTCAAATTCTTACCTTAATACCCGGCCTTAGTTTAAATATATCATTAAGTTGACCTATATTTTTAGGTAGATTAGATCTCATATACCTTTTCACAAAATCCGTCTTTACTTCATATATATATATGTATATATATATATATATATATTATAATGATAATGGTAATATTATTTTTGAATTATATTACCAAAAACAAATTTTAATGAAATTTCCTATATTATAATGATAATGATATTTTTGTTAAATTACCAAAAAATGCAAAATCTATGAATTTTAAAGTATTATGATAGACATCATGATATGTTCAAAACATACTTTGAGTTACTATGGCGAATGATTACATGTAAATCCAAGTATTAGTATAAAAATTTTACATGTTTAAACCATATTACGTCATAATTTTTATCTTCTTATTTGAAAACTTATACGTTTATCAACACAACTCAATAGTTTTTGAAAATATAGGTAAGGCGAAACGGATTAATTATATAACCAAATAAGGGAGAATAAATTTATGGGTTATCTAAATATTTTTTCAATGTATAATTGCACGATGTAAAATAATTAAGAAGCTTTATTAAAGATTGATGATTAAGCACTTTAGAAGCGGATTGGGCGTTGATTCCTAAAAGCAAGAGATTGTAAGCTTTGTGGGATGGTTATCTGGTACATCTTTTGTCTTATTGTGATTTTCAAACAAACAATTTTCATTATTTAATTATGAAATACACGAGACTATTACCTTGTATGTATGTATGTATGTATGCATGTGTGTATGCATGCATGTATATGCATGTATGTGTGTATGTATGTATGTATATATGTATGTATATATGTATGTATGTATGTGTATGTGTGTGTATGTGTATGTGTATGTATGTGGGATGGTTAGCTGGTACACCTTTTGTCTTATTGTGATTTAAAAAAAACAGTTTTCATTATTTAACTATGAAATACACGAGACTATTACCTTGTATGTATGTATGTATATATGTGTATGTGTGTGTATGTGGATGGTTATCTGGTACACCTTTTGTCTTATTGTGATTTTCAAAAAAACAGTTTTCATTATTTAACTATGAATTACACGAGACTATTACCTTGTATGTATGCATGCATGCATGCATGCTTGTATGTATGCATGCATGCATGCATGCATGTATGTATGTATGTATGTATGTATGTATGTGTGTGTGTGTGTATGTATGTGTGTGTGTGTATGTGTGTGTGTGTATGTGTGTATGTGGACGGTTATCTGGTACACCTTTTGTCTTATTGTTATTTTCAAACAAACAGTTTTCATTATTTAACTATGAAACACACGAGACTATTACCTGGTATGTATGTATGTATGTATGTACGTACGTACGTATGTATGTATGTATGTATGTGTGTATGTGTGTATGTGTGTATGTGTGTGTATGTGTGTGTATGTATGTATGTATGTATGTATGTATGTATGTATGTATGTATGCATGCATGTATGTATGTATGTATGTATGTATGTATGTATGTATGTAGTAAAAAGTGTGTTTCTGTGTATAATTTTTTTCAGGATTAATAGAGCTTAAATGTGAAATGGAACAAATTATCGGCAAAATTGAATACGAAAGAAGGAAAGATGGTACACTATACCAACCCTCCGAGCTTCACTTCAAGACCAAAAACAACGAATCAGAAGTCAAGGACGGGGTCGTCCCCCTTCAAGATTCCAGAAAGAAAAAGACTAACAGAAGCAGACAAGAGACACGGGGTCGTGTCCCTTGGACATGGGCCGTGGCCAACTCCTAGATACGCAAAATATTGGATATTACAGCAAGTACAATGGCCACGGGGTCATGCCATTGACACACGGGGTCGTGCAAGCATCTGATCTGACAAGAGCATTACATGAAGACAGAGAAGAATGAAGACACGGGTTTGTGCCCACCAGGCACGGGGCCATGTGACGCTTCTGTTTCAACTATAAATAAGGGTGCTTGGTTTCATTCCAACTCATCCATTGGCAAATCATTTCTCTCACACCTGCTACCACTCCACCACCACAATACAACCATCATCCACCATATTCATCCATCTTTAGAGTGTGTGTAGCAGTCTCGGGATCCAAGATTGATCGTAAGAGTTTTTGTCAAACAAAGGCCATGCTTGGCTAATCTCTTACATCACTTCGTGAAGACAAGTTATTTATGTATTACTTTTGATTTCCAAGCTTTGGTAAAATTTTTAGTTGGGTTTGTATTAATGACTTTAATATCTAGTTTTTTATATTGAAAGTGAACTTTATTCTATCATCTCTTCAGGTTTTGTTGATTCACACATTCGTGTCTTTACGGTCAATATAAAACGCGTTAACTGCCTGAAAGGGGGTAAGAAGGGCGGTATGGGTAAAGTTATTGCCTCATTTAGTGTATAGATACTGCGAGGACTTGATTCAAGCCTATTAGGACTTCCTTTGAGGGATATCGCATCAAATCAGGGGAAGTAAGAACGGCTTGAATCCCTTATAAATAAACTACTATTAAAACTTTACATCGGCTTTGCGGGACTGTATCCCTGCTGACCCAGACCAATATGGCTGAGGATAGTGTTGCCTCCAAAAGAGGGACACGCCACATTTTGCTTTAATAACCCTTGATTGATGCAACTTGGATACGATACCACAAATTTTTTTTTTCGAAGCTTGGGCCCTCTCCTCGTTCCGCCCGCTGGCCTATTGGGATAGCAGCCTTCGGACTTTGCTTACCCTTTCTAATAAAGAATTATGGCTCGGCCCGGGAAAGCGCTGGTAACAACACTCACTTAAATATCTTTCAATATACTGACCTTGCGGGACTGTATCCCTGCTGACTCAGACCAATATGGTTGAGGGTAGTGTTGCCTTCAAAAGAGGGACATGCCACTATAACTAAGATAATCTCTTAAAAAACCCAAAGTTCGGAAATCATCAAAGGATACAAAAATGACGATTCGGAACCAAGTGATTTTATCTTGTCTATATGTTTCTTTTATTAATATTAGTTTATTTTTCTTTATGTTTACTTATTAAAAACCTTTTTCTAAAAATTTGATTAGATTAGACGTGATGATATTCCGGTATTAAAAGCTCTTGTGTCCTTGGACGACCTCGGTATCTTACCATCACTATACTACGCCAATGATGGGTGCACTTGCGCTAGCGTGTTGTAGAGAGTGATAGTGTTATATCGTATTTTATAAATTTAAAGCTTGAATAAACGAGTGAAAAGTACAAAAAATATATCTAAAAATCATACAAACTCTGCTCACGTCATTAGAAAACTCCTATTTGTGAGGAAACTGGAGAAACTCTATCTAGTCGTTACTAAACCCTAAGAAATAAACCTTAAGCCCCCAAAAAACTAAATCTTAAAAGCTAAACCCTAAAGGCTAACGTATAAAAGCTAAAAACTAAATGTTAAAACTAAACCTTAACCACTAAAAATTAAACCCTAAAAATTAAATCTAGAAAAAATGTAACACAAAAATAAGCCTTACAAAGCAACTAGAGCTCAATTCATAGGATGGTTAACGGAAGCCTTGATGAAATTTTAAGGATAGAAAAGCTAAAGCTGAATCCTAAGCAAAAACCAACACCTCCCTATTGAAGAGCAGGAAAAAAGACCAAATGATAAGAAGACTCTACAGTTGAAGAGGACGAAAGAAGAACCAGTTGCAGCCAAGTTTGGCACATTAATTTCAATGGCAAGATGGGACGATCCAACAATCTTAGAAAACTACAATAAGTTAGAAATCTTAAGGGAAAAAGATCCCTCTATCCCCAGAAAGCTAGATCATGAGCAGGTAGGCTTACCTATCAAATCTCTAGCTGATCCCTTAGAATTTCCTTCAGCATAGAACATCTTTACAGTTGTAAAAAGCTATCTCAAAAAGTAAAAGGAGATGTCTTCGGAAGATATAAAGTTATATGAAGATGAACTTAGAAATAAAGGGATCATGAATAAAGTGATATATGGGCATCCAGATGTAAAACCAGAAGATCTACTTGGTAAATCCATCTAGTCTCAAATCTCTCAAATAGAAGTTTGATAGGATAAGCCGTGAAATAACTTTGTTCAGGGCTAATGGAAAAGTTGAAAGGATCTACATGAACAATGCATTTGGGCTTAAAAATGAAGATCCGCAAGTCCTTCGGGGGCTTGAACTTGAAAGGGATCCAGATGACTATCTCTCTATGAAATTTGAACACCATGTGAACCTTTGAGAGAAGTTGATGAGGAATAAAGATTGATCAAATAAAAATTTGTTTTGGCATCATCTGTTTTAGGGGGAGATTGTTGGACATACAAAAGAACAGATGATTTCAAAAGCCAAAACATGACTTCCTGATCAAGAAATAAAAGATAATGAAGTATTCTCCTCCCAAAGATACTGAATCTTGAACACTAATCAAAACATCTGTTGAAGACATCAAAGATCTATTTGAAGGCGTGTAACATCTGTTGAAGAAGAAGAAGAAACCTCTGTTTGATGGCCATAGCCCTGTTGAAGACAAAACACTGATCATGAAGACCAAACATATATGTTATGGCCAAACAGATGTTTGATACAAGCCAATATCAGTTTGAAGAAGAACGGTTTAATTGATGTAATAGTGTAAGCATTGTAACATTTGTCGAAAACGGGTTTTACCAAACCCGCTCCATTTGTAATCGAATATCAACTTATAAATGTTTGTTGCCTATTTATGCTTATTTTAATTTTTAATGATACATAATTAATAAACAAACTAAACCATAAAAGTTATAATTGATAAAAAGTATAAATAAAACAATTAAAAATAAAATGGGGCTGCCGGGACTCGAACCCGGGTCAGCCGGGTTGTAACTCCAAAGATTTAACACTCACACGCATAACCACTCCGCCACTTGTTTGTTTTCTGTCAACTCTAGGAAACGAATAAGTCTTATATACAAACCTAGATGAACCGGTTGCGCCAACTGAAAACCGAAATCGACTATTCAACCGTCTAAACGTTTGAATAATCGCGAATTCAGGTTTATAACCGATGCACCGACGATTCTAATCAATTCAGACTTGAATTGACTTCAATTCTGATGATGATGGGTTTTATAACCGAAAATATCTCATAACCTGAATTACTGCAATCAAAGATCTTCTCGCGACTCAGAAACATTCCACAAACCTCCAATTACATTTCCGCACACTTTACAGTCCACCGGAGAAGTTTATTTTACTCGCCGGAAAATTCTGCAAGTTCGCCGGAAAACCGTATTCTTCCTCAAAACGGTAAGTCCTTCAATACCGTCGTAGTCTAACAATTGTTAAGCTATTTCTAACTCAAACCTTTCACTTGAAATCGAATTCAGACGCTACTATCGGATAATACCAGTTCGCCGGAAAAGTTCTGGAAATCTTTATTTTCATCTGTGAATCGGTAAGGACATTCAAACACTCTGTTACCGTTTGTTTATCACTTCAATTCCACGATTAGCTAATCAAAACGGTTAATTGTCTTGTTCAGTTGAAGTGCACAAAAACAGAGACCGAGACCTTGCCGGAATTCTGAAATAAACCGTTCATCGGTATGTTTACTTCTAATTATCGTTTCTGCCATTTCATATTAGTTTGTACAATGTTTATCTATCGAACTAAACAAGATATAGCGGTGTAATCTACTGCCTGTAAAATCTAACGAAGAAGATGAACTGCGCTAACAATATAAGAATAATTAAAATTGGTATTTTGAACGGGTTAGACACACAGTCCAGCGGTGGACTGTGTGCGAACAAAAACACGCATACGTCCCGAGTTCGATTCTTGACACACGCACCTTCGCAGTAATAAAATGCCTTTTTTTGTTTAAAACTGAACCGGGTTAACTCCGTTAGTTGTTAAGTATAATAAAATTTGTATATTAACCAAGTTAGACACACAGTCCAGTGGTGGACTGTGTGTAACGTTAAAGCACAGGTCCCGGGTTCGAGACCTGTTAGTGGCACCGGTTCGATGAATTAAAATGTTTTTGAAATTAAAAGAAGTTTGGATAAATTGAATTAATATATAAGTATAATTAAAAACAGAATTATTTCGGGTTAGACACGTAGCTCAGTTGGTAGAGCTGCGTGCACGCGTACGGGAGGTCTCGGGTTCGAGCCTCACCCAGCGCATTTCAATCACACAATAAACCGGTCAAACAGTCAAAGTCAAAAAGTCAAGGGTCAACCCAAAAAGTCAACATATTTTTATATTTTTAATTATTTAATTTAATTTAAAAATCAATTAAAAATACTTAAAAATAATGTTTTTAAAGATAGGAAATAGCCTTAAACTCGTAAAAATATATCTAAAAATTCTATTAAAATCCTTAATAAAACCCATTCATTTACTATATTTTCCGTTATTATTTAGGTTAGTTAATTTTCGTTGTTCCGCTCTTACAACTCGTGCGCATCTCACCATCTCCAATCAAACGCACCCAAGGTGAGTGAATCTTTACAAATTCTCCGTTTTAATCACGTTTTGGGGTGTATCATGTGTCTTGCTATATACTATATTTAAATCATTGTGCATACATCATATCATGAACAAATAGGTATTCAGTTTGTTTCAACTGTTTGTGTGGTTATTGTTAGATTCAATTTATTATTTCAGTACATGCAATTTCATAGGCCGCCGCTCCCCATTACATTATGAGCGTTGAGCATGTTCCCCATTACATTATGAGCGTGAACCTGGCGTGCCAACATACGATCGGCTCCGTTTGATTGAGCCTTGATCGCACAGACATTTATCATTTTCAGTACATGCAATACGATCGGCTCCGTTTGATTGAGCCTTGATCGCACAGTTTCATTCATGTTATTTATTGTATGATGTTGGTATGTTAATGTATGCTATCATATGTTACTGTATGTTATAGTTGTGATTGCAATTGCTACTGCTTGATTATTTACATTTGCTCATTTATGATTATGCATAATTTTTCCTTGATAAACTAACAAGAAAATCAATAATAAATGTTTATCTAACAAGGTTCACTCGCCAACTTATGTTGACCCAAAAACCCCCATTTTTACACATGATACAGGTGAACCAGCTGCAGCCAGAAACACATAGGATTGGACTAGAAGAATAAAATGATTTAGAGCTTGGAATTATTTTGTTTGGTTATTTTCTTTGTATTGTATGGACATGTTTGGATTATTTGGAATGTAATTTTGACTTTAATAAATATGAAACATATTAGTAAATATCATGAGCTTTGGTGATAACCCAATTATGCCCCGACTCTTATTCCGCTGCGGGTCGGGGTGTGACAGATTGGTATCAGAGGCATGACTATAGGGATATAGGATAGGTTATTAGACCCTTAGAGCCTATACTATAGTTGATTAGAAATTTTTTAAGATTTTAGTGTGTTACATGCCAAATTTCATGATGTTTATATGTTTTATGTTAAATGTTACATTCAATGTTATGCAAGCATGTTCATAAGTATATATTATCATATAATGCCTATCATGAATCATATTCTCATAACATATCATATCCATGAAAGCACACACCACATCATTTTCATGATTGCTTTTACAATGATTTTTGTGTTTTTCAAATCTCATCAAAGTGAGTTCTCATGACGGGCATGTAGTAACTGGAAGGGTACCAGTACCGGTAGTCGGAATGTCCTGTCTAGGCTGGCATTCGTATAAATCCAAAATAAAGGACCAGTTTGCCTACCTGGGGACTAACGATGAGAGTACGAAGTACCTATTAGGCCAAAGCATGCTATACCAAACGTCGTGTGAGCTAACCCCACTTTGAGTTGTCATTGTGTCTACACCTGGACACATTCCGACCATACATCTCATAAACATATTTTGTGGTTTGCATTCGGGTGATGCGAGTGTTAAATCGCCAATACTAATGTGAATCCTACCAAGCCAATAGTCATGGGGGCCCACATGACTATACAGGTGAAGGTATAGGGGACATTTGAGGCCCAACATGAGCAAACCCAAGACATCCTATGGATGTAGTTGCATTATTGATATTTATGTTATTTTCATTTTCTTTGAGACACATGACACCTAAAAAGACTCCATAAACTCACAATCTTCTTATGTATGTTCCTGTAGATGTCGTCTAGACAACAACGAGGGGGTAAAAGATCAGGAAGGTCTCACGAACGTTTGGCCACACAAATTGAGAAACAAATGGCCGCGGTACTTCCTGACATTGTGGTTCAAGTACAACAAGCTCTCGCCACAAATCCCACTAATCCTCCCCAACAACATGACCAGAACATCGGCAACCCTCCTACCAGCAAGTGCTCATACAAACATTTCAAGTCTTGTGATCCTCCTAAATTTGAAGGGACCGAAGGTGTCACTGCTCTCCTCCACTGGTTTGAGGAAATGGAAAACACCTTCCTCAACTGCGATTGTCCTGAGGATCGCAAGGTTCGATACGCCACCGGGAGACTATTTGGGGTAGCTCTCACCTGGTGGAATACTGAAAAGGGGAAGAGGGGAATTGATGATGCAATGGCCTTAACATGGGAGGAGTTAAGGGAAATCATGACTAGGCGTTTCTGTCCTAGGAGTGAAATTAAAAAGTTGGAGGACGAATTTCATTCTTTAAAGCAAAAGGAGGGAGATCATACCACCTACAACAAGAGGTTATTAGAGTTGAACCAAATGGTCCCTAATTTGTTCACCCCAGTTTATCGCTTGATCGAGCATTATATTCGAGGTCTTCCCTCGAAAATTCAAGATTCAGTTCTCAGCATTTCGCCAGCAACACTTGAAGCTGCTATGGAGCGAGCGACTGAACTGACCGAAAATCACATTCGAAACAGTAAATTCAAAGAGGAGAAAAAGAAAGCCCCCATCGAGGCTCAAACTTCAAACCATTCTGGTTCCTCTTCGAAGTTTACTGGTAAAAGGAATCGAAACACAAGAAACTTTGCTGTCACACAAGCAAATTTCCCTATCCCTGCTGCACCCATCACTCAAGTTGCCCCTTCACCTGCACCATATAAAAAGCCATACTCCGGCCCATTACCAAAATGCAACCGTTGCCAATACCATCACTTTCCTGATCATCCCTGCCAACATTGCACTGGCTGTGGTCGCGCAGGCCATACTGTTCAAACCTGTCGCATACCTCAGCGAACGAACCGCCACCAGCCTTTAACCCAAACCCACCAACAAATAATGGGTCAAGCCCAACAACCCCTACTACTACCACCTACCCAACATTTAGCCCAATCATACTACCAACCCAACTATCCCATGGTGCAATCTATGCGGGCTTGTTACAACTGTGGAGACCCAAACCACTTTAGAAACACTTGTCCACGTTTGGTGAACATCATTCATGCCCAAGCTCAAGCAAATCCGGTGAATCAAGCTAACCAAGCTCCACCACCTGCAAGAGGAAGAGCTTATAACATCAACGCCAATACTGTTGAAAATAATAACGGCCCAAACGAATCACCCAACTAGTTTTTCCTCACCAAGAATCAAGACTCAACTCCAATCGTCTAGTTTTAATGTTTTCTTTATGTTATCTCAATCTTTCCGTATCCCAGTTGTAAAATCTGGAAATTATGTATCCAAGAATTTTAATGCAATTTGATATTACAGTTTTGTTCTATACTCATTGATTTAACATTCATATCATCATACATCTCGACGGATCTCAATCTCATCATTTAAAGAAGTTGGGTTGTGTCACACTTTTACATAGACTGACCCCTTCATCATAACCAACGAGAGAGGTACTGTCATCATTTAGTCATGTATCATTTCAGAATTGAGACTCAAGTTTTGTTCGTTGTGTTGTTTATGTTTTAGAGTCACATAGAACTGATCATGATTTACTGATAAAGCCAACGAAAATTTGACAAGAATATGGTGGATACGCCGCTGGTACTTCCTATATATAAGTATTCTTGGCAAAGGATCAAAAGCATTACCAGGAGGTTATGAAAAGTTCCGTGTAGGTTTAAATATCGTTATGGTTGAAGTTTTTGTTTTATGATACATACCTTACCAATACAAACGTATCAGTTCCCTCAAAACTATTATGCATAAAATCGTAAGCGACATCAAAGATCAAATCCGAGAAGCCCAGCATGTTGCAGTAACAGAAAAGAGACGTACGCAAGGAGCCGTCTTGTGGAGCTAAACTAAAAAAAAATTTGAAACGAAATCCGACTGTATTCTATACTGTCTAGATCGCTTATGGATTCCTGACCACAATAACCTTCGTGATTTTCTTATGAATGTGGCGCACAAAACACGATATTCTATACACCCAGGAGTCGACAAGAGGTATCAAGACCTTCGATACACCTACTGGTGGCCTGGAATGAAAAAGGATATTGATGATTTTGTTTCCAAGTGCCTTACATGTTCCAAGGTGAAAGCTGAACACCAAAGACCCTCAGGACTTCTGGTTCAACCTGAAATACCTGTATGGAAGTGGGAAAATATAACCATGGACTTCATTACCGGGTTACCTCGCACTTCTAGTTGGTATGACACTATATGGGTAATAATTGACCGACTTACAAAATCAGCTCACTTTATTCCTATCCGCGAAGATTTCAAGAACGAAAAGCTAGCTCGTATTTATATCAGCGAAATCGTAAGCCGACATGGGGTACCGTTAAGCATTATTTCTGATCGTGATGGTCATTTCACTTCACGAACATGGCAAGCAGTACAAGCCGCTATGGGTACGCGATTAGATCTCAGTACCGCCTATCACCCTCAAACTGATGGTCAATCTGAACGCACCATTCAAACTCTTGAAGATATGCTTCGAGCATGTGTCATAGACTTCAAGGGAAATTGGGACGCTCACCTACCATTAGTTGAATTTTCGTACAACAACAGCTATCATTCAAGAATCGGCATGGCACCTTTTAAAGCTTTATATGGTCGTAAGTGCCGATCTCCAGTATGTTGGCACGAAATTGGGGAAGCCTAAATCACTGGTCCAGAATTGATTCAAGAAACCACAGACAAGATCCATCAAATTCGAAACAATCTTCTAGCGGCTCAAAGTCGTCAAAAGAATTATGCAGATAAACGACGGAAGCCTTTGGAGTTTAACATTGGTGATCATGTACTTTTGAAAGTATCACCATGGAAGGGAGTAGTTCGTTTTGGTCAAAAAGGCAAGCTAGCACCACGCTACGTAGGACCTTTCAAGATACTCGAAAGAGTAGGACCTGTAGCATACAAGCTTGATCTACCAGAAGAACTTAACAGGATTCATCCCACATTCCACGTATCTAACTTGAAGAAGTGCCTCGCTGATGAAAACCTCCACATTCCTCTGGAAGATATTCAGATTGATGAATCTATGCATTTTATTGAAAGACCAATAGAGATCATGGACTTCGGGGAGAAACGTCTACGACGGAGTCGCATTCCAATTGTTAGGGTACGCTGGGAGTCGAAACGGGGACCTGAGTTTACTTGGGAACGTGAAGACTCAATGCGTGAAAAATACACGCATCTTTTTCCTACTACTTCTACTACTTAAATTTCGGGACGAAATTCCTAAAAGTAGGGGATACTGTAACATTTGTCGAAAACGGGTTTTACCAAACCTGCTCCATTTGTAATCGAATATCAAGTTATAAATGTTCGTTGCCTATTTATGCTTATTTTAATTTTTAATGATACAATAATTAATAAACAAACTAAACCATAAAAGTTATAATTGATAAAAAGTATAAATAAAACAATTAAAAATAAAATGGGGCTGCCGGGACTCGAACCCGGGTCTGCCGGGTTGTAACTCCAAAGATTTAACACTCACACGCATAACCACTCCGCCACTTGTTTGTTTTCTGTCAACTCTAGGAAACGAATAAGTCTTATATACAAACCTAGATGAACCGGTTGCGCCAACTGAAAACCGAAATCGGCTATTCAACCGTCTAAACGTTTGAATAATCGCGAATTCAGGTTTATAACCAATGCACCGACGATTCTAATCAATTCAGACTTGAATTGACTTCAATTCTGATGATGATGGGTTTTATAACCGAAAATATCTCATAACCTGAATTACTGCAATCAAAGATCTTCTCGCGACTCAGAAACATTCCACAAACCTCCAATTACATTTCCGCACACTTTACAGTCCACCGGAGAAGTTTATTTTAATCGCCGGAAAATTCTGCAAGTTCGCCGGAAAACCGTATTCTTCCTCAAAACGGTAAGTCCTTCAATACCGTCGTAGTCTAACAATTGTTAAGCTATTCCTAACTCAAACCTTTCACTTGAAATCGAATTCAGACGCTACTATCAGATAATACCAGTTCGCCGGAAAAGTTCTGGAAATCTTTATTTTCATCTGTGAATCGGTAAGGACATTCAAACACTCTGTTAACGTTTGTTTATCACTTCAATTCCACGATTAACTAATCAAAACGGTTAATTGTCTTGTTCAGTTGAAGTGCACAAAAACAGAGACCGACACCTTGCCGGAATTCTGAAATAAACCGTTCATCGGTATGTTTACTTCTAATTATCGTTTCTGCCATTTCATATTAGTTTGTACAATGTTTATCTATCGAACTAAACAAGATATAACGGTGTAATCTACTGCCTGTAAAATCTAACGAAGAAGATGAACTGCGCTAACAATATAAGAATAATTAAAATTGGTATTTTGAACGGGTTAGACACACAGTCTAGCGGTGGACTGTGTGCGAACAAAAACACGCATACGTCCCGAGTTCGATTCTTGACACACGCACATTCGCAGTAAAAAAATGCCTTTTTTTGTTTAAAACTGAACCGGGTTAACTCCGTTAGTTGTTAAGTATAATAAAATTTGTATATTAACCAAGTTAGACACACAGTCCAGCGGTGGACTGTGTGTAACGTTAAAGCACAGGTCCCGGGTTCGGGACCTGTTAGTGGCACCGGTTCGATGAATTAAAATGTTTTTGAAATTAAAAGAATTTTGGATAAATTGAATTAACATATAAGTATAATTAAAAACAGAATTATTTCGGGTTAGACACGTAGCTCAGTTGGTAGAGCTGCGTGCACGCGTACGGGAGGTCTCGGGTTCGAGCCTCACCCAGCGCATTTCAGTCACACAATAAACCGGTCAAACAGTCAAAGTCAAAAAGTCAACGGTCAACCCAAAAAGTCAACATATTTTTATATTTTTAATTATTTAATTTAATTTAAAAATCAATTAAAAATACTTAAAAATAATGTTTTTAAAGATAGGAAATAGCCTTAAACTCGTAAAAATATATCTAAAAATTCTATTAAAATCCTTAATAAAACCCATTCATTTACTATATTTTCCGTATTATTTAGGTTAGTTAATTCTCGTTGTTCCGCTCTTACAACTCGTGCGCATCTCACCATCTCCAATCAAACGCACCCAAGGTGAGTGAATCTTTACAAATTCTCCGTTTTAATCACGTTTTGGGGTGTATCATGTGTCTTGCTATATACTATATTTAAATCATTGTGCATACATCATATCATGAACAAATAGGTATTTAGTTTGTTTCAACTGTTTGTGTGGTTATTGTTAGATTCAATTTATTATTTCAGTACATGCAATTTCATAGGCCGCCGCTCCCCATTACATTATGAGCGTTGAGCAGGTTCCCCATTACATTATGAGCGTGAACCTGGCGTGCCAACATACGATCGGCTCCGTTTGATTGAGCCTTGATCGCACAGACATTTATCATTTTCAGTACATGCAATACGATCGGCTCCGTTTGATTGAGCCTTGATCGCACAGTTTCATTCATGTTATTTATTGTATGATGTTGGTATGTTAATGTATGCTATCATATGTTACTGTATGTTATAGTTGTGATTGCAATTGCTACTGCTTGATTATTTACATTTGCTCATTTATGATTATGCACAATTTTTCCTTGATAAACTAACAAGAAAATCAATAATAAATGTTTATCTAACAAGGTTCACTCGCCAACTTATGTTGACCCAAAAACCCCCATTTTTACACATGATACAGGTGAACCAGCTGCATCCAGAAACACATAGGATTGGACTAGAAGAATAAAATGATTAAGAGCTTGGAATTATTTTGTTTGGTTATTTTCTTTTTATTGTATGGACATGTTTGGATTATTTGGAATGTAATTTTGACTTTAATAAATATGAAACATATTAATAAATATCATGAGCTTTGGTGATAACCCAATTATTCCCCGACTCTTATTCCGTTGCGGGTCGGGGTGTGACAAGCATTAGAACATATGTTTTATGTAATAGATCAAATGTTAAATTTCCACAGATGTGGAATCTTTTCTGTTAGAAATGTTAAATGTCACTATCAGGGTGACGTCAGCTTATTGAAACCGAGCTTTCTTACTTGTATAAATAGATCTCACGTGTTAGAGATCTATTTGAGCACTTATCATTCCTTTTGTACGAACAGTAAAGTGTGTGATCAGGCTGAGGGGGAGTTTGTAAAATCATTTTTGTAATTTGTAATATTCTGGTTATTAATACAAAACAATTTTGATATAACTTTTCATTCTTGTATGCTCATATAATTCCGCATTTCCATTTCGTAACTTTATGTTTACATTCATATTTGTTAACCCAAAGCATACAAGTTAAACTCAGATCCTACACATGAACACCTATTTTAGGTCATTTTTTTTTCAAAAGTATAGCGACAGTATACTCGTTTAAAAGATAAAAAATGCTTGATTTAATGGTGTAATTATTTTTAAATAATCGTGTATAAAAGAGTTATGGAAATTCTAAAATGATAGGGGAAATAACATATGACTAATATATGCAACCTCTTTGTTGGATCTTCCCATTTTACGCCTACTGATAGTTTCCTAGTTCCATATCTTAACAAAAATGTCACCGCATCAATCTTAGCCACAAATCACAAATATCTTGTGGCTGAGATTCCTTCCCACACTATCTAAGGTTTTGAGCCCGTGACATTTGTGCCTTTTCAATCATTGTACAATTCCAAAAAATTTCATATTCCATGAAACCTTATGTTATGATTTGTGTAATTTATCAATGACATTTGCACATTTTCAATCCTTGCACGATTTCGAACTCTCAAAAATATTTCTCAAAGTAATACATAAACTGCTACTCAAACATAATCATTTTACCACGACGTACACTCCTGAACAAGGACATAAGATACACATACCCTAAATACCCTCTACATAACTTAGATATAAGTTTTGAAGGGTTAGGTATGACAAAAACACGCTTATACAAGTTCAGGGACTATTTTCGACAAACTGCGAAGTTTGTTGGTCCGTATTCAAGATACGAACCATGTGTAACAATCCAAATATTTTTTATTCAATAAAATCTTGTATTTTATTGTTAAGAATGAAAAAATGTCAATCGTTGCGCAATTTCGATCATTTTCGTGTTGTTAAAGCGTTTTATGTAATTTTGTGAAACGCATAACCGTACAACCGATTGAACCGACATCCATGACATTTCCGGGCAAAATACAAGTTATATATGCCTTAACACCTTTATATAACCTAAAAATTAGGTTAAAAGGGGTTAAAAATGACAAAACGCGATGAAACAAGTTCAGGGGCCAAATCTGCCAAATTTCAAAATTTCTACCACTGCCAGGGCCTTACGGACCGTAAGGAGTGCCCAACATAGCAGATTTGCTGGCAGCCTTTTGTTTCATGCCTTGGAGCCTAAGAACTCAAATTTCCAGCTTGTTCGCTGCAAATGACAAGTGTTAGGACCTCCCTCCTAATCATGCCACTTCGATGGACACTTATGATGATCTTGTGGGCTCCTAAACACTATAAATAGCAACCAAGTTTGGCCATTTTTCCTTGCTCATTCACAAATTCTTTCTCCCACTTTCTTGGAGCTTGTTTCAGCCTTTGGAAGCCTCCTACTGAGCTCTTAATTGTTCTTCAACACAAGTAAGTGCTCACTCCTAGTCTATATCATTTATTTTAGCTATTTTGAGCTAAAAGTCAAACATTTTGACTTTTTGTTTGACTTTCGGTTCTGACCATATTTGGTCAAGTCAAAGTTCAATTGAACTTTGCAACATGATCGTAATCATGAAGGATCCCTTGCGATTGCACCTTCTGATTTCCACGTTTACTAGTCGAAGTGACGGGTCAAAGTTTCGGTCAAAGATGCACATAATGTGCATTTTACGACGAAACTGTTTTCAGATATTAAAACTCCAAGTTTTGATACCAAATCATTTTTATAACTAAGTTAGACATGTTTCCACATGTCTAACTCGTCACTTCAAGTTTAGTGCTTTATTTTGGGTCGTAAGTCGAGTGGTTTGACCACCGGTTTGAATTTTGAATCCGACCCGTTTGGTCAATCTTTGGATTCTACCTAGTGCATTTATAGGACCATAGTTATATAGGTAATAACCCTCTGAGGTTATACCTTATGGTCTTATGGTTTGAAGAGTTTTACGATGAGTCGATTGTTATGTACTTTAAACTGACCAAAATACTCTTTTTGCGCATAAATTGGTTTTAAGGATATGTAACCAAATTTGACATCTAAACTGATGTTATAACACAATCGAACATGTTTTAGCATAAAAGACTCATCATCGGACATATTTGACCATCCGATCATATAATTACGCTTATAACCCATTGAAGTATCGAAAACTACCTTAACGAGTCATAACGGGTCAAAAGCACTCAGAATCCTTTCCATATTAGAATATTAAGCTTATTAAACCATATCATATGAGTCCTAATGCTCATTTGGTTTGTAAGACTTCATTCTATCCGAAACGTCCAATTTAAAGTCTCAACACACTAACATAGTTATCTGACACAATAGGAAGCACTTGAGCTTTGTTCATTCTCTTGATTGAGGACACTTTCGCAATCCTAAGTGAGTACATAATTCCCCTCTTTTACGTTTTGCAAATGTTCTGGGTGACTCATATGTGCTAAATCATTTCAAGTTTTCAAAAACAAAATCTATGGCTTATATAAAACAATACGATTTCAATTATGTGAACAACTCGTTGGTGCGTTATCCATGACAAGAATGACATTCATTAACATTGATCACGCCGACCGATAGTATGTTATGGTACCATATGACAATCCCATTATCGGAGTGTCCAGTGGGTTTCGGTTGCAGTTTGGGTAATGACAGAAACTGTTTCTGATTAACAAATCATTTATTGATTTGTTATTCTAGTTAAAGAGACCCTTTGGTGGTCTATTAAAGATACCATTTGGTGGTATATTCAACACAGGATTGAATGTGTTCATTAAAGAACGACCAGAAGTTTTCATAACTAAAACACGGACGTTTGGTTTATGACATGGACGATTGATTGATGACACGGAAAATTGGTTTATGACACGGACAAATGGTTTAGGACACGTTCAAATGGTTTATAACACAGACGAATGATTCATAACACAGACGATTGGACGATTGGTTTATCGTAAGTGATTTAGATAACGAGACGGGTGTAATATTATAAAAGCATGGTGGATACGCCGCGGGTACTTCCTATATAAGTGTTGTTATCATATTACATATCGTGGCGTTATCCGAATCACTTGGATAAATGGTTTTGAACAATGTCACACAACGATTTTCACTTAAAGATATAAACCATACGAAGTTTTCTTTTAAATCGGTTTACTTCTCGGTTTTACAAAAGAAACGTTTTGGTTAAGATTCATGGCTGCAAGGTTTTCACAAACTCTAACCAACTTGTTTTAGTTGGTTAATTGTATTGCAATATCAAACACGTTTTGATAAAAGTTTTCACTTAACGACTTTTGTAGTCAGGCAAGATGTTGGAAAATGTATACAAAGCCATGAATTTGACACACTCACAAAACCTATGTACTCGCCGGCATTTTTATGCTGACTCTCTTTTCACATATGTTTCAGGAGCCAATGTATGATGATTTGAATTGCATGCTTCACGTAGGATTGGATGCGGGCCTTAGTGACTTAAAAACATGAAAGACATTTTATTTATATTTGTTTCTGTTTATCTCAAGACAATGTAAACACTTAAATTAATAAAACAAAACTTTAAAAACCATGTGTTGTGAAACAATTCCTGTAACGTGACTCCCTGATGCATCTACCACGGTTTGTTGTTTTACGCGATCGGAGTGTTTACAGATCCTTCACGCAATAACCCTACACTATATATTATTATGCATTTGGGAAGGGTATTTTAAGATACCCAAAAGTTAAGAGTTTTTTTTAATGCATAAAGTACAATTTTAAAATGAGGGTAAATTAATTTTTCAAACACTAATTGTACTTTAATCCATCATCTAAAATACACTTTAGTTCACTCATCTTTAACCAAATTCTAGTTGTTTGTGGTTACATTTCCCCCCTTATTTTAAACTAACTACCACACGGTTTTTAAAATGAACATAACTTTTCATACGTCAATATTGTTTAAAAAAACTACGCCATAAAAACGAATATTTTATTCTCCTTAATTTGAGTATAAGATTTCTGTAACTTTTTTAATTAAAAAAGTCAACATGTTAAGTGATTAACAATGTCTAGGGGGAACAATAACCAAACCATTAACCGAAAGCAGACGACACCAAACCATATCAACCAATAAACGAATTCACTGAAAGCCGATTTAATAAAAAATAGTTTATTAGTTTTTTTTTGCACCCTTGAAAACCAGAATTAATCGAACTGAACCAATTATATTTTCATATATTTCTTGCTCATGTTATATACTTCCGCTTAGTGTAATTATACACTCCTTTCATGTCTTCATTAACCCAAGTTTGGTTTGGAAATTAACCGAACCGAATCAAAAGCCAACAATCTAACGGGAACCAAGCCAATTAATTGAAAACTAATTGGTTAATAAAGTAAATTAACCAATGACTTCGGTTTTGATTTCAGTTGAGGCTAATAATGGAACCGAACCGAACCATGCACACTTGACAATATCTATGTTCCCCGCTGCATTGCGCAAACACTCTTCTAATGTGTATACTAGAGAGTTCAAACGAGAAAAATAAATAATTTAAGAATAATTTAAATCAGTAGAATTGCTTTATTTTATAAAATCACCCCCTACACAATTATTTGTGAACTTCATACGTATCAACAGAGTACGTTAATATTTGATTTAAGTCCCAACAATTATAACTCATACACAATAAACAAAACAACCCCAAAAAAATCATTCTCCTTTGAACACAAACACACAAGTATATATAGATAGTTACCTACACTTAACTCAAAATAATCTACACTAAAAAATACTTCATTCCAATATCATTTACATATGAAAATCACTTACATTTACCTAAATACAACCTACACATGCAGTGGATCATCATTCACTATAAATTCATACATATACTAAACATAACAACCCATCCCAATTCCAAATAATAATAAAAAAAACAGTCACCTACACTTAACTCAAAATAACTTTCACTAAAAACAATGCATTCTAATTTCAGATTAAGAATCTCTGTTGAACATCGATAGGAATGGATTTGAAGAAATTGCTTTAATTTGATGTAGGAAGAGATGCTTGGGGAAATTAAATTTAGGGGTGAAATTTGAATACTGTGTGTACTGTATTTATTAAATTTAAAACTCATATACCAAAATCTTTAAAATCATCGTTTGATATTAAAAATAAAGTAAAAATGGTCATCTTTAAAATCATCGTTCGATATTAAAAATAAAGTAAAAATGGTTACACTATGTATAGAGTATCACCATCATTTATAACCCTGATGTAGGATGCGGATTATTTCTTAGTAGATCCTCATCCTATATATATGTGTGTGGAGATTTATTTGAGAACTCAAAATAAGTGAGGAACAAGAGAGACCAACCCATACGAACTTCAGTTGTACTCATTCGAGGGTGTTGGAACCGGCTCGTCGAATCCTAAACATATATGGTGGGATTATCTTTTTTGGGTTTAGGATTTAGCTTTTCGGTTTATAGTTTATATTAGGGTTTAGCCTTAGAGTTTAAAGTTAGGATTTAGTCGTAGTGTTTAGCTTTAGGGTATATGGTTAGGGTCTAACAAGCCAGTTTCCCACTTATTTTTAATTCAACAATAAACCTCCACCTATATGTATTAATGTATATATGTGAAGGATCTTTTAAGAAGACTTTTTAATATGTGAATATAAAAAAAGTAATCTCCACCCTACATTAATCAGATCTATAATTATAAATGATCGATTACGTCAATTGTGTATATAATGTACTCATTTTAACTTTATTATTAACTAGTAAGATTACCTGTGTTATGCTGCGGGGTTTCGATCGATATCTATTTTTGTTCAGTACATCAACCGGAAGAAATACACTCAAAAGAATATCGACATGTGTTTTGCATCGACCGAAAACCATAAAAAGAAATTTAAATTAGAGAGCAGGACGAGTTGATTTTAAATTAATTGTAAATGTAAACGCAAATGTTATCTTAAATATAGCTTTAATGAAAAGGAACCTAAAACTAAAACACTAAACATAAAGAAAACTAAAAAATAAAAATAATAAGGTCCATAAAAAATCAAGAAAGAAACAGAAAAGCCAATAGGATAAAAGCACTATCCACGTGACTTGCTAATGTAATTTGCGTTAAAGTGTAGACTAACTAAAAACATACATAAAAATAAGTATGAAAACAAATTATATTTGACACATATTTCCGAAGAAAATTTACTTCGAATCGTAAAACAACTTAAATTTATACCGGTGTGTCACACTCCAACCGATGGCGGAAACATCGGGATAAGACGAACAAATTGCTCAAAACTTCATAACGCTATGTGACAATATAAATTAAATTCAAATTTCATTTCAAGACTAAAATGTAATACAAAGATTCCAAATAAAAGCAACATTGTTCATAGCATAACATTAAAATAACAAAATTTATCTAGGTGTGTATCTAAGTCCACTTAAATTGCATTTCTTCTCAACATCGTCTCATCAATCAACCTACAACATGTATTAAAATATATCAACAAAAGTTGACGAGCATACAAGTTTGTTACATAGCATAATATAGAATAAAATTGTTTAAAGTCTCATATCCAACAAGAATCATGATATGCAAGTTTACTAGCATGCTGAAACGGTGTTCTATATGTTCAAACCCAAGAATCCAATGCATTAAAATAGCCTATCCCAATAGAGTGGCGGAAGGTTAACATGTTTAACTTAACAATACCCCAAGTTTCGTGGGTGGTGCGTTAATCCTATAGCGCTATAATTGTTAAGGTAGGCTAGCAAAGTTAATGAGCATATATCGACACAAAAGTTTACATAACATACAAGTCTAACAAGCATCAAGTAGTTTCATGTTAAGCATGGATGGAGATTAAAATAGTTTAAGTGTCATGTGATTTTGTATAATGTACATGTTGCACCCAAAGTGTAAAAAGGAAAAAGGGATCGAGTATGCTCACGGTTTTGCAAGCTTATCCGACTTGAATTCTGAGAGTGTTTGGTTGATTATCTTGGAGCATGTTGTCCTTCTACAAGAAGAAACAAAGGCGTATGAGTATAGGAAATTAACGGAAGATTATAGATTTGGAATTAAAATGACGTGAAAAATAGTATTATAAAGTAATTATCTCGTACTCATAGCGCTTGTTCTTGACACTATAGAAAACCTCAAGGGTTTTGATGTGTTTTCATGAGTTCAAGATCCATTAGAATCGTGATAAGCGTATGGTCTTAAGGTGATGTAACTAGTGTCTTAACAAATACCTAATAAGCTACTATTAAGTCTTTGTTACTTATTTTATACTTAGGTTATACATATAATATATGTAATTCAAGCATGAGGTAGGAGAACAAGTCTCCATTTAGGTACCTCTAGTGTCATGGATTTCATATATGAGGTAGGAAGAACAAGCTCCCATTTAGGTACCTCGGATGTTCACCACTACACTTGGGTTAGAAACACAAGGAGGGTCATGAACTAGTTACAAGAATTAACAACTAACTAATAAAAAACCAAGTAGTGTGTGGATTCAAGATGGGTAGCCAAAGCTAGACCAAAACATCACACATGCACAAGTTAAACTTGGACGCTACTTGTGGGTGTAAACCCAAATTAAAAACAGAAAGTTTGTAAGGTTTTCACCTCTAATTTTACATGTCTCCACCTTGTTTTTAAGCCTAACCAACCACATATAGTGTTGTAAGCATTAGGACATAGGTTTGAGATGAGTTGAACTCAAGTTAAACAAGTTTTATAAAAGTTTGAAGAATATAAATCAAAACAGTCCACTTTGGAGCCTTTTTCGTGACATTCCAAGGCCTGATTTTCCATGGAAAACCATTGGAGATGTGCACAAGGTCAAACCAAGCAAGTGGGAAAAAGAATGGAGTGTTTTCGTTGAGAAACGAGTGAGTTACACTCACTTTAATGAAGAAGAGTAATTCTGCTCGAACTTCTGATTAGCAACCAAGTAAGAACTGATTTGAGAGTGTAATGAGGATGTTGTAAAGTGAAAAAAACTTGGAAGAGGTGTGGGATTTATAGGGAAGTGTTTAGGGTTGAGTTAGGTGACTAATTAATGCAAGAGACATGTTTAAAAACCCAAATAAACAACATAATCCGGCCCAAAGACAAGCTGTTCACGTTTTTGCGCGCTGAATTGTCGCTCGGAATGAAAGCTTAAAGCTTTTTAGTTCCGGAATCCCACAGATGTGGGTGCCTTGGCGGGGTGGTTGAGGCGATGCTTGTTGAACCGAGTGACCGGGGTTCGAGTCCCGTGGTCATCAGTTTTATTTACTTTTTGGTTTTAAAGATATAACACTTTTAATTATATGAGCAAATAGCCCCTGTAAGTTTGAAATTCAGCAAATTACTCAAATAACCCTTGACTTTAACTAACTAAGTTATGTTATGTTTCTTTTAAAAGAAAACTACTTTACAATTAACTAGGTTAGTTTGTATTTAAAATCTAATGAGACTAACTAGATTATAAATCAAAAAATAATAAAATAAACTAATAACCACATTCATAACGAATTAAAGATAAAAGATTTTTCAACGAATAATCAATCCGCGAGACTTCCGAGTTTCAAGAATTAGGATTATTTTAAGAGTTTTAATTAGTTTAACGAGCAGCGAGTTTCATTGTGTAATACCGAACCAAGAGACTTGGATAATATATCGCTCAAACTTGAATTTTGATTATCAGTTGCACATAAGACTAATTATGAATACACAAATATGATTAAAATAGCTTCGTTCTCATTACGATCAATAGTCTCGAATTAAAAATGAAACGAAAGAAGATTACAAAGAGAGTACAAGGTTTCTAAAAAATTGAAATACAAGGGATGCTTTCCAAGCATGGAAAGTACGAAAAAGCCGAGCGTTACAGTCTCCCCTCCTTTAGGAAATTTCGTCCCGAAATTTAGGAAGAAGTAACGAAAAGATGCGGATACTTACTCTTCATATCACTCTCGAGTTCCCAAGTAAATTCAGCGCCACGTTTTCCTTCCCATCGAACTTTAACAATAGGAATTTGACTACGCTTCAATTTCTTGACATCTCGGTCCATGATTTCGATGGGTTTCTCCACAAAATGCAAGGTGTCATTTATTTGGAGATCTTCGAGAGGAACTTGAAGTCCTTCTTCTGCGAGACACTTCTTGAGGTTTGAAACATGAAACATTGGGTGAACGTGATTGAGTTCTTGAGGTAAATTGAGTCAATAAGCCACCTTACCAATCCTCTCGAGTATCTTGAAAGGACCAACATAGCGAGGGGCAAGTTTTCCCTTTTTACCAAAACGAACTACTCCTTTCCAAGGAGATACTTTGAGGAGTACATGGTCACCAACGCTAAACTCCAATGGTTTACGCCTCTTGTCAGCATAGCTCTTTTGTCGACTTCGAGCCTTGAGCAGATTATCACGGATCTGAAGAATCTTATCCGTTGTTTCTTGTATGATCTCAGGGCCAGTAATTTGTTTGTCACCAATCTCATGCCAGCTAAGAGGAGATCGGCATTTACGACCATACAATGCCTCGAACGGAGCCATTTGAATACTTGAGTGGTAGCTATTGTTGTACGAGAATTCGATCAAAGCTAAATGCACATCCCAACCACCACCAAAGTCGATGACACAAGAACGGAGCATGTCCTCTAGGGTTTGGATAGTACGTTCAGTCTATCCATCTGTTTGAGGATGAAAAGCTATACTGAGATTCAAATGAGTACCCATAGCGGACTGGAAAGTTTGCCAAAGACGGGAAGTGAAACGACCATCACGGTCATAGATGATGTCAATGGGTATACCATGACGACATATGATTTCATCAGTGTAGATTCGAGCAAGTTTCTCAACCTTGAAGTCTTCGCGAATAGCAAGGAAATGCGCAGATTTGGTGAGACGATCGATGGTTACCCAAATGCTATCATGACCAGAAGGTGTCCGATGGAGTTTGGTTATGAAGTCCATAGCGATGCTATCCCATTTCCAAACGGGGATCTCAGGTTGCTCGAGTAAACCAGAAGGACGCTGATGCTCGGCTTTGACCTTTGAGCAAGTAAGGCATTTTGAAACATAGATGGCAATGTCCTTCTTCATACCAGGCCACCAATAGGACGTACGAAGATCATGGTACATCTTATCAGCACCAGGATGGATCGAATATTTGGATTTGTGTGCCTCGTTCATGATGAGTTCACGAAGATTGTCGCGATCTGGCACCCAAATACGATCAAGATAGTATTGAAGTCCATTTGATTTTGTCACGAGTTGATCCATAGGAGCACCTCGTACTTCGTCAATTAGACTTCCTTCATTTGCTGACGAGTATTGAGCTTCACGAATGCAAGTGTGGAGATCGCTTGAGATTCGAAAACAACAAATGCTACTAACATGAGCCTTACGACTAAGAGCATCGGCCACGACATTCGCTTTACCAGGATGATAGCGAATCTCGCAGTCGTAGTCGTTAAGCAATTCCACCCAACGTCGATGACGCATGTTTGGTTCCTTTTGGTCAAAGATGTGTTGTAGGCTCTTATGGTTAGTAAAAACCACACACTTGTACCATATAGGTAGTGTCGCCAAATCTTTAACGCAAAAACAACTGCGCCAAGCTCGAGATCATGGGTAGTATAGTTTTTCTCATGTATTTTGAGTTGACGAGAGGCATAAGCAACGACCTTGTCTCGTTGCATGAGAACGTAACCAAGACCACGGTTCGAGGCATCGCAATATACCATGAAATCATCATTCCCATCAGGAAGAGCAAGAATAGGGGCATTACAAAGCAAGTTTTTGAGAGCTTGAAAAGATTCCTCTTGCTTAGGATCCCAAGCAAAAGGTTTCTCTTTTTGAGTCAACTGTCACACCCTGCAAAATCAGAGTTGGTGTGACCTGACTGGTATCTTCATTGCACAGCGGAAGTATTTAATGCGCTAAGACTTCTAGAAAGTGAACGAAGTACTCGAATCCCCATGGGTTCTCCTATTCCAACTGTGCCATAGTTTGAAAATGTAACCTGAGAAAGAACATGCTGAA
This sequence comes from Scalesia atractyloides, assembly GCA_947069175.1. Classification (NCBI taxonomy): domain Eukaryota; kingdom Viridiplantae; phylum Streptophyta; class Magnoliopsida; order Asterales; family Asteraceae; genus Scalesia; species Scalesia atractyloides. The sequence goes on along the minus strand of CAMTDV010000017.1, from coordinate 36,169,021 downwards.
AATCAACATAAAGTTGGCGAGTTCATAGTTTGTTTGAAAAGACTTGAAATAAATCTTTTTGATAACCAATTTAAATAGTGTTGAGAAAACGTAATAAAATCATTTTCCTCGGCATGTCATATGAAAACCTTGTTTTTGTTATTTAAATAACCGTCGATGTCCGCGTACGACAAAGACAACATGCCCGCATGAGCCTATAACCCACCCAAGCTAGGAAGTGCCTCGCCAAACCGTTTACTCAAGACGGTAGACTAGCAGGCGGTTATAGTTCCGATATGTAGCGAGGACTTCATTGTACAGTTTTAAGCGACCATACGGCCCTTAATGTTGAGTAGTGGACACTCCAGTCCTTGAGTCTTCGTGCCTCGCACGAGTATAGGTGGGTCTAACCCACTCGAGTCTTTGTGCCTCGTACAAATGAGAATGGGCCTAGCCCGTTTGAGTCTGTAAGCAAGACCAACCTGTCCCCTTACTTGTATGTAGGACACCCCAGTCCTCGAGTCTGTAAGCAGGACTAACCAGTCCCCTTGTTTGTATGTAGGACAATCCAGTCCCGTTGTAGCTAAGACATTCCCGTCACTAGCCATGAAACTCATGCACGTTTTGAAAATACGCGTGTGTTTTGTAAAACCGGTATGTTTAGAATAAACCTTTCGTAAACCATTTGTGTAGTTTGAATTTGTTTGTAACATGGTTTAGAAATCTGTTTTTTTCGTTCATCTAAATGTTGTGTACTTTTGCAAAACTTGCATGTCTTTCCACCCCGAAAACATTTATAAAAATGTAAACCGTAAAAAGTGGGGGTTATGAACTCACCTGCAATTCCATTCAAATGCTAGCAATAAAATAAACAATCCAACAACAAAACCCGACCTACAAGTGTCCTAAATTATATAAGGCACTAAGGTCTAAACACATATTTATCTGACAAATCGTTCACCCAACTTGCTTAGACTAAATGGGATGTTTTTGTTTTAAGAAAAACGTTTAACTTAACGACCCGTTGGTGATTATGACCCATGTTATCCTTGTATATATTTACACACAATATATATAAAATAAACATATGAGTTCCATCAATGTCGGGATCCCATCCCGAAGCCTCGTTTGGAAACCCGTGTCGACACACGTCTCAACCGTGTAATATATATCTATACTAAATAATATATATTTATTTTTAGGAGAATAATGACTTTCATCTTGGATGCAAAAATATACTATCTATATTTATTTTTCAAATAAATATACTTGTGAAAATTAGTCGTCATAGCGAAAACAAGTTAGCGTATATCATTTTTTTCCCAAACATGCTCGTTTATCGTAAAACCAGTATATACTTTTATTTTATTTTTTTATATACTTATGAACCTTACAAGACTATAATTCACCATTTTTGTCAATAATTTTCTAAGAAATTACATTGGTCATCCGAAAGACTTTTTTTTTTTTTTCACCAAAATGTATATTTAACATATTAGTCATATTTTGCCAACAATATAGTAAATCCTTTATATTTAAACAAATTTCTAGATTTTTTTACTAGCAACATGTTCATAGTCTTGAGGATCATATTTATATATAAACACCATTTCTATTGTCTGAAGTGTCCATATCAACTATAATAAAGTTTATTATACAAACCACCATTATTCACTACCAACCTGAATATAATTATCTCTCATAAGGAACACCCATCTAACATTCTAGTAAATAACAATATGTATACTTCAGATCCCAACCCATACTATATATACATATAAAATATTTAAGTGTATTTTAGCCCAAAATACAAGTATTTACATGTTCTATATATATAGTCACTAACACATGCATGGATTTAAAGACTATAAGTTTGTGAGAAATCAAAACAACCCATATATATACTTACTCACACACGCCCCAAATTCATACGCAAGCCAAACAAGTTTATTTAGTATGTAGTTTACTTGTTTATAAAATCTCTGTGAAAACATCCCACCCTTAGGTGAACTAACATGCATTTTATATAATATAAAAACACAAGAAAGGGTTAGAATAGTTTCATACCACGAGCAAGAAAGGAGAAAGTGTGGAAAAAAATAATAAATCTTGATCCATTGAGATGAACAAAGCTTGCAACATTAAACACCACTAAACTTGATCTTGTGTGTTTGTGTCTTGTAGAGTTAGACAAGAAAATGACCAGAATGTGTGGAAAAAGGGAGGTTTCGGTTTGGGTGTATAAAGTCGAGAGAGACTTGAGAGTTTTGGGTGTGGAGGTGTAATAAATTTTGTGAAGCAGATGTCCTATGTATGGGGGTTTGGAAATTAGGAAAACAATAATTATGGAGTTGTATTTATTGGGAAAAGGTGTGGCCAAAGAGTATAAAGGAGGTTAAAAGGAAATGGCCTATTGAGTTGACCATTGCTTGGGTTGTTGACTTACACGATCATTCATTGCATTTTTAATAAAGTAATGCATTTTAAAATGAAGCATGCGTGTGTTGTACTGTTGTTAGTTGCTTTGCATGGGAAATCATCCATGCATGGTTTTATATAGAAAAAAATCCATGACTTATCAAATCATTAGTTTTGTGGTTGGTTTGAAGGAGACAAAAATAGATGTGAGATGAGGCTTTGACTTCCAGGGAAAGAAAAAAAGGGAAGACACATTGGGTTTTGACTAAATGATGTATGGATGTACTTGTTATCTTATGTTGTGAGAAATCCAATAAACAGTATGAAAAAAGATTTGGGATTTCAATTTGAGACATTTTTATATAACTAATAAAACCTATTAGTTTATAAATTTACACTCGTGTGAACACCCAAGTTAAACTTATATGCACGAGCGCACACACACACACATACATACACACACACACAAATATATATATATATATATATATATATATATGCGTATGTGAAGAACTACAATACGAATTCTTAATAGCATAAAGAAATATATACGGTTTTTTTTGTATAACCATATAAAGTGTTGAAAAATAAGTTAGAAACATAACATTTATGCATATCGAACTTATCTTATACGTTTTTAAAAGTATTGAATTTATCACCAACGTTCGTTTTGGTTTACCTACTAACCGGAAACCGACAACTCCTATGAATTATTGGGTACGCGACATGAAATACCCAGACTTTGCTAGACAAATGACGACCTATTTACTGAAAATTAAGTCCGATACATGTAATTATTGCAAATCATGATTACTTAGATGTACAGATGACATCTCAGATTGACTGGTTATCACATCAACGAGGTGAGAGGAACGGCGATTTTCAAAAAGTTCGAGATGAATCGACGATAATAACCCGCCAATCCTAAGAAGGAACGGATTTCATAAGGGGTTTTAGGCGCGGTCCAATTCTTCACTGCTTCGATTTTGGAAGGGTCAACATGGATCCCGTTTTCACTAACAACGTGTCCAAGGAATTGGACTTCTTTGATCCAGAATTCGCATTTGGAAAACTTCACGTATAGACGATTACTACGCAAAAGTTCGAGTATGAGGCGTAAATGACGTTCGTGATCAGCTTGCGTCTTCGAATAAATAAGAATATCATCGATGGAAACGATTACAAGGCGATCCAAATATGGTTTACAAACACGATTCATAAGATCCATGAACACAGCGGGTGCGTTGGTCAAGCCAAAAGGCATAACCACGAACTCGTAGTGTCCATAGCGAGTGCGAAATGCAGTTTTGGGAATGTCCTCTTCGAGAACACGAAGTTGGTGATAACCAGATCGATTTTGGAGAAGCAAGTTGCGCCTTGAAGTTGGTCAAGAGATCGTCGATGCGCGGGAGAGGATAACGCTTTTTTATGGTGAGTTTGTTAAGCTCTCGATAGTCGATGCACATGCGAAACGAGCCATCCTTTTTCTTGACGAAGAGCATGGGAGCACCCCAAGGTGAGGTACTTGGACATATGAAACCCTTATCGAGAAGTTCTTGGAGTTGAGTAGATAATTCTTGCATCTCAGAAGGTGCAAGACGATAAGGAGCTTTGGCAACAGGAGTCGAACCAGGTACGAGATCAATACGAAAATCAACGGATCGAGGTGGAGGAGGACCAGGTAAATCTTCAGGAAAGACGTCAGGGAAGTCGCGCACCACTGGAACATCACTTACACTCTTTCCCTTGCCTTTTTCTTCCATAACGTGGGCTAAAAAGGCAAAGTACTGTTTACGTAAGTACCTATTCGCTTGTGTGCAGGACATCAAAATTTTAGTCCTTTCGAAGGTCGGTCTCCATAGACGCGTAAGGTGTCACCAGAAGGAAGAGGCAAACGAACGTATTTCTCGTGGCAAGCAATTTCAGCATGGTTCTTGCGAAGCCAATCCATGCCTACTATGATGTCGAAACCACCCAGTTGCATTGGTATAAGGTCGATAGGGAAAGTGTGCTCGTTAAGAGTGAGAAGACAATCGAGAAGGATGGAATCGACTAAGATGGATTTGCCATTGGCAACTTCAACTGAAAACGACTTAGACAGTTTAGAGCGTGTACAATTTAACAAGGATTCAAATTCAGTGGACACAAAGCTTTTGTCCGCACCAGTATCAAATAGCATTGAAGCGTAAAGGTTATTAACAAGAAACGTACCATTAACGACTTCGTTGTCGTTGCGTGCTTGGTTTGCATTGAGGTTGAAAGCTCGTCCCCTAGCAGCCTGTTGCTCTTGATTCAGTTGGGGACATTGAGGACGAAGATGATTTGCGTCACCACATTTGTAGCAGGCTCTAGCTGGTCTAACGTTTTGGGCTTGATGCGATTGCGGTGTAGGATTGTTCTTGCAATAGGCGGTGTTATGGCCAAAACGGTTGCAAATGGTACAATGGCGACAATTTACGTTGGCAGGGTGATGATAGCTGCAGGTAGTACACTTGGGGTGAATCCCAGTATATGGCTTTCGATCGATTGCAGGTGTAGCAGGGTTTGGGTTAACAGCTGGTACAATCGCGTTACAACCAGGGTTTGATTGCTTTCGCTTCTTCCCCTTGTTGCCACTTGATTGTTGGGTAAGTTGATGGGCTGGTTTGGAAGAAATGGGAGTTGCAGTTTGCTAATCGCGAATGCGATTGTTGTTTAGGGAAGCGGCGAGACAATAAACGACTTTGATATTATCGAGTTTGGGCTGCCTCGATGGTATCTCGCATAGCAGAAGGTAGCCCATTGAGGTACTTGCGGATTTTACGATCGAGGGTCAAAACAAGGTGAGGAACAATGAAATTGAGTTGCTTGAAACGGGTAGTGGCTTGGTTATCGTCGCCAATTTGTTTTAGGGCCCAAAATTCTTCTTCCAGCTTTTGTTGCTCGTGCGGAGGACAGAATTCTTCCATCATGAGTGTCTTAACTTCCTCCCAAGGTAAAGCATAAGCTTCTTCGTTAGATCGAAGGTTCCTTTCGTTTGTCCACCATTCTAGAGCTCGGGCTTGGAATACTCCGGTCGCACTACGCGTTTTGAGCTCTTCAGGACATTCACTATTGATGAACATGACCTCTATGCTATCAAACCACTCGAGCATAGTAGTCACCCCATCGTTGCCAGTGAATGGCTTGGGGTTGCAAGACGAAAAGTGCTTGTAATTAAAGGTCACCGGCTTGGGTTGGATTGCTTTCGATTCCACGGAACTGTTGGGGGTGTTCGAAGCTTGAATCTCGGTGATGATCTTTGGAACAATACGAGCGATTTGATTGGCCATGAAAGCCATCATCTTCTTTTTGGAGTTGGTCTTCGACTTCTTAATCGAGTTGGAGAGATGAGAAGACATCTAAGATTCAAAAGAACGAATAGGTGAGACTTGATCATAATATTTGTTTAAGAAAAATTGTGTTCATGAATGCATCACATAGCATATAGTTTCACATAGTGTATAAAATGTTCAATTTGACTCACATAGCAAAATCATGAATTCCACATAGCATAACATGTATAATGAAAGCATCGTAAATTTAGTTTGTTCACGAGAGATTATTATTGTTTTTGATTGCGATAGACGTGCGAATTGTGTAAAAAGTTTGAAATGAACGAAGTATCAAGTTTAAAATCACATACAAATTGAGATAACATAAAAGAGAGGCTCATAAAACATTGGATTGTTTCGGGTAGAGAAACGTCGACTATTCCAAAGTGGATCGAAAGTCCTTTCGAATTAGAGAAACGTGCTTTGGCCTATAAGTAAGATACTCTCGTCCAGAAGCGATTACTACACGTCTCTAATCGATTAAAACAATCGAGACTTTGGCAAGATTGAAAATCGAGGAACGGGACTTAATCGACAAGGTGCGGGATTCACCCTAACTTGACGATTTCGTACCCTAATGTGGTTGTTTCTTACTAAACGAGGAGCGAGTTCCGACTCGTTAGTAAGGTCCACTAGAGTATGAAATGGAAGTTTTCCATCAAGATGTGGATATCACTCCTAGCTTGATGGCGTAACTTCGTGCAAAATTGAATACGCGGAATGAGGGACTTCACCAAAAAGTGTGGGCTATTGAACCTATCTTGGGGCAAATCGCCTCGTGGGTAAAATATGAGTGTTTTCAAAGCTTGCAAGTGTATTTGTGTTAACCTTAGGAAAGGCACGTAAGTTTAATAGACCAAGAAGGAGAAATAGAAGCAAATAAGGTAGAATGAATGAAGTTTTAAACAAAAAATAAGAATCAAGTTCCTAAAACTATAGACTAGGGCAAAGCATTCATACTTGTCCTAATTCCCTATAGTTATGGCTCTGATATCAATCTGTCACACCCCAACGATGGCGGAAACATCGGGATGAGACGAACAAATTGCTCAAAACTTCATAACGCTATTTCAAGACTAAAATGTAATACAAAGATTTCAAATAAAAGCAACATTGTTCATAACATAACATTAAAATAACAAAATTTATCTAGGTGTGTATCTAAGTCCATCTAAATTGCATTTCTTCTCAACATCGTCACATCAATCATGTCACACCCCCGACCCGCAGCGGAATAAGAGTCGGGGCATAATTGGGTTATCACCAAAGCTCATGATGTTTACTAATATGTTTCATATTTATTTAAATTCAAATTACAACTTAAATGTTCAAACCAAACTCATACAATACAAGGAAATGAAAACTAAATAAAACAATCCAAAGCCTAAACTGATTTATTCTTCTAGGCCGTCCTATGTGTTTCTTGCTTCAACTGGATCACCTGTATCATGTGTAAAAATGGGGAATTTTGGGTCAACAAAAGTTGGTGAGTGAACCTTGTTAAAAACATTTGTTATTGATTTCATGTTGTATTTATTATGGAAAAAATGTGCAATAATCATATGTGAGCAAACGTATATAAACAAACAAACACAAACCACCTTGAATGAGTATATGACATGAATGATAATGTATATGTTGGCAACGTCACGTTCCGCTCATAGGTAATGGGGAACGGACGAGCCTATGATGATGTATGTGAGATCAAGGCTCAATCAAACGGAGCCGATCGAAATGAGGCACCTGTACTCAACCCGTCTCCCACGGGGAGCTGTTGGGCCTGATGAAATGTATGTACTGAAAATGATAACTTTAAACTAAACATAATCCACACAACAACTGATACATATTGGATACACATTTGATCATGGATATGATGGATGCACAAGTGTTTAAATATAATAAATAATTAAGCGACACATGATACACCCCAAAATGTGATTAAAACGGGGAATTGGTAGAGATTCACTCACATTGGGTGCGTTCTGTTGATGTTGATGGATGCGCACGAGTTTTGGAATTTGATCGACGAGGAAAACTATCCTAAAAATAATCACGAAATAGTTTGGTAGATAAATGGATTCTTAGGTTTATTTTTGTGAGTTTAAGGACTTTTTCTAACTTTAAAAATATTATTTTTAAGTATTTTTAATTGATTTTTAAATTAGATAAATAAATAAAAAGAATAAAATTTTTTGACTTTTTGACCGTTGACCGGTCCGTTGACCGTTGACCGGTCGGACTGTGAGTAATGTGTGCGCTGAGTAAGGTTCGAACCCGGGACCTCTCGTACGCGTGCACGCAGCTCTACCAACTGAGCTACGTGTCTAACCCGAAATATTCTATGTTTTAATTATATATATACTAATTAAATGTTAATTTATTTGGTTTATATTAAAAGGATTTAAAATGGTCGAACCGGTTGCAGGGACCCGGATCGAACTCGGGTCCTTCGGTTTGTAAGCGCACAGCCCAACCAGTTGGGCTGTGTGTCTTATCTGTTTAACTTACTGTTTATATTAATCTTATAAACATACTGGGACTTGATTTGATTCTGTTTTAAATAAAATTGGTTTTAATTCGGAAAGTCGGTGCGTTTGTAAGGTTCGAACTCGTGACGTGCGCATGTGTTTGTAACATCCGTCGAAAAACGGGTTTTCAAAGCCCGCTTCGTTTATTAATCGAATAGTCAGTTTTAAATTTTCGTTGCTTATTTATGACTTATTTTAATTTTAAACGATACATAATTAATAAACAATTTAGAATTTATAAACTATAATTGTTAAAAAGTAAAAATAAAATAATTAAAAAGAAAAACAGGCTACCGGGATTCGAACCCGGGTCAGCCGGATGAAGCCTAGTAACTTAACTCACACACATCCAACCACTCCGCCACTTGTGTTATTTGATGATATATCGAAACAATTAATTCATATAACAAAACTCGAAATCAAATTCAGTCAACAACGCGCCCATTTCGCAGTCGCCGGAAATCCCGACGACTTCGCCAATTATTGTCGGTTTCTATTGACTTAACGGAAGTATTAATCTCAACGTCGGTTATAACCGATGTCTAATCCCGCGACATCAGTCATAACCGCCGGAGGAAAGCTGACCAACGAATCAAGACAGAAATCGGACCCAATTCATCGATATTCTTTCCTATAAATACACACTCAAGCCTCTGGTAGTCTTTTCGCTCAAAATCGCACCATTTCTCAAAGCAATTTCATTCGCCGGAAATATTCTGCCATCACCGGACTTTCGCCGGAAAACCGAGACTCACATCAACGCGGTAAATACCTCGACTCTTTCTGTTTCAATCCATTGTTAGACCATTACTAACATCAATCACCCAGAATCAATCCCAGACGACGTTGCCGGATATTCTGTACTCGCCGGAAAATCGCTGGAATTTCCGAAATCACGCTGTTAATCGGTATGATCATCTAAACCTCCTATTAATCATGGTTTAGTAACTCAATTTCACATCTAATCAATCAAAACTGTTAATTGATCCGAACAGACGGAGCTAACAAAACAGAGCCGACGAATCCTTGCCGGAGTTCTGAGAAAGACATCTGTTAAACCCTCTCTGTCCATTACATTTCAATCGCTTATAAATTTCGTTAATCGAATTAAACAAGAACAGTTGATTAATCGTTGTCTGTGTTCTTGAGCGAAGAAGACGAAGTCGACTATGTTTATAAGATTAATTAAAACCAGTATAATAAACGGGTTAGACACACAGTCCAGCGGTGGACTGTGTGCAAACAATGTACACACGTCTCGAGTTCGATCCCTGACCCAACCTCACTCTCTTAAATAAAAATGCCCTTTTTAAAACCGAACCGGGATAACTCACTGAATGATGTTAAGTATAATAAAAACCAGAATATTAACCAGGTTAGACACACAGTCCAGCGGTGGACTGTGTGCAACACTAAATCACAGGTCCCGGGTTCGAGACCTATTGACGGCACCGGTTCGATACAATTAAAATCTTTTAAAAATAAATGAATTCTGATTAACTTAAATAGTGTATAAGTATAATTAAAAACAGAAATATTTCGGGTTAGACACGTAGCTCAGTTGGTAGAGCTGCGTGCACGCGTACGGGAGGTCACAGGTTCGAGTCTCACGCAGTGCAAATATATACACGACCGAACCGGTCAACGGTCAACAGTCATGGTCAACGGTCAAAGTCAAAAAGTCAACATTTTTTTTATATATTTTATTTATTTATTTAATTTAAAAATCAATTAAAAATACTTAAAAATAATGTTTTTAAAGTTAGAAAATAGCCTTAAACTCACAAAAATATATCCAAAAATCCTATTAAAATTGTTAATAAAATCCACTTATTTACCGTACCTTTTCGTTATTAATTAGGTTAGTTATTCCTCGTCGAGCAGTCCTCTAAAATCGTGCGCATTCAACATCTTCAAACGAACGCATCCAATGTGAGTGAATCTCTACCAAATCTCCGTTTTAATCACATTTTGGGGTGTATCATGTGTCGCTTATTATTTATTACATTTAAACACTTGTGCATCCATCATATCCATGATCAAATGTGTATCCAACATGTATCAATTGTTTGTGTAGTAAATGTTTAGATTTAATTTATCATTTTTAGTACATACATCATCATAGGCTGCCGCTCCCCATTACCTATGAGCGTGAGCCGTTCCCCATTACCTATGAGCGAGAACGAGGCGTTGCCAACATACGATCGGCTCCGTTTGATTGAGCCTTGATCGCACATACATCATCATTGGCCGTCCGTTCCCCATTACCTATGAGCGTGAACGTGACGTTGCCAACATATACATTATCATTCATGTTATTGTTTGTAATGTATGCTCATTACATTAGCTCACATATGATTATTGCACAGTTTTTCCATATCAAATACAACAAGAAATCTATAATAAATGTTTTCTAACAAGGTTCACTCGCCAACTTTTGTTGACCCAAAATCCCCCATTTTTACACATGATACAGGTGATCAAGTTGAAGCAAGAAACATGTAGGACGGCCTAGAAGAATAAACCAGTTTAGAATTTGGATTGTTTTAGTTAATTTTTCCTTTCCTTGTATTGTATGAATTTGACTTGAACATTTGAGATGTAATTTGAATTTAATAAATATGAAACATATTAGTAAACATCATGAGCTTTGGTAATAACCTAATTATGCCCCGACTCTTATTCCGCTGCGGGTCGGGGTGTGACAGATTGGTATCAGAGCCATGACTATAGGGATATAGGATATGTTATTAGACCCTTAGAGCCTATACTATAGTTGATTAAAAGTTTTGAATTATTTGTGTGTTACATGCAAAATTCATGATGTTTATATGCTTTATGTTTATTATTACATTCAATGTTATGCAAGCATGTTCATAAGTATATATTATTAACAATACTCATCATGAATCATATCCTCATAACATACCATATCCATGAGAGCACACACCTCACAATTCATATGATTTTTACAACGACTTTTGTATTTTCAAATCACATCAAAGTGAGTTCTCATGACGGGCATTTAGTAACTGGAAGGGTACGAGTACCGGTAGTCGGAACGTCCTGTCTAGGCTTGGCATTCGTATAAATCCAAAATAAAGGACCAGTTTGCTTACCTGGGGACTAATGATGAGAGTACGAAGGACCTATTAGGCCAAAGCATGCTATACCAAACGTCGTGTGAACTAACCCCACTTTGAGTTGTCATTGTGTCTATACCTGGACACCCTCCGACCATACATCTCACAAACATATTTCATGGTTTTCATTCGGGTGATGCGAGTGTTAAACCGCCAATACCAATGTGAATCCTACTAAGCCAATAGTCATGGGCGCCCACATGACTATACGGGCGATGGTATGGGGGACATTGGAGGCCCAAACATGAGCAAACCCAAGACATCCTATGGATGTAGTTGCATTATTGATGATTATGTTATTTTATTATTTTAAACGACACATGACACCTAAATACTCCTTAAACTCACCATCTTCCTATGTATGTTCCTGTAGATGTCGGCTAGGCAGCTACGTGGAGGTCGAAAGTCAGGAAGGTCAAACGAACGCTTGGCCACTCAAATTGCAAAACAAATGGCCGCGGTGCTTCCTGATATTGTAATTCAAGTCCAACAAGCTCTCACCGCGAATCCTATCAACCCTTCCAATCAAGAGGATCAAAACGTCGACAACCCTCCCTCCAAGAAGTGCTCCTACAAACACTTCAAATCTTGCGATCCCCCAAAGTATGAAGTGACCGAAGGTGTCACAGCTCTCCTCCACTGGTTTGAGGAAATGGAAAACACCTTCCTAAATTGCGATTGTCCCGAGGATCACAAGGTACGTTACGCAACCGGGAGACTATTTGGGGTAGCCCTGACCTGGTGGAACACCGAGAAGGGTAAAAGGGGAGTTGAAGATGCTATGGCCTTAACGTGGGAAGAGTTAAGGGAAATAATGACAAAACGCTTCTGTCCAAGAAGCGAGATCAAAAAGTTAGAGGATGAATTTCATTCGTTGAAGCAAAAGGAGGGAGATCATACTTCCTACAACAAGAAGTTTTTAGAGTTGAACCAAATGGTCCCTAACTTGTTCACCCCAGTTTACCGCTTAGTCGAACACTATATTCGAGGCCTCCCCTCGAAAATTCAAGACTCAGTTCTCAGCACTTTGCCTGCAACTCTCGAAGCTGCTATGGAATTAGCTACCGAACTTACCGAGAACCGCATCCGAAACGGTAAATTCAAGGAGGAGAAAAAGAAAGCCCCCATTGAGGCTCAAACTTCAACCCATTCTGGATCCTCTTCGAAGTTTACTGGTAAAAGGAAGCGAAACACCACAAACTTTGCTGTCACCCAAACAAACCCTCCTATCACTGCTGCACCCATCAACCAAGTCGCCCCCTCATCTACACCATACAAAAGGCCATACTCCGGTCCTTACCCGAAATGCACCCGTTGCCAATACCATCACTCTCCCGAACACCCCTGTCAATAGTGCACCAGCTGTAGCCGTGCAGGTCACACCATCCAAACCTGTCGCACTCTCCAACGAATGAACCGCAACCAACCCACAACCCAAACCCACCTTTAGATAATGGGTCAAGCCCAACAATGTAACATCCGTAAAAAAACCGGGTTAACCAAACCCGCTTCGTTTATTAACCGAACATCCAGTTAAAAATTTCGTTGCGTATTTAATGCTCAAATTAATTTTAAACGATACATAATTAATAAGTATATTAGAATATAAAATTTATATTTGAAACTTTATTAAAAATAGTGAAATAAAAATTAAATGCTGATGCCGGGTTTCGAACCCGGGTCAGCCGGATAAGCTTAGCGACTTAACACACACACATCCAACCACTCCGCCACTTGTGTTGTTTGATAACATATTGAAACAATTAATACATATAATAAAACTGGAAAATCAAACCCAGTCAACAGCGCGCCCAAATCCGCAGACGCCGGAAAATCCGACGATTTCGCCAATTATCGTCGGTTACTTTTGACTTAACGTACGTATTAACGACGCCATCGGTTATAACCGGTGTCCAGTTCCACGACATCCGTCGTAACCGCCGGAGAACGGCTGACCAATGAATCGAGACTAGAAACAGACCCAATTCAACTTGATTCTTCCCTATAAATGCACACCCTAGCCTCTGGTAAACTTTTCGCTCAAAATCGCACCGATTCTCGAATCAATTTCACTTGCCGGAATTCTCTGCAAGTCGCCGGAAAACCGAGACTTTCATCAACGCGGTAAATACCTCGACTTTTTCTATTTCATTCCATTGTGAGACCAATTCTAACATCACTCCATCACCCAGAATCAACCCCAGACGACGTTGCCGGATTTTCTGTTTTCGCCGGAAAACTTCTAGAATTTTCAGAATCTCGCTGTTAATCGGTATGATCATCTAAACATCCTGATAATCGTTGCTCAGTAATTCAATTTTATATCTAATCAATCAAAACTGTTATTTGACCTGAACAGAGGAAGCTCACAAAACAGAGCCGGCGATCCTTGCCGGAGTTCTGAAAAAGACGACCTGTTCCGATACTTTCTTTCCCCAAACCCTTTCTGTTCAATACCTTTCAATTGCTCATAATATTCGTTAACCGAATTAAACAAGAAACAGTTGGTTGAACCGATGTCTGTGTTTTAAACGAAGAAGATGAAGTCTATTATGATTATAAGATTAATTAAAATCGGTATTATAAATGGGTTAGACACACAGTCCAGCGGTGGACTGTGTGCAAACAATACGCATACGTCCCGAGTTTGATCCTTGACACACGCACATTCTCGGTAATAAAAATGTTCCTTTTTAAACTGAACCGGATCCACTCGCAGTTAGCTGTTAAGTATAATAAAAACCGGAATGTTTACCAAGTTAGACACATAGTCCAGCGGTGGACTGTGTGCCAAACTAAACCACAGGTCCCGGGTTCGAGACCTGTGGAGAACACCGAGTCGATACAATTAAATCCTTTTTAAAATAAATGATTTTCGGATTAACTTAAATAGTGTATAAATATAAATAAAAACAGAAATATTTCGGGTTAGACACGTAGCTCAGTTGGTAGAGCTGCGTGCACGCGTACGGGAGGTCACGAGTTCGAACCTCACTCAGTGCAACTATATAACCGACCGAACCGGTCAACGGTCAATGGTCCACTGTCAACAGTCACGGTCAAAGTCAAAAAGTCAACAATTTTTATTATTATTTTTATTTATTTATTTAATTTAAAAATCAATTAAAAATAATGTTTTTAATTTTGGAAAATAGCCTTAAACTCACAAAAATATATCCAAAAATCCTATTAAAATCGATTAATAAAATCCGCTTATTTACCGAACAGTTATGTTATTATCTAGGTTAGTTTTCTCTCGTGGTTAAATCCAAATTCGTGCGCATTCTTCATCAATCCAAGAAACGCAACCACTGTGAGTGAATTCTTACAAATTCCCCTTTTTATTACACGTTTTGGGGTGTATCATGTGTCGCTTAAACTAATTCGTTTATTCAAACTCGTGCTATACCATATTATGATCTAAACTTAGAATGTAAATATTGTTTGTAGTTATGTATTACATATTGTCAAGTTGTATGCAAATTATTTGTTAGGCCCATCAGTTCCTCGTGGGAGACGAGTTGAACAACGCGTGCCTTAAAACTCATTCATTAGGCCCATCAGTTCGTAGAACAACGCGTGCCTCAAAACTCATTCATTAGGCCCATCAGTTCCTCGTGGGAGACGAGTTGAACAACGCGTGCCTCAAAACAATCTATTATTGTATGTGTGTGCATTATTTAATATTAAGTGTTTTGTGAATATGTTTACATCTACATTTACTCATATGTGGTTATGCACTTTATTTTATAATCAATTCAATAAACTTGTTTAAATGTTTTTCATAGGATTCACTCGCCAACTTTTTGTTGATCCAAAAACCATTTTTACACATGATACAGGTGAACAGGATGAAGCAAGGAAAACATAGGAAATGCCTTAGAAGAAAATAATGAAGTCTAGAAAGATGTATAGAACATGTTGTAATTATGATTGTATGATCTTCTTTAAAATTGTGATAATAAATATGAAACGTTATAATAAATGTCATGAGCTTTGATGAAAACCCAATCATGCCCCGATCACCTTTTTCCGCTGCGGGTCGGGGTGTGACAGATTGGTATCAGAGCTTTTGACTATAGGGATATAGGATAGGTTATTAGACCCTTAGAGCCTATACTATAGTTGATTAGATTTTAATTGTTTATGTGGTTACATGCAAACTCATGATGTTTATTTCTTTCATATTTATTACATACACAGATACATGCAAACACTTCCAATATTACATTTTGTGATACATAGTGAATTATACTTACAGTCAAACATACATACTTACATACATATTCATCATACATATTTCAATGTTCACATATTCAAATCATCTTCATACTTCCGTTATTCAAGATTTTGTCGCATTTTTCATTTTTCAAATCTCATCAGAGTGAGTTCTGCGACGGGCATGTAGTAACTGTAAGGGTACAAGTACCGGTAGTCGGAACGTCCTGTCTAGGTTGGCATTCGTATAAATCCAATATAACGGACCAGTTTGCCTACCTAGGGACTAACGGTGAGAGTACGAAGGACCTATTAGGCCAAAGCATGCCACACCAAACGTCGTTCGAACTAACCCCACTTTGAGGTGTCACCGTGTCCACACCTGGATACATTCCGAATATCATACGTTTACATACTATTTCTCGATTTTCTCCGGGTTTTAGTGTACGTAACCAGGCTAACACATGCGAACCATATGAAAAACCCAGTAATCATAGGGGCCCACATGATTACGAAGGTGAAGTATGGCGTCATGCAAGGCCCAATTACGAGCAAAGCCCAAGACATCCTATGGATGTAGTAGATTTATTATTCTATATTTATTTTATGAATGTTCATTCCTAAATACGACACATGATCCCTAAAACATCCAACTCATACTCTTGATATGTATTCCTTGTAGACTTCTTCTAGTCTCGCTCGTAGGAAGATGAGATCAGGAAAAGCCCGCGAGCGCATGGCTGCCCAAATCGCTCAACAAATGGCTGCAGTAATACCCAACATTGTAGTTCAAGTCAGCAAGCCCTTACCGCAAATCCCGTCAACCAAGAAGATCAAAATGTTATTAACCCTCCCCCAAATACCACTAAATGCATCTTCAAGCATTTCAAATCCTGCGACCCTCCAAAATACGAAGGGACTGAAGGTGTCACCGCTCTCCTCCATTGGTTTGAAGAAATGGAAAACACTTTTCTAAATTGCGATTGCCCCGATGATCGCAAAGTGCGATATGCTACTGGTCGTTTACTTGGAATAGCACTTACATGGTGGAATACAGAGAAGGCGAAACGAGGTGTTGAAGATGCTATGACTTTGACTTGGGAAGAGTTGAAGGAAATCATGACAAGACGGTTTTGCCCAAGAAGCGAAATCAAGAAATTGGAGGATGAGTTCTATTCTTTGAAACAAAAGGAAGGCGACCACACCACATACAACAAGAGATTCCTTGAGTTAAATCAAATGGTTCCCAACTTGTTCACTCCTCTTTACCGTTTGATCGAGCACTACATTCGTGGTCTTCCTTCAAAAATTCAAGACTCTGTAATAAGTATCAACACCTGCAACCTTGGAAGCAGTAATGGAGTTAGCTACAGAGCTCACCGAGAACCGCATACGGAATAAAGACTTTAAGGAGGAGAAGAAGAAGGATAAAGCATCAACTGAAACCTCAAACTCCACCCAAACCGAATCCCCTTCTCAACCCATTTCTAAAAGAAAACGAGATGGGCAACTTTTCGCTGTCACCCAACGCAATCAACCAGTCTCACAAGCCGTACCCCTCCAAGCTATCCTAATCACCCAAGTAGCACCCAACTCAACTTACCCAAATAAGAAACCTTACTTTGGGCCTCACCCTCAATGCAACACCTGTTTTTATCACCATCCATCTACCTTACCTTGTCGACTATGTGCGAATTGTGGACGTTATGGTCATTTGAGCAAGGCTTGCCGCACCTCTCAGAACCAAACCTCACCCCCTGCTCAAAACATGATCCAAACATATCAACAACCCCAATACCCCATGCTTCCATATGTTCGAGCTTGTTTTAATTGTGGCGACCCTACCTACTTTAGAAACACGTGCCCTCGATTGGTTAACATCATACACGCCTAAGCTCAAGCAAACCCAGTTAACCAAGCAAATCAAGGAAACATAATCACTAGGCCACCAGCAAGAGGAAGAGTTTACAACATCAACGCCAATCCTGTTGAAGATAATGACGGCCCAAGCGAACCACCCAACTAGTTTCTTCACCCAAAATCAAAATTCAACTCCAACCGCTTAGTTTTTATGTTTTTCTTTACGTTATCTCAATTTACACGTATCTCAATTATAAATTGGAAATTTATCCAAGAATCTTAATGCGAATTACTATTTCAGTTCTGTTTTATACTCATTGATTTAACATTCATATCATCATACCTCACAAAGTATCTCAGTCTTATCATTTAAAGAAGTTGAGCTGTGTCTCACTCCCACATGGACTAACCTCTCCATCGTAACAAACAAGAGAGGTACTGTCACCATTCAAACCTATATACTATCAGAATTAGGACTCAGGCTTTGGTTGTTGTGTTTGATTATGCTCTAGAGTCACATCATAGAACCAATCATAACTTACTGATAAAACCAATGAAAATTTGACAAGAATATGGTGAATACGCCGCTGGTACTTCCTATATATAAGTATTCTTGTCAAAGGATCAGAGGCATTGTCAGGCGGTTATGAGAAGTTCCATGTAGGATTTAGTAATGTCTTGGTTGAAGTTTGTTTTATACTCACTGATTTAGCATTTATATCATCTCATCATTTAAAGAAATTGGATTGTGTTCCATTTCTACATAGACTAACCTCTCCATCGTAACAAACAAGAGAGGTACTGTCACCATTCAAACCTGTATACTATCAGAATTAGGACTCAGGCTTTGGTTGTTGTGTTTGATTATGCTCTAGAGTCACATCATAGAACCAATCATAACTTACTGATAAAACCAATGAAAATTTGACAAGAATATGGTGAATACGCCGCTGGTACTTCCTATATATAAGTATTCTTGTCAAAGGATCAGAGGCATTGTCAGGCGGTTATGAGAAGTTCCATGTAGGATTTAGTAATGTCTTGGTTGAAGTTTGTTTTATACTCACTGATTTAGCATTTATATCATCTCATCATTTAAAGAAATTGGATTGTGTTCCATTTCTACATAGACTAACCTCTCCATCGTAACAAACAAGAGAGGTACTGTCACCATTCAAACCTGTATACTATCAGAATTAGGACTCAGGCTTTGGTTGTTGTGTTTGATTATGCTCTAGAGTCACATCATAGAACCAATCATAACTTACTGATAAAACCAACGAAAATTTGACAAGAATATGGTGGATACGCCGCTGGTACTTCCTATATATAAGTATTCTTGCCAAAGGATCAGAGGCATTGTCAGACGGTTATGAGAAGTTCCATGTAGGTTTTAGTAGTAGAAGTTTTGTTTTAGGATATAACCTTATCTTTCCAAACATATCAAAACTCTTGCGCATGAAATTGTATTCAGTCAAGCAACTCTGTTTCTAAATATTCTTTACCGTAGGCAACAAAAAGCGATTCCGTAGCAGGGTATTCAACCCTTACAAGGAACGTTACCGCCTCAAAAAAAAATTTAAACTCTTACCCCCTTATAAGTATGCAATTGCCAAATTAAAACACCATCCTTTTGAGTCAAACATGCCACTACTAAAATTTCGGGACGAAATTTCTAAAAGTAGGGGATACTGTAACATCCGTAAAAAACCGGGTTAACCAAACCCGCTTCGTGTCACACCCCGACCCGCAGCGGAATAAGAGTCGGGGCATAATTGGGTTATCACCAAAGCTCATGATATTTACTAATATGTTTCATATTTATTAAAGTCAAAATTACATTCCCAAATATCCAAACATGTCCATACAATACAAAGAAAATAAACCAAACAAAACAATCCCAAACTCTATATCATTTTATTCTTCTAGTCCAATCCTAAGTGTTTCTTGCTGCAGCTGGTTCACCTGTATCATGTGTAAAAATGGGGGTTTTTGGGTCAACATAAGTTGGCGAGTGAACCTTGTTAGATAAACATTTATTATTGATTTACCTGTTAGTTTATCAATGAAAAATTGTGCATAATCATAAATGAGCAAATGTAAATAATCAAGCAGTAGCCATTGCAATCACAACTATAACATACAGTAACATATGATAGCATACATTAACATACCAACATCATACAATAAATAACATGAATGAAACTGTGCGATCAAGGCTCAATCAAACGAAGCCGATCGTATTGCATGTACTGAAATGAAAAATGTCTGTGCGATCAAGGCTCAATCAAACGGAGCCGATCGTATGTGGGCACGCCAGGTTCACGCTCATAATGTAATGGGGAACATGCTCAACGCTCATAATGTAATGGGGAGCGGGGGCCTATGAAATTGCATGTACTGAAAATAATAAATTGAATCTAACAATAACCACACAAACAGTTAAAACAAGCTGAATACACATTTGTTCATGATATGTTGTATGCACAATGATTTAAATATAATATATAGCAAGACACATGATACACCCCAAAACATGATTAAAACGGGGAATTTGTAAAGATTCACTCACATTGGGTGCGTTTGATTGGAGATGATGAGATGCGCACGAGTCGGGAGAGTTGAACAACGAGAATTACTAACCTAAATAATAATGGAAAAATATAGTAAATGAGTGAATTTTATTAAGGATTTTAATAGAATTTTTAGATATATTTTTGTGAATTTAAGGCTATTTTCTATCTTTAAAAATATTATTTTTAAGTATTTTTAATTGATTTTTAAATTAAATTAAATAAATAAAAAAAATAAAAAAAAATTGTTTATTTTTGAGTTGACCGTTGACCGTTGACCGTTGACTTGTTGACCTGTTGACCGGTTCGGTCAGTGTGCATGTATGCGCTGGGTGAGACTCGAACCCGAGACCTCCCGTACGCGTGCACGCAGCTCTACCAACTGAGCTACGTGTCTAACCCGAAATAATCTTGTTTTTAATTATATTTATATACTAATTCGATTTATTCAAAATTCTTTTATTTTAAAAAAAGATTTTAAATCATCGAACCGGTGCCGTTAACCAGACTCGAACGCGTGACGTGCGAGTTAGTGTTGCACACAGTCCACCGCTGGACTGTGTGTCTAACCTGGTTAATATTTCGGTTTTTATTATACTTAACATCTATTTGAGTTAACCCGGTTCGGTTAGAAAAATAAAACACTTTTATAATAGCGAGGGTGCGTGTATCAGGGATCGAACTCGCGTCGCGTATGAAATTTGTTTGCACACATTCCACCGCTGGACTGTGTGTCTAACCCGTTCATATTACTGATTTTGAATAAACTTATAACTTAACTATCTTCGTCTTCTTCACTCAATTTACAGTCGACGGTGTTACTAATCTGTTTCTTGCTTTTACGATTATCAATCATTCATAAGACTAAAATGAAATGGCAGAGACGGTGTTGGAAGTAAACATACCGTAGGAATGACTTATCACAGAATTTTCCGGCAATGCGTCGGCTCTGTTTTTCCGAACTTCAACTGGCGAACAAATTGATAGTTTTGATTTAGTTAACTGTGGAATTGAAGTACTAAATAAGAGTTATCAGCAGGTTTGAATGGCTATACTGTTTTACAGCGGAAGAATAGGATTTTCAGAAGTTTTCCGCGAGCAGAAATTATCCGATGACGACGTCTGAATTTGATTTCAATTGGAAGGTTTGAGTCAGAAATAGCTTAACAATCGATAGACCACGAAGGTATTGAAAAACTTACTGTTTTGATGAAGAATACGGTTTTCCGGCGACTTGCAGAATTTTTCCGGCGAGTTGATTTAAGCTTTCTGATGGACTGAATGTATGACGAAAGTGAAATGGAAAGTTTGTATGATGTTTCTGAGTCGCTAGAGGGGTCTTGATTGAAGTAATTCAGACATTGATTATTTTCGGTTATAAAAACCGATCATGATCAAAATTGAAGTTCATTCAAATCCGAATTGATTAGGATCGTCGGTTTACCGGTTTTGTTCAGTAATTCGCGAGTAATCAATCGTCTTTGGACGATTGGTGACCGATTTCGGTTATGGTTTGGCATTCAGGTTGTTTTCTGTTTGAATATAAGTTTCATTTGTTTCCTAGTGATAACAGAAAACAACAAGTGGCGGAGTGGTGATGTGTGTGTGTGTTAAGTCTTTGGATTTAAATTTCCGGCTGACCCGGGTTCGAGCCCCGGCAGCAACATTTTATTTTTATTTATTTTGTTTTCACTTTTTATCAAATATAATTTTTATAGTTTAGTTTGTTTATTAATTATGTATCATTAAAAATCAAAATAACCATAAATACACAACGTGACATTTATAACTTGATATTCGATTACAAAACGGAGCGGGTTTTGGAAACCCGTTTTTGACAAATGTTACACTTCATTTATTAACCGAACATCCAGTTAAAAATTTCGTTGCGTATTTAATGCTCAAATTAATTTTAAACGATACATAATTAATAAGTATATTAGAATATAAAATTTATATTTGAAAATTTATTAAAAATAGTGAAATAAAAATTAAATGCTGATGCCGGGTTTCGAAGCCGGGTCAGCCGGATAAGCTTAGCGACTTAACACACACACATCCAACCACTCCACCACTTGTGTTGTTTGATAACATATTGAAACAATTAATACATATAATAAAACTGGAAAATCAAACCCAGTCAACAACGCGCCCAAATCCGCAGACGCCGGAAAATCCGACGATTTCGCCAATTATCGTCGGTTACTTTTGAGTTAACGTACGTATTAACGACGCCATCGGTTATAACCGATGTCCAGTTCCACGACATCCGTCGTAACCGCCAGAGAACGGCTGACCAATGAATCGAGACTAGAAACAGACCCAATTCAACTTGATTCTTCCCTATAAATGCACACCCTAGCCTCTGGTAAACTTTTCGCTCAAAATCGCACCGATTCTCGAATCAATTTCACTCGCCGGAATTCTCTGCAAGTCGCCGGAAAACCAAGACTTTCACCAACGCGGTAAATACCTCGACTTTTTCTATTTCATTCCATTGTGAGACCAATTCTAACATCACTCCATCACCCAGAATCAACCCCAGACGACGTTGCCGGATTTTCTGTTTTCGCCGGAAAACTTCTAGAATTTCCAGAATTTCCATAAAGGAAAACTCTTTATATGGGGACCTAAACAAGAAGAAGCCTTCCAAACCCTTAAGCAAAAGCTTTGTGACGCACCTATCCTCACACTCCCCGAAGGTTACGATGACTTTGTAGTATATTGCGACGCATCAGGGCAAGGACTAGGCTGTGTATTAATGCAAAGGGGAAAAGTAATAGCCTACGCGTCTAGATAACTCAAAGTTCATGAGAAGAACTACACTACCCACGACCTGGAACTTGGAGCCGTTGTTTTCGCTCTCAAGATATGGAGACATTATCTCTACGGTACCAAGTGTGAAATATACACTGACCACAAGAGCCTCCAACATATCTTTAACCAAAAGGAGTTGAATATGAGGCAACGAAGATGGGTCGAACTTCTTAATGACTACGACTGTGAAATTCGGTATCATCCTGGCAAGGCAAATGTGGTGGCCGATGCACTCAGTCGAAAGGGTTATGCGAACTCCATTCATCTTCTATGTTCGCAAATCATAACCGACATCAAAGATCAAATCCGAGAAGCTCAACATGTTTCTATAACAGAAAACGACATACGCAATGAGCTATCTTGTGGAGCAGAACTTAAACTCGAAACAAAATCCGACGGTATTCTGTATTATCTAGATCGCATTTGGATTCCCGATCACAATAACCTTCGCGATTTCCTTATGAAAGAGGCGCACAAAACACGATACTCTGTACACCCAGGTGCTGACAAGATGTATCAAGACCTTCGATACACCTACTGGTGGCCTGGCATGAAAAAGGATATTGCTGTTTTTGTTTCCAAGTGCCTTACCTGTTCTAAAGTAAAAGCTAAACATCAAAGACCCTCAGGACTTCTAGTCCAACCTGAAATACATGTATGGAAGTGGGAAAACATAACCATGGACTTCATTACCGGGTTACCTCGCACTTCTGGTGGGTATGACACTATATGGGTAATCATTGATCGTCTTACAAAATCAGCTCACTTCATTCCGATTCGCGAGGACTTCAAGAATGAGAAATTAGCTCGTATCTACATCAGCGAAATCGTAAGCCATCATGGTGTACCGTTAAGCATTATTTCAGATCGTGATGGTCGTTTCAGTTCACGAACATGGCAAGCCGTACAAGCCGCTTTGGGTACACGATTAGACCTCAGTACCGCTTATCATCCTCAAACTGATGGACAATCTGAACGCACCATCCAAACTCTTAAAGACATGCTTCGAGCATGTGTCATAGACTTCAAAGGGAATTGGGACGCTCATCTACCATTAGTTGAATTTTCGTACAACAACAGCTATCATTCAAGTATCGGCATGGCACTTTTCGAAGCTTTATATGGTCGTAAGTGCCGATCTCCAGTATGTTGGCATGAAATTGGAGAAGCTCAAATCACCGGTCCAGAATTAATACAAGAAACAACAGACAAGATTCATCAAATTCGAAACAACCTTCTAGCGGCGCAAAGTCGTCAAAAGAGTTATGCAGACAAACGACGAAAGCCCTTGGAGTTTAACATTGGTGACAGAGTACTTTTAAAAGTATCACCGTGGAAGGGAGTGGTTCGTTTTGGCCAAAAGGCAAGCTAGCACCACGCTACGTAGGACCTTTCAAGATACTCGAAAGAGTAGGACCTGTAGCATACAAGCTTGACCTACCAGAAGAACTCAACAGAATTCATCCCACATTCCACGTATTGAACTTAAAGAAGTGCCTCGCCGATGAAAATCTCCATATTCCTCTAGAAGACATTCAAGTAGATGAATCTATGCATTTCATTGAAAGACCAGTAGAAATTATGGACTTCGGAGAGAAACGTTTAAGACGAAGCCGTATTCCAATCGTCAGGGTACGCTGGGAGTCAAAATGAGGACCTGAGTTTACTTGGGAACGTGAAGACTCAATGCGTGAGAAATACCCACATCTTTTTCTGGTTACCACTACTACCTAAATTTCGGGACGAAATTTCTAAAAGTAGGGGATACTGTAACATCCGTCGAAAAACGGGTTTTCAAAGCCCGCTTCGTTTATTAATCGAATAGTCAGTTTTAAATTTTCGTTGCTTATTTATGACTTATTTTAATTTTAAACGATACATAATTAATAAACAATTTAGAATTTATAAACTATAATTGTTAAAAAGTAAAAATAAAATAATTAAAAAGAAAAACAGGCTGCCGGGATTCGAACCCGGGTCAGCCGGATGAAGCCTAGTAATTTAACTCACACACATCCAACCACTCCGCCACTTGTGTTATTTGATGATATATCGAAACAATTAATTCATATAACAAAACTCGAAATCAAATTCCGTCAACAACGCGCCCATTTCGCAGTCGCCGGAAATCCCGACGACTTCGCCAATTATTGTCGGTTTCTATTGACTAACGGAAGTATTAATCTCAACGTCGGTTATAACCGATGTCTAATCCCACGATATCAGTCATAACCGCCGGAGGAAAGCTGACCAACGAATCAAGACAGAAATCGGACCCAATTCATCGATATTCTTTCCTATAAATACACACCCAAGCCTCTGGTAGTCTTTTCGCTCAAAATCGCACCATTTCTCAAAGCAATTTCATTCGCCGGAAATATTCTGCCATCACCGGACTTTCACCGGAAAACCGAGACTCACATCAACGCGGTAAATACCTCGACTCTTTCTGTTTCAATCCATTGTTAGACCATTACTAACATCAATCCATCACCCAGAATCAATCCCAGACGACGTTGCCGGATATTCTGTACTCGCCAGAAAATCGCTGGAATTTCCGAAATCACGCTATTAATCGGTATGATCATCTAAACCTCCTATTAATCATGGTTTAGCAACTCAATTTCACATCTAATCAATCAAAACTGTTAATTGATCCAAACAGACGGAGCTCACAAAACAGAGCCGACGAATCCTTGCCGGAGTTCTGAGAAAGACATTTGTTTCGGTACATTCTTTCCCCAAACCCTCTCTGTCCATTACATTTCAATCGCTTATAAATTTCGTTAATCGAATTAAACAAGAACAGTTGATTAATCGTTGTCTGTGTTCTTGAGCGAAGATGACGAAGTCGACTATGTTTATAAGATTAATTAAAATCAGTATAATAAACGGGTTAGACACACAGTCCAGCGGTGGACTATGTGCAAACAATGTACACACGTCTCGAGTTCGATCCCTGACCCAACCTCACTCTCTTAAATAAAAATGCCCTTTTTAAAACCGAATCGGGATAACTCACTGAATGATGTTAAGTATAATAAAAACCAGAATATTAACCAGGTTAGACACACAGTCCAGCGGTGGACTGTGTGCAACACTAAATCACAGGTCCCGGGTTCGAGACCTGTTGACGGCACCGGTTCGATACAATTAAAATCTTTTTAAAAATAAATGAATTCTGATTAACTTAAATAGTTTATAAATATAATTAAAAACAGAAATATTTCGGGTTAGACACGTAGCTCAGTTGGTAGAGCTGCGTGCACGCGTACGAGAGGTCACGGGTTCGAGTCTCACGCAGTGCAAATATATAGACGACCGAACCGGTCAACGGTAAAGTCAAAAAAGTCAACATTTTTTTATATTTTATTTATTTATTTAATTTAAAAATCAATTAAAAATACTTAAAAATAATGTTTTTAAAGTTAGAAAATAGCCTTAAACTCACAAAAATATATCCAAAAATCCTATTAAAATTGTTAATAAAATCCACTTATTTACCGTACCTTTTCGTTATTAATTAGGTTAGTTATTCCTCGTCGATCAATCCTCTAAACTCGTGCGCATTCAACATCTTCAAACGAACGCACCCAATGTGAGTGAATCTCTACCAAATCCCCGTTTTAATCACATTTTGGGGTGTATCATGTGTCGCTTATTATTTATTACATTTAAACACTTGTGCATCCATCATATCCATGATCAAATGTGTATCCAACATGTATCAATTGTTTGTGTAGTAAATGTTTAGATTTAATTTATCATTTTTAGTACATACATTATCATAGGCCGCCGCTCCCCATTACCTATGAGCGTGAGCCGTTCCCCATTACCTATGAGCGAGAACGAGGCGTTGCCAACATACGATCGGCTCCGTTTGATTGAGCCTTGATCGCACATACATCATCATAGGCTGTCCGTTCCCCATTACCTATGAGCGTGAACGTGACGTTGCCAACATATACATTATCATTCATGTTATTGTTTGTTATTGTTTGTAATGTATGCTTATTTACATTTGCTCACATATGATTATTGCACAGTTTTTCTATATCAAATACAACAAGAAATCTATAATAAATGTTTTCTAACAAGGTTCACTCGCCAACTTTTGTAGACCCAAAATCCCCCATTTTTACACATGATACAGGTGATCAAGTTGAAGCAAGAAACATGTAGGACGGCCTAGAAGAATAAACCAGTTTAGAATTTGGATTGTTTTAGTTAATTTTTCCTTTCCTTGTATTGTATGAATTTGACTTGAACATTTGAGATGTAATTTGAATTTAATAAATATGAAACATATTAGTAAATATAATGAGCTTTGGTGATAACCCAATTATGCTCCGACTCTTATTCCGCTGCGGGTCGGGGTGTGACATGTTTGCACACAGTCAACCGCTGGACTGTGTGTCTAACCCGGTTTAATATCTTGTTTTAATTAAACTTATACGTAATATTCAACTTCGTCTTCTTCATTCAAAGACACAGACAAACGATATCCGACTGTTCTGGTTTAAATCGTTCATCGAACATATAAGTGGTTGATATGCAATGGATAAAAACAGTTACGGAATCGAATGTACCGAACAGACTGTTTTTCTCAGAATTCCGGCAATGGTCGTCGGCTCTGATTTGTGAATTCCGTCTGATTGAATCAATTAACAATTTTGATCGATGAGTTGTGAAATTAAATGACTAAACAAGAGATATCAGGAGGTTTAGATGATTGTACCGATTTACAGTGTGATTTCGGAAATGTCCAGAGATTTTCCAGCGAGTGCAGAATATCCGGTAACGTCGTCTGGGACCGATTCTGGTTGAAGGATTGAAGTTAGTATAAGTCTAACAATGGATTGCAAACGAAAGAGTTGAGAATTTACCGATTTTGTGTAGGTCACGGTTTTCTGGCGAAAGTCCGGCGATAGCAGATAGTGATTCCGACGAACAGAAGTTAGAGTGAAAATGAAATTGAGGGTGTTGCAAGTGTTTCCGAGATGTGAGGCGATGATATTATCAGTGTAAATTAGGAGTAATATCATTTCGGTTTTCAATCTCGAAAATCATATGAATCGAGTTCATTGAAGACAGAATTGATTAAGAACGTGGGCTGTAATTGACACTGAATCATCGGTTACACTCAGAACTCGCGACCACACCAAAGGTTTTCTGGTTATTTGAAAGTCGTTGAGCGGTTTCAGTTCTTGGCGCAAACAGATGAATTCACGGGTGCAACTTAAGTTTTATTTGATTCATTGATTACACAAACGAGTCAAGTGGCGGAGTGGTTAAGTGTTTGTTTGATAACCTAGCTGACCCGGGTTCGAAACCCGGCAGCTTGATATTATTTTTTTTGCACTTATTTTTACTTTTTAATAATTATAAGTTTTAAATTCTAATATGTATATTAATATGTATTGCTTAAAATTAATATTAATCATAAATACGCAACGAAATTTTATAACTGATTATTCGATTAATAAACGAAGCGGGTTTTGAAACCCGTTTTTCGGCGGATGTTACAGTATCCCCTACTTTTAGAAATTTCGTCCCGAAATTTAAGTAGTGGAAACAGGAAAAAGATGCGGGTATTTTTCGCGCATTGAGTCTTCATGTTCCCAAGTAAACTCAGGTCCTCGTTTCGACTCCCAGCGTATCCTAACAATTGGAATACGACTCCGTCTTAAAAGTTTTTCTCCGAAGTCCATGATCTCTACTGGTCTTTCGGTGAAGTGCATAGATTCATCGATCTGAATATCTTCTAGGGGAATATGGAGGTTTTCATCGGCGAGGCACTTCTTTAAGTTTGATACGTGGAATGTGGGGTGAATTCTGTTGAGTTCTTCTGGTAGGTCAAGCTTGTATGCTACCGGTCGTACTCTTTCGAGTATCTTGAAAGGTCTTACGTAGCGTGGTGCTAGCTTGCCCTTCTAGCCAAAACGAACTACTCCCTTCCACGGTGATACTTTTAAAAGTACTTGATCACCAATGTTAAACTCCAAGGGCTTTCGTCGTTTGTCTGCATAACTCTTTTGACGACTTTTTGCCGCTAGAAGATTGTTTCGAATTTGATGGATCTTGTCTGTTGTTTCTTGAATCAATTCTGGACCGGTGATTTGAGCTTCCCCAATTTCGTGCCAACATACTGGAGATCGGCACTTACGACCATATAACGCTTCGAAAGGAGCCATGCCGATACTTGAGTGGTAACTATTGTTGTACGAAAATTCAACGAATGGTAGATGAGCGTCCCAATTCCCTTTGAAGTCTATGACACATGCTCGAAGCATATCTTCAAGAGTTTGGATGGTGCGTTCAGATTGTCCATCAGTTTGAGGATGATAAGCGGTACTGAGGTCTAATCGTGTACCCAAGGCGGCTTGTACGGCTTGCCATGTTCGTGAAGTGAAACGACCATCACGGTCTGAAATGATGCTTAAAGGTACACCATGACGGCTTACGATCTCGCTGATGTAGAT
This sequence comes from Scalesia atractyloides, assembly GCA_947069175.1. Lineage (NCBI taxonomy): Eukaryota > Viridiplantae > Streptophyta > Magnoliopsida > Asterales > Asteraceae > Scalesia > Scalesia atractyloides. The sequence goes on along the minus strand of CAMTDV010000017.1, from coordinate 36,139,647 downwards.
ACGAGCTAACTTCTCGTTCTTGAAGCCCTCGCGAATCGGAATGAAGTGAGCTGATTTTGTAAGACGATCAATGATTACCCATATTGTGTCATACCCACTGGAGGTGCGAGGTAACCCAGTAATGAAGTCCATGATTATGTTTTCCCACTTCCATACATGTATTCAGGTTGAGTTAGAAGTCCTGAAGGTCTTTGATGTTCAGCTTTTACTTTGGAACAGGTAAGGCACTTGGATACAAAAACAGCAATATCCTTTTTCATTCCAGGCCACCAGTAGGTGTATCGAAGGTCTTGATACATCTTGTCCGCTCCCGGGTGTACAGAGTACCATGTTTTGTGCGCCTCATTCATAAGGAAATCACGAAGGTTATTGTGATCGGGAATCCATATGCGATCTAGATAGTACAGAATACCGTCGGATTTGGTTTCGATTTTAAGTTCTGCTCCACAAGACAGCTCCTTGCGTACGACGTTTTCTGTTACTGAAACATGTTGAGCTTCTCGGATTCGATCTTTGATGTCGGTTATGATAACATAGAAGACGAATGGAGTTCACATAACCTTTTCGACTGAGCGCATCGGCCACCACGTTTGCCTTGCCAGGATGATACCGAATTTCACAGTCGTAGTCGTTAAGAAGTTCGACCCATCTTCGTTGCCTCATATTCAACTCCTTTTGGTTAAAGATATGTTGGAGGCTCTTGTGGTCAATGTATATTTCACACTTGTACCGTAGAGGTAATGTCTCCATATCTTAAGAGCGAACACAACGGCTCCAAGTTCCAGGTCGTGGGTGATGTAGTTCTTCTCATGAATTTTGAGTTGTCTAGAAGCATAAGCTATCACTTTTCCTCTTTGCATCAGTACACAGCCTAGTCCCTGCCCTGACGCGTCGCAATAAACCACGAAGTCATCACAACCTTCAGGAAGTGTGAGGATAGGTGCGTCACAGAGTTTTTGCTTTAGAGTTTGGAAGGCTTCTTCTTGTTTGGGTCCCCATATGAAAGGTTTTCCTTTATGAGTCAAAGCCGTGAGTGGTACAGCAATACGGGAGAAATTGGCAATGAAGCGGCGATAGTAACCAGCCAAACCAAGAAATGATCTTACTTCGGTAGGGGTTCGTGGCGCTTGCCATTCCTGTACTGCCTTGATTTTTGAGGGATCAACATGAATTCCCTTGTCATTAACGACGGTGTCCAAGGAATTGTACTTCCCTTAACCAGAATTCACATTTCGAAAACTTAGCGTACAACTTTTCTGTCCTTAAGAGTGTAAGGATGAATCGAAGGTGTCGTTCATGATCAGACTTAGACTTTGAGTAGATGAGGATGTCGTCGATGAAGACTATGACAAAACGGTCGAGATAGGGTTTGCAAACTCTATTCATTAGATCCATGAAAACAACTGGGGCGTTGGTTAAACCAAATGGCATGACCATGAATTCGTAATGACCATAACGAGTTCGGAAGGCGGTCTTTGGGACGTCTTCTTCATGTACTCTGAGTTGATGATAACCAGAACGTAGGTCGATTTTTTAAAAACAGGTGGCGCCTTGAAGTTGGTCTAGAAGATCATCGATGCGAGGTAATGGGTAGCGGTTCTTGACCGTTAACTTGTTGAGTTCTCTGTAGTCGATACACATGCGAAACGTTCCATCTTTCTTCTTCACAAAAAGGACAGGTGCACCCCAAGGCGATGAGCTAGGACGTATGAATCCTTTGTCAGTCAGCTCTTGCAGTTGACTGGCCAGCTCTTGCATTTCGGATGGGGCTAACCTATAAGGAGATTTTGCAATTGGTGTAGCTCCAGGTATAAGATCAATGCGGAATTCGACTTCTCTCACGGGAGGAAGTCCTGAAATGTCGTCAGGAAAAACTTGCGGAAAATCTTTTACTACTGGGATGTCTTCGAGTTTCTTCTCCTTGGTTCCCTTTTTGACGACGTGAGTTAGGAATGCGACATAATTCTTGCGGAGATATTTTCGGGCTTGAAGACAGGACATTAGTTTGAGTCCTTTCGAAGGGGTTTCTCCAAAGATTCGCAGAGTCTGACCGTTTGTAAGAGGAATGTGAATAAACTTTTCGCGGCATACAACTTCAGCACGATGTTGGCTGAGCCAGTCCATACCAATTATAATGTCGAAACTTCCCAACTTCATAGGAATGAGGTCAACTGGAAAATCGTGATCGTTTAGGGTGAGAGTACAATTGCGTATAATAGAGTTTAATGAGACCAGTTTTCCGTCAGCAACTTCTACCATTATGGATTCCATGAGTTTATCACGAGTTTGGTTGAGGATGGGTTCAAATTCTAAGGACACAAAACTCTTATCCGCGCCAGTATCAAATAACATGGATGCATAACTACCATTGATGAGAAACGTACCGTTAACCACGTTGTTGTCAGCCCTAGCTTGATTGGTGTTGATGTTGAAAGCTCTTCCCCTAGCAGGTGGAGGAGCTTGGTTAGCCTGGTTTACTGGATTTGCTTGAGCTTGGGCATGGATGATGTTCACCAAGCGTGGACAGGTGTTCCTGAAGTGGTTCGGGTCTCCACAGTTGTAACAAGCCCGCATAGGTTGCATCATGGGATAGTTGGGTTGGTAGTAGGATTGGGCTACATGTTGGGCAGGTGGTAGGAGTAAAGGTTGTTGGGCTTGACCCACTATCTGATGGTGGGTTTGGGTTGAGGGCTGATTGCGGTTCGTTCGCTGAAGTGTGCGACAGGTTTGGATGGTGTGACCTGCACGGCCACAGCCGGTGCAATGTTGGCAGGGATGTTCGGGAAGGTGATGGTATTGGCAACGGTTTCATTTTGGGTATGGGCCGGAGTATGGCTTTTTATATGGTGCAGCTGAGGGGGCAACTTGGGTGATGGGTGCAGCAGTGATAGGGGGGTTTGTTTGTGTGACAGCAAAGTTTCTGCTGTTTCGTTTCCTCTTACCAGCAAACTTTGAGGAAGAGATGGAATGGTTTGAAGTTTGGCCCTCAATGGGGGCTTTCTTTTTCTCATCCTTAAATTTGCCGTTTCGGATGCGATTCTCGGTAAGCTCGGTAGCTAGTTCCATAGCAGCTTCAAGTGTTGCAGGCGAAGTGCTTAGAACTGAGTCTTGAATTTTCGAGGGGATGCCTCGAATATAGTGTTCGACTAAGCGGTATACTGGGGTGAACAAGTGGGGATCATTTGGTTCAACTCTAGAAACCTTTTGTTGTAGGAAGTATGATCTCCTTCCTTTTGCTTTAACGAGTGGAATTCATCCTCTAACTTGGACAGAAGCGTCTCATCATGATTTCCCTTAACTCCTCCCATGTTAAGGCCATTGCATCTTCGATTCCTCTCTTACCTTTTTCTGTATTCCACCAGGTAAGAGCTACTCCAAACAGTCTCCCGGTTGCGTAACGTACCTTGCGATCCTCGGGACAATCGCAATTGAGGAAGGTTTTTTCCATTTCCTCAAACCAGTGGAGGAGAGCAGTGACACCTTCGGTCCCTTCATATTTCGGGGGATCGCAAGACTTGAAGTGTTTGTAAGAGCACTTTTTGGAGGGAGGGTTGTAGACGTTCTGGTCTTCTTGATTGGGAGGGTTGATGGGATTTGCGGCGAGAGCTTGTTGGACTTGAATTACGATGTCAGGAAGCACCGCGGCCATTTGTTTTGCGATTTGGGTGGCCAAGCGTTCGTTTAACCTTCCTGACTTTCTACCCCCACGTTCCTGCCTAGCCGACATCTACAGGAACATACATAAGAAGATTGTGAGTTTAAGGAGTCTTTTTATGTGTCATGTGTCGTCAAATGAATAAAAATAACATAATTATCAATAATGCAACTACTTCCATAGGATGTCTTGGGTTTGCTCATGTTTGGGCCTCCAATGTCCCCCATACCATCGCCTGTATAGTCATGTGGGCCCCCATGACTATTGGCTTAGTAGGATTCACATTGGTGTTGGCGGTTTACCACTCGCATCACCCGAATGAAAACCATGAAATATGTTTGCGAGATGTATGGTAGGAGGGTGTCCAGGTATAGACACAATGACAACTCAAAATGGGGTTAGCTCACACGACGTTTGGTATAGCATGCTTTGGCCTAATAGGTCCTTCGTACTCTCATCGTTAGTCCCCAGGTAGGCAAACTGGTCCTTTATTTTGGATTTATACGAATGCTAAGCCTAGACAGGACGTTCCGACTACCGGTACTCGTACCCTTACAGTTACTACATGCCCGTCATGAGAACTCACTTTGATGTGATTTGAAAATACAAAAATCGTTGCAAAAATCATAGGAATCGTGAGGTGTGTGCTCTCATGGATATGGTATGTTATGAGGATATGATTCATGATAAGCATTGTATAATAATATGTACTTATGAACATGCTTGCATAACATTGAATGTAACAATAAACACAAAGCATATAAACATCATGAATTTTGCTTGTAACACATAAACAATTTAAAATTTTTTTAATCACTATAGTATAGGCTCTAAGGGTCTAATAACCTATCATATATCCCTATAGTCATGGCTCTGATACCAATCTGTCACACCCCGACCCGCAGCGGAATAAGAGTCGGGGCATAATTGGGTTATCACCAAAGCTCATGATGTTTACTAATATGTTTCATATTTATTTAAATTCAAATTACAACTTAAATGTTCAAACCATACTCATACAATACAAGGAAATGAAAACTAAATAAAACAATCCAAAGCCTAAACTGATTTATTCTTCTAGGCCGTCCTATGTGTTTCTTGCTTCAACTGGATCACCTGTATCATGTGTAAAAATGGGGAATTTTGGGTCAACAAAAGTTGGCGAGTGAACCTTGTTAAAAACATTTGTTATTGATTTCATGTTGTATTTAATATGGAAAAATTGTGCAATAATCATATGTGAGCAAACGTATATAAACAAACAAACACAAATCACCTTGAATGAGTATATGACATGAATGATAATGTATATGTTGGCAACGTCACGTTCCGCTCATAGGTAATGGGGAACGGACGAGCCTATGATGATGTATGTGAGATCAAGGCTCAATCAAACGGAGCCGATCGAAATGAGGCACCTGTACTCAACCCGTCTCCCACGGGGAGCTGTTGGGCCTTATGAAATGTATGTACTGAAAATGATAACTTTAAACTAAACATAATCCACACAACAACTGATACATATTGGATACACATTTGATCATGGATATGATGGATGCACAAGTGTTTAAATATAATAAATAATTAAGCGACACATGATACACCCCAAAATGTGATTAAAACGGGGAATTGGTATAGATTCACTCACATTAGGTGCGTTCTGTTGATGTTGATGGATGCGCACGAGTTTTGGAATTTGATCGACGAGGAAAACTATCCTAAAAATAATCACGAAATAGTTTGGTAAATAAATGGATTCTTAGGTTTATTTTTGTGAGTTTAAGGACTTTTTCTAACTTTAAAAATATTATTTTTAAGTATTTTTAATTGATTTTTAAATTAGATAAATAAATAAAAAGAATAAAATTTTTTGACTTTTTGACCGTTGACCAGTCCGTTGACCGTTGACCGGGCGGACTGTGAGTAATGTGTGCGCTGAGTAAGGTTCGAACCCGGGACCTCTCGTACGCGTGCACGCAGCTCTACCAACTGAGCTACGTGTCTAACCCGAAATATTCTATGTTTTAATTATATATATATACTAATTAAATGTTAATTTATTTGGTTTATATTAAAAGGATTTAAAATGGTCGAACCGGTTGCAGGGACCCGGATCGAACTCGGGTCCTTCGGTTTGTAAGCGCACAGCCCAACCAGTTGGGTTGTGTGTCTTATCTATTTAACGTACTATTTATATTAATCTTATAAACATACTGGGACTTGATTTGATTCTGTTTTAAAAAAATTGGTTTTAATTCGGAAAGTCGGTGCGTTTGTAAGGTTCGAACTCGTGACGTGCGCTATGTGTTTGCACACAGTCCACCGCTGGACTGTGTGTCTAACCCGGTTTAATATCTTGTTTTAATTAAACTTATACATAATATTCAACTTCGTCTTCTTCATTCAAAGACACAGACAAACGATATCCGACTGTTCTGGTTTAAATCGTTCGTCGAACATATAAGTGGTTGATATGCAATGGATAAAAAGAGTTACGGAATCGAATGTACCGAACAGACTGTTTTTCTCAGAATTCCGGCAATGGTCGTCGGCTCTGATTTGTGAATTCCGTCTGATTGAATCAATTAACAATTTTGATCGATGAGTTGTGAAATTACATGACTAAACAAGAGATATCAGGAGGTTTAGATGATTGTACCGATTTACATTGTGATTTCGGAAATGTCCAGAGATTTTTCGGCGAGTGCAGAATATCCGGTAACGTCGTTTGGGACTGATTCTGGTTGAAGGATTGAAGTTAGTATAAGTCTAACAATGGATTGCAAACGAAAGAGTTGAGAATTTACAGATTTTGTGTAGGTCTCGGTTTTCTGGCGAAAGTCCGGCGATAGCAGATAGTGATTTCGACGAACAGAAGTTAGAGTGAAAATGAAATGGAGGGTGTTGCAAGTGTTTCCGAGATGTGAGGCGATGATATTATCAGTGTAAATTAGGAGTAATATCATTTCGGTTTTCAATCTCGAAAATCATATGAAGCGAGTTCATTGAAGACAGAATTGATTAAGAACGTGGGCTGTAATTGACATTGAATCATCGGTTACACTCAGAACTCGCGACCACACCAAAGGTTTTCTGGTTATTTGAAAGCCGTTGAGCGGTTTCAGTTCTTGGCGCAAACAGATGAATTCACGGGTGCAACTTAAGTTTTATTTGATTCATTGATTACACAAACGAGTCAAGTGGCGGAGTGGTTAAGTGTTTGTTTGATAAACTAGCTGACCCGGGTTCGAAACCCGGCAGCTTGATATTATTTTTTTTGCACTTATTTTTACTTTTTAATAATTATAATTTTTAAATTCTAATATGTTTATTAAATATGTATTGCTTAAAATTAATATTAATCATAAATACGTAACGAAATTTTATAACTGATTATTCGATTAATAAACGAAGCGGGTTTTGAAACCCGTTTTTCGGCGGATGTTACAAATCAACCCGCAACATGTATTAAAATATATCAACAAAAGTTGGCGAGTATACAAGTTTGTTACATAGCATAATATAGAATAAAATTGTTTAAAGTCTCATATCCAACATGAATCATGATATGCAAGTTTACTAGCATGCTGAAACGGGTGTTCTATATGTTCAAACTCAAGAATCCAACGCATTAAAATAGCTTATCCCAATAGAGTAGCGGGAGGTTAATATGTTTAACTTAACAATACCCAAAGTTTCATGGGCGGTGCGTTAATCCTATAGCGCTATAATTGTTAAGGTAGGCTAGCAAAGTTAATGAGCATATATCGACACAAAAGTTTACATAACATACAAGTCTAACAAGCATCAAGTAGTTTCATGTTAAGCATGGATAAAGATTAAAATAGTTTAAGTGTCGTGTGATTTTGTATAATGTACATGTTGCACCCAAAGTGTAAAAAGGAAAAAGGGAACGAGTATGCTCAAAGTTTTGCAAGCTTATCCGACTTGAATTCTAAGAGTGTTTGGTAGATTATCTTGGAGCACGTTGTCCTTCTACAAGAAGAAACAAAGGCGTATGAGTATAGGAAATTAGCGGAATATTATAGATTCGGAATTAAAATGACGTAAAAATAGTATTATGAAGTAATCATCTCGTACTCATAGCGCTTGTTCTTGACACTATAGAAAACCTCAAGGGTTTTGATGTGTTTTTATGGGTTCAAGACCCATTAGAATCGTGACAAGCGTATGGTCTTAAGGTGATGTAACTAGTGTCTTAACAAATAACTAATAAGCTACTATTAAGTCTTTGTTACTTATTTTATACTTAGGTTATACATATAATACATATAATTCAAGCATGAGGTAGGAGAACAAGTCTCCATTTAGGTACCTCTAGTGTCATGGATTTCATATAGGAGGTAGGAAGAACAAGCTCCCGTTTAGGTACCGCGGATGTTCACCACTACACTTGTGTTAAAAACATAAGGAGGGTCATGAACTAGTTACAAGAATTAACAACTAACTAATAAAACACCAAGTAGTGTGTGGATTCAAGATGGGTAGCCAAAGCTAGACCAAAACACCACACATGCACAAGTTAAACTTGGACGCTACTTGTGAGTGTAAACCCAAATTAAAAACAGAAAGTTTGTGAGGTTTTCACCTCTAATTTGACATGTCTCAACCTTGTTTTTAAGCCTAACCAACCACATATAGTGTTGTAAGCATTAGGACATAGGTTTGAGATGAGTTGAACTCAAGTTAAACAAGTTTTATAAAAGTTTGAAGAATATAAATCAAAACAGTCCACTTTGGAGCCTTTTTCGTGACATTCCAAGACCTGATTTTCCATGGAAACCATTGGAGGTGTGCACAATGTCAAACCAAGCAAGTGGGAAACAGAATGGAGTGTTTTCGTTGAGAAACGAGTGAGTTACACTCACTTCAGTGAAGAAGAGTAATTCTGCTCGAACTTCTGATTAGCAGCCAAGTAAGAACTGATTTGAGAGTGTAATGAGGATGTTGTAAAGTGAAAAAAACTTGAAAGAGGTGTGGGATTTGTAGGGAAGTGTTTAGGGTTGAGTTAGGTGACTATTTAATGCAAGAGACATGTTTAAAAACCCAAATAAACAACAAAATCCCGCCCAAAGACAAGTTGTCCACGTTTCTGCGCGCTGAATTGTCCCTGGGAACGAAAGCTTAAACTTTTTTAGTTCCGGATTCTCACAGATGTGGTTGCCTTGGCGGGTTAGTTGAGGCGATGCTTGTTTAACCGAGTGACCCGGATTCGAATCCTGTGGTCATCAGTTTTGTTTACTTTTTAGTTTTAAAGATATAACACTTTTAATTATATACGCAAATAGCCCCTGTAAGTTTAAAATTCAGCAAATTACTCAAATAACCCTTGACTTTAACTAACTAATTTATGTTTATGTTGCTTTTAAAAAAAACTACTTTACAATTAAACTAACTAGGTTAGTTTGTATTTAAAATCTAACGAGACTAACTAGATTATAAATAAAAAATAATAAATAAACTAATAACCACATTCATAACGAATTAAAGATAAAAGATTTTTCAACGAATAACCAATCCGTGAAACTTTCGAGTTTCAAGAATTAGGATTATTTTAAGAGTTTTAATTAGTTTAGCGAGCATCAAGTTTCATTGTGTAATACCGAACCAAGAGTCTTGGATAATATATCGCTCAAACTTGAATTTTGATTATCAGTTGCACATAAGACTAATTATGAATACACAAATATGATTAAAATAGCTTCGTTCTCATTACGATCAATAGTTTCGAATTACAAATGAAACGAAAGAAGATTACAAAGAGAGTACAATGTTTCTAAAAAATAGAAATACAAAGGATGCTTTCCAAGAATGGAAAGTACGAAAAAGCCGGGCGTTATACGGTGCGTTCATAAAAATAAGCACGTAATAAAATAGTTACAGCATGTTGTAGCGGTGTCAAAACGTAAAGTGACTCGAATTTATAGCGATTAATGAAATCATATTATATTTTACTGGACATGTTTCCGAACAAAATGTACGTCGAAACGTAGACCATTAGAACACCTACATAAAAATAAGCATGAAAACGTATTATAATTTACCCGACTTATTTATAGAAAAAAATTACATCAAAATGTAGACCAACAAATGTACATAATAATAAGCATAATGAATATATTATATTTGACCCAATTTATTACCGGGAAAAATTTACATCTAAACATAAATCAATTTAAATTTAAGAAACACGTACATAAAAATTAACACGTAAAATTTGATTAAAAATTTTTAAAAAAATTAAGAGGTTGGAATTGTCAACGCTGAAAGTTAAAGGAGTAAAACTTTAAAGAAAAATAATAAAAAAGAAAAAAGAAAAAGTCAAAAAGCTAAAAAGAAACAGAAAAAATAATAATAAATAAAGCTACTGAACATATTCTTTGAAATTATACGATATATATAATATAAAAGGACACTTTTAAAATTTTGATGGAAGATTTTAAACCTAACAATTAGTTATTCTCTCTAATAAAACATTTTATATTACTTATGTCTAAATTTTTGCTAAGCATAACGAAATGTATCATACATATCCACACATATCACAATTACATATATCATACACAAACCTCTCTAATAAAACATTTTATATTATACGTACAAATTTTTCCTACACATAACGAAATGTATCTTACATATCCTGCACATATTAAAATATAGTTTACATATATCATACACAAACCGAAACTTTATTCTACACCTTATCCTATACATCACATGATTGATAATATATGGTTAAAATTCCAAAAAAAAAAAATTATTTGATGTAACTGATAAAACTTTTGTAGTTTTTTTTAAATGGTTACTATAAAAAATCTTATTTGTAATTCCAAATTTTGTAAAAAAAACTACAAAGGTTATTATTTTATTTAGATACTTAAAAGTGGAGTTGACTTCACTAATGTACATACTCTTATACCCTTCTAATATAATTAAATAATAATTAAAAAGTAAAATTTGATTGTTATATATTGTTTTTACTCTTACATATTTTTATTCTTCTCATTTGAACATTCGACTATATAATATATAGGGGTGTCCATGCGACACGACGGGGAAAATAAACACTAGTAATCACATAACATGTTAACTCATTATTATTATTATTATTGTTATTATTATTTTTATTATTATTATTATTATTATTTGAATTTACAAAAGTTATAACAGTACCACCATAATTAAACTAAAAATAAAATTCTCATTTTAATATGGTAAATTAAAAAAATATTAACGTATGAAAACGTTATGATCGTTTAAACATCATATGAGAAGTTGGTTTAAAAGTCAACTATATGTTTTAAAGAATTGTACCATATGTTTTAAAAGGTGTAAAAACTTAAACTTTTCAAATTATGTTAAATTAGATTTTTTCATCCTTATATGTATTATAATATAGTATATACAGTGTCCAAATGAGAACGATTTTATTGGAGTTAGACATGGTCACTTAGTTCGTAGCCTTTCATTTTAGAATGCGGTCTTTATTTGAAGATTATATTTTCTTAAATATTTTTTCTAACAGGCGAGACTTTTAAAAACAAAGAGATACCCAAAGTTGCTTTTTGTAGTTAGATATAATTACATTTTTATAACTCAAAAAACAAAGAGATATTCTAAGTTGCTTTTTATAGTTATATATAATTACATTTTTATCTCATGCGAAAACATCCATTCGGTGAATACAACTAAAACACTAACACTTTATATAAGCACATTGATATTTTGTATTTAACATAAAACACGTGCTCACAAGTAATGTATCCACATGCGAATACATTACTAAGAGCAATACTAGATTATTATTGAATATATTTATTAATCGGTAAATACACTATTAAAAGTTATAATTTAATGCATACATTATATGTTTGTATACATATATTCACTAGTGAATCTAGGGTTTTCAAGAGCCGAGCTGAGACGAGCTAGGCCAAGCTCGGGCTCGGCTCGATTATAAACCGAGCTGGCTCGGCTCGACTCGGATTTGAAACCGAGCTGAAAATCAAAGCTCGGGCTCGGCTTGGTTTTACACCGAGCTAGCTCGGCTCGGCTTGGTTTGGCTCGATTTTAAAAATAAAAATTAATATAGAGCTCTAAAAATTAAGTACTCTAAACTATTATTCAATACTTCAAAATAACATATCCAAAATAAGTTCAACCTAATAGATCACAACCCAAAATCAAGTTAAACAAAAACAAAATAAGTTTTAAACTTCGACGAAATACATTATTAGTTCATTAGCATAGTAATAAGCATTTCAATAAGTCATAGATATCAAATAACAAACTTAAATACATGTAAATAATAATTAGTTTTTTGTAATATATTGTAATGTATAGAAAATAAAATATATTATAAGTAAAATAATCCTAACTAAACCGAGCCGAGCTAACAAACGAGCCAAACCGAGCTAACCGGCTCGTTCGAGCCAAGCCGAGCTGGCTCGGCTCACTTTCAAACCGAGCTATACCGAGCGAGCTTCGAGCTTTTTGAACAGCCCTAAGTGAATCAAATTAGGACGTGGTGTTTTAATATGTATAATTACGAAAATGTCACCACGGTAAAAAGTTTTACCAAGTTAATATGATGTTCATTTTTTTTCATTGCTCTTGAATTTTAGTAGTTCTTACTTTTTCATATCTCATATATATATATATATAGGGTAAGGTTCCTGTAAAAAAGACCCTTATCATGAGAAGTGTAAGAAGGCATAGGAAATAACATGTAGACATCATGTTTTGAACTTAGCCATGATATTTTAGGTTGTTTTCGCAAGAAAAACACTAAACATAACAATGTAAAACAAAATACAATGTATTATAGGCGTGCAATTTAAAAAACACTATTTAACACTTAAAACACACTACTTAACGTTCTTTGCATGGTGTTTTAAGTTTTAAGCCAAGAATTCATTTGTATCTTAAATTGCTATGTTTGATGTTTTTCTTACCAAAACAACCCAAAACATCATGCCTAAGTCCAAAACTTGATGTCTACATGTCAATTCCTATGCCTTCTCACACTTCTCACGAAAAGTGTCTTTTTTACAGGATCCTAAACATATATATATATATATATATATATATATAGGATCCGGTTCAAGAGAAAACCACCTCTAGTTGCGAGAACCATGAGAACTCCTCCCATCCAATATAATTTTAACACATTACTTATATTCAAATTAAATCAAAAGGACAATATAGTCTTTTACTATTTATGTCATATCATTTCTCTCTCGTCTTTTTTAAAAGTCACATCATTTTTCTTTCTTTCTTTTTCTCTCCCCCTTTTCTATTACAATAGAATATTCTTCTTTTTTCTCATATTTTCTTTTTTTTATTTTTACATTTACAAAAGAAAATAGAGATTCAAAAAAAATATATATTTGATTCATTGTATTCAGTATATAAAAAAAGTTTTTCGTAAGAAGACTTTTCGAAAAAAAGTTTTTCGTAAAAAAACTTGTCCGTAAAAAAAACTTCGTAAAAAAGAGGGTGTAAAAAACGGCGCGCAAAAACGAAGCGTAGAAACAGGGCGTATAAAAACGGCGTGTAAAAAACAGGCGTAAAAACGGAGCGTATGAAAATGACGCGTAAAAAAACCGGGCGTAAGAAAGCTGGATGTAAAAAACAGCGCGTAAATAAAAGGGGGCGTAAAAAACGGCGCGTAAAAAACTTGACGTAAAAAAGGGCATGTAAAAATGTTTTTTTGTAAAAAGATCTTGAAAAAAATTGTTTTTTGGTTAAAAAATCTGATTTTAAAATGTTTTTAATAAAAATCTGATTTTAATAAAAAAAATTAATATAATAAGACAAAAAAGTAATAAAAAACAATAAATACAAAAAGACAAAAAAAACAAATTTACTAAACTACCTTTTAACATTAAAATATTAAAAACATAATAAGACAAAAAAGATTTAATTTTAGTTTTAATTACTTTCTATCTCATCTATTTATCTCTAAAGATTCAATGATTAGAAAGTGGTTTTCACGATTCTCTCAACTAGATATAATTCTCTCAACTATATATATATATATATATATATAAAAGAATCGGTTCTTGTACGATGTCATTTATTTGTACCGAAGCACTTGCGAAGCAACACATTTAGACAAGGGCTATGAGTCCATATAATCATACAACATACGTATATAATTATGCAACATTGTAATTAATATTAATATTTACACAACATATGCACCATAATTCCACAACATGTATCAATAGTTATCAACTACTTTTAAGTAATTATACTTTTATGAAAAATAATAAAATTTCTTGACTTTATATTATAACATTTTTATACACGATTATGAGAAAAATACTCGGATAGTCCCTGGGTTTACTCTATTTTCATCTTTAGTCCCTAACTTTCTAAAATTACAGCAATATTCCCAAACTTTTGCAATTTCGTTCCCGGATAATCCCTAACGTGGATGGAAGTTAGTTTTTGTTGTTAAGTGGGTGTGAAATGACCTAAATACCCTTATCATTAAATAACAAATAAATTAAACATTAAAGATTAAAATATACATGTGGGACCCACCCCACCTTTTCCCTCTTTTCTTGAGCGGGACAGGTCTTCATCACAGCCATCCTCTCCACCTACCTCCACCATACAACCACCATACCACCACATCAATCCAACTACATCCATCCTAAATCTCATAATAAATACTCAAATAAATGTAAATAGTCTAATCCCACACCACTTAATCTGCCCAATTCTCTCCAAATCTGGTGACCCTTGCAACTGACATCATTATTGAACCACCGCACCCCACCCTTCGCTCGAACCAATGCCACCACGTTATTCCGGCGACCACCACACCCGCCGCCACCTCGTTATTCTGGAGAAAAATCCCACCTGTTCACTTCTAACCACCCCACCCTTCACTTCGAACCACTGCACGATCACCCTTTTCTCCTCTCTATTCTCAAACACCTGCCGCAGGTTGCCAGTGATTTGTCAGAGATATTTGCATGTTGTCGGCGATTTGCAAACTATAGCCGGAGATATTTGCAGATTGTACAATGATGGTGGTTTGTTTGTGATTTATGATAATGGATGTGGTTAAATACAGGTTGCCGGTGACAATGACGGTGGTGGTGTTTGTCATTTGGGTGGTGGTTAAACATGTTTATAGAGAAAGGGAGAAAAGGGTGATGGATGGGGTGGGGTGGTGGGTCCCATATGTATTTATCATTATCTTTTGATGTTTAATTTATTAATTTTTTAATGATAAGGGTATTTAGGTCATTTCACACATACTTAACACCAAAAACGAATTCTTATCCACGTCAGGGATTATTCGTGAATGAAATTGCAAAAGTTAGAGACTATAGCTGTAATTTAGAAAGTTAGAGACTCAAGGTGAAAAATGGGCAAAACACAGGGACTAAACGAGCATTTTTCTCCATAATAAAATAGATAAAAGTTATCTAAAGCTCTATTTTTCTCTAATACATGTTATCACTAAATAATACCATCCTTATGTGGAGTTTGGGTTAAATAACAAGCCTAAGTATGAAACATAGAAGAAATCATGGAGTATTTTTATTTGAAATATAGTTGGCAATGAGGATTATAGATTTGAAATAACATCCGCCAAAATCTCGGGTCTCATTTGCACATTTGTAAAGTATAAGGAAATTACTTGTAATTAAGCCAAAGTTCAAGTATAGGGTTAAAAGTGAAAATATGAAGAAACAAATTTAACATCTAGTCACAAACCACGACACTAGAAAAATATGTTGTGGTGTGCCAATTCAAACTAGAAAAACCACAAACTTCAAATAGGCATATTTTGGAATAGGAAATAAGTTACGAGAGCCATATATGAAACTGGGGTGTCCTGACAAGTAGAATGTCAAAGGGGGCTTAGTGGACCGTTACCCCAAGCTCAGAAGTTCGATATGGTCCAGAAATCTACACGTGTTTGAAAATTAACACATGTCCGATAAGTGTTTAACCCTAGGTGGTAGCGGACTGCCACCACTTTGCCTAGCAGTTCGCCACCGACATTGACGAAGTATATAAGTGGGAGTTTATATTTTCATTTGACATTAGAAAATTCTTGTTTTCTATATTCATTTACCACACACCCACACCCATGTTACCGTTGTTTCTTCGCCCCAAAGTAACGTGTAGAAACATTGTTTTCAAGTTCTGAAGTTAGAAACGATGTTGAAGTACTAACTAATGAGCAATGTGGTGTTTGAAGTTATAAGCTATCACTTAGCTAAGTTAATCAAGGTGAATACTTCTAACTATTTCAAAACTTGAAAATGATCTATTCTTTGGAAATAGTATGAAGATGTACTATACACGTTTAATGCATAAAATAATCTACAAATAAGGATTTAGGCCATAAGTTCACGTATAGTTTGATCAATTTGAATGGGTGCTACAAATGAAAGGCCATAATAGGGCTGGCACGAACTCAGCTATAGGAAAAGACATAAAATTGGGTGGAAACCTAGTAGTAGACAATGTCTAGATTATTGTTATGATCATAACTAAATGGCTTTAGTACTACTATTCACGCTTAAAATGTTTTGTCTGTTAACGTTATTCACTAGCTTCTTGTTGATGTGTCATTTCATTTTAAAAGCAAATTTCAGGTAATCGAGATTAAATTAGATACATGGGTAGTTGCTGAAAGGGTGTTGACTCCTTATACACAATAAAACCTTGTAGCTACTTTTTGAGATACTACAAGGGTAAATGTTGAAGGGATTCTGACATCTTAGGTACGATAAAACCTTATGGAAGTATTTTGTACGATTGTCTAAAGACATAATATATTAATGTTGTTTTATGAAAGCTTATTATATAATGAATAAAAATGGTGTCTAAACCCTTTTTTTATGAAATATATATTTAATTCATGAGTTGTTATTCAAAAATATAGATGAACGTTTTTTTCGCCACACATTATTCAAAACAGGTATCAACTGATGGTCGCATGCTCTGGATGTCGGAAACCGATGTGTGACAGGTTGGTATCAGAGTGATAGGCTTTAGAGAATTATATACTTGATTAGTATTTAGGCTTCAACCCCGATTAAGTTATGACAACAACTGATAAGATAGGTGAGTACAAATGATTGTATTAAAAAATTATAAGCAAAAAAAGAAAAAAAAAAACTATGGTTACTTCATTGATTATCACCTGCTTTTTTCATGTATTTTGAGTTGTGCTTCTGTTCCTATTCCTAAGACTACATAAGAGATTGTATCACTTTATGCCATCCTACATGGTGTCAATCAAATTGCTTGAAACGATGACATCGCACTTAATTAAGATTTGGGAGTTGGTCCATTACTTTCTAGAAAAAATCAAATGCAAAATTCATTTGATTTTCTCTAGAAGTGGGCTCTTATGCTATTCATGATCGCCTAACGGCATGCATTATTGCTGAAGGATATGCCCAGATTTTTTTGTCTGGATTACAATGTTACAATTTTCATGTTTCCAAAATGAATACTATCTAACTTGTATTTTTTTAATTATATGTAATTGGCCAATTCATCAACTTTATATAAAAATGTTTTCCTTCGTAGTGAAGAAGAAGACACATGGAACGACATCATGGATTTGTTTCTTAAAGGGAGTTGAGATAAGTTTGCGAAAAGTCTCTTTATGGACCTAAATGGTATTCCAATGCTTAGTTTGCTAAATTTAGTACGGCGATGAAAGAATATCGCACAAAACATAAAGAGCTAAAACGTTCATTTTTTCATCAACATTGTGGGCCATACTGCACCGACTAGGTGGTATATGTTGATAATATAGTACTCATCTAGAATGATCTTATTGGCATCCAACAA
This sequence comes from Scalesia atractyloides, assembly GCA_947069175.1. Classification (NCBI taxonomy): domain Eukaryota; kingdom Viridiplantae; phylum Streptophyta; class Magnoliopsida; order Asterales; family Asteraceae; genus Scalesia; species Scalesia atractyloides. Next base: position 36,122,132 of record CAMTDV010000017.1, on the reverse strand, counting down.
CTAAAGGATCATATATTCAAACATTTCCAATCTTAGGAAATGGAAAGACTTGTTTATTTTCTTGGCATTGAAGTTATGCAATCAAAATATGGGTTTTTACTATCTTAACAGAAGAACGAAATGTGTATCCTTAAGGAAGCAAGATTATTATATTGCATAAAAGTAAACACTCTAAAGAATCTTAGTATTAAACCGCTAGCCAGTCAGGGGAGCTTCTAAGTGATCAAGGGGAATATCAAAGGTAGTCGAATTATTTCATAGTAACTCGATCAAATATTTCATTTGTTGTGAGTATTATTAGTCATTTGAATTCTCCTTGTGACTGAAAATCCCCATGAATTATAAATTACATCAAAGGAGCCTTAGAAGAGGGTTATTATAAAAGATCAAGGTCATATAGAGGTTCAATGTTATTCGAATGTAAATGATGATGCATGGTCAATTCAATTTTATTCGAATGTAGATTATGACAAAGTCCTTTTAGTCAGCATAGAACTTCTGGATTTACATATATGCCTAGAGATCGTCTATGTACCATCTATCTCGATGCAAATTCATATATAGTTTATGAAGATTCTAAATAATTATGAACATTATATATGCCTAGAAATTATAGGTGTTGGTCCCCTCTTATCACCACTAAACCATCTATATTGGTAAATTCTTTTGGACATGATTTTAGAGAGAGAAAGACATGTGAATAAAATATATAACTTGAATATAGTAAGATCACGGAGAGACTAAAAAATTTAAAAAATAGACGACTATCAAAATTTAAGTGTCAAAATTACGTAATTAACATTTTAGTTAGAAAAAAAAATGAAAGAGAAATTTTTTGATTGATTAATATATGGTATAAATATAATCTATAATAATAGTTGACAAAAGTATATTTTATTTTAATATATGTGGAGATTGGTGGTGATATAGTCGTGGAAGTTTCAACTTTCCTTGAAATTTTGACATGTATTTTTCGTACATGTTACACAACCTTTTAGGGGTTGTCACATATTTGTCTTCATGTTTATTTTATATCATATCCACTCTTCTATGTGACAATATCAAAATCTATTTTCTTGTATAATATGTGATAGTTACTATACAAAAAGATCGACACACCCTTTTTGTCATGTTCGATGAATCCCATATTCTGATAATAACTTATATTCTGATAATAACTTAGATAACTAAAAACAGGACCATTTGATTGAAACGTCTAAGCATAGATTATATAAATCGAACCATCGATAAAACTATTAGACAATTGGACGTAAGTGTTTTGATTCTCTTTTCGATAATATATAAACTAAATTAGAAATTAAAAGGATTATATTTATGTTACTTTTTAATTCATGATATTATCTTCTGCATTAAAAAAATAGATGTAGCAAAAGTAAATTCTATAGACAAGGCATATTGACTTGGGATGGACGATGCATAAGAAAAGTAGAAGCAATGAGTGATTATAAAAACACTACTTGTCTATTAATTTATTTAATTAGCAACTAATCCCTTCAATGATGCCAAGGGTTAGTTATAAAAACACGGAAGTTTTCTTGTTTCTTTTTAACAATACACGTATCATATGTCATGCTATTTATTCTTTGTTCTTTTACGTAAAATCAAAGACATTTGAAAGGATATGTTGATAAAGTCTTGTGGCCAAAGCCAACACTGATTTATATGCATTACAATAGTCGATTCCACACCTTGTAGAGTGTATAACTAGATCCAATGGTAAGTTGAGACATATTGGACTTAGACATAATCAAGTCAATTAGTTAATCATTGGCGAGGTAACTATTGTTACCTTCTTCGGCCATGTATTGTGGGTTAATTAAATCCACTGTCGCATACCCGTTAACTATGTGCTGTAGGTTAACTAAACTCCCAATACCAATAACTAAAAATAAAAAGGTGGTGTGTGATTGGTTCCAGCATCCATGGGCCCCATGTAGGGCTGAGCATGTTACGATTCTGAATCGTCAGAACCAGGGAACCAAACCGGAGCCGCCAGATCCGAACCGTATTGTTGTATTTTGGGTCCAGTTCCGGTTCTTAAGTTTGGGAGAAAACGGTTCCCGGTTCGGTTCCGGTTTTAACTGACGATTCCATTTAAAGAACCGATAGAACCGGTTTGGGTTTATACTTTAAATTATATATTCAAAAACCCTATTAGTTTATTTAAACTTTAGATGTTATATTTAAAAATATGTTTATAGTATTAAAGAATACATAAATAGTTTTGACATAATGTATGAATGAAGTTTTTGTGATGGTTAACTAAAAAGCTTTTTAGTTAAGTTAACTTTTTTTATATATATATTTAATACTTACATTTCATAGTTTAAAACATTTTTATTGTTGCTAGTTTTACTTTGTTTGGTTTGAATTTTGGATGTTGCAACTCCTTATATGTTTTAAACGGTTTATTGTTTTAATTGTTTTAGGATTTAATTGACAACCGGTTCCGGCAAGAACCGTTTAAGCGAGAACCGTTAAACTCGGTTCCGAACCGAACCGGAACCGTTAGAATACAGTTCAGTTCCAGTTGTTATATTTGGTATTAAACGGTTCCGGTTCAATTCTGAACCGTTGCACAGCCCTAGCCCCATGGGTTAACTAATTCATAATTTTATTCCCATTCACGGCCGCTATTAACTAGCCGTGTGGGTAACCGTCGCCAACATCCTATTTGTCATCGTTTGTAGGATGCTAGTGAACCCACAATACCTAGTCTTACTATTAAGTAAAAACTTAGCAGGTTCTTTTAAAAAAGGATCACCAAGCTAGAAACCTAATTTAGAGCACTCGAAATAGAAATGACTCAAACCCACACATAAATAATCACTGGTGATAGCACCTGGTCCTAATGCTTGATATTTTACTAAGTCTTATAATCAAGTAGAAGTACATCATCTATAATATTTATGATACAAGCCCTCGAAGACACATAAGGTTGTGGAGGTTAACTTCTTTTCAATTACAAAACATATACAAGCCCACGAAGACACATAAGGTTGTGCAGGTTAACTTCTTTTCAATTACAAAACATATTGTGTTTGATTGTTTTAATTATGGGTACACTCTTGATAACGTACATCCGTCTAAATGTGCAAAGTCTGACCCATGGCTTACTAAGTGAATGAGATTTGTGTGAGAAATCTATTTACAATATAAAGGAAATGGTCCAATGGTATTATTTCAATCATTCTTACTCTAGTTATTCTTGACCATTTCGATACGTGAAGGTTCAAAGTGCAATATTCGATCTTGAATTATGCATAACATCCCATTGACTTTGACTTTGAGATATGGTTAGGCCTTGTTTTAGAAAGGGATAAGGAAATATAACTTGGATGTAAAAGTTGTTAATTTATGAGGTATATTTGAGTTTTTTTTCCAAATAGGTGTAATAGAAAAAGTATTTATCAAAATGGGTGATTTGAAAAATATTTATTAAAATAAGTGTTTTCTTTATTTTTAACTAATCTATTATAAATCTTTTTTTTTAACTCAATCAACCTATTATTGCTTTTAATACTTCTTTTTTCCATTCAACTCATTGTTTTTTACACATATATAACTTATCGTAACTTTTTTTAACTTTTATGATCAAAAACCATGTTAAACAAATTGAATTTTTTGAGAAATACATCTCATATTGGCTTTTAGATGATAATACATTTACTATTTTGTATGTGTACATGATTATCACGTCAATACTCTTGCATTTTAAATTATCAACTTTTTCAAAAGTCACGAACAACATTTTTTTTTTCATTTCGTAAATGAACTAACATGAACACATGTTTCGTGAACGTTTGTTTACGTTTGTTCATGTAAATTTGTTTAAGTTGGTTCATTTACCTTTATTTATGTTCGCTTGTGTAGGTTCATTTGGAGGATCAAGTTACCTACTTCCTTGTTTGTTAACACACTACCAAGTGTGGAATCCTTGTTAGCATGCAAACTAAAGCAAAGCAATGTAAAAGCAAACACAATGTACCCAAAAGATTCACTATCTTTAGATTAATTTGAAGAGAATGATTTTCCTCATACACACAGTGTTATACTCTCTAAGGACTCTCTTACTAAACTGTGAGGAATAAGTCTGTATTTATAGGCCCAACACCTCTGCAGGTTACGAAGAACCATGCAGAAACAACTGCAGTCCCACGAAGAACTGGTTCTTCGTGGGTCATCACTACGAACAACACATTACCACGAAGAATGGTTCTTCGTGGCTATCCAAGACAACGAACAATCGGCTGTTTGTGAAACAGCTAACCCACGAAGAATATGGATTCTTCGCAGGGAACCTATACACAGACATATACCAACAGACAACAAGATACAACATACAAACAAACTAACAGCTGCACACTAGCAGACTGTTTTACAACGTAAACAACATAAACGTCATGCTAAGTCAAGATAGGAGGATATCTTGACTTGGCCGACTCGACCAAAACATTACATACACATAAACAAAGACCGTACAGACTACCGAAAGCTAAGCACAAGCTACAAACACAAAACTGTACCAACAAACTCCCCCTTATCTATAGCTTGGTCTTCGGTCTTCATTCCTTGTTCGCCTCGGTCCACGAGCTCCCCGCGTGAATGCCTCGGTAGAGGCAGAAACAAGCAACACGTTGGAATAACAACGCTTGGTACGCGTCCTTGTCTTCATAGAACATATCGTGCAGGAGAAGCGTCTTGATGTCACGAGCGGTCATGTTCACGATCCACATTGGATCAAGCATCCGAAAATTTTCTTTCTCATCCTTGAACACTATCACTGCCTCATGTGTATCTGAGTCATAACACCAAAGTTTCATGTTGCCCAAAAAGTCTTGTTGCATGGGCATGAGCGGAACTTTCTCCAACATCTTCACGGGCTTGTATACAAGTCGATACCGAGCCATGTTGGTGTCGGGGTCCAAAGTATATTTGATCTGCTCATACATTGGAAACTGAGGCTTGTACAAATCATCCTTCCAACCCCGTTGTCTTTCAAGCTTTATCTTCCTTGCGAACAATGATGCACCTTCATAGTTTGACCTGTTTATCAAGGTTAGCTTTGCTAGCGCTGCAACATCATAGAAAGGCAAAGTTAGGATGCTAAGCAAGGAGTTAAAGTATTGGATCCCGTTCTCTCGCTTCACCGCCATGCAGTCAATATCTTTCACGAACATCCAGCTAAGAATCTTTCCATGCGAGTGATCCTTGTGATACTTGAAATAATCTACTTGAGCGGGTGGAGGAGCTAGCTTCTTCGACTTAGCCAGAAATTGCTTTCTCCATTCTTCAAAGGAATCGGCTGGAGTGTCAGAGGTATCACGACCTTTGAGTTTTTCATCTATATCGTCCATATTCTCCCAAAGCCAATCTTTATCAAATGGAGTGAACTCAGCCCCATCTTCTCGAACATACTTCGACTTTCCCACATCTCCTTCAAACACAATTTCATCTATACCATCTAAATTCACAACATCCCGGTCGCTTGAAATAGCATCAATGGTAGCATCATCTACCATTTCCATTTCCTTCAAAGCTAAAATCTGTTCCTTCGAGAGTTCAGACATAAACTCTCCTTCTTCCAACTCATCAAGAGACACTGTAGGACATACCTTGAGTGCCAAGTCCTCAGATCTCTGAGCTACATCCTCACCAGCCTTTGAGCTTTCACCAACAACATCATGCAAACTCTCAACTAGGACCATCTGAAGATCCATATTCTCCAACGCCTCTTCAACGCTACCTGAACCAGCAGAACCAGCAACGACTTGAACTAAAATCGAAGCACCAACTGGGGTTGAAATAGAACCTTCTGGTTGAGCAGACGAAGCAGTCATCAGGATTTCCAGGATCTTCACTATCATGATCTCTTTTTTGAAGAATTTCCTGTGTCTTGCATCTATCAGCCCACAAAATGTTAACCCATTTTCTGGTAACTTCATAGCTGCTATTCATCTGTTTTACATTCTCAGCTATGGTTTTGTTTCTCGAGTCGTACCGGTTGGTTATCTCAGTGTACTTCCCAGATAGCTTCTCACCTGAACGTAGTAACTCAGTGCTTCGTTCTTTCATTCTGTTCATCTCAATTCCACGAGCATTATCAGCTGCACGCATCTGTAGCAGCTGAGCAGCTCGCTCCTCATCTGCAGCTCGTAGGTATGATTTCAGCCTGTTGTTTCCTAACAGTCTCATTCAACGTGTTAATCTCCATCTGGTGTTTAACGGTGATGTTGCGCGTCGAAGACATGAAATCCATATGTCGATTTACTTGAGCTGTTGTTGCTTGAAGCTGTGAGAACAGAAAGTTTACTTTCTCACCATCGTTCATACGCTCAATCGTGTCTCAAGTGATTCTGAGCTTTGTTTTCGAGGTCTTTCACGAGCGGCTTGAGTAGCAGAGGGTGTTGTAAACTGTGGAAGGGGTTGATGTGCACTGACTAATACAGTTGCTGTCTCAGTTCCAGTGGACCGACCAGGAGAAGCTACCAAGGCTTCTGTCTCCTCGGCAGTGAAGACTTCTTCTAGTACTGGTTCGGATGTGGGATCAGGTTGTGCAGTAGATTCTGGTTGAGCTGATGATGTCCCAATTGTTTTTCTACTCTTTTTCTTTCTTCAAAGGGCAGTTTGCTTCTTTCGTGCCTTCTCCGATTCGGTATCAGATGGAACATACTCTGGATCGTCTTCAACTCTAATCCTTCTAACTTGCCGAACACCACGATCGTCAATGTAGTGCTCATACCCAGCCTCAGGAGGATTATCCTCCTCTTCTTCACTTGCTTCACCTTCCGGTTGTTTCCCTGAATCACCACCGGTTGGTGCTGCACCACTATCACCACCATCACCACCATCATCACCATCACCATTATCATCATCATCATCATCTCTATCTTTCCTTTTCTTCCCAAACCTATCTTCCATCATCTTTTTCAAAGTAGGTTCCTCGTTGTCAGAGTCACTATTGTCATGACACCATTTGTCATTTTCCGGCTCACATTAGTGCCGCTTCCTAAAAATCCAAACAACTTTCTAGGAGGCATACTCTCTTTATGACTTAGTTGCATATCCTTTGAAAACCTTTAACGAATGTAGTTGCATATCATCAATCTTGAGAGTAACATTAGCAACTTTTGGAAGATCTGGATGCTGAACATTCATTACCATTTGTAAAAAGCGTGGATACATCCAAAACTTGCTTCCCACAGTCGTACCACCAGTCCTAGTCAGATTTTCCTTCATGTTCGCCAAGATGTACTTTGAAATACTAAACGTTTGTTTAGCGCCAAAGCAACCATCATGCCAACTGAATCAGGATTGGCCATATCGTATCCACTTCTAGGATTGCTTAAACACTGAATCAACACATGTAAAAGAAACTTGTATCGAAGTGGTAGACCAGACTTGTTCACCTGGTTTCCAAGAATATCCCCTCTAAATTTCATACGTAACAAACATCCTCGCTGACATTTAATAGGCACTAAAAATGGAGCGTCTGGATCATCATTTAATTGTAACACGTTGCTTAGAATCTCAGTCTTAACAACACGTCTACATCGTTCACCTTCCCGCGAACGCCTTATTTGCCATCAATATCAACTGCTTCGGCCGTATCCCAAAATTCCTTGATCAAGGCTCGGTATACCAGCGTCTTGTGAGTGATAGCATAGCTAATTCGTGAGTCCTGCAACCATTTCATAATGCCATCATATTCAGCTACCTTGTTTTCCAGATCCAAATAAGCAATCATGTTATGTCGAGATTCCGACATAATCTCAACCTCCGTCTTGTCTTCTTTCTTAGTAGCGGGTTTGCGAGCTTTCGGTGCCATTCTGCACAAGACATACCCAAAATGTGAAGAAAGATAGGTTAAAGTTGAAGACATACTCATAACATACTAACTGTGAGTTTTGTGTGTCCACTGTGAACCTAAGGCATTCCAACGAACAACCTTAGTTCACTGTGCAACTCCCCTGTGTCCACGAAGAACATCCAACGAAGAACACTGGTGTGGATGAAGAAACGTAACCAACCAGCGAACAACTAAGGTCAACGAAGAATGGGTTCTTCATTGACTTCAGTTCTTTGTTGGTTTCCAGTTTCAACGAACAATCAGAAGTCCTACGAACCATCAAGGTCAATGAAGAAAGGGTTCTTCGTTGACTCCAGTCCTTCGTATGCCCAGTACCCAGTGAACAACCATGGTCAACGAAGAAAGGATTCTTCATTGACTCTGGTTCTTTGCCGCAAGTTTCTTCGCTGAATAGTTGTTCGTAGATTTGAATGTCACAGTTAATATTGTCAGAGACAAACACCCATATGGTTAAAAATCCCTGACAGGGAAAACCCCCAGTTCATTTACTTTTCAACCGACATTCTTTGTCAAAAACTCAAAACCCAGTTCATGTAAAAACCCATATACCCAAGCATCATGTTCATTTTAATCCGAAAAATACATACATCTCCATGACTTACAAAAACACCACACGATTTGGTTCAAGCAAAAACATGGATTAAACACATCAGAAAAACACATTCAGTCATGAAGAACACGGGTTTTAAGGAAAAGTTTTGATATGATCCATTTTAGTCTTTGTCAAAGTCTTATTTGCGTGTTTGAACCGAAACATTTATGTAGTATTCTACCTTAAATCGATTAATAGATTAACACACACAAATGAGATGTTGAAAGTAGATGAAAGGTTTCTTCTTGATGAAGAAGACAATGAACAGTTGTGTAAGGTTTAGAGAGAAAAAGGTGAATGGTGAAAAGTGGGTTTGTTGAAAGTGATAAGATTTTCACCGCCACACCTTCCTTTTATAACCTGTACTTCCACGAAGAACTCCAGCGTCGACGGACAACTAGCCTGCTCGACGAAGAACAATTCTTCGTCGAGGGCTTCTACGAAGAACCCTAAGTGGGCCGACGAACAACCAGTTACTGAGCTTAACACTTAGGCCCAACTCTTTTCAACGAAGAACTATATTCTTCGTCGATATGAACTTTCGTTGACTGGTTCTTTGTTGAACCAGGTTCTTTGCAGACTACCAGTTGAGATTAGTTCTTCGCAGATCACCAGTACCAACTTATGAAGTATTTTAAACATAACAGATTTTGAACATTTTTGGTTTTATCAAAATGCGCATAGTGACCTTTATGAAGTTGTGTAGTTTAAGCAAGGTTGATTTTAGGACTTCACCGGTAGAGACCATTCGAGTTTCAATATCGACTAAACGAAAATTAATGGTAAGACTAAAAACTATTAAAATAAACAAACTACGCTAACGAACTACGACCTACACTGTACACTACTTTAAGCATCTTTTGCGAGTTTCAAGGTAAGAGAATCATACCAGCTTACGGTTGGTTAAGCACGATTTTCTAAATTCATTTTAATTTGAATAAGTATTTTACCTCGATTACCGATATTGTTGTCCACCTAAACTCAGTTTATCAGATGTAATCACGTTTAAGAGCTATGATTTAATGTATATTTATACTTACTAGCCGGTGTTCATCCACTTCACGACACATTTCCGTATCAAGATATGCACGAGAATAAATCTTATCGGTGATTATACCGCTTATCATCTGTTTTTTGACGTATATAGATGTGAGATACTCACTGATTATTGGTTGAAAACAAGCTCTATGTGATAAAAATCACTTATTGATGAGGAATTTGATTTTCAGATGCATGCAAGGAACAGAAGCAAGTCCGTGAACAGGTTAGTACTTTCGTACGGACAAAGAGACGAACTTCACTTCAGCATATAACTGTGATATATTATCACTAATTCATTTGGTGGATGTGATATGTTTATCACTTATTGATGGTCGTATCCAATATTTACACGTATGTATGGTATAATGGAAGGTCTTGACTTGCGTCCCCGTTATTTTTCGGTAAAAGATTCAACCATGATACACAGATGATAGACAAGCATAAAGACCGCATATCTCAAAACCTCGGCATACTATCAAACGAAATTTCGGTACCAAGACTATATGCCAATGAATGGTTCCCACCTGGCTTTCAGTTCATTATATTTATATCAACCTGCACGTTTTAATCTGATTGTGAGTCTACCAATACATCGTCAGTAAAGCTTATCATTTTTGTTTTGCATTTTGACCGCACTTGACTAACCACCGGTGTATCATCATCTTCTCTTATCTTTCCAAGAAATTCATTTTGGTTTTTCAATTTTCTATTGTTTTTGTATTTTTCTGGGTTTCTCCCCCTTAAATGCAGAAAGTAAATAAACGAAAAACATATTTTTGTATTTTTTGAGTATTTCTCATGTTTTTGTATTTTCTTGTAATTTTCTCCCCCTAAAATGCAAAAAGTAAATAAACCTTAAAATCTTTTTGTATTTTTTTGTAAGAAAATATTTACAGAAATGGTTAGTCGATGATGATTTACTCAGGTTTCACTTTGATGCCATTTATCAAAAGAAAATAATCAAATCGATATTTATCAAAAACTTTTGTAAACAAGTCGGCACGTTGGTAATCAGTGTGAATCTTAACAACATCGATAAGTTTCTTTTCATAACAATCTCGTATGAAATGATACTTAATCTCGATGTGTTTTGTTTTCGAGTGCTGTATAGGATCACGGGTTATCTGTAAAGCAGCTTCATTATCAACATGAATAGGAGTAGTTAGAAATTCAATACCGTAGTCCCGCATCTGCTGTTGTATCCAAAGAACCTGGGAACAGCAACTAGAAACTGCAATATACTCAGCTTCACAAGTTGAAGTAGCAACACAGGTCTGCTTCTTGCACTGCCACGTGACTAAATGGTGTCCAAGAAACTGACATCCCGTCTGGACAACCCTTCAGATAACCAAAAATCCTCTTTACAACTATGAAGTGAGAAGACTTTGGATTTGATTGATAACGAGCAAGCAGACACGTTGGATACATAATGTCAGGTCTTGATGCAGTGAGATACATGAGGGATCCAATCATTGCACGATAAAGAGATGGATACATACTATCACCCGACCCCTCAGGAGTAATCCCATGATTCTGAGCCAATGGAGTTCCACCAAGCTTTGAATCTTCCATCTGGAATCGCTTGAGAATATCCCCGACGTAGTTGGTATGATGAATAAAGATCCCTTCCTTAGATTGATGTACCTGCAAACCTAAAAAGAAATTCATTTCTCCCATCACGCTCATCTCGAATTTCTCTTGCATCACCCGCTCGAACTCTTTGCACATATCATCGTTTGTTAATGTCATCCACATACACTTGCACTAACAATAAATCCTCACCCTTTTCTTTAATGAATAGAGTGCAGTCGATCAAACCTCTTCGAAAACCATTCTTGAGAAGATATGAAGACAGAGTCGAATACCAAGCCCTCGGAGCTTGATGAAGACCATACAACGCCCTTTTCAGAAGCCAAACTTTGTCAGGATGCATCGGATCTTCAAAACCAGGCGGTTGCTCTACATATACTTCTTCCTCGACCACACCATGAAGAAATGCACTTTTAACATCCATCTGGTACACAGTCTGTCACACCCCTAATTTCCACGTATAACCCGGTGGCCCGGTTGGGGAATATCGTGACGTAAGTTGATATCATCATTACCATACAATACAATATAACACAGCGGAAGTCTGGATAATTACTATTACAAAAGTTTGAATGTTCAAAGTTCAAAATAATAAATACGACGCTTGTAACTAGATCCACAGGCGGATCGAAAATGTGAATATAAAAGGAAATTTAATAGACTAAGGCCTTCTAAGCAAGGGTTGCAATTCCTCTTAAGCTTCGCCTGAGCACTTCCAGCCTAATTACGTATACTTGTCACCTGAGCTTAGTCTTTTGAAAATACGTCAGTTTTCACTGATAAATACATTTAACCGACTCATTTTGATAACATTTCGAAAACATTTAATGTACGCAATGGTACTTAGTTTCAATAAATAACTTGGGACAATTACTTTTCATGTTATCAGTTTTACATGCTAATAATACTTTTAGAGCACGAAAACGATGTCGGGATCATGATTAATCGACACACCACTTTAACACCTTTAATAGGTGCACCCCTAATGGGTCATAATTTAATTTTAGCATCTGACAGGTGTATGCCTACACCCCGTGCTTAGGTCGTGGCCATTTGCAATTAAATGAGCCGTGGATATCCAGGACACGGTCGTTTTAACCCCCAAATGTTTAATATTAAGCAATACGAATTAAAATAGATTATTTGAATTCCCAACTCATTGGTCTTCGATCCCATATCCAACTATGCGGTATTAGTATACCATATCCCAAGCCCGTATAAGGGAAATAGTTAAAGTATTTACCTGGTTTGCAAAATCTTTAGTAATAAGAAAATAAGCAAAGCACAGCCATAATCAAAATAAACTAGCTTGGAGACAATCTACCAAAAGTCTCTAGTCTGGAATAGATGGTATTATTAACCGATTAGATAGCTAGCGGGTCTTTATTTAGTCATTTACTTAGACCGGCTAGCTTTAAAATAAAGATAACGTTACGAAACGCTAGATTATGCGATGACCGGAAAAGAATGCATTTTGGACCCGACAAGTACTAGGACTTGTATAATATGGGTTACCATTCTACATTCTGGAATTTGAGAATATTTTGATATAGTTAAACCCGTTTCGGTTAAATTGCATAACTAGTCTTGTAGGCTTGACCGCACGCATATAAGCTAAACTGGGTAACCGGATGAGTCTTATACAAGTTCCATATGCCATTAAGTTTAAAATATGTTATTATAACAGTAGGTTATTAATATGTTGACCCGTTATGGATTCAAAAGCAAACTATGCCATAAAAAGGCAATTTGGTCATTTTAAAATGTAATAAACGAGCTTATAAGTAAACTGATGATAATAACATAAGCATTCTGTAAAAAATACTTATTTTATGATGTTATATCAGTAGGACATCAAATATATGCATGGTTTATAGTTTAAGATCAAACTATGTCCCGAAAGGGCACTTGGATCATTTTACGCATAACTTGATAACTTATTTGGGAGTCTGAGTTTGGGACATGTACCTACTGTTAATAAGTTGAAAATATGTTTTGAAATCAGTAGGTATCAAGCCTTAATGCTCTAACATGGTTTTAAACCACATTATGCGTCGAAATGGCGATTAAGTCGCTAAATGACGATTTAAACGGTATTTAAGTAAAACTGTTGTTGTGACCAGGTTTGAATGACCAAAATATGTTAAGATATATACTATATCAGTAAGTATAATGTTGGTGCATAATGTCTATGTCTTAGTCTTATATCGAGTTTGTATTGTATAGAGCTAGATAGGCTAGGTTAAGAAGTATTTATGAAGTGTCTTAGCCAAATTTGCCCATGTGATAACATGTCCAGGCATGTTCGGCCGAACTTGCATAGGCAAGTTCGAGCGAACTTGCACATTTTGGGCCGAACTTGATGTCTTATAAATACCTAGCTTGTGTGTCTCATTTGTAACTTTGGCATTGTAGAGGCGATGCTCTGTCAGTCTGTAATCTGAACGTTTAATCAATGAAACTGACGATTAACTGATTAATTCTTGTCTATTGGTAACACGATGTAATATTTCCGCTATTATGGACGTTAGATATCAAATTTAGGTTCCTAAGCATCGAGGATCGGTCTTACAAGTGGTATCAGAGCTAGAACAGCCTGATTTGATAGTATCAAGACAAGAACACTTCTATTTCTACTCCATTCTTCTTTTTTCTTAACTTTTGATCACAGAATGAAGAATTCATGGTCAAAATCTTTTGAATTTTGAATATATCATGTAAAATACAACAAAGATAAACCCTTGAAAGATTGGAGACCAAATTCAACCGAATTCATGTCGAAATTTTGAAAAATCCATGTTTTTGAAAATTTTCTGGAACGAACTTGTTGGCCATGTTCGGCCGAACTTGCACTTAAACATCACTTTTTAAGTGATTTTTTTAGTAAGTTCACCCGAACTTAGGTGATTTTTTAGGAAATTTTAGTCAAGTTCGCTCGAAGATACTGAATTTTCATCAATTTTACATCAAGTTCGACCGAACTTGTGTAAAATCAAGAAAGTTTTAAGTAAGTTCGCCCGAACTTGCTTGAATTTCATCGAAATTGTGGTGACAAGTTCGCTCGAAGATCTATTTGATTGGTGTATTAAGTTCGACCGAAGATAAAAGAAAATTTTCAAACAAAATCTAACGAGTTCGACCGAACTTGTTAGAAAATTCAAGAATTCTTCATTTGTTGAAACAAGTTCGACCTAACTTGTAGTAGGACTAACTGTTTTCAAAGTTTTTGAAAAATTTTCAGCATACACGTTTCGTGATTCATAATGGAAGATCAACTAATAGCTTATATGTCCGGAGCTAGTTCATCAAACGCCAACGTGATCAATCAAGTCAATCTTGATAACGAAATGGGAACGACCGTCAAACCGCCCAAGCTGATGAGCATGGATGAATACGAAGCATGGAAAGAGAAATTTACCTACTGGGTTCAAGCCATGCACTTTGCTGGCTGGGTGTCAATCGAAAGAGGCTATACTATTCCGGTAGATGAACATCAACAAGTTCTTGAGAAGTACAACTACTCGACAGTTCAGAGAGACGAATACATTGCAGAGAAAAAGATGATCAGTCTCATCCAACAGTCTGTCAAAGAAGATATTCTGATCTTGCTACCAGAGTATACTACAGCAAGAGAGCTTTGGTTGTCGTTACAGAAGAAATACCAAGGCAGTGCTGAAATTATCAAAAGCAAGAAGGCTCTCATTCTGAAAGAGTTCAATATCTTCAGCATGTTAAAGAATGAGACCATTAAGCAAATGATTGAGCATTTCTGTCATCTCAAAGTGCAAATGCGAAGACACGGTCTTGAGAAGACGGAACAAGAATATATTGACAAACTTGCTGACGCACTACCAGAGGGCGAATGGATTACGTATTTGATGGTTCTGAAGAATAGTGATAAGTGGGATTTCTTCAAGTTGTCAACCTTTATCGATAAACTCGAAGGCCAAGAAATGGAGCTTCTGAAGATAGCGAAGTCAAAAAATGCTAATGTTGTTCAAGACATTGGTTTGTACTACAAAACCGGAATGCAAGATAACATTTCGAGTCCAAAAATTGGAACTGCTTTTAGTGCAAA
Source organism: Scalesia atractyloides (assembly GCA_947069175.1). Classification (NCBI taxonomy): domain Eukaryota; kingdom Viridiplantae; phylum Streptophyta; class Magnoliopsida; order Asterales; family Asteraceae; genus Scalesia; species Scalesia atractyloides. The sequence continues at coordinate 36,106,940 of CAMTDV010000017.1, read as the reverse complement.
CATGAATGCTTCTCCACAGAACCAGAATCATTCACAGCCTCAGTATAACCAAAGTCCACAAAGTTCTTACTCGAGCACTGGTTCAAATTCAACATTCCAAAGTCAAGCAAATCAGAACCGACAGCAAAGTTCTGATCCGAATGTTTACAAATGCAACATCGCAGTGAACTTGAAAAATGTTGTTTCAGAAGAAGTTGCAAAACAACATATGTCACTACTCGCTACCGTCTTAGAATCTTATGAATGTCTTGTTGCCAGTAAGATCGGAAACCCCGAGATGACTGCAGAAGATTATGACCAAATTGACGAGGAAGAACTCAAACTAATGGACATCAAATGGTCCTTAGCTTCGATCATCAGGAGAGTGACAAAGTTCGTTGCACTCACAGGCCGTGACATAGGAAACTCCAACAACAAATTGGGTTTTGACAAATCCAAAGTCACGTGTTTTAGATGTCGACAGAAGGGATATTTTAAAAGAGAGTGTAAGAACACCGAGGCAACAGGAAATGAAAGTCCTTTCGGAGGAGGGAATGAATATTACAAGAAGGCACTTCAATATAAACCGTTCCCCAAGAAAACTCGGATTTAGATCCAAGAAAAGCCAAACAGTAGTACCACAGAGAAAGCCATGGTTGCATCTACAGAAGATGACGGTTTTGACTGGAACTCTTATATTGGGAAAAAGACCGGATTTGCTTTGATGGAAGAGATAGTTGAAGATAATTCTGCAGAGGAGGCAGCGGCAGCAGCAGAAGCAGCAGCTTTTGAACAAGCTATTCTGGAACAATATTTGCATCAACAACAGGAAGAAGAGGAATATATCCATATGCAGAGACAAGGAATTTTATCCTCTAATTGTTGTGACAGTTTTGCAGGTCACTTTGATGGAAGCACGAAAGAACAAGTGGTTGAGGAGGAAAAGATTGATGAAGTGATCATTAATATCACTCAAGAAATGAAAGTCGAAGACCTCAAGGACATGGCAGATAAAGCTTTAATGGCGAATCTAAACAAGGTAGGTCCAGAGGTAAAGGTTATCGAGAAAGAAGTTGTCAAAGTACAAGTTGTAGAGGTTGAGAAACTTGTACAAAATGTACTAAACCTTGTGTCGAATGTGCCGGAAAATCAAAGATCATCACTGAAAACAATGTGCATAACGATTTGTTGAAATATGATTATCGCACAATGAAAGAAGCGTATGACAAAATGAAAAATGATTATGGCAGACTTGACAGAAATAACACCGAACAACATGATAATATAAGAATGTTGAGTGGTACAGTAATGGATAAACAAAGAGCAATTAACATTTATATCAACACCATTGCTGAAATCAAACAACAACTTCAAGATATGACAATTGAAACTGAAAGAGTTCGACAATTGTTAAGAAGTTATACCACTAACGCGTATGTTATCGATCACATTCTTCCAACAATCTCATCGGAAGAAAAACCTAAAAAGAAAGCGGCCAAAGAATATAGCAATGTTCCTCCACCCTTCGCGAAAAATACTGTGTTAAATCGGCAGACGGGATGGACAAGGCACTCAATGTTGAATTACTTTCTGAAAAGAAAGAGTTGCCAGAGAACATTGATATAGTCTATGCTAAATCTGATGATGATAACAACACTGTGGTTAACAAAGTGGTTGAAAATGTTTTAAATGATTCTGATGATGGCAGCTTCAAAAGTGCCAACTCGAGTTCAAAGAATTCTGATTCACAATCTGAAAATGACGATATGTCGTCAGAATATGGTCTAAGTGACGATCCTAATATTGTAATTTACAAAATTAAGGATTCGGATAGACTATACTTTGATGATAGCTTCCCGATTCAGAATGTGAAAGAAGAATTGCTTTATAAATTCTTTAAACTCGTGGAAGTCACATCAGAGAAATTGGTAATCAATGAACAAAAATTCTATTCCAAACCTAAAAGAAACAATTACCAAAGAAACGATGGTGATCATCCGGAAAACCGGAGAGCGGGGTTGGGTTTAGAAGAAGAAACTGATGAATCTGTAAAGAAACCGTCACCATTTCATGAAACAAAAACATGAAGTTTGTATATGGGACGAATACAGTTCATGAGGAGAATTTGATTGGTAAGCAGTCAAATGATGAGTTCAAGAAGGAGAAAGAAATTCGAGATAAAGCCAAGGTTACAAGTGGTGCCAAAACCTCTAGTAGGGAAAAACCACCGGTTAAAGGCCATCCACTTGATAATCGGACATGTTTCAAGTGCAATGAAATTGGTCATATGGCACGACATTGTCCGAAATCAAAACCGGCTTATCCTCGAAGAAGAGATTCTAATGTTGTAAACCAAAGCAACCAGTGTTTGTAAAACCTGTAAAGATTTTGAAACGAAATGAATCAAAACCAGAAGTTAAACCAAAGTCTGAAAAGATTTTAGAAAATTCCATTTTCAAAAAAGGTGAATCTTCTAGGCCTAATGAAAACAAGTTTTACATCAAAAAGGCTAATATCAAATCTCAAACCTGGATTGCCAAGAAAAGGTCAACAACATCTGGTGTTGTTAAGTCTGAGCTAGTAAAGACTGACAACACAAAAGAATCAAAGACTGAAATCACTAAGTCTGAGCAGGTAAAGACTAGTGAGAATGTGAAAGAAATTAAAACAGAAATCAAGATCGATAATGTCAAATCTATAAAAGATAATAAAAAAGTGAAATTTTCAAACATTAACATTGTTGAAACAGATGATGAATTTGAGTTTGATGATGTTGATGAGTTTGAATACGCTTTTGTTGATGGTTATCCTGTAAAACCCAAGACCAAGAAGGCTTGGGTAGAGCTTTTTACCTAAATTCTGAATTTTGTAGGGGCTCCAAAGATCCATACTTTCAAAGTGGATTTTGGATAGTGGAGCATCCAGGCACAAGACGGGAATAAAGGCATTGCTATTCAACATTAAAGCTATCAATGGTGGATATGTTGGATTTGCATGAAATCAAGGTGGAAGGATAGTCGCCGAGGGAAAACTCTCCAATAGCGTAGTTTCATTTGATCGCGTGAACTATATTGCAGAACTTGAGAACAATCTTCTGAGTATATCGCAGATTTGTGACAAGAAGTTTACAGTTCATTTCAACGACAGGGAGTGTATTATCTTGAATCCGGATTCAAAATTCCAGATGAGTGGATTTTGATGCGAGCACTGCGAGAGAATGATTTATATGTTCTTGATATGGGTGTTGCTACCACTTCATCACAATCAGCACAATGCTTTGTATCAAAGGCTACTGAAAAAGATTCTATTCTTTGGTATCGCAAGATGGGGCATATTCATTTGCGAAAAATGAATTTCTTGGTTCATAATGATCTTGTAGAAGGCGTAAATATTCGAAGTTTTTAGATGTCTGATCATTGCTTGGAATGCAAGAAGGGAAAGCAGATCAAGAAATCGCATCCGAAGAAAATTCTAAACTCAATCAAGCTGCCATTAGAACGTCTCCACATGGATTTATTTGGTCCTGTAAATGTTCGAAGCATATCAGGAGACTTATATTGCTTGGCCATGATGACTATTGGAGATATTCGTGGGTATTCTTTCAAGAATCAAAAGACGAAACGTTCGAGAACTTGGTTATTCTATTCAAGAAACTCGAGAACATTTATCATCTGCCGGTCAGACGAATTAGAAGTGACAACGGCACATAGTTTAAGAATAACAAAATGAAGGAATTCTGCAACGCAAAAGGGATTCTGCACGAGTTTAGTGCTCCCTATACTCCACAGCAAAACGGAGTTGCTGAACGGAAGAATTGAACTTTGATTGAAACTGCGAGAACCATGCTTGTAGATTCTAAACTTCCAATCAGCTTCTGGAGTGAAGCAGTTGTTGCGGCTTGCTACACGCTAAACAGGGTTCTCACTGTCAAACCAACTAAGAAAACATGTTTTGAGATGATAAACCGACGGAAGCCAAATTTGAAATTCTTAGAACCATTCGGTACTCCATGTACCGTAATAGACCAAGATGGCAAATTCGGAGCTAAATCTCTCAAAGGTTTCTTTGTCGGATATGCGAGTCCGTTGAGAAGAGTATATGTTCCTTCATTGCGAAAGGTTATTGAAGCACAGCACGTGGATTGTTCAACTACACGGATCCTGTTCAAAGGAAAGGTGACGTGTGGCTGTTTAACTATCAAGACCTTTGGAAGTCATTTGACTTGCCCAAAGAACCAACTGAATAAGAAATTGCAGCATTATATTATCTTCACCAGTCAGTGAATCAAGAGCAAATTGTTCGACCAATTGTGGTTAATTAACCCACGTTGGATCCATCTTCTTCTGGCGCAAGTTCAAACAATAGTGGTGTTCCGGCTGAAAATGTTTCTGAAACATTATCATCACCCACTACTCTTCCGACGAATGCCTCTACTGAACCAATGAATACAACAACGGAGCCCAGTATGCCTCAGAATCAAGATTCTGATTCAGATGAAACACCAACATTTGATGCTGATGGGGATTCATCTTCTTTAGATGAAGAAGTGGAGCAGATAACTAGTTCTTAATCAATCTGCAGTCCGGAACAACAGATATGAAGCTTCATCAAGCTCTCCAAACATTGAATTGGTTGTTGATCTCAACATCACTAATCAGCAAAACTCCGTAGATGTTCCAAGTGAAGAATTGCTGCGATCATATTCCTATCATCCGTCAACAAATATTATCGGAGAACTTCAAACTAGTGTTAGAACTCGATGGCAAATTAATAAAGCACTCAGTGGTTTCTACACACGTGTTGCTACAACCTAGAACTATTGTTTCCATTCATGTTTCATCTATCAGATTGAGCCTAAGACAGTTAATGAAGCTTTAGCAGATGAAAACTGGGTACAAGCAATGCAAGAAGAATTATTGCAGTTTGAGAAGTTGGGTATGTGGAAGCTTGAAGACCTACTAGAAAATCAGAAAGCAATTGATACAGAATGGGTCTTTAAGTGTAAACGTGATGATAGAGGAGTTATTGTTCGTAACAAAGCTAGGCTTGTTGTCAAGGGATTTCACCAGCAGGAAGGGATAGACTACACGGAAGTCTATGCACCAGTAGCTCGATTGGAATCTATTCGAATATTTCTAGCTTTTGCATCATGGAAAGGATTTAAGGTCTATCAATTGGATGTCAAATCAACTCTTCTGTATTGCAAATTACGCGAGAAGGTGTACGTTGGACAACCACCGGGGTTTGTCGATCCACTTAACAAGAAGAAAGCGTACCTACTGGATAAAGCACTCTACAGTCTACACCAAGCCCCGAGAGCTTGGTACGAGACGTTATCACAACATCTCGTCGGAAACGACTTTATCAGAGGAACTGTGGATAGTACTCTTTTCACCAGAGAAGTTGATGGCCATCTGATTATACTTCAAATCTACGTTGACGACATCATCTTTGGATCTACAAATGATAGTCTCTGCAAGGAGTTTGAGGGAATCATGAAAAAGAAATTTGAAACGTCCTTGATGGGCGAAATGAAGTTCTTTCTTGGTTTGCAAGTAGATCAGCTTCCGGATGGTATTTTCATTCACCAGACTAAGTATGTTCACGACATCTTGAAGAAGTTTGGAATGGAAAGCCTGAAGCCTCTATCTACGCCTCTTGTTCTAAATCATGGCATTTGCGTTGACGAGACTAGAGCCAAAGTTGACGAGACGTTATACAGATCGATGATTGGATCGCTGATGTATCTGATGACATCACGCCCAGATATTATGTACCCAACCTGCCTATGCGCCAGATATCAGTCAAGCCCGAGGATCTTACACATGCATACTGTGAAGCGTATCTTCAGATATCTAAAAGGATGCCCAAGCACCGGTTTGTGGTACCGAAGAACGACAATTTCTATCTCACAGGCTATGCTGATTCCGATTTTGGTGTAGATAAGTTGAACTCAAAATCAACTACAGCGGGATGCTAGTTCTTCGGAACAAGAATGGTAACCTGGCACTATAAGAAACAGACTACGGTCGCTCTCTCTACCTGTGAATCTGAGTATATCTCGGCCTCCAGTTGTTGTTCACAGATTCTGTGGATTCAACAACAGATGAGAGACTATGGTATGCAATTTCTAGACACTCCGCTGTATGTTAATAACAAGGCAGCCATCGATATAACTAAAAATCCGGTTCATCACTCACGCACAAAACACATTGAAATTCGTTATCATTTCATTCGTGATTGCTACGAAAAGAAATTGGTACGAATAGAAAAAATCCACACCGACGAACAAAAGGCTGATTTTTATACTAAACCATTTTCATTATCACGGTTTAAATAATTGTTGAGAATTAACGGTATGAAAAATTTGCTGACAGGTGCGCACCTGAGGTTGAATACGGATCGGATGACGAGTTCGCGTGATCCACATTGGTTTGTAAATACTTTTCTAGTTTAGAATTTTATTAAAAACTAAAATCTAAAAAGATGTTTTTGATTTTAGGAGGAGAAATGTTAGAGAAAATACAAAAACATTCGAAAAATTTTAAAATCCAAAAACATATAAAAATTCAAAATGTTCAAAAACGTTGAAAAAGACAAAAAGAATTCAGTGTCATAAAAGGAAATGATAGTACATCAGTGGACTATCACAGTATGCTAAAGAAATGTAAAGTTTTAAAAAGTAATAAACGAGTCTTACTATGGATGTATCGATAGGCTTAACACGTTCAGTAAACTGTTTTCGAGATATAAACTAAATTTTGCAACTGCTTTATCTTGTGGATTAACACATCTTGGATATATGGACTTAGTACTCCGAAATTTCGTTTGAAAGATTGCCTGATTCTGAGATACGAGGTCTTTATAGATAGTTGATATCTGGGGTATTATACAAGTTCTTCTGATTTTGCGAAAGCAATGGCCTAGAACTTCTATAATACTTTCTCTTTAAACCCCCAAATTGCATGCAATATTGAAAAGTATCGAAAGATATAATCATATGCAATGCTGAAAAGATTCCTTAAGTGGAACACACCTTAAAGACTAGCCTTCATCTCTTTGTCTGTACGGTAGTACTAACCTGAGCTCTCAAGGTTTCGCACAACCTAGATACAGATATCAATTACACTATATTCACCTGTAAGATGAAATCTAGGGAATCTGGATACGGGAGTATATTCAAGAAGTGAGAACCATAGATAAGTCAAGTTTCATAAATTCTACCTTAACATATCTTGAAACAGTTGAGAAATGTGGTAAAGCTTAAGTGGACAAACATATCGACAATCTAGATAAACGAGTTTAAAACTTAAAGTCAGTTAAAGGTCAATAGTACCAGTGATATGTCTCAATCAACTGATATGATCCTTAGACACGAATTCACAAAAATATGTCTGTAAATATGTCTGTACATAGTTAACATTGCTTATTTCATTGTATTTCAGCTTTACAGATTAAAATCAAAAAGATTTTTGGTGTGTTTTAGCATAAACTTACAAAAATACAAAAAGATTTTATTTCTATATTGTTTTCAGCAAACCAATGTTGGAGAACGGATCTTCGAAATCTGGTAAGGTGCTAGAACTGGTGGGAATCTCTTTGACAACGGGCTGGGAGCTAATCTGTTAATCTGAAAAGTCAAAACGATAAAAAGTTCATTAATTTGAAACTTTGATTTTGAAAATATCAACAGTTTGTTCGTAACAGGTCAAACCGGGGTCATTAACTTGGACTCGGCAGACAAATCGGTTAACCAAGGTCATTAGCTTAGACTTTATCAACTGAGTGGTTTTTCATAACTGGTAAAAAGTTGGAAAGTTCAGGGTTAAAAATGAAAATTTTGAAAAATTTGAAAAAAATTAAAATTTTGAGGTTTGGCAAGTTCAGCCGAACTTGCTAAACAATATCAAGTTTTCACAAACAGCAAGTTCGACCGAAGTTGCAAATGGTTGTTTGTTGTTTTAAAAGATAAGTTCGCTCGAACTTCTCTGGGCCTCAGGTTGGGCTTAACAAGTTCGCCCTAACTTGACATGGTATAAATACCATTCAAGTTCGGCCGAACTCTTTTACTTGTTATCAGAACCGTTTTGAGCGAACTTGAGCTGTTAGAGAATTTGAGTGAAATTGTCATTTGCATGCCGTTATACTGTCTGATTGAAGTTAGTTTTTGGTGATTAGCACGCCAATTACTACGGCAGAGGTACTAATTTGAGAATAAACCATGAATAGAACTGTTAACAAACAAAAATAGATCTAAAACTTAAAATCTGATAGATTTAGGTGTTGTTGAACAAAATTGAACATAGATCTTTGATCTACACTTAAAATCGACCGTGAAATTGATTTTGATTGAACTAAAATACATGTTTGCATGCTTAAACTTGGTTGGTCTGTTGAAGAAGACGACAAGTTCCCGAACTTGTTGTCAAGTTCGACCGGACTTGTCCAAAACACAACTAAATGAACCAGAAACATGTTCGACCGAACTTGATTGTTGAAATGTTTTTGATCCAATCATGTTCGACCGAACTTATGTTAACCAAAAGTGATTTGTTTGAACTGTAAGTTCTCCCGAATTTGTTCTTTAATGTGAAACATGTGTCTCATACATGTTCGGCCAAACTTAGGAAAAATTGAATAATAAAAACTGTAAGTTCGCCCGAACTTGCATTAGAAAAAAGTTGAACATGTTTGTTACATGTTCGGGCGAACTTATTAAAATCAGAGTGTTTAACACTAATCAAGTTCACCCGAACTTGATTAAAGTGTTAGAAAAAAATTTGTGATTTTTTCTTGAAAAGCGTGCTAATTGTTTTATGTTGTTTTCCATGCACAGATTCCAGCACGTGTTTTCTCAGTTTCGAAAACGCACAATCCATGTATCACACTTGACAAGTCTATTTGTCCGTCGCTGAAAGAATATGACAGCATTTTGAAGTTTCTCGAAGACAGTCATATTCGCCGTGCAATTACTGAGCGCACAGTATCTTATCGATCTCATATTGTTCACTTCTGGATGAACGCAAGCTTAAGCGCTGACGAGAAGACAATCTCTTCTACGGTACAAGTTGGTGATGAGCTAAAGCCGATCACAGTAACCGAAGGCGATATTCGAAGAATTTTAGTGCTCAAAGATAAAGAAGATGATCTGATTCATCTAGACGAAAAGATGGTTCGCGGATGCTTTTTCCGCATGGGCTACAAGGGAAGCGTAAACAAGCCAACGCTAAAGAAAGGGGAAGTGCCTAACCCATACAAGCTTCTGATTCATGCGTTGATTCATACTTTTAGCCATCGCAAAGCCGGTTTAGATGATGTTCATGATTATTTGGCTAGCATGGCAACGGCGCTTATTCTGAAGAAGCCGTTAAACGTTTCAAAGTTAGTGTTTACTAACATGTCGAAGAACATGGAGGATTCGAGGTTGTGCTTATATCCGAGGTTTATTCAAATGTTGATTGATGAAAAATATGCCAACATTGCTCGAGATCCGAATGACGTTCTTTACATAGTTCATCTCGATGAAACCACAGTGAAGAAGCTTATCAAGTTTCAGAAACAAGCTTCAGCTCCTATTGCCAAGCCAGTATTCGGAGCTATTAAAGATTCAGAGTTAAGTCTCGCCACTTGGAAACAAATGGAGAAAGGATGGTAGTGACGATGAAAAGGAACTTAAAGCCGAGCAAGAATGGTTTAAAGAATTCAAACCGAAGGCAAGGAGTGAATGGTTTTTGAAAGCTGAAGCTGATAAACCGAAAAAGAAGCGAGCGTCAAAGAAAGTTGAAATTTTGCTTGTTGATGAGGAGGAGACTGAGAATGTTGAAGCAGTGGCTGGCTCGAGCGCTGCAGCTGTTAATGAGAGTCAAGAAACTGTGAAGTCGACTCAAGAAGAAGTAATTTCTGCTACGTCCGAAAATGAAGAATCTGATAAAGAGCCTGAAAAGACAGAGGCTGAAATAAGAGCAGAAAAAGAAAGGAGATTGGATGCAGATTTTGATCCAAGTGCAGAAAAAGAATCTGATGAGGAGAGGCCAAAGAAAAAAGACTAAACGAACAAAGTCTCCTGCTATCGAAATATCAAAGAAAACTACAGGGTCACCGCATACAAAAGGAAAAAGAAAAGCTAAGAAAGCTCAGAAAGCGGTGAGCAAAAGATACAAAAGCAAGGTGCAAAGCACAGAAGCCACACAAGAACCTTCTGGTGCTAAGGAGAAAGGAGCAACACAAGAACCTCTTCCACAAGAACCTCCTGTATCGTTCATGTCGAAGCTGAAAGGCCAGGAGTTACACAAGAACCTCCTGTGTCTGAATTTATTGAAGTTCCGATCGGTTAATCGCCGAGTGCTCAAAAGACTTCTGTTCCTGAAAGCTCTATGCCGAAGAAGTCTACACCAAAAGCTGCAACACCAAAAGATTTAACACCTACGACACCAAGGGGTAGTATGTTTGGTGATATGCCACACGGTCCAATCAGTCTTGAAGATTTTGGATGAATTTTTCCCAGAGACAAATGCTGAAATGTTGGAAAAACGTGTGAAGGTATTAGAAGATAAAGTTGCACAGATTGAGGTTGAAAAGGCTGAGCTTGTAAAGAAGGTGAATCAGAGAAAAGTTGAAAAAGAAATACTTGACGATAAAGTGAAGGTGCTCGAGAATGAACGAGAATATTACAAGGCGTTGATAGAAAGTCTGTAGGACGCCAATGAAAAATTACAAACAGAGATTGCAGAATGAAGAAAATTCAAGCTCTGAATGATCGAAGATTCATCATATTACAAAAGGTGTTATCCAATAATCTGAATATTGATTTTATCGCTGAATACGATCGTCTGGATCGTCAAGAAGCCAAGGAACGTGCTGAGAAAGAGTTGGCTGAGAGTGGTAAAGGGAAACAGGTTGAGGGTGAAGCCCCTAAATCTACTACCCGAGAAGTCTACTGAAGATGTTTCAAAAGCTTCTGAGTCTGATATACAAAAGGTTGACGAATCTGTCAAGCCTTCTGATCCTACCATTGTTACTGAAGAAAAATACAATGAAGAAGCCGAGAAGGAAGATAAGAATGACGAAGAGGAAGAAGGATATGAAGATTGGAATGTTGGGGATGACGATGATGATTTTGATCAAGGTGATGATGATTTTGATCAGGGTGGTACAGGCTTAAAGATCAATGAAGCTAAAGTTTCTGATGAATTTGATTTTTCTGATCTGGTGGACGATGAATCTAATCGAATGGAAGATAAAAGCCAGGGGGAGTCAGGGCAAAAAAGGCCTTCAGATAATATTGATTTACTAGATGTTGATCGTTTTGCGAAGCCTATGACTGCAGTACCTACGAAGCCTTTAATACTGATGTTGGAACACAATGTTGAAGAAGGTGAGTTTGTACATAATTACACGAAAGAAGATCTGGTGAAACTAGTTGAAGTTGAAGCTGAGAACTTGGAGTTTGATTTTAAAGAGGTTATGGATGTTAACACATTTGAACCTAAAGAGTATCAGTATGAAAGAAGGTTTGAGGCCGATGAGTATAATCGTGTGATTGTTGAAGACTGGTCCTCAGACGATGAAACAGAACAGAAATCTAAGTATGTTGGTCAGGATTCAGAAAGTTTTCCTACTTTTGAAGAAATATATAAAGAGTTGAATGAAGAAATGTTGAAAGATAGAATTGCTGAAGAGCTACGTGAAGGAAAAATTCCTAGGCCAATGACCAAAGAAGAGATAGCTGAAGCGAGAAAGACCTGGTTCAAGGAGATGCCTCATGAACGTAAGTTTCGACGTTCACTAGCATTCTTCACCAGAGATAAAAATGTTTCTTTTGGAGATATATTGAGTTGGGGATGGTTTAAGGAGCTCAATGTATATGCAATCAAAAGAGAGTTTGGAGTGCAGTACTTCAAATATCTTGCTGATTTAAAGAGATTGCCGTATTGGGATATGGAATATCTGGTACAAATAGTGAATGTTACTTATCAGATGAAGACAATTGATCAATTATTGTAGAAGATGATTAAGTACGAAGCTGAAAAAGGTTGGAATCACTGGAAGCCATTTATTCTGAGACGAAGAATAAAAGTTAACAAGGTTACAGGAGATAAGGACATAACGTTGATTATGAAACATCCTAGAGCCATGAGGAATATGCCACTTATGCCGATCGAACAGAACTTTTATCCTTTATTCAAGTGGTGGCAGATTGATCCAGCTACATGCGAAGCAGTGATTGTATTAAAGTTTGAAGATCACTTGGATATTGCTAAGGAACGAGTTGAAGTGATGGGTTATCAAGGTATGAGAGGATTGTGGTGGATGTTAAGGATTCTAGATCCTATGTGGTTGGTTAACTGCTCGAGAGAAGATATAAATGCCTTTTCTACAGCAAGATTGTTTTTGTAGAAAGAGAAAAGGTACAAGCGATGCAGTATCAGAAAGTTGTCAATGTTTGCTATGCACGTAATGTGAATTCAGGTAAAATGTGGCAAACAAAGTGGAGGGATTTGGAAAGAGTTGAATTTCTTGAAGAAGAAATCAGAAGTGAGGCGATTAAAGAAAAGATGGAAAAAGCGATAAGGCAAAGTTCTCTCAAGATGGCTAACTTTAAAAGACCACTGCCAACTGATCAAACACCGGATCCGAGACAAGAGAGATGAAAGAAGCCGTACAAGAAATTCTTTGGTCGGGTACGTTAATGTTTATATGAAGACAATGTTTTGAAGACTGATAAAAGACGAAGACGATATCCAAGGGGGAGTCTGTTGGTGCATAATGTCTATGTCTTAGTCTTATATCGAGTTTGTATTGTATAGAGCTAGATAGGCTAGGTTAAGAAGTATTTATGAAGTGTCTTAGCGAAGTTCGCCCATGTGATAACATGTCCAGGCATGTTCGGCCGAACTTGCATAGGCAAGTTCGGGCGAACTTGCACATCTTGGGCCGAACTTGTTGTCTTATAAATACCTAGCTTGTGTGTCTCATTTGTAACTTTGGCATTGCAGAGGCGAAGCTCTGTCAGTCTATAATCTGAACGTTTAATCAATGAAACTGACGACTAACTTAGTAATTCTTGTCTATTGGTCACACGACGTAATATTTCCGCTATTATGGACGTTAGATATCAAATTTAGGTTCCTAAGCATTGAGGATCGGTCATACATATAAAGTTTTGGTCCATTTGAATGTTTAAAACCCATTTTAATTGCCGAAAGGGTAACATCGTCATTTAAAGACAAAATATGCAAACTATAATTTAAACTTAGTTTGCAACCTGAATGAATATCCCAAATAATCCTAATAATGATATTACATCAGTAGGTATGAGTTTTGATGTGAAAATTATGTTTAAACCATTTTATACATCAAATGGGCATTTTAGGCGTATTTAACAGATACTTGTGTGAAGGCTCGGATTACTACATGACCATGTCCTATAACTCCAGAGGGTTATAGTATACTACAATATGGTCATAATGCAACTTAGGGACAATAGCTAAAAGTCAACTTTCGCGACCTTCGGTTGTGAACCGACCTTAGACCTGGAATTGACGAGCCGAACATGTTCTTATAATTATTACCAAGTTATTAGAGTGTTAAAACGGGTTCATAACACCTACATTGCTAATTATGAGTTTATTTCAGAACTGACCCGTTTAACTTTTTATTAATATAACTTTAACCCGTCAATTGACCAAGCAAATGTGGTACTCAGGAGATGCCCTCTTGAGGGATTAACACCTACCTTATTACGATCACGTAGCCATGTTCGTTACGAACATTGGCTGGACCATAATGGTCTTAGCTCAAAGTCAAAGCGTTTTTACGTCAACGCTTTGACTTAGGCTAATTGCCTAATAAAATTGAAAAGAGAAGGATAAGAACACTTAGACAAGTCTCTTAGCATGAAATAAGACTAATTAGGAAGCTCCCAAGGATCAGGAACCTCCAGAGAATGAAGAGAGAAGGGTTGAGAGAAATGAGCAAGTGACTTGGTAGCACAAGGGTGCTATTTATACTTGAACCAAGCACACTAGATCATGCCATGTGTTACCATGACTTCTCAGATGATGACAAGCAGGCAAAGAGGTGTAGGAACCAGAGGAAAGTGGCATTCTCGCGACATAGGTGGCATACATGTCACGCTACCATGCAACCTGTCGTTGGCGACCCCTTACGGACCGTAAGGGTCATGCCTTGCTGTCGTAAGGACCTTGGCGCCCACAGATTTTGAATGGTTACGGACCGTAACCATTGAGGCTTGCGGTCTGTAACCGCCTTACTGAAAACCATATTTTGGCTTCCTTACGGTCCGTAACCAACAATGGTTGCGGTCCGTAAGGACCTCTCAGAAGGTAAGCCTTTTTGGCATTTTTTCCACTTTTTGATCCTCCGACTTTCCCGATGCTCGTTCAGAGGTTAATTAATTAACATGACGGTGTCTTTAGTCCCTCTCGACTACACGTGGCAATCAAAATTTTCGGGACACGTGTCGAAATTTGATTGGATGAAATTTTCGAGGTGTTACATCTTCACCCCCCTAATAAAAGTCTCGACCTCGAAATTTATTCGAATAGATAAGGGTACTTTTGTCGCATATTGGACTCGACCTCCCAAGTATATTCGGGAACTCAACGGGCATCCCATTTTACTTTTACAATAGGCACATGCTTTCTTCGAAGCTTTTTAACTTGCCGATCTTCGATCGCAATAGGTCTTTCTACGAAACGCAAGTTTTCATCAATATGAATATCTTCATGAGGCATTGCTAGTGATTCGTCCACGAGGCATTTCTTCAAGTTGCTGACATGGAAGACATCATGAATTCCACTGAGCTTCTCCGGTAGTTTAAGCCTGTAAGCTACGGGTCCGACACATTCGATTATCTCGAATGGTCCAATGTATCTCGAGCTTAGCTTGCCCTTTTTCCCAAAACGCATTACACCTTTCCAAGGTGATACTTTTTAACATAACCTTGTCCCCGACTTGGAATTGTAATGGTTTATGCCTTTTGTCGGCATAACTCTTTTGTCTATCATGAGCTGCCTTAAGCCGATCACGGATTTGTACAATCTTTTCCATGGTTTCGAGGACGAATTCGGGTCCAGATAGTTGGGCTTCTCCAACTTCGGCCCAATACACAGGCGTCCTACATTTTCTTCCATATAAGGCTTCAAAAGGAGCGGCCTTAATACTTGTGTGATAACTATTATTATAAGAGAAATCGATTAGGGGTAAGTGATCATCCGAACTTCTGCCTAAATCGATCACACAAGCTCGAAGCATGTCCTCCAAGGTTTGAATGGTACGCTCGCTTTGTCCGTCCGTCTGAGGATGGTAAGCCGTACTAAAGTTTAATCTCGTGCCTAGAGATTTTTGGAAGCTCTTACATAAGTGAGATGTGTATCTTGTATCTCTATCAGATACAATTGATGTCGGCACACCGTGCAAAGACACAATCTCATCGACATAAAGCTTGGCCAGTTTATCAGAATCATATGTTTCTTTAATTGGTAAGAAATGAGTGGATTTGGTTAATCTATCCACGATAACCCAAATCGTGTCATTGCCATGCTTGGTCTTAGGTAACTTAGTGATGAAGTCCATAGTTACGATTTCCCATTTCCATATTGGGATTTCAAGCTGTTGTAGAAGTCCTGACGGTTTCTGGTGTTCTGCCTTAATTTGAGAACATGTCAAGCACTTTGCTACATGATTGGCTATATCCTTCTTCATACCCATCCACTAATAGCTGGGTTTAAGATCTTGATACATCTTGTCACTTCCTACGTGAACCGAATATTTAGAACTATGTGCTTCTTGGAGGATTACTTCTCTAAGTCCTCCAAAGATCGGAATCCAGATTCGATTATTAAGCCTAAACATTCCGTCCTTTCCAGGTGCTAACTGATAGATAGTTGCACGTAATCCTTCTTTGGCAATGTTTTCCTCAGACATGGCTTGCCTTTGTACATTTAGAAGCTTTTCACTCAAGCTATTCTTCAGTTCAATGCTCTTGGCATTGATCCTTAAAGGTTTGACTCTTTCCTTGCGACTAAGCGCATCAGCGACTACATTCACCTTCCCTGGATGATATCGAATCTCACAATCGTAGTCGTTGAGTGTTTCCATGCATCGACGTTGCCTCATGTTCAAATCCTTCTGATTGAACAAATGTTGAAGGCTTTTATGGTCAGTGTAAATGATACACTTTGTTCCATATAGATAGTGTCTCCAAAGTTTAAGTGCGAACACTACCGTACCCAGTTCCAAATCATGGGTGGTGTAGTTTCTCTCATGCACTTTCAATTGCCTTGATGCATAGGCAATCACCGTGCCTCTCTGCATGAGCACACATCCCATACCCGTGTGCGAAGCATCACAGTAAACCACAAACTCTTCAATACCTTCAGGCAGAGTTAACACCGGGGCATTGCTTAATTATGCTTTAATGTCTCAAAGGATTCTTTTTTGCTTTGGACCCCAGCTGAATTTAGCATTCTTATGAGTTAAGACTGTCAAAGGAGCGGCTATTCGTGAAAAGTTCTCAATGAACCTTCGATAATAACCAGCCAGTCCTAAGAAACTACATATTTCGGAAGGTGTCTTTGGGGCTTGCCAATTCATTATTGCTTTTATCTTCACTGGATCTACTTGGATACCATGTTCAGTTACTATGTGACCAAGGAACTGAACCTCACGTAGCCAGAATTCACACTAAGAAAATTTTGCGTACAACTTTTCCTGACGTAGTATATCGAGGATGCACCTTAAATGTTTCTTGTGATCAGATTGACTACGGGAGTAGATAAGTATGTCGTCAATGAAGACAATGACAAACTTATCTAAGTATGGCTTGCAGACTCTATTCATGAGATCCATGAATGCTGCGGGTGCATTGGTGAGCCCGAAAGGCATCACCAAGAACTCGTAGTGTCCATATCTCGTTCTGAAAGCAGTTTTCAGAACATCTTCATTTCTAACTTTAAATTGGTGATATCATGACCTTAAATCAATCTTCAAGAAGTAACTTGCACCTTGCAATTGGTCAAACAAGTCATCGAACCTGAGCAGAGGATAACAATTCTTGATCGTTATCTTATTAAGCTCACGGTAATCAATGCACATTCGCATCGATCCGTCCTTCTTTTTGACGAAAAGGATAGGAGCTCCCCAAGGCGAAGAGCTAGGTTGAATAAAACCTTTCTAAGAGTTTGTCCAATTGGGTTCTCAATTCCTTCAATTTGGTTGGCGCTAAACGGTATGGAGCTTTAGCTATGGGAGCTGCTCCAGGTATGATATCAATTCGAAATTCTACCTGCCTATCAGGAGGTAGGCCAGGTAACTCTTCTGGGAACACGTCTGGGTATTCAGAAATAATGGGTATATCCTCAATTTTCGGCTGGGGTTCATCAATGGTAACTTGTGCCATATAGATGACACATCCCTTCGCCATACATCTAGATGCCTTAAGCAAAATTGCTTTATCAGGTAATCCAAAGTGTTTGTCTCCATGAATGGTAAGAATTTTACCAGACGGGGATTTGATTTCAATGAGTTTCTTATTGCAGGCAATGCGAGCTTGGTTATGCGATAACCAGTCCATGCCTAAGATTACATCGAATCCCGCTAGTTTCATAGGTAAAAGAGAGACAGGGATAGAATGATTCTTGATGGATATGGAACATCCATCAAGAATGGAAGAAGCGGTTTCTATAGTTCCATCAGCGAGCTCTACTTCATAGGTTATGTCTAGAGTTCTTACGGGCAAGTTTAATAGTTCACTAAACTTATGATCTACAAACGATTTATCAGCGCCAGAATCAAAAAGAACTCTAGCAAAAGTGTCGTTGATAAGGAACGTACCCGTTATGACATTGTTATCCTTCACTGCTTCCCTAGCATTCATTTGAAAGGCTCTAGCAGTGACCTGCTTTGCCTCTGAGGTTTTGGGTTTAACCTCGGTATTTGCCTTCGGGCAACTTGTTTTGATGTGGCCCTTCACACCACATCTAAAACAAGTAGCATCCTTAATATTACGACACTCATGTGACCGATGCCTAGTTTTCTTGCAGATGTTGCATTGCTTTGGTTTTTGTTCTAAGCAACACTGTCCATAGTGTTGCTTCCCACACGTTTTGCATGTGTGTTTGTCGCCCAATTTCTGACTACCTTTGCTAAACTCATAATTACCTTTCTTGTTAAGTTTCTGGGAGTTTCCGTCCTCCCATTTCCTCTTTCCTTCATTGTCAGTCTTGACTGATAATTGGCTCACATAGTCCTGTGTGAGGGAGAGAGATAACTCCACTGCAGACTTATAGGTTCCTGGCTGCACCGCCTTAACCATACTCCTGATTTCAGGAGCTAACCCATTGATGAAATGTGCGATACGTTTGGGCTCCGGGGTAACTAGGTATGGTACTAGTCTTGAAAGAGAGTTGTAGTCGGTGACAAACTTCCGACAATCCATATTTTTCATAGTCAGATTTAGGAAATCTGACTCGATTTTCTCCACCTCATGAGGTGGGCAGTAAGCATCCTTCACCAAATCTACAAACTTGGACCAACTCAAGTTGTAGAGGTTCACTTTGCCTGTAGATTGAACTAAGGCTTTCAACCAGATAAGGGCATCGCCCTTGAATGACTGAGACACATATTTAACAACATTCTTATCAGCGTAGCCGCTGATATCCACTACTGTTTCCATCTCTTCCAACCACCGTAGACATTCCATTACTCCTTTTTCCCCGTTGAAATCACGAGGTCTACAAGATACAAGGTACTTGTAGGAGCATCCATCGCCATCAACATTTGGTTTCTTAGGTTGCGGATCACTCTTTGCTATACTCCTCACATTCGAAGAGTGTGCCTCACTCTTTCTCGACTTTGGGTGGCTAGGCTGAGATTTTGGTTTAGAAATAGGCTTGGAGCGAGAAGCACTCGACTCCGGTTGTCGTTCGGACTTATCCTTTAAAGCTTTGCCAACTTCCGCGGCAATAAGTTCTCAAGTCGTTCTTACTAATAATAATATTCTCATTGATGTCATCATCATTGCGCTTACTATTAACTTCATTGGAATCCACCATTGCTGCAACTTACTTCTATATATATTGAGATAGATTCGATTAGTCGTTATGGTGTACCCTTATTCACAACATGGTTCTATGACCATACAGAGTTTCCAATATCAAATGTGGTATATATTTATATATAAACTAGGTCTGAAAGGACCATTATAGGCATCTATAGGTTGGACATAGTCCGGAATTTATCTGTTAGTGCGTCATGCGTCACTACTGTATTATTGCTCATTGGCTTTACACTACTATTGAGTGTTTGAATATTTAGCCAGGATCTAACTTGATCACTTAGGTGATTGGATTTGAACATTGTCATTTACCCGAATTGATTGGTGTGACAATGATTGTCACAGGAAATTAAGGGTGACTCCACATTGAGAGTTAATATAGAGAAATGGTAAATTTGGAAATAGAACATTGTTCACCTTTGCTAGACAGAAGGTTACTTCTGAAATTTTTCATTTGCCAATTTCTAATTGATCATAGTCATTGGCTAAAAGATTTTGGGATAATATAGCGGATCGATAAAATCTGAATAAATCATGATGATTGATTGGATGAAGTAAATAATAATAAGGAAATTTTACTAAAAGGAACATTACAAAATTGCCTAATATATAGGACTTAAAATAACAAAAATAGTTCACGCAGGAACTTAACAGAAATAATAATGTCCACGCAGGGACTTTTGGAATTTAAATTACATATATAAAAATACGAAACTAGTCATCCTTCCTTCCTTTTACGGCCTTGTAAAGCTTCTTGATAAATTTCATTGTTTTCTTCTCTGATTTCTTGACCTGTTGTCGCATTTCCCTTACTTGATCCAAGGCCTCATTAATGGCCTCGAGTGGTGCTTACGGTTGGGGTTGCGGCTGAGGTGGAGGTGGTTGCGGCTGAGGCGCAACTGGGTACGGATATCCATAAGGTGGATACCCGGTAGAGGTATAAGAAGGTGGGTAGGAAGGGTAAGAGGAATGATAAAGGTTATTATGAATAATTGCATCATAATAAGGATCTTGCTCTAAACCATGGTGGATGTAATTATACAAGCCAGGAGGGTCAACAGTGTAAAACCCTGATGGTCCTGTATATGCAGGTATTGGATTGACAAAATCCAGCGGTGGTAGAGGTGGTTGAGGTTGAGGCTCAACTGCTGGTTGTGGTGGAGGCTCCAGTACTGGCGATGTGTTCGAGGGTCCACCCATTTGTGGGTCCTCAGGGATGATAGGGTAAGAGGGTGGCAAAGGTGGTAGCGAACCCGACCTTTGACCAGCACATACCGACATGCGTGCCCCACGCCTCCGGCGTGGTTGTGATGATGATTCAGGTGGTGGCTGAGGTTGATCCACCAGTTGCATTTCTACATCCTCTTGGTGAGGATGGGGTGATGAAACTTGATGCTGAGGGGTACTGTGGTAGGAGGACGTGTTGACAAACACATATTTTGCCCACCGTTGCTCATATTCATCGGGACCTCGGAATGGAGATCCTACAAAGAGTTCGAGCCACTAGACAGCTCGATGGTGTGACCGTAAGATCCGGTTTGGGGAAATTCCTCCGGATCGGAATCTTCCTCCATATGGGTGGGTGAGTCAACTGGTGCGGGTTGGTTGACAGGGTTATCGAAATAGGAGTTGAAGTATTCCTGATGGGAATGGGAGTGTGAATGGTGAGATTGATGGGGAATGGTAAGAATGGTAGGAATGCTGGGAGTGTGAATGTGGTGGAGAGTATTCATGTGATGTGGAATGTCTGAAGGGTTCAAAAGGGGATGAGGAATCTCCAGATCCCTCATAAGGATTGTAGTCGGGCAGATCGGCTGCTCCAGCTAGGGAGGGTCTGTATGGTGGTCTAAAGGATGGTCCAGTCATTGAGGGTCCACCCCTCATGGGTCTTTTACCCTTTCCTCCACGTCTAAATTTTGGCAGCATTATTCCTGTTTCAAAAATAAGTTAAACAAAATACAAAGCTAGAATAATAGGATGGAAATGATTATACCTAGGTCAGAGTCTAGACTCGAAAGTCTAAGAGATATGTGTTATTATGTGTACCTGAGATTAAACACAAAAGGCTAGTGTTTAATTCACTCGAGAGTTGGCTCTAATACCAACCTTTCACACCCCTAATTTCCACGTATAACCCGGTGGGCCCGGTTGGGGAATATCGTGACGTAAGTTGATATCATCATTACCATACAATACAATATAACACAGCGGGAGTGTGGATAATTACTATTACAAACGTTTGAATGTTCAAAGTTCAAAATAATAAATACGACGCTTGTAACTAGATCCACAAGTGGATCGAAAATGTGAATACAAAAGGAAATTTAATAGACTAAGGCCTTCTATGCAATGGTTGCAATTCCTCTTAAGCTTCACCTGAGCACTTCCAGCCTAATTACGTATACTTGTCACCTGTGCTTAGTCTTTTGAAAATACGTCAGCTTTCACTGGTAAATACATTTAACCGACTCATTTTGAAAACATTTCGAAAACATTTAATGTACACAACGGTACTTACTTTCAATAAAAAACTTGGGACAATTAATTTTCATGTTATCAGTTTTACATGCTAATAATACATTTAGAGCCCGAAAACTATGCCAGGATCATGATTAATCACACACCACTTTAACACCTTTAATAGGTGCACCCCTAATGGGTCATAATTTAATTTTAGCATCTGACAGGTGTATGCCTACACTCCGTGCTTAGGTCGTGGCCATTTGCAGTTAAATGAGCCGTGGATATCAAGGACACGGTCATTTTAACCCCCAAATGTTTAATATTAAGCAATACGGATTAAAATGGATTATTTGAATTCCCGACTCATTGGTCTTCGATCCCATATCCAACCATGCGGTATTAGTATACCGTATCCCAAGCCCGTATAAGGGAAAAGAAGTTAAAGTATTTACCTAGTTTGCAAAATCTTTAGTAATAAGAAAATAAGCAAAGCACAGCCAGTAAAAATAAACTAGCTTGGCGACAATCTACCGGAAGTCTCTAGTCTGGAATAGATGGTATTATTAACCGATTAGATAGCTAGCGGGTCTTTATTTAGTCATTGACTTAGACCGGCTAGCTTTAAAATAAAGATAACGGTACGAAACACTAGATTATGCGATGACCGGAAAAGAATGTATTTTGGACCCGACAAGTACTAGGACTTGTATAATATGGGTTACCATTCTACATTCTGGAATTTAAGAATATTTTGATATAGTTAAACCCGTTTCGGTTAAATTGCGTAACTAGTCATGTAGGCTTGACCGTACGCATATAAGCGAAACTGGGTAACCGGGTGAGTCTTATACAAGTTCCACATGCCATTAAGTTTAAAATATGTTATTATAACAGTAGGTTATTAATATGTTGACCCGTTATGGTTTCAAAAGCAAACTATGCCATAAAAGGGCAATTTGGTCATTTTAAAATGTAATAAACGAGCTTATAAGTAAACTGATGATAATAACATAAGCATTCTGTAAAAAATACTTATTTTATGATGTTATATTAGTAGGACATCAAATATATGGGTGGTTTATAGTTTAAAATCAAACTATGTCCCGAAAGGGCAATTGGGTCATTTTACGCATAACTTGATAACTTATTTGGGAGTCTGAGTTTGGGACATGTACCTACTGTTAATAAGTTGAAAATATGTTTTGAAATCAGTAGGTATCAAGCCTTAATGCTCTAACATGGTTTTGAACCACATTATGCGCCGAAATGGCGATTAAGTCGCTCAATGACGATTTAAAAGGTATTTAAGTAAAACTGTTGTTGTGACCAGGTTTGAATGACCAAAATATGTTAAGATATATACTATATCAGTAAGTATAAAGTTTTGGTCCATTTGAATGTTTAAAACCCATTTTAAGTGCCGAAAGGGTAACATCGTCATTTAAGGACAAAATATGTAAACTATAGTTTAAACTTAGTTTACAACCTGAATGAATATCCCAAATAATCCTAATAATGATATTACATCAGTATGTATGAGTTTTGATGTGAAAATTATGTTTAAACTATTTTATACATCAAATGGGCATTTTAGGCATACTTAACGGATACTTGTGAGAAGGCTCGGATTACTACATGAGCATGTTCTATAACTCCAGAGGGTTATAGTATACTATAATATGGTCATAATGCAACTTAGGGACAGTAGCTAATGTTGCTAAATCGAGACAGAACTGAAAGTCAAAGCAAAAGTCAACTTTCACGACCTTCGTTTGCGAACTGACCTTAGACCTGGAATTGACGAGCCGAACATGTTCTTACATGTTCTTATAATTATTACCAAGTTATTAGAGTGTTAAAACGGGTTTCATAACACCTACATTGCTAATTATGAGTTTATTTCAAAACTGACCTGTTTGACTTTTTATTAACATAACTTTGACCCGTCAATTGACCGAGCAAACATGGTAATCAGGAGATGCCCTCTTGAGGGATTAACACCTACCTTATTATGATCACGTAGCCATGTTCGTTACGAACATTGGCTGGAACATAATGGTCTTAGCTCAAAGTCAAAGCGTTTTTACGTCAACGCTTTGACTTAGGCTAATTGCCTAATAAAATTGAAAAGAGAAGGCTAAGAGCACTTACACAAGTCTCTTAGCACGAAATAAGACTAATTAAGAAGCTCCCAAGGATCAGGAACCTCCAGAGAATTAAGAGAGAAGGATTGAGAGAAATGAGCAAGTGACTTGGTAGCACAAGGGTGCTATTTATACTTGAACCAAGCACACTAGATCATGCGATGTGTTACCATGACTTCTCAGATGATGACAAGCAGGCAAAGAGGTGTAGGAACCAGAGGAAAGTGGCATTCTCGTGACATAGGTGGCATACATGGCACGATGCCATGCAACCTGTCGCTGGTGACCCCTTACGGACCGTAAGGGTCATGCCTTGCGGTCCGGAAGGACCTCTGGCGCCCACAGATTTTGAATGGTTATGGACCATAACCATTGAGGCTTGCGGTCCGTAACCGCCTTACTGAAAACCATATTTTGGCTTCCTTACGGCCCGTAACCAACAATGGTTGTGGTCCGTAAGGACCTCTCAGAAGGTAAGCCTTTTTGGCATTTTTTTCCACTTTTGATCCTCCATCTTTCCCGATGCTCGTTCAGAGGTTAATTAATTAACATGACAGCGTCTTTAGTCCCTCTTGACTACACGTGGTAACCAAAATTTTCGGGACACGTGTCGGAATTTTACTGGATGAAATTTTCGAGTTGTCATAGTGAACTTCTTATAAGACACATAAGCCAAGAAAATTCTAATCGCCTCAAGTCGAGCCACTGGTGCATATACTTCATTGTAACTGATGCCTTCTACATGTGCAAAGCCCTAAACAACCAATCTTGCTTTATTACGCACAACAACACCCCGGTCATCCCATTGGCACTTGAAAACCCTTCTTGTGCCAATCTTCTTATAATTCTCAGGTCTGTTAGCCAGTTTCCATACTCCCAATTTCTCGAACTGTTGAAGTTCTTCCTGCATGGCTTCGACCCATGAATCTTCCTTTAATGCTTCTTTCCAAGACTTTGGTTCTACTTGGCAAACGTAGCATGAGAAAGACTAGTCGTTTTGCTCCCCTGATTCTCTAATAGCTGCATACAATCCAGCATTCTGATTGTTTCTCAGCTGATTACGTGTCTGCACCCCGCTTTGAACATTCTTGATAATATTCTGTTGAGGATGGGTATTATGAATTCGCGTTTCTGGCACATCAGGAACACGAGCATTGATACCCAAGTTGTTGAAGTTCAGATCAACTACCAGATCAATATTTGGCATCGCCGAAGACGTTGAAGCATTACCTTCACCAGTACCTACATTGTTATCTACAGAAGCACCTATAGAGACACCTTGAATAGGAACTGATGTAGCTTCATTTGCATCATGATACTCTTCATCTTCAGACAAAACGTTGTAGTCTGCTGCATCTTCAAACACCTCATTTTGACCAATATTGTTAACCGATGCCGAAGCTTGAGGATTAACAATAACTGGTCTCACCAATGACGAATCAATTGCATTATCACTTTCCAATAACATTTGTGCTGTTGCAGAGGCTTCATCAAAGGTTGGCAGATTAAAGGAACCAAATAGACCATCATAGTCGAACATCCACGGATCTCCGGAGCCCTAACAGACTCAGTGTATCGTTGAAGCTTGACTTCACCCCATTCCTCTATCTTTCGAGTAGATAGATTCCAGACTCTAAAGTTTGAAGTAGCATATCCAAGAAAGAATCCTTCAATTGCCTTTGCTCCAAATTTCTCAGATTGTTCGATCATAGTGCATGGAGCTCCAGATACATCAGTTTCCGTCGGTACAACAGTTCAAAGCAGGTTTTACCATGTCTCTTTACTATAAGAACTCTGTTTAGTGTATAGCAAGCAGTCGCCACAGCCTCCCCCCAAAATTGAACTGGAAGTTGTGAGTCCACTAACATAGTTCTAGCAGTTTCTATAAGTGTTCGATTCTTTCTTTCAGCAACACCGTTCTGTTGAGGTCTATAGCGAGAGCTGTATTCATGTAGGATTCCTTTAGAAGTACAGTACTCATCCATAACCCTATTCTTAAACTCAATGCCGTTGTCACTTTGAATTCTCCTTATCTTCAAGTTATACAAATTTTCAATGAGGGTAAAGAGATTCTTGAGAATATCTGGAGTTTTGCTCTTGTGTGCCATTACCGCTATCCATGAAAATCTTGAGTAGTCGTCAGTAACTACCAAACAGTAAGCATCACCAAAAGTCATCTTGTGTTTCATAGGTCCGAAAAGGTCCATATGAAGACGTTCAAGTGGCATGTTAACAGGATTGACGTTCTTAATAGGATGTGATTTCTTCGCTTGTTTTCCTTTCTGGCATGATACACAGACATCTTGAAGATGAAAATTCTTGACATGCACACCATTCATAAGATTTTTCTTCACTAGATGGTTCATCTTTCTCAGGTGAATATGTCCCATTCGTCTGTGCCATGAGATAGACTGCTTCTCGGTTGCTTTAGAAATAAAACAGGTAACTTGTGCAGTCCTTGTAATTGCTTGGCTCATATCAAGGATATACAAGTCATTTATCCTTGGAGCCGACAGAAGAATCCATTGCTTTGGGATTTTAAAACCGGGTTTCAACACATAGCAGCCAGCATCATCGAAATGAACTGTGAACTTCTTGTCACAGATTTGAGAAACACTAAGAAGATTGTGATCAATTTGTTGCACGTAATTGATCTTGTCGAAACTCACAACACCATTGGAGATCATTCCTTCTCTAGTGATGTATCCGCCCTTATCTCCAGCAAACGCGACATAGCCTCCTCTAATGCTTTTCACATCATACAGGAGCCTTAGGTCGTCTGTCATGTGCCTGGATGTCCCACTGTCAACAATCCAATGACTGTTTACAGTTCTTCCTGAAGCACCCTGCACATTAAATTACACAATCAGTTGGAGATGGGGACCCAAGCCTTAGTGGTCTTGGGTCGCACCTTATCATCAAGAAATGTAATTTCAATTTCTTGATGATTAGGAAAAGAAGTACCTCCCCCTGAGACATGATCCGATTTGGGTTTCCAAGATTGCTTTTTGATTTACCAGATTTATTGTTATTATTTACAGATTATGAACATTCTGGTTGTAACACGTTTGACGAACTTGGTTCCTTTTCAACGACTTCAGATTTTAATGCCTTTTCAATAGCCTTAAGAATTTTGCGCTTTTTGTTTAGCTTCTTGTTCCTTAACAATCCGTTTATCTTGTTTAGGAGATACTGATCGGCGTTGTTCAACTTTCTCAGGTGGGGTATTATCAACAAATTTTGGCTTGGGCGAGTTTGTACAGCTTTTAATGATGTGTCCAAACTCCCCACACCGAAAACATGATGTTGAATTTTTCTCACTAGATGTTGAACTTATAGGTCGTGAGGTACTTGGTTCACTATCACGCCCATTGGTATGTTGGGTGTAATTGTTTTGTTCATTTCTGTTCAAAATTTTGACTTTGTTAACAAACTCTGTGTTAGATGAGTTTTCAAAAGTCTCAATTTTATCAGTACCCTTTGAGCTCACAAATTTAACATCCTTTTGTTTCTTCTTGTTTCGAGCCACCCTTTGATCAACCTTTGGTTGTGAAACCTTAGGTTACTCTGCTCGTTTCTCTTGTTGTTTACCTTTGAAGCATTTGGTTGTTGCGGTTTGAGAGGTAATTTTTTACATTGAGTTACTATAACATTTGGAGTTTTCTTTCCTAAAAACTTGTTTGTGGAGTTTTCAAAAACTTGGTCAATCAAAGCTGGATTGACATTTCTGATAGGAAAGTCCTTGTTTGAGTAAATTTTCTCATCATCAACCAACGTGTATAGCACGTTATCGCTTTCGAAAGTAGCAACAAGTGCTTCAACAGACTTTGCAGGATCAATCTCTTGTTTAACAACAGGTTTCACTGCTGGAGTGGGAGGATCACATAAAATGTAATTCTCGATTGAAATTTCCACTCCTTTCTTGCTGTCAAGAGATTGATCTTGATCAGTCACATCTGATTCATCATCTGACGATTCGGCATCCTCAACAATCGGAGGACTTTGTTCAGATGAGTTCTTATCAGATTCCTTGTTTCCATTGGAATGCTCATCCAATTTGAACCCTAATCCTGCTGCAAATTCATCAGAATTAAGTGGAACGGATGGTTCGTGGCATTTCCTCTTCATCAGGCATTTTAGTATAGTTATATCTCAAATGGGGTGGACATGACTTATACCCAATGCACTTCATGTTTCCTTTTAGATTTTGAACATCAATGATGTGATC
This sequence comes from Scalesia atractyloides, assembly GCA_947069175.1. Taxonomy (NCBI): domain Eukaryota; kingdom Viridiplantae; phylum Streptophyta; class Magnoliopsida; order Asterales; family Asteraceae; genus Scalesia; species Scalesia atractyloides. The sequence goes on along the minus strand of CAMTDV010000017.1, from coordinate 36,079,048 downwards.
AAGCACATACTGGGAATTTGAATAACTTTCCAGTTTGAGTTTAATCGCTTCATACTCACACTTTGTAATGGCTAACTCTTTCTTTGTTTCTTCAATGATATTAATGTAGTTATTAATACCCTTTTGCTTGTTTAGCACAGTTCGGTTAACTCATAAACGCTCTTCTTTAATGTGTCAGTTACATCTTTGAAGCCCTTTTCATATCTGGTTAAAGCCAAGTTAGCTTCTTTGCATTTTGACAGTTCAATTACTAAATTATGATTATGAAGATTAGTTGTCTCAAACTTTTGTTTTAATTCGATGCAATCAGTGCATACCCTAGAAGTATCAGATTGTACCTGACTCGTTGGGGTTGCGACATTTGCCATGAAGGCGGTGTTGCAAGAGAAAGATCCATCTTTGTTGAAAAGCTTTTCCATTTCCCTTGCTGCAACTTCAGCTTTCTTGAGTAACACAGAATTCTGCTTGTTCAGCTTCTCAGCATCTTTCAACAAGCTCTCAACTTCAGCATCAATATCCAGCTTCACTTCTGAATCTGAACCATAACCTCCAACACTTTAATTTTCTTCATCGGAACTACCACTGTAACCCGAACTATCATTATCTTCGGAAGCTTTATCCCATTGGACCGATTTCACATGATTGATGATCTTGGCATTACATGCAGTACCTCCTTGATTTCCATCACCTAATTGAACAGACCAGTCGCATCCTTCATCAGCTTTCACTACCAAAGCTCGGTTTGTATTTGAAGTACCTGCTTGATTAGGATTGTTAACTGCAACTATTCCTCTTTCATTGTTAACATGGGTGGTGTTGGATGTGGTTTGGTTTCTGAAAGGATCGAGTGCACTCTCGCTTAAAATGCCCTTTCTCACCACAATTGAAACAAGTAACGACATCTTTGTCAAAGCCGTACTTTGTATCCCTTTTGCTTTTCAAACTCGTCCTGCCCGTCCTAGCCATATAGTCCTTCGCTCTTCGAACTGCACTTGCAAATGCCCACTTGATGTCCATTAGATCCATCTCATCCTTGTCAATTTGTTGGTAGTCCTTATTTGTCAAATTGATGTTTCCAATCTGACCAGCTACAAATCCACAATAAGCGCTCACCATAGTGTTTAGAAGTCCCATGTGTTCTTTTGCAACTTCTACACTGACCTTTGAGAGGTGCGAGGTATCGAATCTAACAGTATTGGGATTTAAAGGTTGAAAATTGTTGCCATAACAAGCTTGTTGTGGTGCTTGTTGAGAGGCAAAATCTTGAGGTTTAGGTAAGAAGGCACTAGGATCAAAGCCTTGACTGTAGGTTTGGGTTGATTGATCTGGTTTCGGTGGTGGTGGCATGAACGGATTTGCATTTGATACAAATGCCGTTTGTAGTTTTGGTTTCGAAGAAGCACTAACACCTGTGTTGATGCCGCCAAAGTACATTTCTGGGTTTTGAGGAACTGGAATCCTTTTGGCCTTGCGGATTTCCTCCTCATTCTTGTTTTCCAACTTCTGAATAAACTCATAGATTGTGATGGTATCCAACACTCTCGTATGTTTCAACAATCTATGAATTGGCCCCACTTGGGTGGCAACACATCTGCAAAACGTGTAACTATTTCCTGTTGAGATGCATTGACATGATATGAATACATTTCACTTAACAAGTGATAAAATCAAGTTGTCATGTCATTCAGCGTCTCATTTTCCATAAACAGGAAACCTTCAAACTCCTTCTTCAACAAATCATGCCGAACTTTTCTTGTAGCTGCGTTCCCTCACCTCTTGCTTCTAATGTATCCCACAAGTTTTTAGTGGAAGTGCAATAGATGAATTGATGGTAAATGTCTTTATGAAGAGCTTGTGTGAGAATTGCAAAAGCTTTCTTTTCAAGATCATAAGCTTTCTTGTCAAGTTCGGTCATACTTGCTAAGTTTGTTGGGTTGGAACCGGCTTATTCAAGTGTAACATTGTAAGGCGTGGTGAAACATGTCCATAACTCCGTGTTTTGACCAAGGACATATGTATGAAATCGTCCCTTCTATCCGGGATAGTCATTCATATGATTCAACTTAGGTGAACGGTTGTTACTGCCGGCTTCACTTTCACTCATTAGAAGGGTTTCGATACTTTGGTTTTGGTTTTGGTTTGCTACTCAAGCCCATTGACTAGCGGTAATCATTGATGCTTGTTGAGGCATAAGTCATTTGACCCATGACATGTCTGAACCAGATTGTGACGTGCCTTGACTTGAACTGGCTCCACTACTCCAATCCTATGGATTAGAACTCATTTTGATTGTTTAAAGTAGAATATTGACTTAGAGGTGCAAATTTGTCAACTTTGAAAAAGTTTTGATCTTTCTGTGAAAATATTACAACACCTTCCAACGAAGAATGAATCCTACGAACAATGAATCCTACGAACAATGGATTCCAACGAACAACTAGTGCTCCACGAAGAACAGGTTCTTCGTGGAAAGACTAGTCAACGAAGAACTTAGGTTCTTCGTCAGTGTATAACCGACGAAGAAGGGTTCTTCGTCTGTGATGTTCATTGAGAAGTTCTTCGCAGAAATTGAAAGTTGTTCGTTGACATAGGTTCTTCGCGGGAAGTTTTGGTAGGTGAAAGATTACTGTAAATGGAAACTACCTTTTCTGAACTTGGAAAGGTGGTAGATGGTTTGCCTGTTATGGTTAGCAAACAAACATGCAAAAAACACCTTTTTACAGAAAATCTTTTTGAAGATCTTATCCCCACCAACCTTTTCCGGTGAGAACACTTGCCGGAAAGTTTGCCGAACACAAGATTAGCAAGAAATTCTTAAGAAAAACTAAACCATAACATGTCTAGACGTTTGTTAGTTAAGTTTTAGTAAAGATTATCTTCAAATGGCAAGTTTAAACCAAGATTTTGAACAACTTTTCTGGAAAAACTTAATTTTCTAGCTTTTGAGTTCAAAAACACATCAAGAACACTTCAGAACAAGCTCAAATACAAGGTTTTGTTCGGTTTTGAACAAGGAAGAGAGCCAAAGCTCTGATACCACTTGTAGGTCCACTTGGAGGATCAAGTTACCTACTTCCTTTAACACGCTACCAAGTGCGAAATCCTTGTTAGCATGCAAACACAATGTAACCAAAAGATTCACTATCTTTAGATTAACTTGAAGAGAATCAGTTTACACATACACACAGTGTTATACTCTCTAAGGACTCTCTTACTAAACTGTGAGGAATAAGTCTGTATTTATAGGCCCAACACCTCTGCAGGTTACGAAGAACCATGCAGAGGCCTACGAACAACTGTAGTCTCACGAAGAACTGGTTCTTCGTGGGTCATCACTACGAACAACACATTACCATGAAGAATGGTTCTTTGTGGCTATCCAAGACAACGAACAATCAGTTGTTCGTGAAATAGCTAACCCACGAAGAATATGGATTCTTCGCAGGGAACCTATACACAGACATATACCAACAGACAGCAAGATACAACATACAAACAAACTAACAGCTGCACACTAGCAGACTGTTTTACAACGTAAACAACATAAACGTCATGCGAAGTCAAGATAGGAGGATATCTTGACTTGGCCGACTCGACCAAAACATTACATACACATAAACAAAGACCGTACAGACTACCAAAAGCTAAGAACAAGCTACAGACACAAAACTGTACCATCAGCTTGTTTACGTTAACTTATTTTCATTGGTTTGCTTATATTCAAATTCGTTTGTTTACATTTCTCTATGTAAACAATTATTTTTTAGTTACACTACAATTTCGTCTAGTTTTATAAGTTTGAAATATTACCCATTATTGACTAATCCACTTTTATTATTTGTTTCCTAATTGATGTTCATGCTTGATATTACCATTATCTTCGTGCTTATTTATAATCCTGAAATTACAGAAAAAAATTTTATATTAAAATTATATATCTTACACAAATATAAAGGGAATAAAAAAGAAAAGCATTTAAAAAAAGAAAAACATTTAAAAAAAGAATTAAAATAAGTCAGTTAATAAATAAAATAAAAGGTATAATGAGTTGTTTGGTTAAAAACGTGATATTGAATTAAAAAATAAAAGCAAAAAATACAATATATTAGTTTAAATAAAAAATAACTCAAACACTCATTTTGGTAAATAATTTCTTAAATCACCTATTTTGGTAAAAAAAAAATTTCCACCATCACCCTTTTAGAAAAAAAAAATTTAAAGGAAACACTCATTTTGGTAAATATTTTTCAAATCACCCATTTTAATAAATATTTTTTCCACCACCATCATTTTGAGAAAAAAACTCTAATATTAACTATCCCCTAACAGAAATGAAAGTTCAATTTCTCAAATAGAATAAAATGCCAAAACGACTATGAGTTTTGATATTTTTGTTATTTTAGTTTAAAAATAAAACATTTTGTAACTAGACCCCTAATGTCATCTCTGTCCAAATCACTAACTCAATTAAAATACACCGTTAACTCTCCATGGACGATTTTGACAATTCTCAAACCTCAGGGACGATTTTGACACTTTCCTATTTATTCTTTTTTTCTTTAATGTTATATATTTTATTTTCATCTTTAAAAAACAATAAAAATAATTTTAAACAAAATATACATATACACACATTATATTATATAATACAATATTTTTGCAACATTTTGTTGCATTAGAGGTTGTACACCATGCTATTTAGTGTTTTATGCATGCAATGATTGTACAAAAGCATTTAATTTAAATATTTGCATTAAAGGTTGTACATCATGCTATATTGGTGTTTTGTGCATGCAATGGTTGTACAAAAGCATTTATTTTAAATATTATAAATTAGCAATTTACTTGTGTTTTGAGGTGTTGTACCTAATGCTTGGGGAGTTTAAAAAATGATTTTTTTTACTTTTAGTCAAAAAATATTTAATAAAATGAGGTTGTACACCATGCTATGTTAGTGTTTTATGCATGCAATAGTTGTACAAAAGCAATTAATTTAAATATTTGCATTAAAGATTGTACATCATGCTATATTGGTGTTTTGTGCATGCAACGGTTGTACAAAAGCATTTAATTTAAATATTATAAATTAGCTATTTACTTGTGTTTAGGGGTGTTGTACCTAATGCTTGGGGAGTTTAAAAAATGTTTTTTTTTTACTTTTAGTGAAAAAGTATTTGATAAAATATTTTAAACCAAAAACTATTTAATTTTTTTAGTTTTAATCCCAAACTTTTCATCTTTTGCAAATTTGTTATTTTATGCTTCGTTCTAAATTTTGCGAGTTAACACGATGCAACGTGTGTGTGTGTGGTTCAAGATTTTTAGGCTTCATTTTAAGTTTTGCGACTTAACATAACGCAATTTGACTGTGTGATTCGACGTTTTAACGTCATCTATTTTTACCCGTTTGACAGGTTCGTCATAACGTGTGGATTCTAGATCGACTTAGTTATAATTTTCTATGTTTTACATTTCATTATAAGTTCTTTGCATTAACACGCCACAAATTCATTGTTGGTTGTCGCTCGCAGTGGTGTGACATATATGCTATTTGAAACGGTTTTATGCCCCCGCCGCAACGCGGGGGGCGCTTAATACTAGTTTATATATATAAACACACACATTTTATATATGTATACTCACACATTTATAAGGTAAAAAGGAAAATTAAAAAAATAATTGTGTATATACAAATGTGTATGTATGTATGATATTTATATTTTTTTGTTTTTTATTTAAAGAAAAAAAAATGAAATTAAAAAACAAAAGAATAAATAGGTAAATTGTCAAAATCGCCCATGAGGTTTGGGAATTGCCAAAATCGTCCATGAGCTAATGATAACATTTTAACCGAGTTAGTGATTTAGTTGGAAATGACAACAAAAATAAAACCTTATTTGGTTGGAAATGACAACAAAAATAAAACCTCAGTGGTCCAGTTACAAAAGGTTTTATTTTTGGACTGAAGTGGGAAAAGTGACCAAACATTACGAACAATTTTGCCATTTTACTCTTAAAAATACGAGAGTGAGAGTTTAATTTTTAATAAGTTCAGGGACCCAAATATAGCTCAACCTTGTCAAACTCAATTCAAGCTTAGAAAAATTCAACTTCCAATCGCTGCTTTAAGAATTAAGATATCTGATAGACCCTACGTCGACACATGTGGCATTTTAAACTAGTTTTTTTAGCTTTAAAAAATGTTTAGAGGTTGTTGGGAATTTTCGAAATAATGAAAGACATAATTTTTGGCTTGAATCTTGGTTAGGGCTGAGCAAATATCTGGTTTGCCCAAAAATTTCTGAAACTCAGATTGAAAAACAACTGAAACCAAATCGATATGTTGCACTTCTTGAGTTGGGTTTGGTTTGGTCCTGGAGTCTGAACTTAAAAACCGAACTGCAAAATTGAACTTTGTACTAGGGGCGGGCCCAGGTTAAGCCCAGGGTGGGCGAACGCATCCCTTGAAAATAAAAATTTAGTGTATTTTTTAGGTAAAAAACCCAACTGCACTCCCTGAAAATATGCTTGAACCACTCATCCACACCCCAACAAATAATTTTTGGATCCACCAGTGCTTTGTACTCTTGAGTCTTGACTTCAAAAGGGTAATCTGTTGCTTCTTTTTTTTTTACCAAAGTAACAAATTACAAACAAGTGACAGGTAAACGGGCAACAAGCTGCGCCGCAACCCCCTTTTGAATTGCAAAACCAATCCTACTAAAGACGAAACGGCCCTTAAAGGTTGAAAGATTACTATTCACAACCTGTTGGACACTGTTTAGAAATTTCACAGCCTCTGGGGCTAGGGATCCAAATGTATCAAAAGCGAATGGGATAAACACGTGTTGATTCTCTAAACAAGCCTTCTCGTGTTTAGCGACCTTGCCTGATTCCGCCTTTAACGCAGCCTGGCCAGCAACAAACCCATTATCCCTGAGTCCAACAAGAGGGGAGACTCCTGTAAGGTCCACACAAGCGTGTTTTCCCCTAGCCCACCCAAACACAAGAATATCAGCTGGCCGAAGAGTAGACCTCCCGTCGAGCGGATCCGTCAGAAAGTTCACCGGAGCCTCCTTTTTCGCCGAAATCCCTGCCCGCTTTAGAACATCATAGAGAATATCCCTTACCAAAACATGTCAATATTTAAAACCAGGTAACTCCTTACAATGGACCGCATGTTCGCCGAAAGTATCTAAACAAGCCTTGCGACAAACGGGGCAGGGCTCATCAACCGGAAAGAGAGGGATCATTAGCCGGTATTTAAGAATTGCCCGGTATTCCCCTGCTGACATGTGTTAGCCTAGTCCTTCAATGGGGATAACTGTCAGAAAATCCTGAGAATGAGGTGCCCGGAGACAATCAAACACTGCTTTCTGACGAGGGGATAGACTAAACTTCTCTCCCAAACACTGGACAGTTCTACTAAATAGGGCACTCGCCAAAGCATTCTGGGCTTTAGGGGGGGCGGTGTCCTTATTAGAGAAACCACCAAGATCAAAATCCGGAAGGGACATGTGCATGCAATCCAATGCGCACACATAATCAGAATCTAACCCAACAATACCACAGTCTCGAAGAATGTGGTCCTGTAAACTCCAAGATTACGCCCTCGAGGCCACAAAAGCATACGTGGATACATCCTCAGCCGAACATAAACCCAAACCCCCAAAACGGGTCGGGAGGGATGCAAGCCTCCATTGAAGATCCCCAAAAAACGGACCCCCGCAAACCACGATATCCTCGATAGCTCTCTGAAGGCCTTTGTCAAAAACCAAAACAGCCTCCCCAACAAATGTGGGTTGCCACGTTCTGAGGCCAAACAACAACTTAGCAACACCCATGCAAGAGCGCAGCAAGAGAAGCTCGCATTGAGGGTCCCGCAGATGTGGAAGATAGCTCATCAGATCCACTGCACAAGATGCCCTTTTCACGGCCAACCTACTGATGAAACCCGCATCGCGACTAACAGCGCCCCCGAGGAGTTTGACACCCGACACCGGCCTCCCAATCCCACTAGGAAACAAACCCTTTTGCTTCTTAACTCCATTGCACGATGGCCAAAAAACTTATGTTTTCTTAACGTTAAGTTGAAGCCCCAAACATGGCTCCAAGGACCTGATAATTTCTAAAGCTTTAGCCACCTCATTGACTTCAAAAGGTTCCACCCAAATCCCTCCAAACTATTGTGATTACTCAAGACAAAACTCTATTAAAAAACTAGCCAAAAGCAATGACAAATAATATGAAACTAAAGTAAAGCAAAGACAATATGTTCAAGCATGAAAAATATTCCACAGCAAACTTGCATTAAGACTCGAATCTGAATTATTTGTCATTGCAAGTTTAAAAAAAAGTCGGATCATTACCCCTCAGGTGCCAGGTATACATGTTAGCTTGTTTAAAAAATACCCATTAATTTCATTTCTTTTTATTACGGTTCTAATTTTTATATACTTTTATGTTTTTACAACTACTATAAATTGAGATATATAAATTACATACATATAAACGTTGCCACAAAATGTTTGAAGCATCTAATATATATATTGATGTCGGGGTAGCTTAAGCTTAATAAACTGGCGAAAAACACAATATAGCTTAAAAGGTTGAAATGTAAAATGGTTCGGAGTCAACCAGCTGTCATGAACAACAAAAAGCACAAGGCAGTGACAAGTCATATCACCCTTTACGTGTAATCTCTCCCACTCAGCCGCAAAAGGAGCATGTGGGGAGAGATATCCTTTTACCCGCAGGTTCGAAGCCTTCAACCTTCAAAAAGGGCAAACCCTCCACTGCAAGCTTAGATCACTAGTCAAAGGTTCCCTCTTATAGCTGGCTCATTCTCTATAAATGGCAAAACATTGTCATTCAGCTAGCTATTCTAAGAGACCTCACTTCTTCCCTCTAGTACTTGTTCATAACATGTTATATTCTTTACTAACGCGAAAACTATCACATTGCACGTAAACATTAGGGTTGAATAATCTTCAATCCAGAACTTAAAGCAAGCGATATTAAAGTGATCCAACCCTACGTATTGCATACGTGGGGGGACCCCACGACCTGTGTTAGACAAACTGAAACCCTTGAACCCTTTTGCCTAACTAGTCCAGTCACTATCCTTGGTCTTATATTTGTTGTAGCAACAAGTTGGCGCCCACCGTGGGGCTACGTCGCTTACTTTTCTTAAAAGACCAGTAGTGTAGCTCCATCAAGATCATCATGTCTGAAAGCGAGTCTCCAGGTGAGGTGAATCACGTACCTCATACTTCGACACCTACAGATGGTCAAACATCACCAGCCACATCTACTCCATTCTCTACCCCGGGAGGCACTCCAACGGGAATCTCGTTCCCGGAGTTTTTTCAAACGCCTACTCCTTCTCGCCCGTGAGCTCCCTCTCCTCAAATCAGTACCACAAATGCGTCGGAGCGTGTCGATTTGACACCTGAAGGAGTAGCTAGAAATTTTCCTACGGTTGAGATCTCTTCACAACCAACATGTGAGTCAAGAAATAGAAAAGGGGTGAGGATAAGACTAGATTACGATGAGTCTGAGCCGTCGTTATCACCCGGTCCTCCACCTCTACCTTTTAACAACTACGACCAGCCACATGTGGCTTTGAAGCTGGTCCTAGCATGACAAACCAGCCACTCAACTCCAACCCTTGTGCTTTTGGGAGGCCAAGTCCAATTGCCTTTCCCCTATTCACCGCCCAGCCAGTCGCAACTGGTGCACCCATTGGGCATGAAACTACCTTTGATCAGTTGTGGCAGTCACTAGCCTCAAGCATTCCCTCCTGTTACCACTTTGTGGGAACAAGCCATGGCCACCTTGCCTTTGGCTCGAGGTGCGGTCATGAACACCTCCATGGGAATGCCTTTACAGTACCTCCAGAAAGCCTCCAAGGCTTTAACCTTATGCCCCAGTTGATGACTCAGATGATGGCACAGTTTTCTTGGCAGCACTTCATCAATCAAGTGTTGTCGACCCACCAAGGAACTTCGAATGGTAATCCGGCCTCAAGAGCAGAAGAAGATCTTGCTAAACCCTACAAATCTAGCAATTTGTCTTGTTTCTCTCAACAAATTGCTGATTATGATTTTCAAACCCGGGATTAAGATGCCATCCCATATAAGAACGTATGATGGAACTGAAGATCCAGAAGCCTACCTCCAAATCTTTACTGGAGTAGTCAGGATTGAAAAGTGGTCTAATGTCGCATGCTGCCACATGTTCATGCAAACCCTCGTAGGGTCTGCCAGAATATGGTTCAACGACCTCCTCGATCCTTACCGAAGAGCAAGAGAAACGAAAAATCCACCCAATAATGCGAGTTTCACGAAGAAAAAGGCCACCATATGAACGATTGCTTTCAAATCAAGAAGAGAATTAAGGAGGCTGTCAAGTCCGAGGAACTAGCCAACTTGTTGAAAGGGGTAAGGGACAAGATGGTTGAAAGAAAAGGCAAAGAAGTAAACATGGTGGATTTTGATGGAAAAGCTTCCTACAAGCGACCACGCTTGGAAGCTTGGGAACGAAAATGCGTCTGCTTCCCACCACCCGAAGGGGACTTGTTGTCCAAACGCTTGGTGGTGGAAGCTATGTTGGGAACACTCAAGACACATAAAGCCTATATTGATACTGGAGCAGCAACATAAATTATGTTTGAAAAGTGCTTCGATCGTCTCAGCAATGACGAACGTTCAAGGCTTCAGCCATCTGAATCCTCCATTAAAGGTCTCGCTGACATACCCATCACGCCTTTAGGCAAACTAACCCTTTGTGTTTGTTTCAGTGAAGGAAAAATGGAAAGAACCAAACCACTCACCTTTGTGGTGATAAACATTCCCTCCAACTATGATGTTATCATAGGTAGGCCAGGGCAAAGTGTGTTTGGAATGGTGGTTTCAATTGGCCAAGGCACCGTAAAGTTCCCTACTGAAAGAGGGATAGCAACCCTTCAACCAACACAAGAAGCTTTCTTAGTTGAAGGTGAAAGTTCAAAGAAAAACGAGGAAGATGAGCAAGGATGGATCATTAACCCGGAATATCCTCAACAAAGGATAAGGGTAAATACCAGCCTTACTGAAGAAACCCTCTTTTATCTCAAAAGGCTGCTCCTACACAATATGGACATCTTTGCATGGTGTCCAGAAGACATGAATGGAATTTCCAGAAGCATCGCCGAGCACAAGCTCAGAATTCGATCTAATGTAAAGCCTGTTGTTCAGCAAAAGAGAAGCTTAGCCCCAGATAGAAGCCTTGCAGCATGTCAGGAGGTTGAAGGACCCGTTCAAGCCGGAATCCTCTGGGAAGTAAAGTATCATTCTTGGATAGCAAATCCGGTAATGGTCCGTAAGCCGGATGGGTCGTGGAGAATGTGCATTGTCTTCAAAGACCTAAACAAAGCATGCCCAAAGGATTGCTATCCATTACCAGAAATCGACCTAAAGGTTGACTCGCTCATAGGCTTCCCCCTTAAATGCTTTCTTGATGCCTACAAGGTTTACTACCAGATCTAGATGAAGAAAGAAGATGAAGAAAAAACAGCATTCGACACCGACAAAGTTATTTTTTGTTACCAAAAAATGCCTTTTGATTTAAAGAATACATGAGCGACTTACCAACGTTTGGTAGACAAGGCATTTGCTTAACAAATAGGCAGAAACATGGAAGCCTATGTTGATGATTTGGTGATCAAAAGCAAAACTGAAGGCCAAATGCTCGATGACATACAAGAGACCTTTCGGAATTTGAGAAAGATCAACATGAAGCTTAATCCGCCAAGTGTTCATTTGGTTTTGAAGAAGGCAAGTTCTTGGGGCACATAGTGGGAAAACAAAGCATAAAGGCTAATCCTAACAAGGTGAAAGCCATCCTTGATACAAATTCCACACAAAGTAAGAAAGAAGTGGAAAGCCTGAATGGAAAGCTTGCAGCCTTGAAGCGTTTTACATCCAAATTAGCAAAAGGGTTCTTGCCTTTCTTCAAAACCCTTCAAGGGTGCACAAACAAGAAAGATTTCTGATGGACTGAAGAAGCAAAGGAAGCCTTCAACCAAATGAAGCAACACTTGGCCTCGTTACCAGACATTGTTGCCCCGGAAATAGGGGAACTTATCTCTGTCTACCTTTCGGTTGCTAAGGAAGCCATCAGCGCGGTCTGACCATTGAACGAAATAAGGCTCAGGTACCGGTTTACTTCTTCAGTAAAAGCTGGCAGAAACCAAATATCCCTGATGTGTGCAAAACGTAACATATAAATTACATCAAACAAGACATAAAACAAACCCTTTTCGGTACTAATGTTGGAAAAAGCACGTTTCTTTGTTCCTTTTGAATTTACAGGACCAAATAAGATTAAAAGAACAAAAGAAGCAAAGTAGCAGCTAAAACCAACATAAAATACAAGAAGAAGGAGTATCGTGACACGCCCGACCCCTCGGTAACATCCCAAAAGCAAAAACAAGAAAACAGAAGCTGACCATAGGGCTGTTCCCAGCCAGACATGGGTCATGATCAGTCCTGGCACATGCAAACAAAACAAACAGAGCTTCTAAGCCCACCACGGGGTCGTGCCCACACAGACATGGGGCATGGTCAACTCTTAGATTTGCATAATGTTGATAGTACAGTAAAGAGTTGACCACGGGTTCGTGCCCAGAGGCCAGAGGGTCGTGTGGGGCCCTCTGCTGACAAGCCGCAATAAATGAAGGAAGAGAAATAAGCGGCCACGAGCCGTGCCCAGCGGACATGGGGTCATGGTCGGGGTATTGTTTTGACTATAAATAGGGGTGCTTGGTTCACTTCAAAGGCATCCCTTGGCAAACCACTTCTCTCTCATTTTGCCACCACTACACCACCAACACCCACCACCATCATCCATCTTCCATCTTTAGAGTGTGTAGTAGTCTCGGGATCCAAGATCGACTGTAAGAGTTCTTATCAAACAAAGGCCATGCTTGGCTAATCTCTTACATCACTTGGTGAAGACAAATCTTTTATGTATTACTTTTGATTTTTAATCTTTCGGCACTTTTTAATTGGGTATGTATTTATGACTTTAATAACTAGTTTCTTATGTTGAAAGTGAATTTTCTTAACCATTTCTTCATGATGTCATTGATTTGCTCAGTCGTCTTTACGGTCTATATAAAGCACGTTAACTACTTGGAAGGGGGTTAGAAGGGTGGTTTGGTAAAGTTTTTGTCTCGTTTAATGTATAGATCATGCGAGGACTTGGTTCAAGCTTACTAGGACCTCCTTCAATGCCCTAAGGTATTGGATGGCGGGGGTGCGAATAGCTTGAACCCCTTGGGATTGTATCCTTGTTGACTCAAACCACTTGGCCAAGGGTAACATCACCTTCAAAAGAAGGGCCTACCACTTTTCGCATTAATAACTTACTTAATTGTCTTTCAATATTTCGGCCTCTTGGGATTGTATCCCTGCTGACTCAAACCACTTGGCTGAGGGTAACGTCACCTTAAAAAAGGGGCCTACTACTACTATAACTAAGAGAATCTCTTAAAAAGTCCGAAAGTGCGAAAATCATCAAATGGTACATAAAAGAGGAGTTGGATCCAAGTGATTCTATCTTGTCTATTTGATTCATTTTTATTTATCTTTTCATTTTTATGTTTAATTTTATCTTTCAAAACTTTTATCAAAAAGATTGTATCGATTAGACGTTGGCGCTAAACCGGTATCAAAAGCTCTTGTGTCCTTGGACGACCTCGGTATCTTACCAACACTATACTACGCTCGCAATGGGTGCACTTGCCCTAGTATATGTTTCGTGTTAGTACAATATCGTGTTTTATAAATTTAAAACTTGACTAATGCGTAAAACAGACTTAAAATATTAATAAAATCATATCACGCTCGACACGCACCAATCCCGCATAGGAAAATTTGCCCTAGCCTTGATAAAAACTGCTAGAAGGCTTCGAAGGTACTTTCAAGCACACCTAATACAGGTGGTCACCGACCAGCCCATTAAAAGTGTGCTTGAAAAGCCTGAAACCTCCGAGTGATTAGCCAAATGGGCAGTGGAACTAGGTGAACATAACATCACCTACGTTCCAAGGAAGGCTGTCAAAGCCCAAATTTTGGTTGATTTCATTGTGGAGATTCCAAAAGAAACATCAACGGAACTTAACACCACCACAACTGAACCATCTGACCTGGATGTCTAGAAGCTTTTCACTGATGGAGCTTCTAGCCTTGAAGGGCCGGGGGCTGGCTTGGTACTAATCAATCTCGAAAATTTCAGACAACCAACAACGAAGCCAAGTATGAAGCTCTCATTGCTGGACTCAAGCTAGCCAAAAGGATGGACGTTCAAAAGCTTCAAGTCTTCAAAGACTGCTTGTTTGTTTCAAACCAAGTATATGATAGCTACATAGCCAAGGAACCTAACATGAAAAAGTACAGGGAGAAAGCAAAGGAGCTCATGAGCTCATGAGTACATTTCAATCATGTACCATCAAGCAGGTTCCAAGGTCACAAAACAAGAAGGTCGATGCATTAAGCAAGCTCATTTCACTAAGAAAGTGTTAGTTGAGGTATTGAAGACACCGTACATTCAAGAACTTGAAGTGCAAGACGTAATTACTAAGGAAGGGCCAAACGGGATGACCCCTTTGATCAAATTCCTAAGAAATGGTGAGTTACCAAATGATCAGACGAAGGCTGAAAGGGCTTGCATTAAGTCAAAGCAGTATGTGTTACAAGCAGAAATACTTTACAAGAAAGGGTACCTTACACCACTACTTTGATGCGTAGGCCCGGAACAAAGCCAGTATCTGATCAAGGAGGTACACGAAGGGATATGTGGGGCTCACTATGGCCCAAGATCGGTAGTTGCAAAATTGGTGAACCTTGGATACTTTTGGCCTTCCATGCATCGTGACACCACTGAACAGCTGAAAAAATGTGAAGCTTGTCAGTTGCATGCTCCAATACCCAAAAGCCCTAAACATGAGATTGTTCCCATCTACTCGGCTTGGCCATTTCACAAATGGGGCATGGACATTGTTCGTCCATTTCCACCGGCCAAAGGAGGAGTCAAATTCTTATAGGTAGCCGTTGATTACTTCACCAAGTGGCTAGAAGTAAAACCATTGGCCAAAATATCAGGGAAACAAGTCATTGATTTCATGTGGGAAAGCATAATTTGTCGTTTTGGGATTCCAAAGTCACAGACAATGGGAAGCAATTTGCTGAGAAGCCTTTTAGCTCTTGGTGCAAAGAGTTTAGAATTACTCAAATATTCAGCTCGGTTGCTTATCCACAGTCAAACGACCGGTTGAAAAAACAAATCGAAGCATCGTAGAAGGGAATAAGGCCCGATTGGGAAGACATGAAAACAATTGGCTCGAAGAGCTTCCCAATGTCTTATGGGCAATCCGAACAACCAAGAAGACAAGCCATAAGAAAACACCTTACAGTCTAGCATTTGGGTCGGAGGCTGTAATCCCAGTAGAGATTAGAGTTACAACACAACGAACCTTCAACATTGGCCTCGAATCAAACAAAACAGAGACTATGTTGAATTTGGAACTCCTTGAAGAAGCCCGAGATCAAGCTGCCATATGAGAAGCTAAGTACAAAAAAAGATGGAATCTTATTACAACACACGGGTGAAACATGAATGATTCAAGCCTGGAGACCTAGTACTCCAAAACAACGAAGCCAGCAAGAAATAAAATCAAGGGAAACTTGGCCCAAAGTGAAGGGCCATACACCATCTTTGAAGCCCACAAGGGAGGATCGTATAAACTTGCCGACGCCCAAGGTAAAAAGCTTCCCCAGCATTGGAACGGCAAAAACCTCAAAAGGTTCCACGTTTAAGTCAAAATGTCTTAGAAAGTGTTTCAAAAGTTGTTCTACCCTCCCTTTGTAACCAAAAATCTTTTGAATGAATAAATGATGAAGTTTTTATCAAATTTGTCCTTCTATCCTGTAATCAGGTTGAGAACCTAGCAAAAAACTCCATGGCAAGGGCCATGTAAGGGGATAAGCTCCCAGGCCACATCGCTCAATAGGTTCAAGGGGTTAAAAGGACCTATATAAGTGGTGAGTTCCTGAATCAATACAACTCCATGAGACTTAGAAAATTTTTCAAAGACATGTCTCATAGACGGGTTTGAACAGCCTACATCAAATGTTCCTTAAGCTTTGACAATGGCTTATGCACCAAAAACACCAAGTGAGTGTTATAAATAGGATATGCGATGTATCTTCTTGTTAAAAATACTTTAAGGTTAAGTGACTGCAGCACTGAACCCTTCAAGGTATAAGTAACGAAAGATGCATAATAAAAAACAAAGGCAACACAAGAAACCATGAAAAAACATAAGGGAATAACAGAACAACATAATACACAAATAAAACAGTTAGACATAATAATGGCCATAAGGGCCAGTTAACCTACATATTGTTCATAAGCCTTAAAGGCTTCAACCACTAGAGGAACCGAAAAGGTTCCCTTTAAAGAAAACATGTTCAAAACACACATAATATTGTTCAGGGTGCTAAGATAGCTACAAATTAATTGTTTTAAACACCAGCAGAAGGCTTAGAAACACCAGCATCACCAACCTTAGCCTTCTTCACCTTCTTATCCTTTTGGCCACTTTCACCTGTTGCCTCAGAGACTTCAAAGCTTTCTTCCTTCGACCTTCCCCACCATCAGTAAAAGTCTCCTCACTATCTCCCGAGCATGAACGCTTTTGGGAAAGAGACATAAGTACCTTATCACAAACAGCCTCGTTAAGACCACGGGGTTTCAACTCCTGAAGGACAGAGAGAGGTTTGCCAAAGCATTCGGAGACTTCACCCACATAAGGGTAAGTCAAATGCTCCATCTCCAAAACAGAGTCCTGGAAGACCTTGAAGGCTTGAGGTTGATACAAGGAAGACTTGTCTTGAGGCTCCCCAGACCCACAGGCTTTGTAACCAGCAACAAAGCCTTGATGTACAGCCATAGAAGCCTTCATCTCGTCCATCTTCTTTGAAAAAGCCTCTAATTCTTGCATTCTTTTACGAAAATGGGACACACCCTCAGGACGGGAAGCAGAAAGATTGAAAACAACCAACATCATTTTTGATATTATCCGATCATCATCCATTGAGGAACAAGAGTCTCAGACACCAGGTGGAGCAAAATGAGTCAACACATCCTCACAAACAGATGATGACGTAAAGCTGTCATCAACCATAACCTTCCAACCTTGCACGTAAACCTCCCCAGAGCCAGCATCGATGGACCCTTCAACAGCCTTTTGTGAACCCTTTAACCCTACAACCTTCTTCCCTGCTGCTTTACCCTCTTTACCAACAACCAATGGCAACGACTTCTTCTTACCATCAACCATAGCTTCCAAATCATCTTAAATCTCTATATCATTGCTAAGATCAACGGTCTCTGAACCGGATGGTTGGTCAACACCCTTCAATATGCGACAGGTGGAACGACATGTGGAAGTCTTAGAAGCAACAACCTTGGTAAATCCCTTGACATTAAAGACATTCACGTAAGACAAACCTTCAAACCTATGCTCAACACCACAAACAACAACATCTTCACCTTTTGCAGCCTCAGCATCCGTAAAACCCACATCGGACGTGTCGTCGCTCTTAATGAAATCCAATGCAGACATGACTGCCAAATAACACAAAACAAAATATAAGTAAAGGCATAGGGAAGCAATAAACAAGATACACAAAGTAAAATGCATACCCTGACCATCCCTCATGAGTATAGGATCTCGATATGGTTTATCCCACAACATGCTAATACCCATTAATACTAACAAATGCTCAGGAAAAGGAAGAAGCCTCGAAGGACACACCCTGATAGATTCCAAAAACCAACCGTCCAACTCGGATTCAGAGGGTTCCAGTTCATTGAGGATAGCATCTAGATGCCTCCAAATCATTTTAAATGGAATAATCGACTCGGAAACCCAAAAGAATCGGATAACAAAAAAGGATCATACCCCGCAGCCCGACATACAATCTCAAAATGCAAAACCCTAGCAAGACCATGGGGATGCAATTGACCAAAAAAACACGATAATACTCTAAAACATTAAGAACAAAAATAGAAAAGGGGTAACGCAGGTTTGAAAACTCAAAATGACGACAATAAAAAACGATTGAACCAACAGGACACTGATCGACAGATTTGTCTATACCTGGAGCGGTTGGTTTAAACTTTGAAACAATGCCCTATTCTATGCAAAAAGCCTCAACCTCTTCTTGAGTAAGGCGAGAGTAACTTACAGCCAAATCCTTCTTGGAACCCATGAGTGATGATCAAAGGAAAATAAGAAAGGGACAAAGAAAAACTAACCAGGATGAAAGAGCGAATTTTTTGATGAAACTTGTCATTATTTGAGAAGAATGTGTAGAGGTAGTTTTTATTAATAAAAGAGAACTAAAAATAAGATAGGACGGTGACCATTATTACATAGAGGGCTAAAAACTGCCACCTGCAGAAAAACTGTCCAATCAGTCAAATCAACCGTCTTTTCAAAATTCAAAAATCTAACAGTCTTTTAGCAAAACAAACCGTTGTGAAATAGTTAGAAGCCTTTGAGCTTACATCCCAAACACCTCTAACTTGGGGGGCTGATGACGGGGGTAGCTTAAACTTAATAAACTGGCGAAATGCACAATATAGCTTAAATGGTTGAAAGGTAAAATGGTTCGGAGTCAACTAGCTGTCATGAACAGCAAAAAGCACAAGGCAGTGACAAGTCACATCACCCTTTACGTGTAATCTCTCCCACTCAACCGCAAAAGGAGCATGTGGGGAGAGACATCCTTTTACCCGCATGTCCAAAGCCTTCAACCTCCAAAAAGGGCAAGCCCTCCACTGCAATTTTGTTTGACACTTGTCGCGTATTGTTTTATTCTAGTAGATTCATTAAGTGAAAGATATAATTTTGAGTTAATTACAGACATATGGTTATAAGGTAATCAAGTTGGGTATCACCTAATACTCTATCCATACTCAAAAACGCAAATATCTTTTATCAATCTCATACCCATTGCCGGAGCCAATAATTTTTTCCTATTGTATCATTGTTTTCAATCCTCAAATTTATAAAAATCCAGAGTCAAAATTTTCGGGTAGGGTTAGGTCGATTCGTGTGGAATAGCGTAATTAAATCCAATATCATAATATAAGTATAATGTACTTAAAAAAAAAACACAAAACCCTGTTTAATCAAGTAATTGTCCTGCCTCTTCGAAGGTCGAACAAAATCGTCCCTTTCCTGAGTTACACTTCGTCCAATCGTCCCTACTTTTGTTCCAGAGTTAATGGACCGTTCCTATGAGTCGCAAAGTCAATCGTGACTCTTTAGTTTTGTACCTGTCGATCTTTTTTTATTAGGTTAAAGGTGTTAAACAATTGCAGTTGATTAATTGGCCCTTTAACTTCATTGATATTATCGAGTTAAAAACTTAAAATTTAAACATGGGCCTTAAATGAATTAAAGTCCACTATCAAATTTAATCAAGTAATTTGGCTTATCTTTTGAGCTATAATCTTTTTATTTTGTAAAATGTTTATATAATTTGTTTCTTTATTAAAAAATTGCCAATGGGTCAAAAAGAATTCTTTATAAAACCAATGGTGTCAATCGTTAAAAAAATAATGGTGTCGCTCAAAATTTTCCTATTACGCGTTACATATGATAGACGAATTCATTGGTGTCGGGTAAACCTGTTCACCCCAATATGGTTCCACCAATGCTCATGCTCGTGCCGAATATTTCGGGTTTCAAGTAATCTCGTTACTTTGAGATTTATTTTTCTTCCCTAACTATACCACTAATTTATTCAAACCAAAAAGAGACGGTTCATTACAAATGACCAATAGGAACTTAATAATAATAATTATAATAACAATAATAAGAATAAGAATAACAATAATAATAATACCTTCAAGCATTGAACGTAAGCATCAAACAAGTAATTGTTGGTTTAAGGGCACAAGTTGTGCACCAAAATTTGGTGGATCATATCTCAAACGTCACTTCAGTGTCAGACCATATTTCTATTGGGTTGTGGAGGATTTGACCTAGCAGGGGTTTTCTTGTTACTAGCAGGGATGTTCTCTGCTATACTCCTTCTACATCTAGTAGGGGTATCCCATGCTATACTCCTTGTGCAACTAGCAGTAGTGTTACTTGTTAGTGTAGCTTAAAGTCAATAACCCTAATTGTACCCAATATAAATACTTCTCATTTATGTACTGTAACTTTTGAGCACCTAATACAAAGAAGAACTAGTTGTGGAGAGTGGATGTAGATCAAGTTGATCGAACCACTATAAATCATGTGTTCTTGTCTTGTGATTTAGAGTGTGTGTGTGTGAGTTAGATGCTGAGCGTGTGTTTGTTCTTGTTGATTGTGTGATATAAGCCCTAACAATTTCTCCAGCTCATCAAACTCCTCAAATTGAAGGGTATCCATCAAAAGCTACCAAAATCATCAAATGCCAAATCATTTTTATTTATTTAAAACCGGATTATCTAACAAACGTTTTATTTTAATATTAAATTAATTTAAAAGCATACAATAAATTAAAACTAACATTTAATAAATTTAAAAATTAAAAAACAAGAAAAAACATACAAAATAAATAATAACAATTACAAGTCTAAATGAAAAACATAGGTTTGTGCGATATGCTCCACAAGATCTGCTCCAGGTTTTTGTAAGTTTCTTGGAGTCGTATCTCTAGAATAATGTCCTTGTCCACTTCTCATCCGTTGAAGGAATGATTACGTGTTCAAGAGATAGTCACAACTTCTTTTTTTCAGAATCATATAATATAAAATAATGCAAGTGTATATGGTTATTCTAATTCTTGAACGATGCGTTTGTTGCATCGGTTGCTCCACTATGTGCCAACGACCTTTTAACACTCTTAAAGCTCATTCAATATCCTTTCATGTCATTTCTTATGTTGCCTTAAACCAAAACTCAGACCGAAAAGGAACTGAAATTAGACTGATATGTTACATTTCTTGGGTTTGGTTGGGCCATCGAGTCTGAACTTAAAAAACCAAACTGCAGATTTTAACTTTGTGCTCTTGACTTCAAAAGGTTTCATCCAAATCCCTCCAAACCATTGTGATTACTTAAGACTGAACTCCCCCGTAAAACTAGCCATAAGCAATGACAAATAATATGAAACTAAAGCTATAAAACTAGCCATAAGCAATGACAAATAAGATGAAACTAAACCTAGAGCAAAGACAACATGTTCATGTAAGATTAAATATATAATTATATTTATATATTTATATTTAATCATGTAGTCATCATTATCATTTATATTATATATTGGATTAAAATGTAATTATACCTTATTAATATTAGTTGGTAATTGTTGATGGACCGTATTACCCTTATTAACTAATAAGGTTTCTCCTTGCATGTATTTATGGAGATGACTAGAGAGGGTTTTAGGTTACACACTAATAATAACATCATAATCTCGACCTCCTCTCTCTCTCCACTAATCTCGAATTCCTAACCCTTAAATCAGTAATCACCATCAACAATATACATCCTAAATGGAAACTAGATCAAGCTCAAGTTGACTATCATGTCTACATTGCATCAATCACTGGATTATATGTTGGTCTGCATGTTATAACAAGTATTATGTTTATATGTTTTCCATTACATACTTATAGAATTGATCAACATTTCAAGCATGACATATATTCCATAGATATAGGAACAGAGATACAAACATGTATTAAGACCTAAATCTCTATTAGGAGTTGTTTGATAACACTGTGATGAGCCAGGCCTGACCTCTGAATCGTTTAACATGTTTCTAAAACTTACCTATTAAGAAGCTCCATGAACCATTAAGAGGTGTTTTTAAGTGAACCAGATACACTCTACCTCTGACCGATTCAGATGTAGCCTCTTAATAGAACCATTAAAACTTAAAAGCCTACCAAACAGCCCCTTAGTTAAAAGAAACATAGGAATTGTTTAATTATAACTGCTAAGATATTTAACTAAAGTTTAATGAAGATTCAGTCTAGGGTGCCTAACTATACTTAGGGACGGGTATATAATCTCAGTCTCATACCCGATTGTAAAAATGTGTCCTATACTCAAACCATACTCGCCGGGTATAAGTCGGATCACGACCCGTCAGGTGTCGGGCATACATGTTAGTTTGTTTGAAAAAGTGCCCGTTGGGATTTCCAAGTTAATTCTTTTTTCTTACAATTCTATTTTTATATACTTTTATGTTTTTAAATTTGTAATAATGGAATTTAATAATCCTAACTATTTTTCATTGGCTAGCAACGGTCTCAACTACAAAAATAATCACTAGTGGTCCCCCCTTTAAACCTATTGTCCAACAACAAGCATTTTCTAATTGAGATCTAACCTAGTTAGTTTTTTTTTGTGACGTGGATGTTGACAGGGCACAACTTTGTTATCTTATGAGTTGGTAGCTTATGTGGCAGTCTCATCACCACCTTACCTCTACCTCCACCACCACCAGTCGCCACCACCCACCACCAACATCAGCCATCACCACCCACCTCCACCGCCATCAACTGCCATCATCCACCTCAACCACCACCTCCACCACCGACCTCCACCACCACCAGCCATCACCACTATTAGCCATCACAACATGATTAAATTGGTCGATTGGATTAGAAAGTGGGTCAAAGAGAAAGTGAGGCAGATGGTTTGGTCAGGTAGCAGATCGTCGATGGAGGAGCCTCTGGAAGCAGTCAGAACGTGCACGATAGTGGTGGTGGAGGTGGGTGGTGGAGAGTGATGGTAGAGGTGGGTGGTGGTGGTGGTGGTGAGATGGAAGTGGGTGGTGGTGATGGCTAATGGCAGTGGACGTGGGTGGTGATGACTAATGGTGGTGAGTGGTGGCGGCTGATAGGGGTGATGGTTGATGGCTGATGGCGGTGGAGGTGGGTGGTGGCGACCGGTGGTAATTGTCACACCCTAACCGATGGCGGAAACATCGGGGTAGTGGCACTAGGCGAATCAGATTGATCAAGAGATTCCATAACAATCATTTTAAAGACAATAATCAACATTTGATATCCCATACTATCAAACTCATACAATCTTCAAATAATCATTTCAATCCAAGATAATCTCTTAAACATATAAATCCGCTCCGATCTTCCTTAGATTTATTACATGATTTTCTAAACAAAATCTTAAAACTAAGCATCCAAAGCTATAAATCCTCAACCTGCCACATAGGTTAAAATAAAACATCAATACAATTAAGTAAAGGTGAGCATACGAGTTTTTGCATACAATGTAGATATAAAAGCATTTAACATACACCGCATGACATACGTAATAGTTGTAATGATGTAACTATTTAGATTCATGCAAACCAACAAACCGCGATTGATCGAGACATGCGAACAAGCGTTCACATCCTAAAAGAGAAACTAAATGCAAAAAAAGTGTGAGCCTTAACAACCCCGGGCCTCCGGGTGGCGGGTCAACCTCTAGTATACTATCATGGTACGGGTGGCGTACAAGCAATCAAGCAATACATACAATTCAGCAGATTTCATGTATAGTCATGTAATACAGTGGGTTGCGAATAAGCGTTTGAGAGTTGTGTGATGTGTTTTGATATACGAACATATGTGACAACCAAAAGTGCGTTTAAGCATAAAAGGGTTCAAGTATACTCACAGTTAGTGCGTTGTTAGGAGAGATTCAGGATCTGAGAGGAGTTGTGGAGAGTGCCGGATCAGCCTGTAAGCGAACAGAAGTGCATCAGTCTTCCGAAATGCTGAAACAGTTAAGTTTGGATTGGGCAGAGGACAAGTTCGGGCGAACTTGTATGTTTCCATACAAGTTCGGGCGAACTTGTAAGGTTTGCTAACTGGGAAGACAAGTTCGGGCGAACTTGTCTAATTCTCTTGAGAATTGGACAGAGTTCGAGTGAACTTGTGCCATTCTTGCAGACTTGATGTGGGAGACCAAGTTCGGGCGAACTTAGTCACCAATCTGGTGACAAGTTCGAGCGAAATTGGTGTATTCCGAGCGAACTTGATGGTTTTGGCATCCAAATCGTGCGTTTTTGCGTCGTTTGCTGAGGAAATCGAGTGTTCATCCCTCCAACCTTAAGCCACTAAGTAAAACTTAGGCTGGAGAGGTCTTTTGGAGCGAGTTTAGCCATTTTACAGAAACTCAGCTAATCCGGGCGAACTTGATGGTTCGTACGGGTTAGTCCAGCTTTTGTAAAGTGACGATTTCATCCTTGTGCTTCCGGATCTGAGATCTTGCTTGACAACGCCTCGTTCCACTCAAAAGTGAATGAAACATACGTCATTAATCCGAATATTGTGTAGAAATCAATGTTTTTAAAGGTTTTACTCTGATCTAAACATAGATCTGAGTGAAAAACAGAAGTTTTGTAGAAAAAGATGAAAGTTTTCGTAAACATAAGAGATTTGATGAAAACGAAGGCAAAGCCTTGTGCAAAATTGTTGTAAAGTGTTGTTCAACGTTGTTGTAGTTGAAAACGAGTTGAATCTTACTTAGAAAACAAAGGGTTTCGGTTTTGGGGAGCTCCGGGCGAACTTGCAGCAAGTTCAAATGAGATAATTGAGCTGAGTATTTATAGGTGGAGGTGGAGGTGGAATTGTGAGGGCAGAAAGCAAGTTCGGGTGAACTTGTGTGTTTTGCTGAGATTTAGAACAAGTCCGGGCGGACTTGTGTTGGTTGAAGAGTTATTGTGGTTCAGGCAAGTTTGGGCGAACTTGTGGTATACAAATTCGGCCGAACTTGACCTAAAGGCCAAGTTTTATTTGATTATTTCGCGTTACGAGTTCGTTCGGCGATTCGGTTCGTATTAGATAAGTATATAAGCGTTGTAATTGATATAGAAGTGCGATTTATCGATTCAAGCGTGTGAGAGCATTGCGATAGCGATTATAACCATAACATAAACATTCGTAACACACATAAAACATAATTCCACATAATTAACTGCGTTTTGCGATGCGATGCGACAAGCGATGCGATGGCACAAGTGTTTATTAAACAATAACCCACTCGGCTCGTATAGTAGCATAACTACTTGTAATTGTGATTAAATTAGCGATGCGTTTTAATAAGTGATTAGATGTGAATAAAACATGACTTAATAATACATAAATTTCTTATAATTCGAATCTCGGGATTATAAAAGGTAGATACAGCGAATATAAAAGAAAAAAAAGATAACAACGAAATTCGGAGTTGTTACAGTCTCCCCTACTTTAGGAAATTTCGTCCCGAAATTTAAGTAGTGGTCGTAACAAAGAGATGTGGATACTTAGCCTTCATGTCACTTTCCAATTCCCAAGTGAACTCGGCGCCGCGTTTGCCTTCCCATCGGACCTTCACGATAGGGATGCGGGAGCGCCGTAGTTTCTTGGTTTCTCGGTCCATGATTTCGACAGGCTTTTCCACAAAATGGAGAGTATCGTTTATTTGCAAGTCCTCGAGGGGGACGTGAATATTTTCTTCAGCTAGGCATTTCTTGAGGTTAGACACGTGAAAAGTCGAATGGGAGTTATTAAGTTCCGCCGGTAGTTCGAGTCGATAGGCCACTTTGACAATCCTTTCCAGAATCTTAAAGGGTCCTATGTATTGTGGCGCTAGCTTTCCTTTCTTCCCGAAGTGGATCACTCCCTTCCAAGGTGCAACCTTTAGGAGCACGTGATCTCCCACTTCGAATTGCAGGGGCTTGCGGCATTTATCGACATAACTCTTTTGACGACTCCGAGCTTTCAAGAGATTGTCTCTGATCTGGAGGATTTTGTCTGTCGTTTCTTGAATTGGCTTGGGACCGGTGATTTGTGCTTCGCCGATCTCGTGCCATGCAATAGGCGATCGACACTTTCTTCCATACAGTGCCTCAAAAGGAGCCATTTGAATGTTGGCGTGGTAACTATTATTGTACGAGAATTCAATTAAAGGTAAATGTGTATCCCAATTACCACCGAAATCTATGATACACGCGCGAAACATGTCTTCGAGGGTGTGGATCGTGCGCTCAGTCTGACCGTCGGTTTGAGGGTGGAAAGCGGTACTGAGATTGAGAGTAGTACCGAGGGCGGATTGAAAAGTCTCCCAGAGACGTGAGGTAAAGCGACCGTCGCGGTCAGAGATGATGTCACGAGGCGTCCCTTGTCGACAAATGGCTTCGTCGGTATAGATTCGGGCTAATCGTTCGACCTTAAAGTCTTCTCGTATAGCTATAAAGTGCCCAGATTTGGTAAGACGATCAACAATAACCCAAATGCTATCGTGACCAGGGATGTGCTGGGAAGTTTCTTAATAAAGTCCATAGTTATGCTCTCCATTTCCACATTAGGATTTCGGGTTGTTCGAGCAAGCCAGAGGGCCTTTGATGTTCGGCTTTAACTTTCGAACAAGTTAAGCTCTTTGAGATGTACACGGCATTATCTTTTTTCATGCCCGGCCACCAGTACTTAGGACGAAGGTCCTGGTACATTTTGTCGGCTCCGGGATGAATGGAGTATCGAGACTTATGAGCTTCGGTCATTAACAGTTCACGAAGGTTACCACGGCTAGGAATCCAAATGCGATCGAGATAGTAATAAATACCATTCGGTTTAACAACGAGTTGAGTTTCAGCACCACATTTCATTTCTTCTTCCAAGGTATTCTCGTTAAAACAAGCGAATTGAGCGGAGCGAATCATGATTTCGAGATCATTCAAAGCTTGAGAGTCACGAACACTATACACATAGCTTCGTCGACTTAGAGCATCGGCGACGACGTTTGCTTTGCCGGGATGGTAACGTATCTCACAATCGTAATCGTTGAGAAGTTAAACCCATCGGCGTTGGCGCATATTCAGTTCGTTTTGATTGAAGATATGTTGTAAGCTTTTATGGTCGGTGAAGACCGTGCACTTGGTACCGTAAAGGTAGTGTCGCCATATCTTCAATGCAAAAACAACTGCACCGAGTTCGAGATCATGGGTTGTGTAGTTCTTCTCGTGGATCTTGAGTTGTCAAGATGCATACGCGATAACCTTGTCTCGTTGCATGAGAACACAACCAAGACCAAGGTTCGAGGCATCGCAGTAAATAACAAAATCGTTGTTTCCATCAGGCAGAGCGAGTACGGGAGCGTTGCATAAGATACGCTTGAGAGTTTGAAAAGCTTCCTCTTGTTTGGAATCCCAAACGAAAGGTTTTTCTTTATGGGTTAGAGCGGTAAGCGGAACGACGATTTTCGAAAATTTGGCGACGAATCGACGGTAGTAACCCGCCAATCCAAGAAATGAATGCATTTCAGAAGCATTCTTCGGCGTAATCCAACTCTTGACAGCTTCAATCTTTGCGGGGTCGACGTGAATTCCTTGACTATTAACGATGTGGCCGAGAAATTGGACTTCTTCGAGCCAGAATTCACATTTAGAGAACTTAGCATAAAGGCGATTGCCTTGGAGAAGTTCGAGGACTAAACAGAGACGGTGCGCGTGTTCGTCTCTCGACTTCGAATAGATAAGGATGTCATCGATAAACACAATGACGAAACGATCTAGGAAAGCTTTACACACACGGTTCATCAAATCCATGAAGACCGCGGGTGCATTGGTAAGACCAAAAGGCATGACCACGAATTCGAAATGGCCATAACGGGTACGAAAGGCGGTTTTCGGAATATCTTCTTCCAATGCGCGTAAATGATGATAACCGGAACGAAGATCGATCTTAGAAAAACAAGAAGCACCTTGAAGCTGATCAAATAAATCATCGATTCGGGGAAGGGGATAGCGGTTCTTTATCGTGAGTTTGTTAAGCTCACGATAATCAATGCACATTCGGAACGTCCCATCTTTCTTTTTCACGAAAAGAACGGATGCGCCCCAAGGCGAAGTGCTCGGGCGTATGAAACCTTTATCAAGAAGCTCTTGAAGTTGGCTTGATAGCTCGCGCATTTCTGATGGTGCAAGACGATAAGGAGCTTTAGCAACGAGAGTAGCACCAGGAACTAAATTGATACGGAATTCAACATCGCGAGTAGGGGGTAAACCGGGTAAGTCGTCGGGAAAGACCTTAGGAAATTCACGAACAACAGGAACGTCTTTAAAAGTCTTCTTTTCTTTCTTCGGGTTCATGATATGGGCTAGAAAAGCAACACATTGCTTTCGCAAACATTTGTGTGCTCAAGTACATGACAAAAGCATCAACTTCTTTGAGGGAGTTTCACCATAGACATGGAGTTGATCACCGTTTGAGAGAGGGAAGCGAATCATCTTATCGAAGCATACAACTTCAGCATGGTTTTCACGAAGAAAATCCATACCTACTATGATATCGAAGCTACCTAACTGCATAGGTATGAGATTGATCGAGAAGACATAGTTGTTGAGATCAAGAGAACAACCACGTAGGACGGAGGTGACGGTGATGGTTTTTCCGGTGGTGACTTCCACATCGAAAGTCTTTGGGAGTTTAGCACGTTTACATTTTAAAACTTTTTCGAATTCTAACGATACAAAACAATTATCGGCACCAGTATCAAATAAACATGAGGCATAAATACCGATGACAAGGAACGTACCATTGACAACATTGTTGCCGTTCTGAGCCTAGCGATGGTTGAGATTAAAGGCTCGTCCATGTGCAGCCTGTTGTTGATACTGCTGAGGCTGTGGTGGCTGTGGCTGCTGCTGCTGCTCTTGTTTCACAGGCTTGTTTGGGCAGACATTACTAAAATGATTTGGGTCACCGCACGTGTAACAGGCACGTGCCCTTGGAGCTGGCGCTTGCTGATTGGCCTGAGGAGGAGCTGGTAGAGCTGGTGCTGCTGGGGCCTGAGGAGTTGACTAACGAGGGCCTGAACGGCAACTGACAGTAAAGTGGCCGTAGATATTGCAGTTGGTGCAGAAGCGACAGTTGCCTCCAACTGCATGATGATAGGTGCATTTTGAGCGCAAAGGATGCGGGCCAGTATACGCACGCTTCGCCGGCGGTGCGTTTGGTGCTGCAGATTGGAGCGGCTGAGGGTTTGCTGGAGCAGTAAGAGCAAAGTTCTTGCTCGGGTTTTCTCGCTTGCGACCACGGCAACTGTTCTTTGATTCTCGAGACTGATCGGAGGGAGCTGCTGATTCGGTAATGGCCTGATTCGCGACCTTGATATTCTTAAAGTAACCAGACTGAACCTGTTTGTCGTTGATCTCTGTGGCTAGCTGGTGGGTCTCCTAGATAGTAGTAGTGCGTGCTGCTTGAACAAAGTCAACGACGCAATCGGGCAGAGCGTTGATGTACTTCTTGATTGCCTTCTCGGTCGTGTCCAGTTGACCGGGACAGATGATGCTCAACTGCTTGAATCGAGCCGTTAAACCAGCATTGTCGGGTCCGTCTTGCTTAATTCCCAAATTCGTTTTCCAACTTCTGGATCTCATGAGGTGGACAGAACTCTTTGATCATTATCTCCTTAAGTTCTTCCCATGCGAGTCCGTAGGCTTCATCGTTTCCCCTCCTGTTACGCTCCGCAGTCCACCAGTCGAGAGCCCTGGACTGGAAAACGCCGGTAGCGTTAATAGTGCGAAGGGGATCGGGACACCCACTCTGGCGAAATGTGACCTCTATCGCATCAAACCAGTGGAACATGGCACTGGGTCCTTCGGTGCCTGAGAAAGTAAGGGGTCCACAAGCTTTGAATTGTTTAAAACTGAAGGATGTCTTGGGCGGGTCGGCTTTGGAGTCCACAGAAGTGTTGCTGCTGGCAGCTTGAATCTCGCTGACGATTTGAGGGATCACTTTGGCCATTTCCTTGGCCACTAGTGATGCAATGCGCTTGTCAGCTTGGCTGCGCTGATGGTTCCTTCTGGTGTGCGATCCCATTGAAGACATCTACATTGAAGGATTCGATTGGATGAGATTCGATTATAATAGGTTTATGTTTATAATATTTATTATCATTATTCATACAACGCACATGAACACATAGGCAAGTAAACACGTAGGCAGGCAAGCACGTAGGCACATAAGCACATAGCACGTAAGCATGTAGTCACATAATTCACGTAAGCATATACTTTGCACGTATTCACATTCTTATAAGTAAAGCGTAGCGCGTTCGAGATGCGGATTGTATAAGCGATATACATAAGCGAGATAGGCGAGTAATACCGCGTATGAGACAAACGCGTGTCCTTATGAGCGTAAGCGAGTTAAGCGATTAGTTTGGTTGGTGAGTTAATTAGCGTTTTAGATTTCGAGAGTTGTGCGAGTTGTGCATATATCGATGGAGCGTAAAAAGTGATAAATCGAGAAATCGATTAAGCGAGAAATCGAATAAACGTAAAATCCATAAATTTAAACTCGTAAATAGTAAATAAACTCGATGATGTGTAAAATCGACGATAGGCTTAAATCAATTGGGAGCGTCCTGGGTTTTGAGACGTTGACTACCCAAAGTGATTCGAAAATTCTCTGAGTTCGGACACACGATTTGGCCTAATAGACAAATGCTCTCGCCGTACAACGGTTAACGACATTTATCCTTCCAGTTGCGGCATGTTCCGAGTCATTGAAATAATCGAGACTTTGGTGAGATTGAAAATCGAGGAGCGGAACTAGTTATTAAGATGCGGGTTTCACCCCTAACTTAACAACATCATTCCTAGTTGTTGTTATGCTCATCGATCGAGTTGGGAGTTCCACTAGATAGATATGGAGATCTTCGTCGAGGTTTGGATATCACTCGTAACTCAACGAAGGTATCTCGTGCGAGAGGGAATGCGCGAGTGAATGATCTTATCGAGAGTTCTTGGTTTTCACACCTATTCTCGACTTGATCACTCGTTTTGTGTGACACGAACGTTCTTCGGCGTGTGTTGTGGTTGCTTTAGGAAAAGCAATGTTTAGAAGTTCGTGCCGAAGGATTCTGATCAAGTTCGGGCGAACTTGGCATCAAACTGATGTCAAGTTCGAGCAGACTTGTCTAACCCTGGGCGAACTTGTTTGAGTGTTGAGGGACAGGCAAGTTCGAGCGAACTTGATCAAGTCCGGGCGAACTTGATCAAGTCCGGGCGAACTTGATCAAGTCCGGGCGAACTTGATCAAGTCCGGGCGAACTTGATCAAGTCCGGGCGAACTTGATCAAGTTCGGGCGAACTTGATCAATTTCGAGCGAACTTGTCACCCCAAGTTCGGGCAGGCTTGCTGTCATATTCTTTTTCGGCGTTAATCGATGCGTAACAGTCTGATTTGGTATCCTAACTATAGTCTAAGGCAAAACATGGCAATTCTACCTAATTTCCCTATAGTTATGGCTCTGATACCAATCTGTCACACCCCAACCGATGGTGGAAACATCGGGGTAGTGGCACTGGGCGAATCAGATTGATCAATTCCGTAACAATCATTTTAAAGACAATAATCAACATTTGATATCCCATACTATCAAACTCATACAATCTTCAAATAATCATTTCAATCCAAGATAATCTCTTAAACATATAAATCTGATCCGATCTTCCCTAGATTTATTACATGATTTTCTAAACAAAATCCTAAAACTAAGCATCCAAAGCTATAAATCCTCAACCTGCCACATATGTTAAAATAAAACGTCAATACGATTAAGTAAAGGTGAGCATACGAGTTTTTGCATACAATATAGATATAAAAGCGTTTAGCATACACCGCATGACATACGTAATAGTTGTGAATGATGTAACTATTTAGATTCATGCAAACCAACAAACCGCGATTGATCGAGGCATGCGAACAAGCGTTCACATCCTAAAAGAGAAAATAAATGCAAAAAAAGTATGAGCCTTAACAACCCCGGGCATCCGGGTGGAGGGTCAACCTCTAGTATACTATCATGTTAAGGGTGGCGTACAAGCAATCAAGCAATACATACAATTCAACAGATTTCACTTATAGTCATGTAATACAGCGGGTTGCGAATAAGCGTTTGAGAGTTGTGTGATGTGTTTTGATATACGAACATATGTGACACCCAAAAGTGCGTTTAAGCGTAAAAGGGTTCAAGTATACTCACAGTTGGTGCGTTGTTAGGAGAGATTCGGGATCTAAGAGGAGTTGTGGAGAGTGCCGGATCAGCCTGTAAGCGAACAAAAGTGCATCAGTCTTTCGAAATGCTGAAACGGTTAAGTTTGGATTTGGCAGAGGACAAGTTCGGGCGAACTTGTATGTTTCCATACAAGTTCGGACGAACTTGTGAAAACCTGTTGAGATGTGAGACAAGTTCGGGCGAACTTGTAAGGTTTGCTAACTGGGAAGACAAGTTCGGGCGAACTTGTCTAATTCTCTAGAGAATTGGACAGAGTTCGGGCGAACTTGTGCCATTCTTGCAGATTTGATGTCGGAGACCAAGTTCGGGCGAACTTAGTCACCAATCTGGTGACAAGTTCGAGCGAACTTGGTGTATTCTGAGCGAACTTGATGGTTTTGGCATCCAAATCGTGCGTTTTTACATCGTTTGCTGAGGAAATCGAGTGTTCATCCCTCCAACCTTAAGCCACTGAGTAAAACTTAGGTTGGAGAGGTCTTTTGGAGCGAGTTTAGCCATTTTACAGAAACTCGGGCTAATCCGGGCGAACTTGATGGTTCGTACGGGTTAGTCCAGCTTGTGTAAAGTGACGATTTCGTCCTTATGCTTCCGGATCTGAGATCTTGCTTGACAACGCCTCGTTCCACTCAAAAGTGAATGAAACATACGTCATTACTCCGAATATTGTGTAGAAATCAATGTTTTTAAAGGTTTTACTTAGATCTAAACATAGATCTGAGTGAAAACAGAAGTTTTGTAGAAAAAGATGAGGATTTTCGTAAACAGATGAGATTTGATGAAAACGAAGGCAAAGCCTTGTGCAAAATTGTTGTAAAACGTTTTTGAACGTTGTTGTAGTTGAATATAGGTTGAATCTTACTTAGAAAACAAAGGGTTTCGGTTTTGGGGAGCTCCGGGCGAACTTGCAGCAAGTTCAAATGAGAGAATGGAGCTGAGTATTATGGGTGGATGTGGAATTGTGAGGGCAGACAGCAAGTTCGGGCGAACTTGTTACAAGTTCGAGCGAACTTGTGTGTTTTGCTGAGATTTAGAACAAGTCCGGGCAAACTTGTGTTGGTTGAAGAGTTATTGTGGTTCAGGCAAGTTCGGGCGAACTTGTAGTATACAAGTTCGGCCGAACTTGACCTAAAGGCCAAGTTTTGTTTGATTATTTGACGTTACGAGTTTGTTCGGCGATTCGGTTCGTATTAGATAAGTATATTAAGCCTTGTAATTAATATAGTAGTGCGATTTGGCGATTCGAGCGTGTGAGAGCGTTGCGATAGCGATTATAACCATAACATAAACATTCATAACACACATAAAACATATTCCACATAATTAACTGTGTTTTGCGATGCGATGGCACAAGTGTTTATTAAACAATAACCCACTCGGCTCGTATAGTAGCATAACTATTTGTGATTGTGATTAAATTAGCGATGTGTTTTAATAAGCGATTAGATGTGATATAAACATGAATTAATTAACATAACTTTCTTATAATTCGAATCTCGGGATTACAAAAGGTAGATACAGCGAACATAAAAGAAAAAAGATAACAACGAAATTCAGAGTTGTTACAGTAATGGTGGTGGTGGTGGAGGAGCTGAGGTGGTGATAAAAGTTCCATATAAGCAGCCACCTCATCAAATAACAAAGGTTTGTGCCAGTCAGCGTCCAAATTACCAAAAAAAAACTAGCTGAGTTAGACCTCAGTTAGAAAATGTCCGCTGGTAGACAATAGGTTAAAAAACGGGATCAACAGTGGTTATTTTTGTAGTTAGGACCGTCGCCGACCAATGTCAAATTGTTGAGATTAATAAAATCCATTATTCCTTTAAATTTTAACAATTACAATAAAAAAACTTATGACATATTAAATACATATCAACATTACCATAAATAAATGTTTGAAGTATCTAAAATATATAAATTTCCATGATGATATAAAACGTAAAGATAAGTTCATATTTTATAAAATGCAGAATCTAACTTATAATAAAAGACTCTGAATAATATCACATGGCATTCTCTCCTTCAACCTTATAAATTTTATTTTTATTTGTTTAATGTATTTATCTTAATATTAATAATAATATATAGATATCACTTATCTTTATCCTTATTTTTATCTAATTTAAGATTAATAAATAACTTCAATTATTTTTTTCCTTTAATCTTTTAATAATATTAAATATCAACATACAATAAATTATTAATATCTCTTGAACTAATATGAAAAGAATTAATTCACAAATATTAAACTAATCAAAAATAATAAATATAGTTAACCACATTGTGTATTATGCAGATAATAAATAAATTCTAGGTGTTAAGACATTCTATTATTTTCTATTGCATTTGTATT
The DNA here is from genome assembly GCA_947069175.1 of Scalesia atractyloides. Taxonomy (NCBI): domain Eukaryota; kingdom Viridiplantae; phylum Streptophyta; class Magnoliopsida; order Asterales; family Asteraceae; genus Scalesia; species Scalesia atractyloides. Next base: position 36,044,564 of record CAMTDV010000017.1, on the reverse strand, counting down.
ATTTACATATTATATATTTAGAATTTGTTTACTAGAAGTTTATTAACGATTGTTTTAAATGTCAAGTTAATATATTAATTTCTATTATTGATAAAAATTTGTTTAACATTTTGTTTTCATACACATACTTACATATACATAAAAATACTTTTTAGTTTGAGTAGTTTTAGAAAGTCCGTTACAATTATATATAATTATAAAAATATTCCAGATATTACAATAACTTTATTTAAAAGAATTTGTGTTTTATTTATATTTTATATAAAAAGTAATTTATCTTGTCATTATTATTTACTTTATAAAAATATTAAAATTAGATTTTTTTAAACAAATTTAAACTAATATATATATATATATATATATATAGGGTTAGGATCATGTGAGAAACACTAGACTAATTAAGAAACTTGAGAAGCATTCTGGACCACACATTTTCTCTAAGCTTTTCGTAATATACACATGCGTATAGTTTAAAATTGAGTATATACATATGTGTACATTGAATTATACACATATGTATATAGTCAATTTTAAACGATACATATGTGTATATTACGAAAAGCTTTGGAAAAATGTGTGGTCCAGAATATATATATAATTATTACCAAGTAATATTTCTTTTTTGCAAAAACATATTCTACTTTATATAAAATAATATTTTTCACAAATCAACCTTTATGTTATAAAATACCATAGTACCCTCGCATGCAAAGTATGTGAGGTAATTTAACTGGGTTTTTGGACGACTTTGGTTGTAATAGTTATAGAATGTAACAAAACATGAACATAAAGGTTGAGTTAAGCCGATTTCATAGTGGGGAAGTAAAGGTTATGTATAACATAAAGGTTGATTTGTGCAATTTTATCTAATAAATAAGTATTTAACCATTAAGTAGAGTTTACAAAAATAAAATTTTGAACTTTTTTGTAATTTATGGTGTTGTACCTCATGTATAAGGTTTTTTTTTTCTTTTTTCAATTCTGACACAAAATTTTTCTTCTTTTGCAATTTAGATTCTTTGTTTTTTTTATTTTCAACCTAAAGTTTTTCATCTTTTGTAGTTTAACCCCAACTCTTTTTTATTTTCAATTTTGGTCCACCATACTTTTCATCTTTCCCAAGTTTTTCGTTTCGTTCTAATTTTTGTGAGTTAACGCACCGCAACATGCGTGTGAGGTTCAACATTTTTTCGTATATTTTTTCCCGTTTGACTAGCCCATCGCAACACATCTATTTTTCTCCATTTGACAAGTTTGTCGCAAAGCGCCGGTCCTAGATTGACTTAGTTATTGGCGTAATTTTTTCCCGTTTTTATTTATTTTGTTTTTACAAGCTTTTCCGGTGTTGGTGGTCACTGACAACGATATAGCATTGGTACTACTTGACACAGTTTTACGACAACCGCTGCAACGCAGGGGCTTAATACTAGTATAATTAATATAATCAAACACATATCTCAAAAGAAAGTTATATATTTCACACATTGAAACTACTTAAATAAAATATTACTAGATAAGAATCTAGAAAAAAAATTAAGGTATATGATACAGGTAAATAACCATACTCGAAAACGCAAAAAAAAAAAAGCATTCTCATACACATACACACCCAAAATGTTTGGGTTTCAAGTAAACCCGCTAGGTTCAGATTTCTTTTTTCGTCCCTAACTATACCCCCAATTTATACAAACCAAAACGGATGCAGACGGTCCAATTACAAATAACTACTGAAACATAGGAATTTTGAATATTCCCTTTGTTCTTGTTGATTTAGACTATGTTTATGTCCCGATTAATTAAGTACCAATTTGGTCTTTAGTATAACATCTAAGACACTTCCGAATTTGTAAGCATCTTAGTCTTATAAATGTCTTTAGCACAAGTGTTATAGACTTATGGTCTACTTGGTTATGAATTTGATTAGCACATCAGTTAACAAATTTCTAGATGGGATGCACAAAGTTAAAATGTTCTCATAAACTTTAACTAATGATAACAAAATATACTCATGTGAATCAAATTAGAGGCAGAAACTAGGGTTGAGCAAATTAACCGCCATAATCGATAACTGAACCATAACCGACAATACTGAATCGATTTTACCCAATAACCAACATAACCGATGGTTATGGTTATGGTTAAGAAGCTTTGGTTAACCGACCAATTGGTTATGGTTACGGTTACGAAGCTTTGGTTAACCTATATAACCGGAACCGAATTTGTAATGTTAAGTCTATAATTCGATATAATGGATTTAGGTTTTACAATAACCATGTAGAGGTTTTTTATTAATGTAAAAATATGTTAGTAACAAAATGGTATTGATGTAAATGTCATTATGATGAAAAACTAAGGTGTTATGATCGTATGAATCTTCTATATAACACTCGGTACATAGTTACTTTACCAAAAGGGATCCCGTGGTAGTTTAACCAAAAAATGTGGAGTCTTGGTTGTCTTATAAAAAAGGCTAAAGCTAAGTCTAACATAGTGGGTTTCATTTTTATTTGTATGCCCATTAGCGTATAACTTTTTTTAACTTTATCCTAAAAGTTAGTTTTAGTTAAAGGATTTTATTAATAACCGAAACCGAACCATAACCGACTTCATAACCGATTATCTGTAACCGAAGTTCGGTTATGGTTATGGTTAAGAAAATCCATAACCAAAGTTAGCGGTTATGGGTATGGTTATGGTTAATGGTAAAAACCAAACCAAACAAAACCAAACCAAACCGACCTATGAACACCCTTAGGAGAAACTGACATAGAAATTTCATCGAAGACTTGGTATGCCGGTATTCTAAACATCATTAATCACGCGCAATATACTCATTATTCAACTAAACCTCAAAATCAAAGCACCAAACATATTTCGTTATAAATTGAAGCATTTATGGTATAAATGCCATCAAGCATTGGAGGAAGTAACAGTTGGTCTAAAATCAAAGCATGAGTTGCAGAAATATGAAGTTCTATTGATGGTATATTCAGCCATAAAGTAATCAATTGGTCAGTCGTCCTATAGTACCAAAGCACCGACTTTCCTGACACCCAAAATGGTCCCTTCGATTTGGTATTTGGTGCTGATATTACAAACTAATCGACCTCGCTTCAGTCTCAACTATCACCTGCTTCTGTCTGGTTACCCTCTTTTGCTCAGCTATAGTCTTAGTAACAAGAGAAAAAAAAAATTATAGAGCAACACCTTCAAAAAAAATTTATCAGTTAGGCTATACAACTAGTTGTATAGCTCAAACCTATGATGAATGCTTGGGCTTTGGTTATGTTGATGCACGGATTGAGCAACTTTGTGACAAGTGGTTCTAAAAAGCAATGGTGACCTTGGAATGTGTTGGTGTTAGAAAGCGAGAAGCGCACCAAGGCAATAGCGTCTCTTGCCCTCTTCATGGGTGCAAGATGTTTATGCAACTTTTTTTTATATTTCTCATAAATTTATATCATCTACCTAAATTTTATATATAATTAACATCTATATATAGATTTTAATATACCGATAACCTATGTGTACAACATAGGTTATCTGCGTATTAAAATTTATACAGCAACACCTCAAGCCTTTTTTACTTCCGCATCATGTACACCCATCACCTCAATCAGTCAAAAGAGTGAGGCACAATGTTGATTACAACTGGAATACGTAAAATCCGTCATTTTTTATGTGCCCACACATAATACCATCAATCTCCATCATGTCATGCATGTTAAGTAATCCTAAGCATACAATCTCTATCATGTCTTCATGTCGGGTATCATGCAAGTATTAATAGGCTCATAAGTCAAAACATCACTAGATTAATCTAATCATAGGACAACAAATCACATATAGGTTTAAAAATTTCACGCTGACATGTTAGATCTTAAGCAGTTTTAATCTAGTTACAATAAAGTCAGTAAAACATTATAACTGCAGCTGGTTTTAAACGATAACACAAACACCATCTGGGCTACCGATCTAATATGTATATATTGAAACAAAGGGACTCTAGATTCCGCTTTATATCATCTGAACTTAACGAATCATTCTACATTTACTACACAAATTATCAAGTTTTTCAAATTATAAAAATAAGTTTTTAAACTGCAAACTGCATTTACCTCATCAAAGTTCTTCTTTAGACTTGTAGCTGTCATAAACTGGTGACTCGTAGCTTTCACTTTCATAAACCGGCGACTCATAGCTTTCACTTTCATAAACCGGCGACTCATAGCTTTCATAAACCGGTGGCTCGTAGGTGTCAACCTCCTCAACGGTCTTGGAGCTAACATCTGTGGAAGTTTGAGCCATATATGAACCAACATAACCCATAATGGTGTCAATAAAAGAGGCCCCGTAATCGTTTTGTGTTCCTACATCTTCCTCTGTTTCAGCACTCTGAAAAAAGTCAACCTTTTCTCTTACATTCTCCTCGGGTTGGCCATGAAGTAAGAAATGGACACCATTAGCGATATCATACACCATTAACCCCATCCTACCGCCGATCCAACTCCCGAATTGACTTCCAACCAAATACCCGAATCTACCAAATCGTTCTTCCCCTAAGTACCCTATAAAATAGGTTCCAAATAATGTTCCTGTGCCCCTTAAAAACCCTTCTGTAACCGTTCCACCGTAATAAATGGCTTCGAAGAAATCCCACCCGGAAGAAATAATTGGGCCTATGATCCGTTTGGCTTTTCGGGTTGCTTGTTTGGCAGCTTTTGCTCCATCTTGTTGGGCTTTTTTAGCAGCAGCTGAGGGTTCCATGCCTTGCGAAACTGCATCGGCTAGTGATGCTTTGATTGCTTTGTTTCTTGCTACCTCAACATGCATTGATCTTATATTGTATGTATATAGTTTCACGCCTTCTTTTACTAGGCATGCTACTGTTCCTGAACCCCCGTCAAAACAGTTGAATATGGTGAATTTCCCACTCTGGGATGAACCTGTTTCTCCCACTATTTCTCTAAATTTTTCAGCTAAAAAAAAAGAAAATGATTAACTTGTCAGGAACGAATTTTCATATAGGTGAGAATTTTTATTTATTTATGGTATCTCAAACCGGTCAAATCAAACAGAAACGAATTATAAAGTTGCAACATAATATTTTTTTGACACTTCCGCTGTTATAGGTCAAAGCGGGTACCTAATATAAACCACATTACGGGTTTACACGACTTCAGGCAGATAAAGCAGCTATAAAAGCTATGCTTGTCAAATAACAAGTCCACATAAGTTTTAAACCGTCATTTCATAGACAAGATCATCAAACTAGTAACTAACCCAACAAAAATTATAAAACTAGTAGAAAAACAGACGTTCGTATTATCATCCCAATTTCTTACAAAAAGGATTAGATAAATAATAATAAAGTCCAGAGCAAGAAAGGGAAGCTATAACATCCAGCCATCCAACTGGCAACCAATTTAAACCAAATTCAAAAGCATTCCATAAAATCACGAATTATATATTGGTTTCGGAGTGCTTAAAAAAGTGTCTCCGACTATTTGTCAGCAAACTCTAACTTCACCATTCATTTCTTCCAAATCAGCACTTTTGGTCCTTCATTAAAATTTCGCAATTCCCATCCCAATCTGGTCCCAAGGAGCCCCATATACTTAAAAAGTAAGGCCCATGGTCTGTTTTAGGCCATGTGTAGTCATAAAGCACTTTAGGGGGTGTTATGCGACAAGTGGCGAAAAGTGCAAGAAGGGGGGCTTTATGGGGCTTTATATCACAAGAGTGTGTAGTGGTAAGGGGGTTATATAACCCCTTTAATTATACATACATATGTATGTATAGATATATATGTGTGTGAGTGGAGAAGGAAGATGCATAGCATGATATTTTTCACAGGGTTGAATTTTTCTCACCCATAGCGCCGACCGTAGTGATGTGGCCGGGCGCTATGGGGCGCCATGGCCAAGATCTGCGTGATGTACCGCCCTTTTGAGTACTTCTCAAATGCAAAACTTTTTTAAATTCTGGTAGAAATTAAAATTTTTCACAAACATATTTGTATTATTCTCACTCCCCTTCCCAACACCCCCATCAATTTAATTTTTATTTTGCATGACGTTTTTTCGACTTCCAGTCAGACGACAGTTTTTTTTCTTTCTGTTCCATACAACAGATATCAATCAAGTTTTAACAAAAGATCTCCCCTAACAAAAAACAAATAGCAGAAACAATACCATCTGTATGATAATTTGCAACTAGATTACAAAACTTACAGCTTTTTCATAGTTTATACAATATATGAGTTGAGAAGTAGAAATCGATAAATAATGACTTGTTTTTCAGATCTTACAGAAAAATATATGAACCTATTATTACTTTAAAATATATAATATCTGAATAATTGCCCTAAATTTAGTCCTAAAATGTATAATCTCGGTGTCCTACAGCATTTCACACTAATTTTCCTTCTAATTGAAACAATTAGACTTATCAAAACCAAGAAATTGCATAGAGCTACTAGAAAATGAAGAATGTAAGAGTGAAAAGAGATCGTAAACCTGTGAAACTGAGAAGAATTAAGCCAATAATAAAACCAAGTAACTGGAACCTCTTCTTCTGGAGATCCATGATGATAACCGCTGCTGCAAATTCGAACCGATTGGTTGTTTATAAGATCATTCACGGATATGAGGCAAGGTATCGATTCTTCACCACGCAAGAATCTCAAAAATAACTGCTATTTTTTTTCGATTTGTCTTCCAAAGGAGGGAGGGTTGTGACTTATGAGAAGGAGAAAATTGAATAAATGGTACCGGGGAGAAGTTCCCAAATCATGTTTGTCCAAACTGCAAGTTGTTTGTTTCCATTATTAACAAAGATATTACACCGCGACATTTTATTTTTGTTGAAAATGTAATTACACTAAAATTGAGTATACACTAGGATCAAACTATTCCCACATCTCAACCGTCTATTTGTACACTTGTGTGCCCTGGACGTTGCGTACAAGTCTATATGTGCGTATAGGACTGCAGAAAAGGTACTGTCAGACTGGGTGTCAGACACTTATTTTGAGAAGCTTTATACACCTAACACAGAGTTGTACTGGTACACGACGTCTTTAAGACTGATGACTTCTTTTTTGAAAGAAAAGTTGTGTTTTTGTATAAATTCCACTCGGTGAGTTTTCAATATTATGTACTTAAAATATTATACGGTTTTCAACATTATACCGTTTAAAAAATTTATATCGTTTAAATATTATATCATTTTCAACAGTATACCCTTTCAAATATTATGTTGTTTAAATATTACTTACCATACCGAGCTTTACCTGTTTTCTAGATTACACAGTTTTAATATTATTATTTCGTTTTAAGTTTAGCATTATATTATTTACGTATTATAGTTTCAATGTCAAGGTTTTAACAATTTATTACGAAATATCGATATAAGACAAACAAACATCATGTAACTGAAAAGAAGCTGTTGTTGTTGCTGATGTGGTGCCCGAGGTGGTGGGAGCGGTATCACAGATAACCCCACTCGTCGATCCTACACCGCCCGAACCAACCAACCTACCAAATGGTTCATTACCATTTTAGCCTTGAGTTAGGGGTGTGCGCGGGGTAACACATGGCTAAAATGGTAATTAATCATTTGTAACTTTAATGTTTTGATGCTTTGGGGGGAGTTTTTCCGCCCACACTAGACGTCGCGTGCAGATCAGGATGGAGCGTCTAGTGGTGGCCAAAAGACTTTTTTAGCTTTGGGTGAGGGTTAGACGAGGGCCAACACATGGTTGTAATGGTATTGGCCACTACTAGACGCTCCGTCTAAATCTGTACAACGCATCTATTTGTATTTTTTTTGTTTTCTGTTTTTTCGATTATGTTATATAGAAAAATCTTTTTAATAAGAAAAACACTAATATTAATTATAGAAAAGTCATTTTAATAATAATAATAATAACACTAATATTAATTGTACAAAAATCATTGTTGCGATTCACTATCGATGAAATTTATACTTGAGTCTATGTCCGGATTCACTATCGATGTATACCATTGTAGACACGATATACATTTCTTCCCATTGTTCCATAGCAGGTCTTCGGTGCATCAACCATAGATTGTTCGTTGCCGACATTGGATAGTCCTTCCAGCTTAAAATGTATGAAGTGGCCTCCGTTAACATGAACGAGCATTATGACTTAACACATGCACGACGACATCGTATCTTTACGCAATAAGAAGCCCTGCGTGGGGCATTTCCATCCAGTGACTCGGGGGATAATGTTGCACTGAATTCCGAATTAGGCTCCTACATAGCCGGTTAAAGTGTCCTTCGTCCCATATATCAAATATTTCCCACCATGTCGACAAGTTTTGATCCATCTCCTTTACAAGGTCTCTTCAAATGTGGGGTTATAAATCTTGTCCCATACCCAAGCCCACAGCCACAGATGGAAACCCACAATGACCATTCGGCCTCATATCTTATATACACGAGATGTACTAGTGAAACACTTTAGGAATCGGTGGCTTAAACTGTGTCATGCTTAACACGTTCTCATCCCCCACGATTAATGGAAACCCATTATCATTTCGCATCTCTTTATTTTTAGAAGTCGTTGAACGAATTCGTTGGAGTTTGGGTTTTTGAGACTTTACGGTCAAACTTGTACCATGAGAGCCCTGTGACGGCACGTATGAGCTGTTCCGGGGGCATCGTACCTACTTTGTTGGGAACCTGCAAAGGAGCTTCCTGCATCACCGAAGGAGCTTTTCTCATAGCTCTGTATCTCCTCGCAGCTTCATCTAACATTTGTTGTACTTCCTTTGATGTTTGTCGTTCACGATTACCTTGTTGAACAATCAATGGTTTATTGGTAGATGTGGTTGTAGTCAACACCTTTTTAATCTTTGACATCAATCTTTTTCTCTAAGCAGAAGGTGCGACTTTAATTGTTACTCACAATATTGAGCTCTAATCCCACATAGAGCTCCTCATCCGTCAATTTACACGGTAGAAAGTTAACAAACTGAAATGACATATAAGATAAGTTTGTACATCCATAACAAAATATAAACTACAACTGAATACTAGATACAAAAATATGAACATGCGGCCAGTCTATGCCTCCAGCTCCGAATCTGGATCTAGTTGTTGTTGTTGCTGATGTGGTGGGAGCGGTATGACAGGTAACCCGTCTCTCTCGCCGATCCTACACCTCTCGAACCAACCAACCTACCAAATCCATAACCCTATCAAGAGCGGCTCGTAAATGCAAATCTTACGTCGGCAGTAAGTATGGGTCCTCCTTCGGAAAATGTCCCAATGAACGGGCAATGACTTTCACATACGCGTCGCCGAACAATGGTCCGCGCTCTTGTAGGTGATGGGCGGAGGCAAAGTACTGAGCCAAACCATGGGCAAGAGTGCACGGCCTCCTATATAATAAACAGTAAAAGAAAAAGACGTTTGTGTTCGTACACCACTCACCGCTCTTCCCGCGAGCCGTGATGGAAGTGCTGATCAACCTGTATAGACACCTCCAAATAAGTGTTAGCAAAATATGGAATTAATAAATAATAATAAGAATGACAATAATTACAGTAATAGATGCACGTACCTGTACATCGGGTCACCTTTCTCGCAAATATGCCCCTCTTGCTCAGTTCTTGCCACCTCAAAAACACCTGGAGACATCCTACAATAGTCCCTAACACTTGGCATCATCTTGTGCAACCTCTTCAAGTACAAATAGCAAGCATGATCAACCAAGTTCCTTGCTCATTTACTCTTTCTTTCTTTAGCACTCTATCTCGATCTTGCTTCTTCTTAATGGCCTCCTAACTGAGTTCTATTATTCCTAAGGACTAGTTGTAAGTGTTCCTTTCCAGCTCTTTTATTTTCTAGGCTAAGATATTAGCCGAAAGTCGAGCAAATTGAGTTTTGCTTTGACTTTCTGTTAAGACCATTATGGTCAAGCCATTGTTCGACTCGAACATGGCTACGTGAATGTAATAAGGTACGTGTTAATCCCTTAAAAGGGCACCTCCTGGAAATCACGTTAAGTTGGTCAAATGACGGGTCAAAGTTATGTTAAATGAAAAGTCAAAATGTCTTTTTTCAGAAAAAACTTATAAAATGAACATATAGATGTTTAAATACATGTTTTGACACTTAAACAAATTGGTAAAAAAAACATTAGAACATGTTTAGCCCGTCATTTCCAGTCTTAGTGTCGATTCGCAACCGAAAGTCACAAAGTTTGACTTCTGCTTTGATTTTCGATTCTGACCCGATTTAGCTAAGTTAGCTACTGAATTAGAGTTGTATTATGATCATAATATAATGTAGGGTAACCCTCTAAGGTTATACTACATGATCATAATCAGATTCTGAGTTTTATACAAGTTCTTGCATTGTGCCATACTTTGACCAAAATGTCCTTTATACAAGAAATAAGGTTTTAATAAGTAACGGACTTGCAAATTTTTTACCTAATGATATGTTAGTATAGTTAACATATTATGATGTTATTAAACTTATCATGATCTGAGTTTTGACTAAAAAAAATCAAGGATGTCGTTATTTAACGACCAAAACGCCCTTTTGGCGCATAGTATGGTTTTAAACCATAACTACCAACTAAAACTTGATACCTACTGATATTACAACTTATTTAAAATGTGTTCAGAGTAGGTACATGATCATAACTTAGATTTCTAAATAAGTCCTCAAACCATGTGTCGAATGACGAAATTGCCCCTTCGGTACATAGTTTGGTCTAAAATCATATAACACACATATGTTTGATTTTATACTGATATTATATCATAAATATAATATTTTTACAGAAATATCATGTTCATAACATTAGTTGATATGCAAGTTCCTTTAATACGTCACATAATGACCAAAGTACCCTTATGGTGCACATTTTTTATTTTTAAAAATTAACGGGCATATAAGTTGATAACCTACTGATGTTACAACTTATTTAAAGTATAATGGCATATGAAACTTGTTTATGACTCATCCGGATACCCGGTATCGCTTTTATGCGCACGGTTAAGCTTATGTAGTCCATTTACGTAAGTTTACCGAAACGGGTCAAATCTTATCAGTTCTACTTCAAATTCCATAATGTATATTGTTTACCCATATTATACAAGTCATGGTACTTGTTGGGTTTAAACTACATTCTTTTCCGGTCAACGCTTAATCAAGCGCTTCGTACCGTTCCCATTAATTTAAGTTAACCGGTCCAAATCTATTACTTGAATAGGACCCGTTGACAATCTAATTGGTTAGTAAAATCATTTATTCTAGACTAGGGCCTTCCAGTAAATTGCAAACTGAACTAGTTAAATGGATACGGCTGTGCTTATTATATTTTCTTATTTTATAAGACTTGCTAAGCCACGTAAATACTCTTAACCTATTTTCCCTATACGGGTTTGGGATACGGTATATTATTACCGCTTGGTCGGGTATGGGATCATATGTCGGATTGTGACTAGAAAATTCGCATAACCCGTTTTAATCTGTTTTGTCTGATAACTTAAACATTGGGGGTTAATTCGACCATGTTCTGGATATCCTCGGCTCATTAAATTGCTAATGGGCACGACTTGTGCACAGGGTGTAGGCATGCACCTGACAGATGCTATTATAAAATGTTTTCATACCCATATTGGGGGTACCCCTTCGTGGGTTAAAGTGGTGTGTCGGTTAATCATGTCATTCGGTTTCTGCACCGGACCCCATATGTATTGGCATATTTGTAAAACTGTATACAAGATCATTTTGAATTGTACCAAGTTATTTATGAAAATCATGTGCCTTGTGCACTTAAAAAAATTGAAATATTTTCAAAATGTGTCGGTTATTTGTATTTACCAGTGAAAACTGACGTATTTTCAAAAGACTAAACGCATGTTGCAAAGTACGTAAATAGGCTAGAAGTTGCTCGGTAAATGCTTAATAGGAATTTGCAACTCATTGCATTGAAGCCTAAAGTCTGATTATAGAATCGCCTTGTACATTTTTCAATCCGCTTGTGGATCTTTGTTACAAACGTCTGTATTATTATTATTTTGAACTTTGGACATTTACGTTTGTAATAATATTTTAAATCCAAGACTTCTGCTGTGCTATTTGTGTTGTTTGACTAAGACGACACCAATCTTACGTCACGATACTCCCCACCCGGGCCCATCGGGATTTGGTTAGAAATTCGGGGTGTGACATGCATCCTCCTAAGCTTTGTGCAATGAGCGGCGGAATCGGTGCCTGGAGGAAACTCCAACTACGGGTGACCATGTAATGGATCTGGCGGCGGCGGACCCTACTGCAGACCCTGCGGATGGTGGGGCCAATCTGGTCATCCATCTCGTCCATCATCAAACTGAAAAAAATAAATAAATAATAATAATAATCTATACTATATTATAATGCATGAGAGAGGCATTTTAAGAAACAAAAATAAATAAGAACTTTTTTCTCTTACTTTATAAATACACCTCTAAAATGAGAGTAAATTGTTATTTTAAGCAATAACTATATTTTAGCCCCCCCCCCCTCCTTCCTCCGTCTTATTACACTTAAATCCCTGAGTTTTAACATAATTATGGGTAATTAGTTACACTTCCCCCTCTACAACAAACTTATAATTCTTCTATGTATTCTTGTCATATCTTATAAACTATAATGTTTTAAAAAAAAAACCCAAAAAGTACTGTGACGACCTACTCATTTTTGTCGACGTTTCGATAGTTTTCTTGGTTAGTATTGACATGTGTATTAACAAGGAGCGCAAAATGAACCTTCAATATTAGCAAATGATTCGACTCAGGATGCAACTGAGTCAAAGGAGAGTGAACCCAGTTCTGACGCTTTAGAAGAAGCTAAAGTGTTAGTTGATGAGAAAAACCTTGCAGATTATGTTGGAAAACCGGTTTTCCATGCTGAACGCATCTACAACCAAACGCCGCTAGGAGTTGTGATGGGCTTGGCTTGGACCACAATGGGCGGGTCCACTTTATACATATAGAGACCACACAGGTTGAACAAGGTGAAGGGAAAGGATCCCTTCTTCTAACGGGTCAACTCAGTGATGTCCTGACGGAAAGTGCGCAAATTGCTCAAACAGTTGCAAGAGCAATACTGGCTGCAAAAGAACCCGAGAACCCGTTCTTTGCAAATTCCAAGGTTCATTTACATGTCCCCGCATATGCTACACCTAAGGACGGGCCTAACGTGGGTTACACCATGATTACTTCCTTGCTTTCTGTAACGCTCCGTATTTTCGCGTTTATTCATTTAATCATTTATTTAACTATTAAGCTATTTAAATATTTTATTCATTTATTTATGTAAATAAATACAATTATTAATTAAATAAATTATTTAGGTAAATATTAAAATACATTATTTTCTTATTCAAATTCATTTATTAAATAGTAAATTATTTTTAATAAATGAATCATGTTATTCATTTATTTAAAATAAATAATTATTTATACATTAAATTAATAATTTTATTGTTTAAAGAAAAAGGATTTTTATTTAAAGTTAAAAGTCGTTTTACTTAGTTAAGTTTTGTTTAAAACTTCATCTAACCTAGTTAATCTACTAAGTTGAAGGTCCGTGATCAGGCGGTTCTAGACGGAAGTTAGTGGATAAACGTAAACCGATTCGGTAGAATGTTATTACAGAAAGGAGTAGAAACAGAATGCAGCGGAAGTCTTCATTCATATTGAAAGAGTATACATCTTTATAAGTCCAGTTGCCGGAGTTCCTGGAGAGAATCCGGCAGCACCTCCCCGTAGGGATGCCAAAAACTTAAATGACAAATGAACACACACCACCTATTTATAGGGTAAGAAGTTCGCTGGTAAGCATCTAAGTTCGGGCGAACTTGACCTAGTCAAGTTCGGCCGAACTTGACATCAACATTACCATTATGAGCGAACTTGACCTCCACAGGTGAAGTTCGAGCGAACTTGACCTCCACAGGTGAAGTTCGAGCGAACTTGACCTCCACAGGTCAAGTTCGAGCGAACTTGACCTCCACAGGTCAAGTTCGAGCGAACTTGTTACATTTTACACTGAAAACTCCGTATTTCGGTCGTGTGTTCAATTCTAACCTATACAATACTCAACACACGCTCTATCTAGCCTATTCGACAAGTGACGAACACAAAGTGCACCAACAGATTCCCCCTTGTTCGTTACTGTCGAATCTTGGTCTTCAAACGTGAGCCGTGTTTGAATATTCTGCAACTTCAATCAAGGTATCCGCCGTTGTCGTCGAAACGCGTCAACAAATTCCCCCTTGATTGATGATCCGGGTTTGTATTATCAACATCTAATTCCCCCTGAAACCTCCAGTTCAGATATTTGTTGCACAGTTTCCAACCTCCTATGATTTGCTTTACCGACAGATTATCTTGAATAGACACCAATTTGAAGCTCATCAATGTAGCTTCTCCATTTCAACTTTAACCACATCCGCGCTCAGTTTAGCGCATATCTCCCATGCTCGATCTTCCGATCTTCAAGACTCAACCGTAATTGATAAAAACTTCGAATTACCACACTGGTAAACTTCAAATCAATGTTTACCCGCAAAAATCTGAAATCCCGATTTTCGTAATCACTCCAGATCAGCAAATCGGTAATCTTTTTCAATCAGCAAATCTTCATCGGAAACAGATAATCTGATAATGCATCGAATCTGAGAAACATACGTCCGTGACCAAAATCACATTCTTCCTCTTCAGTCATAATGCCAGATATATAGCTATCTCCGGTAGACCTGCGCCACTTAATCACCAAACATCATCATCCAATGGCGGTTAGTCCAAAGAGAAGAATGATTCATCTGCTTGAAGACTAAAAATAATGGCCACCAAAGGCTATCATCAGTTAGCATATCTGGGATAACTTCAGATCTCCTTGGTAATTTTGAAACGATTCGTCTTCGGAGCTAGTCATTAATCCTAAGATCATCACTGAATGTTTTGAACGTCCTCAGTTCCTTCATCGGTACTAACGACTGCTAATCCAGCTAACTGTTCCTTAACCGAGATCAGGACTCTAACCCTTAAGCATCAATCTGTATCATGATCTGATAAATCGGAACTTCTTATGATCACAAAATCTCAATGAATCTCAATTCTATGCATTTCCCGAAAATCTGCAATCGGTAACCACCCGGATACTGTTGCAGTAGTCACAAATTTCAAAAATGCCAGAATCTTCAAATATTGAAAATTTTCTATTCCCCCTCATTTTTGCAAATTTTGACCATACTAAATTTTCACTAAAATTCCCCCTCAAATCCGGAATTTTCAGTTTTCATCAAATGCGGAATTTAACTTTAGGCCAATCGGTAGTCTTCAACTCTAATGATCACCAAATTGCTTTGGAATCAATGCCTACCCTCTCATCTTCAACCATCTATAACCTCATCATCTCAGCCTATCTCTAAAGCCTCCGACGGTGTCCCCGAACAGTCAGTATCGGACGTTAAAATTTCGAAAAATTTCTATCACCAATTTTTTTCTAGACACCCGTCTCATCAAACCGATCAATAAATTTTTTCAAGTTCGGGCGAACTTGTATATGCTAGTGAGACAAGTTCGGGCGAACTTAGTCAAATTGTGACAAGTTCGGGCGAACTTGGTTGGCCACCACCAAGTTTGGGCGAACTTGCATGAAATAGACAAGTTCGGGCGAACTTGTGTTTAATTTCAATGAAAATCAGTAAAGTTCGGGCGAACTTGATGAAAATTCATGAAAAACTTTGTCAAAGATGTATACGTCTCTAAGTGCCTCACATGCTCGAAAGTCAAAGCTAAGCACCAGCGTCCTTCTGGTTTGCTCAATCAGCCAGAAATCCCTATTTGGAAGTGGGATAGCATCGCCATGGATTTCATAACCAAACTTCCTCGAACACCCTCTGCTCATGATAGCATTTGGGTTATCATCGATCGTCTCACCAAATCAGCTCACTTTCTTGCTATTCGTGAAGACTTTAAAGTCGAAAAACTTGCTCGAGTCTATACTGATGAAATCATATGTCGTCATGGCATACCTCTTTGCATCATCTCTGACCGCGATGGTCGCTTCACTTCGCGTCTTTGGCAAACTTTCCAGTCCGATATGGGTACTCATTTGAATCTTAGTACATCCTTCCATCCTCAAACAGATGGACAGACTGAACGTACTATCCAAACCCTAGAGGACATGCTTCGTTCTTGTGTCATCGACTTTGGTGGTAGTTGGGATGTACATTTACCATTGATTGAATTCTCGTACAACAACAGCTATCAAATGGCTCCTTACGAAGCATTGTATGGACGCAAGTGCCGTTCACCTATCAGTTGGCATGAGATAGATGATACATAACTTACTGGTCCTGAGCTCATACAAGAAACAACGGATAAGATTCTTCAAATCCGCGACAATTTACTCAAGGCTAGAAGTAGACAAAAGAGCTACGCAGATAAGAGGCGGAAGCCTTTGGAATTCAACATTAGAGATCATGTGTTGCTCAAGGTATCTTCTTGGAAAGGAGTGGTCCATTTTGGTAAAAAGGGTAAACTTGCCCCTCGCTATGTTGGTCCTTTCAAAATACTCGAAAGGATTGGTAAGGTGGCATATAGACTTGAATTACCTCAAGAACTTCGTAACGTGCATCCAACGTTTCATGTTTCGAATCTTAAAAAGTGTCTAGCTGAAGAGGGACTCCATGTTCCTGTTGAAGACTTGCAAATAAATGAGACACTTCACTTTGTGGAAAAACCAGTCGAAATCATGGATCAAGGAGCCAAGCAACTTAGGCGCAACAGAATTCCAATAGTAAAAGTTCGTTGGGAAGGAAAGCGTGGTACTGAGTTCACTTGGGAACTCGAAAGCGAGATGAAGACTAAATATCCTCATCTCTTTGAGCAGTCTTCCTCCTAAAGATTTCGAGGACGAAATCTCTTAAAGTAGGGGAGACTATAACGCTCTGCACTTTCATGTTCTAGTTGTACTTTCTTATTTTATCAATTGTACTCTCGTATCATTCAAATCTTGTATCCAGAGACTTTTGATCATAATGAGAATGGAATTTTCTTTAATATATGCACTTATTTGTAATCATTCGAAAGTTGGAACATTATACTCGCGAATCTTGATTCTTATTAAACACTTGAAACTTGTGAAGACATTCATTAAACGCGCTTAATTCTAATAGCAAATCTTATAATCTTTTTTCCAAACTCTCGTTCAGCCTTTCTTTTAAGGATTTTGAGGACGAAATTTCCTAAAGTAGAAGTGACTGTAACGCTCCGTATTTTCGCGTTTATTCATTTAATCATTTATTTAACTATTAAGCTATTTAAATATTTTATTCATTTATTTATGTAAATAAATACATTATTAATTAAATAAATTATTTAGGTAAATATTAAAATACATTATTTTCTTATTCAAATTCATTTATTAAATAGTAAATTATTTTTAATAAATAAATCATGTTATTCATTTATTTAAAATAAATAATTATTTATACATTAAATTAATAATTTTATTATTTAAAGAAAAATGATTTTTATTTAAAGTTAAAAGTCGTTTAACTTAGTTAAGTTTTGTTTAAAACTTCATCTAACCTAGTTAATCTACTAAGTTAGCTAGTGGAGGGACCATATGTGTAGTTTTTAAAAAAACTTAATATAGTGTAACGAAACTGCAGGGACTAAATTGTAAATTACTGAAAGATAAAACGTGAAAAAGAACAAAAAATTGTTAGCCGGGAATCGAACCCGTGACCTAACCCGGTTCGGGAAAACCAACAAAACAACGAGAACTAGTCGGGCTAGAGCCCTAATCCGGTGTAATCTGGAAACGAAAAGTTTATATACGCGAATTCTAATCGAACCAGTTACCCTTTCTTCCGCCAACTCATATTTGAAACGTCTTTCCCCTCAACTCTTGAACTTCCGGCGACTTTACTATCGGACCGATCAAGTCCATCGGTTTTCATTCCTTTCGACTATAAATACTCGGCAAAACTCACCATTTTACACCTCTTCCCTCACCATTTTATACCTCAACAACTCCTTCACTGCTTCGTTTAAAAAACCGTCGGTCCACGAACAAGTTTCGGTAACCATCTTTTACCTGTTTCATCACCATTTGACGGTTAATCGATCGGAAGTTTTTTAAAAAAAACTTACTGTAAATGTTGCCTTGTGTTTAACATGAAGAAGATGATCTGGGTCGATGTTTAGAAATTATAAGAACTAAATTAAAACACCAAACTGGACATCAGTCCAGATCCAGTGGTGTTGATCCAGTTTGACGAACAAAGGAACTCGGGTTCGAAACCCGATTCCCTAACCCTCCACAACAACATTTTTTTTCTATATATAATTAAATCCAGTAATCCTACCGTGTGAGATACGTAGTCTAGTGGTAAGACTACGTGCACGTATGCACGAGGTCACGACTTTGATTCCTGTCCTTGTCCGGTTCTGCGGTTTATTTGTTACTGGCCATGGTTGGGCCGGCCCTTTTGGCCAATCTTTTTACTCAAATCAGGCCGGTTTTGGGCCAGTTTTTTTATCCTGTTGAGTAGAAATCTTGGGTAAATGTTTTAATCAATATTATTTATAAAATCAGTGTTATTGTTATTATTATTCTTATTATTATTAAAGTCAGTTTTACTATCACCTATAAAATCAGTATTATCCATATTAAAAGTTAAGGAATTGATTATTATTATTGTTATTATTATTACTAGTGTTATTCTTAATATTATTATTATTACTGTATAGGTCATTCTCACAATTATTATTGTTAACCTTATTAACATTATACTTATTATATTTGTTGAATTATTATTGCTAACTTATTATACCTACAATCTATAAGTATAACACCTATCGAGTTAAATTTAATTGAAATAATCTACAATTTATAATTTGAGCGTTTCTCTATCTGAATTTAGCAAAATAACGCAATTCGCAAAACATTAAATAAATTCTCAATCTTAATCTAGGTTGACCACCTTTGTCGATCCTTTTCATTACTCGTGCGAATACCAAGAAATCAATTTGCAAGCTAAGGTGAGTATACTTGATTCCCTTTTTGTGTTTAAACACTTTGGGTGCAACATGTATTTGTATCAAAACACACCATCACATGAGACTTATTTATTCACGCTCTATCCATATTTTTAAACATGAAAACATGTGATACTTGTTAATCGTATATGCTATGTAAACACTTCATGTCTATATGCTCATTAACTTTGCTAGCCTACCTTAACAATTATAGCGTTATAGGATTAACGCACCGCCCTTGAGTCTTGGGGCATTGTTAAGTAAAACATATTAACCTCCCTTGAATCTTGGGGAAAGGCACATTGCGTTGGAAACTTGGGTTTGACATGTTGTACATCGTTTTAGCATATTTGTAACTTGTATTATGTTATCATGTTGGATATGAGCATTTAAACCTTTTTATTCTATTATGCTATGTATCAAACCTGTATACTCGCCGACCTTTGTTGATATTATTTTAATACATGTTGCAGGTTAGCAGACAAGTGAAGATGAAACAAGTTAGGATGGCCTAGAATCCCATCTACTTAATAAATTATGTTTTGGGAATTTGTTTTGTTTATTTGGGACAATGTATGACTTTTAGACAATTTATGAAATGGAATTAAGTTATATTGTCATATTTAGTGTTATGACGTTTTGAGCAATTTGTTCGTCTCATCCCGATGTTTTCGCCATCGGTTTCGGTTGGGGTGTGACACTTTCGCTTGCAATGAACAAACGTGTCAAGAAGGATCTAGCCATGACTAGGGAAGTAACCTTAACGGGTCGAGTCCTTCCAATTGGTGGGGTATGTGCATATTTATTTTTAGTCGGCTTTCTAATTCGTGTTATATAGGTTTAGGAGAAGACCATAGCTGCAAGACAGGATCTAGCCATGACTAGGGAAGTAACCTTAACGGGTCGAGTCCTTCCAATTGGTGGGGTATGTGCATATTTATTTTTAGTCGGCTTTCTAATTCGTGTTATATAGGTTTAGGAGAAGACCATAGCTGCAAGACGAAGTGGCATGAAACTGTAATATTTTCTGTAGCTAATAAACGGGACTTTGATGAGCTGGCACCGAATGTGAAGGAAGGTCTTTATATGCACTTTGTAGATGACTACAATCAAATATTTGATTTGGCTTTTGAAAAGGAAAAATAAGTTGCTTTTATTCATAATTTTGGCGCAAATGTACATATCCCTGCATGTTGAAGCACTTTCTGACTGACCCACTCACTGGTGAAACCAACAGGTTTGTTGTTGAACCTTTTAAATTATGAAATTCCATCAGGACAAGGTTTTAACATACAGTTATTGTTTTTTTTCAGTAATAATGTAGTGCAATGAGTTCAAATATGTATGTTGCGGAATTTGGTTTATTAGTTCTGGTTATATCAACTTGATTTATGGATGGATATACCTGATTGCTGAATGCCAATTCTGCTTGTATGTGATCTGTGAAAACAAGCAAGCCAAGGCGGTAAGATGGTCGAGTCGGGTGAAATCAGGTAAAAAGTCAAAAGGGGCTCATGTTGAAACGTGTGGTTGTAGTACGTACTTAGTTGACCTGTAGACGCCTTACGGAATGTCACAAATATATATATATATATATATATATATATATATATATATATATATATAATATATATAGGGAAGGGCTAAATAGAAAACCCTAAGTATCTGAGAAAACCTTGGAAACCCAATATCATCCATTGATTGTGTTTCATCTAATTAGATCAATGGCTATCATATTTTTGGGTAAATATTAAATCTAAATTAATTCTTATAGTACATAAAGTACAAGTGGATGGGCAATTTAGGTATTGGAAAAGGGTTTTTTTGGGGCTTTGGAATACACAGAGTACTGCACAATGCAGTACATGTCTAATCAAAATAGAAAATTTACATTTATCAGTATCTTCTAACTCACCTTCTATATCATCCAAAACAAATTCATCTTCAAACCTATCTATGAGTTCCACTTTCTTTTTCTAATAATACCCAGGTTGAGTAGGATCACCATCTTGCATAAAAACACCACATCCGGAACAAACAAGCCCTAAAGCTTCGTCATAGTCTCTTCCCTCACTTAAAAGTGGTTGCTTTTTATATCTTTTTCTTGAACTTTTACCTGAATCATTGATTGTTTGTGTTGTTGATGAAGGGGTCGAATAAAAGGTAAGTTGTTGTAATCGATTTTGCGTTCAATGTAGTCGTAATATTTGGTTAGGGTTATAGTTCTTGTGCAATCGTCCCTGTAAAAGGGGTTTTTGGCTGCGAATATGGAAATTGATTTTGTCTTGCTTTTTACAATCTAGGAAGAGAAGAAATAAATTAGGGCAAAAAAGTACCAGACGACATAGTGTTGTTGTTATATCCGATGATAGGAACACGGATTGTGCCCAGGAGGGACCTTCAAAGCATCAACGTGGATTTGGGCCAACACAAAAAGCGTTGGGTAATTATTGATGTGTGATTGAGTCGTGAAGACCGTTAAAGGTTATGGATGTATGTTTAATTTTTTTGTATGTTTTCCTTTTTTTTGGTATTACACACATATAGTATCTGTATTTTTTTTTGTCAAGTTACAACTATGATGAAAAGTATGGATGTGTAGACTACGATTGAATCTGCTCGGGCTGGTAATTATGAAAAGGGCTTTTTCAAAGGGTTGGTAATTACTTGGTTTTCGTTTTGGGTTTATGTAATCACTTGGTTTTTGTTTCATATTTAAAAGGTTTGTTTTGATGGAGACGTCGAAAGAACGTCTACAAGCCTGAATGGATTACTCGATGGGCAATGACTGACCCTTGAATAGGTCACGTTGTACCGGGGGAGAGTTGTTAGTACATGTATTACATGTGTTAGTGGTGCACGCAGCAGCAGAAACACCAAAGCTGTAAACTGACATGTGTTGATTCATAACATGTGTTACGCCCCTTTTCGAACGATATATAACGTATGTTAACATGTGATCATGCAGAAACACCAAGCTGTAAACTGACATGTGTTGATACATAACATGTGTTAAGCGGCTGTTATAATTTTTTTGTAACCTGACATATCATTTATTGTATACAGGCAGGTTACTATACAAAACCCCGTTTAGCAGATATGGCATGTGTTGAGACTCTATTATAACGTGTGTTAATACTATTAGAAATGGATGCGTGGGTCCCACTAGTAACTTAATAAAAGCAGAGTTACAGAAGAGGTCGACTACAAGACAAAAAACTAAAGTGGACTTCAACACATCGAGAAAGTCTTAACATCACCTGACGGACAAAATAATTAGAGTCAAAAAATTAATTTGGAGTTGGTTGTTTCTCTTGGTTATTATTTTTGGGTTTATGTAATCACTTGGTTTTCATTTCATATTTTAAGAGGTTTGTTTTGATG
The DNA here is from genome assembly GCA_947069175.1 of Scalesia atractyloides. NCBI lineage: Eukaryota > Viridiplantae > Streptophyta > Magnoliopsida > Asterales > Asteraceae > Scalesia > Scalesia atractyloides. The sequence continues at coordinate 36,022,092 of CAMTDV010000017.1, read as the reverse complement.
GAGACGTCGAAAGAATGTCTACAAGCCCGAATGGATTGCTCGATAGACAATGACTGACCCTTGAATAGGTAACGTTGTACCGGGGGAGAGTTGTTAGTACCTGTATTACATGTGTTAGTGGTGCACACAGCAGCAGAAACACCAAAGCTGTAAACTGACATGTGTTGATTCATAACATGTGTTACGCCCCTTTTCGAACGACGTATAACGTGTGTTAACATGTAATCATGCAGAAACACCAAGCTGTAAACTGACATGTGTTGATACATAACATGTGTTAAGCGGCTGTTAAAATTTTTTTGTAACCTGACATGTCATTTATTGTATACAGACAGGTTACTATACAAAACCCTGTTTAGCAGATATGACATGTGTTGAGACTCTATTATAACGTGTGTTAAAACTACTAGAAATGGATGCGTGGGTCCCACTAGTAACTTAATAAAAGCAGAGTTACCGAAGAGGTCGACTACAAGACAAAAAACTAAAGTGGACTTCAACACGCCCAAAAAGTCTTAACAACACCTGACGGACAAAGTACTTAGAGTCTAAAATTACATAGTACTAGTCAACAAAAACACAGAGCAGTAAGACAAAAGGCTGAGGTGGCTTCCATTAACGGTGTGCCTTCGCTGTTCAGCGGCTACCTTTGTTGTCTTATATGTTGGCTGAAAAATTTAAAGTAAACAGAAGTCCCATTAACAATGTGATGACCAACTCTAAGTGGCACGGGACATATATACGCACTGACGGGTCCTATACAGTTTATACTCGTGTTGTGAATGAATTGCTTGCAAGGGAATGAAACACAGAGGGTGGTGGCATTGTTTCTGCATAAACAAAAACACATGTTACAGGTTTATAAAAATGCATATGCATGGAAAGTTATAACAACAGGTAACATGTGTTACGTTGAAAAAAGTGTTATAAAAATGTGTTTTCATGTAACATCTAACAGGTGTTACGAAAATGTGCTTTCATGTCACATTTAAACACATACATGTTACTATGGTTTAGCTGTGAAACAGGAGTTAGACTATAACACGTGTTACGTTGGTTGTGCTGTAAGACAAACTTGGCTTTTCGTTTCTAAAAACAGATGTGCCGATTATTAGACGTCTAAAAATAAAAAAATATGTGTTAAACACGTCATAACTATAATAATTTAAACTGTATGGCTATGTCTAATACTATAAAGTGTAACATGCATTAGGGTATGACGATGTAAACCAATATAATTATCAACGAAATGTCTCGGTTTTATAAACATGATGAAAAACACGTTCTTCATTGTTTTGTGGGGCTTGTCATCATGTAGAACCAGGAAAATCAATAAAAAGAAAAAAAAAAACAGACAAAGATACAACCATCAGAAGGCATTTGATTAGACCCTGAACCATTGTAACATCCGTCAAAAAACGGATTTACCAAACCCGCTCCGTTTATTAACCGAACAATCAGTTAAAAATTTCGTTGCGTATTTAATGCCCAAATTAATTTTAAACGATACATAATTAATAAGTATATTGGAATATATAATTTATTTTTGAAAAACTGTTAAAAATTGTGGTTTAAAAATAAAAGGATGCTGCCGGGTTTCGTACCCGGGTCAGCCAGCAACTTCAGCAAAGACTTAACACTCAACCATTCAACCACTGCGCCACTTATGTTCCTTGTTAATTATTGGAGACAATTAATACATAAAATGAATCTCAATTTCAAAACTGACGCGCCCAAATCCGTTGACGCCGGAAAATCCGACGATTTCGTTAAACGGCGTCGGTTACCTTTGACTCAACGTAAACATTAACCTCGACGTCGGTTATAATTGATGTCCAGTCCGCGATACAAGTCATAACCGCCGGAAAATTTCTAACCGACGAATCAAGACAGAAAACGGACTAAATTCGCCGATGTCCTGCCCTATAAATACCCCCTCTAACCTTTGTTAGCTTTTTTCGCTCACAATCACACTTTATCCCGACGTAATTCCACTCGCCGGAGAATTTCTGCAACTCGCCGGAAAACCGAGCCTTTCACTTCTGAGCCTTACTGAACACCCAGAACTCATACCGAAGCCACCCACACTCACCTCAAGCTCGCTGAAGACTCTCTGCCACAAGACACACGTCGCCGGAACAACCTGCTGACATCGGAGCTTCGCCGGCGAAACAGAGGAGTCCAGTTCGGTATACCTTGCGCTTAATCTTTCATTCTTTTTATTTATATCACCTGTAATTAATCATAACACACTAAAGAAACTTGATAAAATCATCGAACCAGTCGGACTCCGTTTCTGGTTGAGTCCAACGAAGAAGACGAAGTTCTATTGTCTATAAGTATAATTTAAATCAAGATATAACTCGGGTTAGACACACAGTCCAGCAGTGGACTGTGTGCACATAAACACGCTCACGTCCCGAGTTCGATTCTTGTCCCACGCATGCTTACCTTGATAAAAATGTTCTTTTTTTTACTAAACCGGATTCATTTCACATAGATGTTAAGTTTAATAAAAACCGGAATAATAACCAAGATAGACACACAGTCCAGTTGTGGACTGTGTGCGCGTTTAAAACACAGGTCACGAGTTCGAGTCTGGACTACCGCAACGATCCTGATAATTATCAAACTTTTTATAAGGCATAAATGAAATTATTTAGTTTGTATATAAGTATAATAAAAATCAGATTATATAACAAGTTAAACACACAGTCCAGCGGTGGACTGTGTGTTAACCCAAACCACAGGTCCCGGGTTCGAGACCTGTGGAGAACCCGGTTCGATACATTAAAATCGTTTTTAAAAATAAATGATTTTCAGTTTAATTCAATTAGTATATAAATATAATTAAAAACAGAAATATTTCGGGTTAGACACGTAGCTCAGTTGGTAGAGATGCGTGCACGCGAACGGGAGGTCTCGGGTTCGAGCCTCACCCGGCGCAAACAATTTCACAGCCTGACCGGTCAACAGGTCAACGGTCAACTGTCGCAAAAAGTCAACTTTTTTTATTATTTTTATTTATTTATTTTATTTAAAAATCAATTAAAAATACTTAAAAATAACATTTTTAAGGTTAGAAAATAGCCTTAAACTCACAAAAATATATCCAATCATCCTACTAAAATTGATTAATAAAATCCCCTTATTTACCAAACCATTATGTTATTATCTAGGTTAGTTTCACTCGTGGTTAAATCCAACTTCGTGCGTATTCAACATCATCAACCGAACGCACCCAATGTGAGTGAATCTTACAACTCCCCTTTTTAATTACACGTTTTGGGGTGTGTCATGTGTCACTAAAAATTAACTTGTTTATTTAAACTTGTGCCATACCATATTGTGATCTAAACTTAGAATGTATATATATTGTTTGTGGTTATGTATTTCATATTGTCAAGTATATGCAAGTCATTCATTAGGCCCATCAGTTCCTCGTGGAGACGAGTTGAGCAACGCGTGCCTCAAAACAGTCCATTATTGTATGTGTGTGCATTATCTAATGATTAAGTGTTTTTGTGAATAAGTTTACATCTATATTTACTCATATGTGGTTGTGCACTTTATTTTATAATTAATTAAATAAACTTGTTCAAATGTTTTCCATAGGATTCACTCGCCAACTTTTTGTTGATCCAAAAACCATTTTTACACATGATACAGGTGAACAGGATGAAGCAAGGAAAACATAGGAAATTCCTTAGAAGAAAACAATGAAGTTTAGAATGATGTTTAGGACATGATGTAATTATGATTGTATGTTTCCCTTTTAAATTGTAATAATGAATATGAAACGTTATAATAAATGTCATGAGCTTTGATGATAACCCAATCATGCCTCGATCACCTTTTCCACTGCGGGTCGGGGTGTGACAGATTGGTATCCGAGCCATGACTATAGGGATATAGGATAGGTTATTAGACCCTTAGAGCCTATACTATAGTTGACTAGATCTTAATTGTTCATGCGGTTACATGCAAACTTATGATATTTATTTGTTTCATATTTGTTTATACTTACAGTCATACATACTTACATACACATTCATCATACATATTTCAACGTTCATATATTCAAATCATAATCATACTTTTGTTATTCAAAGATTTTGTCGCAATTTTCAAATCTCATCAAAGTAAGTTCTGCGACGGGCATGTAGTAACTGGAAGGGTACAAGTACCGGTAGTCGGAACGTCCTGTCTAGGTTGGCATTTGTATAAATCCAATATAACGGACCAGTTTGCCTACCTGGGGACTAACGATGAGAGTACGAAGGACCTATTAGGCCAAAGCATGCCACACCAAACGTCGTTCGAACTAACCCCACTTTGAGGTGTCACCGTGTCTATACCTGGACACATTCCGAATATCATATGTTACATATTTCTCGATTTTCTCCGGGTTTTAGTGTACGTAACCAGGCTAACACATGCGAACCATATGAAAAACCCGGTATTCATGGGGGCCCACATGATTACGAAGGTGAAATATGGCGGCATGCAAGGCCCAATGACGAGCAAAGCCCAAGACATCCTATGGATGTAGTAGATTTATTTTTCTATATTTATTTTATGAATGTTCATTCCTAAATACGACCCATGAACCCAAAAGCATCCAACTCATACTCTTGACATGTATTTCTTGTAGATGTCTTCTAGCCTCGCCCGTAGGAAGATGAGAGCAGAAAAAGCCCGCGAGCGCATGGCTGCCCTAATCGCTCAACAAATGGCTACCGTAATACCCAACATTGTAATCCAAGTCCAACAAGCACTCACCGCTAATCCTGTCAATCAAGAAGATTAAAACATTGTCAATCCTCCCCCAAATACCACTAAATGCACCTACAAATATTTCAAATCATGCGATCCTCCAAAATACGAAGGGACTGAAGGTGTCACCGCTCTCCTCCATTGGTTTGAAGAAATGGAGAACACTTTTCTAAATTGCGATTGCCCCGATGCTCGCAAGGTGCGTTATGCTACTGGTCGTTTATATGGAATAGCACTTACTTGGTGGAATACAGAGAAGGCCAAACGAGGTGTTGAAGACGCTATGACTTTGACTTGGGAAGAATTGAAAGAAATCATGACAAGACGGTTTTACCCAAGGAGCGAAATCAAGAAATTAGAAGATGAGTTCTATTCGTTGAAGCAAAAGGAAGGCGACCACACCACATACAACAAAAGGTTCCTTGAGTTAAATCAAATGGTTCCCAACTTGTTCACTCCCCTCTACCGTTTGATCGAGCACTACATTCGAGGTCTTCCATCAAGAATTCAAGACTCTGTAATAAGTACCACGCCTGCAACTTTGGAAGCAGCAATGGAGTTAGCTACAGAGCTCACCGAAAACCGAATCCGGAACAAAGACTTCAAGGAGGAGAAGAAGAAGGATAAAGCATCGACTGAAACTTCAAACTCCACCCAAACCGAATCCCCTCCTCAACCCACTTTTAAGAAAAAACGAGATGGGCAACTTTTCGCTGTCACACAACGTAATCAACCAATTTCACAAGCCATACCCATCCAAGCTATCCCAATCACTCAAGTAGCACCCAACTCAACTTACCCAATTAAGAAACCATACCTTGGACCCCACCCTCGATGCAACACCTGTTTTTATCACCATCCCCCTACCTTACCTTGTCGACTATGTGCGAATTGTGGACGCTATGGTCATTTGAGCAAGGTTTGCCGCACCCCTCAAAATCAAATCTCACCCCTTCCTCAAAACATGATCCAAACCTATCAACAACCCCAATACCCCATGTTCCCATATGTTCCAGCTTGTTTTAATTGTGGCGACCCTACCCACTTTAGAAACACGTGCCCTCGATTGGTTAACATCATAAACGCTCAAGCTCAATCAAACCCAGTTAACCAAGTAAATCAAGAAAACCCAATCACTTGGCCACCAGCAAGAGGAAGAGTTTTCAACATCAACGCCAATCCTGTTGAAGATAATGACGGCCCAAACGAAAACACCCAACTAGTCCCCTTCACCGAAAATCAAGATTCAACTCCAATCGTTTAGTTTTATGTTTTTCTTTATGTTTTAGAATCACATAGAACCAATCATAACTTAAGGATAAAGCCAATGAGAATTTGACAAGAATATGGTGGATACGCCGCTGGTACTTCCTATATATAAGTATTCTTGTCAAAGGATCAGAGGCATTATCAGGCGGTTATGAGAGGTTCCATGTATAAACTGTTTGTGTGATTATTGTTTAGATTAAATTTATTATTTTCAGTACATGCAATACGATCGGCTCCGTTTGATTGAGCCTTGATCGCACAGACATTTTTCATTTTCAGTACATGCAATACGATCTTTTGGTTGTTGTGTTTGTTGTAGAGTCACATAGAACTAATCATAATTTGCGGATAAAGTCAATGAAAATTTGACAAGAATATGGTGGATACGCCGCTGGTACTTCCTATATATAAGTATTCTTGTCAAAGGATCAGAGGCATTATCAGGCGGTTATGAAAGGTTCCTGTAGGATTTAGTATGTTTTGGTCAAAGTTTGTTCATCATACATTTCAGCGTATTTCAATTTCAGAAGTTGAGCTATGTCTCACTTCCACAATGACTAACCTCTCCATCACAACAAACGAGAGAGGTATTGTCATCATTCAAACGTGGATACTATCAGAATTAAGAGTCAAGTTTTGGTTGTTGTGTTGTTGTAGAGTCACATAGGACTAATCATAACTTGCGGATAAAACCAATGAAAATTTGACAAGAATATGGTGGATACGCCGCTGGTACTTCCTATATATAAGTATTCTTGCCAAAGGATCAGAGGCATTATCAGGCGGTTATGAGAAGTTCCATGTAGGATTTAGTATTGTTTTGGTTGAAATTGTGTTACATTCACTGATTTAGCATTCATATCATCTCAAGAAATTGGATTGTGTTCTATTTTTACATAAACTAACCTCTCCATCATAACAAACGAGAGAGGAACTGTCACCATTCAAACATGTATGCTATCAGAATTTGGACTCAGATATTGGTTGTTGTGTTTATTTATGTTCTAGAGTTATATCATAGAATCAATCATAACTTACTGATAAAACCAATGAAAATTTGACAAGAATATGGTGGATACGCCGCTGGTACTTCCTATATATAAGTATTCTTGTCAAAGGATCAGAGGCATTGTTAGACGGTTATGAGAAGTTCTATGTAGGATTTAGTAATTTCTTGGTACATTGGTTGTGGCGTTTATTTATGTTCTAGAGTCACATCATAGAACCAATCATAACTTACTGATAAAACCAATGAAAATTTGACAAGAATACGGTGGATACGCCGCTGGTACTTCCTATATATAAGTATTATTGTCAAAGGATCAGAGGCGTTGTTAGACGGTTATGAGAAGTTCCATGTAGGTTGTAGTATTAGAAATGTTGTTTTAGGATATAACCATATTTTCCCAAACATATCAAAACTCTTACGCATGAAATCATACTTAGTGAATCAACTATGTTTATCAATATTTTTACAGTAGGCAACAAAAAGCGATTCCTGTAGCAGGGTACTTAACCCTTACAAGGAACGTTACCGCCTCAAACAAAAACTTAAACCCTTACTTTTCTAAGTATGTAACTGTCAAACTAAACACCATCATTTTAGTCAAATATATCATTACTTAAATTTGGAGACGAAATTTCTAAAAAGCAGGGGATACTATAACATCCGTCAAAAAACGGATTTACCAAACCCGCTTCGTTTATTAACCGAACAATCAGTTAAAAATTTCGTTGCGTATTTAATGCCCAAATTAATTTAAACGATACATAATTAATAAGTATATTGGAATATATAATTTATTTTTGAAAAACTGTTAAAAATTGTGGTTTAAAAATAAAAGGATGCTGCCGGGTTTCGAACCCGGGTCAGCCAGCAACTTCAGCAAAGACTTAATACTCAACCATTCAACCACTGCGCCACTTATGTTCCTTGTTAATTATTGGAGACAATTAATACATAAAATGAATCTCAATTTCAAAACTGACGCGCCCAAATCCGTTGACACCGGAAAATCCGACGATTTCGTTAAACGGCGTCGGTTACCTTTGACTCAACGTAAACATTAACCTCGACGTCGGTTATAATTGATGTCCAGTCCGCGATACAAGTCATAACCGCCGGAAAATTTCTAACCGACGAATCAAGACGGAAAACGGACTAAATTCGCCGATGTCCTGCCCTATAAATACCCCCTCTAACCTTTGTTAGCTTTTTCGCTCACAATCACACTTTATCCCGACGTAATTCCACTCGCCGGAGAATTTCTGCAACTCGCCGGAAAACCCAGCCTTTCACTTCTGAGCCTTACTGAACACCCAGAACTCATACCGAAGCCACCCACACTCACCTCAAGCTCGCTGAAGACTCTCTGCCACAAGACACACGTCGCCGGAACAACCTGCTGACATCGGAGCTTCGCCGGCGAAACAGAGGAGTCCAGTTTGGTATACCTTACGCTTAATCTTTCATTCTTTTTATTTATCTCACCTGTAATTAATCATAACACACTAAAGAAACTTGATAAAATCATCGAACCAGTCGGACTCCGTTTCTGGTTGAGTCCAACGAAGAAGACGAAGTTCTGTTGTCTATAAGTATAATTTAAATCAAGATATAACTCGGGTTAGACACACAGTCCAGCGGTGGACTGTGTGCACATAAACACGCTCACGTCCCGAGTTCGATTCTTGTCCCACGCATGCTTACCTTGATAAAAATGTTCTTTTTTTTACTAAACTGGATTCATTTCACATAGATGTTAAGTTTAATAAAAACCGGAATAATAACCAAGATAGACACACAGTCCAGTTGTGGACTGTGTGCGCGTTTAAAACACAGGTCACGAGTTCGAGTCTGGACTACCGCAACGATCCTGATAATTATCAAACTTTTTATAAGGCATAAATGAAATTATTTAGTTTGTATATAAGTATAATAAAAATCAGATTATATAACAAGTTAAACACACAGTCCAGCGGTGGACTGTGTGTTAACCCAAACCACAGGTCCCGGGTTCGAGACCTGTGGAGAACCCGGTTCGATACATTAAAATCGTTTTTAAAAATAAATGATTTTCAGTTTAATTCAATTAGTATATAAATATAATTAAAAACAGAAATATTTCGGGTTAGACACGTAGCTCAGTTGGTAGAGATGCGTGCACGCGAACGGGAGGTCTCGGGTTCGAGCCTCACCCGGCGCAAACAATTTCACAGCCTGACCGGTCAACAGGTCAACGGTCAACTGTCGCAAAAAGTCAACTTTTTTTATTATTTTTATTTATTTATTTTATTTAAAAATCAATTAAAAATACTTAAAAATAACATTTTTAAGGTTAGAAAATAGCCTTAAACTCACAAAAATATATCCAATCATCCTACTAAAATTGATTAATAAAATCCCCTTATTTACCAAACCATTATGTTATTATCTAGGTTAGTTTCACTCGTGGTTAAATCCAACTTCGTGCGTATTCAACATCATCAACCGAACGCACCCAATGTGAGTGAATCTTACAACTCCCCTTTTTAATTACACGTTTTGGGGTGTGTCATGTGTCACTAAAAATTAACTTGTTTATTTAAACTTGTGCCATACCATATTGTGATCTAAACTTAGAATGTATATATATTGTTTGTGGTTATGTATTTCATATTGTCAAGTATATGCAAGTCATTCATTAGGCCCATCAGTTCCTCGTGGAGACGAGTTGAGCAACGCGTGCCTCAAAACAGTCCATTATTGTATGTGTGTGCATTATCTAATGATTAAGTGTTTTTGTGAATAAGTTTACATCTATATTTACTCATATGTGGTTGTGCACTTTATTTTATAATTAATTAAATAAACTTGTTCAAATGTTTTCCATAGGATTCACTCGCCAACTTTTTGTTGATCCAAAAACCATTTTTACACATGATACAGGTGAACAGGATGAAGCAAGGAAAACATAGGAAATGCCTTAGAAGAAAACAATGAAGTTTAGAATGATGTTTAGGACATGATGTAATTATGATTGTATGTTTCCCTTTTAAATTGTAATAATGAATATGAAACGTTATAATAAATGTCATGAGCTTTGATGATAACCCAATCATGCCTCGATCACCTTTTCCGCTGCGGGTCGGGGTGTGACAACCATCACAGGGCAGTTGATTAGATCCAGAACCATCGGAAGACATTTTTGGATAACGGACTTCATCGGAAGCAGCATGTGTATCGGCTGAAAATGAAAAAACAACATCAACTAAGGATACAATGAAGAGAATAATGAAAAAAAAGTGTTATAAAAATGTGTTTTCATGTAACATCTAACATGTGTTATGAAAATGTGTTTTCATGTAACATTTAAACACATATATGTTACTCTGGTTTAGCTGTGAAATAGGAGTTCAGACTATAACACGTGTTACGTTGGTTGTGCTGTAAGACAAACTTGGCTTTTCGTTTCTAAAATCAGATGTGCCGATTATTAGACGTCTAAAAATAAAAAACAGGGCATGTGTTAAACACGTCATAAGTATAATAATTTAAACTGTATGACTATGTCTAATTATATAAAGTGTCACATGTATTAGCGTATGACGATGTAAACCAAGATAATTATCAACGAAACTTACCGGTTTTATAAACATGATGAAAAACATGTTCTTCATTATTTTGTGCCGGGCTTGTCATCATGTAGAACCAGGAAAATGAATAAAAAGAAAAGAAAAAACAGACAAAGATACAACCATCAGAAGACATTTGATTAGACCCAGAACCATCACAAATCAATTGATTAGATCCAGAACCATCAGGCATTTTTGGATAACGGACTTCATCGGAAGCAGCATGTGTATCGGCTGAAAAAAAAACAAACATCAACTAAGGATACAATGAAGAGAATGACATAAACATTAACATAGTCAACGCAAACAATGAGTCATGATCTGGAACGTTTTCTTCATGAACATTAACAAACCTGGAACACATGCTTGTACAACGAAGAGAAACACCACAAGATAAACAACAAACCTGGAACATTTCCTTCAGGAACATTACTGAATGTACATGGAACACATGCTTGTACAACGAAGAGAAACACCACAAGATAAACAACAAACCTGGAACATTTCCTTCATCTTCGATCTCAATCTCGAAGTCAATTGTTGGTGGATACTTCATGGTACATTAATGGTGGAACTAGAGCTCTTTAGGAAGATGAAGAAATTTTGAAAAGAATATTTATTTTAATGAAAAATAGATAAAAGATATGATGAATTAAAGATTTGATGTGACATGTAGGGTACAAACGGGGGAAATAATCTTTAGGGGTAAGTTAAATTACATATATGCCCTCAAAAGGCATAAAGTAGGAGAGATAAAGGGTGGACACGTGGCACAATGTGGATCAAGTATTGAGTTTTCAGAGTTTTCTTAAATTAAAGGGTTTTCTATCTAGCATTATCCTATATATATATATATATATATATATATATATATATAGGATCATGTACAAAGTGCCCAAAGTGTGAGAAATATTGTAGAGATGACATGTGTCCTCAATCTAAATTAATTCAAAAGGGTAAACATGTAATTTTCTCATTAATTTAATTAATTGATAACCTTCCATAACCGCCACCCATTGATTTTTCGTGTGGTGTTTTAAACTTGCATTCATGGTGTTTTAAACATGCAGTCTAGTATGTGTTCTTCGTATGATGTTTTAAACCTGTATTCATGGTGTTTTAAACTGCAGTCTAGCATGTGTTCTTTGTATGTTCTTCGTATGGTGTTTTAAACATACATTCATGGTGTTTTAAACCAGCAGTGCAGTATGTGTTATTCGTATGGTGTTTTAAACATGCATTCATGGTGTTTTAAACCTGCAGTTCAGTATGTGTTATTCGTAATTTTTTTTGTCTACATATATATAACAATATGGAACTCATATTGAAGATAAAAAAAAGCCCGTTAATATGATGTAATTTATATTTTTACAAAACATTACGTATAAAAAGTTATTGGCGTTCAAAAAAATGGGTGGAAGTTACATGTGCATTAAAGTTAATGACGGTTTCTTTATTTAAAAATACAAATAAAAGACACTATTACCCCTAATCTAGCCAAAATTAGTCAAAAAAAATAAAACATAATTTACATTTTAAGCCTTTCTTTATCTCAACCATTAACTACAAGATCTAAGGGCTTAAAACACTTCTTACACTTCTCACAAAACCACCATTTTTTACACTAACCCTACATATATATATATATATATATATGTAGAGGATCCTGTAAAAAAGAGGTTTTTTTGAGAAGTGTAAGAAATAATCTACATCACTAGATATTTGATCTAATGGTTAAGATTATAATGGCAAAATTGTAAATAGTATTTAATATTAAAATAATTAATTTTCTAGATTAAGGATATAAAGGTAAATTTAGTATTTTAAATTAAGAAACTTACATTCAATGCACATGCAAGTCCCCCCTTCTTTTTTAAACATCAATAACTTTTTATACAAAACTTTTTTTAAAAAAAAAATTACACCATAATAACGAATGTTTTTTTATCTTTAATATGAGTACCATATTGTGATACTTATGTAGAGAGAAAAATTACGTTTCGATTTAATGTTTTAGTCCATGGTGTTTTAACATCTAGAGTATGTAACATTATACTGTGATTACAGTTATGATGTTATATACTTATTGAATGGGGTTATATATGCGCTGAATGGTGGTTGAAAGTGTTTTTATAAAGATCTTTAAAATGGTGTTATGTACTTATTGAATGGTGTTATATAATTATTGAATGGTGTTATATATGTGCTGAATGGTGGTTGCAGTGTTATTCGTAGTGTTTTTATAGAGATCTTTAAAAAAATCATGTTCCTATAAATAAGGATGGCGGTTATGGAAGGTTATCAATTAATTAAATCAATGATAAAATTACTTGTTTACCCTTTTGAATTAATTTAGAATGGGGACATATGTCATCTCCACAATATTTCTCACACTTCTCACACTTTTAACCTTCTTTTTACAATAACCTTACCCTATATATATATATATACATATATATATATATATACATATATATATATATATACATATATATATATATATAGAGAGAGAGAGAGAGAGAAAGTATATTGTATAAATTGGCTTAACGTACATTACGTACGACATGTGATTTCGCACTCTTTAGTGATGAATTCACATGGAGTAGAGTGAATTCGCACACTAATTTCGCATGAGAGGAGATGAATTCGCATGGAAGAGTGATTTCGCATGGGATCGGGCGGCTGAGATTATTGCGTACATTTTGTAGGATAAGGCATTTTGTACAATAACCAGCCCCTATATATATATATATATATGGGATGGTTATCTTGAGAACGCTAAATATCGTGAGAACGGTGAGAACGAATGAAAAAACCAATCAAAACCATTTTTTTTAATACAAACCTCATTATAATTAAAATACAACATCAAAAAAGAATTTACAACATCAAATAATCCATTCTCCTCTCAAAATCACTCTTACTAGATCGTTTACACATGTGTAAACATAACAAATTTACACATGTGTAAATGACAAACGTACACATGTGTAAATTTTCTTTTACGAATTCACGTAAATTTAAACGTGTAAATTTAATTTCTAACATCGTATTCAAATAATAATGATAAGTGTAAAAAGAAATTTTGAATTTGAAATGTTTTTGACCAAGTTTTTGCGGTTTTTTCATTCGTTCTCACGGTTCTCGCGATATTTAGCGTTCTCATTTAAACCCTCCCCTATATATATATATATATATATATATATATGTGTGTGTGTGTGTGTGTGTGTGTGTGTGTGTGTGTGGGGATGGATCATGAGAAAACTAGTTTAAATGAGTAAACCAAAAAACTAACTAAAAAAGCCAAAAAAAACATATCAAAATTTTTTTTAATAAAAAATCGCTATATATATTATATAAAAAAACTTTAAAAAAATAAAAAAAACATATAATGCACATGTGCAACATATACATATAATGCACATGTGTAGTACACATATAGTGCACATGTGCAGTACAAGTTCCTTTTTTTTTTGAAAATTTTTTTATACATAAAAAGCAGCGATTTTTTATAAAAAATTGTAAAAAAAAATAATTGTATGTTTTTTATATTTTTTTTTGGCTTTTTTAGTTAGTTTTCTAGTTTTCTCATTTATATATAGTTTTTTCATGATCCTCTCTCATATATATATATATATATATATATATATATATATATATATATATATATATATATATATATATATATAGGGTAGGGATCCTAAGAGAAGTCCACCCTATTTGAGAAACTTGAGAAGCATTCTAGAACACACATTTTTGTAAGCTTTTCGTAATATACAAATACGTATAGTTTAAAATTCACGATATACATATATGTATATTACGAAAAGCTTAGAAAAAATGTGTGGTCCAGAATGCTTCTCAAGTTTCTCAATTAGCCTAGTGCTTCTCACATGATCCTAACCCTATATATATATATATATATATATATATATATATATATATATATTGTACAAAATGTACGCGACAATGACAGCTGCCCGATCCCATATGATTTCACTCTCCACCATGCGAATTCATCAAATTCAACCCCAAAATATGCGAAATTGCAACATCCATGCGATTTCATACATGCATATATACCATGCGATTTTGCACTATAGGGTGCGAATTCACATGTCGTACGTAATGTACGTTAAGCCATTTTGTACAATATACTCTCTCTCTCTATATATATATATCTATACAGGGGAAAACGTTCATTAACATGTAACTTACATTCCTTATTTTTTTTAGAAAAAAATAAAAATGTTACACAGGGTTTTCTTAATTCTTATATAGGAGAAGGATAAAATAAAAAACATTCGACGCTTTTTGTTTTTTTTTTTTTTTTTGTTACAAAACGTTCATTAACATGTAACTTACATTCCCTATTTTTTTAAGAAAAAAATAAAAATGTTACATAGGGTTTTCTTGAGTTTTCTCAACTCAAGTGGGTTTTCTCTCTCTCTATATATATATATTTATCAAGTTCTTATTTAATTATATCCTTTTCAAATGTGTTTAACATGTACTCTTTTACCCGTAAACATCTTGTTGAACCTTAAAAAAACTACAGTATACCCAGAAATTTGAAACTTACACAAGTTGTCAGATCCATCCAATGTATGTCAACATTGTCAAGTCCATCTTCCATTCAAATCAGTCAACATAAAAACTCGATAAAATTCAGAAAAAAAATTACCCAAAACGTACATAAAACACACAAACAATCAATAAAAAACAACCATTCTGGAAGAAGTCACGTGACAAAGAAAGGAGAAACAAACAGAATGCATGCTCTATTTTGTGTTGATTTCATTACTACCTAACACTAACTTTCATAAATCTTATTTGTTCTTTAATCAACTTTCATATAGATTTAGACAAACAATAAAACCTTAAAACCAGCAACACTTCAAATAAAAAAGAAACAAGAACATCTTATGAATAATTCTGCAGCAATGATTCTAGTTATTAAGGGCGTGGAGGGGCAACGGGTGTCTGTTCTGCAACCGACACTTTAAATAACTTGAGATCTGCATTGACACACCACATAGTTCGAAGAGTCGACCTGCTCCAATACCAATCTTCCATCTTACGTGTGACCAAGGTCTGTTGGGTTTATCATGCCTTGCATGCATCAAGGAAGTGCGATTCAAATGAGATGAGCGTACACTCATTATCCCCAATACAATTTGTTTATCAACCGAGTTAGACATGACACCTTAAAACATGATTATCTTCGTATCTTGTAACAAACTAAGATCTTTATCTTTTAACCAATCACCTTTTTTCTATTAGTATAACTTTTCTCTGTTAATATAAAATCCAAAGAACTTAGTATTGAAAAGTAGCCGAAGACGAACACACACTGAGGAAGCCATCAACACATTGCTGGCTAATGGTGTCACTAATAGCGTCGAAGAAAAGGTTCTAGAGTGATGGATAATTGACGGGGGAACAACCCGCTTGGGGCTGAAATTCCGCTAGCAGATGAACAAGATACTTTACCGTCAACATAGCATCCACTTCCGATAAGAGGAAGTTAAAGATTACTCCTTTCTTGCCTATCTTGTCTGCCAAGCGACAAGACCCGGAATCTTGATCAAGAAGTTGTCTGTTGAAGTCGATAGACAACAAACATGTTACAAACGACAAAAGCCATGGTAAAAGCAAGAATTGTAACAGAAGGTGATATGAAACAACCCATTCATACCTTTGAGAACCGCACACGAGTTCCCTCCAGCGTCAGTGACGTCATTGGCAGTGCAGATATATAGAAATGAACTGATTTTCACATTCCATCAGCCGAAGAAAGCGCAGGAAGTGTTTGAAACAAAAACGGCAAACGAACCAAAAGAAACTATAAAAGTTAAAAGCAAATTGTGCCACATCATTAAAGTTTACACATTTTAATACAACTAACCCTTCATTTTATTTTTTTCATTTACTTTCATTTATGGATCAAAAGAAACTAGGATGATTTTTAAACTAAGACAGTCAGTCAATCTTCAAATCAGTTCTATTTGTTTAAATAATCTTCATAAGAATTACACTATCTAGGTTTGACTTTGTTTGGTCAAAACCACAAAGTGGTTCTACACCAAAAACAAGAAACAGAAGCCAAAGTCAATTTACTAAACCTCAAATTAACTCAAGATCACAAACCGAAATGCAGCAAGTAGAACTTCAGCCATTTAAGCGTCACAAAAGGTCACCACCAGATTTGTCTACAGCCATTGTAAAATCGTGTAGATTTGATAACAGAAAGAAATCTGTAGATCAGTTTGCAACGTCTTCTGCAGAATCTTTCGCCTTCGTTTTCTCATTCAACTTTCTTTTCTTTGGTGTAGGGTCCGCATTATCGTTTTCATTTTGATATTCTTTTTCCTTCTCTTTTCCTTTGCCTTTTTCAGCCCTTTTCTCTTTTCCCTTATCAGATTGTAGCTCGCCATTTGGAGCAAACATTGGCGGTTCTCTACCGCTTAGCCTACAAAACACCTTTTCAACGGTTTCGTTTATTTCTCTACCTAATCCATTACCGTCTAAAATCAACTCCCAAACGGATTTAGACGCCTTTTCAAGCACAGGGGTTCTGCATAAAATCAAAACCAATAAAGAACATAAGTGCAAACAATAACATCTTGAAAGAAGATTATCAAGTCATAAAATGAATTACAATTTAGAAAAACAGATCACTTTGTAAATCTTACTCAAGTTCTTGCCGAAGAGCATCAAAGAGTTCCCTTTTAGTTTGTTTTTCTGCTCCTGGTGTGTTGAGAACCTTACTCTGCTCTACCATTTTTATAGTCGTACTCTTTAAATCTTCCTATACAAAGAAAACCAATCTTGGGATCATATAATTAAATAAATGCAACACTAAGCTTGTTAGTTATTAAATCTTTTTGGCGTAGAAAGATCTCAGCGTCCACCTAAACAAAAGAATGCTGAAAAAAAGAAAGAAAAAAGAACCAAATGTTATAGATCATGAAATCATCATCAACATACTCAGTAAATCCCACCAATAGCAAAGCTAAGGTAGGGTCTGAGGAGGGTAAGACGTAGACAGCCTTACCTCTACCTCGTAGGAATAGAGAGGCTGCTTCCAATGAGACCCCCGGCTCGATGGTAGTTTTGCATCAAGCCTTGGACATAAGGCACATAACACTCGGCAATTAAGACAAAGGCCAATTAGTGCATGTACTCCCTTGTCTTTCGGCTATCAACGCCACCACATGATGCATGATTAACCATCCCCCTCTTTAAACATTATTTTCACGAAATTAGTAAAATAATGTTAAAATTGGTGCACTCTCACTTTTGCCACCCGAGCGCCCACACATATATACATTATATGCGCATACCGCAAGCGGGGCGTAAGATAATGAAATGGTGTCAATAATTAATATACTACACTAAGTTTTCTATTTCTTAACCGTTTGATGCAAACAACCGCTACCTTCATATCATAGTTAAAGTTTGCTTATGTGCAAGCATATCTAGTCCTAAATCCTAATAGTGTCTTTCTAAATCAAACCGGACAGAGGTGCTTAAGGTTTTTAGCCTTCCGCTTCTTTAGTGTGATCACTCTATTAACTCAATGCAATTATAAATTTTCTCTACAGCCAAGATAATTGCTATCTCAACTGGAAACTCATCCTTTTCACCATAGTTATTAAAGGCGCGAGGTGCACTCAGGGCGATTTGTTGGGCCTGGGGATTTATTTGCGCCTAGGCGCGCCTGGGCGATTGCTTTAATAACGATGCTTTTCACATTAAAAAAACAAGTATATTTTGGAATAAATTGTGCAGAAGAGAGTAGTAAGTAATACACAATTCTATCTGGATATCCGAAATGAAACTGAAAGATTAAGATCATGTCTTTTTTTTTCCTTTCTTTCTTTGGACAGAGGCGGCTCAACTGCATATAAAAATAAGCTACTCCTTTTTTACGGTTTAACTTTGTTTAATTTT
This sequence comes from Scalesia atractyloides, assembly GCA_947069175.1. NCBI lineage: Eukaryota > Viridiplantae > Streptophyta > Magnoliopsida > Asterales > Asteraceae > Scalesia > Scalesia atractyloides. The sequence goes on along the minus strand of CAMTDV010000017.1, from coordinate 36,003,477 downwards.
CAGGTTTCTCTTCGCTAAAACTCGCTCCAACTCTAAATTGTATACGAAAAATGTGTCATCACACTCCCTTAGGATAAAAAAATATATTTTCTTTCTACGGAAAGACCCCGATTTTAGAATCTACTTTAGACCTCAAACATTTTAGCAAGGCTAAACTTTTAAATATAAGATGCAAACATAACAAGACTTAATGAATATATAAACAATCAAACCCTCTAAATCTCAGACCTAACCCTAATGGGAAAATAAAATCAAAGATCAAGTTAAGTTTTACAGAGAAAATTATTCCATATAATTAAGTTTTAATGATTGTTGTTAAAGATATAAAAGAAGAAAACGTACATTGGCTTTGAGCTGATTGATGATTTTCAATCTCAAGGTGTCAATTGTGCCATCGTTCATCAACGACTCCAGTACATCTTCCGGTGTGATCACTGAAGATGATGATTCCATCTAAACCCCTGAAAGTAATTATTTGAATTTACTGAAATCGAAAATTTTATCAGAGAGAAAAGCTAGGGTTTCGGAGAAATCGAAAGCAAAGAAGGTGAGATGCATGCAGATTTGGAAAGATAAGGATGGAATTGAGGTGTTTATGGTGGATTCTTGATCAACTGAACGGATGAATGAACAGTTCTCCCTTCAAAGCGACTTGCGTCTCCCTCCTGGATATTGCAAAACACAAGGGTTAATAAAGGTCCTGAAATGAGTTGCAAACACATAATTATAAGAAATGAACACGAAATAAATAAATAAATAAATAAATACGAACATCACATGAAATCTTATTGTGTCAGTTTTTTTAAACACGAAAACGAACCTAAACAGGTTACATGACACAGTCTGTTAAGACGCGAAAAAACTTACCATCGTATTATATGACCTGTTAAGACCATGGTTGTAAAAGTCTCATCTAGGCTTCGAGTACTCCCCGAATACTCGCTATAAGGTAGACTGTCAAGGCCCGAGTACGATTCGCCTAGGCTGATTACTCCCCGAGTAATCTCCGCCTAGGCCGAGTATTTCCGAGTACTCTGGAATCCGACTAGGGAGTGCCTATGGACTTTTGCAACCATGGTTAAGACACAAACATGACTTGTTAAGACATGAACACGCCCTAGAGAGGTGGAGTGTGGACGCCGAGTGTGGAGTGTGGACGTCGATTGTGGAGACGTGGAGCTGGGAGCTGCGAGCTGCGACGTTTGATGTTTAAAAAACTAGGGTTACGTTTTTCTTTGTTCGGGCCGCGTAAATCAAAACCCCACCCAACTTTCTATGTTTTATATAAATATTATTAATATGTCTTAACGGATATGGGTGTACAAAAAATCCGAAACTGAATACGAAATATTCGAAAATCCGTATCCAAAATGTCCGAAATTTCCAATATCCAAAAATCGGATAATCCAAATTTTCAGATTTGGATTCAGATGTGGATTTCTAAAAATTTAGGATAATCGGATTATCCAATATCCAAAAACTAAAAAAATAGTAAATATATATTATATATGCACTATTTTAGTTTGAAATATAGTAAAAAATAGTAAATAATCATATTCAGATGTGGATTTATGAGTGTTTTTTTTTGTTTTTAATGTTGGATATTTAGAAATGTTAACCGTTACTATAATTCATATATAAGCCAGAAAACTTGCCAAGTTTCATCAAAACAGAAGGTAGCCGGGCAACAAGCTGCGCCGCAAATCCTTTCTGAGTTGCAAATCCTAACCTTCCAAATACAAACCCTTGCCCCCTTGGGGTTGAACAATTGCTGTAGACGACCCGTTGAACCCTCGTCAAGAAGTGGATAGCTTCTGGCGCTAGGGAGCCAAAAGTATCAAAGGCAAAAGGGACAAAGACATGCTGGTTCTTTGCCCAATCTTTAGCGTGCTTATCCACTTTCTTTGATTCTGCCTTTCTTGCCGCTTGTCCAGCTACAAACCCGTTTTCCCTTAACCCAACCAAAGGGGAAACCCCCGTAAGGTCTACACAAGCATGTTTCCCCCAGCCCAACCAAAGACGAGCAGATCCGCTGGTCGCAGAGTAGATCTCCCTTCCATAGGGTCCGTGAGGAAATTCACAGGGCCTCTTTCTTAGCCGAAATCCCAGCTCTTCTTAAGATGTCCCACAAAGCATCACGCACCCAGTCGTGCCGATATTTGAACCCAGGGAGCTCTTTACAGTGAACTGCATGCTCCCCGTATTTATCCATACAAGCTTTACGACATATCGGGCAAGTTTCATCTTCCGGGTACATAGGGATCATCAACCGGTATTTGAGAATCGCTCTATATTCTACTGCAGACATATATTGTCCCAACCCCTCAATTGGTATAACGGTCAAAATTTCCTGAGTATGGGGACCTTTCAGGCACTCAAACACCGCCTTCTGGCGGGATGACAAATCAAAAGCTTCTCCCAGGCTTTGAGCGATTTTGCTAAAAAGAGCATTCGCCAAAGTTTTTTGTGGCTTCGAGGAGGCGGTGTCCTTATTAGAGAAACCGCCAATATCCAAGTCTGGGAGAGAGACATTTAAGCGTTCAAGCGCCTGCTGATAGTCTGGGTTAAGCCCGACGACCTCACAGTTCCGAAGGATATGATCCTGTAGTTCCCAAGACTGAGCTCTAGACGCCACAAAGGCATAAGCCCCAACATCTCGAGCTGAGAAGAGGCCCAAACCACCTAGACGCATTGGCAAAGATGCCAGACGCCACTGGAGGTCACCAAAGAATGGGGCCGCCACCCACTACTATGTCTTCTATAGCCTCTCTAAGGCCATCATCGAACCGACATACCGCATCCTCCATAAAATGCGGTTGACAAGTCCGCAACCCAAAAAGTAACTTAGCGATCCCCATGCACGACCTTAACAGAAGGAGTTCACATTGGGGATCTCTCAGGCAAGGTAAGAGTTTCATGAGGTCAACCGCCCCCGAGGCTCGCCGCCCTGCCAACTCCTCAATAAAGCTAGGATCCCGACTAACAGCTCCACCAAGGAGCTTAATCCCCTTCTCTGGTCTACCGATCCCTCTCGGGAAAAGCCCATCTTGAACTTTCCGCCCGTCGCATGTCGGCCAAAAAGCCTCTGTTTTCTTAATGTTGAGATAAAGCCCTAGAGATGGCCCCTCCTCGTTGATGATGCCTAAGGCCTTAGCAACCTCAGAGGCGTTGCCGATAATCGTCCCATCATCCAAGTACCAAGCATGAAACGGGAGTTTACAATGGTCCTGAACCCGGAGAATAAGGGGATGTAAGGCAAGGGCAAAGAGAAGGGGCCCCAAGGGATCTCCTTATTGAATACAACTTTAGTTTTAATCTATGCACGAAACAAAAAAAATTTATTGTTCTTATAAATTCGGATGTTCATTTAAATATCCAAATCTGTATCCGAAATTTCGATACGGATTGGGATATTAATATTCACTATCCGAAAATTGGATATCTGAAAACAGATAATCCGATCTTCAACGTCCCTATTAACAAGTGGTTAACATTTCAATGGGTTTTTAACCTGTTTAGACACAAAAATTAACAAGTCTTATTGTGTCGACCTATTTAAGACACGAAACCTGTTAAGGGCCAAACACGAACCTATTAAGGTTGTTAGACCTACAAAAGAACAGATGATATCCAAAAGCCAAAACATGACCTTATGATCAAGAAATAAGCAAAAGATTGAACCAGACTCTCCCCAAAGATAGTGAATCTTTAACACCTATTTATAACATATGTTCAAGTGCATAGCTAACATTTGTTGAGGATACAAGCATCTGTTAAAGCTAGCATCTGTTAAAGGCCAAAGCCTTGATCAAGCAAAGGTCTGATGAAGAAGACCAAACATCTGTTTAGGCCAAACAGATGTTTGGACAACTGCAACAGAGCATAGGCTAAACAGTGTTTTCTCAATGTAACAATACTTTATTTCAACAGTGTTTAGTATAGCCTAGAACAGAGGATAAGGTTGCTCAGATGTTTGCAAACATCTAAGAATCTTTTTTGTTATGAATGTTAGATGTCACTATCAGGGTGACATCAGTTGATCTCATAACAAAGCTTTCGTACTTCTATAAATAAATCACACCTGTTAGTGATCTATCTAACACACACCATCATATTTTCTCTTGTACGAACTGATTTGTTAGTGTTATCAACTGAGGGGGAGTTTGTAGAGTCAATCAAGTTGTAAAACTTTTGAATCATTAATATTCATTGAAAGTAATAGTTGAGATAACTCCCAGTTTGGAATTTTCTTGTGATAATTAATATTAGCTTGCAAACAAAGAAACCCAATTTTTTTAACAATTGGTATCAAAGCTTGGTCACATTTAAACTAGATTTCACAATCAGATTAACACAAAAAGATCAGTTCTTAAAAAATCCAATTTCAATTGATAGCTCAGGGTTGTTTAGTGAAGAACTGATAACGTATCTCTCACATACCCTGTTTTTTTTTCAAAAGAAGTTGAGAAAATGGCATAGAATGATCCCAATAACACAGGCTTCAGCAATAAGCCACCTATGCTCGTCAGCTCTGAATACGATATCTGGCGACGTAGGATGGAACACATGTTATCTCAACAAAATACTAGGTCTTGGAGATCTGTGGTTTTCGGACCACATGTCCCAATGGTACAAAATACCGAATACCCGCATGTATTTGAGCCAAAGAAACCTGAAAATTACTCAGAGCAAGATTATAAAAAATTCGAGCTTGATGCGAAAGCCTTTAACATCGTGGCTATGGCATTGCCAGATGATATATATGCCACCCTGTTACATTGTAATAGTGCTAAAAAGTTATGGGATACATTAAAATAGCAGTTTGGTGGTACAGAGGAGGTTCTAGAAAATACTCAAGAGATCCTTAACCAACAATACGAGACTTTCACTCATGTCAAAGGGGAGACCCTGACACAACAATTTGAGAGGTTTTCCTATTTAATCAGTGAGCTAAAGTTTGTGAACAAAGAGTTCACAAAATCAACTTTAAGTAACCGAATTCTGAGGTCTTCCGAACAATCAGGGATTCTAATATATTCGAAAACTTTTAGCTTTATCTCCAAATTTGTTAAACTTGGAAACAGTAATCCCGAAAAATCTATTAACAGTTTTTTTTCGAGATCTTCCAAACAAAACAGGGCAATCTTCAACGAAATTTTCAAAGAACAGCAGCAAATCTTCAGAGATTTTCCAAAAACAGCAACCACAACAATCTGCAACAGCCTTTTCGAATAACACCAGCAGATCTTCCGAAATCAACAACAGTTTCCAAAAATCAACAGATCTTTCACAACAGTCTTCAAAATAGCACCACAACAATTTTCGAAAACTTTCAAAATCAGTGTGATATAGATCTGAGCCTAGAAACAGGTTCAACATGCTCTGATACCAATTGTAAGTCCCAAAAACGGATCAAACAATGATATCAAACAAACACCAAGGATGGGCAGAATTCAAACTTGGTGTGATTCAAGAACGAATACGAAGAACACCAAAAAAACTTTCAAAGCTTCACACAACTCTATTACTCAAGAGCAAAACCGTCTGGTACTAGTTCCTAACAAAAAAAATCGCCTCCTTCAAGTTCTCTCTCAAGAAATTCTATAACTTGAGGCATGAACGATAGTTTGTGAAACAAACTAGTTTATATACCTAGGTAAGCCCATGCCCGACATGGGCTCCCCATGGGTCTGCTTGGCCCACATGGCCTTAGACACGGCCTAAATGACCTAGAAAGGTCCAAACACTTATATGAACTAACCCACTAAAGCCCAGTTCACAACCATAACCCGTTGTGTATATTTTATGCGTTAGTCTCACACTTTTAGTGACTAACAATGCATGTTTCGGTTACTTGTACATAATATTCATAAAACGATATAAAAAAATTACATCGAGACAACCAATTAAAACAAAACACTACCATACTTTTGCTAAAAAAAACTAAAATGATGGAACGACTATAATTTTAAACTGGGGGCAAAATTGTAATTTTTAAGGGCAAATGGGCGTGTGGAAGGCAGCCGCCTAATACGAATAAAAATTACACCGACTCAACCAATTAAAACAAAACACTACCATAGTTTTTTTTCAAAAGAAATTAAAACGATGGCATGACAAGAAGTTCACACTAGGGAGAAAATCGTAATTTGACAGGGGAAAAAACAAAAAACAATGGTAAAACTGTAAATTTAAACTTATGGCAAAATCGTAATTTGGCTGAGAGGGGAAAAACCAAAACCAATGACAAAACTGTAAATTTAAACAGGGCAAAATTGTAATTTGGTTGAACCAATAAGGAAGTGTGAGACACTATTCCCCTCTATAGTGTTTGTAGTATATATAAATATTAAAAGTTTTGAGGCCCGAAAGAGTGCTCTTAGGCGGTTGCCCACTTTACACCTCCCATGGCCCTGTTAATTTTTAAAGAGTAAACATTATTAGACTATAGGCTGTGGAGGAGCCCCATCCTTTGAGGATGGCCCTTCACGTCACCCGTCACATCATAACACAAGGAGGATACCCCTCCAAGGATGGACCAAGGGTGTGGAGAATAGGCCTCCCCACTTTTTCAATCTTTTTTTAAAATTTTTGCAAGTAAAATATGTAATATAATATATATATAGAGAGAGAGAGAGAGAGAGGATTAGGTTCATTTGTGAAGAATATATTCATAGTGAATTGTGTGAACTCATTCTAGCCATTGATTTCCCTTTTATGTTTTAAGGTTAGGATGGTAATTATATAATTGTCTAGTTTTAAATAAATTTATTCTAATGATTGTAAATCAGTTACCAAATCCCTATTTTGTAGTTATCTAAAGATCATTAAAAAATATACGTAATTCTCAAAACATATCAAATCCTAGATTCGTAGAACATATTGATTTTCAAGATCGTTACCAGTATAACATCTTGATTCTTAGAACATCTTGATCATCGTTCGTTCAATTGTACACAGATCAGGTTTACTTTGTTTCAGTTATGGCAGAACCATATAGTAATACCCATAATTCAATCGGAAACGCTGATGAAATCGACGTGCCCAATACCGATAACGTGTTCGTTACAACAATGGATCGTCCAGATTTGTTTTGTATTTTCGTTAAGATGAATATTCTTATGTTTTGGTTATTCCGTGTTCTTTTCTTATCGTTCTCAACTATATTTCTTTACATGTGTATGTTTAACCTAAAATTTAACTAATGAGATAGATCAATGATGCATGTCCTCGTTAATACACAGATGTATTTTTTATACATACGGCCATTAATTAACTGCTGATTTCCAAACTAATACACATATGTATAGTTTTTATTAATAGTTAGTAATTATCTGTTTCTTAGGTTAACCCACTTGTTATATAAATACGTACAGTCCATGTATGTTATTTTCATACACGTGTATATTTTCCGATTGTACATTCCATACGTGCCAGCTTCAGTTATTTATAGTATGTATACATATGATTCTGATTTCCCTCAGTATATTTTAGACCAAGCCAGTTAATTTGTTTTTTTATTAAAGATCAGCATACTTTTTTTAACTTTTTTTTTAATTAAACCCATGCAGAATCGGTTGCCAGTAATGTATACGAAACTCCTAATGGAACTAGGTACTGGACACCAACCGTCCCTCCCGGATTCAAACCATATGTTAAAGCTAGATTTAGTACAATAGAACAAGCAATTGCAATGTATGAGGAGTACGCACAACTAGCAGGATTTGGAACACATTTGGGTACCTCGCAGAAGGAAAAAGTAGGGGAGATAATGGTTACGAATCGGAGATATGTCTTATGCTCTAGAGCCAACAAACCTAAACGTAAGGATAATATGACCGATGTTAAAAACTCAATTTCACCCTCACGTCGTTCCAATGTCAAGGTTACAGATTGCAAACATGTGTTAAGTTTGTTCGTATTAAAAATTCATCTTAGTACGAACTTTATGACTTCGTAGAACAACACAACCATGGGTTTACCTCACCTGAGAATCTTGACCTATCACTAAAGCGCAAAAAGCTTGACTTTTCTACCCAAGAGTTCATAGTAAAATGCCGGAACGCTAATCTTGGACCTACTAAGTCTCACAAGGTTCATGTTGTGTTAAAGGGTGGCCACCATAACGTTCACGGCACGGTCGTGGACTACAAAAACTGTGGTCGCAATATCCGAGATTTTATAGGTGATAGAGATGCCCATATGATACTTGATAAATTCACAGAACGCAGCAAAAACAAAGAAAACTACACATTCAACACCCATATTGTTGATACGGAACTCCAGTTACTATTTTGGTGTGATAGGGTTTCTAAAGCAAACTACGATTCATTTGGTGATGTTATTGCGTTTGATGCAACGTATCATACAAATATGTAAGTCATATTTAAACTTTTTGTCGCTTATTTTTATTTTCATCTATATGGTCTAGAAACCTATTTATCCGAGCAGGTACGATATGATTTTTGTTCCTTTTACCGGAGTCGACCACCACAAAAAGTGCACTATCTTTGGGGCTGGTTTGCTATATAATGAGACAACTGAGTCATACACATGGCTTCTTCAAAAATTCCTTGATGCGCACAACGGTAAACAACCCATGTTGGTTTTAACTGATCAAGATTGTGCCATGAAACAAGCCGTGGGCAATGTTTTTGATAAGTCCATCCACAGATTATGTATGTGGCACATCATCCAAAAGTTGCCAGCAAAGGTATTGATTCCAACTTATATATATTACTATCATTACGTAGCAAATCAATGGTGAAAATCCAATTAATGTTTTTTTTACCTTCTATTATACACATGTGTACAGTTTCTAATTCAATACGTGTACACATGTTTTAACACGCATTCAGTATGCTGTTTTAGTCTAATCTTTTTTAATATTTAGATCAAGGGTAACGACAAGAGAAATGCAGAAATCAAGAAAATTTTTCACAAACTTGTGTGGAACGTTTACATAAAACCAGAAACATTTGAGAATAGATGGCGTGAGCTCATTACTGAATACGAGTTAGAAGGCCATTCATGGTTGAATGAAATGTACTCAATCCGTGAACACGGATTCCGGGGTATTTTCGAGAAATACCCACGTGTACCTTAATGAAGACCACGTCTAGGTGCGAAAGCGCTAACCATTTGTTCAAATCAAACTCCAGTTCGCATAACACCTTGGTTCAGTTTATGTTGTGCTACGATACATCCGTTGATGGGATACGAAATGACCAACGGGAACTAGATCATAGTACTGATACCACTAACCCGAAATTCAAAACATCCTGGCCAATCGAACATCATGCGAATGTTATTTACACGTGGAAAATATTCTTCGACGTCTAAAAGGAGATTCTAAACGGTAAAGAAAATAGCTACATCGCGGAACGCTCAACGTCAGATGGGGTGAATTGTTTTGTGATCGCTCACCAAGATCACACGAAGGAAGTTATAAATGAGTTCAAGGTAGTATATTAAATTCTGCGGGTTTTATTAATTTTTATATTCTTGTTTGATGTAAAAAAATTACAATACATCAGATATCTAATCAGTTTTGCGACATCATACTACAGGTGACGTTTGACAAAGAAAATCTTTCTGTTTCATGCAAATGCATGGGGTTTACCAGGAACGGATATCTTTGCCGGCATGTGTTTTGCGTGTTTGGGCACCATAACGTACATAAAATTCCAACACAATATATTCACCCAAGATGGAGGAGAGATGCTCTTCCTAGTAGCGTTCATAGTCTAGAAAACAGGTTATCCTTTAACCAAAGTAGGAGTGGAAGAATATGGCGCAGAATTCAAGACAACCTCGGCATGTGTAGAGAAAGAGTGCATGGTAGGATTGATAAATTAGAGGAACTAGATGTACAAGTACAGTCATGGAAAGATAAGTTATTTGAAGAGGTTCCTTATGATCCGAAACTTAATAGGAAGGTTGCTGTATACCAGGAAATTCTCGGCCACGCTGAGTCAGAAGAGGTCTCATGTACAGCTCGGAAGAAAATATGCAACAAAGGGTGCGGCAAGCATAAAAGACCGATTGGGCCAAAGGAGAAAGCTTTAAAGAAAACCAAAAAACATAGAAGGAAATGCAATTTTTGTGGCAAGAGGGTGAGAAAGCATGATAAAAGGAATTGTCCACTTAAAGGGTTCTACATTACTCCCACCATTGCCCATTTTGTTATTTGACTATCTTTAACATCATCTAAACGCCAAGAAAAAGGAAAACTTTTAATATATTTATTTTTATATAACATTCGTAATGTAAAACTAAAACAGTAATATTAAAACTAATAATTTATAACCATTGGCATCATCCGAGAAAGGTACACGGACAACTTTCACACCTTCCTTTCTTCCTTTTTTAACCAAATTCCTTTTCTTTCTAACGTCTCCATTAACCTGTCCGGAACACTTATCCTGCTGGCACTTAGATGCGGTGCCTTCAATTTTCTTTCCATTATCAACTACAGCCAGTTTTACAATATAGTTTGAGTGACTTTTGTCTAGCCGTGCACAAACTATTTAATGTCATATAACTAATAATTATGTAACCATAAAACACTACCTTTCTTCTTTTTATCCACACTTGAAATCTTTGGCCTTTGGAAACCAGATTCACGCACATCCGAATTATTATTTTCATCAACTAACGATTCCGTAGGCTTTACACTATTCACTGAAGACATCTTGCCAACTGTTTTCAAAAAATTGATGTTAAAAAAACGTTCTACACAGTTCAATAACCGCAAAGAAGGTTACGTTCAAGAGTCAAACTATATAATCATATACAAAAACAAATAAATGTCACCTGTGCTGTCAACGCCGTCGTCGTCAGAACACACAATTGGTTCGTCTATCGTATTTTTAAACCTACATGCCATCTTACCAGCTAACCTCTGGCTTTTCCTCCCTATTCAATTAAAAAAAATTATCCTCTACTTATTACTCGCAGTTTTACATACTACCGTATAACGTGTTAATTAATAAAAACTCCTACAACTTACTTCTCCTCATCGTATCCCTTTTAATTTGTACCTGCATATACACATAACATTGTTTGACATTACAATACTTTAAAGATACAACAAAATACACAGGTGTAAACTTTGCAACTACAAATAATCAACACTTTGTCAATGAAAATTAAACAAAATACACAAATGTATACTCTTTATACGGTGATTTGGAGTATACACAACGTGAAAACACACACATTTGTACTAAAAATCCAACGCACAGGTCATCAAACCAAATTTATTCAACATACACATGTGTACATCATATTTTACCCTACATCAAAAAATACGAAACACACTAACAGCCTTACACATGTGTACAACAAAGTTCACACACCCTCAGTAGCTATATAACATCCTACCAGCCTTATGTCGAACAAAAACCCTAAAAACAGAGAACACAATCTTCTTATTTAAACCGACCCACAAACCAAAATTGATGTTGCAACTCAAAAAAGATTGAAAAATAGTGACATAATCGGAGCAAAACAATCATCGAGTGGACCGATTAAGAGCTGATAAAAGAAACCCTAACTTCTATTTCATTTATTATAAGAACATCGAATCACACATAATGTACACAATCGGAGCAAAACAAGCATATAGTGGACATATTGATTACCTGGTGTTGTTGAATTCCTGCGATTTGTTATACGGCCAAACCAAGAACTTGATGAACTTCTTCTCTCTGTCCTTGAAGACGGCGAGTTTTTTTTGAGGGAAATAGATAGTATCTTTGAATAAAAAGAGAAAAAAATATCTTCTTATAAAACTGATACTACGAAAATACAGGGATTGAATGAATGGAGATGTTTTGGAAACTATTAAGTTTCCGGTTAATGTTTTTGGATATATGTGTATTTACAGAAATACCCTTTTTCCATTTAATTAAAAGTCATCATTACATATATAATTACCATCATGCCATTCTTGTAAAATCTCAATTAGATGAAGATCAAGGGTCCATATAAGTTCACAAGTTTCACTCTTGAGAGGTTCTTCACTCTAGAACCCCACCCTATATATATATATAGAAACGGGATCAGGAGAAAACGATGGAAGTGTGAAAACATTGAGAACGGATCCTTGTCGAACACGTGGCAGGGCAGCACTAAATGATATGCAGGGTACGATTGTCATTGTGTTGTTTCCGCCCAATAAAAGGCGCTTTAAGTTCGTTTCAAACAAAATTCCAAAAAATTCGTATTAGCTGTTACCTCATCTCCAAGCTATCCGAATCTATGGCATGTAATATGGATTCTGATATACAAAGTAATTTCTGATGTTGTTCTCATATTCGTTTTACATCAAATTATGTAACAGATATTGCGTTTTAGTTATTTATGGTTGTTTCAATGGAGTTTTTCTTCATAGAGTAACATTAAAAAATGGCGTTTTATTTTGTATTGTTTTTCTTCGTATATTCAATATTTTGCGTTTTCATTATTAATCCTAATCGTTGTTTGGGATCTAATATATGTTTATTTAATTTATGATCAATGGCTTTTTACAATTGTTTACGCACATCTTATTAGTTGTATATATTGGCGTTAATTTGTAAACATTAGTTCTTATTATTTGTTGATTATTCAACTTCAGGCGTTTGCATTAACATATTTTTCTAAAAGCTGTTGGTTCTCAACCAAAAGTTGTTGTCACTGACCAGGTTCCAGCAATGAAGAAGGCTATTTCTGTTGTATTTGTTGAAACGAGGCATCGGTTATGCATGTAACACGTGATGCATAAACTTTCTCTAAAGGTTAGTTTTCTTATTTCATGTGTTTGGCGTTTTAAGTTATATGGCGTTCTGTCATTCACAATTGTGTTGCATGTTAGTTTTTGTTTATATAGTATTTATTCCATGGCGTTTACGTGTTTTATATAGGTTGGTGTTAGGCTATGCAATTCAACCAATTTCAAAGAACGTATTTGTGGTGTTGTGTGGACGGATGTTCTTACACCCGAAGAGTTTGAATCAGGATGTGAAGAGGTTATTGAAGAATTCAATTTAGGGGATAACGACTGGCTTTCTGATATTTTTGCCCTTAGGGATTCTTGGATTCTTGCATACTATAGAATGGAGGAATTGTCGGGCCTTATGCGTACGACATCAAGGTCGGAGAATGAGAACCATTTTTTGGCCAGGTGTGCAATTCAAAATCTACTCTTCTTGAGTTCATGACTCATTACGAAACTGCAATTGGAGGACAACGTTAAAAGTAATTATAGAGTGTTGGAGAGCCAAGCTGCTGATACATACACAAAAACTATTTTTTTTTGACATTCAAGCTGAGCTAATTGGGCTTGGGTATTGTGTAAATCAACGGTATGAAGAGCAGGCTGATGTGTTTGTTAAGTTCTACATAAATGATTTCCAGCAGTCTTGTACATCCTTATTCGAGGTAAATAATGGCATTTTATGAGTATGGCGTTTATTTATATTTTTCTCCCTGAAGTTTATTTGTGTTTTTGTTGTTTGATGGTGTTTTATACATACATTGTATACGTGGCGTTTTATACATACATATATTTTGGCGTTTCTTTTCAGGTAATGTACCGTATGTCTGATTGCACAAGCACTTGCTCATGTAGGCGTTTTGAGCAGTTTGGTTTGCTATGTAGACATATATTTTATGTTTTGAGAAGTTTGGATATTAGGGAATTTCCAAAACAGTACATTTTGAATAGATGGCGTAAAGAGGCTTCGCTAAATTGCTCTTCAGACTACTCAATTAGTTGTGATTTTATACAAACTGAGCTTGATCCTGATGTTCAAAGTATGATGCGAGAAATTATTTTTGCAACGGAGATACCTTGAACCGTTTATCTGGTAATAAGGAGGAGCTATCCTTATTCAACGATCATGTTCAATCTTATAAGAAGAAGGTCCAAGATATGCATATTGTTGCTCCTCCTCCTAGTACTAGGGATAGAATTGCAGAGATAACAGGGCAATATCAAAATGACAAGAATCCGATAAGAGTCCCTGTTGGATATAAGTCGAAAGGTTATGGATCTCGCAAACATTTGAAATCCAAACAGGAGGAAGCGATTGAAAAAAACAAAAACAAAAATGAAGCTCGGGGTGAAAGAAAGACAGTGTAAGAATTGTGAAGCTTTCAGACACTACGCATCGAATACCAAGTGCTAGGATACCCCTTTGAACTTCTTCATCCAAGTTCAGTATGGAGTTGGCGGTTTTCACAAACACTCTTCTTCTGTTGTTAAAGAGGATTGCGAATTTACTGATTCTAATGTTGAATCCCCATGAAATGATATTTGCCATTTGTTCTTTTTTCAGGTTTTCTTTAATTTGGCGTTTTGGTTAAAGATGACGTTTTCTAAGTATGATCAATGGAAGCGATATTAACATCATTTATATAATGATGTGTTTTGGCGCGTAGTTTTGGCGGTATTTTTTTACAATAAATGTTAGTATAATTTTTCAGTTACTGTTTGTTCAGCTTTTTCTGTTAATACAGTAACGCGCCACATCATTAATTTTTGGCGTTTATATTAATGGCGTTTTATCATGAGCTTGAAATTTTGTTTTGCAGAAGTTAAAAGACCTTTTTACCCTTAATGAGGCGCGCCCATGTAATAATGTTGATGTTATTTACGAAAACGCCACCGTACCAATCTAATCTATAAATTGTTTTGATCTAATAGATGAGAGGCGTTCTCAAAGTTTTCACACTTATGACCGTTTTCTCTAAAGCCTGCCCCTATATATATATATATATATATATATATATATATATATATATATATATAACGGGATCAGGAGAAAACGATTTGAAGTTTGAGAACAGTGAGAACGGATCCTGACCTAACACGTGGCAAAGGGGCGCTAAATTGTATGCGGGGCAAGAATGTCATTCTAAAGTTTTCGTCCAATAAAAGGCGTTTTCAATTCGTTTCGTACAAAATTCCAAAATTTGCTTACCTCCTCCCCAAGTTTTCGAGATACTTGCCGTTTAACATGGATTCTGATTCACAGAGTAATATTTGAAGATGGCGTTTTATATTTATTAACGTTGTTCATCATATATTCAATATTTTGGCGTTTGTATTATTAATTCTTATAATAATTGGCGTTTGTTTTTTAGGATTATTGTACAGTCTGTACAATTTCGTATTCAACTTCTGGCGTTTTCATTGTTTAATATCAATTCGTGTTTTCATGTGTTTTAATCATGTTCTACGATCTGTAAACATTATTTTTTACATACATATGATTATTGTTGTAGATAAAAACTAGATACTGGTGTTATCATCTAAAAACCTTTCCTGTTATTCGTTGATTATTATCTTATGTAGTTTTGACCAATATGTGTTTAGTATTATGTGTACAACTTCTTATTGATCACCTTTCAATAAATGGCATTTTAATTATGGCGTTTTAATCAATAGTGTTTGTTTTTTATCGATAATGTTTGTTCAGACGAGGGTGCTTCTTCGAGAACTGGTTTGCCAGTTGTCATTCTTGACGTTAATGAGGAGATAAAGCCAAAAATAGATATGATACTCCCAAGCCTCGATGATTGTTATTCAATGTATGTTATGTATGCGAAGGCTTGTGGTTATTCATTATTGAATTTGCAGGGTACTGACCGAATTTTCTTGTTAACCTTCTTATAACCGTCTGTGTTTTGTCACATAGGTTATCAAGTGGAATGCCAAGCGCTAGTATCCCCCTTTGAACTTCTTCATCCAAGTTTAGAATTGCTTGGGGGTTTTCACAAACACCCTTCTTTTGAAGTCAAAGAGGATTACGAATTTATTGATTCTCTGGTTGAACCTCCCTGAAACAATGTTTGCCTCTGTCCTTTTTTTGGAATTTTGATTAAAAATGGCGTTTTCTGATTATGATCAATGGAAGTGACGTTAACATCATTTATATAATGATGTGTTTGGCGCGTAGTTTAGGCGGGATTTTTTTATAATAAATGTTAGTAATAATTTTTCAGTTTCTTTTTGTTCAGTCTTTTTCTTTTAACCCTGTAACACCATTAATTTGTTTTGACCCAACGGCTGATGGCGTTTTATGCATGATATTGGTGATTTATATAAAATATGGCGTTTTATATATAAATTGGCGTTTTATATATAAATTGGCGTTTTATACATGAGTATGGTGTTTTATGTGTCATTTGGCGTTTTATGTTAGCGAAGTTAAAAGACCCTTTTACCCTTAATGAAGCGCGCCAACGTAATAAAGTTGGGGTTATTTACGAAAACACCACCGTTCCAATCTAATCCATTGATTGTTTTGATCCAACGGCCGATGGCCGTTGTCACCGTTATCACACTTTAAACCGTTTTCTCTAAATCCTGGCCATATATATATATATATATATATATATATATATAAAGTAAAATTAATTTAAACTCTAAAATATATATTAATTCTTACATTACATTAAAAAGCAACCCAAACTTAAAAAAAAAAACTTAACTAAAAAAACTACTAGTCTTCATTTGGCATGTTGTCATTGGGTTCGTTTTGTGCGTTGTTCCAAATGTATTCTACCAAGTCCGATTGAAGGTTTTGATGTGTGTACTTGTTACGTAATGTGAACCCGTTTAAATTTTGTTGTTCTACGCTTACCGGAACAGAATTCCCGTTAGGCGCAATTTCTTCGTACTCACAAATCGCTCTACCTTCGTCTTCGGTGTTCATGTTATGCAGCAAGATACAAGTATATATATAGTATCACAACTTCTATGGTGTAAGCACGTGCTGGATTTAAAACACCGTTCAATGTCTTTTCTCGCCCCCTCTTGAAACTTGGCAAATTTCTTTCTTTTATCGTCTATCGGGTGCAGAATAATTTTAACGATTGTAGAGTACGTTATGTCACAGCCCCCGACCCCACCCTGGGAGGGAGCAGTGACCAGACACGGTGGTACCGGTGTTTATTTTAAATTTCGCAGTGGAATGTTCATCAGGACCGGGTGTTAGGAAAAGTATCAGAGTTTTATAAAAAACACCACAATTTCATTTCATAAAATGTGGGATGAAACCCATATTTACATAAAGGATTTTCTTTAGGTATCAACCCCTGATTACAAAACAGGTGTTATACAGGATTTCACATAGCCACTTATTTAAGCTTGAGTGCTTCCTAGCACTTTTCCTTTACTTCACAATAAATCACCTAAAACGCATTTTAAAAACATTTGGTCAGTGGAAAATACTGGTAAGTTCATTCAATTTATGAAAAACACCGTATTGTAATTACAGCATCAAGAGTTTTTACATTTGTTTATATCCAATTACTCAATCAGTATTTGTCACTGGGTGGCAGTTCCTGTGACTATGGTCATATCACTCATTGGCTAACCTGTTGTCCAATAGTGAAGATTATCAAGTAGTGTATACAAAACCCAACATACCGGCAGTAATTTCAGAATATAAAAACTTAATCACTGTAATACAACTTGGAAATCGTTTAGGGTTTTATAAAACATAATTAAAAAGACAATGACTTACATTGCTGATTTAGTTTACTACCACTAGCCTTCTGGTTTAATATCTTGGTTCCTAAATAATTTAAACAAACAATGCACTCGTATTAGTGTATTAACCCAATTCAACTTTAACGATAATCACGAGATCAAAACCAACAACGAGATGACAAAGTATAGCCTAAATCAGGCAGTACTTAAACATTCGTCGGCTAGGTTTATCTATCAATTGGAAAGGATATCGTACCAGAACTTGGGTTATTACACCGATTACGTGTCAGAGTTTCGGGATTTAGGGTATCTGGGACTTCGACAAGGATTCGAGAGAGAAAGAAATTTGATTCTGAAATCGATTAGGTGCACTGAGCTTCGTCCCATGGCTGCCTTTAAATAGCCAATCTGGGTTTCTCCCGCGCGTCGCGCGGGGATCAGGGGATCCACTCGCGTGGCACGGCAGCTACCATCTAGGGCTAGGTCAGCCTGGTCATTAGTATAGGCTTGCAACATGTCGTGAAACGGGGCCACCTCATCTGGTCCTCTCCCGCGTGCTGCGGGAGATGACAGGGTTTCTGGCGCATCGCGCCTGGGAGATCCAATTTTTTTATTTTTTATTTTTTTTACACGTTAGATATGTTTCATCAGCAAGATATTCCACCTCCGGAATCGTAAAACTGGTGTCGGGACCAGTTCCTGTTATGACATCATTAAAGATCTCTGATTGGTAGATGGCGTTAAGGTCGTTAAGCGAACCAGGAACACCGAAAAAAAGCATGATAACTCCACAAATCTTGTGATGCAACAAACTCTAGTATTATAGTTAGATGTCCATGATCATCTCGCGTGAATTGACCTCGCCACGTAGTAGGGCAGTTCTGCCACGTCCAGTGCATGCAATCAATGCTCTCGAGCATTCATGGAAAACCATGCATTTCTTCGTGCGCTTGATATAATTTTTAGACATCATTTGCGTTTGGTTTCCGTAAATATTTCTTGCTATACAGCTTCACCACCCATTCGCAAAACTTGTACAAACATTCTCGTTCAGTTCTTTCAGACATCCTTAAATACTCGTCCAACGGATCGGGTGTCGTCCCATATGCCAGTTGGCGAATGGCCGCTGTGGATTTCTATAAAGTGGTGAGTCCCCTTTTGCCCCAAGTGTCGTATCGAAGTGTAAAAAATGGATCAGACCGAAACAAGTCACTGCTATACATAAGAACAATCGACGACTCATTTGGAACCGACGTCTAAACATCGCGGCCGTGTACACGGGTTCATCGGCAAAATAATCGGCCACTAATCTACCATGGGCACCTAAATTATTAACACCGAAAAAATATAACCTTCTTGGTCTCGGTTTATGGCGGCTTGCCTAGTTCACGGCTGTGACATGGTTTCTGCATCTTCTTCTTCCTCAATAATCATTTGTGCCGTATGTATTACGACGTTTGCAAAACACAAATCGCCCTCATCCAAAGATGACGAACAACACGATGAAGAGGACAAGGCTAAAACTTTATAAAATTTAAAGTAGTGTATTAAAAAGTGAGAGAGATTGGAAAGATTTGGGTTGAAATGGGGGGATAAATGGTATTATATATTTATAAAAAAATTAATTTGTTTTAGAAACTAGCCATTAACTTAATGGATATTATTTGAAAATGGGCCCATCTTGGGTGTCAGAGGCAAGCCGGAGAGGACGGGGACGAGCCTAGGGGGCGGTGTGCAGGCTTGGCGCCGCACCGAGCCGGCCCTAAGCCATCCTCCACACCGCGTCGTGTTATTAATAGGTTGATGGTAAGAAACTTAATATAACTATCGTTCAATCACAAATTCACAATGATCCATAACACATGGTTATCAATTTGTATGTTTCCCTAAATCTAAAATCTTATCGGTGGATGGTCAATACTCGACCATTTGTTTCTCAATTTAACTTCGCTTTTGTCTTTTCATCTAAAAAACAAATTGTGTTGAAATCAATCATACAATGTTGTTGAAACTGTCACTGAGATTACCAATGGTTTAGGGACAGGTCAATTGTAAACTATGCATTTGTTTCTTCTGTTGGAAAACTTACTAATTTGTTCGAACCGTGATTCTTCTCTGTTTGCCCAAACCACATAGAGATTGAAATCAAAACTTGGATTATACTTAGAATCGTGTTATCACTTTCAGATTAAACCTTTTGATCATACTAATCAACGATTTAATCGGATAAGACTAAGTGTTCAAGAACGAATTTGATTTGTGTTGAGATGTAACCGTACGCTTCTTGTTCGACCAGTTTTCGAATATACGCATATCTTTTTTACACAACAGAATTCATGTGTAACTTCCCCCATCTAGTCTCATCTAGGCCCAAATAATCAAAACCCATTCAAATAAACATGGGTTTTTATTATTAAAACCAAAACATGAAATAGTTTTTCAAACATGCGAATAATATTTTGAATGATCATCAGATCATATAAACCACCGCATCTTATAGGAACATATTGATCTCATTTAGTCTTGAGGCCCAATTGATGTAGAGTTAAAGTTGCCAATTCATTTGATTGATGAAAACCCAATTAAATAAGAGGCTAAAAATCAATTAATAAAAGAGGCCCAAAACTAGATGTAAATTATATATATAAAACCGATAAACTATATCTTATTAAATTAAAATGAGCATGCACTCCCGCATCTCCTAACTCGTTTAGATTTTAATAAGATTAAACTTGGTCGAAAAGTTAATCTAATACCACTAAAATATGTTGATAACACTAAAATTACCAACAATCCTCCCCCATTTTAGTGATATCCATGATTAACTTAAAACACTTTTCAAACAAACACAAACTTATGCATAAATGAAATATCGTGACGATTGAATTTCACATTAGTATATTACACATTCCAAATATTCGAATATCAGGGTGTCACTATGGATTGAACCATTTCCATTCATAATGAATACATGAAGATAAAATACACATAAGTTCACAAATTCATTGTTCTTACTTGACACAATATTTTACTAGCCTGTGTCCTATCCTTCAAAGAGTATATCAAAGCCAAGTCCAAGCTTCTTGAAGCTGCTAAACTTCATACTCTTATAGGTAGTTCTTTTATTCTTGCACCTGCAAATGCAATTTTTCAAAGAACTATTAAGAAGATATACTTCAACCTCCTTTATCTTGCGGTCTGAACACAACCTTGGAATGATTCTAATCATGTGTTCCAATACTCTATGACAAGTTTTCCACATTGAATTATGCATCTAACGTTGTATTAGATGGGAATTGGCTATCTTGATATACCATCCCTATGACTGATTTATTCACGACTCAAATCATACAGATTCAACTAATATCACTCTGTGCATGATGAGCTCATGAATCATGCTATGTATAACATGCAACCGTCTAGACTTTCCATTATACACCTGACTATAATACTTGGTCAGCACTATCACAACTGATAGATATCGGTTTTGACTACAAAAGAATCTCAAAGATCTAATTTCTTAGCCATTCAGCTTCTTTACCAGCTACTGCTAAAACTACAAATTCAGATTCCATTGTTGAATTTGAGATGCAAGTTTGCTTCTTTAAAGTCTAGGAGATAGCACCTCCACCAAGTAGGAATACCCATCCACTTAGTTATACAACTTGCATCAGAAATACCCTTCTAAAACTGAAGAAAAACCTTAATAACACAAACCATATATCATGGTTAGTTTTAGGCTTTCAAACAATCTATTCACATCTTGTTAATGCCTTGTACAAATCATAACATATATTAGGTATCCAATTGCTTGAAATACTCCATTCACCTTGATTACGCACAAGTCGGATATTAGGACTTATAGGAGTACTATCTAGAGAATAAACACAGTAATTGAATTTCTTCAATACTTTCTCAATGTGATGAAACAGTATCATTAATATACTCTTGTTCCTACTTTTCATCCTTATCCTAGGATAACAACATGCTCCCTCAGATCCTTCATATCAATGAGTACTCATTTACATGAGGATCAAGACTGCCATATACATATTTTTTCTGCTTGGTTATAAAGAACCCATTAAATACATCACCTCAACAGTGCTTGTTTAAGTTTTTGCCCAGGAATTGATCATCTTCAATACTAAAACAATATTGATCCTAATGTGTAACCTAACTCCTAGTCCTTTCAACTAAATAAAGATGAAAGTCAGAACCAAAAGACTTAACTTTTCTTATTCTCAAGCTTTTCCTAGGTTCAAAAAGAACACATACATTGTTAGTACCAGTAAGCGCTTTCAAAATCAACAATTGTATTCTCAATAGGATAAAAAAAACCTATTATGAGAATTCTCAACAGGATCAAAAAACCTTTTATGAGAATTCTAGATGATATCTCTTTGATTCTATGACAATTTATACACCCACTCAGTCATTAGTTCTAAGACATAGAACTTAAAGACCTTCGAATTTTTAGCATAGCTAATAAATAGACCATTTATCCCTTTCTCACTTGAACTCTTTCTTTTAGGTTCAGTAAGACAATACCACAACCCCAAACTCTTAGATACCTAAATTCCAGGCTTTTACACCTAAGTTCATTCGGGTTAATCTTGTTCCGTCACAGTCTTAACTTTTTAAATTTAATTTAAGTCTCTATCCTTTGTATGTAACTAGTATAGTATGTATGGCAAAATCTAAAGGCATCATCTATATAAAAGTAAGAACATACTTTTAATTTCCATAAATACATTTGCAAGAAAAACCACATGGATCACTATATATTAGTTTCAGTAGCTTCAACTCTCTTTTAAAGTCCTTAAATATGTAAGCCATTTAAATCGACATGCAAGTTTTACATTTACTAAGGTTCATGTCTAAAACCTAAATCTTTAAGTGTACATGCTAAATAATTTCCACCATGTGATTCTACACAAAAGTTTTGACATCTACATCAACCATGTTCAACTCACTAACTCACTGATAAATCTTACAATTCAAAATAAATAACAATTGAATTGAATATATATGTGTGTATCTACTAGGAATCATTAACCACAAACTTAGAATGAAAACTATTCTAGAAATTGTAAATTCTAGAGATATAAGAAAGATGAAACCTGAAACTTATAAGAATCCTTTTGACTATGGATTATGTTGAAACGTGCGTCCTCGAGTCTATACCTGACCTCAAATGCCCATCCTAGCTTCAAAATATCCAAAACTAGATTCCGAAGATTATTTCACAAACACAAAATAATCTTGTGTTCCCTTTTGCTGTGTCAAAGATTACAAGACACAAAATATTTTACTTTGACTTTGCAAGTCAAACACTAAAAGATTCATAGTCTTCTCATCCTTCTTTCGAAAAAGCATCCAAAGAAACAATGTTTCTTTCTTGTTATACCCAAAACCAAACCAATATATACCGAGAATAGTACACGGGTTTTCCAAAACCAACTGTTTCAATAACAACGACTCATGGGTTTTACTTTCACAATGTGAGACGAAATCAACCGTTTAATTCAATAGTGTTTAATTTCAAAATTATATGGAGCTCAAGTCCACCCAATACATTTCTAAATTCAACAAAGTTTTTGAATTTTAAACTAGAAATTAATAAGCTAATAAGTGGCAAAAAAATATCAAACAACAATCAAAACATGTTGGTGATTTCACTGATTTCACACGTAAACGGTTTATGACATCAATGCAATCCAAGATTCATCAATAATAACTATTACCAAAAGGAATAATGATTGCATATATATTTATTTAATTCTATAAATCACATGGAGTCATTCAAATTGGTAACTCCAACATATCACGGCTTTTTTCTAAAAAAGTTATAAGGATTGATAAGATTATTCAATTGCCTTTGAAATTCAAAGATCACAAACAACCCACATGATCTGTAGGTAACTATAAAATATTGAGCATATATTTTCTAAATATAATCCAAGTTTGAAAGCTCAAAACAATCCCTTAAAATTTAATATCTAATACGATCAAACGATCAAAACGTTTTTAATATATATAAACTCATATGAGTTTTCATTAATATAAAAAAAACTGATGTCTCCGTCTTAATCTTCTTTGTGTCCCACAATTTGGACGGTTATATGATAAATTTGTCATCATACAGTTTATCTAATTCTATTTGAAAAACAAGTACATAGAGTATTCAAATAATTCCAATGGATACGTAACGTCAAATACACATGAACTTTTTCCAAAATCCAATTAAAAATTAATTTATAGTAGAAATTATAAATTAACATTTAAACTTAGTTTTAATTATCTAAATAAGAAGAAACAATATGGATTATTTCTTAATTTTTATAATAATCGAACTAGCCACAATCCAATCATGATCCATGTAACAATCGCTTACTTGTATCTGGACGAAGAAATCTCATTCCCTAAACAACACATGCCTCCAGAACATGAATACGGTTATCCAAATCAAAACCATATTCCTCTGTCAAAGTTGGGAACCAATTTCCCTTCTTTCAAAATCAGATGTCAATCTTTCCCCACAAGAACAGAGGCTTCAAATTTTCCCCACTTAGCAAGAACCAAAAAATCTACTACTCCAATCAGATTCAATAGCACCCAATCGGACCCGTTGGTCATAATCCCAAGTCAATAACCCAATCGATTTTATCCCGTGGTAATCACAGAGAACAAACAATCACAAATAGAGACTGTTCGAACAGATCGTGTATATAACCGAACAACAAAAAAGGTTTAATCTTTGTTGGAAAACTTACTAATTTGTTCGAACCGTGATTCTTCTCTGTTTGCGCAAACCACATAGAGATTGAAATCAAAACTTGGATTATACTTAGAATCGTGTTATCACTTTCAGATTAAGCCTTTTGATCGTACTAATCAACGATTTAATCGGATAAGACTAAGTGTTCAAGAACGAATTTGATTTGTGTTGAGATGTAACCGTACGCTTCTTGTTCGACCAGTTTTCGAATATACGCATATATTTTTTACACAACAGAATTCATATGTAACTTCCCCCATCTAGTCTCATCTAGGCCCAAATAATCAAAACCCATTCAAATAAACATGGGTTTTTATTATTAAAACCCAAACATGAAATAGTTTTTCAAACATGCGAATAATATTTGAATGATCATCAGATCATATAAACCACCGCATCTTATAGGACCATATTGATCTCATTTAGTCTTTGAGGCCCAATTGATGTAGAGTTAAAATTGCCAATTCATTTTATTGATGAAAACCCAATTAAATAAGAGGCTAAAAATCAATTAATAAAACAGACCCAAAACTAGATGTAAATTATATATATAAAACCGATACACTATATCTTATTAAATTAAAACGAGCATGCACTCCCGCATCTCCTAACTCATTTAGATTTTAATAAGATTAAACTTGGTCGACAAGTTAATCCAATACCTCTAAAATATGTTGATAACACTAAAATTACCAACATCTTCTCCGATCACAATTCTGTTCGCTCTAAATCTGTTGATTTTTTTTATAATTGGGTGATTTTGTGCTTTATGTAAACGGTATAAAAAATGTGACCCGTCATATTTCTATGTGTTAGAATCACAGGCAAAATATAGAAAAAAAAGACCCAGATTTTAAAAATCTGAAATGTCTCAAAAACAAGAAATCCTTCATTAAATACCAAAAAAAGAAAAACAAGTAGTTTATCATAGACATCAACCATTAACTAAAAAAAGAAAAACAAGTAGTTTATCATAGACATCAACCATTAACTAAAGGAGAAACGAAGTAGATAAATGTCAACTCAAGCTAATTAATTACAACATCATCTTCAACCTCAAGTTCGAGGAGAACTTGCAGCAGTCTTTTTGGGCTTCTTGACAATCAAGACTGGACACTTGCTGTTCTGCGCACAGTGATTGCTCACACTCCCAAGAAATGCCCTGAAAATTTCAATCCATCCCAATTTGGGGTAACAAAAAACCCATAATCTAACCAAAACCGACAAAACTGAAACAAAATAACCAACTCAATCATATAACTAACAGTTCAGTTCTGTTTTTTCTTAAATAAAAAATTAGAGTTTGCTTTCGGTAATTCTTCGCTCCAGAACCGCACCAAATCGAACTCTAAAACCTAACCGAATTATAAAACCAATCCCCAACAAATTTGTTTGTATAAATTTGAGTTTGAACGTTTATTATTGATATTCATTATTTTGGGTCAAAATTTTTATTCCCAGATTTTATTATTTGACCCAAAAATTTCCTAAAAATGACTCGTTACCGAACTAAACCTATACGTAAAACTAGAAAAATCATAAAACCAAAATTTCGGTTTTAGATCAATTTGAGCCAAAAACTGACCTGATCGACCGACCCATGCACACCCAAAAATTTCCCAAATTACCATCATAAACTAATCAAGCACAAAAGTATGCAACTTGCCTCTTGATCAAACCGTAGCCATGACTACCCAACACCACCATATCAACACCCATCTTCTCTGCCACATCGCAGATCACATCCCTCGGATCACCGATCTCCACTCTCGTCTCCACCTTCACCTACACACAACAGCCCAATTCATCAAACGACAGTAATCAAACTCAACCTCAAAAAAAAAAAACACACACACACACACACTCACATCCTGCAGGTCTTTGCAAAGAGTTTTTGCTTTCTCAGTGACAGTTTCAGCTACATCGTTTCTGTACTTATCCATCGTTGCCAATATCTCTTGAGAAAACAAGTATCCTGACACCAAAATAACATGTACTAAACTTAAAGTGTTTGAAAAAAATTATTATCATGAATCTGGTAGGTTAATTGCTTGTGTAGTTACCGGTTCCGTCGAGAGCCGAGTAGACTGCGTACGGTGGTTTGACGTAGAGGAGTACGAGGATGTCTTTTGAATTCTCGGTGACAACGTTTTTGAGGCACCACGACAATGCGTACGTGCTCTCCTCTGATTCGTCAACGGCTACTAGTATCTTACGTTCCGTCGTTGCCATTGATTCTGCCATTCTGGTACTAAGATTGATCTAGTGTGTGTGTGTTTGATTGAGTGGATAAAGTGGATTTAATGTATTTATAGTAGGGGGTCGTATGTAGTATTTACAAGTGTCGTGATGAAACAAAAGTGTCGGGCGGTGGTTTCTGGTATTGGTATCGGTTAACTGTTTGCTTCGATGGTTTTTGTTTCACACCGGTTTTCGGTCCTTGTTTCATTTTACTAGTCTTCTTTTGGTAAAATGTTAAATAAAAAAAATACTTTAATTCGTTTATGAAATTCACCAAAATATATGTTTTCTGATTAGGATTTAAATTCACAAAATATATGTTTTCTGATTATGATTTAAAATTCTTGTAAATACAACTTTTTTTTAACGGTGAGAAAATTTTATTGTAAGAAAACAGACCGGCAAGAAGCTAGACCGTGGAAACAATACATACGAAACAAATCAAATTTGTTTTCAAGGGTATAGCCTACTGATAAAGTAGTTGTGGAGTGACAAAGACAATGAAGATAAGAATTAAGCCTTTTTCAAAGGTAACAAGTTTGAATATGAGCTAACACAGGTTTTCGTCCTCCGTGCGTTACGTCAGAGAGTTTCGGCTCTTGTGGCGGCGCAACGTCTGTCAAGTGACAGTTGGTGGTATGGTTTCATGTGGTGACACAGAGAGACCCCGTAAGCTGGTGTTATTACCCCTTTATGGAGAAACCCGGTGTGTTCTGATCCAGGGTCGGCCTCACAGTTGCGCCTATGGCTGCCAAGTCCCAACCATCTAGTGGATGGTGTCTTAACAGTCGTTCTAAAAAAAGTAGTTGTGAGTTCAAATATGCAAATGGCAAATATGGTATGATTTTAACCGTTAAAAAGGAAATTCTATACAATAACATTTCAATTCGTGAACAATATTAAATCCTAGTTGGTCTTTCATTGTATATTTTAATTTGTAATAGTTGTTATATAATTAAAAAAGTAGAGAAAAGTGCCCGGATAGTCCCAGTGGTTTGCTCCGATTTCACCTTTATTCCCTACATTTTCAAAATTACAGCTATAGTCATCAACTTTGACAAATTCGTTCTCGGATACTCCCTGACTTGGATGGAGGTTAGCTTTCTCAGTTAAGTTAGAGTGAAATGGCTATAATGACCTTACTAATAAAAATATAATTATCTATATAATTAATTATATAATATAATATTAAAAGAATGTGGGACCCACCCCATCTCCCCTTCTTCTCTATTTCTCCCTTATCTACAACTCCCACCACCACCATTCCCCCTCCAGAGTCCAGACCATCACCATAACTCTCCTTCTCTTCATCATTCTCTAATCTTTATATGTGTGAAAAAAGGATACGATAAGGGGCACATAGCATGTAGCCATCGATTCTGCAGATCAGATATAGGAAGTGGAGTGTGCTTACCACGTTAATAGCATACGTTGCCGGTGATAGTTTAGTAGAGATAGACAGAAAAAGAGTTCCGGTTGGAGGTGCCGATGGGCTCAAAGTTAGAGGGAACGGGGAAAGTGATGGTGATGTGACGACCGACGGGTGGAGTGCTCGGCGGTGGTGCTGTTGCTAGGGGAGGAGGAGGAGCGGCGGGTGGTGGTAAAGCGGCGAGTGGTGGTGTAGTGGCCGATGAAAGAGAGGTGGCGGATGGTGATCATGGATGAATCTGGTTTTTGATGTGCCCAATATTAGAACACCGGCCAGAAATTTTTAGGGATAGAGAGTCGAGATGTGATATTTTTTGTCGATGTTTGTGGATTCTTTGATTGTTGAAATCCTGTTGGTGTAGTATTTTTTTGTCGGTGTTTGTGGATTCTGTTGTCGACGGAGAAGAGGGATGGTGTTGGTCGATTGATGTCGCCAGAGAAGAGGGATGGTGTTGGTCGGTTGATGTTGCCGGAGAAGAGAGACCGGGTCGGTGGGTTGAGGCCGCCGATGATTGGAGGGGGTTGATTGGGTGAGGGTTTGGGTGGGGCCCAATGAATTTATAAATGTTTATTGTTTTTATTATTTTGTTTTTATACTAAAGGGCGTGTTAGTAATTTCACACCTACTTAACACCAAAAACTAACCCCCATCCACGCCAGAGACTATCCGAGAACGAATTTATCAAAGTTGGGGACTATAGCTGTAATTTTGAAAATGTAAGGACTAAAGGTGAAAACAGGGTATACCACAGGGACTATCCGGGCACTTTTCTCTAAAAAGTATATAATAATTATAATAGTTTAAAAAAATAAAAATGTATTTGGGAATCGCAATCGATATCTTTTGCAACAAATACCTAATGGGTACTGGGCCATGTGTTGAACACAATTATGTAACCGAGTATGGTATTGGATTATCAATACCCGACCATTATCATCCTAGATACGAGAACGAAAGGTGCTATGCAAAGAGAGGGCATGTCATGAGGAAAATTAAACCGTGAGTCCATGCAATAAAGAGTAGTATGTGAATAAAAGTATATCAAATATTGGTATATCACAGATCACAC
The DNA here is from genome assembly GCA_947069175.1 of Scalesia atractyloides. Lineage (NCBI taxonomy): Eukaryota > Viridiplantae > Streptophyta > Magnoliopsida > Asterales > Asteraceae > Scalesia > Scalesia atractyloides. The sequence goes on along the minus strand of CAMTDV010000017.1, from coordinate 35,974,475 downwards.
ATCTCAGTTAACACTCAATTAGCTACAATAATAATTTTCTTCTAACCCGTAAATTTATAGCACACCCAAAAATAAGTAGAATAAATCTTTATATATCTACAACTAGTCTTATCACCAATTGGAATAACATATTAACATCTCGTCAAATTCCATGATATTTTTTTAAGAATTCATGATGTTGGGAAGAGTCAAAATCCTTACATAGGTACATCTACGTGACGTGTTGATCAAACCCGTTAAAATGACAAAAATGATCGTGTTATGAATCTCATGTTATCTTATCTCCTTCTGTCTCATCTTAATTATTTTGAATTTAGTCGCTATTTTTTATTTTAGCTTAAGTTATAATTTTAAACCAGCAATTTCTTGTATTAGTCGGCTTTTCTCATATCTTTCTTTCAAATTATGTAACTTATTTTCAAATGGTGAGAATACACTAAGATGTTGGTTTTTCATAGGAAGTCCAAGAAGACAACTTATCCACCATATCGATGTTTAAGACTAAATGGGTGGAATTTAACAAAAACAAAAGATGCGTGAGTTAAAATAAGGGTATAATGGTCCATCGAAGACAATAGTTTCTCTCTCATCCACCTCCCCATTTATAAAAATGTTAATAACTCTTTTATACGACGTTATTTAAAAAAACATTGCACTATAAAAAACGGACGTTTTTATCTTTAAAACGAGTATACTATTGCTATACATTTGAAGAAAAAATTGAAAACTTAGATACGTAAAACACAATGGACGTCACAACATACTATAACACAATAAAACATCAAATTTATCTTTAAAACGAGTATACTCTTGCTATAGTTTTGAAGAAAAAATTGAAAACTTAGATACGTAAAACACAATGGACGTCACAACATACTATAACACAATAAAACATCAAATTAAAAAAAACACAGTAGACTAAAAATACAAAAAAAAGTCATTTTGTTATGAAACGCATTAAACTAAAAACACAAAAAAAATATGTTTTTTCATTCTGTTATAAAATGTAATGGACTAAAAACACAAAAAATGGGTTTTTTTCATTTTGTTATAAAACACACGGTAAATTACGTTTTTCATGCTTTATGTTTATCCTGAATTGCAATGGATGTCCTTACCTTTCTAAATTACAAAGATCATCCTTTACGTTGTAAAAACCTTACACCGTGTGTCCTTTGACCTTAACCTTATACCGTATGTTCTTTGGTCGTATGTTCTTCGACCTTGACCCAGTTTAGTTTTTTTTTGTTGTTAAGTTAAATCATATGCAAGGCGCATGAGAGCCGTTTAGTCTTTTTCTTCTACCATTTTCATTTCCAACTATTTATATACACATATGATCAAAAGATGAAGAATAAATTACAAGTTTTGTCTTTTACGTTAACACAAATTTGCAGGCGCTGTCCTTTGATGTAAAAGTTGACAAGTTTTGTACTTAATGTTTCAAAATCTTCCACCTTCTCTCCTTTAGGCCAAACCCAATTAAATTTTTCTGTTAAGTTATGTCATGTGCAAGGCACATAGGGTATTATTGTAATTTTACCTATTTAATTAAAAAATATAAACCCAATAATTTTCTCTCTCCCTCAACACTCTTTCTCTCTCTAAACTATCTCTCTCATTCAAGAATAAAAAAAAATCTGTATCTCCATTCTCATCTTTTCAATCTCTCAATCCAATTGTCCACCTTCATAAACCCTTCTCCCAACAACTTCTTACGAGTGGTGTGTAGGTAGGAGGGGTGGCGATGTGTGCAGTGGTGGTAACGGTAAACAGAGGGATAGTGGTGTTCGGCTGTGAAGTATGGGATGGGTGTTTGGTGGTGGTGTGCGGCAGGGGTGTTCGACGGTGGTGTGCAACGCTAGTGTCAACGGAGGGAATGAGGGATGGTGGTTTGGGGGTGAACGATGGGGCTATGGCAGTGGTGTGTTGATGCATTGGTGGTTGGTGATTTGGGGGGTGGTGACGGTGAACTGAGGGATGGTGGGTTTTGGTTGGTGTAGTGGTGGTTGGTGATTAAAGGGTGGTGATTTGAGGGTGGTGATTTGGGGGGTTTTTATGTATGAACGATGGTGGTAGTTGTAGATAGATGCTTAAGGTGGCGGTAGTGGTGTTGACAGTGGTGGAGAATGGTGACAGGTTGGGCGGTGGTGGCTGGTGGGTTCGAAGTGGTGATAAGGGAGTTGAAAACTTATCAACTTCTGTTTTTCCTGGTTTTTTAAATATGAATTTCTTTTTGTTAAAATATATTAATCAATGGGTAAAAAGACTAAACTACCCTTGTGTAATCAGATTTAACCAAAAATATTAACTATGTTTGGCCTAAAGAATAGAACGTGCAAGATTTTGAAACATTAAGTAGAGAACTTGTCAAGTTTAGTGCCAAAGGACAACGCCTACAAATTGGTGTTAACATAAAGGACATAACTTGTAATTTACTCAAAGATGAATATCTTTCTCTATCACTATTAGGCGAATCGGATTTCCGGTCACCACCACTGCCCACCTTCGGCGGTTACTTATCCTTGTCGTATAAATCCAACCCAATTGAAAAATCCACACCCATTTTTGCTTCTCTCTCCTCCGGACTTATCTTTATTCTCTCTTTCTCCCTCTGTAAAAACTATTACAGATTCAAATTTTTATCTAATCGCCAAGAGAAACAAGAATTCAATAATAAGGGTGGTGGTGTCACCTCTTGCCAAATACAAAGTGGTGTTTTTGGGCGATCAACTTGTTGGCAAAACTAGCACCATTACCAGATTCATGTCTGACAAATTTGATACCACTTATCAAGTATAATTTTGGGGAATATCTTATGAATTGATGATTTAGATCAATTCTGCTTGTAGTAAGATAACTAGATGTGTAATTATTGTTCCACGTCTTCTAGGTTTAGGTTTTTGTAGTTCACATGGACTTGAATCAAAAAAAATTGGGAGGACCTATGTTTTGTGGTGAGATTAAGAAAAACAATACATGGCTTGTAAGATTTTGAACTAACGGTGTCTTAGAATTACATAATTTTTTAAATCAATTTCAGGCTACCATAAGTATTGATTTCTTGTCAAAGACTATGTACCTTGAAGATATAACAAATAGATTATAGCTTTAGCGGTGGATGTTAGGTGACGGGGGGTTGTAGTGGTTGTGAGCGGTGGATGTTTCTGAACGACGACGTTTCTAGGGTTCCGATCCCTGTGGTGTTTGACAGTGGTGATGGGTGTTTCTGAGCAGCGACGAGGATTCGGGTGGGGTTTGACATGTGGTGGTGGATGTTTCTGAGCGGCGACAGGGGTATCTAGGGTTCTGATCACGGGTGGTGTTTAGCATGTGTTTCGGTGGGTGATAATGGCCAAAGGTGGCGTCTGGTTAGGTGTGGATGGGGAGGTGATGGCAAGTGGTGGTGTTAGATAGAGATAGAGAGTTGAGAGAGAGAGAGAGAGAGATAGGTGAGGGTGGTGGCAAATGGCGGTGTTAGAGAAAGAGAGAGAAGTGAGAAGAGGGAGATGGGTAAGAAAGAGAGTGATATTCATATATGTATTTTAAATATATGGATAAGAAAGACTAAATCACCCTTGCGGAGTCTGAATAATAGAAAATTCTAACTAGGTTATGGACAAGGACATACCATGCAAGATTTTAAAACATAAAGTACAAAACTCGTCAATTTTAAAGGCAATGGACGTCGCCTGAAATTAGGCATAAACATAAAGGACAATCTTGTATTTACTCAAGATAATATATAAAGTTAACTATTTCAGAGCTCTATCCCTTTCAATCACACATACTTTGTCTCTCTCTATAACTTTCTTTCTCTCTCTCTCTCAACATTCCACATCCCCTCTCTCTAACCTAAAGCCTCACCACCACCATCCTTCCACCAAGCACCACCACTCCATGCCACCAAGCTCCCCCCACCCACCACACCCACCTTATCTCTCTTTCTCTCTCTCTCTCTTTCCCCTCTCTCTCTCTCTCTATATATATATATATATATATCTTTATCTCTATCTCTATCTCCAGGCATCCTCCCATTTCCTACTACCACTGCCACCAATCGATGGTAACTAAGAACCCCCACACACACACACTCTCTCTCTGTCGGATCTCGTTCACAGTGGAGAGTTTGATGGCATAATACTTATAACACAGGTTCTTTCTTCTGGGCTATGAACTAATAAACCATCAAAATCTTGCACACAACGACACAAAAATCCAAATCTCTCTCTCCCCTTCTATCACGATTTCAAGGTATCTGACACAAAAATCTAGATCTAGTTCCAAGATTTCAAATCTCGTCACCGAATTGGCGGTGGTAACAAAATAGTTTGGGAACTTCATATCAGGTTGGATTGGTGATGGAAACAAGACAGTTTGGGTGGCGATATGAAGAATTTGTGTAATATGTTTATTTATAAACTGATATGGGTTTTTGATCTTTAAAACTTTAGTTAAGGGTATGCAATTTTGTTCCTTTAAAATTTGTAAAGGGCGAATACGAGTGTAGGGTGGCCGGAGAGGTCGCCGGAAAGTCGTGAGGTGGTCGGTTGCGTGTTTGGAATTGTGGAGAAGTGGGGATGGGTGGTGGTGATTTAATATATATATATAATTAAATATATAACTCTTTATTTGTATTTTAAAGTTATAATAGATAAGGGTAGTTTGGTCAGTTCACAAGGAGATCATTGGATTTATTAGAGAAATTTGACACCGTTAGCGAAAAGGACGTAACTTGCAAACTTTTTTAAACGTAAAGGATGATCTTTGTAATTTCGAAAGGTAAAGGACATCCATTGCAATTCAGTATAAACATAAAGGACGAAAAGTGTAATTCACCCTAAAACGCAATGGACTAAAAACACACAGAAAGTGTCTTTTTCATTGTGTTATAAAACGCAATGGCCAAAAAACACACAGTTTTTTTTCATCGTGTTATAAAACGCAATGAACTAAATTATAATTCAAAAACACAATGAACTCATATGTGTTTCATAAAACAAATTTCGAAAACGCAATGAACTATGTTGAACTGATGTGTTTTATAAAACATAATGAACTAGGTGTTAATTTATAGGAATAACAGGGCCACTTTTATGTATTTTAATTGTTGTGGCCTAAAACAATGTTTTGTGATATCATATATAGCCCAAAATAATTTACATACTCTGGTTTGCTTTTAAATAAAATCAAACAACAATTCTAAAACTGTGGAAGCAATATATTGAATCTTAAAACAACTAAGTCCTAGATGGTTTCTATGAAACCAATATTTTAGTTACTTATCTTCTGAATCTTTGAACAACTCATCACAAATCATAAAACAAAAATATAAGAGAGAGAAAGGGATAGATTGGTAGAGAGGAGACCTAAAGTGATAAAGAGAAACAAAATAGAGAGTGCTGATTAGAGAACAAAGACCGACAACAACCATAACCGAATACTTCATAACAACAACAGAGACCCTGATGGTTATGGTTTACAGACAACGACGACAAGTCCAAGATTCCGGTGAAGCTATTATAGATCTTAACATTGGAAACAGAGTGGTGGGGTAGGGTGACAATTATGGTGGCGCTGGCAGTGGGTGGTGGAGTGGTGATGGTAATGGTGGGTTGAGATGAACCATCAAAAATGTAGGTTTTTTTAGATATAACATTAGTTTGTGGTGGACTAAAATGCGTTCTTGTGTGTTTTCTCCTTTGCCACATGCCACTTTATAATTGTTTCTTAGCTTTCTCACCAAAACCATATTTCCTATTTCATCCTTTGGCTATTTTCAAATCCGTTTACATATAAAATGTGTCATTATGCATACTACAAATCTGTAAATTCGGTACATACTTTTTTTATGATTTTTTCTCAAATAACTTTTTTTTTACAAAATAAAAAAATTGAATACATAGTTGTGTTTTATTTTCTTTGTCAGCGTTCCAAAAACGCAGCTGTATTTAATAATAAGTATATTTTTGGTATCGAGACAGCTCTTTTACTTACTTGCAACCGTAACTTCGATGGAATATAACTACCTACGCAATTCGACTACCCAACATCGATGAAGAGTAGATACCAAATTTTTTTCTATATTACATTTATGCTTAGTATTCTTTGGCATCTTTAATGATTTTCGCACGTGTTTGGACCGGTAACTTCGGGAATATAACTAGGCACTTCTACCAATCGATGATGATAAAGAGTATATATTCAATCGAAACTAATTATATAAGAAATCAATATAAGTTGCATACTGTAGGGCTGACAATTTCTACACGAACCTATATGAAGTTAATAGGTTTTGTGTTTAACCTTAACAAGTTTCGTATCTATAATAAGTCAACACGTTAGGACCTATTAATTTCGTGGTTAAATGTATGTTAACCTATTAAGACCCATTAATGACACATTTATAATTTTAATAAAAAAATATGCGGGGCTACTAATTTTAAATAAGAAAAAGCCTGGAAGTAAAGTTTATATATTTAATAACATGTCGTGTTCGTGTCTTATCAGGTCATATGATATGTTGGTAACTTTTTATTGTCTTAACAGGTCATTTCATGTAACCTGTTTATTATCAAGTTCGTGTTCGTGTTTAGAAAATCTGACACGATAAGATTTCGTTCCGGGTACGTGTTTACCTGTTTCAAGTTCGTGTCTAAATAGGTTGGGTTGATAAGGTTATTTGTTTTCCATCCAGGTTCACCTAACCCATTTTCAACCCATTTGGATCCCTTATAACCTTTTAACCCATTTCAAACCCTAATTTCATTATCATTTTCTCACTGTCATTCTCTACCCTTGCCTTTAGATGTTCATCTGAAGAACCCTAATCCATTAACTAGGCTTCTACAATCGTTTGCTTTTAGTAATGTCCAAATCCTTTTGGATTGGCAATTGCATATCTGAACCCTAAATCTCAATCAATTCAACTTTAGTCTCTAACCATGCACCTGATGATTCCTTCCTCTGCAAATTGTAAGTCTTTATTATTTTATTTTATATTATTAACTAAATTATCTTGCGATTCCATTCGAATTTGTAGGAATTTTGCATTTTCAGATTCTTGATCTATGCTAGTCGATTGAAGGGTGATTAGGGTTACATGTGTTCTGTTGAGGTTTGATGAACCTTTCATTGTTTTATTTGATTGATGTATTCAATACACAACATATATTTCATTTATTTAAATCTAATGTTTTAAACCCTAATCAGATGTTTGTTTCGCTCGTAGGAGTCATCTTGCAAAAGGTTAGGGTTTCTAAATATTATATCAAGAAGATTTTTTCGTCAAACATTTTTAGGATCATATTTTTTCCAGATTCCTTAAACCCTTAATCACAAGGTTAGTTTAATCTCTTTACAATTGTTCACTTATCTCTTAAACTACAGTGAATTCGTTTCTTAATTCATCATGTAGATTGCTTAATAATGTTAAAGTGTTTCAGATCTGAACACAAACCTGTAATTTGTTCTAATTGCCTAATTTGATTGTAATTCATTTTATAGATTGAAACGAAATCTAACACAGATAACACACAATATGTCAAACCCTGACTCGCAACGGAAACGCACGCAGGATGCAACAGACGCATGGTACAAACATATTATTCATAAAGATATTGTATTACACACTAAGAGCATCAGTTACATTATTCGCTTATACACTAAGGTATTTACAAAAGTATGATTTCCATAAGCAGCATATCCCTATAGCTGGTAAGCATCTATTCACATAGTATCCGCATATTAAAACTTGAAATATCCACACACATTCATCATCCATTAACCTGTTTACCTGAAAACATGTTTTGAAAATGTCAACTACAAAAGTTGCCGAGTTTCACCGGTTTTGTTTGTCTCATCACACAAGCGTATGTTTAAAGTATTGCATAATTTGATGCAACTATACCAAGCCCACAAGTGAAACCTTAACTGTTCACTAGTGTCGTGGCCCACATCCGCCACATTAGCACTTTCCCGCCCAAAGTAGCTATGTCTAACATTATATAGCGTGGATAAAGTATCAGCATGAATATGAGAAATTGCAGTATACATATGTCTATCACAATTGGGTTCGTCAGACCATTAGTAATATTCACAATCCACTAGCTTATAGTTAATCACTTGTGTTTGTGGAGAATTCCGTGTGTTAATGTTAACTCGGATATTCACGTCAAGTCATGTATTCATGTGCAAGTATGTATGTAAACATGTTTTTCACCCCATATAAAACAGTTATAAAAGAGTGGCAATGAAACTCACTTGATAACTGGCTTGATAATGCACAGTACGGTGGGACTGTATGTAATGCTAGTCTATCCTGTTATCAGTATTGTATGGTTAATTACCGAAAATAGTTTTCGGGTCGGTAATCGTTATATCTCATTCTCGGATGTGAATCTTTATCCGTGAATGGATATGGTGGTGAGTATTGTTTTAGTGTCAAATTCACGTTAGGCTTTCATGCACCGTTTTTCGAACCGGCCATGGTTTTTCGTTATAGGTGTTCGGGAAATGGCATGATCATATATGACGTTCCAACTTGTTAACTAATATAAAATTATTTGTTTTATAAAGAAAGTTAGGGTGTTACTAGTGTCTAGTTCGTTTAAATCGCAATTCCCGTTTTTGTCGTCTGGGACTTCCCAAACTAGCGTTTAATGTACCCCAATTGTCCAATTTACCCAGGAGAGCTTGAAATTATCCTTGCTTTCCAAATATCGCCAATTAAGCCATCGGTCAGTTCACAAATTCCTGCAGGTTTGTTAAACATTTAAATTGCTGGTTTGTATTAAAATAATACAAATTAAATGTACAATTCCCGAAATTATATTTCCAACTTTAATAAAATTCTGAAATTTTTTATAAACTTTTAATAATACATATAATTCAGAAAAATTATTTTCAGAATTTATTAAACTCATTTATTATTTATAATAAATCCATTTAAAAGTATATTTAACCGCTAATTTGGTGATTACCATCATCTGATTCGATAAATTACCAAATTTTGCAGAGATGTTTTGATTAACACAAGAATGATTCAGGAAAAATTTTGTAGAGATGTTTTGTTTACCATCATCTGATTAGATATGGTTTTGAAATCGCGTAGTCGCGAAGTTTTGGCAGCCGGAAACCCAGTTTAGAAAATTCGAAAAAATTTGAAAAGTTTCCAGGAAGTTCGTGGACATATTATTTTTTATATAAATTCAAGATCTGGGTTTTTTTTTATTTGCTTGATATTTCAAATCGGTTTGTGGATGATAGGTTCTGAATAACACTTTTTAAATTAGTTTTGGTTCTAAAACGTATTGTTTAGTTGGTTATATTCTTTCATTTACTTAATCCAAATTATCCACTGCAAGTTCGACTATTTATTTTTTGTCGCTTAGGAAGGTGTGTTGAAGATAAAACGATTAACCCATAAGGACTATTTCAATGACACATCAGGTGTATTAAAAATGTAGTTTTAAGATATATATGGCTTCTTAATCCTAATTTATGCATCCAGTTACGATAACACCTTTTTAGTTCTAAGTTTCAATGTTTTTGCAGTCTCGGGATGGACAATTATTATAAGATGATCCACTTCAAAGTAAGATTTTCTATTTTTTTATTTAGTTGTTATTAATATTTTTCATGCTCCTCAACTAGGTTCTATTCAATATACATCTCAAATGATTATTCCACAACACAGTTGACTTTGAGTTTCAAACTTTGTATTTTATTATCAAAGAAAATATATTGCACCATTTTCAATAAAAAGTAAGTATAATCGTATTATTAACGATTAATGCAGTCTATCTAGGTCGCCAACACCGATATTTCATTTTCAAAACAAACTTCGTAGAGAATTCAACATATGCAAGAACATCTACATATGCTGAACCCACTAGAAAGTTTCTTTGGAAAATAAAACATATGTGAATCCTTAATGACTTTAAATGTGTTATATATTAATAATATTATAATTTTAATGTATTTAACTCTTGTTTTTTTCATCATTGATTTCGTTTTCATTCACTTTGTTTCCATTCATTTTATGAATATGGATGTTTTAAAAAATTAGTCAAAACATTAATAGGTTGTTCACCAATGGTTAATGCATTTGATCATAAATCCATGTCTGACTATTTTGATAACATCTATACATCACTCATTTATTTAGCAATGAGTAATAGAAAAATAGTTTTCATTTACTACAATCCATGGGAAACTATATTGTATCTTCTAACAAGCAATGGAATTTCTTAAAATCTATTTCAACTACTATTTATTTCTATGTTAATATCAATTTGAAGAAAGATGAGAGGTTAGTTTTTCAAAATATTTTTGTTTAACATGTTTACCTTTACAAACTCTTTGGAAACCCTAACTTGAATTTTTTTCTAAAATCTATTTTATTTGTTTGATAAATATGAAAACAATTGTTGCCCGATGGTCACATCAGATGAGCATGATAAAGGTGAATTATATTATGTAAGCTTTTTTTAGTTTGTATTGATTTATATTAATGTTTTTGTTTATTTTATATTTTATATTTTTCATGTTTGGTTGAGGTTTTTAACCATCATGATTTTTTAAATGTGAATTTTAGTCATAATATGTGTAAAGTTGTATTCTGAACATTCACTATTTTGTGCTGACTGTATGTGGCATCTTTAAGCTAATTGTAATTGCATATATACTATCTTAATTTTGTAAGATTGACTCCAAAGATCCATATTCAACACTATACTATCAATATCTTATAACTGAATAAATATTTGTAAGCTCAGGAACGGTTCACCGAAATGAACACAAGATCTGCGTTAAATGGTTTTGCGTGCGGAATCCATAAAACTTTGTTGGAATCGAGTGTTGTTTAAACTTTATTACGAAACAGACGCAACCCGGACAAAGTTTCGATGCTATTATGATCCTATGTTTGAGCTTTCTTTGAAGATTGAACTTGAAGTTGTGTGAGAGTAATATGAAGCATGAACCATTGTTTATTTATAGAGCTTTGAAGAACTCACACAAGACTATCTTGAACGCATGATGCCTACGTGAGTAAGAGTCTTGCGTGATACTTCTTTATGCGCAGGAGTTGTTGTGCATAGGAACCATGCATGTTATCTCTTCTTGTATCATAAGCTATTTTATAGATCTTCAGTGCATCATGGATGATATCTCATGCATATATCATTGCCCTACTAATAATTTCTCTGCACTCTAATCCAACGTTAACAGTCTACTTAACAACTCCTAACTAAACGTTACCAAAACCTATGTCCGGATACATTACAGACTCAAAACTCTTTACGTTGTGTTTATGAGATTTTTAGTATGGACATAAACTGCACTAATAGTCTCTCCCTTAGACATAGCTTGAAATCTGTGACTTTAAGTCTTGATCTGTCTTGGATAACATCTTCAAGTGAAACCGCAGTTTCCCCCTTGAATGATGCTCCGAATCTTTATCAGATATGACTTTGATGAACAATCACACGTATCCACACATAACCAGTTTCTTAATAGTCTCGTTGGTCCTGCTCACATACAATATTATCAGGTTTTCATGGAAGTTTTTTGAAAGAATATCTTTTTGGATTCTGTATATTAAATGCATAAATGTAAACATACTAAAATGTAATATTTGTAGTTTATATTTTTGTGAGAAAACGTACCTGAAAATCATATCAGTTTACTGAGACATATTAGCTACACCGTTGATCTAAGAAACACTAAGTTTAAACAATTCACATGGATTGTCGGTATTTCTTATCCACTTAAATTCAATCTAAAACTTTCGTAATGCTTACCAATACGTTCTGGTATATTAATTTGTACTAAGTTCTTATGGACCCCATGATCTCAGCATATCCCCTTATCATGTAATACACTGACTCAAGTAATGCCTCTAAACTTTCATCAACTGTGATTTGTGTAAAAATAATGCAGAAAATTTAAACATTAACAATCAGGTCGATCTTTCGATACGCAAAGAAAGTCAAATGTTTAAACAAAATAAGAATTAAAAACAAGTTGAAAATGTTTAGATATTCTTAATATTTACGACACATTGTTCTTATATCTTGTTGTGGTTGTCTTGATATTGTGGTTATTATGTGGTCATTGTTATTATTATTTGTCATGGCGTGGTGATTGATTATGTGGATGAGTTGGCATGTTCATTATATTGATTCATTTATTATTATGCTCATGGTTGTTTGGTATGCCATTGGTTTTGAAATTTTATGATCGATGTGTTATATTTAGTGCATGGTTGACACTATTTGGTTTTTAATATATGTCTAATCTCTTTTGATATTATATATTCGAAGATCATGGCACCTAAGCGAAGAAACACATGACGAAATCCACCAAACATTTTGCCCACTACCAAAGCGGAACTGAATTCACTGCTTGAGGAAAGGATATCGCAAGCTATAACCCAGTATGAGGCTAACCGTATTGCACATAGTGGAAGCTCAGGCGGCCCAGGACCCGGAGGCTCGTCGAGAGGAAACACGTCCATTGGTAATACTTAGTTGTTTTTATGACAACGCAAACAATTCTCTCAATAATCTATTCATGCGTATATTATGTATTCATTCGTGATTCGTGTATACAGATATTTCATGCTACACCTATAAACAATTTCTCGATTGCAAGCCACTACACTATGATGGCACCGGAAGTGTCGTGGCTTTCATGCGATGGACTGAAAAGACGGATTCGATAACCCGTATGAGCAAGTGTTCTCCCGAGCAAAGGGTCATGTATACTACCGGTCTCTTCGTCGACAAAGCGCTCACGTGGTGGAACCTACAAGTGCAAACACTAGGTGATGAGGCGACTTATGCTTTATCATGGGAAAAGTTAAAGGAGTTGATCAGAGAAAAGTATTGCTCGAGAGCTGAGATTCAAAAGCTAGAAACAGATTTTTGGAATTTCTCCATGGTTGGAGTCGACATTAGGGGATACACCCAATGTTTCCATGACTTGTCTCGCGGGGTTGAACACTACATTTGAGGTATAGCCCCCGAAATCCAGAGCATGGTCACGTCTTCTCACCCTACCACGATTACCCAGGTAGTGAGCCTAGTCGTTAGTCTTACCGAAGATGCGATAAGAATGAAAAAGTTTTTGGTGAAAGGTTTAGAGAAGAAGGAGGCACATGTCGAGACTGCCAGTGCAAACAAGCGAAAGTTCACACACTTCAAGAAGGATCACGAGTGAATAGCAAGCCCAAAGTAACTTAAGAAATAAAGAAGTGCATGAATACGTTGCCGCTCATGATACAAGCGTGAAAAAGTACGCGGACACACTCCCAAAATGCGACAAGTGCAACTACCATCATGTTGGCACTTGCCGAGGCCAGAAATGCAACAAGTGAGGCAAGTTAGGGCACCAAACTACAACATGTTGGTACAATAATAATGGAAAAGGACATGGCTATTTTGGCTATGGCGACAAGAATCAGTTCCGCAAGGATTTTCCGAAGGAGAACCAAGCTCGAGGAAGAGCTTTTGTGATTGGAGCAAAGGATGCCCGTCAAGACCTGAATGTGGTCACCGGTACGTTCCCTATCAATAACCATTACACATCCATACTTTTTGATATCAATATTTTAGCTAGACGTCCCCTATTCTATACAGTTAGTAAATGGGAAATTGGTCGAGTCAGGAGAAATTATTAAAGGGTGCACATTGGAACTCGGTGAACACAAATTTAGTATCAATATCCTACCCGTCTAGTTAGGTAGTTTTGATGTAGTAGTCGGCATGGATTGGTTGTCTGATGCCCGAGCCGAGGTGGTTTGTCACGATAAAATAATATGCATTACCCAGCTTAATGAAGAAACACTTTTAGTCCACGGAGAGAAGCACAAAACGCCGTTGTGGATCATCAATTGTATGAGGCTCAAAAATGCTTACGGAAGGGTTGTATAGCTTTTCTAGCACACGTGGTGGATAAGAAGGTCGAGGAGCCTAAGCTTGAGGAGATCCCCAATTGTGAAGGAATTCCCCGAAGTCTTTCATGAAGACTTGACGGGATTGCTACCACAATGACAAGTCGAGTTTCAAATCGACTTAGTCCCCGGAGCCGCTCCAGTGGCAAAGTACCCTTATCGTTTAGCTGCATCGGAGATGCAAGAACTATCCACCTAACTTCAAGAATTATTAGACAAAGGTTCATTAGGCGGAGCTTCTCACCTTGGGGAGCTCCGGTATTATTTGTAAATAAGAAGGATGGAAGCTTCAAAATGTGCATTGATTATCGCGAGTTGAACAAACTCATCATCAAGAATCGGTATCCATTACCCAGGATTGATGACTTGTTCGACCAATTACAAGGTTCTAACATCTACTCAAATATTGATTTAAGATCCAGATATCATCAACAACGGATTCAATAAGAAAGCATTCCAAACATGACGTTCCAAAGTCGTTATGGGCAATACAAGTTTCTTGTTATGCCTTTTGGTTTAACAAATGCACCGACGGAATTTATGGACTTGATGAATCTTTTGTGCAAGTCATATCTAGAAAAGTTCGTGATCGTATTTATGGATTATATTTTAATATATTCGCGAACCAAGGAGGAGCACGAGCAACATTTGAGGACCATTCTTGAGTTGCTAAAGAAGGAAAAACCTAATTCTAAATTTTCGAAGTGTGAGTTTTGGATCTGTGAAGTTCAATTTCTCATGGTGAACAAGAAATGTATACATGTCGACCCGTCGAAGATCGAGGCGATTAAATATTTTGTGAAGCACCAAAGACCCTGACTAAAGTGCGGCAAATTTTGGGATTAGCGGGTTATTATAGAAGATTCATCGAGAAATTCTCCAAGATTGCTCAATCCCTAACCTCGCTAACTCAAAAGGATAAAAAGTTCGATTGGGGAGAAAAGAAAGAAGCCGCATTTCAACTACTCAAGGATAAATTATGTGACGCCCCGATCTTATCACTTCTCGACGGTACGGATAACTTTGTGGTGTATTGTGATGCATCGCATCAAGGGTTAGGTTGCGTGTTAATGCATCGAGAAAAGGCCATCACGTACGCGTCACGCCAACTAAAAATCCATGAAAAATAATTATACCACCCACGACTTGGAGCTAGGCACGGTGGTATTTGCATTAAAAATTTGGTGTCATTATCTTTATGGTACCCGATGTACCATATTTACGGATCACAAAAGTCTTCAACATATATTTAATCAAAAAGAAATAAATATGTGCCAACGGCATTGGGTAGAAGTGTTGAACAACTATGGCTGTGAAATCAAATATTATCTGGGCAAGGCGAATGTGGTTGCGGACGCCTTGAGCTGAAAAGAACGAGTCAAGACGTTACGTGTGCGTGCACTGGAATTAACCATTCAAAAGAAACTCTCTACTAAATTCGTGACGCTCAACGTGAAGCTCTTAAGCGGGAATCTATACAAGGAGAATCTCTGCGGCATGGAAAAGCGAATGTGTCAAAAGAAGATGGAACATAATACTTTAAGGGTCGAATTTAGGTTCCACTTCTTGGCGGTCTAAGGAGCTTGGTTTTAGATGAATCTCAGAAGTCTAATACTCGATTCATTAGGGAGCGGATAAGATGTACCATGACTTGAAATAATTTTATTAGTGGCCTAACCTTAAGGGTGATATCACAACTTATGTTGGGAAATATTTGACATGCGCGAAGGTTAAGGCCGAATACCAAAAGCCGTCTGGCTTGTTACAACAACCGGAGATTCCTGTGTGGAAATGTGAACAAATATCTATGGACTTTATTACTAAGATGCCTAGAACATCTATGGGACGATATGATATGGGTGATTGTTACCGATTCGCGAGAAGGATAGCATGGGGAAACTAGCCGAATTATATCTTAAGGAGATAGTGGCACGTCATGGAGTGCCTGTTTCAATAATCTCGGACCGAGATGGTCATTTCGTATCAAGAATTTGGCAATAATTTCAAAAGGCCTTTGGATCTCGTTTGGATCTAAGCATGGCCTTTCATCCGCAAACTGATGGCCAGAGTCAGTGAACCATCCAAACTTTGGAGGATATGCTACGTGATTGTGTGATGGGTTTAGGCGGAAATTGGGATACTCACTTACCCCAGGTGGAGTTCTCATACAATAATAGTTATCACACTAGCATAAGAGTCGCACCGTTGGAGGCTTTGTATGGACAAAAATGCTGACCCCCGTTATGTTGGGAGGAATTTGGTGATAAACAATTAATAGGTCCGAAGCTATTCCAAGAGACTACGGATAAAATATTCTGAATCCGAGACCGCATCAAGGCGACTCAAGATCGACAGAAAAGCGGCATGGATAAATGACGCAAACCATTATCTTTCGAAGTAGGAGACAAAGTCTTGTTGAAAATCCCACCTTGGAAGGGCCTAGCTAGGTTCAGGAAGCATGGAAAGCTAAAACCAAGATACATAGGACTACATGAAATTCTGGAAATGGTTGGTACTATTGTATACAAGTTAAAACTGTCAGAAGAACTTAGTAGTGTTCATGGCACATTCCATGTGTCAAACCTCAAAAAGTGTTTAGTGGACGAAACACTTATCATCCCTGTAGAGGAGATCTGCATTGACGACAAACTCCATTTCATTGAAGAACCCGTTGAGGTTATAGACTGGAAGGTCTAAACGCTAAGATGGGGTCGCATCAAACTAGTCTAGGTTCATTGGAACTCGAAGCGTGGACCCCAGTTTACATGGGAACGCGAAGATCAAATGAAGGCAAAATATCCTCACCTATTTGAAAAGAGTCCTATTTCGGAGGGCTCGACTTGAATTTCGGGACAACATTCTCTTAACCGGGGAGTATGTGACAAACGGAAAAAATATCCGGTAATTCTGTACAACTTAATCAATGTTTAACATATAGTTACGTACATTAGACTTAATTATGTTATGATTGAGTCACATGAGTCTAGAAATCTTCAATAAATGCATAAAATTTCATACTACATGTCGTATTTGCCGCGTCGCGATGCGATAAAAACTATTACTTTAACCGTTGGTAGTTCATCCAAACACACTATTGATGCTAGGAGAGTTCCGATACTCCTTGAAACTTCAAGTATAGTGCATGAAATCATGAACAAATCAATGCATCTATGAAACCCTAAGTGGGAAAACAAGTTTACAAGATATAGTTTTCCGGAAAGCGCACAGGTTATGATTTGTCCGAATCCGAGCCATAAAAATTACAATCTCAATAAACCAGTCACAGTTACACGAACAAAGGAACATTGTATGATCATTAGACAATTTTAATGATCACAAAAAAAATATCAAGGACACCATATATATCAAAAGGATATAAAAACATCAATTATCAAATTAATGTTACATAAGTGACCGTAATTTATCCGAAAGCGTAACTAGTGTCGATGTAAATTCTAAATACCAACTCGAAATAGTCTAATGAACTAGTTATCATCCTAAACACTAATTTAAACATCCTATATAACTAAACTAAAGATAACAACATAAATATCTACTTCAAGGATTCACCACATGTGCTAAATGTTTAAACAATTCAAAACACTCATGACCCCCCCCCCCCCCCCCCCCCCCTTTTCAAGTTGGCCCACATGCCCTCCCATGTGTTGAAATTTGAAGATCTCCTTAGGATAAGAGAGCATGGGGTGTTGATTAGTTTATTTAGAAAAGTATGGCATCTGGACATCACCCTTATCCATTACCATTTCATTTCACTTTTCAAAACACACAAACAACTCTCTCCTTCTCTCTCATAATCGGGTAAGCACCACCATCATCTCCTCCATTTTTGCAACTTTAAGCAACATATCTAAGAGCTTCCAAGATGATGAACATGAAGATCCAAGGTGGAATCAAGACTTAAAGATCATCTAGGGGCTTGTTCTTGCAAATCTAGGAGCTTTATCTTCTTCTTTTCTTCATCTAAAGATCTTCACTGGCCACTAGTGCTAGTGTAAGTACATAACACATCTCATATTTCTTCTTGTTATGTGAAAATCTAAGATGTACAAGTTGATCATCAACAAACTCATCTTAAAAATACAAGAAAACCCTAAAGAAAACATTATAATCTAAACCATACTAATTGATTTTGGTGTTGATGATGATGTTGATGAAGATGTGAAGATGATGAACTTGCTAATATGATGGTTGAAAAGTAGATCTAACAAAGTATATGTGTAGATCTAGCAACTTACATCAACAACGTATCATGAACTTGTTAAATGGTTTTAACATGATTTTTAAAGTATAATAAAGTTCATAAATTTTCATAAACCCCATGTTCATGATTTTTGATCTTAAAAAAAGTTGTTTAGTTTCATATGATCAAAAAAAGTGGATGAACATGCAAAGTTGATATCTTAATAAATTTGGTATTTTTATAAAAGCTCATGAGCATAGTTGATGAAAAATACATAAATGTTGTTCTTGAAAATAACATTCCAGGTAAATGAATATAAATGCTAATTCAAGTAACATGTCACACCAGCTGCATCAAGATGTTTTATCATTGGAAATGGACTCAAATTAAAACTAAACTCTAAAAACAAGGATGAAATATGGACTAAAGTTAAGTTTTCAGCTTCACCTCTCTTTCTACAACCTGCGAAGTCCACTCATTAGATCATTTCCAGTAATGAATTATATTTATACATTACAAAGTATGGAAGCTGAACTATTACTCTATAGAAAAATCAAATTCAAATAGATATACATTGCAAAAACCGCAGGATAAGGCATAACAAAAACCTCATCTGTTTTATCAACTATTCCGGCAATATTAGGGGCGTTAATTTTTTTCACCATTATTTTTACCAAAAACTGAGTTCACCTTTCGGTTTATCGGACGGTTTCATAACCTGATAACTAACAAACTGTAAATAATGGCGGCCAGAAGCTCCTTAACCGGCACGTGTACTTCACCGAGATCCTTATCGCCGAACATGACTTAGGTTTTGATCTTCACAGCAATTGTAGATATGTTCTGCTACACTGCATATTAGTTGATCGTAAACTTCGTCAGAAAGTTCCGGTTAGGGTTTCAGTCTCTGTAAGGAGTTTTTTTTTGCTTCTGTTAGATCATTATTCGGGTTTCCTAATCTCAACAAAAAATGGAATTCCCCTTTGAAGCTGTGGATTCAAGAAGATATATGAACGATTCAAACAAACATACCAGGATCTAGATGAAACTGATGTAGCTAGATGAAATCGTCTGATGAAATCGCCAAAGTTGAAAATCCCAGTGTCTATTATGGCTGAGAATTAGGGCTCCGATGTGAGAGAAGGCGGCGTGAAACAAAATAGGAAATCATTCATAGCGAGAATAGAAAAGGAGCGGTTAAACAATACGAAATCGACACTTCATTAAACATCATATTCAATAATTCTTCCTCTTTAGGCTCTAAATTCACAATCAATAATCTTTTACACAAAGTCTAGAGAGAGATTAAAACCAAAATCACATATGAAATCAAAATAAAAAACTATACAAATTATGTGTTTAGAAAACATACCACGATCAAGATGATAAAGATTGTAGATGAAATCGTCATAGTGAAAATCAACAATGTAGAAGACTGCCAGAGATCTAGGGTTGCTGGTGATGGAGAATAAGGATTGATAGTAAAGAGGGTTGGTTGTAGCTTTAGGGTTTCTCAACAGAAGAGAACAGCATGTACTAAGAACCAAGTTTGATTGGGGTGGCCCAATGAATATTGTTGCAGACATCTTAATTAGTCTTGCTTATTGTTTAAAAAAATAAAATTAAGTTAATTATTTATTTTCTTTATTGTTTAAAATTCAAATAAAAGATGGCATCATGGCTTTAAGAATTGACATTATCTTACAGCCTTAGATTGAATGAATTTGACTTTATGACAGCAACTAGTGGTGCACAAAAAACCCGAACCCGGACCTGAAAAAAATCCGGAACCAGGTATTATAAAACCCGGGTTTTTTATATCCGAACCCGACCCTACACGTAGGGTAGGGGTCGGGTATGCATTTCTATTATAAAACCTGAACCCAAAACCGGGTTTTTTTATACCCGTTTTCAACCCGGGTTTTACGAGTACCCGGTTTCAACCCGAACCCGGGTTTTTTCAATATCCGGTCCAGGTTTTCAAATACCCTGTTTGAGTTTTTTCATTTTTTGTGTTTTTTTCGAGTTTTG
Organism: Scalesia atractyloides; assembly: GCA_947069175.1. NCBI lineage: Eukaryota > Viridiplantae > Streptophyta > Magnoliopsida > Asterales > Asteraceae > Scalesia > Scalesia atractyloides. The sequence goes on along the minus strand of CAMTDV010000017.1, from coordinate 35,954,286 downwards.
CACCTTGGTAACGGCTATATAACCGTTAGAAATTATATTTTGGCCATTTTTTAGTTTACATTTAATCTCTATACTCTATACCCGATCCATACCCGAACCCGGAAATAAGGTATTATAATACCCGGGTATTAGAAAACCCGACCCGGACCCTACCCGAACCCGGGTATATAGGGTATACATTTTTTGTATAAAACTCGGACCCGGACCCGACCCGGGTATTCTTAATACCCGGTTTTATAGAACCGGGTCATACCCGAACCGGGTTCCATACCCGAACCAGGTATTCAAAAACCCCTGAATTGTGCACCACTAACAGCAGCTTTAATCCCCATATGTTAGATAAAAAGATATTACCTATATCTGGGCCTGTTGGTGAGGGTTGAGGGTTGTATCACACAATTGGGCCCAACTTTATGACTACTAGAGCCTATGGTTTGCACTTGGAGCATGTCGACATGTGTCAAAAGCCTGAAATTAATGGGCCTCCACAAAAGGTCTCTATATAGGGTTTATGGGCCGATCGGGTAGTTAGTTATGGCGGGAAAAGGAAACAAGAATCAGGAGGCAGATACGGTGGTCAGGCGGCAGGGGAGTCAACAGGAATGAAAAGGACGGTCACATGATTTTTGCTCGGTTATACATAAATATATACATTTCATTCAGTTATAACCATTTTTAATACAAATTCATTCAAACTAATCAGCCCTTTAAATATTGAAAATTTCTTTTCACTTTTGCCAACCAGTTTACCTTTTATATAACGAGTCTGAAGTTGAAGTTTGATTGTTAAAATCCTAATATTAGTACTGGTATAATTTAAATAACTTCATAGTTAAATCTATACTTCAGAATCCATATTTGATCTAAATAAATTCTAGAAATTACTTATCAAATTTCAACAACCAGTCTAAAATAAGTATACACCTCTCGTAATATTGAATTTTACAACCATCATTCTTATTCACATAATTACAATTTTTTTTTCTTTTACACGTTCACTATATTATCTATGTTTTAAATTATGTATCTTATTTGATTGGCCTTAATAAACTAACTACAATTTATTTTAATATTTACAGTTTTACACATATAATCATTGATTTTAGTTTATATAATTCATTTAAACTGTTACAACATTATTTATGACAGTTACCTGTTTTTTGTAAATGTCACCGGGTTATGAGTTATTGTAACGCACTTTTAGTATTATTATTATTAATAGAATTATTATTGGTACATATATGACAACTTGGTTTTTATCATGTAAAATTCCTAGTTGATCCAACTAACAAAAACTTTAGTCACTCTTTATCCTTCAAACTTGGTTTAAACTTCGACCATGTCAAAACGTGGATGTCTATTTTAAAGACGTTGACCATCCTATGTCGTTGAGCTCCAAATCTTCGCCATCACCCTTCAAGCCTCGCATCACACTCTTTCTACACAACGCCCCTTCTCCACTTCAACGACCACATCCATAAGATTTCTAAATGAACATTTCATCAAGATGAAAATTGAAAATTGTTGGGTCCAGAGACTGATTAAACAACCCCCCCCCCCCCCCCCCCCCCCCCCCCCCCCGCGTGAATATGCCGTCTGCATTAACAAATTCAACAGCCAAAACGTGTTTCCCCAAAATGATTTGCATTGAGTGCCTTGGTTTTCTATTTTTTTGCCATGCGACTCCTAACCCTATACATAACAAACCAAAAATCTCAGACCAAAGTCATACTATCTCCCAACTGATTTCTCCTTTAAGTTGTGTAGATGTATAACACCGTACCCACTTTTGAAAAATCTTTTCACAACTCCAGTGTTCCACAATCACTCTAAAAATGGAGAAATATAAGGATTTTAGGTGAGATAACCTAACGCTAAGTTGCGATTCTCATAGTTGCTAGAATTTCTACATCATTAACACCATATTGCGCTCTCTCCATATGGCCTCTCTTGCTCTCACCTTAGTAGGGATGGCATTCAGCGACAATGAACACAAATATTATATATGACCCACTAATCGTAGCAATGCCTTTTTTTCATCAGTGAACTCTCTACTATTCACCAATGATTTATGTTTACCATTGTACACATCACAATGGATGCCAATGGCGCGGGTGACACAAGTGAGTTTTATATGTAACAATGCTTCTATGAAGTCGGTTATAACTTACCCAAACAAATAGTTTATTTTATAAAATGAACCAAATTGGTTTTAAAGTGATCAAACAAACCAATATGAAATCCAAACATAAAGTATGATGTAAAAACTGAATCGTACTTATATCCAAAAATACATAGTGGTATTTTTGTGAGAAAAAAAAATAAGCCAAAAATACATAGTAGTGACAAAATATAAGTATAAGCCAAAATATATTTGTGAGAAAAAAAAAATACTGAACGTTGAAGGTTAAAAGGTAATTTTATGATGTTCACGTAGTTTTGTTGAAAATCTGTATTCTAGATAGTTGTATATTTAGTTTGAATTAAAAAGAGTTAAAAAGTTTATTCAAATATATCGTGATTGAATTATTTCGAGATATTTAATACCTCAATAATGCGAATAATAAACTATTATAATTTAATGAGGGAAAATGACCATATTCTATCATATCCAAATTTTGAATTGCTATGTATGACATTTGGAGGTAAAGTAGTCGATTCAAATTTAAAACCAATCGTTGCACAACCACCCATCTACCTTTTAATTTCCTTCATAAATCGCTCAAATAACCTTTGATAAAATATTTGATCTTATTTACTTAACTGTTATTATTTGTGAAAACGAAATTCTGTAACTATTAGAAAATAATGTTGCTTAACTGTTGATTATATAATATTTTAACATAGGCCTTTCTTGGGTTTGGTTATTAAGGTTCAACACGAAAACATCTATTTGCTTTTGTAAACGATAATTATTTTTTTAACCAATAATAACTTAATTTTTATTAGTTGCTATCTTTTATTATGTTTTTCCCTAATTCAAAGTAATGTATAACAATTAGTGATATTTTTTCGGGGTCTACAACCATTATGTGGCATAGGGGTTACATCCCGTACGTCAGTATTATTCCCATTTTGACCGAACGTCGGCATCAATGTGAGTTCTACGAAAATTGTTACTGGTATTTGTTTTGAATTTTTTATCCATGTAGTTCTACTAGAATTGTTACTGATATTTGTTTTGAATTTTTAATTGATGTAAAATACGTATTGACATTTTATTTGGATACATCACGACCTTTTCTTGGTGGATTTTCTCAAGCAATATTGGCGGCTATCTCGTTACGTAGCATAGGTTCTATTTACTAGTTACAATTGTAACTAAAAGTATATATGTATATGCGGAGATGTAGGAAGGATCCACTAAAAAGTAGATTTTGCCTAAGTAGCCTAACAAGAATTGTGATGATGACATGTACCACTCCTTATAAGTAGGAATGGAGGCATTTTGGTATCAAAATATTTTGATCCTTATTGTATGTGTTGTCTCGATCAAAGTGCGATTCTTCCTTTCTACTACTCCATTTTGTTGAGGAGTATATGGCGCATTGGACTCATGAAGAATCCCTTTTTCGTTGCAGTACTCAAGTATTCTATTACTTTTGAACTTTGTATTGTTGTCACTTCGAATTCTACGGATAGGTAAATGATACCGCTTCTTTAACTTCTTGAACAGGATCATAAGATAGTCAAATGTTTCGTCTTTTGTTTCCAAGAAAATTACCCAGGAGAAGCGTGAGTAATCATCGGTAACCACTAAGCAGTATGAATCTCCAGTTACACTTTTAACGTTGACTGACCCGAATAGATCCATATGCAACCTCACCAGAAGTAATTTGACTTAACTGAACAATTCCTTCGGATGTGACTTCTTGTGTTGTTTTCCCCTTTTACAACGCACACAGTCATCAATCAAATGAAACTCTTAACATTTATACCCTCAACTAAGTTGTAATGCACCAGATAATTCATTTTGCATAGATGAATATGGCCCATCTATCAATGCCACATAATTGATTCCTTCTCGGTAACCTTTATGACAAAACATTATGTGGTCTTCGTAGTTGTGGTTGTTGTGCACATATCTAGGACATGCAGATCGTTCTCTCTCGGTACACCCATTAATATCCACTCCTCTGGAATAATAAACCCAGGTTTCAAAATGATACACTCTCTATCTGTAAAATGAATTGTAAAACTTCTTGTCCAAATTTGTGATAGCAAATTGTTCTCTAATTCCGCTATGTAGTTCACTTTGTCAAACGATGCGGTTCCATTTCCAAGAGTACCCTCACCAATAATTCTACCTACCTGATTTCCAGGAAACCCGACATACCCGCCTTTATATGGTCGTACATCATAGAGTAAGGCAAGCATTCCGGTCATGTGCCTAGAGGCTCCGCTATCGATGATCCACTTTGAGAACCTCGAGATCCCCTGCACATGCACAAACCAATTACTTAAACAGGGAACCCCAAGCCTTCACAGTCTTGGGTGAAGTAACATTTGTATCATTAACCAACTCACATTTAACTTCAATTTTACTTGCATTTTTTGACAACTTCCAAAGTATTGTTTTCTTTTTAACCCATTTAAATGATTCTGATTTTAATTTGGGAAAAGCATTTCATCGTTAACATTCAAACTAATACCATTTCAACCAATTTTTGTTTTACCACATATTTCTTTTCAATTGCAACTGGTATTTTCAAGATTTGTTTTGGCACAAATATCAATTTCATTTGTTTGATTACTTCTGAAGTTTTAGCCTGAACATGCTTATGACCTTTGTTTGGACACGAAGAGCAATGTATCCAATCTTTTGGCAGTAATAACATTAACGTGTGTCTGAATAAACTCCCTCAAAAGATTTTGGTCCCTCAGCTTGTTCACGCTTTTCCTTTTGTTCTAGCAATTCTTTGTTAGTTTGATTTCTAAATTCAGCTTCTGTAGACACAAATGCAACATTTTTCTTAAACCATGATTTTTTTTTTGAAAATTGTTGTTTCCGAAATTGTTTCTTCTCTGATTAATACTATTGTTCCAATTCCTTTTATATTGATTACCCTAATAACCCTTGTACCCATTGGATTGGATGATTAATAATTTGATAATAATCTTTTTAAGAAAAACATTTGTCTGAAATCATCTGTGAATCAATTTCAACAAGTTTGTAAATTTTCTCAATCAAATCTGGATTCACATTTTTAATTGGAAATTCACGGTCAGAATACAACCTTTCTGAACCCATCAATTGATATGTTGTTTTTAACTTGTTCAAATCTTTCACAATATTTTCTTTCTTTTGAAACTATGACTTTTTCTTAAACTTCCTTTCACACTCAGATTTTTGAACAAATTTCTCCTTTCCTGACATAGTCTCTGACTCTTTCCCAAAAAAATTTCAACCACACTGTTACATAAATCTTAATCACATTCCGAACTATCCTCAGATTGCTCGTATGCCACGTCTACGATTTCGGGTAACAGGTTTGTCACACCCCAACCGATGGCGGATTCATTGGGCCGGGAGAAATAGATTGCAAGAGACTTCATAACACTATTTTGCGACAAGTATTTAATAAACAATGTTTCCTTTCTAAATCAAATACATCGTTTGGAAACAAAGTACAACAACGTAATCAACGAAGCAAAACACAACATAAATTCTAAATTAAAATGGGTTTCTAGTTCATCCAACTAGATTCCATGCGTCCTAATCATCATCAATTTCCTTCAATATGTATTAAAGTATAGTTCAACACACAAGGCATTGACGAGTATACAAGTTTGAATACTAGATAATGTAAAGGTTTAAACAAATCCACATGGCATAAACGTTAACTTAAAACTATCATGCAATATTAGCATGGCAAATCAAAACGCCATTGATACTAAATGGGTCTTCAAGTGCAAACATGACGATCGAGGAATGATTGTTCGGAACAAAGCTCAGCTCGTTGTCAAAGAATTTCATCAACAAGAAGGAATTGATTACATAGAAGTCTATGCTCCGGTTGCAAGAATGGAAGCCATCCACACATTCCTTGCATTTGCGTCATGGAAAGGCTTCAAGGTGTATCAGCTAGATGTCAAATCAGCTTTTCTCTACGGAGAGGTGAAGGAGCTAGTGTATGTTAGACAACCACCGGGGTTTGTCGATCCACTAAACAAGGACAAGGTTTATCTACTTGATAAAGCTCTATATGGTTTGCATCAGGCCCCGGGAGCCTGCTATGAGACATTATCTCAGCACCTATTAGAAAGGAACAGTGGATAGCACGCTCTTCAGACGAGAAGTTGGTAGTCATTTGCCGATAGTACAAATCTATGTGGATGACATCATTTTTGGTTCCACAAATGATGAACTATGCAAAGAGTTTAAAGAAATCATGAAGAAGAAGTTCGAAATGAGTTCAATGGGAGAAATGAAATTCTTCTTGGGATTACAGGTTAATCAACTGCCGGATGGTATTTTTATTCATCAAACTAAATATGTTCATGACATTTTGCAGAAGTTTGAGATGACTAGTACTAAACCGCTTTCAACACCATTGGCGATCAATCATGGAATCTGCCCAGACGAAATGGAGCCAAAGTTGATGAGACTTTATATCAGTCAATGATAGTATCTTTGATGTACCTGAAAGCTTCACGTCCTGAAATCATGTATCCTACCTGCCTATGCGCCTGTTATCAGTCCAGACCTCGATTATCACATTTGATGATCGTGAAAAGAATATTAAGATATTTGAAGGGTTTCCCTAGCACCGGCTTGTGGTATCCATTGAACAACAACTTTGATCTCACATGATATGCTGATTCTGATTTCGGTTGCGACAAACTTAACGCAAAGTCTACAACGGCTGGTTTCCAGTTCTTCGGAGCACGATTAGTAACGTGGCAGTGCAAGAACCAAACCACGGTCGCTCTCTCGACTTGTGAGGCTTTAGGCCATGTGTAGTCATAAAGCCCATTTGTGGGCGTTATGCGACACGTGTTGTTCCACGTCACACAGGGGCTTTATGGGGCATTATATCACTAGAGCCCGTAGTCATAAAGCTCCTACCTCATCATTACCCAATTAATAATAACCCCTCCAATTATGCATACATATGTATGTATATATGTGTGTGTGGCTGACTTTTGAAACAAATCTCCCCCTCACGGTGCTATGCCTATCGCGGCGCCACCAAATTCCACCCCCATAGCGCCCGCCGTATCGGTGTTGGCGGCGCTATGGGGAGCTATGCACCCTTCTCCCCTCCTGCTCGCGCCCCACTACGGAAGACCTTATAAGTAAGAGTGTGAAAAATAACATATGGCACCCCTTTTGTTTTCTAAAAATACAACAAAAAAATCTAGTACAAAAAAATTGTCACAAAAATATAGTATAAAAAATATAGCACAAAAAATCCAGTACAAAAAATATAACCACAAATCCGGTACAAAAAATATAACAACAAAAAAAAATCTAGCACAAAAAAAGTAGTACAAAAACTCCAACAGAAAAAATTAAAACAAAAAAATTTCACCACAAAAATACAACACAAAAATGTAGTTCAAAAATCCAACACAAAAAAATGTTGTACGACTGAGAAATACAACACATTTTTGTGGGCTTTTTTAGTCGTCATATTTGATATAACAATATGGTACTCAAATTAAAGATAAAAAGACACTCGATTTTATGGTGAAATTTTTTTAAAAAAATAATGTCATATAAAAAAAGTTATGAACGTTTAAAAATATGGGTGAAATATGTCTTACATTTCCAGAGAGAGTCAATAAATATTACTTTCCCAAGATACCTTATACTTCTCTTGTTACTTACATTTCATCTTAACCATTAATTTGAAAAATAAAAAGTTAAGATTTCTTCAAATCTTACTTAGCCAAAATCAAATAATTTGATCTTACCAATATAAACCACTTTATACTAAAATTCGCTATTGGCATTTAAGATGTGACAAATTTAACAAACGGTTAAAACGTACTAGCACTTTTTATGATTATTTTTAGGTGTCATAAATTGAATAAAATGGTTTTATAAAAGTTTTCCACTTTGTCAGAGTACTTAACACTAAAATATGTTCAACTGGAAATCTTTTTAAAAATGTGCACACTGGACAAGTTATTATAAATATTTGCATTAAGTTTTGCACTAAATTGGCTTCAAATATGTTTGAAACACATAATATTTTCAATTCAACCACTATACATATAGCATTTCAGCTTAACTACTTTTAAGCCACGCGTCACGGGGACGTAAAACCATGCTAGTAGCAATCAAACAACGATTAAAACCGAAGAAAAAAAATGTATAAAAACACCAAATTTTAATAACAATTAATTCACGTGACGTGAAATGTGGACGAAGTTGAATTTATACCAACACGTATTACAAAGTCAAGGGGAAAAAAAACCCGAGAGACCAAATGTGATTACCAAACACCGTGCTAAGCAGCAACCGGGCGGTAAAAATCCTGAGGGACCAAATGTGTCCACCAAACACCATGCTAAGTAGAAACCGAACGAAGACAAAATCCATAAAAAAACGTAAAACAAAAACTAATAAAAAAACCTAATCTCATTTAACTTTTGTGACAAAGTTACAAACAACCAAAGTTTCGTTACAAAAATGTAAAAACCCTAAAGTTTACTATTTCTACAAACTAAAAAGAACCACAAAGGAAAAAAAATATGTTATTATCCCTTATCATGTTTCATGATAAGTGATAAAAACATATATTTTTTTCTTTTGTGATTCTGGTATGCGTATATAATGTATTAATGTATATATGTGTGTCTCTCTGGGGGCAAAAGTGAAAGTGCACTAATTTGTTTTTCAAATAATGTATATATTATGCATCATGTGGTGGCGTTGATAGCCGAAAGACAAGGGGGTACATGCACTAATCGGCTTTCGTCCCAGTTGCTGAGTGTTATGTGCCTTATGTCCAAGGCTTGATGCAAAACTACTATCGAGCCGAGGGTCTGGAAGCAGCCTCTTTGTTCCTACAGGGTAGAGGTAAGGCTATCTTCATCGTACCCTCCTCAGACCCTACCTTAGTTTTGCTATTGGTGAGATTTACTAAGTATGATGACGATGACGATCCCTTATCATGTTTAAATTAAATTATAGCGAGAATTATCGTACTTTTTTAAGACAACTTTATTTTTTAACTTCAATGGCTTTTGTCAATTAAACCCACTTCGCGTTTTTGAAACAACTTACCTCACAATTTTTATGAGATGAAACTATCCTATTATGAGATGATTTTACTTTATTGCATATGTTAATAGGTGGATGTGAAGTGAAATCTGGTATGCTTTATCTAGTACCTTTTTTGTGTATCTTTACAAGCTTTATGTTTAAGTTTTTATTGCATATAATATATTTTACTTTTCTTTTTTTAGAGTATTAGTAAAAATTAAAAATACAAAATAATTGTTAAGGTTTATTTTAAATTTTAATAAACATTATACTTTATAAATTTGTTGAGTAAACTATCATTTTAGTACCCAAGTTTTGTTTCAAATTACTACTTTAGTCCAAATAGTTTTTTTTCCTTTGGGTACCTGAATTATTCATTTTTTGTCATTTTGATCACACCCTCTAACTTTGTTAAATATATCAGTTAACTCAATGGTATTTTGGTCAGATTACAATATATATAAATAAAATATAATTATAAATGTTAAAAAAAATATAAACAAACATATATTAATATATAAAATATATAATTTATTAAAAAATTATGGTATTTTTTAAATATACATAAAAATACACACATATATATACATATCATTTCTTTTAAGAAAAGAATTATGTGTGTGTGTGTATATATATATATTAATATGTGTGTTTATATATATAGGATTCGGTTTAAGTTAGAACCACTACTAGTTGCGAGAACCATGAGAACTACTCAAATCCAATAGAATTTTAACACATCACATATAATTAATTTAAGTTAAAAAGGTATTTTTAGTCTTTTTCACTTATTGTCACATCCATTTTCTCTTATCTATAAAACACATGAAATCATCATTTATATGTTTAAGATAACAATATCTCTTTTCTTTCATCCCTTTTATACTTTTTATATTTAAAATTGGGAAAAAATATCTTAGGTTTTAAATTCAAACACCAAAAGTATTACGTAATTTAGAAAATACAAAAATATCGAAAATGATATCTATTTCTTTTTCCTCTGTTTTCCTAATTATGACATAATTTCTTTATAAAATGCAAGTTATATTTGTCTTATATGTTTATTAGAAATACAAAATACAAAATTACCGAAAATGATATCTATTTCTTTTTGCTCTATTTTCCCTAATTCTGACATAATATTTTTTTATAAAATTCAAGTTAAATTTGTCTTATATGTTTGTTGAGAATTTCAATTTCATTCGTTAACGTTGGATGACTTTTAACTACAACTTTAAAAAAAAAAACATTCGACACCGTGCGTAAAAAAAGTTTTGACAACGTGCCTAAAAAAAGTTTTGACAACGTGCGTAAAAAAGTTTGAAAACGTGTGTAAACATTTACACGAAATGAATATGAGAAAACCACTATGTAAAAACATAAAGAAAAAAAATGTTTTGACAACATGCGTAAAAAAAGTGTCTTATATGTTTGTTGAGAATTTCAATTTCATTCGTTAACGTTGGATGACTTTTAACTACAACTTTAAAAAAAACATTCGACACCATGCGTAAAAATTTTTTTGACAACGTGAGTAAAAAGTTTGAAAATGTGTGTAAACATTTACTCGAAATGAGTATGAGAACACCACTATGTAAAAAACATAAAGAAAAAAATGTTTTGACAACGTGTGTAAAAAAGTTTCTTTACGCCCCTGAAAGCCGACCCAAGCTCCTCTAAACGTCACGCGTAAATCTAATTTTCAAGTATGTAAAAACAGAAGACGTAAAATAGTTTTTACGTACGTTTGAAAAATATTTTTACGTAAGTTGTCGAATGTAAAATATTTTCTTGTGCACAGTGTCGAATGAAAAAAAAGGTTTTTTACTCCCCTGATTGTTGGTTCGAGCTCCTCAAAATGTCACGTGATGTACACAAAATACAACATATAAATTACATCAAATGAGGCATAAAACTAACCTTTTTTTAGTACTAAAGTTGGAAAAAGCACGTTCTTTGTTCCTTTTGTATTTTCAGGATAAAAAGAGCTCAAACGAACAAAAGAAGCAAATAAGCAGCTAAAACCAACATAAATACAGAAAGAAGGAATACCGAGCCATGCCCGACCCCTCAGCAACACCACAAAAAAGACAAAAGATCAGATCACAGAAGATGAGCACGAGCCATGTCCACCAAGCATGGGGTGTGGTCAAGCCTTGCACTACAAGACAAAGCATTCAGAAGCTTCCACGCCCATCACGGGTCGTGTCCAGAGTAACACGGGCCGTGGTCAACAATAATATTTGCAGAATCTGGATAGTACAGCGAACAGTTGACCACAGGGCCGTGCCCATTGGCCATGGGTCGTGTGGGGCCCTCTGCTGACAAATGCAATCAATGAAGAAAGAGAAGGATGATGGCCACGGGCCGTGTCCGCTGGACACGGGGTCGTGGCCGGGCTTCTGTTCAGGCTATAAATAGGGGTGCTTGGTTACCCACAAAGGCATCCCTTGGCAAACCACTTCTCTCTCACTTTGCCACCATTCCACCACCACTACAACACCAACACCCACCACTATCATCCATCTTCCATCTTTAGAGTGTGTAATAGTCTCGGGATCCAAGATAGATTGTAAGGGTTCTTGTCAAACAAAGGCCATGCTTGGCTAAATTCCTTACATCACTTGGTGAAGACTAATCTTTTATGTATTACTTTTAGTTTTTAATCTTTCGGCACTTTTTATTTGGGTTTGTATTAATTACTTTAATAACTAGTTTCTTATGTTGAAAGTGAATTTTCTTGACCATTTCTTCAGGATGTCATTGATTTGCTCATTTGTGTCTTTACGGTTTATATAAAGCGCGTTAACTACTTGGAAGGGGGTTAGAAGGGTGGTTTGGTAAAGTTCTTGTCTTGTTCAGTGTATAGATCCTGCGAGGACTTGGTTCAAACATATTAGGGCCTCCTTCAATGCTCAATGGGTATTGGATGGCGGGGGCGCGAATGGTTTGAACCCCTCATATGTAAACTACTATTAATATTTTAAACCGGCTACTTGGGATTGTATCCCTGTTAACTCAAACCACTTAGCCGAGGGCAACGTCACCTTCAAAAGAGGGGCCTACCACTTTTTGCTTTAATAACTTACTTAATTATCTTCCAATATTCCGACCTTTTGGGATTGTATCCCTGCTGACTCAAACCACTGGGTTGAGGGTAACGTCACCTTTAAAAGAGGGTCCTACTACTATAACTAAGATAATCTATTAAAAAGTCCGAAAGTGCGAAAACTATCAAAGGATACATAAAAGAGAAGTTGGATCCAAGTGATTCTATCTTGTCTATTTATATTTTATTTTATTTTATTTATCTTTATGTTTTAAAAACTTTTATAAAAAATTTAGATTGATTAGACGTTGATGATAAACCGGTATTAAAAGCTCTTGTGTCTTTGGACGATCTTGGTATCTTACCAACGCTATACTACGCTCACGATGGGTGCACTTGCCCAAGTGTGTGTTTAGTGTTAGTAGAATATCGTGTTTATAAATTTAAAACTTGGCTATGCGTAAAATGGACTAAAAATAACAATAAAAATACAGTACGCTTAGCACACACCAAGTTTTTGGCGACATTGCCGGGGACACAAGGATTTTGAGAAAGTTTAAAATCAACGACCTAATTATTTTTAGCATATTTTTCTTTTTAGGAACTTTTGATTTTTAGAGAATCTGCAGATGTGCAGCACGTGACGTGTTCAACCAACACGGGGCCGTGTCTAAGTAGCAGCAGCAACATAAGCTTTTTTAAGTCAGAAAGTAGCTGAACACGAGGCCGTGTCAAGCCAACACGGGGCCGTGTCCATCACCCAGTTACTGAAAACAGGACCGTCTGATCCGACAGTCGATAACTTCTGATACACATGGATGATATTGATTATTTTTTATTTCGCCAATCTTACGACGAGTGGTGTCAACTATGTGGAGGAACTCATCGAGATTTGGAATGCTACATTTTAAATCTTGAACCCCAGTTTTTAGCAGACCCATCTATCTCATACGGGGATCACTATAAGGTTGGCGAATGTAAAAATGACCTATGTTACCCAACCGAATGCACTCAAACTTCCCTTCCATACGACTTTACCTCCTCCAAATTAAGCCAAATGGAAGAAAGGATTCTCTGAAAAATAAAAGAAATAGACCTTATGATGAAAAAGAGGTACTCCTCACAAGCTCAAGGCCAAGAGGAATCATTGAGTTTGCATTTGGAACCCAACAATGTCGAGGTCATAAAAAGTACTTTAGTCTCTTACGTTAGCATTAGCGATAGTCGTCCCTATGTCGATTGTGCCATGAAGGACTCTCCATCGGTCCCCACCGATGCGCTCATAGACCTGAGCGGTTCGACATACACCTTCTTTAACGAGAGCCCGGATAAAGGGAATAAAGGTTGGTTTCGCCCACCGGTAAGTAGGTTAGTTTTTACCCTTTCCGATAACCTCTTGCGTTCATGCATAAACCCGGAGCAACTTCGGTACCTTATGCACTTCGGTGTTGTTCCCTCCAGTAAAGAACCTCCCGATTACTGAGGTCCTTAAAAGACAACACTTCATAAAACTCCAACACGGGCCGTGCTCAACCAACACGACCCGTGCCCACCAAAAAATTCAACACGGGGCCGTGCCCAAGCCAACACGCCCCGTGTCCCTAATACGGACAAGCGTGTCAGAACAATGTCTGACCACGGGGCCGTGCTCAGCCGGCACGGGGCCATGGTCAGCGTGCTGTCGCTTTCTATAAAGTCAGCCTTGTTGCTGCATGTTTGGCCTCATTCCAAAGACAAAGATCTCCTGAGATTTCTCACATATACCTTAAAAGGTATGTTCTTAAAGAAGTTTCATCTATCCATCTTGTCTTTGCCACTTTTGTCACTTTCCTTCTTCTTCTTTGAACTCAAATCCTCCATGAAAGCTTGAAGGCCCATAGCTTCAAGCTTTATTTTTGCAAAACATATGTTTTAACACAAGGAATCTTAATAAACAACATGTTTATCACATTGCTTTAAGTTATTACTGTTCACAAATGTTTAAAACCTGAGAGAAATAAGTTAAAACAATTAAATTCCTTGAGTTCAAAACAGTGCAGGAGGACGGGCACGAGCCCGTGTCCACTGGACACGGGGCCGTGGTGAGCTTTTAAACTCCTGTTACTTTAATTCACCCTTGGTTTGTTCGTATGTCGACCCAGAACAGTGGAACGTCGTCAGCAACCTCAAGAAACAACCAAGGAAGAAGGAGACCATCAATTGATGCTACCCCAGTTCGTGGCATGTATGCTTTAAGGGAAGCCATCGACGAAATGGCATCGGTGGAAGAGGCTCTTGTTGATCGGGTTAATTATTTGACGGTGGGATTGGAGAATTGCTTGCATGAGATCAACCTTTTGCACCAAAGGTTGAACATTCTTGCACTACCTCCCATGGAACCAATATTTCCCCAAGAAGATAGGAACCTTGCTCAAGAAATCATCATTCCAACCGGATGGGATGACCTTCCCCTGGAACCTCCTCTAGACGCATTACACGAGGTTCCATTGGTGGTTGCACCTCCCGCTCCTCCCCCGTATGAAAATTCAGAAGAAGAGCCTCTCCTCTTCCTCCCTCGGGAGATTGAGGAAATGCTCAACGACTTTTGAGGAAGAGCATCTTCCGGGTTGAAGTTCCTAGAAGCCTCTATCTACCGAAAATTAATTTCGGGTTTTTGTCGATCGTTTAAAGAAATAATCATTTAGCGTTGGACTTCATTGTGGTTTAGGTTTCTTTCTTCTATCTACTATTAGGAACTTTGTAATTTTAATTATTAGGACTAATCTTAGGATGTTTATTTTGAACCGCGCTCTAATGATGGTTTAAGTTATTTTATGGTGTTTGGAACTTAAAATATGGCAAAACACATGAGAAAAGATGGAAACTACCAAATGGACGTCAAAACCACACCCCATGCATGAAAACAGTGCCTTCCGACAAAATTTCAATTTTCCAGCATGTGCAGCACGGGCCGTGTTCAGCCTAACACGCCCCGTGCTCAGCTTCTGCAAGAAAAAGTCCAAAGCAGGTAACCGACCACGGGCCGTATTTAATGGCCACGACCCGTGGTCAACTTTCTGTTAAATTTGTTACTGGCACTCTGGACACGGGGCGATGTCCGGACCACACGGGCCATGCCCAGATGCCTAGTAACACAAAAATTTGTTTTTAAACGCACTTTTACGCATTCGAATCAAACGAAAAATTTATTTTTGGACACATTGAAGACAATGTGTAATTTAAGTGTGGGGGGAGTAACTAACACTTTGAATTTAGCAAGTCCTAATAACAAGCCTTACGCAAAACTCTATTGGAACCGCTAATCACCACAAATCTTTTTCAAAATTTTTCATTTTTTTTACTTGTGTTGGTTTAATTTTGGAATAACAAGTTCTAATAAGTTATGTTTTTACACATTTACAACCGATAGCGTCGTGATAAAAAGAACCAAATAAGAAAATTATAAAAAGGGGCATAACAAACCTTTTTAAAATTTGATTATATACACTATTCACACTATAAACCCATCCCACATTAAGTGAATTTTGAGCCTTTATCGAGCATACATTCATACATCTTTAAACTAAATGCTCATCTCGTTTCTTGTGTGAATAGCCGCTTGGACTTTACAACTCTAGAACTTGCCAAAACGATGCATTCCCAGTCCTCACCAACTTAAAACCCAAGTAAGTAAATGATGGAGGCATTAGGACTTAACCATATTTTCTTCAAAACCTTTATTTTTATTTCTTTTCACCCATCACAAAAAAATTCCCTAGTCAACCCTTTTGCGCCTAAAACCTTTTCATTTCAAAAACCCACAAAACAAACACCTATTACCCATAAAAACCATTTTCCTTTCAAACCGATTTCTTTTAGTAAAAAGCTCGGATATCTTGTGAATATATATATATATAGCTCTTCGAATAACCAAACAGTTCTTTCAAATCTTGTTTGAAAAACGCTTGAATAAAATAAATACGAAAAGTTTTACGATATCCGAGGTTGTTTACGTCTTTTACCATACCACTAACCACTAACCAAAAATTCACCTACCTTTAGCCCAAGCCTAAACCCTTCAAAAGTCCTCTTGATACTCGCAAAGGTTTATAGTTAAAAAGGAGGAGGTTTGATCACTTGGCAAGCATATGGTAGAAGTAAGTTCCAAACCGGAATCGAGTGATATCACAAAAACACATCGTCGGCCGAGTGTTGAGTGATCCCTTGTGAGGTACGTGAACTTGTATATAAATAAATAGAATTTTAAAGAGGCATGTTATGCCTAAACAAATAATTTTTCTTAGAAATGTTCTCAATAAATCATGACGAATAGGAACTGTAAATAAAAATAAAAAATAATTTGAAAAAAAAAGAATCTTGGATTCCCGACACTCGAAGACAAGTCACAAAACTTCTTCTCTACCTATTCCAATTGGGTGTGTAAGCCACATTTAAAGAGTTTTGCTTGAGGACAAGCAAAGATTCAAGTGTGAGGATATTTGATGTATACAAAATATAACATATAAATTACATCAAATGAGGCATAAAACTAACCTTTTTTTAGTACTAAAGTTGGAAAAAGCACGTTTCTTTGTTTCTTTTGTATTTTCAGGATAAAAAGAGCTCAAACAAACAAAAGAAGCAAATAAGCAGCTAAAACCAACATAAATACAGAAAGAAGGAATAACGAGCCATGTCGGACCCCTCAGCAACACCCCAAAAAAGACAAAAGATCAGATCACAGAAGATGAGCACGGGCCGTGTCCACCAAGCACGGGGCGTGGTCAAACCTTGCACTACAAGACAAAACATTTAGAAGCTTCCACGCCCACCACGGGCTGTGTCTAGAGTAACACGGGCCATGGTCAACTATAAGATTTGCAGAATCTGGATAGTACAGCGAACAGTTGACCACGGGGCCGTACCCATTGGCCATGGGTCGTGTGGGGCCCTCTGCTGACAAATGCAATTAATGAATAACGAGAAGGATGATGGCCACGGGCTGTGTCCGCTGGACACGGGGCCGTGGCCGGGCTTCTGTTCAGGCTATAAATAGGGGTGCTTGGTTACCCACAAAGGCATTCCTTGGCAAACCACTTCTCTCTCACTTTGCCACCACTCCACCACTACAACACCAACACCCACCACCATCATCCATCTTCCATCTTTAGAGTGTATAGTAGTCTCGGGATCCAAGATAGATTGTAAGGATTTTGTCAAACAAAGTCCATGTTTGGCTAAATTCCTTACATCACTTGGTGAAGACTAATCTTTTATGTATTACTTTTAGTTTTTAATATTTCGACACTTTTTATTTGGGTTTGTATTAATGACTTTAATAACTAGTTTCTTATGTTGAAAGTGAATTTTCTTGACCATTTCTTCATGATGTCATTAATTTGCTCATCGTGTCTTTACAGTCTATATAAAGCGTGTTAACTAATTGGAAGGGGGTTAGAAGGGTGGTTTGGTAAAGTTCTTGTCTCGTTCAGTGTATAGATCTTGCGAGGACTTGGTTCAAACCTATTAGGGCCTCCTTCAATGCTCAACGGGTATTGGATGGCGGGGGCGCGAATGGTTTGAATCCCTCATATGTAAACTACTATTAATATTTTAAACCGGCTACTTGGGATTGTATCCCTGCTGACTCAAACCACTTAGCCGAGGGTAACGTCACCTTCAAAAGAGGGGCCTACCACTTTTTGCATTAATAACTTACTTAATTATCTTCCAATATTCCGACCTTTTGGGATTGTATCCCTACTGACTCAAACCACTGGGTTGAGGGTAACGTCACCTTCAAAAGAGGGGCCTACTATTATAACTAAGATAATCTCTTAAAAAGTCCGAAAGTGTGAAAACTATCAAAGGATACATAAAAGAGAAGTTGAATCCAAGTGATTCTATCTTGTCTATTTGTATTTTATTTTATTTATCTTTTTATTTGTCTTTATGTTATAAAAACTTTTATAAAAAATTTAGATTGATTAGACGTTGACGATAAATCGGTATTAAAAGCTCTTATGTCCTTGGACGATCTCGGTATCTTACCAACGCTATACTACGCTCACGATGGGTGCACATGTGTTTAGTGTTAGTAGAATATCATGTTTATAAATTTAAAACTTGACTATGCGTAAAATGGACTAAAAATAACAATAAAATATAGTACGCTTAGCACACACCATCATTCGTAAATCTATTTTTTTCAAACGTATGTAAAAACGTCACACGTAAATCTTTAGTTTTTACATACGTTTGAAAAATTGTTTCTCGTACGTTGTTGAATGTAAAAAAAATTCGCGCACGGTGTTAAATGTAAAAATTGTTTTTCTATTACACACGATAAAAATGTTATTTACGCCCTGATCGCCGGCTCGAGCTCTTCTAAAAGTTTGTGGAATGTAAACGGTCTGTTTTTTTCTTTGATTTTCGTAGACGTTAAGGCTTTTACATTCAAATTACGAGGATAACGAACAAAAAATGAAGATCAGATCAGAGATTGAAAATGTTTTCTTTTTATACATGTGGTGTAATTTATTTGTATAAAAAGATCATTTGTTATAATTAATTATTTTTTAATAGATAAATGTATTTAATGTTGATATGAAGGGTAACGTAGTCTATGACGTTTGATTGTTAGTTTGACAAATTGACATAAATAATACACAAGTCAAATTTTCAAAATACCCTTCTTGTACTATTTATTTATTTTTAATCAATAACAAATCAAAGTTCAACAATTCAATCTCAACCACTCATACATGAGAGATCTAGATGTGGTTCCTACAGTCCTCGCATCTAAATGTGGTCTCTAATTTAACCCATCCCTAGATATATACACACACTTATATATATATATATATACATATATATATATATATATACATATGTTCAATATTAATATATGTTTATTTATATTTTTATGACGTTTATATTTTTATTTTATTTTTTTAATATATGAAATTAGTTTTGGATGAAAATGGCAACGAAACAAAACATATATGTAATCTGACCAAAATACCCTTAAGTTAACTGACATTTTTTAACAAAGTTAGAGGGGGTGATCAAAATGGCAGAATAATGAAAAACTCAGGAACCCAGACGAGAAAAACTATTTGTACTAAAGTGGAAATTTAGGACAAACCTTGGGGACTAAAATGGCAATTTACTATAAATTTGTTTAACTAACTATGTTGGGATTGAACCCTACAAAAGAACAGATGATAAAAAGCCAAAACAGGTGTGTACAAAATGATCCAGGACAAGCAGTACTTTGATTCACTTCTCCTTTCAATGGCAAGATATCTAACATCTGATGGCTCTAATATCTGCCCAGTGCTAAGCTCTGTTTGATTTATAAAGACTGTTGAAGACCAAACCACTGATAAATTCAAAGGTCTGATCACCCTTTGAAGAACATCTGATAAAGCTTCATCAGTGGTTGAGCTCATCAGTGGATAGCATCATCACTGTCTTGTAATCAGTGTTTTTATCAAAGTAACAGAGGATACCATTAACAATGTTTAAAGTTTGTTAGGGTTGTTAGATGTCATTGTCTTGGTGATGTCAGCAACGATGCCACAGAGGTTAGGGATTCGTATTATAAATAGACAGTGCATGTATTGTTCTATGTAGCTCTCTCTATCTCTCTCTCTCTCTCTCTCTTACACACACACACACACACTTATCTTGTACGAACAAATCTGTGTGAGCTTGGTCTGAGGGGGAGTTAGTGATTCATGCATGTATTTACTTCTAATTGTTCAATCTTTTGAGTAATGAAAACATTGTATGATGAAAGCTAATTTCTCCTTGATTGTGCTACAAAGTTTTAAATTTCATTCCGCTGCAAGGTATTGTATGTTTTATCTTCTTTTATTATTAATTTGTTTAAAACAATACAATCAAGTCAAACTCAGATCCTAACAATTGGTATCAGAGCATTGGTCAGTCAAATTCGATCTAACAATCAATTTGACATAAAAATATCAGCTCAATTTCATTGATACTGTGTTGTTCGTATTTGTTGAAAAACAGAGTAATAATCTAATCATGTTGGTTAATCAAATACTCTGTAAAACAACCAGGATGTTACTAAACACACAAGTTCCACATGACACTATCATTTCATATGATTTCAGTGTTTGTGTTGGAATTTGTGATGATTCCGTGATTAATTGTTGCTAAGGATTCATCTAATGTGTAAGGATCTAAGTTTGAATTGATTGTTGTTTTTGTTTCAAAAATGAATTATGATTGAAAAACAGAGAATAAGTGCAGCGGATCAATGGAAAACTTTTAAACAATCAATCGGTCGTTTGTTTTCATCACTCTCATGCTTTCAAGTAATTAAATTATTGCATGTGATTCACAAACTCCCCTTAGCCCAATAACGATCGTTTGATAGTAAGAAATGAAGAAGATATGCGAAATTGATCTTTTTAAGAAGACAAGTAAAACTGTTACATTGAGCGTCTATTTAACTATCTAACCACTGATTGTCTTACAATGACATCATGGTTGATAGTGACAGCTAACAAACGTAACTAACTAAAAACACTGTTAGACTAAACTATCAGTGCATAGCACTGTTACGTTGATTTAAACTAAAACTAGACTAAGCACTTCTTGCTATCCTCTGTCCTTGTAATGCTCTATCAGTGGTTGGGAATTTCTTCTGTCAGGGGATAGGTATCAGTGAGTTTATTGAATGCAGTAAAAACCTATCAGTGGATAGAAACCTCTGATAGCTAGACCAAAGCTCAGATGGTGTGTTTTGACTTTGTATCATCTGTTCCTTTCCAAAGGTTCAATCCCAACAATCTCCCCCTGGAACAGATGATGCCAAAAACACCTTATTCTTTTTCTTTATTCCTCAAAAAGAACTCTCTTTTTTGACCTTTGATTGTAGCTCAAAGTTAAGATATTCTAAATCATCAGCATCCTTCTCAAGCTCTAAACTTAGTAGTTCTGGAAGTCTTCTAGTGTAAGCCCATAAGCAGCTTCCATGGATAGTTTAGTGACCTTACCATCAGACGTGATCAGAGTCAATTCGTGGGTGTCTTTGTTGACCTTCCACTTTAGAATTTTTGGGTCTGAAGGCTTTCTTGAAGGAGCTTTTATTGCTGAGGTTAGGAAAGGAGCTATTCTTGTCAAATCATCTGCCAACTTGGTACTTCTATCATCTGTTGGATATTCCATCATATTTTTGATACCTTCTTTGATGAATACTTCCTCAAACTCTCTGTCAACCTTCTCTGACATCTCCTCTTGCCTTTTTCGCTTGAGCAGGGCAAGTGTGGACTGGGCAGATGTTGAGCTAGGCTTTTTAGAAAGTTGGGCTTTGAGAGCAGCATCTTCTTTGGAATAATCAGGTTTAGGAGGCATTGATGGATCCTTTTTCCTTTTAGCTTCAAGCATTTTGTATGCATCCAACACTTTTATCTCCCCCCATCTCATCACCTGATTCTTTAACCCATAGTGGTTCTGAATTAGCTCTTCCTTCATTCTTCTGAGCTTCAGGGTCCTTTCAGGTACATTCTTTCTGTATTTGTTCCAGTCTGGACATGTAGGTTTGTTGTGAGGATCTTTTGATTGTGCTTCTATTCTTGCATTTTCTTATTGAAGCTCACTCACAGACCAATCCTTGAACTGTGCTCTGGTAGCAGCATATATCTTTGTTTCCATGATGTGTGAGATGTAATTTTCTTTCAAGAGTTTATCTTCTGCTTCAAAAATTTTATTTGATAAATTCTTTGAAAATCTTTCAAGTGATTGGACTTTGCTCAATTGAAACTGGAGTTGATTCTGCACTTCTGTAGCACTTTTGCCTTTAGACAACTTTTTAGCGATATCCTTTGCCTGTTTTTCTTTGAGTGCCAGATACTGATCAATATTTGCAGGCTTTGGATAACCTTGAAGGGAAGGGAAATGTCTTTTGTCTGAATCTTCTTCAGCATAGAAAGACATGATTTCTTTCTTGACTGCAGGCAAATCAAGAGGAAATTTTATAGCTGCAGGAATCACTTCTTTTAAGGGAGCAGATGTTGTAGTTGGAGAAGCAGAGGTTAGAGTTAGCATCAGTGCAGATGCAAGAGGCAAAGGAGCATGGATCTTTTCTTCATTTATGACCTTTGTAACTTTCCTCCTCTTAAAACTGATTGAAGGTGATGATGGATGGCTTGGAATTCTTGGTGGTGTTGGTAGTTGTTGTGTGGAAGTGGGAAAAGTGAGGATGGCAGTGGTTGTGGTAACATCTGCTACAACCTCTGATGTGTCAACAGATGTTGGCACAACAGTTGTTGTAACATCTATTAGGGTGGATAAGGGTTTTGTGTGAGAAGATCTGGTTGATTTTGTATTGGGAGAGGGTTTTGTGGTTGGATTGGTAGCTTCTTTAGTTTTGAGAGGTGTGGATTCTGGTAGTCTTGCTTTTGTAGAAGATCTCCTCTTTGTTGAGGTACCAGTCTTCCCTTTTCTAACTGCTGATCAATCTTTTTCTCAACCAGCACCTTGCCTTCATCAAACATAGTCTTCTTATGGGACTTCTTTGCCCTTACCAAGATATCTTCAGTTAAGTCTGGTTTCTTTGAACCATCTGGCTTAGGGATATTCACTGTAGGCCTTGCCTTATCATCATCCATTTTCAGCTTTTTGTTTCCCAAAGGCTTCTCCCCTTTTTGGCTTCATCTGGACTTACAAAAATGACAGTAGGAGGAGATTTACCAGTGGTGGTGAGCAAGTGGGCTTTGATTGCCTTGATATCTGCAGCAGTGTCATTATGTCTTGCATCAACCATATTTCTGAGTTCCAACATCTGATGCTTATGTTTTTGCTCCAGGAAATGTTTTTCTTGTTGAAAGATTGGAGTTATTAAAGATTTGAGCTCAGTAGTGGTTGGAACAGGGGTTTGGCTCTGTATGGTGATCAACTATTTCAAAAGATCTTTTATTTCATCAACAGTGCTTTCAACCTTGGTAACCCTTTCCGTCAATTCCTGATATTTAGCTCATCACCTAACTTAATAGGATCATCTGAACTCCTACCAGATGTGGTAGTTTTATCCAAGATATCATGAGCAAGTAGTTTACTACTTGCTTCAATCTTAGATGCCCCTTTGTCTTGGTTTTGGGGACTTCCCACTGGAGCAGAGGTTATCTTAGTAGCCTCATTAGTGGTTGCCTCCAACAAGGTTTTAGCTATGTAACCACTGTCCAATTGAGAACTTGGGAGTTCAGCAATTGTAGTGGCTGCCTTTGTTGAAATATCACCAAGGGTTACATGTAACCCAAGGGATGTAGCCTCTTCATTTGCTGATGGGCTAGCATTTAGAAATAAGTCAGACCCTGCTTCTGGTTGAAGTATATTCTCATTGATGGGTTGGTGAGAAGTGCTGGATAATGTCTGCTCAATTTCTATTGCATTCAGCAAGGGTAAGGCTGTGTAGAAAGCGACATTGCCTTGGGAGAGGGGTTGTGGAAGATAGAACCAAGTGACCCTAGAGCTTCATAATTTGGTGTCCCTGTGCCTACAACCTGATCCTTTTGTGAAGATGCAGGAGGATTTTCAAAGCCGGTTTGAGATCTTTCTACCATCTGCTGTGAAGAAGTAGCAGCAGTGGTTGGTGACTTTGGTGGTGTCACTGGGTTTACCTCTGGGATCTCATCTTCCAGAGGACCCTTTTTGGGTTTGATGGGTTTTCGGGATGCTCTGGATGGTTTCTTTTTGGAGATTTTTGGTGTGGGTTTCAGAGCAGCGGTTGTGATGCCCTGATCACCTAGAGCAGTAGGCTCAGCAGCCGGAGGTTGAGCTTGAACATTTTGTTCTTGTAAAATAGGCTCAGCCACCTCTTCTTCTGTTTTGGAAACTTTATCTTGATTTGTAATTCGTGTGAACATTTCATGATTTAGGCTGCCAACATTTGTAACTACGCCGTATTTACTTGCGTTTGATTTGATATGGTCTTGCAAGTAAACACTCATGAATCATGGATGTATCAAGAAAGCTTTTTGTTTTGAAATATTTTTAAATTAGTTACAAGATCATTGAACAGCACCTGGGAGAAGTTAAAATCAGAACCAGTTAAAATTGCAAATCCCAGATACTGCATGTTCAATGGAATCTCGTTGAAAGCAGTTGTTTTTGCAGAGACACATGTAAGTAAGGTGTGGAAAAAGAATTTCATCTCTGCTGGAAAATTAGGTTTGAAGATTGTCATACCTTTCAAGTATCCGGTGTAACCTCTTTCAACGAATACATGCTGCATCTCCCTCAAAGGAAATGATACTGGATGGTGCATATCATTTAACATGAAGACTTGGGAGATAGATTGTGGGCTTATTTGCAGTTTTGTGCCACCAACTTTGGAAGTGATAGAATAGGGCACACCATCAGCGGATGAGTTTACTTTAGCCTTTGCCCAAAATTCTCTTAAAGAATCGATGTAAACTGGGGCTTTGACTTCCAACATGTGTTTGAATTTTGATTCTTTTAGAATCCGGATCATTGGATGATAATGAATGTTTGCATCGGTTTCTTCGAGAATAGCAATGTAATTGTGTGGTGTTTTGATGATGAGGACAAATGGGGGTTTTTCTTGTGTCGATTTCTTCTTCGATTTGGTTTTAGGAGCCATGATTGTCGGATGATTTTTGAAAGAAAGGCTTTGAAAAATTTGGAATTGCACAAGAAAGGTGAAACCTCTGTTTGGGGATAGAACAGGGTTTTATAGGGTTTTTCAAAAAGTGCATTTGACGTGGCGTCTGATGCAACATCTGTCGAATAACATATGTCCACGTGTAACCTCTGTTTGACAATGGAAAACAGTTGTTTTGGCTAACCACTGTTAGAGTAAAAACTACCAGTGATTGTGACCAATTTTAAACACCATTAGAGGTTTGCATCAGTGGATAAATTTTTCTAAACAACAGTGTTTTTGTGCTATCAGAGCTTTGAACAGACTTTAAGGATTTTATTTAAAAATTCAATTTTAACTATTTTTAAGGATAAATTTCTGATTTTCTAAAAACATTTTATTGCTATTACACATGGATCACAAGAAAAATTGTTTTTAATCCATGTTTAGCATTCCAAGCCTAGATATCAAACTGTCAAATGTGGAAGCATCAAGTGCTTTTGTCAACACATCTGCTAATTGATCCTTGGTATGGAGATGTTGTAAAGAAATCAGACCTTTTTCATAGCAATCCCTCACAAAATGATGTCTGATGTCAATGTGTTTGGTGGTGGAATGTGAAACTGGATTTTTGATAATGTTTTCGGCTGCTTGACTATCAATTTTGAGAGGAGTCCTCAAGGCAGTCACACCAAAATCCTAGAGTTGATTTTGAAGCCACAAAATTTGAGCAGTGCAACTTGCAACAGCTATATACTCTTCTTCAGCAGTGGATGTGGATACTGCAACTTGCTTTTTACTTTGCCAAGACACTAAGCAATCCCGTAGGAATTGAGCTCCTCCAGATGTGGACTTCCTTGTTGTTTTGCACCCAGGAAAGTCACTATAAGAATATCCTGCAAGCTCAATGTTACCATTAGCTGGATACCAGATACCAAGTGTGGGAGCACCTTTTATGTATCTGAATATCCTTTTTACAGCAATAAGATCTGATTTTCTTGGCATTGACTTTGATCTGGCACAAACACATGTGGCAAACATAATGTCTGGCCGTGATGCAGTAAGGTACAATAAAGACCCAATCATACTTCTATACAATGTTTGATCAACAAGGTCATCTTTGCCATCTATAGTGACTAGCTTGGATGTTGCCATGGGTGTGCTGCAAGGTTACAATCATTCATATCAAATTTCTTAAGCAGTTCTTTCACATACTTATTTTGATGATGAAAGTGCCTTTTTGCATTTGTTTGACTTGTAAACCAAGAAAACATTGCAACTCACCCATTGCACTCATCTCAAACTCTGCTGCCATGAGTTTTCTGAACTCTTAACACATGGCAGTGCATGTGGATCCAAAAATGATGTCATCCACATAAACCTGGACAAGCATCAAATTTTTTCCTTTCCATTTTAAAAATAAGGTTTTGTCAATTCTACCTCTGGTAAAACCAATGGATAAGAGAAAAGTGGATAGAGTTTCATACCAGGCTCTTGGTGCTTGTTTTAGACCATACAGTGCTTTGTTTAACCTATAAACATGATCAGGATGGAAATGATCCTCAAATCCAGGAGGTTGACAAACATATACTTCTTCCTTAATCTTTCCATACAGGAATGCACTTTTGATGTCCATTTGATACACCTTGATGTTGTGGTTAGCAGCAAAAGCTAAGAACAGGCGAATGGCTTCTAGCCTTGCTACTGGAGCAAAAGTTTCATCATAGTCAATCCCTTCTTCCTGTCTGTAGCCTTGAAACACGAGCCTTGCTTTGTTTTTGACAACAATATCCATTTCATCAGTTTTGTTCAGTGGTACAAGTTCCCATACTTGTTGTCTCTTGAATTGTAGGAGCTCTTCTTGCATGGCTTCTACCCAGCTGTTTCTTTCAGTGCCTCTTGGTACTTGACAGGCTGTGTGAGTGATAGAAAGCCAGCAAAAAGCCAAATGTTTTGGGCTTGGCTTCTTGTGAGCACACCCTCATTGATGTTGCCAATAACTTGATCCAATGGAAAGCTTTTGAGAAATATCAAATCACCTTGGTATAGGACAATGGCATTTTGAGGTGAAGCTTGCAAATGTGTATCATCTGAGCTATCCTCTGCTGGTGAATTTGATGGTCCAGCCTCTGATTGGAATGGTGGTGGAGGGATTGGTGGTATGGTAGTGAAAGTGTGTTGATTTTCGCCCATTTGTAGTGGACTTTCATCAACAAATGTTTGGACTTGAGAGCTAGTAGAGGTTTGAGTATTAACCACTGTTGACCTGGCAGAGCTTTCACCATTGTTACTAACATCTGCTCCTCTGCTTGTAGGATATATTTTGAAACTTGGAAGAATGCAATCATATCCTTGCTCTTCAAATGATAATTGTGGAATATATGCAGGGTTAGTCTTGACAGACACATCTTCAAATGTAAATTTAGATAGATCAAACAATTCAGCAGGTCCATTTGCTAGGATTTTCAAGGATGAGAGTTCATTGAACTTCACATTTAGAGTTTCCTCAACACACTTGGTCCTAGAGTTAAAGACTCTGTAGGCTTTGGCAGTGGTTGAGTATCCCAGAAAATAGCCACAATCAACTTTGGCTGCAAACTTGGATATTGAATCGTTGATGTTTAAAATGAAACATGAGCAGCCAAAGACTTTGAAATAAGATATCAGAGGTTTGATTTTGTAAAGCAATTCATAGGCAGTCTTTTGATGCCTGGGGTTTATCAAAACTCTGTTCTGGACATAGCAAACAGTGTTTACAGCCTCTGCCCAAAAAGAAAGGGTAAACCTGAGTCTGCAAGCATAGTCCTTGCTGATTCAATTAAAGTTCTATTTTTCCTTTCAACAACCCCATTTTGTTCTGGAGTTCTAGGGATGCTATATTGTCTAACAATCCCTTTTGACTCACAGAAGGCATCCAACTCCTTGTTCCTAAACTCTGTTCCATTATCACTTCTAAGGATTTTTACAGGAATATCAAATTGCCTTTCAACTTGTTTAACAAAGTTTTGCAAAATGTTTGTTGTTTCATCATTAGAGTGTAAAAAGAAGGTCCATGTGAACCTAGAAAAATCATCAACTATCACCAGACAATATCTTTTGTGTTTTAAGCTCATGATTATTACAAGTCCAAACAAGTCCATATGAAGCAATTGTAAGCACTGACTTGTTTTGGACTCCTCAATTGACTTGTATGAGCTTTTATGTTGTTTACTTTTTAAACAGGCAACACAATGCTCTTCACAAGTAAATTGTTTTTGTGGTAAACCTCTAACCAGACTTTGTTTTGAGAGAGTGGAGATAGTTTTTAGATTTGTGTGTCCTAGTCTTTTATGCCATAGTTCTGTTTCTTTGCTTGAGACAACTGAAAACAGGCATGCATTTGACATAGGATTATCCTTTAACATATCAACCACATACACATTTCCTACTCTATGAGCAGTCAGCTGTGCTTTGCTCTCAGCAATGATTTGATTAATCTTTTTGACAACCTCTGGCCCTACAATTTGGCAAGTTTTCTTTGTGAAAAAGGAACCATAACCTTTATCACTCTTCTGTGAGACACTTAAGAGATTGAATTTTAGATTGTCAATGAGATTCACATTTTCAAACTGAATTTTAGATTGTCAATGAGATTCACATTTTCAAACTTGAGTTTTCCTACTGAAACACATCCTGATCCTAACACCTTTCCTTTTGAATTATCCCAAAGGACATATCACCCCCTCCATGAGCTTTAAAGTCTCTGAGCAGGGCTTTACATCCTGTCATGTGCCTGGAGCCTCCACTATCTACATACCAAAGACTGTCAAGGCAAGTAGAAGCTCCCTTCACATGTTTTTGAAATAATTAGTTCAGGTGAGTCTCCAAAGCCAAAATGGCTTTGGATGGGGTATCAGGTGATCCAGAGTCAAGTCCAAACTGATAAACAGTGGTTGGATCAGACTTTTGGTTAACCATTGCTGTGAGCTATTCCCTATCAACTGTTGGTAACCATGAGGATGCCTATTTACCCTTGGCTTAGAAGGCTTTTTGTAAGTCTCATAAGTCATAGGCACCTTTTGATAATTAGGCTGGCTTTTACCTCTTAGAAACTGGTTTGATGGAGGTGCATCTGTTACTTGAATTTCTCTGCGGACAGAGGTTTGATTTA
Organism: Scalesia atractyloides; assembly: GCA_947069175.1. Lineage (NCBI taxonomy): Eukaryota > Viridiplantae > Streptophyta > Magnoliopsida > Asterales > Asteraceae > Scalesia > Scalesia atractyloides. The sequence continues at coordinate 35,925,254 of CAMTDV010000017.1, read as the reverse complement.
AAGCTTTGGTGACAGATGTTTCACATGATTTAAATTTTTGTTTTTCAATATTTGAACTTTCTCTTTCTAGAGCTTTTTCTCTAATCTCTTTTACCTTTTGGTGATAGGTTTTGAGATAGACACACTCTTGAGTTGGATGATTTGTTTTGTTGCAAATGGTGTATCTAGGAGATTTAGGTATAACACAAGTTTTGTTTATATCATTAGCTTTCAAAAGAAAACAATCTGCTGTATCATGATTACTCTTTTCACAAAATTTACAAAATAAGTGTTTAACCTTTTCCTTCCTTTTTCTATCAGACTTTTTGAGTGCAGATGATGTAACCTCTGCTGGCAAGTCTTTGATAGGAATCACCAATGCTTTTGGTGCTTTCATACCATCAAGAGTTGAAAAGTCCATAGGCTTGAAGTTTCTATGATATCACATTCATCTGACCAGGTTGGTTTAAACTAATATTTTTCAATTTCCTTTTCTTTTGGTGAAACCTCTGGTTTTTCAAGAACAATTTTGTTTCCTTCTTTATCTGTGATTTTAATTTCTTCACCAGCCAAATTTGTTGGGACTATTTCAACAAGCTCAGAGTCAATTTTTGCAGCATTTTCACAAGTATGGTCATATTCCCTAAAGCCTATACCAAACTTTATGTTGCTCTTGACTTGAGCATCAAGCATAAGCTCATAACCTTTGCAAGACTCTACCCATTTTTCACAAGTGATCTAGGTATATTTAAGCTCCTGTTTGCAAGCCTGGTATTTTTCTACCATGGTTTGGAGCTGGTCTTTGGTTATGCTTGATTCATGCCTTAGGCTACTCATTTCAGAATTTTTTTCACTTAATTTTGTTTTCAACTCTTTCACAAGTTTTTTAAATTTAAGTTCATCTTCCAAAATTTTGTTTCTCAGGTTTTCATTCACCTGTTTTTTGTTTGCAAAATCAATAATGCATTTTCCAGAACATAATCTTTTAGGATCTGAGGTGATACCTTCGAAGCAGCCATAAGAGCACAATCACATTCTTCTTCACACACATCTGTGTCCCATGGGTCAGATAGATTATCTTTTTCAACCTCAGCAGCATTTATTTCAACCACAGGTGTAACTTCTGGTGTAACCACTGCTTCACAACATTCAACCACATCAGATTTTAACTCCTGTTCCACAGACTCATCACCTTCAACTATGGTCTCAAGAGCCATAAAACATAAGTTTTCATTTTAAAAATCATTTTTGGCTATGAGTGCAAAGTTTTCATCAGTTAAATCCTCAGGCAAACTACTCCAGTCAACAAAACCTTGGGTAAAGAAGCTTTGTTGTGTAACCTCTGCTGGTGCAGCAGTGGTTTGAGTAGTTTGAGTGACATGTGGAGTTTGTTGTACATGCACTTGAGGTGGTGCTTGAACATATTGAATATGTGGAGCAGGGGTTTGGACGTAATGAATAGGGACTGTTGTTACAGGATTTGCAAAATGAGCAGTGTTTTGCATTTGTTGTGTAGGGGTAAACTGGGAATATTGGACAATGCTTTGAGGATTGGTGCCAGGATGAGTAACAATTGGTCCTGCAGTTTGAGTTCTGCATTCCCTGGCAAAATGTCCCATCCTATTGCAATTGTAACATTTTATCTTTGATTTATCTAACCCAACTTTTAACCCCCCATGCAATCCTGGAAACCTCCTACCAGTTCTTTTGTAAAACTTACTAGCCCTGACACTCAAAAGTGCCAACTGGTGTAGGATGTCCATTTCTTCCAAATCTGTGGGTTTAAAGTGCTATAAGTCATTCATCTCAAAACTCAGATTGTCAGAGGTTTGGCTTTCACAATTTGCAGCAAAAGCAAAATTGGGTGTACAGGGACCAGAGTTGAATTGTTTCCAGAAGTTATGTCAATGTAATGATCAAAACTCTGATCCTTCCCACTACCAGACCCCTCTTTATGACTATAGAGAGCAGTGTTTCCCAGTGTATAGTCATCAGTCACTTTCCCAGACTCTTGAAGCTTCTTTTTCTGGTTAAACTCTCTTTCATAAGTGAGAAGTCGACCATGAAGGTGTGTGAGGGTCATTTCCTTATAACCAACAGATGTTCGAGTAACATAAGCTATTGTCTCCCATTTTTCTGGTAGTGATCTTAAGAAATGCCTATTGATAGTCGAATTAGGAAAGCTCACATTCAATTCGCTTATGAGACAGCTAAATCGCTCGAACTGTTGGGTTAGTGACTCACCTTTTACATGGCAAAATGTTTCATACTATTGATTCAAGACTTCTCTATTATTCTCGATCACCTCTTCAGTACCACCGAATTGCTCTTTAAGAGCATCCCATAACTCTTTAGCACTATTACAATGAAGTAATCCCGTATAAATCTTATTGGGCAAAGCTGAAGCAACTATGCTGAAAGCCTTAGCATCCAATTCAATTTTGAGGAAATCCTGTTCAGAGTAATTTTTGAGTTTTTTAGGGACTTGAGTGTGGGGATCCTCTGTGCTTGGAACCATGGGAACATGGGGTCCAAACACAACGGATCTCCAGCATCCGGTGTTCTGTTGAGCGAGAATATGACCCATCCTACGTTGCCAAATAAAATACTCATTTCATTTCAACATAAGTGGTTTGAACATGGATCCAATATGGAATCCTGTGTGTTTTGTGCAATTTCTCTCGTTTACAACAGATTTGTGTTTTAAAAACTTTTGTAGTAATAAAACTCTGTATTCAAGCAAAACTTATCAAACGAAATTAGCAACAAAGAGCTGATCTGTTCAAATCAATTTGACGTTTAAATCAAAATCGATTGACCAAGCTCAGATACCATATATAAGGATCTAAGTTTGAATTGATTGATGTTTTTGTTTCAAAAATTAAATATGATTGAAAAACAGAGAATAAGTGCAGCGGATCAATGGAAAACTTTTACAACAATCAATCGGTCGTTTGTTTTCATCACCATCATGCTTTCAAGTAATTAAACTATTGCATGTGATTCATAAACTCCCCCTTAGCCCAATAACGATCGTTTGATAGTAAGAAGTGAAGAAGATATGCGAAATTGATCTTTTTAAGAAGACAAGTAAAACTGTTACATTGAGCGCCTATTTATACTAACTATCTAACCACTGATCGTCTTACAATGACGTCATGGTTGATAGTGACAGCTAACGAACGTAACTAACTACAAACACTGCTAGACTAAACTATCAGTGCATAGCACTGTTACATTGATTTAAACTAAAACTAGACTAAGCACTGCTTGCTATCCTCTGTCCTTGTAATGCTCTATCAGTGGTTGGGAATTTCTTCTGTCAGAGGATAGCTATCAGTGAGTTTATTGAATGCAGTAAAAGCCTATCAGTGGATAGAAACCTCTGATAGCTGGACCAAAGCTCGGAAGGTGTCTTTTGACTTTGTATCATCTGTTCCTTTCCAAAGGTTCAATCCCAACATAATGTCATTAAAAGACTAAGACTGAGGTGAACCAAAACCTTAGGAACAAGATCTATATGGAACAAAAGTTACGAGAAGCCTTTAAAAGGTGAAAATCAAAATTGTGTTGATATTTAGAAAACCAGATCAAAAGTAATGTGAAATTTAGCATAAGCATTTTTGCAAAAAATGACCAAGTTTCTCAAAACATTACTGTAAATGATTCTGGATTGATTATTCTTTCCTTAGAAACCTTCCAGTGAATGATACAACATCTACATATGGAAAGGTTAAAAAGAGAATAGAAGAAAAATCACAAAACTCAAAAGTGTGTTCATCTCAAAACTTTTGATGTCGAAAGAAAAGAGTATAAACATAAAAAACTTGAGAGTTCACAGGCTAGTACTACAAAAGGAAAACCTAGATAAATCTCCATCTATGCTCACACATCTCTATCAAACAAGCTAAGTGCAACCATTGTTTACAGAAAGGCTCAGGTAATTGATGTATCTAAAGTTAACAATTGTTTCAAAAAGGACTTAGGAAATTTTATCAGATCTAATTGATTCATTTATCAAGAAATTTTTACTTAATTTTTAAATTGTAAAGATTTCATGTAAATATCAGGTCATGTATTACTCTTTCAAGTTTTTTTTAAAGTAACACATATTGAGCTTTTATTTGTTTTAGATAGTTAAAGCTCAATACCTGTCAGGAAGTAGAACCCTTCAATTTTTATAAAAAAGGGGGAAGATACTTCCACTGATAATGAATCAAAAGGAATCTGTATGATGGTCAGGGTTAAATCATAAAATAAGTCAAGTCTAAATAAATTGGAGTAGTTTGACAACCTGGTTCTACAGACAAAGTAGATTGTGGTTACCATCTTGGATACTCAACCACTGCCAAGGCCTATAAAATGTTTTTACACAAGGACTAGTGTGTGGAAGAGGCTTTGACTAAAAAGTTCAATAAACTTTTATCATTGAAAATCCTAGTAGGTCATGTGAAATGTTTGACAAGACTAACCTTGCAGGTACTCACAATCTTCATCATAAGACTGTGGATATGCTATTATGACCCCAAAATATAAAATCTCATCCACCGAAAGAGCAGAAGATGTTTCAAAACAGTCTACCATCCCACGACCAAATACAGTGTAAATCAGACATCACCTTGTGAGGGATGAAAAGGTTTGATTTCTCTGCATCATGTTCTAACTAAAGATCAACTGGCAGATGTTCAAATGAAAAGCATTAGAAACATCCACCTTGAAAAGTCTGATCTCTTGGTTTGAAATGCTAAACATGGATTAAAACAAGTTTTCTTGTATTTCGTGTGTAAATGGCATCAAAATGTTTTCAGAGAATCAAACAAAACCTTAAAAATAGTTAAAATTGAAATTTACTCAATAAATCTCCAAAGTCTGATGAAACCACTGTTATATCTTCAAAACTCTGATTGGTATATATATCCACTGACAAAGTGAATCCTCTGCCTTCACTATCCTAGTCAAACCTCTGTGTTGACCTTATCTACTGTTTCACAACCACTTACAGTGTTACAATTTTTTACTGTTCACAACCACTGATGACACACATCAGTGGTTTCCCAAAACAACTGTCATCCATTCATAGTCAGAGGATACACGTGGACAGATAATAGTCATCAGATCTTGCACATGTCTGATGTTAACCGTCCAATTTTTGAAACTATTGTTATCCAAATAAAACCCTGATAAATCCCTCAAACAAAGTTTTTATCACCAAAATCAAATTCAAAATTTCTCAAAAGCAATTACACACTTCTTCAGTGTCTCTAAAAAATTTTGTGATTCTCAAATCCGGTGGTTCTTATCATCAAACATCCACACAATTACCTCTGTACTTTCAAAAAGACGAAGAAAAATACAGATTTTCACTATATCATTGATATCTTATCTTCATCAAAGTATAAAACTTTGCTTACCTGTAACGCACCAATCTATCAAGACACCCTATGAGAATTTTGGGCTAATTCTAAACTTGAAATTCAAATTAAAAAGCCTTGGGCAATCTCATCAAAAGTAGGAGCTATCCTGGTTCCAATAACTCCACAAACCATCTCAGAAGTTTTTTAGATGGACGACTTAGCTGGTAACATCTCTTTCCCTAAGGATGAGTATCAAGTCGATTTGATCAATAGAGGGTATACAGGAAAATTAACAAAAGCTACTATGGAAAAAAGAGAATTTCCACCTCCTATGAAATTCCTGTTTCATACCCTGCTCATCTGTGTTTCAAATAAAACAACTGGTTTTAACGAAATACCTTTGAAAATTCAATACTTGGGGTATACTATTATGTCTAAAACTGATTACAATTACTCCCAAGCATTGTTTAATGATTTGGTAACAAATCTGGAAAATGTGAAAAACAATAAAGCACAAGCTTTCTTGTTATTTCCAAGATTTTAAGTTATTATTTACAACAGAAAATTCTAAAAGAGAATGCACAAGCTCTTGTTCAAGGTGTATCTTTCAAATAAACAGCTTAATGTCTGAAACATTTACTCGCCTTATGGCTAAAGAGTCAAAAGTTTCTAATACACAAGCAGGGGAGTCTGAGCAAAATTTAGATGAGTCCACATCTACTCCTCAGACCTCAGCTGCTAAGCCCACTGCTCTTAGTGACCACAGTAGCATAACCACTGCTGTGCATCCCCCACCAAAAATCACCAAAAGGACCAAAAAGAAATTCACCAAGCCCACCAAACCTACCAAAAAGGATCTTCTGGAAGATGAGATCCCAGAAGTAAATCCTGTGACAACAAAAATGTCACAAGAAACCACTGTTGCTACTTCCTCACAAAAGTTGGAAGAATCTCCACTCAAAACCACAACTCCTCATGATTCCTCTCAAAAGGAATATGTTGTAAGCACAGGGACTCCACAACTTGAAACATTACCCTCATTTGAGAGTCTGTTGAATTGTCCTTCTCCCGGGGCAAATTCTTTTTCCACATCACTCCCCACATCTCAAATAACATCAACAAAAGTATCTCTGTTTGAGGTCATTGAAAGTCAGACACAAAACAGCTTCTCTCACCAACACATTACTGAGAGAAAAACTTCCACAATGGTTGTTTCTGATAAAATTTAATTGGCTATCCCACAAACAGTTGAGGAGGTTACACCATTTGAATTTCATCAAATTCTTGTTGGTAGTTCAAGTGGAGCAGCTACTACAGATGTTGAATCCACTAATCTACATCTGGACAGTAGTTTCATAAATAAGACTCCCTTGAAGGCAATTTCTACTAAGGCTACCTTGGTAACCACTGCTGGTGTTAAAACCACTGTTAAGTTTGCTAAGGAACCCTCTGCTTTAGAAAGAAGTCCCCAGTACCAAGAAAAATGGGCATCAGCTGATGAGAATTTGGAGACTTCTCCTATCTCTAAGGTTGATACAACCACCTCTAGTGGGAAATCAGATGATCCCATTAAATTGGGTAATGATTTGAAATATAAAGATTTGACGGCGAGAGTTACAAAAATTGAGGCATCTGTGGCAGATATCAAAAATATGCTGCAACAGATGTTAGAATCTTCGAAGTCTCAAAACACTGCTGAACCCTCTGTTCCTCAAACCACCGAAATATTAAGACAGTTATATCCTCTGCTTCAACAACAACGCCAGCATGCTGACCACCAACATGAAATACAAGTGCAAATGCTCATAAACATGGTTGAGGAAAGATATAAAAATACTCAAGCCGAGCTTAAGAGTCTTAAAGAAACTCTCACAAAAATGTTTGACACTACCCCTGCACCTATCTTCGAAAGAGTTGATGATGCCAAAAAGGGGGAGAAAAATGATTTTTTGAAAAGGCCCTTAGTAACTTCTGTTGAAACATCTATCAAAGAAAAGAAAAAGGGAGTTGATGAAACCCTGGAAATTCAAGCAGATGATGAAGGTGCAAAAATGAGGACCATTCAAACTCAAAATGAGAAAAAAGAGAGGAGTTTGACAAAGGAGCAAAAGGAGTTGAAAGAATTAGAGATAAAAGCAAAGGGTACCACTATTGGTCTCAAAACCACTGCTGGTATCAAAAAGTTAACCACTGACAGTCCTAAACCAATGTTCTCATCTCAACAACCACTTGACAAAAAACAGAAAACAATGCCATCATCATTATTACCATCTTCCACTGCAACAGATGTTGATACTACCAAAGGTACAACAGATGTTAATTCCATCAAAATCAATACTCATTCCTATAACTCAAATTCCTACAAAAACTCCTTCACCAAAATTAGTTTATACAAGAAAAAGAAAGGTCACGGTGAATGATGATGATATACCTGCACATACTCTTTTATCATCTTCACCATTTATTCAAACAAATCCAGGACCTTTCATCACTCTCTCATCACCAACATCAATCCCACTTACTCAATCACCCACTGGTCACAACCCTTCTAGAAACATACCACTGGAAACAACATATCCTCTGGAGCTGGCTGCAGTTCAAAACGAAATGATACAATTTTATACAGAGGTTAATCCATCCAAAAGAACCTTTCCATCTCTTCATGGCTATAGAATTCCTAAAAACATTGATGAGTATCTGAAATTGAAAGCTAGACAAGCTAAAAACATAGCAAAAGAAGAGGGAAAAGGGAAGGGTAACACCTACTTGTCAAGACTAGAGCAGCATGAGCTAAGCAAAGTCAGGAAACTGGAAGATTATGCAAGAGACTTAAACAAGAAGATGTCAAACTTACCACCTAATGCTGACCTTCAAAAGGAGCTAAGGAAAGATCTCATAGAACTTTTCATGAGAAACAAACCATATCAAGCATATGAGCAGCAGTTCAAAGACTGGCCTATCACAGCTCTCAAACAAGAAGCATACAAATGTGAAAGGATGAAGAAAGATCCTCAAATGAGGAAGAATGCACCAGATTGGAACAGGTTTAAAGATTACAGTGCATATCTTGCCTTAGAAGCGCCCATTCAAGCCTTAAATAAAGAAAAAGGCAGTTACAGATGGATGAGGAAGATAACAGGCCAACAAAAATAAACATTTGCATGAATTGGATGATGTTTCATTAAAGCCTCAAGCTCAATCTGCTGAAACTGTCAAAAGGCTATCAAGCAGTTCACCATTCCCAAACTCATCATAAATAAAACTTCTCCCAAGAAACCCATTGAACTCAAAAATACTAAAATGGATGTCTGACAAAAAGACCCATGTACTGACCTTGCTCAAGTCCAATGGGAAAGTTGAAAATATATCAAGGGAGGATGCACTAGGCCTGGGTGTAGCTGACCTCCAAGAGCTTTTGGAACTTCAACTGTGTAGGGATGAAGATGATGAAAATTCCCAGAACTTTGAACTACGGTTCAAAGGACAAATCAGGGAAAAACTGATGAGAGAATAAAGATCATAAATAAGGAAGAGTTTCGGCATCATCTGTTCTAGGGGAGATTGTTGGGATTGAACCCTACAAAAGAACAGATGATAGAAAGCCAAAACAGGTCTGTACAAAATGATCCAGGACAAGCAGTACTTTGATTCACTTATCTTTCAATGGCAAGATATCTAACATCTGATGGCTCTAATATCTGCCCAGTGCTAAGCTCTGTTGGTTTATAAAGACTGTTGAAGACCAAACCACTGATAAAGTCAAAGGTCTGATCACCCTTTGAAGAAAATCTGATAAAGCTTCATCAGTGGTTGAGCTTATCAATGGATAGCATCATCAGTGTTTTTATCAAAGTAACAGAGGATAACATTAGCAGTATTTAAAGTTTGTTAGGGTTGTTAGATGTCATTGTCTTGGTGACGTCAGCAACGATGCCATAGAGGTTAGGGATTCGTATTATAAATAGACAGTGCATATGCTGCTCTATGTAGCTCACACACACACACACACACATCTTGTACGAACAAATCTATGTGAGCTCGGTCTGAGGGGGAGTTAGTGATTCATGCATGTATTTACTTGTAATTGTTCAATCTTTTGAGTAATGAAAACATTTTATGTTGAAAGCTAATCTCTCCTTGATTGTGTTACAAAGTTTTAAATTTCATTCTGCTGCAAGGTATTGTATGTCTTATCTTCTTTTATTATTAATTTGTTTAAAACAATACAATCAAGTCAAACTCAGATCCTAACAAACTATACTTTATAAAATTAGTTATTCTTTTCTACAATAATATTATGCTTCAACCTAAATTCGACGAGTTAACACGCCACAACATACGCGAGTCGTTCAACATGTTTACGTCTAATTTTTGTTCAGTTAAATGTCACGCCACAACACGTGGGTCTTAAATACTTGTTAATATACTATAGAGTAAAGTGCAATTTTACACCTTGTGTCAACTTTACACCCTATTTTGAAAATTCATCAACTTTACACCCTTTCGTTTCCAAAATGCATCAATGTTGGACCCTACACCTTAACGTCATTCAATGTTAACGTTATTCACTAACGGTCCAAGGCAAAATTGTCATTTCACCTACTTTACTTACTCATATAAGTTACCCACCTCTCCTTTTCTTATCGTGTTCGCTTTTACACCCTTTCATTCACGCATAAACGTTAATTCTCTTTTCCGGTGAACTATTCAACAACCACTACCCAACCACCATATTTCACTTGCATATCATCTTCCCCACTACTATCGCCATCACTGCCACCCACCATAACACAACTTCACCTTATAGCTTCAACACCCCCATCTTCACTCTGGTTTCACTACATGAACAACCAGAAAACGGCAACTACCAACCATCGATCACTATTCCACCGCATCAGCCCTCTGTTCTGTCACATTCTTTACCACGTAAATACCTAGACCACCACCAATTCAAAACCTCAATTTCGCCTTATTCGCCACCATAACCATCGGAAAACTCACCCCACCACCGACAACCACCTCCGCCATAACACCTCGAAGGCCAAAAGAAACCTCCGTTTTCGCCAGTACTAACTGAATACCTAAACCACTAATTCACAAACTCCGTTTCACCTTCTTCGCTGCCACAAACGCCGGAAAACTTTTCGCTGCTACAACCACTGGAAAACTCTCGCTACCACAAGCCACCAGGAGCCTCCACTTCTATTGTCACCTCCACCGCTAGAACACGTCGAAGGCCACCAGGAACCTCTGCTTCAATTCGACCATCAACAACCCCAACCCCATGTCAGATCACGAATCTCCTATTTCAATTCAACCGCCATCATCAACACCTGACGATCATGTCGAAAACCCTAATTTCATGAAAACCCTAATCCTAATTTAGATCATGAATCTCCATCTGAATAAACTGTATGAATCATTCTATCTAACCACCTGAATCATTTTATAACAGTGAAATATATATAACCTCAGTTATTAGATACAAAAGGGTGTAAAAATGAAAGTTTATAACTGTCATTTCACATTAAACTAAACAGATTTATGATGTCATCAGAGGACAGGGTCCAACACCGATGCAATTTGGAATGCGTAAAAATGACGAATTTCAAAATAGGGTGTAAAGATGACACCAAGTATCAAACACATTGTGTAAAACTACAATTTATTTTATAATATACCATATTAATGTCATAGTGTATATTAGGGGTGTGCACGGTTCGGTTAATTTGTCGGTTTCAGGTTTGGTTCGGTTAATTTTTGGTTAATAACCAATTCAAACAAGGGCTAAATTTTTTGCTTAGAAATACATATAATGGATGTATAAATACATGAAACAGATGTATAAATACATAAAATGGATGTATAAATAAATAAAATGGAGGTATAAATGCATGAAATAGATGTTTAAATACATGAAATGGACATATAATTAAATGAAATGAAGGTATTGTTACATGAAGTGAAAGTATAAAACATGAAATACATGAAATGGAGGTATAAAAGCTAGAAATATATAAAAATGAATGGTTCGGTTCGGTTAATTTCGGTTAACCGATGGTATATAAAATATCCGTTTACCGACTTTCGGTTAATTCGGTTTCGGTTAATTTCAGTTTGGTTTTGTCGGTTTTCGGTTCGGTTTTGGTTAACGATTCGGTTATTGCACACCCCTGTATATTAAATAAAAGTAGGGGTGAGCAAAGTCTAGCAACCAACCCAACCCGAAACCGAGGATAGTGAAATTAAAGAACCAGAGACCTACCCTAAAAGAGATCTCGGGTATCGGTTCCAGCAGCATTCATGTAAATTGGTTTTCACCAAATAAAAACCTGATTATCATAACACCAAACCCAATGAATTTCGTTCCAAATTACACCAAATTTTGTTCCATTTTTTCTATTGTTGCATTTGTATACATCGATGATTCTATTATTTACAATCTAATTGTAATTTGTATTTGTTTATTGATTGATTAGAAGAACATGTACATGTTTGATGAAAGCAACAAACAATTGAAAAAATTAATTAATCGATTACAACCAAATTACATTAGTGATAGCAGATTGAAAGTTCTATCGTTTAGAACTTGAAAAGTATAAAAAAATATTCTATCTAAATGTCGTCATTACTATATCCGTAATTATCTACATTACAGGCCACCCACTTGGGGTGGGCCCATTCTAGTTTTTAATATTTCAGTCGTTAATTGATTGTTTCTGGTTAACTTAGGTTCTTGGACCGAAACCGACCTGAATCAGAAATGGGATGAAAACCAGTTGTGAAATGAATACCTACTTACCAAGTATCGGTTCGGTTTCTGTGATCTTAGGGTTCAGTGCTCGGGTATTAATATGCAACATATAAATTATATCAAATAAGGTATAATATCAACCATTTTTAGTACTAATATTGGAAAAAGGGTGTTTCTTTGTATACTTTTGATTTTCAGTATTAAAAGAGCTTAAATGTACAAAAGGAACAAATTAACGGCGAAAACCAGGATGAATACAAAAGAAGGAAAGTTGATACACCATACCAACCCCCCGACCTTAACCCCACGACCATAAACAACGAATCAAAAGACAAGCACGGGGCCGTGCCACCAAGGCATGGGGTCGTGCCCCACTCAAGGTTCTAAAAAGAAGAAGATAAACAGAAGCAGACAATAGACATGGGGCCGTGGTCAACTCCCAGATATGCAAATCTTGGATAATACAACAAGTACAATGGCCACGGGGCCGTGTCAGTGACACACGGGGCCGTCCAAGCATCCGGATTAACAAGCTCATTTAATGAAGACAGAGAAGAAGAAGGGCACGGGGTCGTGTGAACAGTCTGCTTCCAGCTATAAGTAAGGGTGCTTGGCTCCATTTCAAACCATCACTTGTCAAACTACTTCTCTCACACCTGCCACCACTCCACCACTAAAATACAACCATCACCCACCACATTCATCCATCATCCATCTTTAGAGTGTGTGTAGTTCTCGGGATCCAAGATTGATCGTAAGAGTTTTTGTCAAACAAATGCCATGCTTGGCTAATCTCTTACATCACTTGGTGAAGACAAGTTATTTTATGTATTACTTTTGATTCCCAATCTTTAGTTAACTTTTTAATTGGATTTGTATTAATGACTTTAATATCCATTTTTTTATATTGAAAGTGAACTTTATTCTATCATCTCTTCATGTTTCGTTGATTCACTCATCCGTGTCTTTATGGTCTATATAAAAAGCGTTAACTGCCTGGAAGGGGGTTAGAAGGGTGGTATGGTTAAAGTTCTTGTCTCGTTTAGTGTATAGATCCTGCAAGAACTTGATTCAAGCTTATTAGGACTTCTTTTGATGCAGATACATCAAATAGGGGGAAGTAAGAACGACTTGAGTCCCTTATAAATAAACTACTATTAAAACTTACGGCCTTGCGGGACTATATCCCTGATAACTCAGACCAATATGGCCGAGGGTAGCGTTGCCTCCAAAAGAGGGACATGCCACATTTTGCATTAATAACTTACTTAGTTATGTTTCAATATTTCGGCCTTATGGGACTGTATCCCTGCTGATTCAGACCAATATGGATGAGGGTAGCATTGCCTCCAAAAGAGGGACATGCCACTATAACTAAGATAATCTCTTAAAAATTCCAAAGTGCGTAAATCATCAAAGGATACATAAGTGACGAGTCGGAACCAAGTGATTCTATCTTGTCTATTTGTTTCTTTTATTACTTTAGTTTCTTTCTTTATTTAGTTTATTAAAAATCTTTTCTCAAAATTCAATTAAACTAGACTTCGACGATATTCTGGTATTAAAAGCTCTTGTGTCCTTGGACGACCTCAGTATCTTACTATCACTATACTACGCCAATGATGGGTGCACTTGCCCTAACGTATTATAGAGAGTGATAGTGTTATATTGTGTTTTATAAATTTAAAACTTGATAAAAGTACTTAAAAGTATATCAAAACCATACTCACCCCACCAACGTCCGAATTTTCGGTCCGACCCGATATATGCTCACCCCTACATAAAAGTGATAATAACAAAATATGGAGTTAAGTGTGCAAGAGTTTGGCCTTTCACAAATATAGTGAAAAGAAATTTTCAAAAAACGTTCAATAACAACACTCTGGTTAATTTGTTGTCCGTCCACAAACTATCAAATGACAAAAAGTGGAGTTATTATTTCATTAAAATCAATGTACTTAAAGGTGTTGGGTATATCTTAGGGCGCACATATTCTATATACCCAATATCTATCATGTCCACCGATGTGGGATTTTATCAGGGCGTTACGAAATCGTTTTGGTCTTTTTTTCTTCTACCTAACGAATCAAAACAAATAGTCATACTTGAATTCAACTTTCCTCTACATTGAAAGAGAAAGGGTAAGAACATTTTTTTTAAAAACAAATAAAGAATATCAAACATTGTTAGAAATTAAAACAACATTTAGAAAACCGGATTCAAATCAAGTGAAAAAAAGTTGAAGATGAACAAATCAAAACGATAAATAACTAAATGTTTTGTATTTTCTTTATCTCAGTTTTAGTTCGTAATTCTAATTCGATGCTTCCCTTTATATTTTGGTATTTTTATTCGATTAAATTGTTTTGCTTATTTTATATAAGAATGGTTCCTACAAATATATTACAATCACGCACCGGAATCGAATATTTTCATAATTTTAGAGTGACCCATGTATCATCATTAGTTATACAGTGTAATTCATAACGCGTTATGTAAGACCCGTCTCAATAAATACATAAAGTTTGCATTTTATACGAACTATTTGAACAAAAGATTACATGGTTTTAAAACATAAACTACACAAGGTAGCAATGATTCAATTCAAAATACAAGTCCATAGGTTTTACATTTCAAAAACATATTAACAAAAGCGGAAGTTAACGAGCATTCGGAATGTATTCGGTTCTTGACGTGGCTTAATCTTCATCTGGGATCTTAACTTCGTAGTTACCTATCATACAATTTCACCCAAACGATTAGCAATAAAAACATTTGAATGGAAATGTTAAACATAAGAAAAAAAAACTTTTTTGTTTTTGTTTTTTTAACCTTAGCTAATATTTACACTAGATCAGCGTATTTACTCTGAGTTAGCGTATTTACACAATTGTTTCATCGTAAACGGAGCACACCAGCATAAGGACTAGCATATATTCAAGGGGTCAGCGTATTTACTCTGAATTGGCGGGTTTTTATGGTTCTAAATGGTTTTTAACGAGTTTTCTAAGTGATTTCTCTGGTTGTTTTTTGTATACACTCACATTGGAAGGCTGGGAACGAGATTAGAAGATAAAACTCTAGTGACAAGACCATTTTATCATCATAATCATGTTTGGTACTTCCAATTTCTGTGTTTCTTCATCGTTTCACACAATCATGAGTAGCTAAATCATTAACAAGGTTTCTTATCATTTTCCCCAACACGATCAAAATCATGATGGGTAACTTGGGACAACACCTCAGCTTCTACGACCCCACAGGTCACTTATACATTGGTCTTACATGTTCGTTAATTAGTTTATGACCCTACAGACCACGAATGACCCGTTTGGTTCGCTCTTATGGTTTTCGGCTCTTATGGTTTTTGTCATCTACGAGTAACAACCATCCTCTTTTGTAATTCTTATTCATTTTCACCATGGTCCATGACCACTTGTAACTCTGTTAGGCAACACCTCCATTTTTATTGTAAGACCCTTACTTAATTAACTAAATTTTATATTTTTTTGCATTTATATATATATATAATATATATATATATATATATATATATATGCAAATACACATCCGTACATATTTTCGAGTTTCATAAAACTTCATAAACATTAAAACATTTCGACTTGTTATTGTTGTTGCGTTTCGTAAACAACTAAACCAACATGCGGAAGTTTGATCTTTGACCGTGTACGGTTCTTCGTTATGCTTGATCGTCGTCCGGTGCTTCAAACCATTACCTATATTTCATAAATCATAAAATACGTTAGTTATAAGGAGTTTATAACATATCCAATAAAGCCCGAATGCCAAAAATTAACAAAATCAACATTTTGCAAATCTGCCTGCCGTAAGCTATGGCTCATTGCCTAGCTTACGGCTGCTTCTGGCTGTTTTTAACAGCAGCTCCCTGCCGTAACCTATGGCAGGTTGTCGTAGCTTACGACAACTAAGCTGCAGATTTTCCGAACTTGCCCCTTTTTACGAAAAGTTCCGTAACTTCACGAATACTCATCCGTTTCGCTTCAAACTTGTTTCTAAATGACCGTAAAACGTTTGTCTACGTACTTAACCCAAAACCCTCAACCCGGGTTCATAAATTTTATGGATTACGCAATCATTATCCAGTTTATGCGCATATTTATTTTGACCCGTTAAGGGATTTAAACATTTAAGCTTAAATCTCACTCATTCTTTCCTCACCTCCTATTTCCACACTAAGACTTCTATTTATCTTCCACCACAACTATATTTGTGGTGGATTTGTTATAGTAAAATCATATATTTCGAATTCTACCCTTCGGATTGACAATTTACGAAAAAGACCCGTTAGGAGGCATTAAACCAAAAAGGCTTATGCCTTTCACTTTTAAACTACCGAAATGGTTTACTCAATTATAAACTCACTTTTAAACTAACCTTAAGGGTCGTTTGCCCAGTTCGTCATTCTTTGGCATTTTGGTCACTATTAGTCCTCGTAACTACGAAGGACTTTTAAAAGCTTGTTTTGACCAAGTGGGCACTTTTTAACCCATATTCTATTTAAAATCATTTTGTTCCTAAGAACATGATATTCTCCAATTTAAATTATTTGATATACCTCACTTTAGGTAATCCAATGTCCACCCATGACTCGATTAACTCTCTTTGGACCTTAAGTCCTCATTGAGAGTTTGACCCATTACACATACCTGGCTCGGATCATAGCGTTGACCCGTTTTAATACCTTGCATTATAAATTGCTAATTAAAAACAATGTAAGCCATACGCTATTCTTACTGTGAGCACAAAACTCGACAAGCAACCATTAGTCATTATTGTCAAATGGTGATAACATCACCATTTTGACCCGTTTGTCCTAAATTACCATTTTATCTTTGTGAGATGTTGTTTATTTTCCATCTCACCAATTTAGCCCGTTTTGCCATATGATCATATTACTTAAAAGTCTTTTCTTTATTCGTTTGACCCATTATGGCTTACGCCCTAGGGTGTCCTTTCAAAAATAATTATTTATCTGTCAACTCGTGACTAGTTTATCATTTTACTCTTTACCCATTATGGTTTACACCATAAGATAACTTTTCAAAACTCACCTGGCCAAATTACTGTTTTACCCTTTTTACCATCAAATATGGTTTTTTTACCATTTTCACTTATTTAGACTCGAATCGTTTCGCGTCAGAACGTCATATTTCAAATACTAATTCACCTTGTTTTTAACCAATACAATAAGTAGGTATTCTACTGGAAGGGTGCAAGTTTTACTTACCTTGCATCCGATTATGTTTTTCCTCGTATTTGATCCGTTTAACCCATTTCTTCCCAAGCTTCCACCTAGCTTGTTAAGCGTCAAACTATCATTTATCATTCACAAGATGGTTAGATTAGTCATCATTTATCACGACTATCCTACCTACGCATTTTATATCAAAATTACTATTGGATCTTATTATAGGTTAGTTTGACTTTTAAAAGTCAACTGCCTATTAACATATGCAAATGCACAAATAGGTTCAACGAACTCACTTAGGCATTTCATCAAATACCCGGTAGGTGTTATTTTTAGGCTACCATTTTAACTAAATTCCCAATCAAATTCATATCATTTCTTTCACTTTGACGAGTTCGAGTGGTTATCAACATCTAGGTAACTTAGCTTTCAATTATCAATGCTAATTTATCCATTTATTATGCTAGAAACTAAGAGTTTTCATTTCTATGTAAAACCCATTTCATCATATTACTAGACATTTATATGAATACCTAATATAATCAAGTTCTACATATAAACTAGTAGACAACATGATTTCAAGCACCTATTAACATTGACATAACATCAATTTCATCATATTATACAAAACCCATTTCAAGTCATGTATGAACTTACTCGAATCTCTAATTTGTTCAAGTAACTTACACATACATACAAGTATGATGATCATAAACACTCATATATCACCAATTTCATCATATAATCAAAAACCCACTTCACATAGCAACATATTTAAAAATTTCACTTAGGATTTGTTTCTAAGCAAGTATACATCTCTTATTCTACCTCAATTTCTGAATTCCATACATGGATTGAAATCCATGAAATCTACCTACATTCATAAAATCACCAAATTAAGATTTTTGACAGACCTTATGATCCCTTAGTTTAGGTGATCATTAATACGCGTTCATGCACGGTTTGGTGCCCAATTTCCCTTTCAATTTGATGATTTTAGATGAACAAGAATTTCCCCTTGTCTCCTTCTCCTGATGATCGACATACACACACATCTTAATTTTTTGTAAGTGTGTGTTATGTCTTAATTTTTTGTTTATAAAACATAAGTTTCCTTTTTGACAATTTTGATCCCTCAAGTTTAGTTTTGATTAGATAAGACTACTACTTATTGTTTTATTTTCTATATACATGTTATTAACTAGGTTAATTTGTTCCTAATTATTTTATTTACGGGTTCACTTTTACCACTAACGGTACTTTACCCGCTTTTTAATATTTAACGTGGTTTGATTACCAAACTTGTTTTTGGGGTTGTTACATTTATGACCCCATGGGTCATTTATACTTCGGTTTTACATGTCATTTATACGATCTTACTTCTCTTATCCCAAAAAGGGATTCGCTAATCAAGTCTTTTAGTGTTTCAACCTAGCAACATCAAAATAAGTTAATTAATCACAACACAACAATATAGCTACGTATCGTAGAAATCACCCTTGACGTGCTTCTACCCGGCTCGGCTTCCCGCAGCTTCACTTGACTTGCCTAAATTTAACCCAAGTGATTATTAGAACACATAATCACTTATAGTCATTTTATCAAGGATCACTTTCCATATTCTTAATGATTTCACCAAGGTTTTCATGAGTTAAAAACAATTAGTTCTCACTTAGACATATTATCAAACACTTGGTGTGCATTATCTATAATTTATCACATTAACTTAATTTGCCTACATAATCATCACATCATTCACAACCGAAAATCCATACACGTTATAACATCAAATTAATATAAACTTCAATTTATCAAAACAAGTTATCAATAATCATACTAGAATTTTCTATTACTCTAGTTCGGTTGGAATCACATCCTCAAAGGATCTATTTCTTTGAAAAAGTTATTGCCTTGATTTCTTAACAGCCATCATAATCATCCATACGTATGAATTTTCTATTAGGCATCATTGGACTTATTTGTATTAGTCGTCGTTTGAGATTTTATTTTCTAGTTTTATTTTTTAAACCAACGGATCTCTCTTTATACCCGCTATCTCTCTATCACTTTAGTTTCTTTTTTTTTCTTCCAGATCGACTCTTCTCGTTGGACTGTGGCTCGTGGCCAATAATTTCATCCGATCAAACCACGGTTTGATCGGAACTCTTTATTCGATCTTCAGATTTGATCTCACCTCTCTTCCACGACAAGTGCTTTCGCCACCTTACATTTTAACACACTGTAGCAAAACCACGTTCTGTGGTGCTTGATTTGCATCATTTTTTTCCTATGGCTAACCATAAAATCACCTCTTTCTTCCATCTTGATATGTCCGACAAAGATGGAACTGTCGATTACGGTGAAAGTATCCTATTAGTTTCAGAGATCCAGCAGTCCATCCTATTAGTTTCAGAGATCCAGCAGTCATGTCATCGTGCCTAGTCTCCGCCTTACCACAGTCACGTCGCCGCTCTTTTGTAGGACTACGGTCCTCCGCTGCACCCCTTTCCGAACTATGGCATCAATGATAATGAAGAATATGGATGAATTCTCAAGCAGCTTGAGGATTTCTTTGGCATAACTTTGGACCTACAAATCATGAACTGGGATTGAGACTAGTTTCTTTTTCATTATTGTTTTCTTATGTTTTTTCTATTCTAGTCTGAATGTCCGATTCTCTACCACTCTGACTGCGGGGGAGTATTGGAATATGGTATTTAGGGTTTTAATGTGGAGCCAACAGGCCTAGTTTATCTCTGTATATTGTAACTCTACTGAAATGAATGAAATCAGTTGAGTCTTTACCATCTTACAATACATAATTTGAACGATTGAATTCTTTATAATTAATTATATTAAATGTGTTGTATCATTGATGTTATTGAGCTGGTAACATTTAATCGTGTTAAACGTGTCATATAACCAATTTTTTTTAGAACAATGACTGTAAAGATACCACCCACTGGGCTATTGGGACTTGGCAGCCGCAGTCACGGCTATGAGGCCGGCCCCGGATCAGATTCCACCAAGTTTCTCCACGGAGGGGCATAACACCGGTTTACGGGACCTCTCCGTGTCCCCACGGGAAACTATACCGCCGACTGCCACTTAACAGAAGTTGCGCTACCACAAGAGCCAAGACTCTTTGGCGTAACGCACGATGGGACGAAAACCTGTGTTGGCTTGGATTCGAACTTGCAACCTCCAAAGGAGGCCTAGTTCTTATCTTAATTGTCTTTGCCACTTATTAAACATGTCCATATAAATGTTTAAGAAAATAATAGTTATATATAGTAGGGTTTTGAATTTCTGATATGACCTGAAAACACGACACGAACCTAACACGAAATTCGCAGGTTTAAGTTTAGTCTAAACGACTTTAGGTCAGTTTTAGGTTGAACGTGCGAACCCATTTAGCTAAACGGGTTAGGTTCGGTCAACATAGTCGGGTTGACAGGTTGACCCGTTTAATCCATTTATGTTATACTATAATTTTTTACTATATGTTTTATGTCATGAATTAAATTGGGTGTGTGTTTTATACCAAAATTATAATTTAAAAAGAGAAATTGATACAAAATTTTATAATTTAAATGTAATTTTATTATATGCATTTGTGTTTTTTTTTTAAATCTTAGTTTTAATATATTAATATGCGAAAAAAATTTAAAACTAAAATGTTTCGGGTTGAACGGGTCGTGTTCGGGTTCATATCTATGACACAATTTTTTGGTTCGGGTTCGAGTCAGGTTAAACCCAACAACCCACAAGCAGGACCCGTTTAATACCCTAATGTATAGTGTCTGAGTTTTATTATGTTATTGAACTTGTTATATTTAAATATGTTAAATGAAACTTATTAAACATCTTACCATTTAAGAAAAAATAACAAATTTAGTTGAACATCGCGGTTTTTTGGTTCCGAAGTCCCCTCAAACACAATTCCTTTAATATATCGTGTCATGTTTTAACAACTCCATTCACATCTGTTAATAAATAAAACTAAACTATTTATCGGATAAAATTTTCCATGTAATAACTTGTGGTTGTAGAAAAACTTGTTGCTTTTTATTTTGTCTAATTATAGAAGAATGAGTAACTGAAGCCAGAAGTTCCGATTAATAAACATGAACCCATGTGAAATTGTATTAATAGTGTATATTGTGTAACTTTAACAGTTGCATATTATAATAAATATATTTTCTTTTATCAACTTTTCATGATTCAATATCCCTATTTACCTCTTGTAATATATAAAATATCATTGTTGTATGTTGATTAAATTAACTTCGATTTTTATGATTTATAATATGTACCAGCATTGTTGATAGAGATGATAGGTATTTAGTAATCAATTCAAGCTATTCAGTTGTATCTTAGGATGATGGGTGTAGTGATGAGCCATCTTAGAGGATGATTCTTCATGTGGGCGTCACGTCATAGTCTTAGGATGATGTCCATCCAAGGTATAATTAATGGAAATAGATGATGAGCCTACCCCACAAACTTTATTTTTTTAACTACATTTTTTTAACTTTATTTATCTAAATAAGATATAAAACTAAATTCATTAATATTAAAAAGACCAAACATTACATAACTTTAAAAAAAAACGTTCGAATTGCCCAAAATGATTCGGTTCCATTTGAGGATAATAACCGGGCACCGAGAAAACGTTCGGATTCGTGTTGTTGGGGTTGTTCGGGTTGTACCTATCCATTGAAGATAATAGAAGATTATTTTATAAAGATGTAGAGAATTTATAAAAATAGAGAGAAAGATGGGGTCGAAGTGGGTGTGAAATGGGGGTAAAAAGATTAGATTTTATAAATAATTGGATTTGAATTTGATTTAAAATTCTTTTTTTTTGAACGGTCATATATTCCAATGGTTAGATTTTTTTGTCTTTTTGTGGCCGGCATCAACGGCGTATGCATGCCGGGCATGCCGTGGCACAGGGGGAATGTTGTTGGGCCAGCGCCGGGCCATGCCTAAGGCATGCCAAGCCCTACACCGAGCAGTCTTAGATTAAAAAGACATATTATGTTATTGTATATTGTATTGTATAATTGAATAAATAAAAACATTTATTTGTACAATTAATGGAGTACTAACTCTACAGTACAAAATATGGATGGTTGGTGGAGATGTTAACAAATGTCCTTTGTGTTATTAGGTTGTCTTAACCATTATTTACTAGCCCTTGAAGTGAGCACTATTTCTACTAAATTTAACCCTCTAATCTTGTTCCACTTTTAGAAGGCCATTTACTGCTTTAAACACCAATCAAATCATGAATATCAAAATTTAAGTGTACAGATTTCAAATTATTAAAATTATTCTTATTAAACTTAATTAACTAAAAATTTAAGTGTACATATTTCAAATTAGTAAAATTATTCTTATTATAAAACCATAAATAAGTAACATTTTTGTGCATAAGGTGTTATATCTTATGCTTTGGGTTTTTTTTTTTAAATTGATTTTATAACCTTAAACCAAAAGATTTTTATGTTTTGCAATTTTAACCCACGTAATTTTTTTTTACTTTTAACTCGAAACTTTTCATCATTTTCAATTTAACCTTACAACATTTTTACCTTCAACTTTGGTCCGCTATTTTTCATCTTTCGCAAATTTTCGTTTTGCTTTTCGTTCTAAATTTTGTGAGTTAACACGGCGCAACATGTGTGTGTTGTTCAACGTTTTTTTTCGTTCAAAGTTCTACCAGTTAATACGACACAACGTGCGTGTGTGGTTCAATGTTTTACGTTTATTTTTTTCGTTTGATAAGTTTGTCGCAGCGCTCGGGTCCTGAATTGACTCGGTGTTGGTAGTCGTTGGCGATGGTGTGACATTAGTGCTATTTGGCATAGTTTTACGTCCCCGCCGCAACGCAAGGGAGCTTAATTCTAGTTAAACATAATTAACTAAACAAGTAAATGAGTTGTGCATTTATATGGGGTTGGGTTAAAGCAATCATGAATCAAACAGGAAACATGATTTAACAATATTTGAAGACTATGAAGAAGATCTTTATGGGTTATTTTTCGATTCAAATAGACTTTTGTTTATTTATTTTCGAGTTAAATGTTATTTTAGTTCATATGATTTGGGTCATTTTGCAAATTTAGTCCAAATGTTTGAAACGTTGCTATTTTAGTCTAAATAGTTTCAAACATTGACTTCATCCATTTTTTCAGTCAACGAGAAGAGCAATTTGGTCATTTTATATGTAATTCTGTTAACCATAAGCTCAATTCGGCCATATAAAATGACCGAATTGCCTTCTCGTTAACAAAAAAAATGGATTAAGTTAACCCAGTGGACTAAAATCACAACGTTTGAAACTATTTAAACTAAAATGACAACATTTCAAACCTTTGAACTAAATTGACAAAATTACCAAACCACAGATACTAAAATTACATTTAACTCTTTATTTTCAAAGTAGTTTAGACAAAATTTTTAATTATAATATATGAATTGTTGTGAGTTTATGACCAAGTAAATAACATATTACATCTGGTCTAACTTTTTAAAAAGTATTACAGTTCACGTCTAACAATATATAAAGAATTCAATAATATTATGTATCATTTCTAGATGTAATTTGGTAAAGTTTCATTACAATTTTCTTACATTACATATATAAAAAGTACAAACAATTTAATTTAATTATTTATTACATTATTTCAACAAGACAACTCAATATTCAATGTTTTGTCATATTCTTCCTTTTAGGAAAAAAATAATATCATTTATTTATCACAATAAAAGAATAAGACATTCTTATATCAGATATCCAATTTACAGATCATATTAAGTTTTTAACTAAATATCATATCATTTTTAAGTCCAAAAAAATATCTATAAAAATTAGCAAAAGGTGGGATCGGTTCAAGAGAGAACCAAGCCGAGTTGCGAGAACCGCAAGAACCACTCTCCACCAATAAGATAATGATGACCAAAAGAGTATTATATTCATTTAATCAAAACCATCAAATCATCTCTCTCTCTCCTCATTAAAGTCACTTTTAAGGTCTTTTCAATTTCTCTCACCTCTTTTTATTATTTTGTAAAAAAAAATTATAAAAAACTTTTTGTAAAAAAAAGTTTAAAAACGGGCGTAAAAACGAGACGTAAAAACCGGCATAAAAAAGTTTAAAATGCAAGCGTAAAAACCGGCGTAAAAAAGTTCTAAAATGCACGCGTAAAAACCGTCGTAAAAAAGTTTTAAAACCGGCGCGTAAAAAAAGTTTATAACATGCGCGTAAATAAAGTATAAAATGCACGCGTAAAACCGCGCGTAAAAAAAGTTTTATACCGGCGCGTAAAAAAGTTTAAAATCACTCGTAAAAAAATTTTAATCGGCGCGTAAAAAAGTTTCTATACCGACGTGTAAAAAAGTTTAAACCCGCGCGTAAAAAAAGTTTTAAACCGGCGCGTAAAAAAAGTTTTAAACCGAGCGTAAAAAAAGGTTTAAACCGGTGCGTAAAAAAGTTTAAACCGATTCGTAAAAAAAGTTTAAACCAGCGCGTAACAAAATTTTTAAATCAGCGCGTAAAAAAGTTTAAAACCGCGCATAAAAAAAGTTTCTATATCGGCGTGTAAAAAAGTTTTAAACCGGGTCGTAAAAAAAGTTTATAACCGGCGCGTAAAAAAGTGTAAACCGGCGCGTAAAAAAAGTTCTTTGAACCGGCGCGTAAAAAAGGTTTTTAAACCGGGCGTAAAAAAAGTTTAAAATCGCGCATAAAAAAGTTTATATATCGGCGTGTAAAAAAAATTTAAACCCGCGCGTAAAAAAACGGGGCGTAAAAAACGGCGCGAAAAAACAAGGCGTAAAAAACGGTGCGTAAAACTGCGCGAAAAAACGGGGCGTAAAAACGACGCGTAAAAAAATCGGGCGTAAAAACGGGCGCGTAAAAAAACTGAACGTAAAAATAACGGCTCGTAAAAATGTTTTTTTGTAAAAAAAATTTGAAAAACTTCGTTTTTTGTTAAAAAAACCGATTTCAAAATGTTTCTTAATAAAAAAATTATGATTTTAATAAAAACAATAAATATAAAAAAACAAAAAAGTAATAAAAAACAATAAATACAATAAGATAAAAAAACAAATTTACCAAACTACTCTTTTGGAATTAAAATATAAAAAAAACATAATAAGATAAAAGGATTTAATATTACTTTTAATTACTTTTAGTCTCATACATCATCTAAGATCTAATTGTTAGAAAGTGGTTCTTACGGTTCTCGTAAATGGAGATGGATCTCACTTAACCTATTCTCTAGCAAAAGGTAATATATATAATATGTTAATTTTAAAAAGATAACCAAAAAATTTGAGAAAAAGTGTAAACTGTTTTTAAAATTCCCAACAAGGTACCCCTACCCCTACCCTCACCCACACCACCCCACCCCACCCCTTCTCTCTCTTCTCTAGAATAACCATAGGGCAAACACAAAGACAAGAGTCAATCAGAAACCCCACAAACTCCAACTCCTCTAGCTGTTTTCCTCTCTCTAGGCCCTCTTTTTTTTATTATTTTTTTTCTGACTACCCACCCCCAGGCGGCGGAGACTGGTGGTGTTGGTGGCGGTGGTGGTAGAGATGTTTCAGGCTCCTTGAACCCACCACTCACGAAAAAAAATTATCTTTTTATAGAAAGAAGTTTAAAGTACAACAAAAAGACCACATGGATTCAGATTTGCACAGCAATAATAAACAAAACACCACTCCCACTTCCACCACCACTCCCCACCACCACCTCTCCCACCACCTCCACCACCAACCCATGGTGGTCCCATTTGATGGCCGATCTGGTACCCCATTCATGGGCTCCATTTCAATTAACCCTTCCAACATTAATACTACTACTACTTCCACTACTACTAGTGGTGCTACTGCTGGTGCGTCGTCTTCTCTCTCTTCACCTTCCAACCACCACCTACCCACCACCGGCACCGGCACCGGTAACACCACCGTTGACCCATCTCTCGCAATCGCTACCAGATCCGAAGATCTTGTGAAGGAAGCTCCGGCGCCGGTGACTGCCGTACCTCCAAAAAGGTCAACGAAAGACCGCCACACCAAAGTTGACGGTCGTGGCCGGAGAATTCGAATGCCGGCGACTTGTGCCGCTAGGGTTTTTCAACTGACGAGAGAATTGGGTCATAAGTCAGACGGAGAGACAATTGAGTGGCTGTTGCAGCAGGCGGAGCCAGCAATTATTGCAGCTACTGGTACCGGAACTATTCCGGCGAACTTTTCTACGCTTAATGTGTCGCTGCGTAGCAGCGGATCCACTCTCTCCGCTCCGCCGTCGAAGTCGGCGGCTTACCAGTTCCACGGCGGATATTCCACTGAGAATTTCATGAGGAAAAGGTATAGAGAAGATTTGTTTAAAGACGAGACTAATCAGAATCAAGGCGACGGATCGCAATCGCCATCGAATAAAAGTTTTAAGTCGGGTATGGAAATGGGGAAGCCGCAGGAACCCGGACCTTCGTCCGGGAACAATATTATGCGGCATCATGGGAGCATGATGTCAGCAACCGCCATGTGGGCGGTTGCTCCTTCTCCCACTACGGCCACTGGCAACACCTTATGGATGTTGCCAATGTCCACTAGTGTTAGTAGTAGTAGCTTGGGACAAGAGTCCCAACACCAACATCAGCAACAACAGATGTGGCCGTTTCCCACCGCCCAGACTCTGGGCGGAGGAAACACGCTACAAGCACCATTGCATTTCCTCCCGAGAATCAACATCCCAGGTGGGAATCTCGAATTCCAACAGAATTCAAGAACAAATCCGCTACAACTAGGGTCTATGTTAATGAACCAACAACAGCAGCAACAAGAACAACAACCATCCCAGCATTTGGGATTGGGAATGAGTGATAGCAATTTAGGCATGTTGGCTGCGCTAAACGCATATTCCCGAGGCGGGCTGAACATCAATTCAGACCAAAATCACCACCATCAACAACAACAGCAACAACATCATTCACAAACCACTGACAGTGGTGATGAAGACCAAAATGATTCCACTTGAGATCTATCTATCTATCTAGCTAGGTTAAGTTTATTTCTAAAATTAGCAAAACAATATCTTGATCAAATTTCACATGTTCTTTCCATTATTTGATTATTTACACACCTGCATTGTACATACAAGTTAATGTGTTACATTTACTCACTGCAGGTTTTGATGGTGATTGATTAATTATCACAAGATGATCCAAGAATGAATCCAAGAAATTGAAGAGGTATATGGTTAAATTAATTATCATCTTGTTCTATTTTTATTTAATTATGCTTGTTTTTATTTTTGTTGGAAATTTATATTTTGATTGTGGTGAATGTAATTTGGTAGGTTTGATCCAAAGGGATAGTAGGGGGATTCAAGAGAGATTGTATAGAAGGATATATTGATTTGTGCTTAGTATTATAATTTATAAATTTGGTTTGTTAGTTCCAATCAAAGCATTTTTGTCAAAGAAATATGATTAAAAAGCAAGTGTTTCATAATTAAAATTTTTGATTAGCAAATAGATAATCTTTCATAGCAATGTACAAACACTTTTGCATGTAGTACAAGTGAAAATAGATATGTGTTTTGGGATTTTTCATACCAGAATTTATAATACTTTTATCATTGATGAATTTAGTAATATGTTTTTCTTTTTTGGAAAATTTCGAACATCATTAATACAAAATAACCAGTGAAATTGTAGATCAAACAATGATTCTAGCATTGTTTAAAAAACAGATCACATTATAATAGATGATATAAGTTTAAAAACAATTTTATTATTCAATCCATATTTACATAACAGTATAACACTAACAAAGTTTCTTTTATCAATTGTTATGAACTTTTTTATATATTTTAAAAATTAAGCAACCTAAACAAAACATGCATGAAACTTTGTTAATAATCAGAGGTTATTATTTTCTGAAATAAGTGTATAACATAATTTTATTTAAGCTTTATAATTATTTCATTTAAGCTATTCAGTTTAATCAATTATGGAAAAAAAATACAAGTATAGAAACTCATGAAGCTTAAATGATTTTATTAGATAAAATATTAGGAAAGTCCTCGTTTAATAAAAATAAAAAGAAAATATTATGACTTTATTGAAACAATATAATCTTTTGGTAACTATTATTGTTTAGGGGTGAGGGTGCTTCACTTTCTTATCACTATCAGACCTAATTATGTTTTGCCACGTCATCGAACTTGGTTCCATCACTAATGATGTATTTTAATGGGAGTGTCCACCACTTTTCAGCACTCGCCACTTTCATCCCTCACCGCACTCAACGGTAACAATTCATGTGTGGTCACCATGACTGGCGACGGTGTTCCACACGTGATGAGCCACAAACAATAGACCTTCACGGGGCGCCCCCACCCCGTAATGATATTAATCCTGTTAACTTTTGTTCCAGTACAATCATAATTTTTTCGAAATAAATGTTCATTATACGTTAAATTTTAATCATTTCAACCAATCAACACATTAAAAAACCACCTTTAATGATAAATTATTTGGAAAAAGGTTTACCTCCTTCAAAAAGAAATGCTCATGTGGACCATCTCTCTCCATTCAATGACCATATAAGAGAAAAGATAGGGCCAAATCGCCTTTACTTTGCCGCCTGATATTGGAGGATTAAGCACAACATTATAATAGATTCCTACTTTTTTTAATTTCTTTAAACACATTTATTAAATCACTAACTTTATATATAATTTAGTCAAACATTTCTTTATGCATAAATGCATTTCTTATGCATCTATCTATATTTGTTGTTTTCATATTTAATTTGTAGTTGGTAGGTAATATATACTACATTTATTACTATTTATAGAGCATAATAAAATAATTACAAAAGAAATAAAAGTAAACAATTACATATATACATTTCATTGCCGTCCATATACACGTATGTATTTATCATCAAAATGACAAGTCCATAGTGCCTTTTATCCATCTGTTATGGGTTTATTTTTGGAAATTCATTGAATAATGATTATCAAGAATGTACATATATGTAGCTTTTTTTTGAACATGGGTAGACAATTACATATTCAAATTTCATGTCACGCAAACAAACCTAAACAGAAATTTGCATCTAACATCGCGAGTATGGAACAATGTTTGGACAAATATAGACGTTGTTCGCCTAATGGGTGCTACTTTTCATTATAACGAAAGTTATTTGCGTGTGTGATCCGTGTTTAAGATGATAGTGATGGAGGTGGTAGACTTTTGTTGTTACTATGAGCTAAATATAGCCCATGGTATTATAGCCTAATGGCATCTTGGATATGGAATAAGACTTAGGGACTATTAGGTCCTAGGCTCGATTCTCAAAATGGGGTTTCTCCCAAATTTATTGAGGTTTTTTCTGAATTGGTGTATATGCATTATAGCCTAATGGAGATGGATATGATCGGGTGGTTCCGTTTGTGGCACATTGATACTCTAGTGGTCTATCAGTGATTCAATTTGCTGTTAAAAAAATTATGAACTATATATGTATTTTTTTAATATAAAGTTGTAGTTAAATGTTTTACATGTGGTATTGATGGTGGTCAATTATTTTCTAATGAATATATTTGTTTGCATTTTCTGACCGCAGAAGCTATGAATGTTCCCCTATTCCTCTTCAAAGATGATCTCATGTTTGTTATTAAAGAAACCCCACCTGGTCCTCAATACCTTGCTAAAATCAAGGGAATTTTGAGTGATTTATTGATTGATTTCAAAATCATATGTAAAGTTAACAATATCCATGAAAACCTACCCAAAAGTGGGATGTTTATGAGTGCTTTAAAAAATATCTTGAGTGTGAAAAGGAAATGTGGCAGTATAATAATATAGATTTCATCAACTTGCCCTTCCGTGTGTTCACCTTCAATTCAATGGTCCCTCAACTTTTTAACATGACAATAATATATGTATTTGTGTTGTTTTTTATAAGGTTTTCAAGCAACCAAGTAATAAAGTAATATGATCTTTCTATATTAATATATAAAAAAACAAATTTTACGCTACCTCGTAACTTTTTATCTGAAAATAAAACGACAATCAATTTATAATGGTTTTTATTTGCGATAATTTATTACTATGTGATTATATGGCATAACACGTATGTAGTAATTATTGTCTTGTTGCTTATATGCATAGAGTTTCGGCCCCACTCTTAAAAATGCAACGTACTCACCGTTCAGTCATCGAGTGTTAAGAAGCGACAAGCTCAATCACTTCTTCAATAATTCATAAAGTTTGTCGCTTTCTCATCATAATTTCTAACGTAAAGCTTTTTCGAGGTATGTTGAGCTTCTTAGCTTTTGTAACTTTTATCCTTCATTATGGTTTTCTAAGAGGTATTTATTTGACTCGTTTCCTTACTCCGGACAATAGGCTCTTATTTAAATCTACCGTGTTTACACCATTGGTTATAGTCCTTAGATAACTTGAACCATTGTGGTTAAAATTCTGAAGAAATTTTATTTTTTTCGGTTCTAAAATATTGGGTTTGGATTCTTTATTATCATTATTAGAATTACTTAGTTTTATTTATTAATATTGTTATCATATTTATAACTTCACTTTTAATTTTTAAATAACGATTTAACTAATAACGATTTAACTACAATACCATACCGAGTTGGAACTTAGATGGAGCCGAGTCGGTTTGTGTGAACAAGAATGTTAGGTGTTGACATTTGGGAGTCAATCAAGGGACTTCATTAGCAATATGTTTGCTTTTTAGTCATCAATTGAAAAGTGGGTTTGTAGTCTTTTGACCATTTTTATGTAAATAAAAACATCGAGGATGACCATTTTTTATTATATACCACAATTATTTCAAATCAAACACAAGATCTTCTTGGATTGTTTTTATTATAAATTAGGTACAATTTTGATTATTTAATTATTTATTAATTTATTATTTTAAAAAAAAGATTTTGTAAATGATAAATGCTCATGATAACATATTATGTAGTACCAACTATGTGTGATTGATGATAATATACCAAGTATATTTACTTGTACAAAAATTAGGGTTGGTTAATTCTCCAGTCTTGCTTGTAATAATTCATTTATAGATGAGCTAAGCTCAAGCAAAATAAGCTCACTTAAATAAATCATTTTTTATATCTATAAGTTACAAACCAAACAGCAGTCCAAACTTGATCCTTCTAATCCCAAGTTTTACATCAACTAAAGGTCGTTGTCCCCTATTCTCTATGTGTGTTAAAACATAATACATTGAGGAATATCAAGTGTTTTGTTTTTGTGTGTTCTTTTTTGCATAGTATATTCTAGGATTTCTCATTTTTTAATAAAACTTTAATTTGTGTCAAAAAATTTAAATACGTTTAGTTTTTTATTACCTTTTGTTATATGCCTTTTTTCGGATTTGTTTGTTATTCGGTTGCTATTTGGCATGGTGTTTGATAGTCACATTTGGTCCCTCAAGTTGTTTTTCATTTGGTTGTGACTTAGCATGGTGTTTGGTAGTCAAATTTGGTCTCTTGAGTTTTTTTATCCTCTTCACTTACTAATACGTATTGGTATAAATTTGACTTCGTCTACTTTTTACGTCACATAAGTAGGGGTGTTCATGAGCCGATCCGATCCGAGCGAGGGTCTGCTCGTGCTCGGATCGAATTTGCAAAACCGAGCACAAAAGTGATGCTCGTTCTCGGATTGAATTTGAATCAAGCAGATCGTTTTCGCTCGGTTTTTCTTAGTACCGAAATTAAAACATGTGTAACAACACAAAAAAAAACTTAAATCAAGACTATTACAAGGCTGCATTCAACAAAAACAAATCCTAACTTAATTAAAACATGTCCAACACTTTACTAACAAAAGCAATATATAACTAAAATCATGATGCTAAAAATGTTCTCAGCACCGAAATCAAAATTGAAGTAAAATCGAGATGAGCAGCAGCGTGAGAAAAGATTGTTTGAGGTAGGAGATTGTACCGTGAGAAAAGATTGGATCCTCAACAATCGAACATGAGCAGCAACGAGGTATGTGGCAGGAGGTAAGAGATTGTACATCTGCTGATTTGAAGTAGCCGGCGAGGTAGGAGATTCTATCGCATCTGTATGAGTTGAACTTGAGCAACAACGAGGTATGTGGCAGGAGGTATGTTGCAGGAGATTAGGTGCTGATTTGAATTATTAGGAATTAAGGTTAGGTTTTGGTATAGAGTTGGGCTAGTATGTTTCTTGGGCTACTTATCTATATAACTATATATATATATATATATATATATATATATATATATATATATATATATTATTTAATAAAAATAATTCGAGCGAAACCGAGCGATCGACGAGCGAGCGGACCTTTGCTCATGCTTGACTCGTTTTCAAATCGAACCGAGCCGAGCGGCTCATTTACAAACTGAGAGAGAATCGAACGAGCATTTTTCGGGCATTTTTTGAGCGATCGTCGAGCAGTTTGGACAACTCTACACATAAGTCATTTGGTGTTAGAAATTCGTGTTTTTACGTTTTCCCAGTTTTAGTCGTCGTTTGGTTGCTACTTATCATGGTTTCATGTCCCCGCCCCTCAATGCTTGTAGCATGGTTTTATGCCCCCCTGCAATGCGGGTGACTTAAGACTAGTTGAAACTATTAACAAATTTTGCACTTATGGAGAAAAATAATGAACTTTAAAAATTTGAAAAAAAAGAGAGACAAGATCGAGTTCAAATCTCAGCTTGTTTGGAATAAACGAGCCGAATTGAGCTGCCTCATTTAACTTTGAGCCCAAATTAAAGCTGTCTTTGGTCAATTTGCTCAACAAAAAGCCCTAATATAAATCATATTTTCTTTTTGCTTGTAAAATTTGATCTGAAAAGATAATATATAAGTTAACTTACTTAGAAATTAGATTTCCTAATACATTTGATATTCCAAACCAGGTGATATCAGGCTCACCCGAGACCAATGTAGTTTCCGTAAATATATAGCAGCGTGTAATAGGAAAATGTCAAGTGAAACCGTTATTTTCTTTACGATTAACATCATTGGTTTAAAAAAAATAAAAGTTGACCCCATTGGTATGAAAAAAACTATATGGTGTATTTTTTTTACTTAGGGTGGAAAGGGTGGTCATCATTCATCACACATCATTTGATTCCTCACTCCATCACATTTCATCACATTTTACTCTATCACACTTGCAACGGTAAACACTCATCACTCACACCCAATCACAAACTCAACACCTCAACACCAAAGTCAAATCCACACACACATTCTCCTATCACACATGCGATACACATCATGTCTTCAAGCTCTATAATGTGTGATGAAGGGCTTGCGACTGTGTTCCATCACTCATCACTTGCACCCATCACGTGCCCACTCTGACCACCCTTAAGAAACAAATTATATAAATGTTTTACATAATAAACATATTTATTGTTTAAAAATTAAGCCTAGTTACTTGGTTCGGTATAATATATAATGGAATTCATATATTTTTTCAATTATTAAAGACCTCAACCTAAATAAAAAAAGGACCGAAGGACTGAAGAGTTATGATCGAGTTCAACCCGTACTTAGGAACATATAATTAACTTTCGAATAGAAGTAGGGACGATTGACAAAGTGTAACTCAAGGACAAGGACAGTTATGTTCGAATGTTGAAGAGGCTGGGGCAATTAATTAATTAAACATGAGTAAATGTTAGTTTTTAATTCTTCTTCAAACTTTAAAATTGAAATTAGACATTTAGAAATGATCAAAGTTGAAATTCGATGTAGTTATGTGATTTTAGACTTGATTAAAGTTGAAATTAGACATGAATAAACAGGTTGTGTTATTGACTTTGTATTTCTTATGATTTTTTTCTAAGTATATTGTACGTTTATTATTATACCGGCTTTTATTATTATAAAAGTTGAACAACAATATGATCTATCTGTAAAGTCTCTCAGAAGTGACAATGCGACAGAATTCAGAAATCAAGAGCTTTATGATTTCTGTGTGTCAAAAGGAATAGTGAGACAATTCAGTATTCCTAGAACACCGGAACAAAATATGGTTGTTGAAAATAAAAACAGAACTCTAATTGAAGCAGCAATAACTATGCTTGCATATTCTGGTCTTCATTGTCCTTTTTGGCAGAAGCTTTGAATAATGCATGTTATGTTCAAAACAGAGTTCTAATAAAACCATTAATCTCATTTTTTAAAAATATTTGGTTGCCAATGTTTTATATTGAATTTGAAATATTCGATTTCAAAATTTGCAGCCAAAGTGGATTGTGGATATTTCTTGGCATATTCTTATACAGCCAAGGCCTATAAAGTGTTTAACACAAGGACTATGACTATAGAGGAAACCTTGAATGTAAAGTTCAATGAACTTTCCTCTTTAAAAATCCCTAAAAATCCAGCAGAACTTTTTGAACTTGATAAATTTAATTTTGAAGAAGTAACCAAAGGCAGCACAACAGGATTACAGATTTGACATTGAGATGCAATCTCAATACAAAGTCCATTCTGATCCATAGAGTTCATCTGCAAAAAAAATCCAGTCCACAACAACTAGAAACACTGTAGACCAAAGTCAACCTCAAACCACTGATTATGCATGTGGTCAAACCACCGATCTATCCTCCACAACAAATTCCCTACTTGGGCCAATCCCTCCACCACAATTCCAAACCACTGTTGACCATATCACAATGGCAACAAAGGTTTTACCAGAAAATTCCCAATTATGCCCTTCATCACGAAATTCTATCCTTCCCTACACTAGGAACACTATCTTCCACATATAAAATTCACCAGAACAAGTAATAGGAGACATCAATGCAGGAGTACTCACAAGAAGCCAAACTTCATATGTCTGCCTATTTGTTGGCTTTCTATCATTAATCTACCTATCAAATACCAGGAGGTATTTAAAGGGAACAGTTGGGTGGAAGCCATGCAAGAAGAGCTTTGTCAGTTTAAAAAACAACAAGTTTGGGAACTTGTTCCATTACCAAAGGATACATGTCCAATTGGTACAAATGGGTCTTTAAAATAAAACTGATGAAAAAGGCATTGTTGTAAAAAACAAAGCCAGGCTTGTGGTTCAAGGCTACATATATCACATCCCAACCGATGGCAGAAACATCAAGGCGGGACGAAATAGATTGCTCATTGCTCACAATGCTAACGGTGACAATAATTAATTAAACCGAATTTCATTTCATAAGTAAATTGTCATTACAATACATGGGAAAATCAAATAAACATAACAAGTACAAAATTTGATACAACAATAACAAACCTACACGTCTATGTGTGTATCTAGCATCAACGATACTTCGATTTCATAGCATCATCTCCATCAACCTGTAACATGTTTTAAAATAGAGTTCAATGCAAAAGCAAAGGCGAGTACACAAGTTTAAGCATAAGCATACGTATACGAATAAAGTTAAAACGAATCCATATGATACTAAGTTTATACGAGAGCGTTATACGCAAATCACGATATTTTAACATGGCCTCTAGATTTCACGAGTGAGGTGGTGCGATACTCCTATAGCGCTATACATGTCAAATGGAGGTCTAAGATAAGCTAATGACTATGGTATCACATAAGAATGGTCCAAGATATAAGTAACAAGTAGCGTATCAAAGCATTCATGAATATTGGATTGTTTCGTGCATTGTATAAAGTTTAAGTTTAGTGATTTTGTATAAGGTAAACATGTTACACCCAAAGTGATAAAATGAAAATGGGTCGAGTGTACTCATCGTTTTGCAAGCGTTTCGACTTGGTAATCCGTGAAGAGTAGTTTAAGTTGCAGGATGAACACCGGGTTATCCTACAAGAGGAAAACATGGGTGTGAGTATTTGGTGGATAAGGAAAGATTCGGGATTTGGAATAAGGCATAACAAAGTAGAGTATATTAAAGTATTCACTAAGGTCTAGCACTCGTTTTGACACTATGGGAACCCGTTAGGGTTTATGTGATTTCATAGGCTATACACCTATTAGAATCATAACGAGGAAATAAACACTATAGTGATTAAACCTATTAGCTTGACATATGATTATTTAGTCATTATCAAGGTTTTGGTTTAAGTATGTTATGTAGGTTATAATAGTTATATGTATAAGTCCATTCATGTATATCATAGAAGTCATGTAAGAGGTAGGTGGCATAGCCATCCATTTAGGAAGCTCATAGGAGTTCACCACTACACAAGTTGTCATAGACAACAAGGAGGGTCAAGAACATGTACAATAATAATAAAGAAGTGAAATACATGTTACTATACACTAAGTAGGCAAGTAATCTACAACCCGGTGAGCCATCGTTGACACATGTTGAAGGCTAGACGGGGTTGTGTTACTTTCAACTAGCAAACTACTTAGGATAAATGAGAAAACATCAAGTGTTGTGTGGACTTAGGTGTAGGATAGCCCAAGCTAACCAAGTTAGTCACCCAAGAACTAGTTCAAGACTTGCAACACTTGTGAGCTTTAAGCTCTTCAAAAAAATAGAAAGTTTAGAGTGTCAAAACACTCCTATTTACATGTATGATAATCTAGGTTAGGCTCACTAATCATAAAGTTGATTAGGAACTCAAGAACACAAGGTTAAATGAAGAAAACATAAGTTTTGAAAGAGTTTTAATCACATCAGAAAGTTTCAGCCTACTTTCGGGTCTTTTTGGTGAATACCCAGGTCTGGAAATGCCATGGCAAGTCCGTGGGATCAAACCTAAGACTTATCCAGGGAAGTAGGAAGTAGAATCAAGTGATTTCGTTAAGAAATGAGCATGTTATGCTCACTTTAGTGGAAGGTGATGATTCTGTCAGAGTCCTGAAGTTGCAAGAGATTGAGAAAGATTAGAGAGTTGTAAAAGTGTGAAAATGCTTGGAGGAACTTGGTATTTTTAATGGAAGAGTTTAGGGTTGATAAGAACTGTTTAAATGAGGTTAGGAGGTGATTGGAGGAGGATTTGTATTGGGATTTCGTGCATTTGCGCGGCTGGAAACACAACCTGCCCGCCCAGACCCTCTTACGGACCGTAAGGGTTTTCCCTTGCGGTCCGCAAGGCCTGCGGGCAGATTATCCGTTTTATTTTTTTGATTTTATTGTTTTGTAAGTTGTTTAATTGTCACATAATACTTGTTCTATGAATAATTTAGGGTTGTTAGGCATATATAAATATGTATTAAAGGTCACCCAAGTATAGCACGAACACGATTAAGTATAAGAATAACGAATAAGACTCGTATGAAGTATGATTGTCATGTATTTGCAAGTTGTCACACGTTTACGAATATCAAGCATGAATGTATGAATATGTATAAGTACATAAATGATTATGAATAAGTATCACATGAATAAGAATAAAATACGAGTTTCCATTATGATTCAAGTCTCGGATTACAACGATTACAAAGATTACAATGAAAGAACGAATACAAGATACAAAGGTTTCTAAAAATAGAAATACAACACGAGCTTTCTAAATATGGAAAGTATGAAAAAGCGAGGCGTTACAGTCTCCCCTCCTTTAGGAAATTTCATCCGGAAATTTAGGAAGATGCAACGAAAAGATGCGGATACTTAGTCTTCATATTACTCTTGAGTTCCCAAGTAAATTTAGCGCCACGTTTTCCTTCCCATCGAACCTTGACAATAGGAATTTAATGGCGCCTCAATTGTTTGATTCCCCGGTCCATGATTTCGACTGGTTTTTCGACAAAATGCAATGTCTCGTTGATTTGAAGATCTTCTAGTGGAACTTGAAGTACTTCTTCAGCTAGACATTTCTTGAGATTTGAAACATGGAAAACTGGGTGAACGTTGTTGAGTTCTTGAGGTTGATCCAGTCGATATGCAACCTTATCAATCCTTTCGATAATCATGAAAGGACCTACATAGCGCGGAGTGAGCTTGCATTTCTTACCAAATCGAACAACACCCTTACAAGGGGATACCTTGAGAAGTACGTTATCACCTACGTTGAATTCCAGAGGCTTGCGTCTTTTGTCAGCATAACTCTTTTGTCGGCTTCGAGCTTTGAGATGATTATCACGAATTTGCAGAATCTTGTCCGTTGTCTCTTGTATTAGTTCAGGACCGGTGATTTGAGAGTTTCCGATCTCGTGCGAACAAATAGGCGAACGACACTTACGACCATATAATGCTTCAAATGGTGCCATTTGAATATTAGCGTGATAAGTGTTATTGTACGAGAATTCTACCAAGGGTAAATGCGAATCCAAGTTACCGCCAAAATCGATTACGCATGAACGAAGCATATCCTCTAGAGTTTGGATAGTACACACGGTTTGACCATCGGATTGAGGGTGAAAAGCGGTGCTAAGATTGAGACGAGTGCCAAGGGTAGATTGAAATGTTTGCCAAAGGCGGGAGGTAAAACGAGCATCGCGATATGAAATGATGTCAATGGGAGTACATGACGACTAATGACTTCATCTGTGTAGATACGAGCCAATTTCTCGACTTTGTAATCTTCACGAATGGCGAAGAAATGAGTGGATTTGGTCAATCAATCAATGATGACCCATATGCTGTCGTGACTAGACGAAGTGCGAGGAAGCTTGGTAATGAAATCCATAGTAATACTCTCCCATTTCCAGACAGGAATTTCTGGTTGCTCGAGTAAGCCAGAGGGGCGTTGATGTTCAACTTTCACCTTGGAACATGTAAGACACTTCGAGACATACAGGGCGATATCTTTCTTCATCCCAAGCCACTAATAAGATGCACGAAGATCATGGTACATCTTGTCAGCGTCAGGATGAATGGAGTATCGGGATTTGTGGGCTTCATCCATCAAGGTGTTTCGAATGATGAGACGATTGGGAATCCAAATGCGATCATGGTAGTAAAGAATACCATCGGGTTTAGCTGCGAGTGGGTTTTCAACTCCACAATTCAACTCGTTATCGAGGTTACCCTCGTTAATGATGACAAATTGAGCTTGGCGAGTTATCTCGTGAAGCTTTCCCATAATTTGGTGACAACGAATACTTTTGACATGAGTTTTTACGACTAAGTGCATCGGCCACAACATTCTCTTTACCAGGGTGGTAGCCAATACCACGCTCGTAGTCATTTAACAATTCTACCCAACGACGTTGACGTATGTTGAGTTCCTTTCGATCAAAGATATGTTGTAGGCTCTTGTGGTCGGTGAAGACCGTACACTTAGTACTGTAAAGGTAGTGTCGCCAAATCTTTAATGCAAAAACAACTGCACCAAGTTCAAGGTCGTCCGTATTATAGTTTTTCTCATGAATCTTGAGTTGTCTCGACGCGTAAGCGATAACCTTGTCCCGTTGCATAAGAACGCAACCAAGACCTTGGTTTGAGGCATCACAATACAAGAAAAAGTCGTCGTTCCCATTGAGGAGGGTAAGGATAGGAGCATTACAGAGCATGTCCTTGAGAGTTTGAAAAGTCTCCTCTTGTTCGGGACCCCAAACAAAAGGTTTATCTTTTTGAGTCAAAGACGTAAGAGGAACAGCGATCTTGGAAAAGTTTAAGATGAAATGACGATAGTAACCAGCTAGGCCAAGAAACGAATGAATTTCCGAAGGCGATTTAGGTGCAATCCAATTCTTCACAGCTTCTATCTTTGCGGGGTCAACATGAATACCGAGTTCATTGACGACGTGACCAAGGAATTGAACCTCTTTTAGCCAAAATTCACACTTGGAGAATTTGGCGTAAAGACGTTCGGTTCGTAAGAGCTGAAGGATAAGTTGCAAATGTCGCCCATGTTCTTCTTTCGTCTTGGAGTAGATGAGAATATCGTCGATGAATACGATTACGAAACGATCGAGAAAAGGCTTACACACGTGGTTCATTAAATCCATGAACACGGCAGGCGCGTTAGTCAAACCGAAAGGCATGACCACGAACTCGTAGTGTCCATAAAGTGTGCGAAAGATGGTTTTAGGTACATCTTCTTCGAGAACTCGAAGTTGATGATAGCCGGAACGAAGTTCGATTCTCGAGAAACAGGTCGCACCTTGAAGCTGATCGAAGAGATCGTCAATGCGAGGAAGTGGGTATTGGTTCTTGATTGTAAGTTCGTTGAGTTCATGATAGTCAATGCACATCCGAAAAGACCCATCTTTCTTCTTGACGAACAAAACAGGAGCGCCCCAAGGAGAAGTACTAGGGCGTATAAAGCCCTTATCAAGAAGCTGTTGAAGTTTGCTCGATAGTTCTTTCATCTCCGAGGGTGCTAAACGATAAGGAGCTTTCACAACAGGAGTTGCGCCAGGGATAGATAAATACGAAAATTAACTGAACGAGGAGGAGGAGGACCAGGAAGATCCTCTGGAAAGACATCAGGAAAATCACAAACCACAGGAACATCACTCATACTCGGGCCCTTGTCTTTCTTTTCCACAATATGGGCCAGATTGGCAAAGTATTCCTTGCGCAAATATTTGTTTGCTTGGATACACGACATAAGCTTGAGACCTTTAGAGGGTTTTTCTCCATAGACGTGTAAAGAATCACCGTTTGGAAGAGGGAGGCGAATGAACTTTTTAGAACAAACAACTTCAGCACGAACTTGCCTAAACCAATCCACGCATACTATGATATCGAAGCTTCCGAATTGCACGGGTATGAGGTCAATCAAGAACGTATGATCGTTAAGATTCAAGGAACAATTAAAAAGGACGGAATCAACCTTGACAGATTTCCCGTTAGTGACTTCGACAGAGAAGGATTGTGCAACTTAGAACATACGCACTTAAGCAAGGGTTAAAATTCATTAGATACAAAAATTCTATCTGCGCCAGTATCAAAAAGACATGAAGCATTGACATGGTTAACAAGGAACATACCAGTTATAACGTCGTTCGTGTTTTGTGCCTGAGCGGCGGTAAGGGCGAAGGCTCTGCCTCAAGCTGGTTGTTGACGCGTTGGGGGGAATACATTGGCGAAGTAGTTAGGGTCGCCACATGTATAGCATGCTTTTGTAGTGCAGCTTGAGCTTGAGAGTGAGCAGGGTTAGGGTTTGGCACGATGGCTTGGGCTTGCTGGTTTTAGGGTAGAGGGAAGTTTCGGCAACTGTTAGCAAAATGCCCCAATCTCTGACATTGGGCGCACTTGCGGCATGGTGTAGTTGCGGGGTGATGGTAGGAGCAGTTAGCACACTGGGGATGAGGTCCAGTGTAGCCATGCTTGGCTTGCTCGGGGTTGGCAGGGCTAATGGTTGCTAGTGTCAGGATGGGTTGAGGGTTTGGCAGAGTAACAACCGTGCAATTCTGACTAGAAGCCTTCCGCTTCTTGTTTTTTGGGTTGTTGTTTCGAGGGGGTTTGGGTGAGGGTTCAATGGTGGCGGTTTCGGTGGTGGCTTAATGCGCGCTTTTCAACGATGCCTTTGCGGCATTC
This sequence comes from Scalesia atractyloides, assembly GCA_947069175.1. Lineage (NCBI taxonomy): Eukaryota > Viridiplantae > Streptophyta > Magnoliopsida > Asterales > Asteraceae > Scalesia > Scalesia atractyloides. The sequence goes on along the minus strand of CAMTDV010000017.1, from coordinate 35,883,476 downwards.
TTGCGCTCAACATGGTTGCTGTTAAGGTGAGCGGCCAAGCGGTAGGTTTCCTCAATAGTCCTTGGGAAAGCAGCTTCTACAAGGTTCATGAAAGAATCGGGCAGACAGTGGATGTATTTGTTGATGGCCTTTTCAGTGGTATCGACTTGGCTAGGGCAAAGGATGTTTAGTATTTTGAAGCGTAGGGTTAGACCATCGTTATCATCTCCGTTTTGCTTGAGATACCAAAACTCATGCTCTAACTTCCTTAGTTCATGAGGAGGACAAAATTCGTCCCTCATGATCTTCTCAGTTCAGCCTATGGTAACGCGTGGGCGGCATCATCCTCTCTTGTGCTTCGTTCAGAGGTTCCCCACTCGAGGGCTCTCTAGAGGAATATCCCCGTAGCATTTCGGTGCCCAAGCCATCGGGGCAGCCACTTTGGCGGAATGAAATCTCCATGGCTTCAATCCAAGTCAACAACGTCGTCGCACCATTATTACCAGTAAACTCCATAGGTTTACAGGCCATGAATTGTTTGAAAAGGAATTGTGACTTAGGCTTTTCCACATTAGAGTCGACAGAGGACTTAGGGGTGTCGTGGATGGATTGAATTTGGCTAACGATATCGGGGATAATCTTAGCCATCTGTTCAGCCATTTGCTCCGCGACCAAACCTACGAGCTCTTGCTTTGATGTCGAGTCCCCATTGTTGTTGGAACCCTTCTTGGAACCTTTTGATTTCTTTGAGGAGTTTGGAGAAGACATCTAAGGTTGAAAAATAGAAAGGAAAAGGATGAGACTTTATCACAATGTAAAAATAAGTTTTGCATGTATAAGCATGGATATGTTCACGTATGTTGCATGTATTTGACGAGTATTCAACATGTATTCAATAAGCATAATCACGTATGAATGCGTATAAAGAGTATAAATTTAGTTTGTTCACGAGGATTATTATTGGTTTTGATTGCGAGAGACGTGCGATTCGTGTAACTGTTCGAAACAAATGAGGTAAGAAATATAAAATCACATGAAAATTAAGAATACATAAAAGATTGGCTCAATAAAACATAGGATTGTTTCGGGTAGAGAAACATCGACTATTCCAAAGTGATTCGTAAGATCTTTCGAGTTAGGGAACATGCTTTGGCCTAATAGGTAAAATACCCTAGTCAAGAAACGATTAATGGTATTTTATCCTTCCAGTTACTACATATCCCTAGTGGATCGAAAATTCGAGACTTTGGCGAGATTGAAAATCTAGGAACGGGACTTAATCGACAAGGTGCGGGTTTCACCCCTAACTTGACGATTTCGTACCCAACGTGTGGTTGTTTCTTACTAAACGAGGAGCATATTTCGACTCGTTAGTAGGATCCACTAGAGTATGAAATGGAAGTTTTCCATCAAGATGTTGATATCACTCCTAACTTGATGGTATAACTTCGTGAAAAATCGAATACGCGGAATGAGATATTTCACCAAAAATTGTAAGTCATTAGGCCTATCTTGGTGCAAATCGTCTCGTTTGCATCATGAGTGTCTTCAGTCTTCAAGTGTATTGTGTAAATGTCTTAGGAAAGACATTATGTAAATTTTAAGCCCAAAAGAAAGGAAGAAGCAATGAAGAAAGAATAAAGTTTTAAGCATAATGTAAGAATCGTAAAAAACGGGACGCTTAAACTATAGACTAGGTCGAACATGGCAATTCTACCTAATTCCCTATAGTTATGGCTCTGATACCAATCTGTCACACCCCAACCGATGGCGGAAACATTGAGGCGCGACGAAATATATTGCTTATTGCTCACAACGCTAACGGTGACAATAATTCATTAAACCGAATTTCATTTCATAAGTAAATTGTCGCTACAATAGATGGAAAAATCAAGTAAACATAACAAGTACAAAATTTGATACAACAATAATAAACCTAAACGTCTATGTGTGTATCTAGCATCAACGCTACTTCGATTTCATAGCATCATCTCCATCAACCTGTAACATGTTTTAAAATAGAGTTCAATGCAAAAGCAAAGGCGAGTACACAAGTTTAAGCATAAGCATACGTATACGAATAAAGTTAAAACGAATCCATATGATACTAAGTTTATACGAGAGCGTTATACGCAAATCACGATATTTTAACATGGCCTCTAGATTTCACGAGTGAGGTGGTGCGATACTCCTATAGCGCTATACATGTCAAATGGAGGTCTAAGATAAGCTAATGACTATGGTATCACATAAGAATGGTCCAAGATATAAGTAACAAGTAGCGTATCAAAGCATTCATGAATATTGGATTGTTTCGTGCATTGTATAAAGTTTAAGTTTAGTGATTTTGTATAAGGTAAACATGTTACACCCAAAGTGATAAAATGAAAATGGGTCGAGTGTACTCATCGTTTTGCAAGCGTTTCGACTTGGTAATCCGTGAAGAGTAGTTTAAGTTGCAGGATGAACACCGGGTTATCCTACAAGAGGAAAACATGGGTGTGAGTATTTGGTGGATAAGGAAAGATTCGGGATTTGGAATAAGGCATAACAAAGTAGAGTATATTAAAGTATTCACTAAGGTCTAGCACTCGTTTTGACACTATGGGAACCCGTTAGGGTTTATGTGATTTCATAGGCTATACACCTATTAGAATCATAACGAGGAAATAAACACTATAGTGATTAAACCTATTAGCTTGACATATGATTATTTAGTCATTATCAAGGTTTTGGTTTAAGTATGTTATGTAGGTTTTAATAATTATATGTATAAGTCCATTCATGGATATCATAGAAGTCATGTAAGAGGTATGTGGCATAGCCATCCATTTAGGAACCTCATAGAAGTTCACCACTACACAAGTTATCATAGACAACAAGGAGGGTCAAGAACATGTACAATAATAGTAAAGAAGTGAAATACATGTTACTATACGCTAAGTAGCCAAGTAATCTACAACCCCGTGAGCCGACGTCAACACACGTCAAAGGCTAGACGGGGTTGTGTTACTTTCAACTAGCAAGCTACTTAGGATGTGTGAGAAAACATCAAGTGTTGTGTTGACTTAGGTGTAGGATAGCCCAAGCTAACCAAGTTAGTCACCCAAGAACTATTTCAAGACTTGCAACACTTGTGAGCTTTAAGCTCTTCAAAAACAGAAAGTTTAGAGTGTCATAACACTCCTATTTACATGTATGACAACCTAGGTTAGGCTCACTATACATAAAGTTGATTAGGAACTCAACAACACAGGGTTGAATGAAGAAAACATAAGTTTTGAAAGAGTTTTAATAACATCAGAAAGTTTCAGCTACTTTTGGGGTCTTTTTGGTGAATACCCAGGTCTAGAAATGCCATGGCAAGTCCTGGGATCAAACCTAAAACTTATCCAAGGAAGTAGGAAGAAGAATCAAGTGATTTCGTTAAGAAATGAGCAAGTTATGCTCACTTTAGTGGAAGGTGATGATTCTGTCTGAATTCTGAAGTTGCAAGAGAATGAGAGTGATTTGAGAGAGATAAGAGAGTTGTAAAAGTGTGAAAATGCTTGGAGGAACTTAGTATTTTTAATGGAAGAGTTTAGGGTTGATAAGAACTGTTTAAATGAGGTTAGGAGGTGATTGGAGGAGGATTTGTATTGGGATTTCGTGCATTTGTGCGGCTGGAAACACAACCTGCCCGCCCAGACCCTCTTACGGACCGTAAGGGTTTTCCCTTGCGGTCCGCAAGGCATGCGGGCATATTATCCTTTTTATTTATTTTTTGATTTTATTGTTTTGTAACTTGTTTAATTGTCACATAATACTTGTTCTATGAATAATTTAGGGTTGTTAGGCATATATAACATGTATTAAAGGTCACCCAAGTATAGAACGAACACGCTTAAGTATAAGAATCACGAATAAGACTCGTATGAAGTACGATTGTCATGTATTTGCAAGTTGTCACACGTTTACGAATATCAAGCATGAATGTATGAATATGTATAAGTATATATATGATTACGAATAAGTATCACATGAATAAGAATAAAATACGAGTTTCCATTATAATTCAAGTCTCAGATTATAACGATTACAAAGATTACAACGAAAAAGCGAATACAAGATACAAAGGTTTCTAAAAATAGAAATACAACACGAGCTTTCTAAATATGGAAAGTATGAAAAAGCGAGGCGTTACAACATACAAGAAGAAGGAATTGACTATGATGAAACCTTTGCTCTTGTAATAAGGATGGAAGCTATACGACTCTTCTTGGCCTTTGCTGTCAACCACAACATGAAGGTGTATCAGATGGATATAAAGTATGCTTTTCTCTATGGAAAAATCCAAGAAAAGGTCTATGTGTGTCAACCACCACGATTTGAAGACACATGCCATGCTAACTATGTCTACAAGCTATTTGTATGGACGAAAACAAACACCAAGCACCAAGAGCTTGGTATGATATTCTATTCACTTTTCTCTTATCCAATGAATTCAAAAGAGGTAAAATTGATAAAACACTATTTCTAAAATGGAAATGGAAAGATCTGTTAATTGTACAAATCTATGTGGATGATATCGTTTTCGGATCCACATGTGATAAATTGTGTGATGAGTTTTAGAAAACTGTTGACAGCTCAATTGAGATGAGTGCCATGGGGAACTACAATGTTTTCTTGGTGTTCAAGTACAACAACTTGAAAATGAAACTTTCATTCATCAAAACAAATATGTCAAAACACTTTTGAAAAAAAAAATAACATTAATGACTGTAAACCATGTGCCACCCCCATGAGTACAAGCAAACATTTCATATCTGATGAAAAAAATATGACATGATAGATCAGACACTTTACCGATGTATGATAGGGTCCTTAATGTACTTAACTGCATCAAGACATGTTATGTTTGCAACTTATGTCTATGCAAGATATCAAACGTCCCTTAGAAAGTCAAATTTAGTAGCTGTAAAAAGGATATTCAGATACCTCAAAGGTGCTCCCACACTAGGTATCTAGTACCCTGCTAATGAAATATTGAACTTTCAGATTATTTAGATAGTGACTTTGCTGGAGGTCACAAAAGAAGGAAGTCAACATTAGGAGGTTGCCAATTCCTAGGAAATGCATTAGTCTCATGGCTAAGCAAAAAGCAAACAACAGTCTCTAATTCTACAGCAGAGGCAGAGTACATAGCTGCTGCAAGTTGCACTGCACAACCGTTGTGACTTCAAAATCAACTGTTTGATTTTGGTATAACCACTTTAAAGACACCACTAAAATTGGACAGTCAAGAAGCTGAAAACTTTATCAAGAACCCAGTGTCTCATTAAAAAAACATAGCACATAGACATTCGCCATCATTTGGTAAGAGATTGTTATGAAAAGGGATTGATTTCAATTCATCATGTTCCTACTAGAGATCAATTAGCAGATGTGTTCACAAAAGAATTGGACACATCTGCTTTTGAAAACTTGATCTCCAGAATTGGGATGCTAAATAGAGACAGGAAGATTCTTCAGTTCTCTTGAATAAATACATTAAAATGTTACTTAAGAATCGAAATTTGTTCTTAAAACAAAGAAAAGATTGTTAAAATCACCAAAAACAAAACTCTGTTCAAAGGAGTGAAACATTTGTTTCAGTGGTTCAAAACTCCGTTCAACCTTTGTTAACCACTGTATGAAACATAGAACCACTGATCCATTATCTACTATCTGACTATAAAAGTCAAACAGAACCATTGTTTTTAAAATCAACCACTGTTCTCTTTTTAAAACTTTGTTTTAACCCAACAGAGGTTTCAAACATGGGTTTCCATCCATCTATTGACCAAAAGTCAAACAAATGTACCAACCACTGATTCTATCATCCAAACGTTTGTAGAGACCCAACAGAGGTTTCAAAACAGGCCCTTGAAACAGACCTTCTCATGCTTCATCAAAAGGTTTGGATAAACAGAGCTTTGACAAACAAAACTTTGCCTTAACAAATAAACGTCTGCCACGTCACTAAAGAAGGTAATCATTGTCCACGTCATCACCACTGTTGCAAAACCCTACAAAAACCGTAACCAAACAGAGTTTATCCTTACCAGGGTGATAAACTCTGGAATTTCAAACTTTCCTCTCTTCAAACAATCAAAAAGATCATCTACTCATTGATTTCCTAAAAGATTCTCTCTTTTCATCATCTAAAAGATTTACCCGTTCAAAGAATTCTTCAAAAGAATTTCATTGTCACAATGGCTCTAAACTTAAAACCACACCACAACTATCTTCCATAAATTGTAAAAACTGATGCCAACAAAGAATTTCATACTATCATTGATCTCTCACATATTGAAATATCTCACCATCCTTAACGCTAATACACCCATTCATCTTGCAAATCTTCATGAATTTTGGGCAAACTCGGACTACATACTTCATGATAAAAAGCCCTATATCATCTGTTGACACCCAGATCACACCCGAGTTAATCTCAACTACCTTCGCCCTGAATGATGAGACATGTACAAAAACTTTTTTCTAAAACTAATCTCCAAATTGAACTCATAGAGAGGGGGTAGGTACAATGCACAGATGGCAGAGGCAACAATTTTTAAACCAAACTTTCCACTTGCAATGAAATTTTTCTTCCATACCCTACTCATATGTCTATCACCAAAAACCACTACTTACAATGAAATTCCTTTAAAAACACAATATTTAGGATATGCCATTTTAACAATTGCAAATCATAAGCTATCCAAAGTTCTAATTCTTGATTTAGTTGCAAATGTAAAAGCCAAGAAAGAGGGCAAACCTAAAGCCTTTATCTTGTACCGACTTTCAAGTTTTATTTTACAAATGGTCTTGGCACAAAACATTTTTGCTCAGGGTGAGGCCTTGCATATTAAAAGTCTTTCCAATGAAACATTCACCCGATTGATGACAAAGGGTCAAGAAAATGTGGGTGACGAAAATGTTTTAGAAAATCCAACTACAGATGTTACAACATCTGTTGTTGAGCCCACTGCTCTTGGTATCACAATGCCCAACCTAGCACTGTGGAACATGCACCTGTCATTCCAGAAGGACCACTTCTATCCGAAAGCCCAAATCCAAACAAAAAACGACAAAAATGGTAACTCTGGAGGATGAGGTGCTAGAGGAACTTGTTGTATCACAAAAGAAACAAACATCTCAACCTATCCAAACTCCTCAGTTGAGCATTTCTTCTCAAGCTCCTCTCCAAGGGCTGCTTCTCTTCACACACCACTACCCACCACATTTAGACTATCTACGATACAACCATTGCTTGATGCAATTAATAAAAATTTCTTGTATAAACCTAGTTCTCTCAACAACAATTTATAGAGAGTTTACCTCATCAAGTGACTAGGGCAAGTTCGGAAATCATTGCTAGCCCACATGCTGAGGAGGTGACATCTCTTGTGTCTCAAGGGACACTTGAATTTTTTCAAGTGAGGCAGCTATTACAACTGTTGAGACAACAGTCTCACAGTTAGACAGTAGTTACATTCCTAAGACCTCCTTTAAGGCGACAATTGTTGAGTCTACAATTGTACACTCTATAACAGGTGGAAGTCCCCGGTACCAAGAAAAAGGGGCATTTGGTTCAAAACCAGGTACAACCACCTCTGGTGGGAATTCAAATGATCCTATTAATTTAGGTGATTAATAAGATATAAAGAATTGACGAATAGAGTATCCAAATTAGAGTCCTCTGTGTCTGAGATAAAAGACATGATGAAGATCTTGCTGCAAAACTCTAAGCATCCTCCAACAAAAGCAGAACTTGCAGAAAACTTTGGTTCCATGCCCAAGCTTATCTTCAACTTCAAAAGCAATCTGCAGATGCCACCCACAATATACACATGGAAATGATCATAAATATGATTGAAGCCAGATTTAGTGATACAAAAGCTGAGATTCAAGCCATAATAGATCATTTTTTCCATGCTACTAGCACCACTCCAACACCCAAGTATCCTATAGATGATGCCAAAAGGGGGGAGAGTAGTGATAACATCAGAAAGCTTCCACCAGAAATCCTACACATAAAACCAAAAATGCCAAAATATCTCAAAAACTGCTCAACCATCTCAAACCTCTAACAATCAACCGCCCCAAACCTTTGTTGGCATTTCAAGATTACCAACATATGTTACAACATCACTTACCACATTACTTCCACCAAATCCATAAACTAGAAAAAGAAAAATGATAACTTCACCCATCCAATCATCTTCTACCAAAACCACTACATCATCACTCCCAATAACATCAACCACATCATCATTTCTTCCATCTCCAGATCTTCCAAGGTCAACTAGTGTCAATGAATATCTATAACTTAACAGAAGACATGCCAAGAGGATGGTTTTAGAAAGAAACCAAGGGAAGGATGACAAACAACTTCAACAAATTCTGGCAGAAGAATACAGAAGAGTAGATGCCTTACAAGGGTATGTATGATGTATTTTCATACCGGTCCATGCTCATGGATATTTTAAAACTAATCGCATACTCAGTTTCATAGATATATACATATCCCATTATCCATCCTTAGTGTTTCAAGTTTACCTTCTAGGTATGGAAGCAGGTAAGGGTGTAAGCAGGTCGACCGCTGACAAGCCGGCTAAATACCGGCCCACTCGGATCCGGATCACTTAAAAACCACCAAGGTACCGATAAGGACTTGAACCATAGACCTCGATTGAGGTGTGCTGCCAGAATCAGCAAGTATGGCTCACATAGTAAATAATTTATATTTAATATATGATTCTGAGGTCATCTTTATAATGATCCACATTGTCAAAATTCCCCATTGCCCCGGTTCCAAGTTCTCAAATTTAATTAACTCATAAATTTTGCGAGGACGGAAGGTTTACATGTTGCAAACGGAATGTGACTGTAGTGGTTGTTCATGACTCAGCCGTGATGATTGCAAGGAAAAGATATATAATCGTGTCCCTTTTGCATAAAACACATGTAGCGGCAGATCCAGAGTGAATCCTGGATTCTCAAAAATCCACTCGGTTTGAAAAAATGAAGAAAATGAATGGAAATCTTGTATGCTTTGGAAAAAAATAGTAAGAATCAACCAAAAACAACCATCTAAAAAAATCCTTGAATCCGTCACTGATTACACGCGGCCGAGTGCAAGAAAAGTACATGGACGTAGTAATACGCCCAAGATATAAAGAAAGAGTTGAAATGCCATCTTGAATGGATCAAATTACTTTTGTATAAATGCAACTTATTCAACTTTTCTAAATCATGTTGTGCTTTCAAGTTACACACTATCGCTTTTAGATTGTGTTTGAGGTCAATGAACTTTAACTTTGAATTGTAACTTTAAAAAAAGTCATCTACTACGTGTCTAATTTTAGGTAAATTTGAAGACCATTTTCATATAAATGGATACTTTTATAAATGAATATATGATTTCTAAAAGGAATAGTTTTATTACTTATTAAATTTTAAAAAATCACATGAAAACAGTTACGCAAGTTGTTTAAAATATACTAGATCATAGTCTCGTGTATTACACACTTTTGTATAATAGAACATGTTTAGAATTATATTATAACTTACATTATTTAAAAACTTACATTACATACAACGATAAAAAATAAAATTACAATGTACAAATCTTAAAACACATCTTTATATATGACATTTGTTTATTTTATTTGACCATCTTTATTTACATTTACATTAAAAACAATGATCTGCGGTAAGTGGTAACTATATGTATTTTTAAATTGTTTTGAAACTATTAGAGTTACCAAACATAGCATTTTATATTTCACAAGAAAGTTTTAAAAACTCAAACTAAAAAAAACATTAAATGTAACTGTTTATTAGAAGTATATGATATTGTTTAATAAAAAAAGAAATGCCAATTAAATTTATATAATGTTATATAAATAAAAAGAAATAACAATTATTATTATATAATTAATCAATTAGTTGAATTACATTAATAATACAAAATTTAATATTTATTTAATTGAAGTATGATCAAATAATTATATATACACGAAGGTAAAAACTTTTAAAAAGTCTTTATTAAATAATAAATACAATTCTTTTCTGATCAACATGTGAATAATTCGAATTCGAAATCTTATAGTTATCTGCAAGACAAGGATAACCTTTTCACTACTATTAATTTAGATAAATAGAATAAAAAAACTTTTTTACTTAAGATTTGAGTATGCTTTTAAAAAATTATTTTTTAAAATATAAATTGAAGGAGAAAATATTACGTGACATTCTTTGCAGTGTTTTGTTACAATAAGGATTGATGTTTTCACATTAATTATCATATTAAGGAAAATCCTATGTTATTGGTTAATGATTTATGATGACACTTTAGCCAATCGCAATAAAGTGAACACACTTTTATTTAAGTGAACAAAAAGTAAACAGGAAAAAGTGTTTTAAAATTAAGTTATGCACATCATCTCAACGTGTTACGGGCTGATATAAAGTGAAGAGTTAATTACATAGTTAGTTCTGTGGTTTGCATAAAATAACATACTTGGGTACTTATAATTTAAAATCACCTTCTAGAGCATTAACTTTTCTTTTTGTAACGTTTGGAGATATTAACTTCTAGAGTATTAACACAGTTAGTCCCTGTGGTTTGCACAAAATAACATACTTAGGTACTAATAGTTTAACAAACAATTAACGTTAATACCTCCACATGTTACAAAATGAAAAGTTAATACCCTAGAATGTGATTTTAAACTATTAGTACCTAAGTATGTTACTTTTTGCAAACCATAGGAACTAACTATATAATTAACTCTAAAGTGAATAAAGGTTAATTTTAATGACTAATGTAAGAACAATTATAATATATTATGTTGTTCAGGTTTGTATTCGTTAGCTTCTTACTAGTTGATGTGTTATTTTAATAATATTGGTTTATTTGCTGTTAAAAAAATTATGTTGTACAATTTGTCTTTATTTTGAAAATTAGCTTAACTTTTCCATGATTTTGATCTTGTTTCTATTCTTGTAGTAGTGTTCGGTTACCTATAAGTCTATATAAGCTACATTAATTTATAACTCAATTCTTTGTACTTTTTGGAAATATTTTTAAAAGAAACAACGAATTAACAATACAAAGTAGAAAAGTGGTCTACAATACTAAAATTAGATTTTCTCACCAGAAAATGGAAAGAAAAACGCTAAAAACTTTCCACATTTTAGATAAACATCCTAGTGTCCGTACCATAGTAATAGAATTCACTAGAAAGGTGGCGAATTTCGTATTGGTACGTTTTGTGAGAACCGTTCGCATAAAATAAATAAAAAAAATTATGTAACTGAATTACACAAACAGAAAAATAAAGAAAGCAGTAAATTACAGTACGGATTACAACTGAAATAAAGAAAATACAAGAACAAGACTTCAACAAAAGATGAAGTTCTTGGCTGAGGATCGTGTTAGACACGGGTCCCTTAAAATAAATTTCGAGTCTCCCAGGAGAACTCGTTTTTTTCCAGGATACAACAGCCTAAGCAGTTGTACTACCGGAGATGACGCAACCCGAAGATGTACCTTGCTGCAAGAAAGAGGAAGAAGAAGAATTTCGAGTAGAGGGTTCGTTGGTGATTCAGTGTCCTCTGGTGTTGATATAATGCAGTATTTATACTGCATCAGTGTTGAAACAGTCAAAGGGATTTAACTCAACGAATTAAATTGCATTAAACGTCTTTAATGCACTTTAATTCGTCAGTTACATTCCTGGTCAAGACCCTTGACTCGTCTGTTTCAACTGCTGAAGTGTAACTGATATGTCATTAACTCTGGAAGCAGCAGGTCGCGTGCGCGCGCCTCCATACGCCAGCCTGCTGGTGCGCACGTCAGTGTGGCTCACATCTCTGCGCGAGCTTACTGGTGCGCAACCCCTTGCGCGAGCATCCTTGCTCGACAGTCCTATTGCGCGTGCGCCAGTATGGTTCACATCCTTGCGCGAGCCTACTGGTGCGCCTGCCCTTGCGCGCCACGCCACGCCACCAGGGAACCCATCTAGTCACGCCACACAGTCGCGCCATACTGGTTCATTTTGATGCGCTGCGCGCGCGCGCACGTCAGGCATCTGCGGCGCAACCCAGACTGCCTGCACCATGCGCCACTACCTGTGTACCTGCGCACCCCTTGCCACGTTGTCTTCTAGGGTCTGCGCCACCTGGTCCTTGCAGCCTTTGCTGAGCCACGCGCGCGCGGTAAAAAATACAAAGGCGGCTCTCAAGCGGTAAAAAAGTGCAAAGTGCGCCATCAAAGCGCCACATTGCGCCCATCGTCCACGCCACGCGCGCGTAACGGCGAGTGCACCGCACCCTTCGCGAGTACACTTAGTGTGTGCTTCCATGAAACAATAAGGAAGGAGTATTCCCACTTAAATACCCATTTAAGTTTCATCACTCCTCCTATGTGGGACAAGATACTACTTTCCATTTATTTCAGCATTTAAAGTTTCAAACACCAAACTTTGAGCATCGAGATCTCATTCATCTTAGCTTCGTTTTGGAAGTGCTTTAGTTTGTTGCGAAGCTCTTCCAACATAGAACACAAACCCGGAAATAAATATCTATATAAACCGCAGTTTATAATATTTATTTATTGTCCAAAATTAGGAAATACGCATTTCCTATATTTATGAAAATGCTATTTTGACAAACTTTTTTTTATATTATTATTCGTTTTTGGAATATGCTGTTAACAGTCTACTCTATGACTATATATATTATAAAAGAACTAAATAACAACTTTGAAACAGTATATATTATAAAAAAAACTAGAATATAATCTTTATATTATGTGGTTTCGAATCTTTCAGGGAAGAGCAAGAATCCTGGCAGTAGTAAAACATGGGTTTGCAATCACGCACTTACACAAGAATTCTTTACCATATTTTTGGGGCTGATGGAAAAAGAGCTGACATTAAAAGATGCTCGGCCCTACTTAGAGATCATGAGAATTTAAAATGCCTTTTGAACAAGGTAAAACAGGCAGAATTTGGTGGAGTTTCAAAGTCGTTAAAAAATTGGTTCTATCGAAAAACACATTCTCGAAGACACGCCTTGAAGAATCGTTTGCCATTTTAGAGAGAAACGAGGTAGATTTGAAGATTATGCGAGGTTTGCGTGCTAACGGGATCCCTTTCAATGTATTATGCAACCCGCAGTTTGTTGAAATGGTGAGTGCAATCGAGAAGGCACCCGATGGATACAAACCCCCCATCAAGTGAAAAAGCGAGAACCACATTACTTGACGCGTGTGTACGGGATGTTGAGAAGGATCTAACACCGGTCAAAGACACTTGGTACACACAAGGAGTGTCGATCGTCTCGGACGGGGGGACAAATGTCAAACGTAACCCACTTATTAATGTTCTCTCGGTTAATTCTCGTGGTACAATGTTTATGCACGCCGGAGACTTCTTACGGGTGGATAAAAAGGCTGGGGTGATTGCTAAATATCTTATTGAAGCAATCGAGACCGATGGATCAAGAAACGTGTTGCAAGTCGTAACGGATAACGCGGCTAATTGAAAAAAGGCCAAATAGGAGATCGAGAAGGTATATAAACATATATTTTGATCGCCTTGTTGTATCCACACTTTAATCGTATTTTTAAAGACTTGGGGGACAAATTTTATTGGCTACACGACACATATAAGCAAAGTAAGGCTATTGTTAAGTATTTTCTTAACCATACCCATGCCTTATTAATATTAGAGAAAATTCAAGGTTAGAGTTGTTGAAGGTTGCAAAAACAAGAGTTGCATCACATTATATATTTTTGCGAAGGTTATTGGATTGTAGAGAGGCACTAACCACTACTATCGTCCTCAATTCTTGGTGGTATTGGATGAAAAGTGGGGATGAAAAGGCTAGAACAAATGGGGCAAACATCACTGATACGATTAAAGATTGGAGGGTTTGGGAATCCGTGGAGAATATTTTAGCTATTACAAAACCTATTTTTTTGCTAATTAAGTTTTGTGACGGTGAAGGTCGTAAAATGGCTGAATCTACAAAAAGATAGACAACATGGTAGGAGAAATAAAAGATGTTATGAAGGATAACAAATATGTAGGTTATTTTGATGAAATTAATCAAATTGTTTTGGCTAGATGGGATAAAATGTCAATCCCACTTCATTGTTTGGGGCATGCTTTGAATCCAAGGTAATACGATAAACATTATCTACAAAAGTTGGCACCCTGTGACATTCAAAGAAAAGCTCTGAACCAAGACGTGCAAGTTACAAATGGTGTTATAGAAGCGTTTAAAAGAATTGCGGAAAATGCAGAGGAAGAACGTATATTGCGGGCACAATTTGCTACCTTTCATATGTAAAAAGGTATTTATTCGAGGATCGTAGCACAAGCTAATGCCGTGACAATGGATGTGGTTGATAGGTGGGGTACATAGGGTAGGAGACACCTGAATTGGCGGAAGTGGCAAAAAAAGTACTCTCTCAACCGATTAGTAGTTCTTCGGCGGAGATAAACTGAAGTACCTACTCCTACATCCATAATGTGAAGAGAAATCATTTAAATTGCAATTGAGCGGATAAACTAGTTTTTATTCACTCTAACAATGGGCTTCAGAGTCGTTTTTCATAATCGTATAAGTCTGCCCCCACAAAAAGTGGGATATGTACCCGGAAGGCACGTATATTGAAGGTTCAATTGCTCATTTGGAAGAAATGGTTTGGGAAAATCTTGATGATGAAGACGTTGATAACAGGAAAGGAAAAAAGGACACATCTAGATTAGGATTTTAAAACTTTATTTTTATGTTTTCTATTTGCTAATATGAATACTAGATTCTGTTCAATTGGATTATGATATTAGTAATTTTTATTTTAATTTGTGTTTACCGAACCGGACGGAATGGTACACCATACCGAATCATACTAGATCGTACCGAAATGAACCTACCCCTCCTCCGAACCGAATTCGTCCCAACTAGCGAAATGTGAAGCCGACCGCGTACCCGAATCGGAGCGAACCGCAAATTAGGTGACTATGGTCCGTACTATATCCTAGTGTCCGTACTTTAAGTGTGAAAAAAGTTGTTAAACCTCAAATTTTCAAATCTTCTACAATTTGATTATTAGATCTCTAGTTTTTAAATCTCTAACCATCTCCATACCAAGACATTGAGTGTGTGAGGGGAAGGATCCAGTAAAAATTGGGTTTTGCATGAGTAGCCCATGATTGTGGAGATGACATGTGACGCTCCTTATAGGTACGATGAAAGGGTATTTTAGTCCTACAACACAAAGTGTCACCCTTTTGTTTTCCTAAATTAACTACAATACAAAAAATCTTTTACAAAAAACAATTTAAAAAATCTGGTACAAAAAAATGTAGCACAAAAAATCTAGTGCAAAAAATCCAGCACAAAAAAAATGAGCACAAAAAAAATTAACACAAAAAAAAACCAACACCAAAAAAATCCAGTAAAAAAATTCAACACAAAAATGCAGTACAAAAATGTAGCAAAAAAATCCAGTACAAAAAATCTAGCACAAAAATATTAGACAACATTGAAATCCAAGACAATTTTTTGGGTTTTTTTGGATTTCATATTTTATATACCAATATAGAGCTCAAATTAAAGATAAAAAATGTTCGATTTTATGGTGCAATTTTTTAAAGAAAATTAATGCCGTATGAAAAAGTTATGAACGTTTTAAAAAATAAGAGGAAAGAGGGATGAACATGTGTGTTGCATGTGGAGAGAGAATTATCCAATAGTCTATTACAAAAATACCCTTTCGTCCATATTTTTTCCTACATTTTCATCTTAATCATTGATTTAAAAATGAATGGGTAAGATATATATATATATATATATATATACAGAAACGGGATACAGAGAAAACGATTTGATGTGTGAAAACGGTGAGAACGGATCATGACCCCACATGTGGCAAGGGGCGCTAAATTATATGCGGGCCATGATTGTCATTCTACAGTTTCCGTAATAAAAGGCGTTTTCAATTCGTTTCAAACAAAATTCCAAAAATTCTTACCTCCTCCCCAGCTTTCGAGATATATGGCGTTTAACATGGATTCTGATCTACAAAGTAATATTTGAAGATGGCTTTTTATTTTATTAATGTTGTTCATCATATTATTCAATTTCTGTCGTATTATAAATTCATAAACAATAGTTGTTACTATCACTTTGGCGTTTTTATTAACATATGTGTTAGGATTATTGTATTTTCTGTACAATTTCACACTCAACTAATGGCGTTTTCATTTTTAATCTCAATTTGTTTTTGTTTTGGGATCTAATGTGTTTTAATTTTGTTCTACTATCAATGGCGTTTTAGATCTCTAAACATCATTTTTACGTACATATGATTAGTTGTAGATAGAAAGTAGATACTGGTGTTAATTTACAAAAGTTTGTTCCTATTATTCGTTGATTATTCTTATTAGGGAGTTTTGACTAATATGTGTTTAGTATTATGTGTACAACCTCATATAATGGCGTTTTAATTATGGCATTTTCATTAGGCTTATTTTGTGTATTAATTGAATGTCGTTTTTTATCGATAATATAATGTTCAGACGAGGGTGTTTCTTCGAGAACTGGTTTTTCGTTTATCATTCCTGACATTAGTGAAGAGATAAAGCCAAAAACAGACATAATATTCCCAAGCCTCGATTATTGTTATTCAATGTATGTTATGTATGCGGAGGATTGTGGTTTTTCTGTTAGGAGATGGACTATAAAGGTAAACGCCAAAGGAGAAACACATATTAAGTATTACATGTGTTCGGGAGCTGGGGTGTATAAGGACAAGAAGGTTGATACGTTGGACCCCAATCAAAAGGAAAGGAATGTGCGATCCAATTTTTCCAAGAGGACTGATTGTGGAGCACAATTATGTGTAATATTTAAGTCTGGATCATGGAAGGTCTATAAGTTTGTTGAGGAGCACAACCATGTTCTCGTTGTACAGCCTGATACGCATTTTCTTTCGTCTGAACGACACCTTACTCAGCTCCAGAAGCATGTTATACAAAGCATGTTTTTGTTGAATTTGGGACCAAGGCGTTTAATGTTATGAAGACTTGTTTTGGTGGTTTTAAAGACGTGGTGCAAGTAAAGTTGATTTTAAGAACTACAAAAGGGAAATTAACTTGTTTATATCAATACGATGCTGAGATGGTTATGAGACATTTGCATGAAAAAAAACAGTCCCAGCCTAATTTCTTGTATGATTACTTCACAGACGATGTTAATTATTTGAAGGGACTTTTTTGGTGTGATGATCAATGCAAACGTAATTACCACGTGTTTGGTGATGTGATTTCGTGTGACGCCACGTATCGTTCGAACAAGTAATATTTACTATTTCATTTATTTTTTTGTGTGTGTTTAGCGTTTTTCAATGATAGAATTCAATGGTGTTTTGTACCGGTTTATTTATCAATGGCGTTTTTATATGCAGATACTCTATGGTCTTTGTACCATTCATTGGTATAGACAATCATCATTGTAATGTTACATTTGGTGCTGCATTATTGGCGTCAGATACGACTGAACGTATATATGGTTGTTGAGAGTTTTTCTAAAAGCTGTTGGTTCTCAACCGAAAGTTGTCGTCACTGATTAGGATCCAGCAATGAAGAAGGCTATTTCTGATGTATTTGTTGAACCGAGGCATCGGTTATGCATGTGGCACGTGATTCATAAACTGTCTCTAAAGGTTGATCTTATTATTCTCATGTATTTGTTGTTTTAAGATATATGGTGTTCTATGTTAAGTGTATTATATTTTTAGTTATTTATCATGTAGTATTTTATTTTAATGGGGTTTTCGTATTTTATATAGGTTGGTGTTAGGCTATGCAATTCAACAAATTTCAAAGAACGTATTTGTGGCGTTGTGTGGACGGATATTCTTACACCTGAAGA
Source organism: Scalesia atractyloides (assembly GCA_947069175.1). NCBI lineage: Eukaryota > Viridiplantae > Streptophyta > Magnoliopsida > Asterales > Asteraceae > Scalesia > Scalesia atractyloides. The sequence continues at coordinate 35,865,524 of CAMTDV010000017.1, read as the reverse complement.
GTTTGAAACAGGATGGGAAGAGGTTATTAAAGAGTTCAGTTTAGAGGATAATGATTGGCTTTCTGATATTTTTGATCTTATGGATTCTTGGATTCCTGTATACATTAGAATGAAGGATTTGTCGGGCCTTGTGCGTACAGCATCGAGGTCGAAGAGTGATAACCATTTTTTTGGCCAAGTGTACAATTGAAAATCTATTCTTGTTGAGTTCATGACTCATTAGGAAACTGTAATAGACGGACAGCGTCACACGCACTGGTAAAATGATCATGAATCTCGCTAAAAACGTCCCCAGTTGAAAAGTACTTATAAAGTGTTGGAGAGCCAAGCTTTTGATATATACACAAAAACTATTTTTTGTGACATACAAGCTGAGCTAATTGGGATTGGAGAGTGTATAAATCAACGGTATTAAGAGCAGGCCGATGGGTTTGTTAAGTTCTACATAAATGATTTCCAGCAGCCTTGTACATCCTTATTTGAGGTAAGTAATAATTTTTTCTAAGTATGGCGTTTATTTATATTTTTTCACCATGGCGGTTTTTTTGTACGGCGTTTTATACATTTATTTGTCTTTTTGGCTTTTACAGGTAATGTACCGCAAGTCGATTACACCAGCACGTGCTCATGTATGCGTATTGAGCGGGTTGGTTTGCTATGCCAACATATATTTATGTTTTGAGAAGTTTGGCTATTAGGGAATTTCCAAAACAGTACATTTTGAATAGATGGCGTAAAGATGCTTCGCCAAATTGCTCTTCACATTTCTCAATGAGTCGTGATTTTATTCAAACCGAGCTAGATCCCGATGTGCAAAGTAGATGCGAGAAATTGTTTTTGCAACGGAGCATACTTTGAACCGTTTATCTGGTCATAAAGAGGAGCTATCCTTATTTAAGGATCATGTTCAATCTTATATGAAGAAAGTTCAAGATATGCATATTGCTGCTCCTCCCCTACTACTAGGGATAGATTTGCTGAGATAACAGGGAATATCAAAACGAAAAATATCCGATTAGAGTCCCTGTTGGGTATAAGTCGAAAGGTTCTGGATCTCGCAAGCGGTTAAAATCAAAACAGGAGGAAGCAATTGAAAAAACAAAGAAAACAAAGTCCGGGGCGAAAGAAAGACAGTGTAAGAATTGTAAAGCTTTCGGACACTACGCATCGACATGCTCGATGCCTGTAGTTAAAAGAAGAACGACACGTTCTTCGCGAGCAAGTGAAGAGTAGATTGGCTTTTTTTTCTTTTTCTTATTCAATCTTTTTTAGCATGTTAGAATACACAACATACAACCATTTGGCGTTTTTATTTTTTTCACATACAATCTTTGAGAATGTTAGAACACATAATTTATGGGTTGCCATCTGTGATTTTTTGAATGAATAAGGTGAAGCTTATCTGAATAAGATTTTACTGAATGAGATGGACAACATTGTTAATCATCATTTTTAAGAATGACCTAAGAATGTTGTCCACCCCATTCAGCGAAACTTTCTTTATCAAGAATAAAACTGAATCTCCAAGAAACGAGGTTTTCCCTATGTGTTTTTAGTAAATATGGTGTTTTTGTTTTTTGGTGTGATCAATTGAAGTGCCTGAGGTTGTTTATATAAGGTGTTTTCTTGGCGTGTAGTTTTAGCGATAATTTTCTATATAATAAATTTAGGTAATAAAGATGGTATGTACCATCATTACATTACTGTTTGTTCAACTTTATCTGTTAAAGTTGCAAGCCATCAGTCCCTTCATTAAGTGTTGGCGTTTTGTATGTATGGCCTTTAGACCTTCACAATTTTAATTAATAATATGTGATGAGATGTAATTATCTAAAGATGGCACGTCCATCATTATTTTACTATTTGTTCAGCTTTATCTGTTAAATCTGCAAGCCATCAGTCCCTTCATTAATCTTTGGCTTTTTGTATGTATGGTGTTTTGGATTAAAACGTTGGGAAAATATATTTTAACCAATATGGCGTTTAAAACAAAACATGGCGTTTTGAGACATATTAGACTTGCTCAATTAAATTAATATTCTCTTGCATTTTGTTTTATACAATTATGAAACTTTTGTATAAAATATGTGATCAGAGGTAATTATTATAGTTATTTAGTTTGGATTTTGGCGTTTTCATTCTAAGTAGTGAAATAAATTATTTTCATTAAAACCCATTGAGAATGACATTCTACAAAAAAACAAAAAAAAAACTAAAACCCCTCGTCAGGAGGTATCTGGTCTGAGAAGTATCCATCGCTCCCCTCGTCTTTTTCTTTTTTCGATTCTTCATCAAAATTCTTATCCAGATCTTCATTGTCATCATTTTCTTCATCTTGAAGATTGTGACACCTCCATATGAACATGTTAGTCAACAACGCCAATTTTATGGTCATGTATGGGTTCAAACATGTTGCGTTGCATAACTCCTGTAGGAAGACTAGTCTCTATTCGGTCATGATGTTTTCAATCATGTAGGTCTCCTGCTCCTCATTGTCCCATATAACACTTACTAAGTCTAAGTTTTCATCATAACGCCAAGATTAGATGATTGGATTCATAATTAGATTTGCAGGGTACGGACCGAATTTTCTCGTTTTTTCTCTTATAACCGTCTATGTTTTGTCACAGAGGTTATCAAGAGGAATGCTAAGTGCTAGGATCCCCTTTGAACTTCTTCATCCAAGTTCAGTATGTCTCTAGCAATTTTCACAAACACTCTTCTTCTGTTGTCAAAGAGGATTTCGAATTTATTGATTCTAGTGTTGAATTCCAAGCAACAATGTTTGCCATTTGTTCGTTTTTTGACGTTTTGGTAAAAATAGCGTTATGATCAATGGAAGTGATGTTAACGTCGTTTTATATAATGTTGTGTTTGGCACGTCGTTTAGGCGTGATTTTTTTATAATAATGGTAGTAATAAATTTTCAGTTATTATTTGTTCAGCTTTTTTCTCTTTAACAATGTAACGCCATTAATTATCAATGGTGTTTTTAAAAAATGGCGTTTTATACATGTGTCTGGCGTTTTATACACTAGTATGGCGTTTTACGAATGAGTTTGGTGTTTTATGTTAGCGAAGTTAAAAGACCCTTTTACCCTTAATGAAGGGCGCCAACGTAATAAAGTTAGGTTATTTACGAAAACGCCACCGTGCCAATCTAATCCGTTGATTATTTGATCTAACGGATGAGGGGCGTTCTCACCGTTTTTACACTTATAGGGTTTTTCTCTAAATCCTACCCCTATATGTATATAGGGAAATTATAGAGAGTAAACCCACTTAAGTTAAGAAAATTTAAGAAAACCTTATGTAAAAAAATAGTAAAAAATAGGGAATGTAAACTACATGTTAATAAACGTTTTGCAACAAAAAAAAACAAAAGCAAAAAGCGCCGAAGGGATTTTTTTATATTTTTTTTAAAATTCAGTGTTTATATAAATATATATATGCTAAAAAACTGAATTTTTAAATTTTTTTTATAAAATGGTCCACTCGCCTCTTTTTTTTTATGTTACAAAACGTTCATTAACATGTAACTTACTTTCCCTATTTTTTTTACAAAAAAAATTGTTACATAAGGTTTTCTTGAGTTTTCTTAACTTAAGTGGGTTTTCTTTCTATCCCTTATATATATATATATATATATATATAGAGAGAGAGAGAGAGAGAGAGGCTAGGGTTAGGTTCATTAGTGAACAACCCTCTTGAATGTGAACACTAGTGAACTAATACTAGCCATTGATTATCAATACACAAGTGTTGTCACACCCCGACCCGCAGCGGAAAAGGTGACCGGGGCATGATTGGGTTATCATCAAAGCTCATGACATTTATTATACGTTTCATATTCATTAATACAATTTAATAGGAAATTTACAACCATAATTACATCATGACCTAACATCAATCTAAGCTTCTTTGTTTTCTTCTAAGGCATTTCCTATCTTTTCCTTGCTTCATCCTGTTCACCTGTATCATGTGTAAAAGGGTTTTTGGATCAACAAAAAGTTGGCGAGTGAATCCTATGAAAAACATTTGAACAAGTTTATTTAATTGATTATGAAATAAAGTGCACAACCACACATGAGTAAAAATAGATGTAAACTTATTCATAAATCAATTTAATATTAAACAATACACACATGAACAATAAAGGATCGTTTAGAGGCACGCGTTGCTCAACTCGTCTCTCACGAGGAACTGATGGGCCTAATGAATGAATTGCATAACCATGATAATATGAAAGACATAACTACCAACAATATAAACTCAATAATACACACATGAACAATAATGGATTGGTTTTGAGGCACGCGTTGCTCACTCGTCTCCCACGAGGAACTGGTGGGCTTAATGAATGAATTTCATATAAGTTGACAAAATGAAATACATAATCACAACAATATAAACAATCTAAGTTTAGATCACGATATGGTATGGCACAAGTTTAAATAAACGAGTTAATAATTTTGTGACACATGACACACCCCAAAACATGTAATTAAAAAGGGGAGTTGTAAGATTCACTCACAGTGGGTGCGTTCGGTTGATGATGTTGAATGCACGCGAAGTGGTTTTAACCACGAGTGAAATTAACCTAGATAAATAGCATTATGGTTCGGTAAGTAAACGGATTTTATTAATCCATTTTAGAAGGATTGTTGGGTGTATTTTTGTGAGTTTAAGGCTATTTTCTAACCTTAAAAATGTTATTTTTAAGTATTTTTAATTGATTTTTAATTAAAATAAATAAATAAAAATAATTAAAAAAATTGACTTTTTTGACCCGTTGACCGTTGACCTTGACTGTTTGACCGGTTCGTATGCGAGTAAGTGTGCGCTGAGTGAGGCTCGAACCCGAGACCTCCCGTACGCGTGCACGCAGCTCTACCAACTGAGCTACGTGTCTAACCCGAAATATTTCTGTTTTTAATTATATTTATATATTAATTAGATTAATCCGAAAATCAATTTATTTCTAAAAAGATTTTACTGAATCGGACCGGTGCGCTCCACAGGTCTCGAACCCGGGACCTGTGGTTTAGGTTAACACACAGTCCACCGCTGGACTGTGTGTTTAACTTGTTATATAAACCGATTTTTATTATACTTATATACAAACTGAACATTTCCCTTTCTGTCATAAATAAAAAATTTAATAATTATCCGGGCCGGTGCTGTAGCCCGGACTCGAACTCGTGTCCTGTGATTTAAACATACACACAGTCCACCGCTGGACTGTGTGTCTATCTTGGTTATTATTCCGGTTATTATTATACTTAACATATACCAGCGGTGACTCCGGTTCGGTTAACAAAAAAAGACATTTTTATTAAGGCAGCGTGCGTGGGACAAGATTCGAACTCGAGACGTTTACGTGATTATTGTGCACACAGTCCACCGCTGGACTGTGTGTCTAACCCGAGTTATAACTTGATTTTAATTATACTTAAACACTACAGAAACTTCGTCTTCTTCGTTGATTTTAACCAGAACGATGACTGACTGGTTCGAAGTTTTTAATCATGTTCGTTAACGTTTTTCAGTTAATTACAGGTGAGATATAAATAAAAAGAAAGAGAAATTAGGCGTAAAGTATACCGACTGGACTCCTCTGTTTCTCCGGCAGAACTCCGGCGACAGCAACAGGTTCCGGCGTCGTGTGTCTTGCAGCAGAGAGTCTTCAGAAAGCTTGAAAAAGATGTGGGTGACTTCGGTATAAGCTCAGGGGGTTCAGTAAGGCTCAGAAGTGAAGGGTTCGGTTTTCCGGCGATGTGCAGAAGTTTTCCGGCGAGTGTAATTACGTCGGGTAAAGGTGCGGTTTTGAGCGAAAAAGCTTGCAGAGGTTCGAGGAGGTATTTATAAGGCAAGTCGTCGATGAATTTGGTCCGATTTCCGACTTGATTCAAAGTCATTACGTTTTCCGGCGGTTATAGCTTGTGTCACGGACTCAGGCGTCGGTTATAACCGATGTAGGTTTAAACGTTTACGTTATAACTGAAGAAGTCGTAAATTATTGGCGAGTTAGTCGGGATTTCCGACGACTGAAATTTGGGCGCCGGTTTTTGAATTCGGAAAACAAGTTATGAATTAATTGGGTCTAATAGTTAACAAGAAACACTAGTGGCGCAGTGGTTGGAGAGTTGAGTGTTAAGTCTGTTGTTGACCGGCTGACTGACCCGGGTTCGAAACCCGGCAGGGCCATATTATTTTTATTTTCTTATTTTTAACAGTTTTTCAAAAACTAATTATATATTCCCATATAAAAATTAATTATGTATCATTTAAAATTATTTTGGGCATTAAATTCGCAACGAAATTTTTAACTAATTGTTCGGTTAATAAACGGAGCGGGTTTGGTAAATCCGTTTTTGACGGATGTTACAAGTGTAAACCATTGGTAAGATTTGATGATGAAAATACACTAGTGTATATACGATTTGGTGATGTAAATTAATGATCAGGATTTGTTCATTCAGTTCACAAATAAACCAGTGTTCTCTCTAGATACCCACCCCATACATATATATATATATATATATATATATATATATATATATATATATATATAGGGATGGGATAAAATGAGAACCATTACAAGTTGCCAGAACCGCAAGTTTTTTTTTTATCCGGGGCGAGTTGGGCCAAAACTTTTTGAACAAACGTAGATGAAAATATTATAAACACATCTATAAAAAAAGTAAAAAAAATGTCGCGGTGGTAGTTTTGACAGATGCAAAAAAAATTTAAGCCTGGGCGTAAAATTAAATTTTAAAATTTATGCCCAAGCGTAAAAAAACTTGCATCAATCAAAACTACCGCCTCGACAATTTTTTTTTTTACTTTTTTTATAGATGTGTTTATAATGTTTTCATCTACGTTTGAGCAAAAAAAATTTGGCCCAATTCGCCCAGGATCAAACAGTTTTCGCGGTTCTCGCAACTCGTGGTGGTTCTTATTTGAATCGAATCCTATACATATATATAGTAAGGTACGGTATAAATGACTTTTAACATACAAATGGTCTTAACATGAGAAATAAAGGAGAGAATTTAAAAAAAAAACTCATCTTGTCAAGCACGTATTTTCAAAATCAATAAAAAAATTCACGTATTTACACAAGTAGAGTAATTATTTAGTTACTCTGAGTAATTAAACATAATTACTCTAGAGTAAATACATGTTCTTTTTTACATTTGTGCAACTAAACATTATGTTTAAGTAGATAGAAAAAAATCTTAATTTTTTTCACACCCTAACCGATGACGAAATCATCGGAGCGGAAGTAAATAAATTGCTCGAGAGACTTCATAACATTATTGTGACAATATTTAATTCAAAACCAATTTCATTTCATAGAATATCATTGTCGAATACAATACATGGAAATAAAGTACCACATTTGGAAAATCAAAGTACAACAAAGTTTAACATAACGACATAACAAAATCTAATATTTCTAAATGTGTTTCTAGTGTCGTCCCTACCAGATTCGTCATAATCAACATCATCAACCTGCAACATGTTAAAAGTATAGTTCAACACAAAAGCATTGGCGAGCATACAAGTTTTATGACATAGTATAATAGTGAAAAGTTGTCTCATATCCAACATGGCAATTTGCATATTTTTTTCTATCATACTATCATGTGCTAAACATATGTCAAACCAAAGTCTAATGCAATCGTGCTTACCATTGTCACCGAAATGACAAGGTGTAAAATAGTTTACTTCACAATACCACAATAATACGGGCGGTGCGTTAATCTTATAGCGCTATAATTGTCAAGGGAGGCTAGCAAAGTTAATGAGCATATGAACACAAGTATACATAGCATGTGATAACAAGAATAATACAAGTATCATGTTTAAATGGATAGAGTGTGATTATAACAAGTTTAAATGTGATTCGTGATTTGTATAGTTAAACATGTTGCACCCAAAGTGTAAAAACGGAAAATGGGTTCGAGTATTAGGAAATTCCGTGGGAAGTTGGAGGGTTGGAGGATGGAACACCGAGTTATCCTACACGAGAAACGTAGGAGTGTGAGTATTTGGTTGATAACGGAGGATTCGGAATTTAAAGTATGCAAAGAATGTATATGAGAAAGTAATCATCTAGTCTTAATACACCCGTTTTGACACTATGACAACCCATATGGGTGAATGTGGTTTCATGGGTTAGATACCCATTAGAATCGTAACAGTGTGTTTAAGGCTTATATGATATAACTTATTGTCTTAACAAGTAACCATAACGATTATTATCAAGGGTTTGGTTATGTATAAGGTTATATATATATAATATAATACATAGTAAGTCTAACATATATATCATGAATGTCATATAAGTCAAGCATGGAGGTAGGATGATGAACATCCATTTAACCTCTTTGTATGATTCACCAATACACAAATCATCACAAGGATAATTCGGATGGTCATGAATAAGAAAGAAATATCTTACTATACTAAGTAGCCAAGTAATCATCAACCCAGGTTTCCACTTCCGACATGGAAAGAGTCAACTAAGTGTCGGCGGTTAAACGGGATTAAGTTACCTTTAGGTCTAGCAAGCCACTTAGGATAGCAAGGTGAAATCCTCAATTGAGGTGGTGGATTGATAGTAGGATAGCCAAGGCTTTCAAGTAATCACACACTTACCAAAACACAAGTCTTGTCACAAGAACAAGCTTGGATGGTTTCAACACTTGTGGGTTTAAAACCATTATATAAAACAGAAAGTTTGGAGGAAAATATCACCTCCGAATTTGTATGAATCAACCTTGGTTAAGCTCACTAATCATAGACTTGACTACTGGAAAAAGAACACAAGTTTGTATGTGAAAAATGTAAGTTTATAAAGGTTTATGAGTTCTTCATCCAAATCAGAAAGTTTGGACCTCAAAATGGTGATGTTCCACCTTGATTTTCCATGGAAAACCTTTGAAAACACTTCTAGAGGTGTTCCAAGCTTTGTAGAGGAAGAATGAGTGAAGAAAAGATGAAGAAGATGAAGTAAAGTGCTCACTTTAACACTTAGAACAATCTGCCTTGAATCTGATTTCCAGGGAGGTTGAGAGTATTTTGAGAGTGGGAATGAGTTTGGAAAGTGAAAATGAGTGTATGGAGGCTTGGTTCTATAGTGGTGAAGTAGGGTTTGAGTACTAATAGAGTTATAAGATGATTGGTGAGTTTTGGAGGTGGGAAATATGGCCAACCCGCAGCTGGGATACAACTTTCTGCGGATCGGGGGCCTTGGTGTCACACGTAGGCTATAAGGGGGGGGGGGGGGCGACGCGGCGCCACAGGTTTCCAGAACAAGTTTGTTTTATTGCATTTAACCCATGAACTTCTTATTTTTCATCATTTTATGCATACAACTTGAATTATAACATGTTTTCGATTGTGATAAACGTGTACTAGTATAAATTGAGTATCAAGAATGCATGTACGAATGTTTGTATGTACAATAAGTATCAACTGCGTATAAAAGTTGAATTGTAAGCATAACAAGTATGTATAAAAGCGGAATTTCATTACGATCAAAGTATTGGAATACAAAGTTGAAATTGAAAGACATACGCGATACAGGATACAAGTTTTCATAAATAGAATTACGAATACACTTTCTAAATAAAGAAAGTACAAAATGTGAAGCGTTACATATGTATTTACTCTAGAGTAATTAATTACACATGATTACTCTAGAGTAAATACATGTTTTTTTTTTACATTTTGCAACTAAACATTATTTTTAAGTAGATAGAAAAAAAACTTAATTTTTTTTCCTTCACTTCTCATGTTAATACTTATTTGTATGTTAAGATTTATTTGTATTTGACTTTACTCTCTCTCTCTCTCTATATATATATATATATAGTAAAAAAATAATAATCATATAGAGTGTAGGTTAAAGTATACGATAAATTGCTACATGTGTAGTATAAAATTCAATAACATGTAGGATATATGTAGGATAAAAATTATGTGTGTATGATAAAATGAAATTGACTAATTAATTAGGAATAAAATAATTAATGTAACGAGTTATTAACTATTTAATGTTTTACGATTATACATTTTTCTTCTTTTTCTTCTTACATTGATTATCTTATATATATATATATATATATATATATATATATAGAGAGAGAGAGAGAGAGAGAGTGAGAGTTGGCTACAAAGCCTAAGTTTTTTAGAAGGTGTAACAAGCAATAAGAATGTGACACGTGGCATGGTGGGATTATAACTAAAAGGGCACTTGTGTAATTTGACATTTTATTTTATTTTTGGAAGTTATCTCTCATTACTTAACCATGCATGAGATCATGGAAACAGTTTCTTCATGATTTTCTGAATGGTGGTTTTGAATTACATTCATACGTACATATCAATCAATAGCAAATTCGTTTTTTCACAATCTTCATCGCAAATAATTTTTTCGTGAGAAAAAGTCATGGCTTCAAACACAATTATTGATTGCGGAGATGGTAAATACACTTCTGTTTTTGTTTTCCTAATTACCTGTTATGTATCGATTCATGCTGGTAATGCTGGAGGATTTCTTGACTTTGTGTTTTAACAGCAAGCAAATAAATATCGTTGTGTTTTAGCATTCATGTTGGTAATGCCGGAGGATTTCTTGACGCTGTGTTTTACCATTCATGCTAGAAATGCTAGAGGATTTCTTGACATTGTGTTTTACCATTCATGCTGGTAATACTGGAGGATTTCTTGAAGCTGTGTTTTACCATTCATGCTGGGGGATTTCTTGACATTGTCTTTTAACAGCAAGCAGATTAATACCGTTGTGTTTTAGCATTCATGCTGGTAATGCTGGAGGATTTCTTGACGTTGTGTTTTACCATTCATGCTGCTAATGCTGGAGGACTTCTTGACGTTGTGTTTTACCATTCATGCTAGTAATGCTTGAAGATTTCTTGACATTGTGTTTTAACAGCAAACAGATTAATACCGTTATGTTTTAGCAGCAAGCAGACTAATTTCTTGACGATGTGTTTACCAGCTGCAATCCTTCATGAACAATTTCTTAACGATGTGTTTTACCAAATGCAATCCTTCATGAACAATTTCTTGACGATGTGTTTTAACAGCAAATAGATTAATAGCGTTGTGTTTTACCAGCTGTAATCCTTCATGAATAATTTCTTGACGCTGTGTTTTACCAGTTACAAGTTAAATTCACAACTGACATGTCTTTTGTGGTTTCTTGATGATGTGTTTTATAATTTTTAGGGTTCTTCGCGAGAGAGGGAGAGGGGGGGGGGGAATCGCAAATGTGGGGTGGTTTATGGAATGAAAGTCATTTCCATATTTAAAACAAGCTAAATGACACATCTACCCCTAACTAATCAAATCATCCTATTATTAAGACACACATATTACCAAAATGTCACCAAGATGATCTCGACCATCAGATGGCCCAGATCGCTTCCTACACTTTGTTGGAAAAACACACTTTGTGCAAGAACCCCACTCTCTCTCTCTCTCTCTCTCTATATATATATATATATAGTTTAAGATGATAACTCTTTTGAGTTGTGAGAACTACGAGAATTCGTACTTCCTGTGTGAGTTTTTCAACTAAATTTTGCACAAAGATAAAAAAAAACCAAAAATATTGATGAGCCGACATTTATTCAACATGAAATTTCGATTTACGTTGGTTTAAATGGTTGCTGACGACATTAGCCCTAGAACGTTACAAAGGTGTAATTTTTTTACCGATGTAAGAAGTCGTATACAATATTTATTTATTTTTTTGGAGAAGTTTCATAAAAAAAATTCATTTTTTTTTTCAAAAAACCTCTTATAACTCAAGCTAGTTCTCATTTTTATCCCTTCCATATATGTATATATACATGTAAATAAGACATCTGTGAAAAAAACCGAAAATATTGACGAGCCGACATTTATTCCACATGAAATTTCGATTTACGTTGGTTTAAATGGTTACTGACGTCATTAGCCCTAGAACGTTACAAAGGTGTAATTTTTTTTACCGATATAAGAAGTCGTATACAATATTTATTTATTTTTTTGGAAAAGTTTCATAAAAAAAGTTCATCAAAATGTTTTTTTTTTCAAAAAACCTCTCATAACTCAAGCTAGTTCTCATTTTTATCCCTTCCATATATATATATATATATATATATATATATATATATATATATATATAGGGTAGGTTCTAGAGTGAACACTAGGTTGAGAGTGAACTATGTAAACTAATCTGGGCCATTGGATTACATCATCTAGAGATTTTTAAACAATGACAAGATTGTAATTATAATGTTGTAACTTCCCTTTCAAATAATTAAGAGAAGGGCTTTTGCGTCTTTTGTAAATTGCATTTATTAAACAATATAATCAAAATCCCTAAAATCTCGTTAGTTTCCGTATATACAAGATACATAGCTGTCAGTGTATACACATGTGTACAGTCTCAGTAATATCAGTTTATACAAGATACACATATGTTAGTTTATACACATGTGTACAGTCTCGCCAACTATCAGTTTATACAAGATACACAACTCTTAGTTTATACACATGTGTATAGTCTCGTTAACTATCAGTTTATACAAGATAAGCAGTTGTTAGTTTATACACATGTGTACAAACTTTTATACATTTGTGTATTATATTCAGAAATGGTTACATAAGTGTATATTAATAACATATAGTATATTATGCATGCACACGGGTAGATTCATATAAAAATTATGAAATTAATGAAAACGAAATTAGTCACATGTATGCAAAAATAAGTAACTTCATCACATATTCAAAAAAAAGTTAATGCCAAAAAATAATTACAATTTCAATCTCTGATAATTTTTTCAATATTTGTTGAAAATTATAAAAAGTTAAAAACATTATATCAAGATATTTCTATATACGGATAATAAAAGAAAAACAATATTCAACTTAAAATTAAAACAAAATCTATGGGTAAAGAAATGATGGAGAAATAATTAAAAAGGAGAGAGAGAGAGAGAGAGTTAAGAGATGAGAAAATTAAGAGATTTTAATTTAACATACTTGGTTTATGTCAATTTTACCGATTTAATCTAAAAAATGATCAAAATTCAATATTAGTTCACTTGGTTCACTCTCAAGAAGTAGTTCACTATTAAACCTAATCCTATATATATATATATATATATATATATATATATATATATATATATATATATATATTATAGGGGAAAGATCATTTGAAAAGAAACTAAATATGAGAAGAAAAAGAAGAAGCAACCAACATAATTCTAAAATAATAAATAGTTTATAACTTCTCCCATTAATTATTTTCTCTCTCGTTAATTTGGCAAAAACACTTTGATCTACACATATCGAAATTTATCATACGTATATCAAAATTAATAGTACACTTTATTTTACACATATAAAAAATGTCCTTAACCATAAATTAGGTAGTCTTGAAATAGTGTATTTTAAAAATGGATTACAAGATTAATTAGTTAGCTAATTTAGATGAATACAATAAATTAATTAAATTCATAATTTACATATATGCCTTGACAATAAGATTAAATACACATATTATATAGAGAAATTATGTTAGTTAAAAACTTATTCTTTCGATTTTGACAAAAAAAAAATCTTCTCATTTGAACCATCAACTACATATATATACATACATACATACATATATATATATAGAGAGAGAGAGAGGGGGGTCAGGATAAAATGAGAACCAGCTTAAGTTGTGAGATCCATGAGAACTAGGCATTCTAAAAGGTTTTTTTTAAAAAAAAGTCAGAAATCGTTAAAAATCACTTGTTTTAGGAAAAAAAAATTAAAATGCCGCATGCACAAACTTACATGAGGTGTAAAAAAATTCATAGTCATAACAAAATTTACATTAGCGCGTAAACAAAACTTACATCAGGCAAAATTACCGACTCGACAATTTTTTTTTCCTTTTTTACAGATATATTTATAATATTCCTATCTACGTTTGTGCAAAAAATTGTGGCTCAACTCGCGTGAGAAGTAAGAGTTCTCATGATTCTCACAACTTGGGTGGTTCTTAATTGAACCGAAGCCTATATATATAGGAGAATTATAGGAAGAAATCCCATATTAGTTAATAAAACTAAGAAACTCAAATGAATTTACATCTTTTTGCCACATGTTACACCTTTTTTGCAGACATGTTACGTGTAACAACCAGAGGTTGCCACATGTTACTTAACAACTTTTACTTTTTCAGAAAAACTAAAAGTCTGCAAAAGTTGTTACACGTAACACGTGTCAGTCTCTGGTTGTTACACGTAACACAGTTTGCAAAAAGGTGTAACACTTGGGAAAAGAAAGTCCATTCATTTGGGTTTCTTAGTTTTCTTAACTAATATGAGTTTTCTTTCTATCACTCCCCTATATATATAGAGAGAGAGAGAGTTCAGAACGTGTGAAAATCTATCAAAACATGATCATACAAACAATATGATAAAACCTTAAGATCAAAGACACTTAAAACTTTGTTCAAACAAATCTGAAAAAAAAAATACAAACGAAACACTCACAATCTCACCTACAAATCATCAACACGATGATTTGTACACACACTCTAAGCTCAGATCTAACACGCTATGAAGATACATGATCAAAAACCCTAAATCAGGTATTTCAGATATGCAAAAGAACTTGTTCAGGAGAGAAATATCAGAACAATGAGCTAAGTTCATTAGATAGAGACCCACTACAAATACTTGAACTAAACCCTACTCGGCTCGACCTCCTAAACCTGCTACAACCCTAAGTCCAGCTCCTTATTCTGCTACAACCCCATGTCTTCATTAAGCCCAATAACAACAACACCAACTCAGCAAGACAAAGCCTCATCCCAACATTTATGAAGCCCAATATTTATGGAACCAAAATCAAAAACAATATAAGAAATAAGAAACTATATTAAATTTAAAGGTGACAATAAATAACACCCCCTATTTTTATAACCAAAGATATCAAACATGCTTAACCATTTATGCTGACTTATTAACAAAACTTTAGTGAAAAAGTCAGTGATTTGTTTATCTGTTTTAATACCAAGAGGTTATATAACAATCTTTTCTCTCAAGAAAAATAAATCAAGTTCAAAGTGTTTGGTCCTATCATGAAAGACATGATTAGCAAGAATTAATATTGTCGTTGTATTATCACAATATAATGAAGTAGAAAGAATAACCTGGATATGCATTTCACTGAGCAAATTAACTATCCACAAAACATCACATGTTGCAGTATACATTGCTCGGTACTCAACTTTTGTTGTAGACTGAGATTTAGTCGACTACTTTTTTATTTTCCAAGTTATCAAAGAGCTATCAAAAAACACACAATAACAAGTAACAAACTTCCTAGACACTAAACGTTTTCCCTAATCTAAATCAGAACATGCAGTTAACTCCAAAATAGAGTTTTTATTAAAAAGAACCGGGTGAACTTTTGAAGTACCTTAACACCCCCATTGCCATAAGATAATGAGCCCTTGTTGGCTTATGTATAAACTGACTCAAAAAATGAACATAATAAGCAATATCATGTCTGATATGTGACAAGTAGATTAAATTACCTAGTAATCTTTGGTAACCAGTGATATTAATCAAGTTTTCATTTTCCTTATCACACAAAGATGTAATCCCATAGTTTACATCCAACCATTCCATACTCTGCTAACAACTTTAAACAACACTTTCTTTGAGAAAGACAAATACCAATATCAATTTTAACAACTTTTATACCCAAAAATACTTTAATGTACCCATATCTTTAATTAAAAACTTGGCTTTAAAAAGCTCTTTCGCTTTCGATATTTCTTTTCACTATTTTCAGTTATTACTATGTCATCAACATACACAAGAAAGACAATAAACACAGAAGAAGAAGATTTGACAAACATAGAATAATCACATTTACTTTGAGTAAATCTCAACTCAAACAAAACACTAATTAATTTTTCATTCCACATAACTTGGAGCTTGTTTAAGCCCACATAAGTATTTCTTTAATTTACAAACCCATGTATCATGTTTCCGCTGCGAGTCGGGGTATGACATATTCATTAATGCTAGTGTGACTTTCGGAGCCTAAGAGACAAGACCTTCAAAACCCTTGTTGGGTGGTCACTCGCTAATGACGAGACTCACAATCTGTTTTCTTTTTCATTCTAACCAAATAGGGGTAGATCCTACCTCTGTGATACCTGGTTACCATATTAGTTGGGAATCCATGCAGTTCCTTGTTGTGGTACCATCTCGTTTGGAACGATTCAATACTTAGGGGTAATGATTATTGGTAGCAATAACGTCAAGTGTTACCCTCTCGGGTAAGTCAAAACTTAGGATTGAGAGTTGTGTCATATTTTCTCAATAACCGGCGCATTTACCATTGACAACCTAACGTCACTGTTGATTTTCGATCGCTTTAAATCGATGTAGTGTTGGACTAAGATTTTAAATGATAGTCTGAATCTATTATTCTTCTACTCAACGACTTACCTTGATGTTCCTCTTTTCTTTAATTCCAAATGTTTCGTGGTCAGGTAAGACCATCCATTGAACGTACTTCAATTTCTGTGAAACCAAAATGTCTGTTGGCAGTCATGGAAGACAACTAATCTCCGTAGTTCATTTCTCATATGCATATCAATCTCCCAAGATAATCTATTCCTGATAACATCTTCCATCTAAGCTCATTTTGATAACTCATTTAGGGAATTCACCTCAACTTAATTTTGGGACTAAATTCCTTCAACTGGGGGAGACTGGACAACCGGCATTTTTCCAGGTCATTATCCGTACTGTTTTTTAGACATACTTACATTACGTTAATCCATATTTGAATTGATTTTCAGTAATTAGTTCGTTACGCGTCTAACAAAGCCCAAACCATACACGTGCATTACATGCTTAAGCGATTTTTTTAGAAATTTGTTGGTACACATTCAAACGACTCGACAAATACGAACACTAGTGATAGAATCGTTAATTCCAGAAAAGTATAAACGAGCCCTTTTATGTTGTATTTAATGAAAATACGCTTAATCTTTTTAGACTCGAAGTCGATTCTTATATAAAATCATTTCTATCCTTGTCTTAAGGATTTAGTCTAGTATTTCTCTAGATATTGGTATATGTGTGTAGTTATATATACGTATGTGCATTTTATTTACTAGTAATTAGTTATGGTTTTATGAAAACAATGAAATATGGAAAACCTTGTAATTTGGAAAACTAACCAAGTTAACTCTCCAACCATAACCCAATTAACACTCAACCCTCACCAAAACCCACCCCCATCTCGACTCCATGCACATCGGTACCCACCATCCTCAAACTTTCTAGTTGACAATACCACTTTTAAAACTAGACTAACCAAAAAAGTATTGACACATAGTCCCATACTTTGACTTCTTGGTCCTTTTTAACCATTAAGAAACTTAAAAACAAGTGGATAAACCTATTATTTACCTTTCGAAAAACACCCATTGTCTCCTTAGAACCCAACCTGTCACCACCCTACACCTTCCATGAGCTATCTTTCGAAAAGGGCATCTTGTGCAGTGGATCTGATGAGCTATCTTCCACATCTGCGGGACCTTCAATGCGAGCTTCTCTTGCTGCGCTCTTGCATGGGTGTTGCTAAGTTGTTGTTTGGCCTCAGAACGTGCCAACCCACATTTGTTGGGGAGGCTGTTTCGGTTTTTGACAAAGGCCTTCGGAGAGCTATCGAGGATATCGTGGTTTGCGGGGGTCCGTTTTTTGGGGATCTTCAATGGAGGCTTGCATCCCTCCCGACCCGTTTTGGGGGTTTGGGTGTTCGGCTGAGATGTATCCACGTATGCTTTTGTGGCCTCGAAGGCGCAATCTTGGAGTTTAGAGGACCACATTCTTCGAGACTGTGGTATTGTTGGGTTAGATTCTGATTATGTGTGCGCGTTGGATTGCATGCACATATCCCTTCCGGATTTTAATATTGGTGGTTTCTCTAATAAGGACACCGCCCCCCTAAAGCCCAGAATGCTTTGGCGAGTGCCCTATTTAGTAGAACTGTCCAGTGTTTGGGAGAGAAGTTTAGTCTATCCCCTCGTCAGAAAGCTGTGTTTGATTGTCTCCGGGCACCTCATTCTCAGGATTTTCTGACATTATCCCCATTGAAGGACTAGGCCAACACATGTCAGCAGTGGAATACCGGGCAATTCTTAAGTACCGGCTAATGATCCCTCTGTTTCCGGTTGATGAGCCCTGCCCAGTTTGTCGCAAGGCTTGTTTAGATACTTTCGGCGAACATGCGGTCCATTGTAAGGAGTTACCTGGTTTTAAATACCGACATGATTTGGTAAGGGATATTCTCTATGATGTTCTAAAGCGGGCAGGGATTTCGGCGAAAAAGGAGGCTCCGGTGAACTTTCTGACGGATCCGCTCGACGGGAGGTCTACTCTTCGGCCAGCTGATATTCTTGTGTTTGGGTGGGCTAGGGGAAAACACGCCTGTGTGGACCTTACAGGAGTGTCCCCTCTTGTTGGACTCAGGGATAATGGGTTTGTTGCTGGCCAGGTTGCGTTAAAGGCGGAATCAGGCAAGGTCGCTAAACACGAGAAGGCTTGTTTAGAGAATCAACACGTGTTTATCCCATTCGCTTTTGATACATTTGGGTCCCTAGCCCCAGAGGCTGTGGAATTTCTAAACAGGGTCCAACAGGTTGTGAATAGTAATCTTTCAACCTTTAAGGGCCGTTTCTTCTTTAGTAGGATTGGTTTTGCAATTCAAAAGGGGGTTGCGGCGCAGCTTGTTGCCCGTTTACCTGCCACTTGTAATTTGTTACTTTGGTATATAATTGATTTATCAAAAGTGATGATTTATTTTATATTAAATGGTGATTTCCAAAGCTAAATTTGCAAAGTGGATAATCTTCTTGCTTTGTTTCTTCGACACCCCCAACATCTTTTTTATGGAAATTACATTTTTATAAAACCACAGCTCACCACCTTATCTTCATTTCACACTCAGAAAATCAAACACAACTCACATCCTATCCTCTCCAAACCTACGCCCTCACACACACACACATCCATACAATTCCCTTTTTACCTTCCAAACTTATATTCTAGAAGAAAAACCAAGGTTTGAAGTGTTTCCAAAGTGTTGTTCAAACTTTTCTAAAATTTTCTACTAAGTATTGGAGCTTCAAGATCTCATTTTTTTATCTATCCTTCTCCTTGCTTATTAAGGTGAAAATTCATCTTGTGAACTACTACTAATTACATTATTACTAGTAATCTGATTCTTTCCATGATTATTTCTAGGTTTTACCCAAGAAGGATATCTAATGAGTTTAAAAATTTTATCATTGCTATGACCAAGTTTATTACAATGAGTACATTAAAAATTTTGATTTATATTTCTAACATTTTTCTTTTAAATTTTCAAAAGATTGATTTGTCTTTTGTGAAAAAACACCAAACAATTTGAACTTGATCCCTTGACAAACTAACATTAGAATTCCTATGTGACTCTTCCCAAGATATAACAAAAAAGCCTCTTTAACAGAAAGAAGAGGTTCTTTAATCAACAAGTTAGTTCTAATAGCTTGGTAAACATTATCAAGACCCATTAAAAATTGCATTAGTTTAATAAGATGATAAAAATTACTAAACTGTTTTACAACATTGTGAGTACACCCAGGTAATTGTAAAATCAGATCTAAGTTCTACATAATGTTCAATTTATGGTAATACTGACCATTTTGAGAAAAAAGAATTATTTCTTTGATACAAGTCAAACAGAATCGACCCATCTACTATATCATAAATTTCTTTTAATTCTTTCCACACGTCAAAAGCAAACATAACTCATTAGAAACAGAATTTAAAATCCAAGTTAACATAACATAATTATTATATCTATCTCATTGTGTAGTAAGAACATCATCTTCTTGACTTTAAACGAGACTCTTATATAAATTTTAGTTACAAGAAAGAATTACTTCTACCAAAGAAGGGTCCATAACTTCTATTCAAGTTGTTTATGTACCTGCAGATGATTTGACCGACCCTGCTCCTGCTACGACATTTGCACATTTAGATGCTACGACCGTACTAAAAAACAAGTAAGCGTAATTCCCCCTAGACAATAAAATATGTTTACATGAGGAGGAACATATTTACTAGTTATAACATCCGCTTTAGATTATTCTCTTTACCAAACATATGCGGATCCAATCACGATCTTATAATAAGAACAAGAGATCTTTCTAGATCAATCCCCTTGCCCCTCATTCTTCGAGAATCAGAATGAAATAAAGCACTACGATAAGAACCCATACCTAGAGCTAACATCATATAACCCAATTAGTAAAAACGCGGATGCCACAACGAGTGATCAAATTATACGAGAAAGTTCTACTGGTCTGGATGTAACCCGGAAGATAGACTATTACGAACCATACTTGGCATGCGGGTATATACTTCAAAAGAAACTTGTCTAAAACTACCTATAGGCGGTAAGGGTCGGGTTATTGATGTGAGATGGGTCTAGAGTTCTAAGACAGATGAGACAGAAGCGCAGTCAAAATATGGTTTTTGGGGATGGAATTTGTGGAGTCAACCTATAGGCTTTACTCGTTGGTGTCAATTAGGCGGTCTGTGGACTTTTGTTGCTCTCTACGGCGCTTTCGGACTAATAGGTTTCATGTTACGTCAATTCGAACTTGCTCGATCTGTTCAATTGCGACGAAATTAGTAATATTACCCGTGAACGTATTGAGCAATATAATAGAGAAGTAAAGATTGTAAATACCGGTACCGTACTTCAAGTAGGTGATGGCATTGCTCGTATTTGGATTGTTGCGAGCGGAACGAATGGGGCGCGCTTTGAAAGAAGCGATCTGTTACCAAGCCATCTTCGTAATAAAACGAGTTGTTGCTGATACCTTATTCTCGGCTCCTTCTTCTCGGCTCCTTCTTCTCCTTCTTCCATAACGTGAGCTCGGAGAAGGAAGAGATAGGAGGGTCCTATGGAGAATTTCCTGCGACTATTTCTAGTATGGAATGAGTCAATCATCCACTTTGGTATGGATGGTGAAGGGAGGGCCCCAATTGGTAGAAAAAAACCCACAACCCCTTGGGGTTATCCTGCACCCCAAGATGAGTGCTCTCCTATTCCAACTTCCGGTAGCACAGCCGAGACAGCGACGGGTTCTCTGCCCCTGCGGGGATCCAATATTTTAAAATTGTATCTATGGAAAAGTGTGGATTTTCAAGAATGGGAATCTTATGATATGTTGGGAATCTCTTATGATAATCATCCGTGTTTGAAACGTATCTTAATGCCTGAAAGTTGGATAGGATGGCCTTTACGTAAGGATTATATTGCTCCCAATTTTTATGAAATACAAGAATCTGAATAAACATAATGACTTAGAGCACATGGAGCCATCTTCTTATTTTTCTGTCAAAAATAAAAATGGCGGACTAGCTGATATTTCTATCAGTTAATGAAAGAGCATCAGGTATAGTAAGCAAAATCCTACGAAAAGAAAAGGGGGGATACGAAATAACCATAGCGCATCCGCCAGGAGAGTTTATAAACAAATACAGATCTTGGGTATCATACTCGATACTGAGATATATCATAAGACCAATCAGTTGATTTGAGATCTCACTATCAACACTTCAATGAAATGATTTCACGGGATTCAGCCAATTGTATTGATCGTGGAATATCATTGAGAAATAGGAATCCGTGTTATCAAAGGATTTCCTGCGATTATTTCTAGAGTTGCTCCTGTATAAGGAGCGAGGTATTGTAATGTAGCAGGGGAGTCCGCCGTTCCGGTTGCATTTCTTAAAATAAGTTCAGTTTCCATTTTCAATTTCACCTATCTCATAGATTCCAGTCAAAGATTCATAGAATCGAAATTCTGTTGTATCAATTATCATTTTAACGATCAACTTCTCCCATAATGATATCTATACTACCTAGTATCGTCATAATATCAGCCAATTTTCTCCGCCTATTCGTTCTAGTCGAGCTTCTCGGTCTGTCATTATACCCCGAGAGACCCATTTATTTTATAAATTTTGATTCCAGATACTAGAAAAAATATCCGACGAAGGAGAACCATCTCTATCAAGATGACAGGCCCATTCTCTGTACTATTAATAGGATCAATTATAACAAGTCACACATCTTGGTCATCTTCTCTATCTAATGAATGGGGAGTCTGCTTTAAAATTGAAAATCATCCGCCCTGCACCCACCCCTCGAGTATATGCTTCAACAGGAATCACACAAGATTCTAAGAACAAGAGTCATGGCATTAGCCTAAACATTGTAATTTTTAATACCTTTAAGTTTTATACAAACTATAGTTAGATTAGTAGAATTACTAGCATGTAGGTAAAGAGGATTACTAAGATCCAATTTACTAACCACGGTGACTATAAAACCAAAACCATCACTCTCACCATCAGACATTGTAAACACACCACAGAAAAACAACTAGCATTTAAGCAGACCAATCAGCAAATACACAACAAGCACACAAAAGGTGAAGCTACATTAGTTTCAAGATGTGGTTCATCACTCAAGGGTGCCATACCATGTCTTAACATAGGAACCTTATCCCTAGGATCTAAACAGAGCTCAAGCACAAAAACTACAAATAACATATGCAATCACAGAAAACAACCATAAATGTACACATGAAAAACAGGGTTTGGCTATCCTTGTTATACAATACTGGTCCCCCTAACCCGGTCAAAACAATGCATAGGAATGTAATAGAATAAAGATAGAGTTGAAACGATCTAACCTCGGGAACGCCCAAGTTAGGGTATCCTTTGTGTTCAAGAAATGTATCCTTCACTTAGGGTTACACGTTCAAGAAAGAAATTATAATGTATTATGGAGAAAGAAACGACAAAATTATGATTTTATGTTATTATTTAATATGAAAGAGAATTAGGAAAATTCTGATTAATGTTCTTTTTCAATAGATTATCAAGGCGGGAAAATAAGGGTGATGAGGCCCCGTAAAATGAAAGATTTTTTAATTAATTACATTGTTAGTCTTTGTAGTTTATAAAAATAACAAAGTTGGGTACTAAGAGTTTCAAGTAGCAGGTTGGTTGATGTATTATGTTTTATTTTGTATGAATGTAAGGTCCTAAGAGTAGCATCCATTAACTTTTTTGTTAAACGTCCTTTCTAAAACAACAGTAGCCCCTCTGAAATCAGGTAGCTTCGAAAATGGAATAGAAAGTGTGCTTCGGGGTGGAAGTTATCAGAAAGTGAACACACGAATCAGATTGAACACATCGGAAAATCACGTGTGAAACGAAGATGAGGATGTTGATAAGTATCTGAACTTTGATTTCGATAATAGTTGTTTGACTCTGAAAAATGTTGGTTGAACATCACTCGTTCATTAATGGTGCCCTTAAGTTCTTGAACCAATATCGACTTCTTTGATGCTGAATTATCAAATGTATTATTGAATTTGAATGCTGAATCACCAACTTCCAAATTGAATATTGTTATGAATACGGATATTCCGGCAAAGGATTCTTGTGGCTTTGGATGTCACTATTATAGAGCGTTTCATTTATTGTTGAGTCAACAAGAAATCAGTCAGTTATTTAGAGTTTCTATGACCACATTAGTGACAAAATTGAGGGCGAAGACGTTTATTAAGGATGGTGTTCCGGTTAATCATCGTGGCGATGAGCCGATGCCATAACTCCGACAATGGTGTTGGTAGGTTGTGTACTTGTGTGTATACATCGATAGTTGCATGTTCCAGTTTTAGTCGAACATAAGTGATGTTACAGTTGGTTGAAACCGAGAACAAAGAGTTGAAACTAGAATCACACGAGATGAAAGGTTGTGCGGAGTTGGTGGTCACCGGAGCTACTGATTTCAGGGGCTACTCGTGTTTTTATTTTGATTTTAAGAAGTTGCACAAATAGTCCCTGCAATTAAATCGAGTTAATTACATAAATCTTGTGATTATAAAAGGACATTTAACAGAAAAGTTAATAAACGTTAGTCTTAGGACCCAACATTGTTACAAAAATAAAATAAAATATAATACGTCAACCAACAGTTGAAACTTGTAGTACCTAACATTGTTATTTTTTAGAAACCGGATTAACCATGTAATTAATTCAAAAATTTTATTTATTATATAGTATAGATATAGATTTTAATGATATATTTTATTATATAAATCTTATTATTTTTATAAAATACTAAACTAATTATTTAAGCTGGCAAGCTTCTTCGAACTCATTTATTAAACGAGCATAGTCAATCTCGATATATCTTCAAGCTCATTTATTAAACAAGCTTTAGTTTGATATAAGTTTACTAGCGGTTGACATTAAATAGCTCATTTGGTTTGCTTATGCAATAGCTAGGACTTTAAAAACTCCATTGGTAATTCAACGTTCAAAATCCCTGGTTTTTTTTTATTTTATTTATATTTTAAAAAAGTTAGAACAATTAACTCCACATCTTCTTAAGTTACTCTTATTTCTTTTTAATCCTACACCGGTATCAACCATGGAACTTAAGTTACTCTTAATTGTTTTTAGTTCTACATCGATATCAACCATGGAGCTAAATCCTTTACTACAAATACCGATAGTCATGGAGTGCAATAGGCTTAAAATCCCTAGGAACTCTTCCAGCAATAAGGTAATGTGTATTGGTAACACCATGTGACAAATGGTAAAAAGGTGAAATGTGGGGTTATAGGATGGTTATATAACATGTGTGTAGTGGGGGATTATGTAGATATAGAGTTATATATGTATGTATATATATGTATGTGTGAGAGAGGCAAATGTGTTCATCCTGTTATAATTTTTGCAAGGCAACCGGGTTCATGTGGTATAGCGCTTCTCGGGGCAGTGTGGGTAGGCGCCATAGACCGCTATGGAGGGTTAGGCGCGATACAACCTTCGACTACGGAAGAACTAATACCTGATAAACTTTTCTCTATGAAAGCCCCTAGGTAAATAGCCCATGGAATTCCGTTTCTTACTAAGATGTAGACTTTTAAAACTATTTTATAATTTTAATTTGGGTAAAGATTAGTTTCATTTCTTACTCCAAGCAACCTGTTGCTAGCTTTCTAGATTCCAACAACTCAGAGAAATTAGTTCTTATATTATTTCACTACAAACACTGCCTTGATCGTCTTAGGGCGATTTAGATTTAGTGTCTTAGAATATCATAAATTTCATAGTTTATAGTAATTTGCTAAATCCTTCTTCCTTTCTACACACATCGTGAAAAGGTTAGTTTATTACATATGTATATTAACAAATTAAATTAAGAAAAATGTATTCACCACATTCTACACATTTACACTTGTTAACTTAGAGCACCAACTGGTATCAGATCCATATAAACAAAGATATTTAAGATCTCTAAAGCTTTGTCTACATAGCACTTCAAAACTTATTGGATCTCTAAGTGCTCAAAGTTTAATTTTACCAACCTCACTCAGAAAAGGGAAGCTAATCTTCTTGATTAACTTTCATTATAATATGCAAAAAGTTATCACTAATGGTATCGCCAAGTTGTGCGTTACAAACTCAAATGGTATCAAAATCACTTCATGTTTGTTTAGGATGGCGGGTAAAGCACCATCGAGGACGTTGAGTCCCAAAGGGGTGGCTGTGGCTACTCAGGCAATTCTCACATTAATTGTCGATAAAAGAGACATTGGGTCACAACAAACATAAGATTTTGATATATCATTAATAAGTTTTGGATGTACTGGTTTTAGTTGAGAAAATTACTTCACAGTTAAGCATGTATGGGTGAAAAATTTTTCAGGTGGGAAGAATATTGATTTGTATGAGGAGATGAAATTGCATATGTTTTATGAGATTTAGTCTTAGTGTTCTTTATTTTTTATTTTGTGTAACATCCCAATTTTGAATTAAATATGTAAACAAATTAAAATTTTAAAAGTAAATATTTAATGATAATTTTGTAGTATGTTGAATTTGTTGAAGTTAGGGTTAAATAATACACCTATATTAAATATAAGGGTGTTTAAGGAATAATTCTTAAACCTTGGGATTCTAGTTCCCTTGCAATAAAACTTAAAGGACTAAAGGTTATTCAAATTGGATCCATTTTCAAGAGAAGGATGTATACTATATAATAAAAGAACTATTTATGGGACATTTGTCATTATATTAGGTAATATTTTTATAAATAATTATTATTTTAGTTTAATTTTTTTCTAATTAATTATAGATAACCCTCCTACTAAATATTATTTAGTTTAATATCTTATGAACAATTATTATTTAATTTAATCTCTTTAATTTAATTATAGATAACTCTTCTACTAAATATTATTTTGTTTAATCTCTTCTACTTAACTATAGATAATAATTGTTTTTTTTAAATTTAATGTATACTTCTCTTTTATAACTCTAATAACTTTAAACTTTTACCATAGTATATATAATGCTAGACATAAAATCGAAAAACATTTTGGATAACATCAGTAACTTAAAACATAATATAATTATATGTATAATATGTATTTTATAATAAAATAATACAAAAAATACAAATATAAAATCATTGATGTTACTAATAATAACAAAGTCTTAGTTATTACAAATAAAAAGTAGGTGTCTGTCATATGATATAGAAAATCAAATAAATAATATTATAAATAAGAAGTATACATTAAATTTAAACTAAATAATAATTATCTTATAGCTAAGTAGAAGAGGTTAAACAAAATAATATTGAGTATGAGAGCTATCTACAATTAATTATAAGAGATTAAACTAAATAATAATTATTCATATAATATTAAACTAAATAATATTTTGTAGGAGGGTTGTCTATAATTAAATATAAGAAATTAAACTAAAATAATAATTATCCGTAAGACATAATATGTTTGACCACTGTATCTTCTTTTCAATAATCATCTACGCAATCACCATATCTATCGCGTACCGAGTATATCCATTAATTTTTTTAAATATAATTTTCTTATTATTTGGTACATAAAATCAATTTTATTCAAGCCGTGTAATACACGAGGATTTTTAAAGATATAAGTTTTTTTATTATTTGGTAAACAATACTATATTTATTCACCCCGTGTAATACACATGGTCTTAAAGATGTAACTTTTTTTAATTATTTGGTATATAAAATTACAGTTATTCAATCCGTACAATATGGTTCCTATATAATTTGTTTAATATATAAAATTACATTTATACAACCCGTGCAACAAAGAAGGTTTTTAAAGATATATTGTTTTATTATTTAGTATATAAAATTCATTTATTCAACCCCGTGTAATACACGGGGTTATAACCTAGTAAGTCTTAATAAACATTTCTTAACAACTTCAAGTTATTATGTAATTAAACCTTGCATGTAAATCAAAGTTAATAAATCGAAATTATATAAACGTTAATAAACATTATCTGTTTATTTTGAAAAAAGTTACTACTATAGAATAAAAAATATGCTTTTATAATCTCTTAAATCCGTGCATATCTCTTAGTTGTTGAAGATTCTATCTTATCTGCAAACTTTGTTCTTCCATTAAAATTTTAATTGCCAAAATCCAACTAACCATACGCATTGCGTGCTCAATGTGGAGTTTTGTATCGGAGTGAAATAAAATTTATTGTGGTCGAAAGTTTAATAGAGGGGAAGTGGGAAAAAGGGGGAATATATATGGGGATATTTTTATGAGTTTCTTTTTGTCAGTGGCGAAGCTTGAGATTTCCGACTGAGGAGGAGGGGGGGGCGGAAACGTATATACCAAAAATTTCTATACGAAAGCTATATATATAACATTACTAAGCGAAAAGTTCCGGGGGTCGGGCGATCCAACCTTGATATGATGAGGTATTGCTTCTGACTCTTAAGACACAAAAGCTCCTCATGCATTATATAGTCATGTACATAAGAGTTAAGACATTGCCCCGGGTCAAACCACATTATCCTTATACTTCAACATATATAAATGTAATATAGGGACTCACAGATCATGTTTTAGCCTTTAAGTCAAATATAAGTTCATACATTTGTCTAATCACCACACTTATGAGCTCACCTACACACCACACATGCATTTGGCTACACACCATAAAGCATACATTTGTATTGATGTGCTTTAAACATCGCTTCGGGTCAAACGGCATTATCCTTCAGATTTAATGTGATACAAGAACATGCATGCCATGTATCAGGTGATCTGATATACAATCTCCCATGGCAGGTTCTCGGAGAAAAAGATCATCGATACCTGGATAATATATGTGAACAACTTGAAACTATATCGCTCCAACATATCGACATATACAATAGATCACGAGTCTTCTACATCATGATTAATGCGGACTAAAAAGGCACAAATTAAGACCATTCAGACCAAATGTAATTTGACTCGGTTGATGCATCATATTATACATAAGACATTAATACTTTATGGATGACCATTGACCACCCACTAAAGGTAAAATATGATAAATATAGTATCATGTAGTAAATGCTACATCATACTAGACTAAGATTTTATAAACTTGTTGGCTTAGTTTTATAAACTTGAATTTTGGTTTTGTAGCCCTCTCTAAAATGTGTTTAAAATTGAATTCATATTGTTAATCTTTCTTACATTTTATAAACTCGTTGGCTTAGTTTGAAGCCAGATTAAAAATTTTCTAAATAACCTTATTCTAGTTGTAATAATACAATGAGAGATTTGATCATGTCCACAACTGATAAGTGGCTTAGATAACCTTTTCATATTGAGTCAGAAGCAATGCTAACCTAGGTAAAGGGTTTAGCGTCATTTCCGATGTTTTAATTTGTTTAAGTTATACGTAAGTTTAAATTTTGCTAGTATTGAACTTCTTAAATCTTTACGTGAGGTTAAAATAGTTATAAGAACTTAGCAGGTGTTCTCTATATGTAAATATAATAATGGATTGAATTGACTATATTTTAGGTAATCAGAATAGTCTATTAACTATTTTGCATCACTAACATTAACCAACATATACCTTCTTGGACATATAAGGTGTATTGAGAGAGAACCCAAAATGGCTATTTTTGGAATCATACAAAAATGCACATCTTGTTATTCATTAACGAGATTGCTTCAAGGAAGATGGAAAGAGGATCATAACACGATCGGCGACATGGATAGACGAACCTTACAAACATAACGCCATTTCAAAAAACCCATAAAAAAGTTAGGTGGTAGACCATAATACGTTTTGGTGATTAGTGATATTGTGATACCACTAATGTCGACCTAGCATTAACAAGGCCATGGCTTGCTTTTTCGCCATGTGATTACCTTAGTTGTGCCAAATGAAAATGATAGAACACATTTTCTTTTGGAGCTTACCGACATGTAAAACTTCAAGGAATGATGGAGGGAACTTATGAACTAGTGGTTGGCATTTAAGGGGGTGTAAATGGTTTAATAAGTTTATCATGTGATGTTATTAATTATTTAATTTGTTAGAATGACCAAAATGTGTCTAGAACTAATTGACCAATTTAACACCATTAAATCTAGGTGCCATCTTCAAATTCAACAATCCCATTAGTGGTCCACTGACCACATACGTAAAAAAAAATAAGTTTAGGGGTCAAATTTGTAATTTACACCGTAGCACATGGACCTTCCGTGTAATTTACTCTATATAGCATGATGAAATTGTTAGAAACTTACATTTGCTATGGATGTGGAGTTATTAGAAGTGTAGTGAAGTATTTAATATTTCAAGACCGCTTTTAGGTGAGTTTAAGACTAGGTTTTGGGTAATAGACCAGTCAATGGGTAAGTTTTTTATTTATAAGACCGTAAAGGAGTACACATTGTACCCTAAGGGCCCTATCGGGAATTGGGTCATTTCCTACACCAAATTTAGTTGGAAATTCATAGGAAACTACTTATTCGAAAAAAAAAATTGGACAAAAACGTAGGAAGTTTCCGGTGGACATTTTAATACATCAAAAAACAAAACATACAAGACTAATAAGTTCGTTTAACCCATTTAACAAAACCTTATGTCCATGATTCAAACTTTATTGACCATGTGGAGTCATATTCCCATCCACTCAAATCCAATACAAGATCTTTGGTGTCCGCACTATATAAATTGACAATGACTTTGAAATTTTGAATAGCAAACAAGTATTTTCTTTTTCTTTTGTTTAAAAAACAGAACAAAAAGTCAATAATAAATATCTAAGTGTGATTAATATAAGTGGTTGTGGAAATCATTTCTAGTCATCATTCCATTTTAACCCATATACATTCATACTTTCAACCTAATTTATGCATGTAAACAGAGCTCTAAATCATGGCGTGTCTGTTTTCTTTTTCAATATTGATTTTTTATTATCACAAAAAAGAAATTAACTAATTATCTGTTTTATTTTTCAAAATTAACTGAAATATACCTTTGATATATTCTGGTTTGAGGTTTAAAAACTTTTTCTGTTTAATCTTTTATTTTCTCAAATGTATTCTTATATAGAATTATTGGAGAATGTTTAAATCCATAGTCTCCTAAAACCTTAAAACTAGGAAGTCGTAGAAAGGGTATCAGCTGGACTCTGATTGAACTCATTCTAGCGGGGTTGGAACTATCTCATCAAACTCCACGATCACAAATTTTAGGTTTTCGCTTTTGGAACTTTTAGCTTGTAAATTTTAAAATTTTTGTTAAATCATTGTGTCTTTTTATTTGGCATTGTGGTTTTTTTCGGCATTGTGTCTTTCTTGCGATTCATTGTGTCTTTTTTCTCGACATTGTTTTTTTTTTGTGATCTACTGTGTTATATTTTGCGATCCATTGTGTGTCTCTACCTTCCTACATTTATATAGGGGATCTCTTGGCTTGAGCTCCCTCAAAGCTTGCTCGATAAAAGCTAAAATAAAGTTTGTTTAAAATTGGTTTGTTAATAAATGAGATGAGTTGGGCTTGGTATGTAAATGAACCGAGCTCAAACCAAGCTAAATACTTATTAATTACTTAAATTTTAGTTTTAGTATAAACAAGCCAATTCATCGTGTCGCAAGCTAGCTTGAGCTCAAATTTTAATTTGTTAACAATAAACGTGTTAAACCGAGTTGGCTTGATTAAATTTGAGCTCGAGTCTTTCACAGCAAAAGCCCATGTAGAACGTTAGCTAGTTAATACAAAAATAATATGTAACACTAATATTTATCTATTAAAAAAAGAGGAAACAGTTAATATTTTTCTAAACGGTAATGTTTAACTATGTTTCAAATAAAAATTAAAAAAATAGAATAAAAATACTAAAAAATAAAAATAGAATAAAAATACAGGAGATGATCAAATAGGAAGTATGTTTTGGGTAGTAATGATAGGAAGTAATCTTAGCCGTCCATCTGGAAAAGTAGAAATA
The DNA here is from genome assembly GCA_947069175.1 of Scalesia atractyloides. NCBI lineage: Eukaryota > Viridiplantae > Streptophyta > Magnoliopsida > Asterales > Asteraceae > Scalesia > Scalesia atractyloides. Next base: position 35,834,015 of record CAMTDV010000017.1, on the reverse strand, counting down.
CAAGTGGGAAGGGTATCTTAGTGAATCTTCTTTTATCTATTCTTTCTATTTCCCTTCTCTGTATCTTCAAAACCCAGATGTTCAAAAATTACCATCTTCAACATTTCATTCCTTTTCTCTATCTAGAATTACTACATCACGGTGCAATTTTTCTTCATCAATAAATGGTTCGAACACTCAATCAACGTGTTCTTCGATTTCTTTGAAGACGATTTCTTTGAAGAAAACCCAGTTTATGTTTCTATAATTTCTCGTTTTTTCCATTTAACATGATACGATGGAACACGAGATTTCTGTTAAAACAGGTACTTCTTTTCTCAAATTTCTCAAGCATTTTTTAATTCAAAGTGAATATATCTCTTATTCTACTCTTTCTCTTGATGTATTCATGCGTTTGGGCAACATCATTAGTTCGAATTTCATTGAGAAATCATTAATAAAAAGTTACACACCAGGTGTTTGAAAAAATGTCTCAAAGAAAAATTGCAAAACATCTTTCAGTTTAGACTTTCTTTTAAAATTGTGTTTTACAAAGAACGAAAAAACACATTTTTAGGTTTTTTGTCCATTGTGTTTTACCAAATAATGAAAAAAACAGTGTTTTTTATCCATTGCGTTTACAAAATAATGAAAAAACACAGTTTTTTGTCCACTGCGTTTTACAAAAGAATGAAAAAACATACTTTTTGGGTGTTTTTTATCCATTGCGTTTTACAAATTAATGAAAAAAAACTGTTGTTTATCAATTGCGTTTTACAAAAGAATAAAAAACATATTTTTTTTGGTGTTTTTTGCCCATTGCGTTTTACAAAATAATGAAAAAATACAGTTTTTTGTCCATTGCGTTTTACAAACACTTTTTTTGTGATTTTAGTCAATTGCGTTTTAGAAAGTACACTTTCTTTTATATTTTTAGTCAATTGTTTTTTAGAAATAAACTTTGTTTGGTGTTTTAATTCATTGTTTTTTAGATAAAAAAAAAGCATTATCTTTTGTGTTTTTGTCCATTGCCATTAGAAATAACACTTTATTTTATGTTTTTTAGTCCATTGTGTTTTTACGATGGTTTGTTGAACTTGAAATGAAACTATATGATAATAATGTGTGAAAATTAAGTGTGTTTGAATGAATGTCGTAAAATGGAAATCACTTGTCCCACATTGGTGTGGAGATAAAGTATAAGGTTGTTTATAAGGTGAAAGCTTTGCCTAACCAACATAACTTTATGACATGTTTTACCATAAGTCCTACGCGCGGGTGCGCAGAAGAAGGGGTGCAAATTGGAACCAGAATTTAGTCGAACTCGTGTGCACCCGCACGTCCTGCGGATATGAATGCAGTTCCGAAAAACCGGGCTTTTTTACGTTACAGTTTTTTACCCGCACGTACGTACTGCTGTTGTTGAACTCGTGTGCACCCGCACGTACTGCTGTTGCGTTTTACGTTACAGTTTTTTACCTGCTGTTGCCTTTTACGTTACAGTTCTGCTGTCAGTTTTTTACTGCTGTTGCGTTTTACGTTACGTCTGCAGGTCTTTTTTTAACTGCGGTGCGTTTTACAATCAGTTGCTGTTGTCAATTTCTTACCTACAGTTGGTTCGTTTTTTAACTGCAGTGCGTTTTACAATCAGTTGTTGTTGTTGTGTTTTTTAACTGCAGTTTGGTTCAGGTTCATTGCTTTGCGATGGTTTGGTTCAGGTTCACTGCTTTGCGCTGTAGAATGTAGTTAATGGCGTTTTACAAAAAAAAATTGGCTTTTTTTCATTGCGTTTTACGTTACTGGGTTTTCGAAATTTAGCAATAGCATACTCGTTTTAAAGATAAAAAACGCTCGTTTTTTGGTGCAATTTTTATAAAAAAATAATGTCGTATGAAAAAGTTATTAACGTTTAAAAAATAGGGGGAATTGGATGAGAGAGAAACTATTACCTTGGATTGACTACAATACCCCTCAACAAACTCACGCGCCTCTCTTTCTTCTTCAATTTCACTCATTTAATCTTAGCCCTTGATTCATAAATAGATGATCAAGATTACTTCCTAGCCTTCCTATTCATACAAACTTCCTATTATATCCTAACCCTAAAAATACATATCAAACAAACGTAGATAGTAATGCCGAGTTGCTGATCATGTTAATGAAAATGCAATGCTGATAGAAGGCCCAACTCAAGAAAAGGTAAAAAATTTTGAACAATCAACAAAAGCTCAATCATCTGAGTAAATCCAATGGCAAAAGGCCACCTACGTCTGTAAACACAAACGGCATTGGTGACCCGGCCCGCCACCATTCCAGAGATACCCATTGTCCAAAGATCCATTGTGGTAGACTCCAACCCATGACCTCCACTTTGAAAAGTCATAGGACTGCCAAATTGCCAATGCACCGTAAAGTTAATCGCTCAAGAAAATGTAATAATAATTTTTTTGTCTCGCTATTCATCCTAACAACTCACACGCTGCCATGTCATGTGACAACCTCCTTTTTATACAAAACTTTTTAGCCCCTCTACTTTTATAAAGTTTTAAAATTTCTTGATTTTTGTAACTTAATTAATCCCTCAATTCTGTTAATAGCATGTTTAGCCTCCGTACTTTAATAAAGTTTTCAAATTCCTTTGTTTAACATGTTTAGTCTCTCACCTATCAGCTTTGATAAAGTTTAATCAACACAATTTTACTCCCTCAACTTTGCTAGTAACATGTTTGAACCTTTACTTCAATAAAGTTTTCAGATTCCTATGCTTTTCTATTTTCACTTTACTAATATACGCTTTTTTTTCGACATTTGACATTAATTTTTGTAACGCTGTTTTTTAACCGACCAGCTTCCGCACGTACAATGGTTATTTGAATGCTCTTTTCCCCATAGTTCTACGTTATATCTTTCGGTTGGTATACTGAATGCCATTTTGTACTGATAAACAAATTCTTACTGCAACGCGCTAGGTTAAATACTAGTTTAGATCTAAAGAGAAAAAACCAAGAAGTAAAATGACTTGTACCACATGCATTGAATGTTGTACATCTGTCAAATTCAGTTTTAAAGAGGCCCTAACCAAAGAACCTTAAACAAGAAATAAACACACATGTGGGCATGTTTCATGTCAATCATCTTTAGACCAAAAAACAATTCTTCATCTAAAATCTTCAAGCATCTATATCACAATGTTGTGTTGTCACTTTCTAACCATTTTTCTATCTGCTGCAAATGTCACCCATTATAATCAATAGGAAACCATAAAACACCTAAATGTAATCTTTGTATGAACACAGGAATCTTCAAGCTCTTTAAGATTAGCATATTAGTCTCAGAGTGCTTTCTTGTCAGATGTTTGCTCCTGAGGTTCCATAGGAAGAAGCGACAAGATCCGCATCCTGTAAATAAAATGATAATCAAAGACATAAATTAAGTCTAAAATCGGTAAATGATGCATGCAGCGATACCTGAATTTCATTGGCTTCAGTTTTATATCTGTCTTTGTTTAAATATTCTAGCTGAAGATGGCAATTTCAACTCGTTTACTTTTAAATGGTCGATTCGTATTTTTTTTTTTTAAATCTCTGGTAGGTAACCGATAAAATAAACAAAAATAAAAATTAGCTTGAAGAAAACAGGTCAAATGAGTTGATGGTTACCAAAGTGTACTTTGTATAACAACTCCTAAAATAATTTTATTAAGAATATATATTATTATTATTGAAACAATATAATTTTTGTAATCATATTTGTCACATTAATTATTAATTAATTAAAAAATAAGTATATGAACATAGTTTTTACAGGTCAACCCAACCTAAGCTGTACCATATATTAACCGTTTGACGTGAACCCATTTTGGCTTGCTACTTGACCCGCTCATTTTGCAACCTCTAAAGAATAACCAGCTAGAAAAGTAAACGTGGATGTCTAGCGGAGCTCTGGTTTGGTTGTGTTTTGACTTCTGATTGTTTTGACTTCTGTCTAGCGGAGCTCTGGTTTGGTTGTGTTTTGACTTCTGATAATAATAATAATAATGATGATGATGATGTGATGATGATGATGATGATGAATCATAATAATAATAATAGTAGTTTGGCAATCAAAACAGAAAGTATAGTTTAACAACAATAAGCTTCGAGTGAAATGCGCATTAATTGATATGGGAATTTATAAGAGATTCTGTGAAGTAGATTTCTTACGATAACTTATCTGCAGCGTAAAATATAGGAAGCTATGATGATGATGATGATGATAATAATAATAATAATAATGATAGTAGTTTGGCAATCAAAACAGAAAGTATAGTTTAACAACAATAAGCTTCGAGTGAAATGCGCATTAATTGATATGGGAATTTATAAGAGATTCTGTGAAGTAGATTTCTTACGATAACTTATCTGCAGCGTAAAATATAGGAAGCTTTCTCAATTCTTCACCTCTCCATTTCGTTTTATGAGCATCAACTACACTGTCAGCATCTGTGCCAGCTGCAGTCAAAACGAACTGAAACACAAATTATTAGTCATTAAATTATTAATTACGCCCACGACAGTCAATATCTCCTAAGACACAGGGTCAACCAGAATGTATTAAATATGCAAAAATGATCTCCGAAAAACTGAATTCGTATTTCTGATTTAGTGGTATTATAATGCAGAAAGGTGTTTTGAGTATTTACCATTGGAAAGAGTACTGCCAGTACTCCGTAACTCACTAAAGGAGAAAAAAAGAAAATGGCCAGAACACAAGGAGATCCTGAAAGTGCAATTTTCATACCTACGTGAATAATATTATCACAACTTAATCACCAAAAAAAGGAAAAAACATTTTTGCCACCCTTACGCTTAATGTCAACATGCTAAATAAGTATTATATTCAAAGTTCTATTATTTTGGCTCGAGACATTACAAAAATAAATAAACCGTTTAAATAAACCAAAATACAAGTGGAAAAATGCCGGAAAATATACCGAAACCAGCGAAGAATGCCCAGTTGGACTCAAAAAAGTCGAGCCTTTTATCCAAACTCAGGCCGGAGAAGTTCCATTTGTACCTATGAAATTGAAAAGCTACAATGAGATGACATGTGGTAAGGTATAATTAGTACGGTAGAGGTGGCAATTTCAATCTATTTACCTATTAACAGGTCAATTCATGTTATGTTTTAATCGATTCAAAAGGGTTTATTAAAAGCGGGTTTAAAAGAAAACAGGTCAAAGTCAATTATTATTAGAATAAGATAATTTCTGTAATCTTTTTTGGCACACAAACTGTTTATAAAAAAAATACAACAAATTTGAAAAAATAGTGTTCCGGTCCTTCCAGATCAACCCAACCCACAAACAGTTTGACCCATTACCAGACCCACCATTATACCACCTCTAAATTTAAACAAACGGTAGCCATGTAGTCGACACATACTCAAAGCAGTAATATGCATACATCCACGAAAGAAGTATAAAATTGAGAGCCTTTCCAATATAAGGTACAAAACCGGTGAGGTAAACCTGTAACAAACCCATTATTTTCAGTATATATATTACCAAAGATTTACCACTTTAAAACAAAAATATAACATGATCTATACCTCCAAGAAAAATAAGGTCAATAAGAGGACTGAATACCCCTGTTCTGCTATTCCTATCATGACCCTGCAAAAAATATATATATTATATTATATCAGCTAAATGAGCAACACTCACAACTAAAAAGATAACGCGTGTCTAAAAGATAATAGTACCGCCCAAGGTCAGTTGGTCTATCAACAGGTGTTGCATTTTGTGAAGTTGAAGGTTCCTTTTGGGTAGATGGAGCTACATTGGTTGGCCCCTCTTTTACAGTAACCGTAAGACCAAACTGAGCAATATCATTGTACCTATACAAGTATACACATGTGTGCATATGTATATACATATAAGTCGGTAAATTACAAGAAGCAACGGAAGTATCTACTGAGAAGAAAAGAAATGTACCAGATAGTGCTTAAAATGAAGCTGAATATGTACAAAGGGTAGAACCATAGAGCCTGTTAAAAAAGCAAAAATACCATATCAAGTGATCTGTAATGCTAAGCTTTACAAGAAGAACCAATTAATGGCACCAATGTTTTCGGTTTAATAAGAAATTCAAGATCATGAGTAAGACAAAGAGAAAACTATGCATCATTGACTAAAGGAGAGAAGCATTATTAAACATGAATCAAGCATTTTTGTATTAGATTTTCCTACCTTTGGTTTGTCCTTTTTTCCTTCGTCTTGGTGCTAGTTTACGTTCTAGTAGTTCGTGACCCTTTCCTTGTCCTCTTTTCTCTTTTCTCCTCTACTACGACCAGCACTATTATTTCTAGTTTTATCACTACCTTTTGTTATCAGTAGTTTACTCTTGGTTTTAGAAAGCGAAAAGCAACTAGGTCTGAAACCAAGGCATGAAGCACCAAACGCAAAAGCGCACCGCTTTTCATACCCGAGGCGCAAATAATTATTTAATTTTTTATGTATTTCCTAGAGGTTTCTAGCATCATTTACCCAATATTTAGAGACAAGTATGCTTTATACATGTTTTCTTGGTTTTAAAAAGCGCGAAGCGCACAAAAGCGACTAGGTCTAAAACCAAGGAGCAAAGTGCAAAAGCGGCATGATTTCCGTACGCGAGACGTAAGGCGATTATATATTTTTTATAGGTTTCTAGAATCACTTACCCAATATTTAGACACAAATAAGCTTTATATATGTTTTAATATTACAATTACATACATGTATAACCTGAAAAGCATGATGTATCACAATCTATTGCAATAGAATGTGGCATGTACATAAGGTGCGGTGCGCGCCTCAGAGTCAAATTTTCACCAAAAAAAGTGTGCCTCAGTTGTGTGTTCTGTACAGCCAGCGCCTCAGGTTGCATAAGGCGTTGAGGCCTGCGCCTCGCGCCTAGGCACGCTTTTTGAAACCAAGAATGTTTTAATATGAAAATTACATACATGTACAAGCTGAAAAGCATGTTGTACAACAACCTGCAGCACAATATATGGGAAAACACACGAGGTGCACGCCTTAGAGTCAAATTTCGCCAAGAAATCACACCTCAGGTGCGCTTTGCGCCTTATGCTACCAAAAGCGCAGGGGCTTGAGCCTCGTTGCACCTTGCACATAGGCGCGCTTTTTAAACCAAGAGTTTACTGCTGTTATAAGTATTGTTGTCTTTTGTTTGTCTTATATACTAAAAAAAGAGGGTTTGAGCCGGGAGTCTCATTGGGAGCAGCCTGTCTATCTCATGGGATTGAGGAAATATCTGTCCTTAACTCACCCTCCTCATACCCTACTTTGAGTAGGATTCTACTAGGTACGTTTATTCGTTTGTTTGGTATATAAGGTTTCCAGTTTTTACTTAATCTTGTAGAGTTCTGATTACAACATACAAAACAAACTGTGTAACAATAAACGAATATATTCCGTATACATAGGACTTTTAAAACCATGATTATAAACATATGAAGCAGCAAGAATGCAAGACACTGAAGGAAACATGGCAATTCACATTTCAAGAACTCTAAATGATTGTTTATAAGCATCTGACTATTTAAAACGTTTAAAAGGCAACTGCAGCCATAATTTAAAACCAACTTTCCTATTGTATACTCACATAAATAAGTTGCAAGAGTCCAAGTCGTAGAAAGGCATACAATCTTATTGGCATCTCCGATAAGCAAGGTTCTTGATAACCATCAGGGACTCCCAAAGGTAATATCCATTCTAGAGTTGGAAGGATAAGAGATCTTAGAATGAAAATACTGCAAAATAATACAAATAACAGGATTACATTTTAGTAACAGTTAAACATATATCTTCGACTTTTTTATGTATCGGGTGACACTACTGCCTAATAGGAACCTTGTGGCATTTCAAAACCTCAAAAGAAAATATGTATTATCTGCTTCTTATCTAACAAACTATCTATGTATTTCAATGCTGCTAACGATGATGTTGATTTTCCAATAACTCTAGTATCGATAAGTTCTATTCAAGGTTAAATCTTTAACCAAAGATAACTCGTTAATAACGCGTACTCGCCTAAATGCGTCTTTTGACATACAAACCTCTATTTGCATTTGCATATTGTGCAATTATCTTTAACACATATATTGTGAGTGAATATAAAACACCTATATACTGTCCCATTCATCCCAACAACAAATGCACTATTAGATTCATAACTAAACCTAGTTATTATTTATAAATTTAAATCAAACAAATAAATAGCCCTAGTCAGTTGAAGTTCAAACAAAAGGATCACCTTCCTAAAAAGATGAAACCGTTCAATAGAAAGCACTGTCCGGTTCGGATCATTAATTGCTTCGACCTGCATAAGCAAACAGATCAAAATTAAAGATGAAGAAGTTGAAATTGAAGATAAGAGTAGCGTAAGTAGAAGAGGACCGGAGACAGTATATGGCAACTCTGTGCAGACAGCAAGCTTCTCGAAAACCTTCAAGCCATAGCTCCGATGCTTGCTTCAGTTTTGTACGGTAACGTGTCATCAACGGGTGAAGGTTTTCCATTACTGTAAAGAAAGATTTGGGGGTTTTGCGAGAAAGATGTCAATTGGCACCACCAGGTTTCGTTTTATTTCTTTTTTTATGTTTATATATCAAAAGTTTCTGGTTTGGTCCTTAATACTATGTGTAACAGCTTTAGTCCTTATAGTTTTCAACTTTTTATATAAAACAAGTAGTGTTCGATTGTAATTTTTTGGGTTATATATGGTTGTGAAAGATATAAAAAGAAGTTACAAATAGGATAGTTGATGTTTTAATATTATAAATTTTTATGTATCTTTTATCATTTTATTTTTTAGAAAATCCTAACATGGATCAAAAAGAAATTTGATACATACTAAAAGGGTGTTTGGGGTTGAGTTATGAAAATAGATTATGCGTTTTGAATAATCAGAATCAGATAATTAGCTGTAACAAAACGTGCTGCAGAAAAATAGTGTTTGGAATTGATTATGTTGTTTGATATCACAATAATCAGATAATCAACTATTTGAGTATTTGGCAAATATATATATATTTTGAAAAATAAATAAGCTTTGATCTCTACAAAACGTAAAAAATCAGTTTTTGTAGAATCCCGTTTTCCTGTAGTAAGGGGTGACCTACTTTTGGATTATCACGTTTTGATCTCTAAAAAACTTAAAAAATCAGTTTTTATTAATTTTTTACCAAACACTCAAAATAGATTTTTTGCGATTTCAAAACACAATAATCAAACAATCAGGTTGAAAAAGCAATCCCAAACACACCCTAAGTAGCGGGTTTATAAGCCACGCTACCCAATCCAAACGAAATTTACAACGACGATAGGAAATTGATATAGAGTATTTTACCTACATTAGCTTGTAATACCTTCCTATTGGAAACTAGACGGTAAAGATAGATTGTAGTACGAGTATAGCATACCAAAACGGTGACCATGAATATACATCATGAGCACCATATATTAAGGCATTCATGTCGTCAAAGAGATGCCATCTTTTTCAACCCGTGTATGTTTAGAAAGTCACATCATCCTTATGTCAAAAGTTAGTCAAAGTGTAATACTAATACAAATAGTCTCGTAATTATTTTATATGTCATATGATTATTATAGTAACATAACTCTTTCTACTTATATTTATTTTATATAGTGTTAATTTATAAGATTTCTATGCATTGTTGGTTGTACTTTGTGCTTTGGTACTTCTCCTTGCTTTGAGTGGGTTATGTGTTTGCTTTTTTGGTTTGTACCTTTGTTGTCGGTGGGGGCTTTAAAAGGGTAAGCCTCTCATCAGACATATTTCCTCTCTCTATCTTGGTGTGAACGCGTAGAAGCTTTCTTTGGGAAGTTTGGCAATTCTCCGGCGTCAACCTCAAGTATGTTAACTTTATTTCTTCCTTGTCGTATACGATAACAATTGTAGTGTGTTAACTTTATTTTTTCTGCGTTTGGAGTTGTTTGTTTGTGTTAGAGTTTTATTTTGTTGATGGTTTCATTTTACACTTTTGTTTGAAGATTTCGATTTACGTATTTTGCTTGTGTTTACTGTTATTTGTTAGTGTTGCATGTTTTTGTAACAAATGTCTTTGAAATTGTTATATTTTATGTGTTTATTGTTGGTTTTTCGATGATGATTACTGTTTGTTTTTCGGAGACTGTTTATATATGCATTTACATATTTTTTTTTATTCAATGCATGTCTTTCGATGTTGTTTGATTTTGTTTTTTTTTTTCAATATGTTTTTTTGTCTACATTTGTTGTCATTCGGTTTTTGTTTTTGTTAACGATTTTGTTTTATGCTTTTTATTTTCGTATGTTTTTTGTTGACGCTTGCTATTATCTCTTAGTGTTGCATTTTTTTATCATAAATGTCTTTGAAAGTTGTTGGATTTTCTGTGTTCATTGTTGTTTTGTCGATGATGATTGTTGTTTATTTTTCAGAGACTGTTTATATATGCATTTACATATTTTTTGGTTCTGTGTTTGTCTTTCGATGTTGCTTGCTTTAGGTTTTTTTAGTGTGCTTTGGTCTCCGATGTTGAATTTTTGGTTATCTGAGATTGTTTACAGTTTGTTGTTTGTCTATGATGCGATTCAAAGACATTTTCTGTTTATGCATTCCTGTTTATCAATTTTATACTGCTTCTTCAATGCTTTTACTGGATAACGGGGGAGTTTCGAATTTCGTAATTTGTTTCAAATATTCATTAACTTGATTTCTAATAATGAGGTCAATTATGTATATGTTACTTTGTGTGTAGTTCTATTATTTGTTGGTGCGATTGCTAAATCTGCATAATTTCCCTTTCATGTATGATTACCCGATGCAATGGAAGGGTCGACCCCTATTTCGGCCCTTATACATGCTGCTATGATGGTAGCAGCTTGAATTTTTCTTGTAGCTCGACTTATGCCCTTTTTCATAGTCATACACCACATAGTGAATTTTATCTCTTCTATAGGGATAATAACAGTTTTTTCTGAGCTACTTTAGCTCTTGCTCAAAAAGAGATTAAGAGAGGTTTAGCCTATTCCACAATGTCTCGGACAATTAAGTTGTCCGGGACTGTTTTATGTATTGATGGTTGTTCAGTGTTTGTGTTTGATTGTTTAGGTATGCGAGATTGTTTAGGTTGTTCGTTTTGGTTTATGATATTGTGTTGAGACCATTGTTGTCTAATGTTTCCGTTACAACTGCATTCTTGTGTTGAACGTTTGGGTGGCTTGTTGCTTCTTGGATGCGTGTAGTTTACCTTCCACATAACACTTAACTTTACTCTTTTTCGGTTCATTTGTATTTGGTTTTGTTATAGAATTTTGTCGGCAATTTGTGTAATTGTCATTTGTTGCTTAGTTGGTTAGTTTTGTTTGAGCCATTGTTGCATATACTAAGACCATTTTTGTTTAGTGTTTCTGACTTCTTGGTTATTTGGTGTGCGAGTATAAGCCTTTGTTTCATGTGTACAAAACATTTTGGTGATTAATTCGAATTAGCATGTTTTCCTTTGGGTCTATGATGTTATGCTGAGTCCTGTTGTAGGTTCATTGTCTTTATATTGTTCGTTTCAATGCCATTTTGACTTCTTGCATATTTATGTAACATTTTGGTAATTAACCTTATATTAATATTGTGGGCATTAGGATTAGTATGGTGTCCTTTGGATCTATGATGCTATTTGAGACCTATTGTAAACATTTAAGATGTTTTATTTACCTGTAAAACTATTACATATTTATCATGTGTTGTGTTTGTTGTTTTCGCATTGTTAATTTGCATGTCATTTTGATTTCTTACATACGTACAAAACATTTTGGTAATTGACATTATATTAATATTGCGGGCTTTCAGATTACTATGATGTTTTTAGGGTCTATGATACTAAGTTGAGACCTTCTGTAAGCGTTTAGTATGCTTTGCTTTACATGTTAAACTCTTACAGGTTTATCACGTTTGTGTTGTTTGTTTTCATATTGTTGGTTTCAGTGTCATTTTGACTTCTTAGAGGTTTATCGTACACGTGTTGTTTCTTATCAGGTGTTTTGTTTTACATTTTTATGTGGTTGATGCTCTTAGCTCTTCTTTTTGCATGAGGTTTGATACTTTTATGGTTGTTTTTTTTAGTGGCGTATTTACGTTTTATGTTGTATATGCGTTTTTAAACCGAACAATCGTTACCAAACTGTTACGTAATCTTTAGATGCCGTGTAGATTCTTTTATCTAGGCATGGCGGCCAGAGTGGCTTCAACGAAGCTGGTGGTTGCAACTGATAGTCAGAGCCTCGGAATCTATGTTATATGGTCTTACTTAGTAACAGTTTGGTGCATTACTGTCACACCCCGACCCGCAGCGGAAAAGGTGATCGGGGCATGATTGGGTTATCATCAAAGCTCATGACATTTATTTTAACGTTTCATATTCATTAATACAATTTAATGGAAATTTACAATAAATATTACAACATGTTCTAACTATCAATCTAAGCTTCTTTGTTCTCTTCTAAGGCACTTCCTATGTTTTCCTTGCTTCAACCTGTTCACCTGTATCATGTGTAAAAGGGTTTTTGGATCAACAAAAAGTTGGCGAGTGAATCCTATGGAAAACATTTGAACAAGTTTATTTAATTGATTATGAAATGAGTGCACAACCACACATGAGTAAAAATAGATGTAACCTTATTCAACAATCATTAGATATTAAATAAAGCACACATGAACAATAATGGAACATTTAGAGGCACGCGTTGCTCAACTCGTCTCTCACGAGGAACTGATGGGCCTAATGAATGAATTGCATAAACATGATAATATGAATGACACAACTACAAACAATATAAACTCAATGATACACACATGAACAATAATGAATTGGTTTTGAGGCACGCGTTGTTCAACTCGTCTCCCACGAGGAACTGATGGGCTTAATGAATGAATTTCATATAATTTGACAAAATGAAATAAGTAATGACAACAATATAAACAATCTAAGTTTAGATCACGATATGGTATGGCACAAGTTTAAATAAACGAGTTAATTATTTTTATGACACATGACACACCCCAAAACGTGTAATTTAAAAGGGGGAGTTGTAAGATTCACTCACAGTGGGTGCGTTCGGTTGATGATGTTAAATGCACGCGAAATGGTTTTAACCACGAGTGAAATTAACCTAGATAAATATCATTATGGTTCGGTAAGTAAACGGATTTTATTAATCTATTTTAGTAGGATTGTTGGGTGTATTTTTCTGAGTTTAAGGCTATTTTCTAACCTTAAAAATGTTATTTTTAAGTATTTTTAATTGATTTTTAATTAAAATAAATAAATAAAAATAATAAAAAATTTGATTTTTTTGCTACAGTTGACCGTTGACTTTGACCGGTTCGAATCGTGTAATTGTGCGCTGAGTGAGGCTCAAACCCGAGACCTCCCGTACGCGTGCACGCAACTCTACCAACTGAGCTACGTGTCTAACCCGTCATATATCTGTTTTTAATTATATTTATATATTAATTAAGTTAAACAGAAAATCCTTTTATTTTAAAAACGATTTAATTGAATGGGACCGGTGCGCTCCACAGGTCTCGAACCCGGGACCTGTGGGTTGCGTAACACACAGTCCACCGCTGGACTGTGTGTTTAACATGTTATATAATCCAATTTTTATTATACTTAAATACAAACTAAGTGTTTTTATTTCTGACTTATTTAAAAAGGTAAATAATTGTCCGGGTCGATGCAGAAGACCGGACTCGAACTCGTGCGCTGTGATTAAACATACACACAGTCCACCACTGGACTGTGTGTCTAACTTGGTTATTTTTCCGATTATTAATATACTTAACATATACCTGTGGCGACTCCGGTTCGGTTAACAAAACAAAAAGGCATTTTATTAAGGCAGCGTGTGTGGAACAAGATTCGAACTCGAGACCTTTGTGTGTTTAATGTGCACACAGTCCACCGCTGGACTGTGTGTCTAACCCGAGTTATAACTTGATTTTAATTATATTTATATGCTACAGATACATCGTCTTCTTCGTCAGTTTTAACCACCATCGGAAAACCGACTGGTTCAAAGTTTTAATCGGTTTCTTTAGCGTTTTTTAGTTAATTACAGATGAGATTAAGTAAAAAGAATGAAGATTTAAGCGTGAGTTATACCGACTAGATTCCTCTGTTATTCCGGCAGCACTCCGGCGACAGCAACCACTTCCGGCGACGTGTGTCTTGCAGCAGCGAGTCTTCAGAAAGTTTGAAAAAGGTATGGGTGACTCCGGTATAAGCTTAGGAGGTTCAGTAAGGCTCAGAAATGAAGAACCCGGTTTTCCGGCGATTTGCAGGTGATTTCCGGCGAGTGAGTTTTCGCCGAGAAAGGGTGCGGTTTTGAGCGAAAAGGTTTGCAGAGGTTCGAGGGGGTATTTATAGGGCAAGTCGTCGATGGATTTGGTCCGATTTCCGACTGGATTCGTCGGTTTGAATTTCTCCGGCGGTTATAGATGGTGTCGCGGACTCAGACGTCGGTTATAACCGATGTAGCGTTTAAGTTTTACGTTATAACTGAAGATGTCGTTAAAACTCGCGAGATTGCCGGGATTTCCGACGACTGAACTTTGGGCGCCGGTTTTGAATTCGGAAAGACACTTTATGAATTAAATGATCTTAATTAACAGATACTACAAGTGGCGCAGTGGTTCAAGTGTTGTGAGCTAAGTTGTTGTTGAACCGTGACTGACCGGGTTCGAAACCCGGCAGGAACAAAACATTTTTATTTTCATATTTTTAACAGTTTTTCAAAAACTAATTATATATTCCCATATAATAATTGATTATGTATCGTTTAAAATTATTTTGGGCATTTAATTCGCAACGGAATTTTTGACTGATTGTTCGGTTGATAAACGGAGCGGGTTTGGTAAATCCGTTTTTGACGGATGTTACAGTATCCTCTGCTTTTTAGAAATTTCGTCCCGAAATTTAAATTGTGATATATTTAACTAAAAGAATGATGGTGTTTAGTTTGACAGTTATATGCTTAGAAAAAGTAAGGGTTTAAGTTTTTGTTTGAGGCGGTAACGTTCCTTGTAAGGGTTAAGTACCCTATTCAGGAATCGCTTTTTGTTGCCTACTGTAAAAGTATTGATAAGCAGAATTGATTTGCTAACTATGATATCATGCATAAGAGTTTGGATATGTTTGGAAAGGTATGGTTATATCCTAAGGCAAAACTTCCAATACTACAACCTACATGGAACATAAATAAACACAACAGCTAATATTTGAACATAAATAAACACAACAGCTAATATTTGAACATAAATAAACACAACAGCTAATATTTGAATCCACATTCTGATAGCATATATGTTTGAATGGTGGAAGTTCCTCTCTCGTTTGTTATGATGGAGGGGTTAGTTTATGTAGAAATGGAACACAATCCAATCTCTTTAAATAGCAAGATGATATAAATGTAACACAAATTCCAACCAAGGCAATACTAAATCCTACATGGAACTTCTCATAACCGCCTGATAATGCCTCTGATCCTTTGGCAAGAATACTTATATATAGGAAGTACCAGCGGCGTATCCACCATATTCTTGCCAAATTTTCATTGGTTTTATCCACAAGTTATGATTAGTTACCAAGAAACTAATAAATCCTACATAGAACTTCTCATAACCGTCTGACAATGCCTCTGATCCTTTGACAAGAATACTTATATATAGGAAGTACCAGCGGCGTATCCACCATATTCTTGTCAAATTTTCATTGGTTTTATCAGTGAATTATGATTAGTCCTATATAACTCTACAACCAATACAACAAACATAAAATACTGAAATGAAAAATATCTGTGCGATCAAGGCTCAATCAAACGGAGCCGATCGTATTGCATGTACTGAAAATGAAATTGTCTGTGCGCTCAAGGCTCAATCAAACGGAGCCGAGCGTATTGCATGTACTGAAAATGAAATTGTCTGTGCGCTCAAGGCTCAATCAAACGGAGCCGAGCGTATTGCATGTACTGAAAATGAATAACTTAATCTAAACAACAATCACACAAACAGCCTATGCATGGAACCTCTCATAACCGCCTGATAATGCCTCCGATCATTTGACAAGAATACTTATATATAGGAAGTACCAGCGGCGTATCCACCATATTCTTGTCAAATTCTCATTGACTTTATCCGCAAGTTATGATTAGTTCTATGCGACTCTACTACAAACACAACAACCACAAGATACTGTTAATGAAATTGTCTGTGCGATCAAGGCTCAATCAAACGGAGCCGATCGTATTGTATGTACTGAAAATGTAAAATGAACTGTGTGATCAAGGCTCAATCAAACGGAGCCGATCGTATTGCATGTAATGAAAATGTAAAATGAACTGTGCGATCAAGGCTCAATCAAACGGAGCCGATCGTATGCGGGCACGCCAGGTTCAACCGCATAATAAAATGGGGAACAGGCTCAACGCTCATAAATGGGGAGCAGGCGGCCTCGGCAATTGCATATACTGAAAATAATAAACAATAATTACTCTAACAGTCTACACATGGAACCTCTCATAACCGCCAGATAATGCTTCTGATCCTTTGACAAGAATACTTATATATAGGAAGTACCAGCGGCGTATCCACCGTATTCTCGTCAAAGTTTCATTGGCTTTATCCTTAAGTTATGTTTGGTTCTATGTGATAAAGAAAAACATAAAACTAAACGATAGGAGTTGAATCTGGATCTTCGGTGAAGAGGACCAGTTGGGTATCTTTGTTTGGGCCGTCATTATCTTCGACAGGATTGGCGTTGATATTGAAGACTCTTCCTCTTGCTGGTGGCCTAGTGGTTGGGTTTTCTTGGTTTACTTGGTTAACTGGGTTTGATTGGGCTTGAGTGTCGATGACGTTAACCAATTGAGGGCATGTGTTTCTAAAGTGGGTAGGGTCGCCACAATTGAAACAAGCTCGAACATATGGGAACACGGGGTAATGGGGTGGTTGATAGGTTTGGTTCATGGTTTGAGTAGGGGAAAAGGTTTGGTTTTGAAAGGTGCGACAAACCTTGCTCAAATGACCATAGCGTCCACAAGTTGTACATAGACGACAAGGTAAGGTAAGGGGATGATGATAAAAACAGTTGTTGCATTGAGGGTGAGGTCCAAGATATGGTTTCTTATTTGGGTAAGTTGAGTTGGGTGCCACTTGAGCGATTGGGATAGCTTGAATGGGTATGGCGTGTGAAATTGGTGGATTTCGTTGGATAGCAGCGGAAAGTTGCCCGTCTCTTTTTCTCTTAGAATTGGGTTGAGAAGGGGATTCAGTTTGGGGGGAGTCGGAGGTTTCAGTCGATTCTTTATCCTTCTTCTTCTCCTCCTTGAAGTCTTTGTTTCGGATTCGGTTCTCGGTGAGCTCTGTTGCTAACTCCATTGCTGCTTCCAAAGTTGCAGGCGCGGTACTTATTTCAGGGTCTTGAATCTTTGACGGAAGACCACGAATGTAGTGCTCGATCAAACGGTAGAGGGGAGTGAACATGTTGGGAACCATTTGATGTAATTCGAGAAATCTTTTGTTGTATGTGGTGTGGTCTCCTTCCTTTTGCTTCAATGAGTAAAATTCATCTTCTAATTTCTTGATTTCGCTCCTTGGGCAAAATCGTCTGGTCATGATTTCCTTCAATTCGTTCCAAGTTAAGGTCATAGCATCTTCAACACCTCGTTTGGCCTTCTCTGTATTCCACCAAGTAAGTGCTATCCCATATAATCGACCGGTAGCATATCGCACTTTGCGATCGTCAGGGCAATCGCAATTTAGAAAGGTGTTCTCCATTTCTTCAAACCAATGGAGGAGAGCGGTGACGCCTTCAGTCCCTTTGTATTTTGGAGGGTCGCATGATTTGAAAAGCTTGTAGGTGCATTTAGTGGTATTTGAGGGAGAGTTGATAATGTTTTGGTTTTCTTGATTGACAGGATTAGCGGTAAGTGCTTGTTGTACTTGGATTACAATGTTGGGTATTACGGCAGCCATTTGTTGAGCGATTTGGGATCATGGGTCGCATTAGGAATGAACATTCATAAAATAATTATAGAAAAATAAATCTACTACATCCATAGGATGTCTTGGGCTTTGCTCGCCATTAGGCCCTACATGCCGCCATACTTTACCTGTGTAATCATGTGGGCCCCCATGAATACCGGTTTTTCATATGGTTCGCACGGGTTTGCCAGGTTGCGTACACTAAAACCCGGATAAAATCGAGAAATATGTATACAACGTGTGATATTCGGAATGTGTCCAGGTGTAGACACGGTGACACCTAAAAGTGGGTTAGTTCGAACGACGTTTGGTGTGGCATGCTTTGGCCTAATAGGTCCTTCGTACTCTCATCGTTGGTCCCCAGGTAGGCAAACTGGTCCGTTATATTGGATTTATACGAATGCCAACCTAGACAGGACGTTCCGACTACCGGTACTTGTACCCTTCCAGTTACTACATGCCCGTCGCAGAACTTACTTTGATGAGATTTGAAAATTGCAACAAGATCTTTGAATAATGAGAGTATGAAAATAAATTGAATACATGAACATCGATATATGTATAATGAATATGTATATAAGCATGTATGTTTGACTGTAAATATAAACAAATATGAAACAAATAAATATCACAAGTTTGTATGTAACCACCTAATCAATTAAAATTTAGGCAGACTATAGTATAGGCTCTAAGGGTCTAATAACCTATCCTATATCCCTATAGTCATGGCTCTCATACCAATCTGTCACACCCCGACCCGCAGCGGAAAAGGTGATCGGGGCATGATTGGGTTATCATCAAAGCTCATGACATTTATTTTAACGTTTCATATTCATTAATACAATTTAATGGAAATTTACAATAAATATTACAACATGTTCTAACTATCAATCTAAGCTTCTTTGTTCTCTTCTAAGGCATTTCCTATGTTTTCCTTGCTTCAACCTGTTCACCTGTATCATGTGTAAAAGGGTTTTTGGATCAACAAAAAGTTGGCGAGTGAATCCTATGGAAAACATTTGAACAAGTTTATTTAATTGATTATGAAATGAGTGCACAACCACACATGAGTAAAAATAGATGTAACCTTATTCAACAATCATTAGATATTAAATAAAGCACACATGAACAATAATGGAACATTTAGAGGCACGCGTTGCTCAACTCGTCTCTCACGAGGAACTGATGGGCCTAATGAATGAATTGCATAAACATGATAATATGAATGACACAACTACAAACAATATAAACTCAATGATACACACATGAACAATAATGAATTGGTTTTGAGGCACGCGTTGTTCAACTCGTCTCCCACGAGGAACTGATGGGCTTAATGAATGAATTTCATATAATTTGACAAAATGAAATAAGTAATCACAACAATATAAACAATCTAAGTTTAGATCACGATATGGTATGACACAAGTTTAAATAAACGAGTTAATTATTTTTATGACACATGACACACCCTAAAACGTGTAATTTAAAAGGGGGAGTTGTAAGATTCACTCACAGTGGGTGCGTTCGGTTGATGATGTTGAATGCACGCGAAATGGTTTTAACCACGAGTGAAATTAACCTAGATAAATATCATTATGGTTCGGTAAGTAAACGGATTTTATTAATCTATTTTAGTAGGATTGTTGGGTGTATTTTTGTGAGTTTAAGGCTATTTTCTAACCTTAAAAATGTTATTTTTAAGTATTTTTAATTGATTTTTAATTAAAATAAATAAATAAAAATAATAAAAAAATTTGATTTTTTTGCTACAGTTGACCGTTGACTTTGACCGGTTCGAATCGTGTAATTGTGCGCTGAGTGAGGCTCGAACCCGAGACCTCCCGTACGCGTGCACGCAGCTCTACCAACTGAGCTACGTGTCTAACCCGTCGTATATCTGTTTTTAATTATATTTATATATTAATTAAGTTAAACAGAAAATCTTTTTATTTTAAAAACGATTTAATTGAATCGGACCGGTGCGCTCCACAGGTCTCGAACCCGGGACCGGTGGGTTGCGTAACACACAGTCCACCGCTGGACTGTGTGTTTAACATGTTATATAATCCAATTTTTATTATACTTAAATACAAACTAAGTGTTTTTATTTCTGACTTATTTAAAAGGTAAATAATTGTCCAGGTCGATGCAGAAGACCGGACTCGAACTCGTGCGCTGTGATTAAACATACACACAGTCCACCACTGGACTGTGTGTCTAACTTGGTTATTTTTCCGATTATTAATATACTTAACATATACCAGTGGCGACTCCGGTTCGGTTAACAAAACAAAAAGGCATTTTATTAAGGCAGCGTGTGTGGAACAAGATTCGAACTTGAGACCTTTGTGTGTTTAATGTGCACACAGTCCACCGCTGGACTGTGTGTCTAACCCGAGGTATAACTTGATTTTAATTATATTTATATGTTACAGATACATCGTCTTCTTCGTCAGTTTTAACCAGCATCGGAAAACCGACTGGTTCAAAGTTTTAATCGGTTTCTTTAGCGTTTTTTAGTTAATTACAGATGAGATTAAGTAAAAAGAATGAAGATTTAAGCGTGAGTTATACCGACTAGATTCCTCTGTTATTCCGGCAGCACTCCGGCGACAGCAACCACTTCCGGCGACGTGTGTCTTGCAGCAGCGAGTCTTCAGAAAGTTTGAAAAAGGTATGGGTGACTCCTGTATAAGCTTAGGAGGTTCAGTAAGGCTCAGAAATGAAGAACCCGGTTTTCCGGCGATTTGCAGGTGATTTCCGGCGAGTGAGTTTTCGCCGAGAAAGGGTGCGGTTTTGAGCGAAAAGGTTTGCAGAGGTTCGAGGGGGTATTTATAGGGCAAGTCGTCGATGGATTTGGTCCGATTTCCGACTGGATTCGTCGGTTTGAATTTCTCCGGCGGTTATAGATGGTGTCGCGGACTCAGACGTCGGTTATAACCGATGTAGCATTTAAGTTTTACGTTATAACTGAAGATGTCGTTAAAACTCGCGAGATTGCCGGGATTTCCGACGACTGAACTTTGGGCGCCGGTTTTGAATTCGGAAAGACACTTTATGAATTAAATGATCTTAATTAACAGATACTACAAGTGGCGCAGTGGTTCAAGTGTTGTGAGCTAAGTTGTTGTTGAACCGTGACTGACCCGGGTTCGAAACCCGGCAGGAACAAAACATTTTTATTTTCATATTTTTAACAGTTTTTCAAAAACTAATTATATATTCCCATATAATAATTGATTATGTATCGTTTAAAATTATTTTGGGCATTTAATTCGCAACGAAATTTTTGACTGATTGTTCGGTTGATAAACGGAGCGGGTTTGGTAAATCCGTTTTTGACGGATGTTACAATTACGACTGTACATGTTTGTTGGTTTGACTTGCTTTAGGTGACTTGCTCCTTTGGATATGACGAGTGTCACTTTTGTTTTTAATTTATGATGGTGTGCAATTTTTGTTGCAGGATGTTTTGCATGAACCATATTGTTTTACAACAACTTGGGAAGCTTTTGGAGGATGTTATCGAATCAGATCTAGTGCTATCTAATAAGCTTAATGACTTAACCATCAGAGTTGCTAGCATGCGCGAGAAACAACTGGAGCTGCAAGTCTCCATTAATGCGCTTTATGTGCGTTACGAACAGGGATGGCAATGAGGCAGATTTGGGACGGGTTTAGGAATCCCAACCCAAACACGATTAGATAAGCTTGTCCCAAACCCGTCCGAAAACTTGCCGGGTTTCTGTAGGGTAATTACTCGTTGGGGATCAGGTAAATCCGTTAATTTAAAAAAATTACCCGTTGGTATACCCGACCCAAAACTTGTCAGGTATCTATCCTTTAATCACTAATCAATTACGTTTAGCATTATTATTATAAAAATATATCAAATAACTACAATGTGTATAAATAATATACCAAAATGTATTTAAATGCATATATACAAAAATAGTGTATGTCAATAATTGATATATCATATACATATATTATAAAAAATAAAAGAAATTACATCATTGAGTAAATGGGTACACTTTATCGGGTAACGGGGTCGGGTAGACGGGTATATCACCAAATCCCAAACTTGTCCCAAACCCGTGAAAAAAATAAAAACTAAACCCAAACTGGTCCCATGCCCGATTACCCGACCCCAAACCCGTCCCAAATGTGTCGGGTTTCGGGTTCGATTGCCATCCGATGTTAAAGTCTAATTTTAACATTACTTCGTAGCACATATATAAAGTTGATTGTAAATTTCGTATGTAATATACAATCAATATTTTAGTTATTAGACTTAATAATATGTAAATTTCAAATCATATTAATATATAACAAAAAAATTGTAGCTTTATATTACTTTGTATGTTGTTATGTTGTAAAAATTCAATCGCAAAAACACATGACACATTTCAAAACATCGAATCAGACGTGGAATGGGATCCTAATAAAACAAGGTCAAAAGAAAATCAATGAAAGTCAAGGGCAATGGTTACATGAAACTTAATGTACACTTTAAGTCCTGTGGTCTTGGGTATGTGATTTTATGATACGTAATTGCTAGATGTCTTTTACCTTATATTACATCCTTGTAAATAGAAAATACATGACATATTCGGATGTTGCGTCGCATCATAGGCTGGTCCAAATATTAGTCATGTCTATATATAAACATACAATTTAACAAGGGTGTAAACATTTGTTGATCTTGATTGGTTGGTTTTGGCGATAGTGCCACCCGTCGGTGATTGGGTCGTTATGTTTTTTTCGTTTGTATTGATCTTTTTATGTCATTAAGACTTTTGGTGGAGAGAGTTAACATCAAAGTGGCGTAGCCCAACTGTGTCACACCCCAACCGATGGCGGAAACATCGGGGTTAGTGGCACTAGGCGACCAGATTGATTTCACGAGATGTTCCATAACAATCATTTAACATATCACAACCTGCTTAACATCCCATACTATTAAACGTAACATTTAAACAATTATTACAAAACGGAGATTTCTCATAAAATTCAACCGGGTTCGATTTCCCCTAGATTTCATACATAAGTTCCAAATCTGAATTACATCAACAAACTAACTAAACAAAACTAAACTACGCTAAGCATGCAACATCCAAGCATCCGTAGCTAAAATCCTCAACCTGTTACATACGTTAAAATAAATATCAATACAATTAAGTAAAAGTGAGCATACAGGTTTAAGTACTACTAGCATAATCGAGAAAGCGTTTGCGAAATAATCTAACTACATAGCATGATACACCGAAACACTTTCACACAGATTAACATAGGCTTATTTCTATGCTAACTACCGTGAGAAGGCTTGCGCGTCCATCCTAACTAGACCCCGTCGGATGTAAGCCACACTATAGTACCATACTAGCTAAGGAAGCAAGTTAACGAAAATAAGTCCTAGTCACATGTTTCTAGTATCACGTATTGAGCATACACAATCAGATTATTCGCGTGTGATAAACAATTTGGTTTGTGATGTGATTTTAATATAGGAACGTATGTAACACCCAAAAGTGCGTTAAAGCGAAAATGATACTCACTGTGGGTGCGTTTAGGGAAGAGTTCGGGATCTGAGGAGAGTCGAGAAGAGCGCTAGATCAGCCTGTATACGCGAACGAAAGTTCATCAGTCTCCGAAAAGCTGAAACGGTTAAGTTTTGGTTGGGCAGTAGCCAAGTTCGGGCGAACTCGTGTGTAAACACACAAGTTCGAGCGAACTTGTATGGTTTGGTGGGTTGTGAGTCAAGTTCGGTCGAACTTGAGGAGTTTCCTTAGGAAACTTGTCAAGTTCGGGCGAACTTGTAAGAAAACTTCACTGAAGCGACAAGTTCGGGCGAACTTGCTTGATTTCTTGGGAAATTAGGCAAGTTCGAGCGAACTTGTGAGAAGATTGATGAAATTGGCTCAAGTTCGGTCGAACTTGACCCATTTGGGTACAAGTTCGGTCGAACTTGACCTGTTGTGCTGGTGGTTCTCGAGCGAACTTGATGTTTTCGGGTCCAAAATCTTGCGTTTTCGCGTCGTTTGCTGAGGAAAATCGAGTGTTCATCCCTCCAACCCTGTGCTACTGAGCAAACTTAGGTCGGAGAGGTCTTTTAGAGCTGTTTTAGCCGTTTTACAAAAGCGTGGGCTAATCCGGGCGAACTCGGGGTTCGTTCGGATTAGACCGGCTTGTGTAAACCAACATAAACGTCCTTGTGCTTCCAGATCTGGGATCTTGAATGATAGATGCTTCGTTTCATATCAGAAGATGAACAAAACATCATCAAAAGTCCGTATTTGGTGTAAAAATCAATGTTTATCAAAGGTTTTTCTCGGATCTATAACTTACAAGCCGAGATCTTTCAGATCTCGTGTTTGGGAAGCCTCTGCTAACACTAAACGAACTCATATTGTGTAAATCTAAGCTTAAAACAGAAGTTTTGGAAGAAAAAGACGAAGATTTTCGTAAAAGAATGAGTTTTGATGAAAACGAAGGCTATGCCTTGTGCCAAAATCGTTGTAAACCTTTGTAGATCGTTGATAAACATTGTTGCAGTGAAATCGGGTTGATTCTTACTTAGAACACGAAGGTTTCGGGTTTTGAGAGCTCTGGGCGAACTTGCAGCAAGTTCAAATGAGAGAACAGAGCTTGGTATTTATAGGAGAAGGCAAGAAAGTGAGGCTGGTGAGTCAAGTTCGGTCGAACTTGCATGAATTTCATGCAAGTTCGGGAAAACTTGCTTGATGTTTGAGGAATACCAGTCAAGTTCGGCCGAGCTTGCTGATTCTGTGAAGGATCAGGCAAGTTCGAGCGAACTTGGGGGCAAGAGAGGGATTCTTGTGTCATTAGGCAAGTTCGGGCGAACTTGTGGTAGTCAAGTTCGGCCGAACTTGGCCTGGTGACCATGTTTCGTTTGCCGATTTCGCGTTAAGAGTTCGTTTGGCTATTCGGTTCGTATTAGTTAGTTATATTAAGCGTTAAATTAAAGCGTTAAGCGTTATACTCGATATAATAGAGCGATATAGCGATTCGAGTGTGCGAGAGCGATGCGATAGCGAGCGTAAACATAACCACAAACACACATAACACATAAATAATATAAAACCACATAAATAATTGCGATTTGCGATGCGATGAGATGAGCGATGCGATTTAATAAGTGATTAGATGCGATAATAATGTACAACACCATAAGTAATTAACATAAACTTTATTATCAACCGAATCTTGGGATTACAAAAGATAGGTACATCGGAAAGACAAATGAAAAGGTAACAACGAATTTTTGAGTTGTTACAAACTGGTACTATGTATTTACTTCCTTAGTTCCCAACAAGGTTCAAACCACAAACCCCCCACACCCCCTTTTATGTTTTTTTTACTTTTTGCCTTATTTTAACTTTTTTTATTACTAATAAATCAGACACACATACTCGCTTGTCCATGATTTTCTATAGCAACACACGGTGGTAAAATACTAGTTTGGCACAATAACTATTTATTAAAGTTATTGAAAAAGATAGGATAAAAAATTTAACCATCAGAGTTGCTAGCATACGCGAGAAGCAACTGGAGCTGCAAGTCTCCATTGATGCGCGTTACGAACAGGGATGGCAATGAGGCAGATTTGGGATGGGTTTAGGAATCTCAACCCAAACCCGATTAGATAAGCTTGTCCCAAACCCGTCCCAAAACTTGCCGGGTTTCTGTAGGGTAATTACTCGTTGGGGATCAGGTAAATCCGTTAATTTAAATAAATTACCCGTTAGGTATACCCGACCAAAACTCGTCGCGTATCTATCCTTAAATCACTAATCAATTACGTTTAACATAATTATTATAAAAATATATCAAATAATTACAATGTAAATAAATAAAATCCCAAAAAATATATAAAAGTACTTAATTGCATATGTACAAAAATAGCGTATGTCAATAATTGATATATCATATTATAAAAAAATAAAAGAACTTACATCATCGAGTAAATGGGTACACTTTATCGGGTAACGGGGTCGGGTAAACATGTATATCACCAAATCCCAAACTCGTCCCAAACCCATGAAAAAAATAAAAACTAAACCCAAACCGGTCCCATACCCGACCCCAAACCTGTCTCAAATGTGTCGGGTTTCGGGTTCGATTGCCATCCGTTGTTAAAGTCTAACTTTAACATTACTTCGTAACACATATATAAATTGTAGCTTTATATTACTTTGTATGTTTTTATGTTGTAAAAATTCAATCACAAAAACACATGACACATTTCAACAAATATCGAATCAGGCGTGGAATGGAATCCTAATAAAACAAGGTAAAAAAAAAAATCAATGTAAGTCAAGGGCAATGGTTACATGAAACTTAATGTACACATTTTAAGTCCTATGGTTTTGGGTATGTGATTTTATGATCTTTTACCTTATGTTACATCCTTGTAAATAGAGAATACATGACATATTCGGATGTTGCGCCCGAATATTAGTCATGTCTATATATAAACATACGATTTAACATGGTCGTTATGTTTTTTTTTAGTTTGTTTGTATTGATCTTTTTTGTGTGTGGTGGAGAGAGCCCAACTGGTACTACGTGTTTACTTCCTTAGGCTATCTCCAATGGTGTATCCGTATCCCTGTCCAAGATGACATGGAATTTGTCCAAGTTTTGAGTTGCAATGGAGCACATCTGAGGTGGGGAAATCTGAAGCCAAAATCCGTCTGCAAGGGCTTGCCTTGTCTCGGTTGTTGAGCCTTTCCTTTTTATTTTTATTTCATTCATCATTCTGACTTTCTTTATAAAAGGTAACCACCCATGAACTCATTGCTGTGAAATCTTGGAAAGCTTTGATGGAAAAAAATGTTGTGGGGAAGATGAAGTGTAGGAGAGGCTAGTTATTTTAGTAATTAAATTTAAAGAAAAAATGGGTGATGTAAGGATATATAAGGATGTTTGTATGGTTGGAGGTGAATTGTGAGTTCTTAAGGATTTGTAAAGATTTTTATGCATTTGTAAGGATATGATGTGGTAGCTGACTAGACAGCTAAGAACACCTAAGTGTGCCCTTAGCATTAGAGATAGTCTTAGTTTTCAACAAGGTTCAAACCATAAACCCCCTACGAACCCTTTTATGTTTTTTTTTCTTTTTGCCTTGTTTTAACTTTTTTTTATTACTAATAAATCAGACACGAATACTCGATTGACCATGATTTTCTATAGCAACAAACGGTGGTAAAATACTAGTTTGGCTCAATAACTATTTATTAAAGTTATTGAAAAAGATAGGATAAACTTGTAACTCTTTGCAACAATATTTACTTATGGTCCCAAGCTAGGAAGCATATACGTTGCAAATCATTCACCCATACACAAAACAAATCCTCATACTTCATACTTATCCCCCTATCTAAAAAGAATTCTAAAGGAAAAAATAAACAAGGAAAAAAAAAAACCAAATAGCATAAACAAGGAAATAAAAAAACAAAATGCCTATAGGCAATAGCACGATAAAACAATTTTATCATTTAATTATGATGGTAAAAGTGCAAATATCAGTTTTTTTTTGTGTACACAAGAAGAAAAAGACACCGAATCATGCCATGCCATTGTTAATATTATACGAGTGAGACTTCTTGCGTTATTCAACAGGTTTTCAGTTGGTATTGATTTGGTTCGGTTTGTTATGGTACCGACACGATACATCTACTCGGTATAGCAATCAAAACATGTTTTATATCTACCGAATACCATAAAAACGAATACAGGTATCGGTATCAATGTTGTTAAGACAACAACGGTTCGGTTTGTTATGGTATTTATATTGGTATCAGTGACGGTATTCATTATTGAAATATGAAACCATAAATAAATACAAATACTGTAGTTGTGAGTGTAATATTAATTGTACTTTTTTTCTATTGCTATCTTTTATTTTTTATATATAAACTTGTGTAACATTTTCAATCACAATTAAGCTACCTTTTATTCATAAGTTTATATATATATATATCAATAAAAAATAATTTATTTATGCGTGTGATACCCAAATCAAATCAGCATTGGTGGGCTATTTGGGTGTTTCCCTTTGTTGGAAGTCCTCAAAAAACTGCCCTAACACAACTCCCTCCGTCTTCAAACTCTCAATCTCTGTCTGCAAGGTTTCCTCCAACATATTATCGCCATCGTAATTTCGAACAAGATGCAAACTGCTGCTGTGATTTTGAGTCAATCATCTTATTCCTACGTCACCAGACCTCAACAAACCCTTGAATCTCCATCTTCTACTTCATATTCCTCCATCAGTTCCTTCCCTAAGGTTTCCTAAGCCACTAATCTTGTTGTGCTTATGTTATTTGCTTTCTATTGTAATAAATTAACGATTTTGATCGAATTTTGTTTGAAAACGTTTCAGATTTCTTCTTTCGTGGGTACTCGAATCATTCTACCCAAGGGTCCTTCTTGTTCATCTAAATTTCGATTTCAGCGCCGGAAAGGTAACCGATTTTCAAACTTTTAGCTAATTTTTATACCTAACTTTCGGACTTCCAGAATTGATTGAGATTTATGAATTTGAGTTCTGCTGTATGAATTGGACCAAAATAACTGTACAAATATTTCAGTATTGCTACTCTTTGATTGAAATAAAATCGTTTTCACGTTTGTTGTGGACTTGTATTCATGGTTGTCGAACGCCCACTGAAGGCGCAAAAGGGGAGCCTTGGCTTTTTTAGGTTTGCCATTTATAGTATATAATTAATATTATTAGGGGGTTTAGACATGTTTTAGGTTGATTCCGGGCTTGTTTAGGGTTGGTATGATTGTTTTAGACATGTTTAAACCTGTTCAGACAATTTTTGGCCGGAATTTTGTCGGAACTTGGTCTGAAAAATGCACCTTAGGGCCTGAAAGTGGGGATTTTGATGCTAAGTGGTAAGGCTGTGCTGGGCCTGAGAAGTGAGCCCAGGTAGCCTTGACACCAGAGCTTGTAGTGAAGTAGATAATCTATTGGATAGATGAAGGTTTACTAAAATCTGAATGGGAGAACTTGATCGCTAGTGTTCATGAATTATCGTTTTAATGGTTTTGTGTTGCAGTTGTGAAGGCTGTTGCAACTCCAGAATCGGCTGTAGAGCTGCCTCTTACTGCAGAAAACATTGAGCTGGTACTGGATGAAGTTAGACCTTATCTGATTGCAGATGGTGGCAATGTGGCGTTACATGAAATCGATGGGAATGTGGTACGGTTAAAGCTGCAGGGGGCTTGTGGTTCGTGTCCAAGTTCTGTAACCACCATGAAACTGGGAATTGAACGGCGTTTGATGGAAAAGATTCCTGAAATTGTTGCTGTTGAACCGGTACCAGATGAAGAAACTGGCCTTGAGCTGAATGAAGAAAACATTGAGAAGGTATGATACGTTTCATGTCTTGGTGTTTCACATTTTTACTTAGTTATTACCATGTGGTTTAGAACTGATTATCTGATTGCTGAGTTTTTTTTATTTTCGTGTTCAGTGTACTACTTACTATGTAGCTTGCTTGAATACCTTTTTTTTATAAATCATGGTAGGTTCTAGAAGAAATAAGGCCATATCTTGTTGGGGCAGCAGGTGGAACGCTAGAATTTGTGTCCATAGAAGAGCCAATTGTAAAAGTACGCTTAACGGGTCCTGCAGCAAGCGTGATGACTGTAAGAGTAGCAGTCACTCAGAAATTACGTGAAAAAATCCCAGCCATTGCAGCAGTTCAACTTTTACAATAGATGTCCCCGTTCCGCACTTGCATTCCTATATTTAAAACCATAAGATAAACTTATGGTACCACATATAACAATGAACGAATGAGACACCGTCATGCAGTAAACCTTGTACAGTTTCATTTCTCTCCAGGTTTGTCACTGTGATTAATATGTTTGTTGAAACAAGTATAATAATGGCTGCTTTCTAAATACAGTTTGTATCTCTTGTTTGTGGTTCTTGATGGTATTTGCAATTCATATAAATTTATAGTTATAGATTCTACAGTTTTTTTTTTCCGTGGAGTTAAGGTACCCAAGGTACTTTCCGATTACGTATTGGTATGATCATCAAAAATCACTGTTGGTATACTGGTGCAGTTCATGGGTTCAGAGTTGATAATATTCATTTTGGTCATTGATGATTCAGATATGTTGTCGACAATTCACGGCCATGTTCAAAGTTATAAGTTGCCAATTTGTGTAGAGAAATGACCCGAGTCTTTTGAAAACATGAACCCATGTCACTATTTGGGGTTTTATGCTCTCATATCATTCGCATATCTTTGGACCGAGTCTTTTGAAAACATGAACCCAAGTCACCATTTGGGATTTTGTGCTCTCACATCATTCGCTTATCGTTGGACTGCCCTCGTTGCCCACCCCAATTTGATTGATCTACATTTATCATCTCTCCAAACCCTAAGAGCACCTCCGACTGGGCGTGACTGGAGGGTATTTGTTTGTGGAGGAGAGAGAGAGAGAGAGGGAGGAGGGGTGCTCATGAGCCCCCGGTGAGAAATATTACTATATTGGTTATTTCTTGTTGCAAGATAATTCAAAATTTCTTTATTTAGTAACTTGTAGGTTTTTGGGTTTTAAGCTTTCGTTTATTTAGTAAGACTTGCTGTCATTATTATTGTTATTATTATTCTTCTTGTTATTATTATTGTTGCTGTTGGTTAGATATTTTCTTCTTATTATTTTATATAACTTGACAACTAGCATGCAACTAGACGAAGCAAAACAATTACAAGAACGAAAACATAACTACGAACAACCTGAAATCGTACCAACTAACCCGTATTGAAAGGAACTTGACAAGTGAAAAACTATGAAAATAATCCAAAAAGAAAATCCTCATGCTTCTTGGAAACCACAATAAAGCTTGAAATGGAACCATTATCTACACATAATTTTGTTCACATTGGAGAAATTGGTGATAAAGTGTCTTCCCTCTCATTCAAATCTTGACAGAGGTAGATAAAGATTATTAGGAGTCGTCTAAAGAAACATAAACAAAGTTTTTTTTTTTTTTTTTTTTTTTTTTTTTATGGCAACGGGAACCTTTTATTAACACAAAAAGAAAAACATAACAAGAAGCTATAGGTTACAAGATAACAAACTGGAAAACATAAACAAAAAATCCAGCCAACCCAATTTACAATCCGATTTTCTCCAAGTATTCCAGTTTATGGTAAATCTCTAGTGTGATTCCTCATCCATTTGAACAAATGCTTTTTTTATATCCTCTACCAACATGTGTGTAGTGACTTCCTTCCCTTCAAATTTCTTCCACCTGTTCCATAAATGCCACAACGTAGCTGAAAAGATTTCATGAACTATTTTCTTCCACTTGCTCGATAAACCAAGTTCCTTAACACTGCTTATTGTTTCCTTTACTGTTTGCAACCCATGATTCATTGATATCATCAAAAAAATTGCATCCATACTTTCTTTGCTAACTGACAACAACGGATTAGCACGTGATCAGTCGTTTCCTCTACACCATTGCATATTACACAATTATTAGAATGTAGAAACACACCCCTCTTAGATAATTTTGTAGCTGTTGGAATTCTGCCTTGACATTCCCTCCATACAAATGTATTTACCTTTGGTATTACTATATTGTTCAACCACAAATCACTTACAATAATATTCTTCAAATATGTATCAGCTGCTGCCGTCGCCACCACAACAACAATGCCGTGTTTTATAAATCTACTACTACTCAGACAATTATATTCTTGCCGTTTCTATAAATTGTGTTTTGTTATTTCATCTTTTTTGTCTATCAAACTGTACAAAGTAATGATTCATTCTATTCATACATGACTAACCAAACATCACAACGGAATGGAATGATCCATTTCATTCCGTTGTCTATTCCACTATTTTGTCCATTCCATTCTCTCGTTTATTCCATTAACTCATATCAAACAGACCCTTAGAGAATATCAATTACCAAACCTCGAGTCGAGGATGATTTTAGCAGTTTACTCTATCATTTATAAACCTAGTTCTGCTCTTGTGGTGGCAAGTTCTATCCTGAGCCCATCGGGTTTTCGTCCCATCGTGTGTTACACCAGAGAGTTCTGCTCTTGTGGTAGCACAATGACTGTCAAGTGGCAACCGACGGTATGGTTTCCAAGGGAACGCCAAGCCAAACTCTGAAACCAGCGTGGGCTCGGTTAAGACAAAATAGTCTGGCCGGAGTGGGGCAACGGAGCTCTCCAATTTGCAGAGTGCGGTAGCCTAATACAGGAAAGTCTTCGTTTCAAAAAAATAAAATAAAATTATAAACCTAGTTTTATGTTCTTATTACAAAAACTTAACACTCATTAATTTGAGCTCAATTTGTCTTAAAATTGTCAATTTGGTTAAATACAATAAACTTAACTTGCAAAACCGATTAAGAATTTAATTATGGAATTTAAATCTTCACCGATTTTGTGGCTCAATTTATTTAATGTCGCAAATCAATTGCCAATTAAATTACCTTACCTTAAATAACACGTCACACCTTGCGGTTGTTGTAGCCCCTTTTCACATACGCCGGTTTGATCCTCAGCCTATACCTTTTTCTTTTACGTTAACATATTTAGGAACCCAACTACTTTAGTTAGGGTTTTACTTATTAATTATAAATATAAATATATATTCAACACCACCATCTCATCTCATCCCTCATAAACAAACTCAATTTCCGCATTCATAACCGGCGCTCATTCTTTTCACACGTAAGCATTCTCTTCCTTTCTTTGTTCTAATTGAAACTTGATGTTGATTTTCAATATCCAATTTCAAAAATATAGAATGATTGATATTAATAGGAAAAATTGCTTTAATGGGTTTACTTTGCAAAAAAAAAAAAAAAAAAGCTTGACCATTCATTCTAATCTAAACTTCATGTTGACTCTCAAAGATATCCAAGGAAGGATTGATGCGTTAACAGAAAAAATGTAATCTTTTATTAGTCGTTTTTTTCATTTAAATTCATCTACCCCTTTTTCTTATTCAATCATATGGTGTTTAAAAGAACGAAGAACACTGTATCACACTCGCTGGTAAATCAATAGGAGTTTTTTTTTTTTGGTCACCAAATCGAACTCAAATAATTTGTTAAATGTTGATCGTATTTGTTTCCTACCAAAGAGTAGGATTTCAGCGAAACCATGACCGCGGTTCTGATTCTTAAACTTCAATTTGACAAATGGACCGTTGATTATTTTTTGGTTCCAACATCACACATGATAAATCAACAGTAGGAGTATTCGTTTTTGCCAAATCAAACCCAATGTATTTTTGAATTCTTGAATGTATTTGTTTGGTTTGTCGCCAAATCCAACTCTATTTATTTTTGAAATCTTGATCGTATTTGTTCATAAATATATATAACTGATTTAAGATGTTTCTAGTGTTGTAACTTGTAGATGGGTCGTGCAAAGTTGAGAATGGAACTTATTGCAAAAGAGAAGACTCGAAACACCACATACCATAAACGAAAACAAGGGCTCGTAAAGAAAGCTAACGAATTCACCATTCTTTGTGATGTTGATACAGCTATTATCATCTACCCTCAAAATTCCGATGTGCCCGAGATTTGGCCAGAAAACCCTAATAAAATCAAGAAAACAATAGCATGTTACAAGGCAAAAAAGGGTGAAACTGGAAAGAGAAGTTATGGTCTCACTGATTTCTACGAAGACCGAAAGAAAAAGCTCGAAGACGAGCTTGTTAAGGCCCGGAAAAAGAACATGGAAGCGAAATACGCAACATGGTTCGACGATCTTGATGCGTTTACAGAAGTGCAACTTAGACAATTTGCTATGGGTTTGGAAAACAAAGAGAATTTGGTGCGAGCTCATCTTGAGTTCAAGAAACGAAACATGAATGTTCAACTGCCTTACATGTTTGATCTTGAGAACAAGTGGCCTATGGTTCAGTTTCAAAGTTTGGGTCTTGATCATGGTCAAGTGATGAACCAACATATTGCGAACCTTGGTCGTGGGTGGTTCGGGGATGCGTCGATGTCTTCGTTTATACCGATGAAGCGTGAACAGATGGGGCTCGGTTATCCGGTGTTTGATGGTGGTATGGTTTATGATCATAACCCTAACCAGTGGGGATTTCAGGTGCCGGTGGTGCATGGTGGCGTGATGCATGAGTTTACAAGGCAAGAACATGAATCGCAAGCAAACAATGGTGTTGGTGAATTTGTGATAGATGAACATGGTGGAAGGTATGTGGGTAGCATTTGATTTTTGGGTGATTTGGTGTTTTAATTCTTAGAACATTGTTGGACATAGCTATTTGTTTTGATTTTGCATTTTGTTTAGTTTATATTTACGTTTTTTTTAGTTTATTGAGGAAAACCTATAGTTTTTCATTGATAATGGTTGATTTCGTCTTTCTATGATATTTAACTCTAAGAACATCTATATTTATGCTACCGAATTATGACATAAATAAGTGTAATCGTTCATACAATTATTTATACGTTCAATGAATTTACATATATATATATATATATATATATATATTCTTAATTAACCCCATTTGTAATATTAAAAGCAAAAAACACCCCACGCTAAGTGTCGGGAATTTGTTTCCTTAGCCCCCGTCCCGCGCTAAGTAGTAAACAAATATCAACCAAAACTAGTAAAAATCCAAAGCAAAAAATGCGAATTTATAATGGTACGTGACGTAAAGCACATTCAAAGACATACAAACTCAAATTTATACCAACACGATTAATTATATATTTATACTAATAGATCATAAACATAATTTTAAAAGTGACAAATATCACTTATTTAATGAATAGTTAATTATACTGTTAGTCCTTGTGGTTTATGCCAAATAACAATCTAAGGTACTAATAGTTTTAAGTAACAATATAAGGTATTAACTTTTCATTTTGTAACAAGCTGAGGTACTACCGCTAACACTTGTTTATGTTTAACTGATTTGGGGGTATGATCATCCTTTTGCAAACAAAAATTATTTATGATATATAATAGAAACCTGAGGGATCATTTATGTAAATCTGTATTTTACCAAATGTATGGCTGTTTGTGTAATTTTAATAAAAATAAAACTAAAGCCAACTTGTGCACCACCAATCCACAACCTCTACATGAGCCACCATCGACACAACTCCGCCACCACTATCGTCGGAGTTCCATTCGTCTCCCGTCAACCGTAATACGAGGGGTTGTGGTTTCATTTTGATATGTCAAGATCGAACGGTGGACTGTGGAGGGTATACAATTTTGACAATTGTGATTTTTTAGATTATGATGTTGTACTACAGTCAACTTATATGTGGTTTGATGAACAAAATAGCGAAGTTGAGGTTTGGAAGCTGAACATTGTAACATCAGTCAAAAACCGGGTTAACTAAACCCGCTTCGTTTATTAACCGAACATCCAGTTAAAAATTTTGTTGCGTATTTAATGCTTAAATTAATTTTATACAATACATAATTAATAAATATATTAGAATTTAAAATCTAGAATTGAAAATTTATAATAAATAATGAAATAAAAATAATTTGCTGATGCCGGTTTCGAACCCGAGTCAGCCGGATGAAATCTGAAAGTCTTAACACACAAACATTCAACCACTCCGCCACTTGACTCACTTGTGCTATCCAGTGAAACAAATAACATTTATAATAAACATCGAAGTTGAATTCAGTCACTCAGCGCGCTCAAGTCACTCTCGCCGGAAATCCTGATGATATCGCCAATTATGGACGGTTTCTATTGATTTAACGGACGAATTAACATAACCGTCGGTTATAACTGAAAAACCT
Source organism: Scalesia atractyloides (assembly GCA_947069175.1). Lineage (NCBI taxonomy): Eukaryota > Viridiplantae > Streptophyta > Magnoliopsida > Asterales > Asteraceae > Scalesia > Scalesia atractyloides. The sequence continues at coordinate 35,798,121 of CAMTDV010000017.1, read as the reverse complement.
TAAAGTCACTCATTCAAATCGGCAAAACCATAACCGAATAATTTTGAATTCGAAACCGGAAATGTAATTAAATCCGAGTTATACTTTATTCATCAGTTGAGCTCGCGAGTTTATCAAACATACACTCTCCAATTCGCTCAGAAAACCTCGCCACAAGTCGCCGGAATCCTCTGCAAGTTAACCGGAAATTATTGCCGGAAAACCGAATTTATTCCATCCCTTCTGCTTACTCTAAAATAAGATTTTTAGAGCTCATACCAACATCACCCACACTCACCTTAAACTCCCTGAAGAATCTCTGTCGCAAGAAATACATCGCCGGAATTCTCTGCAAGTCGCCGGAAAACCGAGACTTTCATCAAAACGGTAAATACCTCGACTCTTTCGGTTTCAATCCATTGTTAGACTATTACTAACATCAATCCATCACCCAGAATCAATCCCAGACGACGTTGCCGAATATTCTGTTTTCACCGGAAAACTTCTAGAATTTCCAGAATCACGCTGTGAATCGGTATAATCACCTAAACCTTCTGCTAATCATTGTTTAGTAACTCAATTTCACATCTAATCAATCAAAACTGTTAATCGATCCGAACAGACGGAGTTCACAAAACAGAGCCGACGATCCTTGCCGGAGTTCTGAGAAAGACATATGTTCGGTACATTCATTTTCCAAAACTCTCTCTTTTTCATCGCATTACAATCGCTTATAAAGTTCGTTAATTGAATTTAACAAGAAACAGTTGAATAATCGTTGTTTGTGTTTTGAACGAAGAAGATGAATTCGAACTAGTGTATAAGATTAATTAAAATCAGTATAATAAACGGGTTAGACACACAGTCCAGCGGTGGACTGTGTGCAAACAATGAACACATGTCTCGAGTTCGATCCCTATCACGACCCTATCCTCGGAAATAAAAATGTTTTTTTAAAAACCGAACCGGGTTAACTCACTGTAAGATGTTAAGTATAATAAAAATCAGTATATTAACCAGGTTAGACACACAGTCCAGCGGTGGACTGTGTGCAACACTAAATCACAGGTCCCGGGTTCGAGACCTGTTGACGGCACCGATTCGATATAATTTAAATCTTTTTGAAATAAATGAATTCTGATTAAATTAAATAGTGTATAAATATAATTAAAAACATAAATATTTCGGGTTAGACACGTAGCTCAGTTGGTAGAGCTGCGTGCACGCGTACGGGAGGTCACGGGTTCGAGTCTCACCCAGCGCATACATACATACGGTCCGACCGGTCAACTGGTCAATGGTCAACGGTCAACTGGTCAAAAAGTCAAAAAATTTTATTTTCTTTTATTTATTTATTTTATTTAAAAATCAATTAAAAATACTTAAAAATAATATTTTTAAAGTTAGAAAATTTCCTTGAACTCACAAAAATAAACCTAACAATCCCACTAAGAACACTAATTGAAAATACTGATCTCAAATAAGAGTTTATTTATTTATCGAACTGTTATGTTATTATTTAGGTTAGTTCCCTTGTCGATTAAATCCGAATTCGTGCGCATTCATCATCAATCCAAGAAACGCACCCACTGTGAGTGAATTCTTACAAATTCCCCTTTTTATTCATGTTTTGGGGTGTATCATGTGTCGCTTAAACTAATTCGCTTATTCAAACTCGTGCTATACCATATTATGATCTAAACTTAGAATGTAAATATTGTTTGTTGTTATGTATTACGTATTGTCAAGTTGTATGCAAACTATTTGTTAGGCCCATCAGTTCCTCGTGGGAGGCGAGTTGAACAACGGGTGCCTTAAAACTCATTCATTAGGCCCATCAGTTTGTAGAACAACGCGTGCCTCAAAACTCATTCATTAGGCCCATCAGTTCCTCGTGGGAGACGAGTTGAACAACGCGTGCCTCAAAACAATCAATTGTTGTATGTGTGTGCAATATTTATTATTATGTGTATTGTGAATAAATTTACATCTACATTTACTCATATGTGGTTATGCACTTTATTTTATAATCAATACAATAAACTCGTTTAAATGTTTTTCATAGGATTCACTCGCCAACTTTTTGTTGATCCAAAAACCATTTTTACACATGATACAGGTGGACAGAATGAAGCAAGGAAAACATAGGAAAAGTGCCTTAGAAGAAAAATAATGAAGGCTAGAAAGATGTATAGAACATGTTGTACTAGTATGATTTGATTGTATGATCTTCTTTAAAATTGTAATAATAAATATGAAACATTATAATAAATGTCGTGAGCTTTGATGAAAACCCAATCATGCCCCTATCACCTTTTCCGCTGCGGGTCGGGGTGTGACAGATTGGTATCAGAGCTTTTGACTATAGGGATATATGATAGGTTATTTGACCATTAGAGCCTATACTATAGTTGATTAGATTTTAATTGTTTATGTGGTTACATGCAAACTCATGATGTTTATTTCTTTCATATTTATTACATACACAAAAGAATGCAAACACTTCCAATATTACATTTTGTGATACATAATGAATTATCCTTACAGTCAAACATACATATTCATCAAACATATTTCAATGTTCACATATTCTAATCATCTTCATACTTCCGTTATTCAAGATTTTGTCGCATTTTTCATTTTTCAAATCTCATCAAAGTGAGTTCTGCGACGGGCATGTAGTAACTGTAAGGGTACCAGTACCGGTAGTCGGAACGTCCTGTCTAGGTTGGCATTCGTATAAATCCAATATAACGGACCAGTTTGCCTACCTGGGGACTAACGATGAGAGTACGAAGGACCTATTAGGCCAAAGCATGCACATCAAACGTCGTTCGAACTAACCCCACTTTGAGGTGTCACCGTGCCACACCTAGATACATTCCGAATATCATACGTTACATACATATTTCTCGATTTTCTTCGGGTTTTAGTGTACGTAACCAGGCTAACACATGCGAACCATATGAAAAACCCGGTAGTCATGGGGGCCCACATGATTACGAAGGTGAAGTATGGCGGCATGCAAGGCCCAATTACGAGCAAAGCCCAAGACATCCTATGGATGTAGTAGATTTATTATTCTATATTTATTTTATGAATGTTCATTCCTAAATACGACACATGACCCCTAAAACGTCCAACTCATACTCTTGATATGTATTCCTTGTAGATGTCTTCTAATTCCGCTCGTAGGAAGATGAGATCAGGAAAAGCCCGCGAGCGCATGGCTGCCCAAATCGCTCAACAAATGGCTGCCGTAATACCCAACATTGTAGTTCAAGTTCAACAAGCCCTTACCGCTAATCCCGTCAATCAAGAAGATCAAAATGTTGTCAACCCTCCCCCAATTACCACTAAATGCACCTTCAAGCATTTCAAATCCTGCGACTCTCCAAAATACGAAGGGACCGAAGGTGTCACCGCTCTCCTCCATTGGTTTGAAGAAATGGAAAACACTTTTCTAAATTGCGATTGCCCCGATGATCGCAAAGTGCGATATGCTACCGGTCGTTTACTTGGAATAGCACTTACCTGGTGGAATACAGAGAAGGCCAAACGAGGTGTTGAAGATGCTATGACTTTGACTTGGGAAGAGTTGAAGGAAATCATGACAAGACGGTTTTGCCCAAGAAGCGAAATCAAGAAATTGGAAGATGAGTTCTATTCTTTGAAACAAAAGGAAGGCGACCACACCACATACAACAAGAGATTTCTTGAGTTAAATCAAATGGTCCCCAACTTGTTCACTCCTCCCTACCATTTGATCGAGCACTACATTCGAGGTCTTCCTTCAAAAATTCAAGACTCTGTAATAAGTACCACACCTGCAACTTTGGAAGCAGCAATGGAGTTAGCTACGGAGCTCACCGAGAACCGCATACGAAATAAGGACTTCAAGGAGGAGAAGAAGAAGGATAAAGCATCAACTGAAACCTCAAACTCCACTCAAACCGAATCCCCTTCTCAACCCATTTCTAAGAGAAAACGAGACCGGCAACTTTTCGCTGTCACCCAACGCAATAAACCAGCCCCACAAGCCGTACCCCTCCAAGCTATCCCAATCACTCAAGTAGCACCCAACTCAACTTACCCAAATAAGAAACCTTACCTTGGACCTCACCCTCAATGTAACACCTGTTTATATCACCATCCATCTACCTTACCTTGTCGACTATGTGCGAATTGTGGACGCTATGGTCATTTGAGCAAGGTTTGTCGCACCTCTCAAAACCAAACCTCACCCCCTACTCAAAACATGATCCAAACATATCAACAACCCCAATACCCCATGTTACCTTATGTTCGAGCTTGTTTTAATTGTGGCGACCCTACCCATTTTAGAAACACGTGCCCTCGATTGGTTAACATCATAAACGCCCAAGCTCAAGCAAACCCAGTTAACCAAGCAAATCAAGAAAACCTAACCACTAGGCCACCAGCAAGAGGAAGAGTTTACAACATCAACGCCAATCCTGTTGAAGATAATGACGGCCCAAACGAACCACCCAACTAGTCTCCTTCACCAAAAATCAAGATTCAACTCCAACCGCTTAGTTTTTATGTTTTTCTTTATGTTATCTCAATTTTCACGTATCTCAATTACAAATTAAAAATTTATCCAAGAATCTTAATGTGAATTACTATTTCAGTTTTGTTTTATACTCATTGATTGAACATTCATATCATCATACCTCACGATGTATCTCAGTCTCATCATTTAAAGAAGTTGGGTTGTGTCTCACTTCTACATAGACTAACCTCTCCATCATGACAAACGAGAGAGGTACTGTCATCATTCAAACATGTATACTATCAGAATTAAGACTCAAGCTTTGGTTGTTGTGTTTGTTTATGTTTTAGAGTCACATAGGACTAATCATAACTTACTGATAAAACCAATGAAAATTTGACAAGAATATGGTGGATACGCCGCTGGTACTTCCTATATATAAGTATTCTTGTCAAAGGACCAGAGGCATTGTCAGGCAGTTATGAGAAGTTCCATGTAGGATTTAGTAATGTCTTGGTTGAAGTTTGTTTTATACTCACTGATTTAGCATTCATATCATCTCATCATTTAAAGAAATTGGATTGTGTTCTATTTCTACATAGACTAACCTCTCCATCATAACAAACGAGAGAGGTACTGTCACCATTCAAACATGTATACTATCCGAATTAGGACTCAGGCTTTGGTTGTTGTGTTTGTTTATGTTCTAGAGTCATATCATAGAACCAATCATGACTTACTGATAAAACCAATGAAAATTTGACAAGAATATGGTGGATACGCCGCTGTTACTTCCTATATATAAGTATTCTTGCCAAAGGATCAGAGGTATTGTCAGGCGGTTATGAGAGGTTCCATGTAGGTTTTAGTAGTAAAAGTTTTGTTTTAGGATATAACCTTATCTTTCCAAACATATCAAAACTCTTGCGCATGAAATCATACTTAGTGAATCAACTCTGTTTATCAATATTTTTATCGTAGGCATCAAAAAGCGATTCCTGTAGCAGGGTACTCAACCCTTACAAGGAACGTTACCGCCTCAAACAAAATTTAAACTCTTACTCCCTTCTAAGTATGTAATTGTCAAATTAAAACACCATTCTTTTGAGTCAAACATGCCACTACTTAAATTTCGGGACGAAATTTCTAAAAGTAGGGGATACTGTAACATCCGTCATAAACCGGGTTAACCAAACCCGCTTCGTTTATTAACCGAACTTCCAGTTAAAAATTTCGTTGCGTATTTAATGCTCAAATTAATTTTATACAATACATAATTAATAAATATATTAGAATTTAAAATCTATAATTGAAAATTTATAATAAATAATGAAATAAAAATAATTTGCTGATGCCGGGTTTTGAACCCGGATCAGCCGGATGAAATCTCAAAGTCTTAACACACAAACATTCAACACTCCGCCACTTGACTCACTTGTGCTATCCAGTGAAACAAATAACATTTATAATAAACTTCGAAGTTGAATTCAGTCACTCAGCGCGCTCAAGTCACTCTCGCCGGAAATCCCGATGATATCGCCAATTATTGACGGTTTCTATTGATTTAACGGACGAATTAACATAACCGTCGGTTATAACTGAAAAACCTTAAAGTCACTCATTCAAATCGGCAAAACCATAACCGAATAATTTTGAATTCGAAACCGGAAATGTAATTAAATCCGAGTTATACTTTATTCATCAGTTGAGCTCGCGAGTTATCAAACTTACACTCTCCAATTCGCTCAGAAAACCTCGCCGCAAGTCGCCGGAATCCTCTGCAAGTTAACCGGAAATTATCGCCGGAAAACCGAATTTATTCCATCCCTTCTGCTTACTCTAAAATAAGATTTTAGAGCTCATACCGACATCACCCACACTCACCTTAAACTCCCTGAAGAATCTCTGTCGCAAGAAATACATCGCCGGAATTCTCTGCAAGTCGCCGGAAAACCAAGACTTTCGTCAAAACGGTAAATACCTCGACTCTTTCGGTTTCAATCCATTGTTAGACTATTACTAACATCAATCCATCACCCAGAATCAATCCCAGACGGCGTTGCCGAATATTCTGTTTTCGCCGGAAAACTTCTGGAATTTCCAGAATCAGGCTTTGAATCGGTATAATCACCTAAACCTTCTGCTAATCATTGTTTAGTAACTCAATTTCACATCTAATCAATCAAAACTGTTAATCGATCCGAACAGACGGAGTTCACAAAACAGAGCCGACGATCCTTGCCGGAGTTCTGAGAAAGACATCTGTTCGTACATTCATTTTCCAAAACTCTCTCTTTTTCATCGCATTACAATCGCTTATAAAGTTCGTTAATTGAATTTAACAAGAAACAGTTGAATAATCGTTGTCTGTGTTTTGAACGAAGAAGATGAATTCGAACTAGTGTATAAGATTAATTAAAATCAGTATAATAAACGGGTTCGACACACAGTCCAGCGGTGGACTGTGTGCAAACAATGAACACACGTCTCGAGTTCGATCCCTATCACGACCCTATCCTCGGAAATAAAAATGTTTTTTTTTTAAACCGAACCGGGTTAACTCACTGTAAGATGTTAAGTATAATAAAAATCAGTATATTAACCAGGTTAGACACACAGTCCAGCGGTGGACTGTGTGCAACACTAAATCACAGGTCCCGGGTTCGAGACCTGTTGACGGCACCGATTCGATATAATTTAAATCTTTTTGAAATAAATGAATTCTGATTAAATTAAATAGTGTATAAATATAATTAAAAACATAAATATTTCGGGTTAGACACGTAGCTCAGTTGGTAAAGCTGCGTGCACGCGTACGGGAGGTCACGGGTTCGAGTCTCACCCAGCGCATACATACACACGGTCCGACCGGTCAAATGGTCAATGGTCAACGGTCAACTGGTCAAAAAGTCAAAAATTTTTATTTTCTTTTATTTATTTATTTTATTCAAAAATCAATTAAAAATACTCAAAAATAATATTTTTAAAGTTAGAAAATTTCTTGAACTCACAAAAATAAACCTAACAATCCCATTAAGAACACTAATTGAAAATACTTATCTCAAATAAGAGTTTATTTATTTATCGAACTGTTATGTTATTATTTAGGTTAGTTCCCTTGTCGATTAAATCCGAATTCGTGCGCATTCATCATCAATCCAAGAAACGCACCCACTGTGAGTGAATTCTTACAAATTCCCCTTTTTATTCATGTTTTGGGGTGTATCATGTGTCGCTTAAACTAATTCGCTTATTCAAACTCGTGCTATACCATATTATGATCTAAACTTAGAATGTAAATATTGTTTGTTGTTATGTATTACGTATTGTCAAGTTGTATGCAAACTATTTGTTAGGCCCATCAGTTCCTCGTGGGAGGCGAGTTGAACAACGGGTGCCTTAAAACTCATTCATTAGGCCCATCAGTTCGTAGAACAACGCGTGCCTCAAAACTCATTCATTAGGCCCATCAGTTCCTCGTGGGAGACGAGTTGAACAACGCGTGCCTCAAAACAATCAATTGTTGTATGTGTGTGCAATATTTATTATTATGTGTATTGTGAATAAATTTACATCTACATTTACTCATATGTGGTTATGCACTTTATTTTATAATCAATACAATAAACTCGTTTAAATGTTTTTCATAGGATTCACTCGCCAACTTTTTGTTGATCCAAAAACCATTTTTACACATGATACAGGTGGACAGAATGAAGCAAGGAAAACATAGGAAAAGTGCCTTAGAAGAAAAATAATGAAGGCTAGAAAGATGTATAGAACATGTTGTACTAGTATGATTTGATTGTATGATCTTCTTTAAAATTGTAATAATAAATATGAAACATTATAATAAATGTCGTGAGCTTTGATGAAAACCCAATCATGCCCCTATCACCTTTTCCGCTGCGGGTCGGGGTGTGACAAACATCTTCTTTTTTACTCTTTCTAATATTAAGGCCTTTTAAATTATATTTAAGGTTAAATTGTTTAAAAAACAACGACTCATCATACATTAAAAAAACTGCCATAGTCATATTTGTTATATTTTATTATTTAATATCTTTATTTTCTATGATATCATAATATTGTTGCTACCCTTACTGACATAGTCATATTTGTTATATTTTATTAATTAATATCTTTATTTTCTATGATATCATAATATTGTTGCTACCCTTAAAATCAGAATTGTGCTTAATGAAAATCAAGGAGAATTGAGCCATTTGGTAATTTTTTTCAGAAAAAATGGCATGAACAACTCAATAAGTATGGCGTATGGACTTTCTTAAAATTAATTAAAGTATGGTGTATGTACTTTCTTAAGAGTATTTAACGTTTATAATTTGGGTTAAAAGGTAACAAGCACCAGGAAACGATTTATCTCTATGGTATTTCTATATACATGTATTTACACAAATGGTCCATTTAACTAAATCAAATAATTGCATAAACAGTCCCTGACATTTTAAAGAGGTTTTTGGTCATTTCGTGGAGACTTAACTAAAAAACTAACATTTGTTAGTGTTAGTACCTTAACTTGTTACAAAATACAAAGTTAATACCTTAGATTGTTACTTTAAACTATTAGTACCTTAGGTTGTTATTTAGCATAAACCACAAGGACTAATGGTGTAATTAAATGAACTAATATAATCTTTCTAAAATATATAGAACTATTTGATATTTAATATTTAATTTTTTAAAACATTGTCATAAAGCCATGATGCTAACCATCAAACCCCACCATCAGTAAAAACACACGTCACTCAATTGAAAAGTAAAGAAATGGCAAGATTTTTATTAAGTTTCAAATCATGGGTGAATATTATACTATAGTTAAGATCTTGTTATATAGAATAATGTCTTAACTATAGAATTTCGGAGTCCATTTGTTATACTAACTTCATTCATTTCTTCAACTTTTTCTCTCTAGATAAGACAGTTATTAAAAAAATGTAGAAAGTCTTGAAAACTTTAGAACATCACTAGTTAGGTTTTATGGGATATTATGATCCACGGGGCTCCAGAGCTGACGTGACTCTTAAAACTCATATTGACCTATAAATGATTACTTTTTTCTAACGGTCAATGAATAAAAGTTAGGCTTCTTAGGCTATATGGGCAATCCAATGGTAAAATGCTACCCCAAACGTCCGTGATCTCAAACAACACTGGACAATACAACCCAAACCTAACATTTCCAGTCAGGAAAAAACCCATTGCCCGATGGCCAATTACGGTAAAGCCCGGTTGAAATCGGATTTGAACTCGAGACCTGTGACCAACAACCTTGATAATGAATAATTAGGGTCAATATGAATCAAATAACTTATTCATTGTGTAATGTGTATTCTAGTAAATGTCATATCTTGATTTGAAATTCACATGAGTCTTCTCTTTTATTTTAGTTAGGTTAGCTCGTTTGCTTAGACTATATATATGTTTTGTTTTGAGTGACTGATGTTTTTTAAGTTAGACTTTATGATAGTAATTTGAGTTAGATCCAATTGTGAAATGGAGGCAGTTTTATACTTCTGTAATTTATGGATTTATTTTACCGAAAAAGAATGCAACTCAATGTCTTGTTGCTCTTGTGTCAAGAACCGCTATACTGAAAAAGAAAAAGAATGCAACTCAATGTTTATTTGAGTTCGATCCAATGGTGAAATGCAGGCTGGTCTGTACTTTTTATGTTTTTTTCTTAGGGATGCTCTAAGGTGGGGCAATGTGGGCGCTCGGTCGAGGCACGTTTTCTTTAGTGGGCACAAAAAAATTAAAAATTCCTTATTATATATAGATGCGAATGATCGTTTGGTAAAACTTAGACAATTTTCTTTTGTATCTAACGTGTTCAAAGTGAAAAAGAAATATAAAAATATGATAGGTTGATTCTTGATTTACAGTGACATATATGATAGGTTGCTTTTCGATTAGCTATTAGTCTATTATAGTACGTCATACACTCATTATAATATCATGATTTTACTAATTTCTATGTTTATTGCTATAACTTTAATGGTCAATTAAAAAAATTAATTTACATTATTTAATTTGTTAAGGTCTTAGAGTAAGGGGCATATTTTTTTGGCTTGGCCGAGACACTTAAAAACTTTTTCTTTACTGAAAAAGAATGCAACTCAATGTCTTGAGCATATAAACTAGAAAGTGAAAGAACTCTGGTTTTATATGTTGTGTTCTATATGTTAAGTAAACAGAAACACTAATTCTGCTACGTGAGTTATTAATTAAACCTAATAATAATCACGTCTTAAAAAACCGAAGGAAAAGGTATGTTGGTTAACGAGTGAACCCGTAAACCTATGTTGGCACGGACACAACTCGTTTAGCTAAGGCTGACATGACATGTGTATTCGCGGGTTGATACGAACACAATCGTTTAATACGAAAAAAAAACTTATTTTTTTTACATATCAATACTTTAAAATTATGAATTTACATACATTAGGTATATATTTTAAACAATTATGTTTAACTATTTGTTTTTTTTTGTTAATTTTGAATTTTGACGTACGAAAAAGTTCAAGTTATAATTATATATATAATCACATCTTAGAAAACCAGAAAAAGGGGTTAAACCGGTCAACCCGTGATCCCTCCCGGTATTGACTCAAACACAATCCCACAATCCCTCCCGAGTTTCATTTAACAATCGAAGAGAAAGGAATCGAAAGGAAGAAGGGAAAAATGTGTTTTAGGAAGGGAAGATTGATGCAAATCTTTATCCTCCTAATTTGGAGAGATTTGATGAGAAAATATTATTGTGAATCTGAGACTTTTAAATTGCCCTCAAATACATTATAAATAAACATAGCTAGCGGGTGGACACCATTCTTTCTTTAACCTAATAATAATACATTCTTCTTTTCTCCGACGCCAAAAACCTTTGACTTTGCTAATTCTTCCCTATCTCGATTGATCAGGTATGACTTTTAATTCTGCACTTGTATAGTTTCCTTTATATTATTAAAGGAATCATTGTCAATGGCTAATTATATTATATTATATATTACTACAAAGAGATACCACCAATCTAACCGTTGCATCATCACTTCACCGACGTGACCTTTTATTTTACACACAAAAACCAACCCGCATAACATATGTATGTATATACATAATGAAAATTACCGCAGGCATACTTGATTAACCGTTTGTTCGGTTGAGGCGTTCTTAATTAACAACAATGTTTTCAGAACCGGACCGGTCGTCGAACCGGTCTCCTTACCAGTTCAATGGTCAGACTGGTCCGACCAGACGTAAGAACAGGAAGATATTGTAAATATTATAAAAATTAAAAGAGTTAAATATGAAAAAATATATAAAAAACTGGTCCAACCCTTCTAAAGATCGGTCCAACGGTCTAGTTTCCCGGTCCAACCACCAGGTCGCCGGTTCAACTCCGGTTCAATGCATTTTCGGCCCGATACCATGACCCGGACCGGCTCAACCTCCGGTTCCCAGTCCGACCGGTCCGGACCGAATCTGAAAACACTGATTAAGAGGCATCTATGCAATTCGCAAACCGCAAACCGTTTTCAATTTGGAAACACATCAAAATTTAATTTCTTTTCTTTTCCTTCGAACTCTGTAACACGAAACTAGATCATGTCCCTTCCTTTAATTTCCTTTCTTATCTCTCCTTAATATCTAGGGGCGTAGTTTAGAGGGAGGCCGGGGAGCGCCCGACCCCCCGAACTTGTCGCTCAATGGTGCCCGATATGTCGTTTTCGTATAGAATTTTTTAGGTATATACGTTTTCGACCCCCCGGTTTTAGAATTTTTTTGGGTATATACGTTTTCGACCCTCGATCGGAAATCTCAAGCTTCGCCACTGTTAATATCATTTCTTTTCTTACGTTTATTAAACTCGGGAACACAGTGTTAATGTACAGACAGTTGGGCACTAGGATATTTCTCTACCTTTTTAAGTGTGAAGTTTATAGAGGTTTTTTTACATTTTTAATTAGAAAATCTAGTTTTAGTTGGGTACACCACATTTCTACTTTGTCATGTTAAAACGAATAAAAGTAGGAAGAATTGAGTTATAAATTAATGCAACTTATAGGTAATTAACCAAACACTAAAAAAAACTCCATAATGTTAGAGGATTACTAGAATAGAAACAAGATCATGATCATGGAAAAGTTCAGCTAATTTTCAAAATGAAAGACAGATAGACTGTAACAAAATATATTTATAATTGTTATTACATTAGTCATTAAAAATAACCTTTATTCAATTTATTATATCAGTTTGTAACCCGATGTGCATAACTTAATTATAAAACATTTTTTGTGTACTTAACTAAATGTGTGTTTCACTTTATCGCGAATGGCTGAAGTGTCATTATAAATCATTAACCAATAGCATAGTAACCAATAACATAGGAATATTATAATTAATGTGACACACATGAATGTATTTTAAACAACATGGTTTGGTCCGTAAATTTTTTATAGCCGTTGATAAGAATAATGACCATAAATAGCCATCTCTCTCATTTAACATCTCACCTCTACCAAACTCCAAAACCCTAATTCTTCCATTCTGGCCTTGCTTTCTTTTCATTGTTGTTAAAGTTTCCGTTTACCAGTAAGATTTTATTTAGTTTTCATTCATTTTTTACTTGTTTCGTTGATCTAATCTATCTTTACGTTAATATCATACAGATTTAGGGTTTTGATGTGCATTTAAGTTGTTATTAATTAGGGTTTTAATTATAATTTGCAGATGGGTCGTGCAAAGTTAAAGATGGAACTCATTGCAAAACAGAAGACTCGAAACACCACATACCATAAAAGAAAACAAGGGATCATTAAAAAAGCTAATGAGTTCTCCATTCTTTGTGATGTTGATACATCTATCATCATCTTCCCTCCTGATTCAAACGAGCCGGAGATATGGCCCGAAAACCCTGATAAAATCAAGAAAAATATTGCTTCATACATGTTGAAAAAGGATGAAACTGGAAAAAGAACCTATAATCTCCAAGATTTCTATGAAGACCGGAAGAAAAAGATCGAAGATGAGCTCGTTAAGGCCCGGAAAAAGAACATGGAAGCGAAATACGCAACGTGGTTCGATGATCTTGATAGGTTAAATGAGATGCAACTGAGACAGTTTGCTATGCAGTTGGAAGATAAGGAGAATGTTGTAAGGGCTTATCTTGAGTTGAAGAAAAGAAACATGAACAATATTCAACTTCCCTTCATGTTTGATCCGATGGTTCACTATAATCAGTGTTTGGGTGGTCTTGATCATGGCCATGTGATGAGAAAATATTGTTGTGAATCTGAGACTTTTAAATTGCCCTCAAATACATTATAAATAAACATAGCTAGCGGGTGGACACCATTCTTTCTTTAACCTAATAATAATACATTCTTCTTTTCTCCGACGCCAAAAACCTTTGACTTTGCTAATTCTTCCCTATCTCGATTGATCAGGTATGACTTTTAATTCTGCACTTGTATAGTTTCCTTTATATTATTAAAGGAATCATTGTCAATGGCTAATTATATTATATTATATATTACTACAAAGAGATACCACCAATCTAACCGTTGCATCATCACTTCACCGACGTGACCTTTTATTTTACACACAAAAACCAACCCGCATAACATATGTATGTATATACATAATGAAAATTACCGCAGGCATACTTGATTAACCGTTTGTTCGGTTGAGGCGTTCTTAATTAACAACAATGTTTTCAGAACCGGACCGGTCGTCGAACCGGTCTCCTTACCAGTTCAATGGTCAGACTGGTCCGACCAGACGTAAGAACAGGAAGATATTGTAAATATTATAAAAATTAAAAGAGTTAAATATGAAAAAATATATAAAAAACTGGTCCAACCCTTCTAAAGATCGGTCCAACGGTCTAGTTTCCCGGTCCAACCACCAGGTCGCCGGTTCAACTCCGGTTCAATGCATTTTCGGCCCGATACCATGACCCGGACCGGCTCAACCTCCGGTTCCCAGTCCGACCGGTCCGGACCGAATCTGAAAACACTGATTAAGAGGCATCTATGCAATTCGCAAACCGTTGTTAATCAAGAACGATAACAGAAAGGTTAACGGAAAACACAGCAGCCACGAATTCTTGCCAACGGCAGGCATCGCCGTATGTACGTATTCATAATTCATCATCAATCGCCAAATCCCATTCTCGCTCTCAATCCATGCATGTCACGTTCCCATCAAAGACGTTTTTAGCCTCTTCCATGTTTATCGTTTTTGTTTTTCCTTTTTGTATTGTGACAAATCGATACAAAAATTTCCTCATCTTTTATGTTATATCTGTTAGAAACGCGCTGAAATTTGTGATTTTTTAGTTAATTGGACGATTTCATATGTGTTTAAATGCAAAGTTTTATCACATGTTTCAGATCGCTTTGTTTTTGTTGATTTGATTAGGTTATGTACTTTTGTTGTTGTTGTATCAACATATTGATTTGGATCAAAAGAAATTTATGTTGTGTTGATAATTGGGGATGCTGAATGTTATTATATCCCCAATGGTCCTTTCGAACTATACTGACAGAACTGGAACATATTTGTAACAATTCAAAAATTCGATTGTTATCTTTTCTTTTGTTTTCCGTTTATCTATCCTTTGTAATCCGAAATTCGGTTTAATAATAAAGTTTATGTTAATTAATTATGGTATTGTACGTTATTATCGCATTTAATCGCTTAATAAATCGCATCGCTAATCTCATCGCATCGCAACTCGCGGTTATTTATGTGGTTTTATGTTATTTATGTGTTATGTGTGTTTGTGGTTATGATTACGCTCGCTATCGTATCGCTCTCACTCTCGAATCGCTAAATCGCACTATTATATCAGCTATAACGCTTAACGCTTTAATTTAACGCTTAATATAACTATCTAATGCGAACCGAATAACCAAACGAACTCATAACGCGAAATAATCAAATGAACCTTGGCCACCAGGTCAAGTTCGGCCGAACTTGTAGATCACAAGTTCGCCCGAACTTACCTGATGACACAAGGATTCCCCTTTTTCCTCAAGCTCGCTCGAACTTGTACAGAAATGTTTAAGTTCGGCCGAACTTAGGTAATCCCACCTTTGAAATCTCTACAAGTTCGTGCGAACTTGTACAAATCTGTAAAAGTTCAGCCGAACTTGCTCCCACAGCCTTCATTTTTGCCTTCTCCTATAAATACCAAGATCTGTTCCCTCATTTGAACTTGCGGCAAGTTCGCCCAGAGCTCTCTCTACCCGAAACCTTCGTGTTCTAAGTAAGAATCGACCCGATTTCGACTACAACAACGTTTATCAACAACCAACAAAGGTTTACAACGATTTTGCACAAGGATCTACCTTCGTTTTCATCAAAAACCCATTTTTTTACGAAAATCTTCATCTTTTTCTTCAAAACTTCTATTTTTAACTTAGATCTACACAATACGAGTTCGTTTGGTGTCAGTAGAGGCTTCCCAAACACGAGATCTGCAAGATCTCGGCTTGTAAGTTCTAGATCTGAGAAAAACTTTGAAAACCATTGATTTCTACACAAGATACGGACTTTTGATGGTGTTTTGTTCATTTTCTGGTATGAAACGAAGCATCTATCATTCAAGATCCCAGATCTGGAAGCACAAGGACGTTTATGTTGGTTTACACAAGCCAGACTAATCCGAACGAACCCCGAGTTCGCCCGGATTAGCCCACGCTTTTGTAAAACGGCTAAAACAGCTCTAAAAGACCTCTCCGACCTAAGTTTGCTCAGTAGCACAGTTGGAGGGATGAACACTCGATTTTCCTCAGCAAACGATGCGAAAACGCAAGATTTTGGACCCGAAAACATCAAGTTCGCTCGAGAATCACCAGTTTACCAAGTCAAGTTCGACCGAACTTGTACCCAAATGGGTCAAGTTCGACCGAACTTGGATACTTTTCACCAAGTTTTCTTGCAAGTTCGCCCGAACTTGCATAGTTTATTAGGAAAACTATACAAGTTCGCCCGAACTTGTCTCCTCAGTAAGGATTCTCCACAAGTTCGCCCGAACTTGACAAGATTCTTAAGAATCTCCTCAAGTTCGACCGAACTTGGCTCATAACTCACCAGAATTACACAAGTTCCCTCGAACATGTGTGTTTACACACAAGTTCGCCCGAACTTGTCTACTGCCCTACCAAGACTTAACCGTTTCAGCTTATCGGAGAATGTCTCACTTCCGTTCGCGTATGCAGGCTGATCCGACGCTCTTCTCGACTCTCCACAGAATCTCTAAGCTAACTAAAACGCACCCACAGTGAGTATACTTGACCCATTTTCGTTTTAACGCACTTTTTGGGTGTTACATACGTTCCTATATCAAAATCACTTTACAAATCAAACTGTTTATCACACGCGAATAATCTGATTATATATGCTCAATACGTGATACTAGAAACATGTGACTGAGACTTATTTTCGTTAACTTGCCTCCTTAGCTAGTATGGTACTATAGTGTGGCTTACACCCGACGGGGTCTAGTTAGGATGGACGCGCAAGCCTTCTCGCGGTAGTTAGCATGAGAAATAAGCCTACGTCAATCTGTGTGAATTGTTTCGGTGTATCATGATGTGTAGTTAGATTATTTCGCGAACGCTTTCTCGATTATGCTAGTAGCACTTAAACCTGTATGCTCACCTTTACTTAATTGTATTGACTTGTATTTTAACGTATGTAACAGGTTGAGGATTTATGTGGATGCCTTGGATGTCGCATGCGTAGTTTAGTTTATTTTGTTTAGTTAGTTTGTTGATGTATTCCAGATTTTGAACTTATGTATGAAATCTAGGGGAAATCGAACCCGGTTGAATTTTATGAGAAATCTCCGTTTGTAATAATTGTTTAAATGTTACGTTTAATAGTATGGGATATTAAGCAGGTTGTGATATGTTAAATGATTGTTATGGAACATCTCGTGAAATAAATCTGGTCGCCTAATGCCACTAACCTTGATGTTTCCGCCATCAGTTGAGTGTGACAATATTATTATTTCCAAACCATATTTGTCATACCGGAACATTATCATTCTTTCCAAACCTTATTTGACTGGTCCATACCATTTTGGCCTTCATGTCATGTCTTTAGATTAGTACATTATCCTTGGTTAATTACAAAATGATATGCAAATTCCCTTGTTTGATCAGTCTAGGTTAACCTAACCCTTGTATGAAAAAAAAACGTGCCCAAACGCATGAGTTACATGATAAAGAGGCAAATAAACTATTTTTTAACACAAAACTCAATTTCTTTAATAGTACCAAATAAAATATTCACTAAATGTATGCATTATATAACAAATTAGTGGTTGGTTCATGCTCCACAACCTGGAGACATTCGAGACTGCCATGTGCAAGTTTCCTACTAAGTTAAACAGTAATCCCCTCTCTATCTAATCTAAGGTGCGTTCAACCAAATGATATAGGATTAAATTCCGAAAAGGTGTAGGGTGTTAAGATAATGTTTTAGGTTCTATTAGTGATATTGTTCCTGCAATGTGTATGTTTGCTGGTCATTGTGATAAAAAGACACTATGAATTGTGTGAAAATGAATGCAAGAAGCATCATCAAGTTTGCAGAAAGATTGTTAGTTATCAAGTTCTCAGTAATGACTAAGTTATTTATACAATATATATATATATATATAACCTTATACAAAGTGGGTCTCTTGGGCCAACCTAACTCAACTTTGTGGTTTCGAAATATTAGAGAATTCGAATTCGGTCCTCAAAATTTCTGACCAGTGTCAAATTTATTAGATAAATCTGGACTGTTCATTCATATTGATCCTTCTATTTTTTATATTTGCAATGTGATTTTCTTATTTATAATGATTATTTTTGTGTTAATTTTAATTTAATTCCTAGGAAGCGGATTCACTAGGGGTAAGATAAAATGAAAGATTTTTTTCTAAAGTTAATAATTTCCGCATCTCATATAGCCATATTAAACACATTCATAATCAAAATTATATGTTTTATCAAATTTACTTTGCTTTTGATTCACAATAGGTATAAATTATTGTTGAAGGATTTTTTTCATATTAAAGTTTATGAAGACCGAGACAACACAAATGAAGCCTATTAAACATTAACATATTTATTAAAAAAATTAAAGGTGTTAATTACTAACTTACGAACTTATAGGTGATCTCTACCTTGTTGTATATGGTTAAAATTTAGTGGAAGCGATAGTGATAATTTATATTTCAACCCCGTAGGCAAAAGTTTTTGGTTCCGCCTGCTTGTTGTCTGAACCAGTATGAATTTGAAGAGGCATAGTTAGTTTAGGAACTGAATTTGATTTATTAATTTTTTTATATAAATGAGACTTGCATTTCTTAGTTATTAATAGTAGTGTAATGTTTTGTTAATCTAGTTTTAAAATTAGTTGTTGAGTGCAAGCTAAGCAGGTCAATGTGAGTAGGGAATTAGTTTGACCATAAAGTCAATGATAGAGAAGTATTATTATTTACCTAGCCTTTATCCTTTAATTGCTTTATTTTATTAAGGGTATAATTGTAAAATTGTAGTTTTCTTTTCCCTTCGTTTTCAATTTGGAAACACATCAAAATTTAATTTCTTTTCTTTTCCTTCGAACTCTGTAACACGAAATTAGATCATGTCCCTTCCTTTAATTTCCTTTCTTATCTCTCCTTAATATCTAGGGGCGTAGTTTAGAGGGAGGCCGGGGAGCGCCCGACCCCCCGAACTTTTCGCTCAATGGTGCCCGATATGTCGTTTTCGTATAGAATTTTTTAGGTATATACGTTTTCGACCCCCCGGTTTTAGAAATTTTTTGGGTATATACGTTTTCGACCCCTCGGTCGGAAATCTCAAGCTTCGCCATTGTTAATATCATTTCTTTTCTTACGTTTATTAAACTCGGGAACACAGTGTTAATGTACAGACAGTTAGGCACTAGGATATTTCTCTAGCTTTTTAAGTGTGAAGTTTATAGAGGTTTTTTTTTACATTTTTAATTAGAAAATCTAGTTTTAGTTGGGTACACCACATTTCTACTTTGTCTTGTTAAAACGAATAAAAGTAGGAAGAATTGAGTTATAAATTAATGCAGCTTATAGGTAATTAAGCAAACACTAAAAAAAACTCCATAATGTTAGAGGAGTACTAGAATAGAAACAATATCATGATCATGGAAAAGTTCAGCTAATTTTCAAAATGAAAGACAGATAGACTGTAACAAAATATATTTATAATTGTTATTACATTAGTCATTAAAAATAACCTTTATTCAATTTATTATATCAGTTTGTAACCCGATGTGCGTAACTTAATTATAAAACATTTTTTGTGTACTTAACTGAATGTGTGTTTCACTTTATCGCGAATGGCTAAAGTGTCATTATAAATCATTAACCAATAACATAGGAATATTATAATTAATGTGACACACATGAATGTATTTTAAACAACATGGTTTGGTCCGTAAATTTTTTTATAGCCGTTGATAAGAATAATGACCATAAATAGCCATCTCTCTCATTTAACATCTCACCTCTACCAAACTCCAAAACCCTAATTTTTCCATTCTGGCCTTGCTTTCTTTTCATTGTTGTTAAAGTTTCCGTTTACCAGTAAGATTTTATTTAGTTTTCATTCGTTTTTTACTTGTTTCGTTGATCTAATCTATCTTTACGTTCTTAATAATATCATACAGATTTAGGGTTTTGATGTGCATTTAAGTTGTTATTAATTAGGGTTTTAATTATAATTTGCAGATGGGTCGTGCAAAGTTAAAGATGGAACTCATTGCAAAACAGAAGACTCGAAACACCACATACCATAAAAGAAAACAAGGGATCATTAAAAAAGCTAATGAGTTCTCCATTCTTTGTGATGTTGATACATCTATCATCATCTTCCCTCCTGATTCAAACGAGCCGGAGATATGGCCCGAAAACCCTGATAAAATCAAGAAAAATATTGCTTCATACATGTTGAAAAAGGATGAAACTGGAAAAAGAACCTATAATCTCCAAGATTTCTATGAAGACCGGAAGAAAAAGATCGAAGATGAGCTCGTTAAGGCCCGGAAAAAGAACATGGAGGCGAAATACGCAACGTGGTTCGATGATCTTGATAGGTTAAATGAGATGCAACTGAGACAGTTTGCTATGCAGTTGGAAGATAAGGAGAATGTTGTAAGGGCTTATCTTGAGTTGAAGAAAAGAAACATGAACAATATTCAACTTCCCTTCATGTTTGATCCGATGGTTCACTATAATCAGGGTTTGGGTGGTCTTGATCATGGCCATGTGATGAACCATATGAGGCTTGATCATGGTCATGTGATGAACCATGATGGTGGGTGGTTCGTTGATGCACCGATGGCTTCGTTTACGCAGTTGAAGCGTGAACAGTTGGGTTATCATCCGGTGTTTGATGGTGGTTTGGTGTATGATAACCCTAACCTGCAGGGGGTTTGCAGCAACCGGTGGTGCATGGTAGTGTGGGCGGTGTCATGCAGGATAATCATAATGGTGTTGGTGAATTTGTGATGGATGATAAACGTATTTTTTATGGTTAACATATTTGCATTTGTGTTTAGTTAATTGACTAAAACTTTTGGTTTTAATTTGGTTCATGATTGTTGATTTGGTCTTGCTTGATATGTAAGTCTATGAACATCTATAATACTATCAAGTTTTAATCTTTGATTACATAAACGAGTGAAATGCATTTGTTCTTGTTCATATAATTATTTGTATGTTTTTACTTAGCTGTTCGTATAATTGTATAATTACAGGTACTTGAAACTTAACCACAAGTTTTTACATTAGTTTTCTTTATTGGTAATATTCAAATTTGTTTGTTCGTATGTTTGGGTGGGAAAAAAGAAAATAAAAAAAATGAAAATCATTAAAATGTGTAACTTATTTTTGAAGGAGTTGAAAATAAAAAAGAAGAAATTAAAATCTTATGTCTGATAAGTTTTATCTTTGAGTTAGAGATGATTGAAGAAACATCGAACACCTAAGTATAAAATTTAAATAAAAAAAATGTAATTTAAGGTATGTTTTAATTCTCTGATCATTTCCTTATTTTAAAAGTTTTGTTTAATTTTCTAGTAATCATATTTATAGCCAAAATCCTAATCAAATCACAAATTCTAGTGATCATATTTATAACCAAAATCCTAATCAAATCACAAACATATGCATTTAATTTGTAGATTATATTTTGGTTTAAAATTTAATATTGAAAATCCAAGTCTTTGTAAAAAATAGGATTTAAAGCGTTTGGTTCACAACCTTCAATGCTATCGTTGACATAAATTTAATATGACAAGAATAAATCAGATGTCTCTCTCATAAATATCACTCTCTTGAGTCTCTCAGTTCTCTCTCTCTAAAACTTCCTACTGCTACCACCATTCTACCACCACCATCACCATAAACAACCATCCTTTTTCTCTTTGTTCTCCACAACCACCATCCGGCCGTCACCACCCGACCATCACCACCACCCGGCCACCGCCACCCATCTTCTTAAATCTCAGTTCTGTAACACCACCGACCATCACCACCACCAGGCCGCTGCCACCCGACCATCACCACCACCCGGCCACCGCCTCTCTTTCAGCACCGACGCCACCGCCTCCCTTTAACACCTCCGCCACTGCCTTCCTTTAAACACCTCCGCTACCTCCTCTCACCACGGTTTCAGGTTTGATTTTTAGGATTGAATGGTTCAGTTTATGTGGGTTTGATTTTTGGGTTTGTTTCACACAAAAAAGAACCACATCTTGGTTTGATTTTTAGTGGTTTGAATGGATTGTTTATGTGGGTCTTTTATTTTTGGGTTTCTTTCATAAAAAAAGGAACCAGGTCTTGATTTGATTTTTAGTGGGTATTTGAATAATTTATGTGCTTTTGTTGGTTGATTAAACAATTAAAAGTGGTGGCATGTGGGTGGTGTATGTAGTGGGGTTTGGCTATTTGTTGGTTATTAATTAGTGGTGGATGTGGTGGGTTTTGGCTATGGTTCTGAATGGTGGTGATGGGGCGGTTGCCGGATTTGCAGAGGGAAGAAGCAATGGTGGATGTGGTGGCTGTGGGAGGTGGTGGTGGACTGGTGGGGTTTTAATAAGGGGAAATCAAAAGAGGATGCGAAAAGACAATAATGCCCCATGACTAACTGAAGAGCATGGGTGGGGTTAAGTCAGTTGGACCAAAATGGTAACGATAAAACCTTTTTGGATCCATATGTTAAAAATGAAATCTTTGGACTAAACTAGCAAAATGACCCAAACCACAAGCACTAAAATGGCATTTAACTCTTTTTTTATTTTTAATTTTGGTTTTAGCATAAAAAGGAGCCCGAACTAAGAAGTATATAATATACAATTATGACAGAGTTACCCTTTTTCTATAGAAAATAAATAGCAATGAAGTGATATAATAACTTACTAGTCTTAACCTATCCGTGTTGCGGGCCAGTGGGCATAAAAGCGTGCTACCAATATTGAGGAGATGGGACGTAAAACCATGTTAAGTAGCATCGAACGAAGACCAAAACTGGGAAAAACGTAAAAAAACACGAATTTCTAACACAAAGTGACTTACGTGACGTAAAACGTAGAAGGAGTCGAATTTATAACGATGCGTATTAGAAAGTTGAGAGGGTAAAAAACTTAAAAGACCAAATGTGACCGCCGAATACGAATAAGAAAACCCCGAGGGACCAAATGTGACTATCAAACACTGTGCTATCTGTTAAATAGCAACGAACGACGAATAAATCCGAGAAAAACGTAAAACAAAAACTAATAAAAAACTAAAATTATTTAACCTTTGTGACACAAATTATAAAACCTAAAGTTTTGTTAGAAAATGAAAAATCATATGCCAACAAAATAAAAGAAAAAAAACGAAAACACAAAAGACCAAAAAATACACTTTCCTCCATATGTTATTAAAATTAAAATGAGATAATAATAATAATAATAATAATAATAATAATAATAATAATAATAATAATAAGGATAACAAAGTTTTGTTTATATATAATATTAAAATAAAATTGAGAGATTTAATAATAATAATAATAATAAGGATAACAAAATATTTTTAAATAATAATAAAAGTATAATTGTGAAATTGAAGAGGAAATTACGACGTGACATTAATTGTAGTCTTTTATTAATATTTAGATAAATAAAGCTTTGTTCATATAATTACGGATGCCACAAACACAGACTAGGGGCGCACCCATTGAAAAAAAATTATAGGGCAAAATCCCAATCACACTCCTTGAATATTTGGTTAAACTCCTCGTTCGCACCCTCAACAAATAATTATTGGGTCTGCCACTGAAAACGACTGAAGAAAACGCAACAGTCAGCACCACATTGCATAGCCACACCAGTTAGGCGTTTGCGGGTTTGTTATGGGTGCTTATTAAAAGCGACTCTATCGGAGAGAAACCGGTCATTAATATATACTTTTCCTTCCACATGAGAAGGGTTCAATAAATGAGAAAACCCGTTTAGACACACCCTATGTTATTTTGTAAAAAGACAGCCAAAAACAGGCATGTGCCAAAATGAATAATATTTGACTAAAAGTTATTGTTAATCCTTTAAAAAATTTAGAATATTAGTTAACTTCTTATAAAAGTTTGTAAAATTTTAAAACATAACTTTTAGGATAAAATTTAGTAATAAATGCAAAGCAACTTAAAAGTGATAAAATTTAGTAAGTAATAAATGCAAAGCAACTTAACTCAATTCGTGTTTTACCATCCAAATATAATAAAAGCAAAATAAAAACCCTGATTTTTACATCTCAGAAGCCAAACAAAACAAAGGCATAAGTGGTTTCAATCCAAACTACTAGACCATATAATGTAAAAAAAACCTACATCAACCATGTCACGACCGCCACCCATACCCGTTCCGTTGTTAAGAGTTAAGAGACAGGTTACGGGTCAGATTAACAAGCGACGCGGTTGAATCCCTAGAGCCATTGCTACTGTTCAGTGATCTTTCCCCAATTGTCCTATCTCCTACATTCTGGTTCTTCTACAAAAAATATATATATATATTTATTATAAACTGTCACAAGAAAATAAACGTTTTTTTATCAATCCGCAAGATATTACCTCCTTAACGATCCTTTTGGCTTTTATCAACTTCTCCCTGTTCTCATAAAAGCTTAGATCGTCTAACAAAGATGTTTTCGCTGAATAGCTTTTAAAAATCTCAAGCATTTCCAGACCTTGTTTCAAACCCACCTGAAGGAATGTACAGTTCAACATTAACCAATATCGGTTTTACAAAAATATAGCAAAAATAAATAAAAATGTACCTCTTGAGTGTCCCTGGTGTATGTAACGGGCCGGTTATCATTGTTTTCAAGAATTATGTGTCTCACCAGCGTGTTGGGAACATCCTTAACGATGTGCCACTTAACTGGAAAAAAACCGTTCCATTTGTCGAGCTGCCAAAAATCCATGTTCTTTTCGTAATCCACAGGCCCGATCATTTCCGCAACACCCACAAACTGCCCACTTCCGTTTACCTATAAAACATGATCAAAAATAAATAAAAAAAATACCTAAAAATGTAGACTTGTAATAACATATACAGTAAACAAGCTTACAGAAAAAAAGAGGAAAATGTTTGCTTTTCCTTCAGCATCACGAAACGCAGCGTCTAATTTCTTGTTGCCATTAGGCGTGCTAGACCAAACGTAATACTTAAGGCACTTGTGAACATCATCTTCACTATACGACTTGATTACGTAAAACTTGGCATGATCATACTTTGTCTTAAACTCTTCAAGATTATATTTATCGCGTGTGAGTGAAACTCCCATTTTTTCATCTTCAAGATGCGTATTTACACTCTGGGCCCGGGGGCCACGTGTTAACTCTTCAGATTCACCGGTTGCAAAAGACTTATCCCTTGATTTGTATCTATCATTATCGTTCCAAAGTCTACCACCAGAAGCGTAATTCATAGCATAGTTTGAAAAAAGCCCTTGGTTCTGGTACGCGAATGATGAATAATTCCCGGACGGTTTATACCCTTTTGCAAAATCGGCAGACTGGTAAGCAGACCCCAACTAAACCATAAAACATTTAACGTTAAAGAACTTGCAAATCATGGATGACTAGGGCTGCAAACTAAACCGAACATACAAGAACAAGACCTTGCTAATCATGGATGACTAGAGCTGCAAACTAAACCAAACAAACAAGAACAAGACCTTCCCGTCGAACAGTTTATGAATTGTTCGCTAACGTGACATTCATTTACAGCCCTATGGATGACATTATCATAAAAGGGTAAAAAGGTAAAACATACCTTGTTAAGTGACCTGATATGCTGTGACTGAAGGACCGACTTCGGGACACTAGAAGCAGACTGTTGTCGAGACTTCAAATCCAAAGGGTAATTTGGAGAGTTCCCGGTATAATTCATGGTTCTTTTGTAATTAAAGTCACTGTATTTCATCCCGTTTGAGCCCGTAGCAGACTTTGTGCCGTAAGATGATGTTGAGTTAGAATTCCACGCATAGCATGACATGGCATCTGATGAAGAAAAATAGGGTTGTTGCCCATCGACGCCCATAAAAGTCCCAGTAGCATAAGGATTATAACTAGGCATATAATAAAGAAGCGAACCGTTATTATCCGTGTAAGAACCGCCACTAGAGTTCATATTACCTGAACCATCACTATATGCTCCATTTTGACCTACCAAAAACAATCAAACAAAATAAATCATTTTCGGATCATCAAGATACAGACGATTTGGTTCAGATTAACATAAAATAATTAAAATCATGCAACTTATAACCTGGATAATGATAATCGTAACAGCTAGTAGGTGAGTAGTTAACACCTTGCCCTGCAGTTGCCTTATTGGCAGCCCCTACAGAAGGAACAGAAACCCCTGCAAACGATGGGGCTGACCCCGAAGGCATGCCTTCTTTTCTAGAACCCTAAAACAAAAATATATATCTAATTAAATTGAATGTGCAACCCCTCAAAGTGTCTGATTATATAATATAAATCGTTGATACATGCATTAATCAAACAACCATAAATCGAAACAAATAAACATGTTAAGAACGATATAATAACATTAACAGTACAGTTTATAGAATTAAAGTTAAAAAAGGGTCTCACCGGATTTTGATCGTCCATTTTAGCACCAGTGCTAGACTTCAATCCAGATGCTGATGGCTCCGCTGCTAAAGCAAGTTAAGCAAAATCACAAAATAAAATTAAGAAAACCATAGTTGTGCACTCGGAAGCACGGAAACGCCTGGGAGGTACCGTCTCCCGTCCCGGGGACTGCTAGGGGACGGAAACGGCACGGGGACGGCCGGGAAACGTCCCCGACAGGTAGGAAACGGCCAGGAAGCGTGCAGGAGAAGGGGACGGTGTATGGGACGCACAGGAAACGTTTCCTGCAAGTTTCCGGTCATAGTTCGACTGAATAGCGTGAAAATAGCGGATTCCGACGACGACTTCTGGCCGGAACCTGCAATTTCTGCCGGAAACTTGCTGGAGACTTGCTGGAAACTGTGAAGAAGAAGAGCGGCTGCCTTTTTGTGACGGCACCTCCCAGGCGTTTCCGTGCTTCCGAGGCGATAACCGGAGAATTTTGGGTGATGTTAATGTGGGAAGAGGAACTCAGACTCACCCTCGTGTTGTCAACAAGAAAGCTTTATCACGGTATGTAGCCATTAATATAACTTACAAAAAAAATTTGTTATATTATATAGATATAATACAATTTTGCTTATAGGGTTAAATAAGTTTATGGGTTTTAACATTTAACCCCTCTATCTTTCATTAGGTTACTTTTAGTCATTAAAACTTGTAAAACTTACATAAAAAGTGTAAAATTAGTTTTTGTATTTTAACATTTAACCCACCCTATTTTCACTACCTTACATTAGATTAGGAAGAAATGGGATTTTTGAGCTTTACATCAATATATAACTATTTTGAGGTTTTGTGTTACATTATCTTTGATATATATTTATTTTTTATATGTTTTTATTCCCGTATCTGTCCCGTCCCCGCTTCTTGAATTTTTTAGTTTTGCCGTTTCCCGTACCCGTCCCCGTCCCCGTACCCCGTTCCCGTACCCGTCCCAGTGCATCATAGGTTGTGCACACTTGCATCCAGAAAAATTACAAAGAATTATGTGATATTGACTTCAAATCGTGATCGTGATCATTCTGTACTTTAATCGGCTTCAAAATGTCAACTTTTTATTTTATAAAATGTTATCTTTTAGGCTGATAGCAGTGGCGAAGCTTGAGATTTCCGACTGGGGGCTCGAAAAAGTATATACCCAAAAATTTCTATAAAATCGAGTGGTCGAGGATAGAACCAGAAAAGATCAAGAGCAAAAGGGTTCTCCAAGATTTAAACTTCTAAAAATGAAATTTAAGATCACGATCGTCCTAGTTCTGTACTTTAATGGGCTTCAAAACGTCAACTTTTTTTAATAAAAAACGTGATCTTTTAGGCTGATAGAACCAGAAAAGATCAAGAACAAAAATGATTCTCCAAGATTTAAACTTTTGATGATCAAACCCCAAAAAAATCTAAAAAAACAATTTGAAAACACAAACTGCAACCAAGATACTAATAAAACCAATAAATAAAGGATACACTGTAAAATGTTCTTGTCTCCAGGCATATTAACCTTCAAAACAAACTCCTGAAACAAAACAACTCCAAAAGTGTTAAACGAATATATATCTAAATCATCAAACAACTTTAAAAATATTATTATGCCAACAAATGGGATAACTTGAAGCCAAAAAAATGCGATGCTCTGAAGATATAAAGAAGAAGATTCTTTAAAAAAAACAAAAAACTTTCTCAAAATGTCAACACAAACAAACACATCATAAACCATACAAACCCTAAAAATCGCAACTTGAAATCAACATCAAACAGAAACACCCCACAAAATATTTATAAAAAAAACAATCTTTATTTAAAAAAAAAAGCCTCTCCATTTTCCCTGAATAATCACAATCAAACCGAATTCAAGTAAAAAAATGTAAAATCTTGAAATTCTTGAAAATGTTAAAAATGTTAAGATAATGCGACCATTATGTATGAAGAATTACGAAAGAACAATAATAAAAAAAGCCCATGAAAAAAAGATTATTTTTTGTGGAATACTCACAATCAAAAACCAAAACAAGTGAAAAATTAATAAAAATCTTGACAATGTTAAAGATAATGCGATCATTATGCATGAAAAAAAATAATTATGAACAAAGAAAATAAACCCATGAAAAAAAGATTGAATTTTTCATGGAATGATCAGGCATTGGGATAATTAAGTGAATATTGAAGAAGAAAAGTGACCTGAAGAGTGATCAAAGGGTGAAAAGCGGCGGTTGTAGGGTGGAAAACCGGCGGTGAGTGGGTGGAGGCGGTGAATTTTGAAGAGGGGAGAAGAGTGTGGGCGTGTTTGAAGAGGGGGGATTGCTAAACCCCTAAATGTAGATCCAACGGTTGAGATGAGTTGATGGAGTTAAGATGGAGGTTATTTGGACGGTTGGAAAGGGGTGGTTACAGAAGAGTGAGATTATCGGATAAAAACTTTTTGAATTCTTGGATTAGTTACAAAGATATCCCTTGATCTTTTTAGCGCTTTGTTATTGGCCCGTATCATTGTTGGGGTTAAAAGAGAAGTTTGACACTTAGGACGTGAGGCATGGTGGTGCATGGGTTGGGGGCGTAGGTCGACACGTGTCAATGGAGGGGCATCGTCGGTCACACCATAATTTGGTGGGTATGGTGGGGTGTGGCTAGGTCACGTGTATATTTATTTATTTTTCTTTTTTTTTATAAACAAACTTAAAAGTATTCTTAATAACTCCTAAAAATTACAAAATACATAAAAAAACATTAATATTAAACATAAACATACTAAATTAAAAAAAACTTACATAGAAAAAAACCATTACAAATATTAAACATAAACATATGGTTTTTAAAATTCAACCGGTCAACCGCTTGGTCAATTCGCCTACAATGTTGGCCAATTAAAACTCGTCACCTCAGATGGGTAGCCCCGCCCAACGCCGGGTGCCAAAGCCCCGCCCAAGGGGCCACGCCATAAGTCATGCCCACTCGGGGTGGTAACACCGGCGTTGCCTTCCGACCCACGCCCCAACCCCCGCCCCAAACTGTAACATTCGTCGAAAAACGGGTTTTCGAAACCCGCTTCGTCTAATAACCGAACAATCGGTTTTGTACTTTTGTTGTTTATTTATGACTTATTTTAATTTTAAACGATACGTAATTAATAAACAAATTAGAAGATATAAATTATAATTGTTAAAAAATAAAGATAAATTAATTAAAAAGGAAAACCGGCTGCCGGGAGTCGAACCCGGGTCAGCCGGAAATCCACAAAGTCTTAACATTCAAACAATCAACCACTCCGCCACTTTGGTTATATGATATCATACCGGAACAATTAATTCAAATAATAAAAACACGGAAGTCAAATCCAGTCAAAATCGCGCCCAATTCGCAGTCGTCGGAAATCCCGACGACTTCGCCGATAATTGACGGTTTCTTCTATTTTAACCGAAGAATTTACCTCAACATCGGTTATAACCGATGTCTGAACCCGCGACATCAGTCGTAACCGCCGGAGAACGGCTGACCTTGAATCGAGACTGAATTCAGACCCCATACATCTCGATTTCTCCCTATAAATTCACCCACAATCCTCTGGTAGCCTTTTCGCTCAAAATCGCATCTTTTCTCGATGAAAATTCACTCGCCGGAAATATCCTGCCATCACCGGACTTTCGCCGGAAAACCGAGACTCACATCCACACGGTAATTCCTTCGACTCTTCCTGTTTTAATCAATTGATTAGACTGTCACTAACACAAATCCACCATCAGAATCAATCCCAGTCAACGTTGTCGAGATTCCTACCTTCGCCGGAAAACCTCTGAAACTTCCGGAATCACACCGAGAGCTGGTATGACCTTTCAAACTTCTGTTAAACTTTGTTTAAGTACCTCAACTTCATAAATAATCGAACAGAACTGTTAATTGATTTTAACAGCCGGAGTTCACTTTCAGAACCGACGGACCTCTGCCGGAATTCTGTGAAAAACACTGATCGGTACATCCTTTCCCCCAAACTCTCTCCATTCATTACCTTTAAATTACTTATAATGTTTGAAAATCAAATATGACATGAATCAGTCAAAA
Organism: Scalesia atractyloides; assembly: GCA_947069175.1. Lineage (NCBI taxonomy): Eukaryota > Viridiplantae > Streptophyta > Magnoliopsida > Asterales > Asteraceae > Scalesia > Scalesia atractyloides. The sequence goes on along the minus strand of CAMTDV010000017.1, from coordinate 35,767,329 downwards.
CAGTCGGACTTTGTTTTCTGGGTAAAGTCTAACGAAGAAGACGAAGTCGGGTTATAACATAAGATTAATTAAAATCAGTTTTATGAACGGGTTAGACACACAGTCCAGCGGTGGACTGTGTGCAACAAATACACATGCGACGCGAGTTCGAATCCTGTCCCAACCTTACTCTCTCGAAATAAAAAAATGCCTTTTTAACTGAACCGGGTTAACTCACAAACCATGTTAAGTATAATAAAAACCGGATTATTAACCAGGTTAGACACACAGTCCAGCGGTGGACTGTGTGCACGTTAACCCACAGGTCCCGGGTTCGAGACCTGTGGTCAGCACCGGTTCAATACATTTAAAATCCTTTTTAAAAATAAATGATTTTCGGATTAAACCAAATAGTATATAAATATAATTAAAAACAGAATTATTTCGGGTTAGACACGTAGCTCAGTTGGTAGAGCTGCGTGCACGCGTACGGGAGGTCACCGGTTCGAACCTCACTCAGTGCAACAATATAACCAACCGAACCGGTCAACGGTCAAAGTCAAAAAGTCAACATTTTTTATTATTTTTATTTATTTATTTAATATAAAAATCAATTAAAAATACTTAAAAATAACGTTTTTAAAGTTAGAAAGTAGCCTTAAACTCACAAAAATATATCAAAAAATCCTATTAAAATAGTTAATAAAATCCACATACTTACCGTACCTTTTCGTTATTTATTAGGTTAGTTATCTCTCGTCGATCAATCCTCTAAACTCGTGCGCATTCAACACCTTCAAACAAACGCACCCAATGTGAGTGAATCTCTACCAATTCCCCGTTTTAATCACATTTTGGGGTGTATCATGTGTCGCTATTTATTATCTATAATTAAACACTTGTGCATCCATCATGTTCATGATCATGTGTATTCAATATGTATTAGTTGTTTGTGTGGTTGAAGTTTAGATTTAATTTATCATTTCATTACATACATTTCATAGGCCGCCGCTCCCCATTACCTATGAGCGTGAGCTGTTCCCCATTACCTATGAGCGTGAACCAGGCGTTGCCAACATAAGATCGGCTCCGTTTGATTGAGCCTTGATCTCACATACATTAGCATAGGCCGTCCATTCCCCATTACCTATGAGCGTGAACGGGACGTTGCCAACATATACATTGTCATTCTTATTTCATGCTTAAGCAAGGTGGTTTGTGATTGTTATGTTTACATACATTTGTTCATATATGATTATTGCACAATTTTCCTAAATTAATTACAATAATGAATCAATAACAAATGTTTTTAACAAGGTTCACTCGCCAACTTTTGTTGACCCAAAATTTCCAATTTTTACACATGATACAGGTGATCAAGTTGAAGCAAGAAACATATAGGGCGGCTTAGAAGAATAAACCAGTTTAGATTATGGATTTGTTTAGTTAATTTTTCCTTTCCTTGTATTGTATGAATTTGATTTGGAACTTTGAAATGTAATTTGGATTTAATAAATATGAAACATATTAATAAACATCATGAGCTTTGGTGATAACCCAATTATGCCCCGACTCTTATTCCGCTGCGGGTCGGGGTGTGACAGATTGGTATCAGAGCCATGACTATAGGGATATAGGATAGGTTATTAGACCCTTAGAGCCTATACTATAGTTGCTTAGAAATTTTAAATTTTTGTGTGTTACATGCAAAATTCATGATGTTTATATGCTTTATGTTTATTGTTACATTAAATGTTATGCAAGCATGTTTATAAGTACATAATTATTATACAATGCCTATCATAAATCATATTCTCATAACATATCATATTCATGGAAGCACACACCTCACAATTTATAAGATTGTTACAACAATTTTTGTGTTTTCAAATCACATCAAAGTGAGTTATCATGACGGGCATGTAGTAACTGGAAGGGTACGAGTACCGGTAGTCGGAACGTCCTGTCTAGGCTTGGCATTCGTATAAATCCAAAATAAAGGACCAGTTTTCCTACCTGGGGACTAACGATGAGAGTACGAAGGACCTATTAGGCCAAAGCATGCTATACCAAACGTCGTGTGAGCTAACACCACTTTGAGTTGTCATTGTGTCTATACCTGGACACCCTCCGACCCTACGTCTCGCAAACATATTTTGTGGTTTTCATTCGGGTGATGCGAGTGTTAAACCGCCAATACCAATGTGAATCCTACTAAGCCAATAGTCATGGGGGCCCACATGACTATACCGGCGATAGTATGGGGGACATTTGAGTCCCAACATGAGCAAACCCAAGACATCCTATGGATGTAGTTGCATTATTGATATTTATGTTAATTTCATTTTCTTTAAGACACATGACACCTAAACACTCCATAAACTCACCATCTTCCTATGTATGTTCCTGTAGATGTCGGCTAGGCAGCTACGTGGAGGACGAAAGTCAGGAAGGTCAAACGAACGCTTGGCCACTCAGATTGCGAAACAAATGGCCGCGGTACTTCCTGATATTGTAATTCAAGTCCAACAAGCTCTCACCGCAAATCCTGTCAACCCACCAAATCAAGAGGATCAAAACACCGACAACCCTTCCTCCAAGAAGTGTTCCTACAAGCACTTCAAGTCTTGCGATCCCCCAAAGTTCGAATGGACCGAAGGTGTCACCGCTCTCCTCCACTGGTTTGAGGAAATGGAAAACACCTTCCTAAATTGCGATTCCCGAGGATCGCAAGGTACGTTACGCAACCGGGAGACTATTTGGGGTAGCCCTGACCTGGTGGAACACCGAGAAGGGTAAAAGAGGAGTTGAAGACGCAATGGCCTTAACCTGGGAAGAGTTAAGGGAAATAATGACAAAACGCTTCTGCCCAAGAAGCGAACTCAAGAAGTTGGAAGACAAATTCCACTCGCTGAAGCAAAAGGAAGGGGACCATACTTCCTACAACAAAAGATTTCTTGAGCTGAACCAGATGGTTCCTAACTTGTTCACCCCAGTATACCGCTTGGTTGAACACTATATTCGAGGCCTCCCCTTGAAGATTCAAGACTCAGTCCTCAGCACTTCGCCTGCAACTCTCGAAGTTGCTATGGAATTAGCCACCGAACTTACCGAGAACCGCATCAGAAACGGTAAATTCAAAGAGGAGAAAAAGAAAGCCCCCGTTGAGGGCCAAACTTCAAACCATTCCACCTCCTCCTCAAAATTTTCAAACAAGAGGAAACGAAATACCAGAAATTTTGCTGTCACCCAAACCAATTTCCCTATCCCTGCTGCACCCATCACACAAGTTGCTCCTTCACCCGCACCATACAAAAGGCAATACTCTGGCCCTTACCCAAAATGCACCCGTTGTCAATACCATCACTCCCCCGAACACCCCTGTCAATATTACACCGGCTGTGGCCGTGCAGGTCACACCATCCAAGCCTGCCGCTCACTACATCGAATGAACCGCAACCAACCCACAACTCAAACCCACCATCAAATAATGGGTTAAGCCCAACAACCCCTACTACCACCACCTACACAACATACGACCCAAACCTACTACCAACCCAATTACCCCATGATGCAACCCATGCGGGCTTGCTACAATTGTGGAGACCCAAACCACTTTAGAAACACTTGTCCACGCTTGGTGAACATCATACATGCTCAAGCTCAAGCAAATCCGGTGAACCAAGCTAACCAAGCTCCTCCACCTGCTAGAGGAAGAGCATTTAACATCAACGCCAACCAAGCTAGGGCCGACAACAACGTGGTTAACGGTACGTTTCTCATAAATGGTAGTTATGCATCCGTGTTATTTGATACTGGCGCGGATAAGAGTTTTGTGTCCTTAGAATTCGAATCCATCCTCAACCAAACTCGTGATGAACTTATGGAATCCATAACGGTAGAAGTTGCTGACGGAAAACCGGTCTCATTAAACTCCATTATCCGAAACTGTACTCTTACTCTAAACGATCACGATTTTCCTGTTGACCTCATTCCTATGAAGTTGGGAAGTTTTAACATTATAATCGGCATGGACTGGCTCAGCCAACATCATGCTGAAGTGGTATGCCGCGAAAAGTTCATTCGCATTCCTCTTGCAGACGGTCAAACCCTACGAATCTTTGGAGAGACCCCTTCGAAAGGACTCAAACTGATGTCCTGTCTTCAAGCCCGAAAATATCTCCTCAAGAATTATGTAGCATTTCTAACCCACGTTGTCAAGAAGGGAAACAAGGAGAAGAAACTAGAAGACATACCTGTAGTGAAAGAATTCCCGCAAGTCTTCCCCGACGATATCTCAGGACTTCCTCCCAAGAGAGAAGTCGAATTCCGCATTGATCTTATACCGGGCGCTACACCCGTCGCAAAATCTCCTTATAGGTTAGCCCCATCCGAAATGCAAGAGCTAGCCAGTCAATTACAAGAATTGACCGACAAAGGATTCATACGTCCTAGCTCATCGCCTTGGGGTGCACCTGTTCTGTTTGTAAAGAAGAAAGATGGAACGTTTCGCATGTGTATCGATTACAGGGAACTCAACAAATTAACGGTCAAGAATCGCTATCCTTTACCTCGCATCGATGATCTTCTAGACCAACTCCAGGGTGCCACTTGTTTTTCGAAGATCGACCTTCGTTCCGGCTATCACCAACTCAGGGTACATGAAGAAGACGTCCCAAAGACCGCCTTCCGAACTCGTTATGGTCACTATGAATTCATGGTTATGCCATTTGGTCTAACAAACGCTCCAGCCGTCTTCATGGACCTAATGAACAGAGTTTGCAAACCCTATCTCGATCGCTTTGTTATAGTCTTCATCGACGATATTCTCATTTACTCAAAGTCTAAGACTGATCATGAACGACACCTTCGACTCATCCTCACACTCTTAAGAACCGAAAAGCTTTACGCTAAATTCTCCAAATGCGAATTCTGGTTAAAAGAAGTACAGTTCCTTGGTCATGTCGTCAATGATAAGGGAATTCATGTTGACCCCGCAAAGATCAAAGCAGTGCAAGAATGGCAAGCGCCACGTACCCCAACCGAAGTAAGATCTTTCCTTGGTTTGGCTGGTTACTATCGTCGTTTCATATTAAATTTCTCTCGTATCGCTGTACCACTCACGGCTTTGACACATAAAGGAAAACCCTTCGCATGGGGACCTAAACAAGAAGAAGCCTTCCAAACCCTTAAGCAAAAGCTTTGTGACGCACCTATCCTCACACTCCCCGAAGGTTGCGATGACTTTGTAGTTTATTGTGACGCATCAGGGCAGGGACTAGGCTGTGTTTTAATGCAAAGGGGAAAAGTGATAGCCTATGCTTCTAGGCAGCTCAAAACTCATGAGAAGAACTACACTACTCACGACCTAGAACTTGGGGCCGTTGTGTTCGCTCTTAAGATATGGAGACATTACCTCTATGGTACCAAGTGTGAAATTTACACTGACCACAAGAGCCTCCAGCATATCTTTAACCAAAAGGAGCTGAATATGAGGCAAGGAAGATGGGTTAAACTTCTTAATGACTACGACTGTGAAATTCGGTATCATCCCGGCAAAGCAAATGTGGTGGCCGATGCACTCAGTCAAAAGGATTATGCGAACTCCATTCGTCTTCTATGTTCGCAAATCATGACCAACATCAAAGATCAAATCCGAGAAGCTCAACATGTTTCCATAACAGAATACGACATACGCAATGAGTTATCTTGTGGAGCAGAACTCAAACTCGAAACAAAATCTGACGGCATTCTGTATTATCTAGATCGCATATGGATTCCCGATCACAACAACCTTCGCGACACCCTTATGAAAGAGGCGCATAAAAGACGATACTCTGTACACCCAGGAGCCGACAAGATGTATCAGGACCTTCGATACACCTACTGGTGGCCTGGCATGAAGAAGGATATTGCTATTTTTGTTTCCAAGTGCCTTACCTGTTCTAAAGTGAAAGCTGAACACCAAAGACCCTCAGGACTTCTGGTCCAACCTGAAATACCTGTATGGAAGTGGGAAAACATAACCATGGACTTCATTACCGGGTTACCTCGCACTTCTGGTGGGTACGACACTATATGGGTAATCATTGATCGTCTTACAAAATCAGCTCACTTCATTCCGATTCGCGAAGACTTCAAGAATGAGAAACTAGCTCGTATCTACATCAGCGAAATCGTAAGCCGTCATGGTGTACCATTAAGCATTATATCAGATCGTGATGGTCGTTTCACTTCACAACATGGCAAGCTGTACAAGCCGCTTTGGGTACACGGTTAGATCTCAGTACCGCTTATCATCCCCAAACTGATGGTCAATCTGAACGCACCATTCAAACTCTTGAAGACATGCTTCAAGCATGTGTTATAGACTTCAAAGGGAATTGGGACGCTCACCTACCATTAGTTGAATTTTCGTACAACAACAGCTATCATTCAAGTATCGGCATGGCACCTTTCGAAGCGTTATATGGTCGTAAGTGCCGATTGTAACATTTGTCAAAAACGGGTTTCCAAACCCGCTCCGTTTTGTAATCGAATATCAAGTTATAAATGTCACGTTGTATATTTATGATTATTTTGATTTATAATGATACATAATTAATAAACAAACTAAACTATAAAAATTATATTTGATAAAAAGCTAAAACAAAACAAATAAAAATGAAATGTTGCTGCCGGGACTCGAACCCGGGTCAGCCGGTTTATAAATCCAAAGACTTAGCACACACCCACATCACCACTCCGCCACTTGTTATTATCTGTCATTTCTAGGAAACAAATAACTTTTATGCGCAAATATAGTTAAACCGGTTGCGCCAACTGAGTAACTGAAATCGGCAAATCAATCGACTAATCGTTTGATTAATCGCACATTCAGGTTTATAACCGATGCACCGACGATTTTAATCAATTCGGAATTGATTGAACAACAATTTTCATCATTATCGGTTTTTATAACCGAAAATAATCAAAGTTCAGATTTCTTCAATCAAAACCCTTCTCGCGACTCAGAGACATCAGACAAACATTCCATTTCACTTTCGTCACACTTTCAGTCCATCAGAACGCTTAAATCAACTCGCCGGAAATTTCTGTAAGGTTCGCCGGAAAACCGTATTTGTCCTCAAATCGGTAAGTTCTTCAATACCATCGTAGTCTAACAGTTGTTAAGCTGTTTCTAACTCAAACCATCCACTTGAGATCGAATTCAGGCACCGTTATCAGATAATTCCAGTTCGCCGGAGAGTTTCTGGAAATCGTTATCTTCGTCTGTGAAACGGTAAGGACCTTTAAACACACTTTTAACGTTTGTTTATCACTTCAATTTCATGATTAACTAATCAAAACGATTAATCGATTTGCTCAGTTGAAGTTCTTAAAAACAGAGACCGACGCCCTGCCGGAACTCTGTAATCAATCGTTCACCGGTATGTTTTTCCTTTAATTATCATCCCTGCTATCTCTTATCAGTTTGTGTAATGCTTAACAATCGAATTAACAAGATTTAATAGTGTAGTCTGCTGTCGGTAAAAATCAAACGAAGAAGATGAACTTTGATAATACTATAAGAATAATAAAAATCGATATAATGAACGGGTTAGACACACAGTCCAGCGGTGGACTGTGTGCAACAATCACACATACGGCGCGAGTTCGATCCCTGATACACGCACTCCCTATGTAATAAAATGCCTTTTTGTTTAAAACTGAACCGGGTTATCTCCGTTAGTTGTTAAGTATAATAAAAACCGAGATATTAACCAGGTTAGACACACAGTCCAGCGGTGGACTGTGTGCAACATTAAGTCGCACGTCACGCGTTCGAAACTTGTTACTGGCACCGGTTGAACGAATTAAAATGTTTTTGAAATGAAAAGAATTTTGGTTAAATCGAATTAGTATATAAATATAATTAAAATCAAAATTATTTCGGGTTAGACACGTACCTCAGTTGGTAGAGCTGCGTGCACGCGAACGGGAGGTCTCGGGTTCGAGCCTCACCCGGCGCAAACAATTTCACTGACCGAACCGGTCAACAGGTCAAAAAGTCCACGGTCAACGGTCAACGGTCAACGCAAAATAAACAATTTTTTTTATATATTTATTTATTTAATTTAATTTAAAAATCAATTAAAAATACTTAAAAATAACATTTTTAAAGATAGAAAATAGCCTTAAACTCACAAAAATATATCTAAAAATTTCATTAAAATCCTTAATAAAATCCACTCATTTACTATATTTTTTCGTTATTATTTAGGTTAGTAATTCTCGTTGTTCAATTCTCCCGACTCGTGCGCATCTCATCATCTCCATTCAAACGCACCCAATGTGAGTGAATCTTTACAAATTCCCCGTTTTAATCACGTTTTGGGGTGTATCATGTGTCTTGCAATACATATTATTTAAATCATTGTGCATACATCATATCATGAACATGTGTATTCAGTTTGTTTCAACTGTTGTGTGGTTAATGTTAGATGCAATTTATTATTTTCAGTACATGCAATTTCATAGGTCGCCGCTCCCCATTACATTATGAGCGTTGAGCATGTTCCCCATTTCATTATGAGCGTGAACCTGGCGTGCCCACATATGATCGGCTCCGTTTGATTGAGCCTTGATCGCACAGACATTTTCATTTTCAGTACATGCAATACGATCGGCTCCGTTTGATTGAGCCTTGATCGCACAGTTTCATTTATGTTATTTATCGTATGTTGTTGGTATGTTAATGTATGCTATCATATGTTATTGTATGTTATAGTTGTGATTGCTATTTGCCACTGCTTGATTATTTACATTTGCTCATTTATGATTATGCACAATTTTTCATTGATAAACTAACAAGTAAATCAATAATAAATGTTTATCTAACAAGGTTCACTCGCCAACTTATGTTGACCCAAAAACCCCCATTTTTACACATGATACAGGTGAACCAGCAGCAGCCAGAAACACATAGGATTGGACTAGAAGAATAAAATGATTTAGAGTTTCGGATTGTTATGTTTGGTTTATTTTCTTTGTATTATATGGACATGTTTGGATATTTGGAAATGTAACTTTGACTTTAATAAATATGAAACATATTAGTAAATATCATGAGCTTTGGTGATAACCCAATTATGCCCCGACTCTTATTCCGCTGCGGGTCGGGGTGTGACAGATTGGTATCAGAGCCATGACTATAGGGATATAGGATAGGTTATTAGACCCTTAGAGCCTATACTATAGTTGATTAGAAATTTTAAGATTTTTGTGTGTTACATGCCAAACTTCATGATGTTTATATGTTTTATGTTTAATGTTACATCCAATATTATGCATGCATGTTCATAAGTATATATTATCATATAATGCCTACCATGAATCATATTCTCATAACATGTCACATCCATGAAAGCACACACCACATCATGATTGCTTTTACAATGATTTTTGTGTTTTCAAATCTCATCAAAGTGAGTTTTCATGACGGGCATGTAGTAACTGGAAGGGTACCAGTACCGGTAGTCGGAACGTCCTGTCTAGGCTGGCATTCGTAAAATCCAAAATAAAGGACCAGTTTGCCTACCTGGGGACTAACGATGAGAGTACGAAGTACCTATTAGGCCAAAGCATGCTATACCAAACGTCGTGTGAGCTAACCCCACTTTGAGTTGTCATTGTGTCTACACCTGGACACATTCCGACCATACATCTCGTAAACATATTTTGTGGTTTGCATTCGGGTGATGCAAGTGTTAAATCGCTAATACTAATTTGAATCCTACCAAGCCAATAGCCATGGGGGCCCACATGACTATATAGGTGAAGGTATGGGGGACATTTGAGGCCCAACATGAGCAAACCCAAGACATCCTATGGATGTAGTTGCATTATTGATATTTATGTTATTTTCATTTTCTTAAAGACACATGACACCTAAAAGACTCCATAAACTCAAAATCTTCTTATGTATGTTCCTGTAGATGTCGTCCAGACAACAACGAAGGGGTAAAAGATCAGGAAGGTCTCAGGAACGCTTGGCCACACAAATCGCGAAACAAATGGCCACGATACTGCCTGACGTTGTGGTCCAAGTACAACAAGCCCTCGCTATAAATCCTACTAACCCTCCCCAACAACATGACCAGAACATCGACAACCCTCCTACCAGCAAGTGCTCATACAAACATTTCAAGTCTTGTGATCCTCCTAAATTTGAAGGGACCGAAGGCGTCACTGCTCTCCTACATTGGTTTGAGGAAATGGAGAACACCTTCCTCAACTGCGATTGTCCTGAGGATCGCAAGGTTCGATACGCCACCGGGAGACTATTTGGGGTAGCTCTCACTTGGTGGAACACTGAAAAAGGGAAGAGGGGAACTGATGATGCAATGGCCTTAACTTGGGAGGAGTTAAGGGAAATCATGACTAGGCGTTTCTGTCCTAGGAGTGAAATTAAAAAGTTGGAAGACGAATTTCATTCTTTAAAACAGAAGGAGGGGGATCACACCACCTATAACAAGAGGTTCTTGGAGTTGAACCAAATGGTTCCAAATTTGTTTACCCCAACTTATCGTTTGATCGAACATTATATTCGAGGACTTCCCTCGAAAATTCAAGATTCAGTTCTCAGCATTTCACCGGTAACACTTGAAGCTGCTATGGAGCTAGCAACTGAACTGACCGAGAACCGAATTCGCAACGGGAAGTTTAAAGAAGAGAAAAAGAAAGCCCCTGTTGAGGGTCAAACTTCAAATCATTCCATCTCCTCCTCTAAGTTTGCTAACAAGAGGAAGCGCAACACCAGAAACTTCGCCGTTACACAAACCAACCCCCCAATTCCTGCTGCACCCATTACCCAAGTCACTCCTTCACCTGCACCATACAGAAGACCCTACTCTGGCCCGTTACCAAAATGTAACCGTTGCCAATATCACCATTCTCCTGATTATCCTTGCCAGCATTGCACCGGCTGTGGTCACGCGGGTCATACGGTTCAAACCTGCCGCATGCCCCAGCGAACAAACCGCCACCAACCTTTAACCCAAACCCACCAACAATTAATGGGTCAAGCCCAACAACCCCTACTATTACCACCCACCCAACACCTAGCCCAAACATATTACCAACCCAATTATCCTATGGGCCAACCTATGTGTGCTTGCTACAATTGCGGAGACCCAAGCCATTTCAGAAACACTTGTCCAAGGTTGGTAAACATTATTCATGCTCAGCCCCAAGCCAACCCGGTGAATCAAGCGAACCAAGCTCCTCCACCTGCAAGAGGAAGAGCTTTCAATATCAACGCTAATCAGGCTAGAGCTGACGGCAATGTGGTTAACGGTACGTTCCTTATAAATGGTAGATATGCATCTATGCTATTTGATACTGGTGCGGATAGAAGTTTTGTGTCCTTAGAATTTGAACCTATCTTAAACCAAAATTGGGATAAGCTCATGGAATCCATAACGGTAGAAGTTGCTGACGGGAAACCAGTTTCATTAAGCACTATTATACGCAATTGTACACTCACCTTAAACGACCACGATTTCTCAGTCGACCTTATTCCTATGAAGCTGGGAAGTTTTGATATCATAATCGGTATGGACTGGCTTAGTCAACATCAGGCAGAAGTTGTATGTCGTGAAAAGTTTATACGTATTCCTCTTTCAAACGGTCAGACTCTTCGAATCTTTAGAGAAACCTTGTCGAAGGGGCTCAGCTTAATGTCTTGTCTTCAAGCTCAAAAATATCTTCGCAAGAATTATGTTGCGTTTTTAGCTCATATCATCAAAAAGGGAACTATGGAGAAGAAACTTGAAGATATTCCAGTAGTAAAAGATTTCCCGCAAGTTTTTCCTGATGACATTTCAGGACTTCCTCCAGTTAGAGAAGTCGAATTCCGTATTGATCTTATACCTGGTGCTACATCAGTTGCAAAGTCTCCTTATAGGTTAGCCCCCTTAGAAATGCAAGAGCTAGCCAGTTAATTACAAGAGTTGACTGACAAGGGATTCATACGTCCTAGCTCATCGCCTTGGGGTGCACCTGTCCTTTTTGTAAAGAAGAAAGATGGATCGTTTCGTATGTGCATCGATTACAGAGAGCTCAACAAATTAACAATCAAGAATCGCTATCCTTTACCTCGCATTGATGATCTTCTTGACCAACTTCAAGGTGCCAACTGCTTTTCAAAAATCGACCTTCGATCTGGCTATCATCAACTTAGAGTACATGAAGGAGACGTCCCAAAGACTGCTTTCCGAACTCGTTATGGCCATTATGAATTCATGGTCATGCCATTTGGTTTAACCAACGCACCAGCTGTCTTCATGGACCTAATGAACAGAGTCTGCAAACCTTATCTTGATCGATTTGTTATAGTCTTCATCGACGACATTCTTATTTATTCAAAGTCTAAATCTGATCATGAGCGTCATCTTCGACTCATCCTTACACTTCTAGAGAATGAAAACCTTTACGCCAAATTCTTCAAATGCGAATTCTGGTTAAAAGAGGTGCAATTCCTCGGACATGTAGTCAATGACAAGGGAATACATGTCGACCCCTCAAAGATCAAAGCGGTACAAGAATGGCAAGCTCCACGTACACCAACTGAAGTAAGATCTTTTCTTGGATTGGCTGGTTATTATCGTCGATTCATCTCAAACTTCTCACGCATTGCTGTACCACTCACGGCTTTAACTCACAAGGGAAAACCTTTCATATGGGGACCCAAGCAGGAAGAAGCCTTCCAAACTCTTAAACAAAAACTTTGTGATGCACCAATCCTTACTCTTCCTGAAGGTTGTGATGATTTCGTGGTCTATTGCGACGCGTCAGGGCAAGGATTAGGCTGCGTTCTAATGCAAAGAGGAAAAGTTATAGCTTATGCTTCGAGACAACTCAAGACGCATGAGAAGAACTACACCACTCATGACCTAGAACTTGGAGCCGTTGTGTTCGCTCTTAAGATATGGAGGCATTATCTCTATGGTACTAAGTGTGAAATATACACTGACCACAAGAGTCTTCAACATATCTTCAATCAAAAGGAGTTAAACATGAGGCAACGAAGATGGGTCGAACTTCTAAATGACTACGACTGTGAAATTAGATACCACCCTGGTAAAGCAAATGTGGTGGCTGATGCACTTAGTCGAAAGGGTTATGCAAACTCCATTCGTCTTCTATGTTCACAAATTATAACCAACATTAAAGATCAAATTCGAGAAGCCCAACACGTTTCAATAACGGAAGATGATGTACGAAAGGAGATGTCCTGTGGAGCCGAACTAAATATTGAAACTAAATCTGACGGTATTCTGTATTATCTAGATCGTATATGGATTCCTAACCACAACAATCTTCACGAAACTCTTATGAATGAAGCTCACAAAACGCGATACTCTATACACCCAGGAGCCGATAAGATGTATCAAGACCTACGATATACCTATTGGTGGCCTGGAATGAAGAAGGATATTGCTGTTTTTGTTTCTAAGTGCCTTACATGTTCCAAGGTGAAAGCTCAACACCAAAGACCCTCAGGACTTCTGATTCAACCTGAAATACCTGTATGGAAGTGGGAAAATATAACCATGGACTTCATTACCGGGTTACCTCGCACTTCTGGTGGGTATGACACTATATGGGTAATAATTGACCGACTTACAAAATCAGCTCACTTTATTCCTATCCGCGAAGATTTCAAGAACGAAAAGCTTGCTCGTATTTATATCAGCGAAATCGTAAGCCGACATGGGGTACCGTTAAGCATTATTTCTGATCGTGATGGTCGTTTCACTTCACGAACATGGCGAGCAGTGCAAGCCGCTATGGGAACGCGATTAGATCTCAGTACCGCTTATCACCCTCAAACTGATGGTCAATCTGAACGCACCATTCAAACTCATGAAGATATGCTTCGAGCATGTGTTATAGACTTCAAGGGAAATTGGGACGCTCATCTACCATTAGTTGAATTTTCGTACAACAACAGCTATCATTCAAGCATCGGCATGGCACCTTTTGAAGCCTTATATGGTCGTAAGTGCCGATCTCCTGTATGTTGGCACGAAATTGGGGAAGCTCAAATTACTGGTCCAGAATTGATCCAAGAAACCACAGACAAGATCCATCAAATTCGAAACAATCTTTTAGCGGCCCAAAGTCGTCAAAAGAGTTATGCAGATAAACGACGGAAGCCTTTAGAGTTTAACATTGGTGATCATGTACTTCTAAAGGTATCACCGAAGGGAGTGGTTCGTTTTGGTCAAAAGGGCAAGCTAGCACCACGTTACGTAGGACCTTTCAAAATACTCGAAAGAGTAGGACCTGTAGCATACAAGCTTGATCTACCAGAAGAACTCAACAGGATTCATCCCACATTCCACGTATCAAACTTGAAGAAGTGCCTCGCTGATGAAAACCTTCACATTCCGCTAGAAGATATTCAGATTGATGAATCTATGCATTTTATTGAAAGACCAATAGAGATCATGGACTTCAGAGAGAAACGTCTATGACGGAGTCGCATTCCAATTGTTAGGGTACGCTGGGAGTCGAAACGGGGACCTGAGTTTACTTGGGAACGTGAAGACTCAATGCGTGAAAAATACCCGCATCTTTTTCCTACTACTTCAATTACTTAAATTTAGGGACAAAATTCCTAAAAGTAGGGGATACTGTAACATTTGTCAAAAACGGGTTTCCAAACCCGCTCCGTTTTGTAATCGAATATCAAGTTATAAATGTCACGTTGTATATTTATGATTATTTTGATTTATAATGATACATAATTAATAAACAAACTAAACTATAAAAATTATATTTGATAAAAAGCTAAAACAAAACAAATAAAAATGAAATGTTGCTGCCGGGACTCGAACCCGGGTCAGCCGGTTTATAAATCCAAAGACTTAGCACACACCCACATCACCACTCCGCCACTTGTTATTATCTGTCATTTCTAGGAAACAAATAACTTTTATGCGCAAATATAGTTAAACCGGTTGCGCCAACTGAGTAACTGAAATCGGCAAATCAATCGACTAATCGTTTGATTAATCGCACATTCAGGTTTATAACCGATGCACCGACGATTTTAATCAATTCGGAATTGATTGAACATCAATTTTCATCATTATCGGTTTTTATAACCGAAAATAATCAAAGTTCAGATTTCTTCAATCAAAACCCTTCTCGCGACTCAGAGACATCAGACAAACATTCCATTTCACTTTCGTCACACTTTCAGTCCATCAGAACGCTTAAATCAACTCGCCGGAAATTTCTGTAAGGTTCGCCGGAAAACCGTATTTGTCCTCAAATCGGTAAGTTCTTCAATACCATCGTAGTCTAACAGTTGTTAAGCTGTTTCTAACTCAAACCATCCACTTGAGATCGAATTCAGGCACCGTTATCAGATAATTCCAGTTCGCCGGAGAGTTTTCTGGAAATCGTTATCTTCGTCTGTGAAACGGTAAGGACCTTTAAACACACTTTTAACGTTTGTTTATCACTTCAATTTCATGATTAACTAATCAAAACGATTAATCGATTTGCTCAGTTGAAGTTCTTAAAAACAGAGACCGACGCCCTGCCGGAACTCTGTAATCAATCGTTCACCGGTATGTTTTTCCTTTAATTATCATCCCTGCTATCTCTTATCAGTTTGTGTAATGCTTAACAATCGAATTAACAAGATTTAATAGTGTAGTCTGCTGTCGGTAAAAATCAAACGAAGAAGATGAACTTTGATAATACTATAAGAATAATAAAAATCGATATAATGAACGGGTTAGACACACAGTCCAGCGGTGGACTGTGTGCAACAATCACACATACGGCGCGAGTTCGATCCCTGATACACGCACTCCCTATGTAATAAAATGCCTTTTTGTTTAAAACTGAACCGGGTTATCTCCGTTAGTTGTTAAGTATAATAAAAACCGAGATATTAACCAGGTTAGACACACAGTCCAGCGGTGGACTGTGTGCAACATTAAGTCGCACGTCACGCGTTCGAAACTTGTTACTGGCACCGGTTGAACGAATTAAAATGTTTTTGAAATGAAAAGAATTTTGGTTAAATCGAATTAGTATATAAATATAATTAAAATAAAAATTATTTCGGGTTAGACACGTACCTCAGTTGGTAGAGCTGCGTGCACGCGAACGGGAGGTCTCGGGTTCGAGCCTCACCCGGCGCAAACAATTTCACTGACCGAACCGGTCAACAGGTCAACAAGTCCACGGTCAACGGTCAACGGTCAACGCAAAATAAACAATTTTTTTTATATATATATTTATTTAATTTAATTTAAAAATCAATTAAAAATACTTAAAAATAACATTTTTAAAGATAGAAAATAGCCTTAAACTCACAAAAATATATCTAAAAATTTCATTAAAATCCTTAATAAAATCCACTCATTTACTATATTTTTTCGTTATTATTTAGGTTAGTAATTCTCGTTGTTCAATTCTCCCGACTCGTGCGCATCTCATCATCTCCATTCAAACGCACCCAATGTGAGTGAATCTTTACAAATTCCCCGTTTTAATCACGTTTTGGGGTGTATCACGTGTCTTGCAATATATATTATTTAAATCATTGTGCATACATCATATCATGAACATGTGTATTCAGTTTGTTTCAACTGTTGTGTGGTTAATGTTAGATGCAATTTATTATTTTTAGTACATGCAATTTCATAGGTCGCTGCTCCCCATTACATTATGAGCGTTGAGCATGTTCCCCATTTCATTATGAGCGTGAACCTGGCGTGCCCATATTCCTCTAGAAGACATTCAAGTCGATGAATCTATGCATTTCATTGAAAGACCAGTAGAAATTATGGACTTCGGGGAAAAAGGTTTAAGACGAAGCCGCATTCCAATTGTCAGGGTACGCTGGGAGTCGAAACGAGGACCTGAGTTTACTTGTGAACGTGAAGACTCAATGCGCGAGAAATACCCACATCTTTTTCCTGTAACTACTACTACTTAAATTTCGCGACGAAATTTCTAAAAGTAGGGGATACTGTAACATTCGTCGAAAAACGGGTTTTCGAAACCCGCTTCGTCTAATAACCGAACAATCGGTTTTGTACTTTTGTTGTTTATTTATGACTTATTTTAATTTTAAACGATACATAATTAATAAACAAATTAGAAGATATAAATTATAATTGTTAAAAAATAAAAATAAATTAATTAAAAAGGAAAACCGGCTGCCGGGAGTCGAACCCGGGTCAGCCGGAAATCCACAAAGTCTTAACATTCAAACAATCAACCACTCCGCCACTTTGGTTATATGATATCATACCGGAACAATTAATTCAAATAATAAAAACACGGAAGTCAAATCCAGTCAAAATCGCGCCTAATTCACAGTCGTCGGAAATCCCGATGACTTCGCCGATAATTGACGGTTTCTTCTATTTTAACCGAAGAATTTACCTCAACATCGGTTATAACCGATGTCTGAACCCGCAACATCAGTCGTAACCGCCGGAGAACGGCTGACCTTGAATCGAGACTGAATTCAGACCCCATACATCTCGATTTCTCCCTATAAATTCACCCACAATCCTCTGGTAGCCTTTTCGCTCAAAATCGCACCTTTTCTCGACGAAAATTCACTCGCCGGAAATATCCTGCCATCACCGGACTTTCGCTGGAAAACCCAGACTCACATCCACACGGTAATTCCTTCGACTCTTCATGTTTCAATCAATTGATTAGACTGTCACTAACACAAATCCACCATCAGAATCAATCCCAGTCAACGTTGTCGAGATTCCTACCTTCGCCGGAAAACCTCTGGAACTTCCGGAATCACACCGAGAGGTGGTATGACCTTTCAAACTTCTGTTAAACTTTGTTTAAGTACCTCAACTTCATAAATAATCGAACAGAACTGTTAATTGATTTTAACAGCCGGAGTTCACTTTCAGAACCGACGGACCTCTGCCGGAATTCTGTGAAAAACACTGATCGGTACATCCTTTCCCCCAAACTCTCTCCATTCATTACCTTTAAATTACTTATAATGTTTGAAAATCAAATATGACATGAATCAGTCAAAACAGTCGGACTTTGTTTTCTGGGTAAAGTCTAACGAAGAAGACGAAGTCGGGTTATAACATAATTAATTAAAATCAGTTTTATGAACGGGTTAGACACACAGTCCAGCGGTGGACTGTGTGCAACAAATACACATGCGACGCGAGTTCGAATCCTGTCCCAACCTTACTCTCTCGAAATAAAAAAAATGCCTTCTTAACTGAACCGGGTTAACTCACAAACCATGTTAAGTATAATAAAAACCGGATTATTAACCAGGTTAGACACACAGTCCAGCGGTGGACTGTGTGCACGTTAACCCACAGGTCCCGGGTTCGAGACCTGTGGTCAGCACCGGTTCGATACATTTAAAATCCTTTTTAAAAATAAATGATTTTCGGATTAAACCAAATAGTATATAAGTATAATTTAAAACAGAATTATTTCGGGTTAGACACGTAGCTCAGTTGGTAGAGCTGCGTGCATGCGTACGGGAGGTCACCGGTTCGAACCTCACTCAGTGCAACAATATAACCATTCGAACCGGTCAACGGTCAAAGTCAAAAAGTCAACATTTTTATTATTATTTTTATTTATTTATTTAATATAAAAATCAATTAAAAAATACTTAAAAATAACATTTTTAAAGTTAGAAAGTAGCCTTAAACTCACAAAAATATATCCAAAAATCCTATTAAAATAGTTAATAAAATCCACATACTTACCGTACCTTTTCGTTATTTATTAGGTTAGTTATCTCTCGTCGATCAATCCTCTAAACTCGTGCGCATTCAACACCTTCAAACAAACGCACCCAATGTGAGTGAATCTCTACCAATTCCATGTTTTAATCACATTTTGGGGTGTATCATGTGTCGCTATTTATTATTTATAATTAAACACTTGTGCATCCATCATGCTCATGATCATGTGTATTCAATATGTATTAGTTGTTTGTGTGGTTGAAGTTTAGATTTAATTTATCATTTCAGTACATACATTTCATAGGCCGCCGCTCCCCATTACCTATGAGCGTGAGCTGTTCCCCATTACCTATGAGCGTGAACCAGGCGTTGCCAACATAAGATCGGCTCCGTTTGATTGAGCCTTGATCTCACATACATTAGCATAGGCCGTCCGTTCCCCATTACCTATGAGCGTGAACGGGACGTTGCCAACATATACATTGTCATTCTTATTTCATGCTTATGCAAGGTGGTTTGTGATTGTTATGTTTACATACATTTGTTCATATATGATTATTGCACAATTTTCCTAAATTAATTACAATAATGAATCAATAACAAATGTTTTTAACAAGGTTCACTCGCCAACTTTTGTTGACCCAAAATTTCCCATTTTTACACATGATACAGGTGATCAAGTTGAAGCAAGAAACACATAGGGCGGCTTAGAAGAATAAACCAGTTTAGATTATGGATTTGTTTAGTTAACTTTTCCTTTCCTTGTATTGTATGAATTTGATTTGGAACTTTGAAATGTAATTTGGATTTAATAAATATGAAACATATTAATAAACATAATGAGCTTTGGTGATAACCCAATTATGTCCCGACTCTTATTCCGCTGCGGGTCGGGGTGTGACACAAACCCCACAGCCTTAGTCCCCCTAGTGGGGCGGTTTGCTTGGATTTTTGTGGCGAAAACGCTCTAAAGCGCCGGCCACACCACTACGTCAGGCGTTTTGGGTGTTGTTTCTTGAACCGCTGTTGCGATCAAGGCAGCGTTTTGGAGTTTTGTTTTCAAAAATATGACCGTTACAAACGGTCAAATGTAAAAAAAATTATTTTAAAATACCACAATTAATCTATATATTCTCCCTCATCTCTCATTTTTTTTTAAATTCAACACACTTCTCATACTTTCATCCTATTCTTTTCCCATTTTTTATAAAAATTTACAAGCTTTTAACTATGAATCCTTTCAACCGAGGTTTTATTCCTCCACGTTCGAGCGGCGATACAAACCAAGCTAGCCACTCTACCCGTCCCGTTTCTCCGGCAAAGCGGCAAAGCGTTGAAGATGGCGTTGACACAAAAGGAGCGAATCGAAAAAAATATATAATTTTGAGTTTTTTTTATTTTTAGTGTAATTTTTTATTTTAATGAAATTTGTTTTTATTTTTATATAGTTACAAATTAATAATAAATAATGGAAATTAATAATTGAGTGATGATGATGTATCGGCGTTTTGACTACGCCATTTAATGTCAAAACGCCCCATGCTGACGTGGCGCGCCACATGTTAGACAACGCCCCTTCAGGGGGTTTTTGACTACACATGGCCTTAGGGTATTTGGGTTAGCTTAGACTGTGGTGTGTGGAAGGATTGGATTGGGGTATTGCTTGACACGTGGTGAGGGTGGGATCCACAAGGTAATACTTAAAAACTAGAGGTGTGGTATGGGTGGCTTAGCTTGGCGTGGCCAACCATGTGAATTTTGTTTAGTTAAAGTAGTCAACCACACCTCATAGTCTTATTTTGGAGGAACTTATAACTTATTATACCCTTATATAATTAGCAACTTTGCTTATGTCCTATTTGTTTAAAAGTCACACTCTATAGTTCATTTTACTCATACCCTTTTATTTTATACATAATTGCCTTTCACATATGTAATTAAACTCTTCAAATGAACTGATGCATCACATGCATAATTGTTGTTACAACAGATATGAGACCAAGGATAGTGAGTGGACTGGTTAGGCTAAAAGGCTTCGAGGGTTTCGGTTAGCATAACGCAAGTCGTGGGGTCCCTCTACGTTTGCAAGACGTAGAGAGAGGTTCACTAGTGTTTGTTGTTGTTTTTCACTTAGGATCCGAGACCGAAGTGAATTCGGTTCTAGGATGTTGATACTAAGTGAAGTTGTGTTATTTGAAGTGAAGAGAATGAACATGCATAGAGCAAGTTCTCAAGGAAGAAGAGAAGATCAGAGAGTATGGTCTAGTCTCCACTGATCTGGTGTGTTCCTGCATGGCTGTGTGTTGCCTCTTTATATAGGAAAAGGATCTTCCCAAAGGGGAAACCTTTGACTGGTGAACCTTTGCTGCAGTGGGGGTTTACCCATTTTGAGGGTTGAAGGCTTTTGACCTGCGGTTAATAGGATACTCTCTGTGCACATGTTCTCTTTACGGCTGTGAGAGACTTGGACAAGCAATCAGTGAGTTGATGCCTCACTGTTCACATGCTTTTTGCTGTTCACATGTTGTTCTCCCGAGTTGACGGGAAATGAACCTTTTAACCTTTTAACCTCTCAAGCGTTAATGTGTAAAATCCATTTTATTGAAGCTTGAGCTACCCCCGTCATCAGCCCCCAAGTCAGAGGTTTTTAGGAAGTAAGCTCAAACACTTCTGACTTTTGCACATTTTTTCTTTTGCTTAAAGGCTTCAAGTCTTGAAGGGTTTATTGCAGTTGAGATTTTGAAATTTGAATTTTGACACGACGGTTGACACGACAGGAGTAGTTTTTTGCAGGAGGGCGGTTCCCGGTAACTGCTGGGTAATTATAACACCTATTATTCATTTTATTTATCTTTTTATTTTAGAGATAATCATCAAAACTCTTTCATTTACTTCCAAGTTTTTCTCCATATTCTTCCTTCTTCTTACCAGGTTAGTTTTCTTTTCTGCTTTCTTCTTTTGATTAGTTCATATGGGTGCTAAGAAGGATCTATCGAGTACATATTCCTGTTTGACCCAAGAAGAAGTAGAGGCCTTTTGTATCGAATGTGGTATCGGTTTGGATTTTAAACCAGTTACACCAGGTTGTGATGTTTCGATTGATCGATGTCCTCCTAGGTCGATTGCTTTGTATTGTCGCCACTTCGAGTTTTCTAACCTTCGTTATCCGTTTTCAATGTTTGTCTTGAATATTCTGGAGTATTATCGTGTTTCATTTGGTCAGATCCATCCACAGGGGATGTCTAGGGTTTTGCATTTTGAACTTTTGTGTCGTGCTAATGGGTATGACCCTACTATTTTGGCCTTTCGGCGGTTCTTTCGTCTTGCAAAAAATGGTGACTGGTATACATTTGAAACCGCTAAGGTTGATACTTGTTTGGTTTCATCTATGTTTACCAGTCTTGGTGTTTGGAAAAATCGTTTCTTTTGGGTCTCCGAGACTATAGTTCCTTTTAAAATGGTGGGAGGCATCCGGATGTTGTTCTCAATGAGCCGGAACCCTTAAAATCTGAGGTTAACAATTGTTTCCTTGATGCCCTTAAGGCTTGTCCTTCAAGGGTTCGTCCGTTCCCTGAGCACTTGCTGGTGCTGTTGGGTATAAGTAAATTGTGGGACAAACCTAATCGAGATCCCGTTCTTATGAGGGATGGACAGGGTATGCCTTTTGATTTGGCGTTTGTTGCACTCTTTGGTTTTTGTTTACTCATACTTTGTTTGTATGTGAATTTTGTAGTTATGTCGACGTTGGATTTTATCAAAAGCGACTACATCAGACGTTGCATTTACCGATGCTGAAGCCACCACTGGTAAGGATGCAGTTGCTCGTGGTTTAGGGGGTCGATTTGAGGGTAAATGCTATGTTAATGTGCCAAATGTGAAAGGGTTTGCTAAGACCCTTGTTGTGAAACCTACAACTCGTCGTCTGGCCGATAAAGAATGTTGATCAGCCCTCTGATTCTTGTCCTGTTGATGACATAGAAACTTCAGATAACTTGGAAGTTGTTGGTGAGAAGAAGGAGTTGTCGGTGGTGGTTGGCAAGAAAGAGTCTGGGACTAAGAAGGTTACTGTTGTAAGGGGTTCTTCCGCTAAAAGTGTTAGCGGTTCTGAAGGTCTTGATGTGAATGTTGTGTCTGTGCCGGACTGGGGTGTTAAGGTTGGTGATAGTTTTAAAGATCCCGCTGTTTGTGAAGATGTGCTGAACCATATTGCTCCTCCTTTGGTTCGTGGCACTATTTCTGAGATGGATGATGATTCCATGTTGTACCGTTTGATGTTGAGTGCCTGCAATTTTTCTGCCAGGCTTCCTCAAGGAGTGGCTCGCTTTCGCAAGTTGACGCATGAGTATAAGGAATTTTCCAAGAAGAAGGATAAAATGAAGGTGTCTATTGAAGCTTTGAAGAAGGAAAAAGCAGACTCGGTGAAAAAGGAGGAAACTTTAGTAAAACGGGTTGAGGAGATTACCCAGAAGCACGAGATGGAGGTAAATGGGCTGAAGGAACAGGTGGGAGCCTTGGAGGCTTCAAAGGTTCAACTTGCTGAAGACAACAAGTGGTTGATAGAGCATGGGTTTCAACAAGTTGTTACTCACCTTCTTCATTCGGCTGAGTTTAATAGCGTCTTGGGTGATGTCAATGGTAAACTCTTGGAGCACGGGAGGCATCAAGGCTTTGTTGCTGGGTATAAGGCTTGTCACGCTGGTGAGCCTCAAGACAAGTCTTCGCTTTATCAACCCGGGGCCCGTAAGGTTTTCCGGATTCCGTCAGAGAGATGGAGCGTTTGTCCTATCACTATGTGGGTGAAGTCTCAAAGTGTTTTGGCAAGCCTTTATCCGTTTTGTAGGGTTTGAAGCCACGTGGGCTTGATGAGGCTACGTGCAAAGAGGTGTACAAAGCTTCAAAGAAACGCTCTTGTTTTGGTGATAGCGAGGAAGCTTATTCTGGTGCCGATGAAGGCTCGAAGGATCCAAGCCTTGAAGCTTCTGGGACGGCGGTTGAGGAAGGTTGGAAAAAGAAGAGGGCCAAGAAAGCAAAAGATGATGAAGCGATGCATCGGGACCTGTGGTTGGTGATGCGAAATGAAGACTTTTTACAAACTTATTCTTAGCTTTCTTTTCATCCTGTTCAAATAATATTATTTTGCTATGTCTGTTGAACAGTTTTAGGTTTTGCAGAAACCCCTAAGGTTTCTGTGTTATCGTTGTGGTTGGCCTTGATGGCCTTTTGAACAATTTCTAGGTTTTGAAACCCTTATGGTTTCTTATGTTGGTTGGCCTTGATGGCTGTATGGACAATGTTTATGCCCCCCTAGGCCTTTATGTTTATGTATCCTTATGCTTTTATGTTTTTGTTATGTTTTGATGGTTGCTTGTCTTGTTTTTTTATGTGTCTGTTTATCTAATTTTCCTTAAGAAGTTTTAGTGCTGCAGTCACTTTGGCTTCAAGGCTTCATTAGGTAAAAAGCATATGTTGTCTATCCTTTATATTACTACTTAGTGTATTTTTGCTTCGTAAACTTTTTTCAAGAGTTTAAGGAACGATTTGATGTAGGCTGTTCAGACCCGTCTATGAGACAAGTTTGTTGAAAATTTTTCCAAGTCTCATGGAGTTGCATTGATCTAGGAACTCACCCCTTATATAGGTTCACTTAACCCTTGAACCTATTAAGCGATGTGGCCTGGGAGCTCATCCCCTTACATGGCCCTTACCATGGAGTTTTTTGCAAGGTTCTCAACCAGATTATAGGATAGTTCAGACAAGTTATGATAAAAGCTTCATCATTCGTTCAAGAGGTTTTTCGTTTACAAAAGGGGGGGTTATACAACTCTTGAAATACATTCTAAATTTCTTGTCTAGACATGGAACCTTTTAAGGGTTTGGCCGTTCCAGTGCCTGGGAAGCTTCTTGCCTTCTGTGTCGGCCAACTTGTAGGATCCTCCTTTGTGTGCCTCAAGGATTGTGTATGGCCCTTCCCATTTCGGGCCAAGTTTTCTTTGGTTTTCTTTTTTGCTGGCCTCGTTGTTTCGAAGCACGAGATCCCCTGGTTTGAAACGTTCATGTTTTACCCTCGCATTGTAGTAGGCTTCCATTTTTTGTTTGTATTTGGCTTCCTGAATGGCGGCCGGATCACGAATTTCTTCGAGGAGTTGTAAGTTCAACAGGTCTCTATGTTGTTTGTTTCGAGGTCCATGTTGAGTGTTCTTTGAGTCACAACTCCAATCTCTGCTGGAATTACAGCTTCTGAGCCAAATACCAAGTTGTATGTGTTTTTTAATGGCTTGTTTTTTCCATTGTTCTTATCACCCATAGAACTTTTGGGAGTTCTTCAAGCCAATTGTTTTCATGCTTTCCTAACCGGTTCTTGATACCTTCAACTATGCTGCGATTGGTTCTTTCGACTTGACCATTGGATTGCGGGTATGCGACCGAGCTGAAGACTTGGGTTATTCTGAATTCCTTGCACCATGTGCTGAAAGGCTTTTCAGCGAATTGCTTCCCGTTATCCTTTACCAAAACTCCTGGCAACCCGAAGCGATATATGATGTTTTCCCAAACAAAGTCGATAACTTGTTTCCCTGTTATCTTTGCAAGTGGCTTAACTTCGGGCCAGTTGGTAAAGTAGTCCACGGCTACTAATAAAAACTTCACTCCAGCCTTGGCCTGTGGGAATGGCCCAACGATATCCATTCCCCATTTGTGGAATGGCCAGGCTGAAGTGATGGGAAGAGATCGTGTTTGGGGCTCTTGGGAACCGGTGCATGTATTTGACAAGCTTCACACTTTCTTAGTTGCTCGGTGATATCTCGATGCATAGAGGGCCAAAAATACCCGAGATTCATCAATTTAGAAACCACTGATCTTGGTCCAAAATGAACTCCACATATTCCTTCGTGAACCTCTTTGACTAGATGCTGGCTTAGCTCAGGACCAACACATCTCAGCAACGGTGCAAGGTATCCTTTCTTAAAAAGGGTTTCCCCCTGCAACACGTATTGTCTGGATTTCACTCGAACCCTTTCGGCCTCTATCGGATTAATGGGTAATTCACCATTTTTGAGAAAATTTTCAATGGGAGTCATCCAATTAGAGCCTACGTCAGTGATTACGTCTTAAACCTCCAATTCGTGGATGAAGGGGGGTTTTCAATACTTCAAACAACATTTTTTTGGTAAGGTGAGCAAACGTGATGGATGCAAGTTTGCTTAAAGCGTCGGCTCTTTTGTTTTGAGATCTGGGGACTTGTTTGATGGTACATGCTTGAAATGTGTTCATCAACTCTTTTGACTTTTCCTGATACTTTTTCATGTTGGGTTCTTTTGCTACATAACTATCGTTGACTTGACTTGAAACGAGCAACGATTCCGTGAAGACTCTTTGAACCTTCATTTCTTTGGCTATCTTTAAACCAGCGATTAGCACCTCGTATTCAGCTTCGTTGTTAGTGGTCTGAAATTCAAGTCGAAGAGCGTACGTAAACTCTAACCCTTCAGGGCTAATTAAAATGAGTCCAGCCCCTGACCCTTCAATGCTGGAAGCCCCATCGGTAAAAAGCTTCCAGGCTTTAGGGTCAGAGGGTTCAGTGGCTGTGACATTAACTTCAGTGGTATCTGGCTTTGGCATTTCAACGATAAATTCTGCCAGGACTTGGGCTCTGATAGCTTTTCTGGGGACATAGGTGATGTTATGTTCACCTAGTTCCACAGCCCATTTGGCTAATCGTCCTGAATTTTCTGGTTTTTCAAGCACACTTTTTATGGGTTGGTCAGTGACCACTTGCATTGGGTGTGCTTGAAAGTACCTTCTATGCCTTCTAGCCGTTTGGGCTAGGGCTAAAGCAAGTTTTTCCAAAGGGGGATATTTGATCTCAGTCGGTTTTAACGTTTTACTGAAGAAATAAACGGGTACCTGAACTTTGTCTCGTTCGATAGTTAAGACCGCGCTTATGGCTTCTTCAGCAGCTGAGAGGTAGACATAGATTGTTTATCCAGTTTCTGGGGCTGCTATGGTTGGGAGTGAAGCTAAGTGTTACTTCATCTGGTTAAAGGCTTCTTCTGCCTCTTCCGTCCATCTGAAATCTTTTTTGTTTGCACACCCCTTGAGTGTTTTGAAAAAGGGGGGAGACTTCTCAGCGAGTTTGGAGGTAAAATGCTTCAAGGTTGTTAGCCTTCCGTTTAGTCTCTCAACATCTTTTTTGCTTTGTGGGGATTTTGTTTCCAAAACAGCTCTGACCTTGTTTGGATTGGCTTTTATACTTTGTTTCCCCACAATATGCCCTAGAAATTTGCCTTCCTCAAACCCGAATGAACATTTTACCGGGTTGAGTTTCATGTTGATTTTTCTCAGATTTTGGAAGGTTTCTTGAACGTCGTCGAGCATTTGATACTCGGTTTTGCTTTTTATCACTAAATCATCTACGTAAGCTTCCATGTTTTTTTCCAATTTGACTGGCGAATGCTTTGTCAATTAGGCGTTGGTAGTTGCACCGGCATTTCTTAGGCCAAAAGGCATCTTTTTATAGCAAAAAATACCCTTGTCTATGTGAAACGCGGTTTTTTCTTCATCTTCTTCTTTCATGAGGATTTGGTGATATCCTTTGTAAGCATCAAGGAAACACTTGAAAGGATAACCGGTAAGAGAGTCGACTTTGAGGTCAATTTCTGGCAAAGGATAACAATCCTTTGGACATGCTTTATTCAAGTCCTTGAAGTCGATGCACATCCTCCAAGACTTGTCGGGCTTTCGAACCATAACAGGGTTGGCAATCCATGATTGGTACTTTACTTCTCGAAGGATTCCAGCGAGAACAAGCTTTTCAACTTCTTGGCATGCTGCCAGGCTTCGTTCAGGAGCTAGACTCCGTTTCTTTTGGACCACAGGCTTGACATCTGGTGGTATTCTCAACTCATGTTCAGCAATGCTTCAAGGGATACCCGTCATGTCTTCCGGGCACCAAGAGAAGACATCGCTATAGTAACTTTTCAAGGTATGACAAAGTTTCTTGGGATAAGTTCATGTTAACCCTTATCCTCTGTTCAGGATACTTGGGGTTTATGATCAATCCTTCGCTGTCTTCATTTTGTGAACTTTCCCCTTTTACCATGTAAGCCTCCTGAGTTGGTTGAAGGGTTGCAATCCCTCTTTCAGTGGGAAACTTGACAGTGCCTTGTCCAACTGAGACAGCCATGCCGAATGCACACTGACCTGGCCTTCCTATGATAACATCATAGTTGGAAGGGATGTCTATAACCATAAAGGTAAGTGACCTGGTTCTTTCCATCTGGCCTTCACTAAAACAGACATCAAGGGTTAGCTGGCCTAAAAGCTTAAGGGGTATATCAGCGATACCTTTTATAGATGACCCCGAGGGTTGAAGCCTTGAACGTTCCTCATCAGTGAGACATTTGAAGAACTTTTCGAACATGATCTCCGTGGCCGCCCCTGTGTAAATGTAGGCTCTGCTTGTCTTACTTGTCCCCACCATCGCTTCGACCACCAGGGGGTTTGAAAGTAGGTTTCCCTGAGGTGGTGGGAAGTAGACACACTGAAGCTCCCAAGCCTCCAATCGTTGCTTTTTGCGAGAAACATCTTGATCGATACTCACCATGTTTACTTCTTTGTTCTTCCCTTCAGCCATTTTGTCCCTGACTCCTTTTACTAAATGAGCCAATTCCCCGGACTTAACGGCTTCTTCAATTCTTTTCTTGAGTTGAAAACAGTCATTCGTGTGGTGACCTTTTTCTTCATGGAACTTGCAGTATTGAGTGGAGTTTTCGTTCTTCTTACTTTTGGGCAAAAGTCTTGGGGGTCGGAAGCTGTGCTTGATTTCCTCAGTTGCTAGGATTTCTTTAGGGGTTTTGGTCAGGGTTGTGAAATTGACAGTTCTTTCTCTGCTTGGAGGGTTCCGAGGTTCAGGTTTCCGGGAGTCTGAACCCTTGAACCGTTTATCATAGTGACCGAAATTCCCCCTCTTTCTGCTTAGGCTGCTGCCTCGCCAGCTAGGTGCCCGTTTCCTTTGTTCTTTTATATCCACTGCTTCCTCTCCCCGTATATGTGCTTCGGCTCTTTAAAGGGCTTCTTCAAGAGTCTTGGGTAGGCTCTTGTTGAAATCTCTTGTGAGATATTTGGAGGTGATAGCATTCATAAAACCAGCTACCCTCATTTTTTCGCCTGCACCTACGTAGGTGAGACCTTCTCTTTTGTATCTCTCAATGAATTCTCGGAGACTTTCGTCGTCCCATTGCTTGATTTGGAAAATCACAGTGGCGTCCTTTACGTATCTTCTTTGCTGTGAAAAATTGGCCAGGAATCCTTTGCTCAGATCATCGAAGCTTCGAACGCTTTTGCCGGGTAGGTCATTGAACTATATCCTGGTGGATCCAACGAGAGTTTGCATGAACATGAGGCAACACTCAGCGTTGGACCATTTTTCGATTCTAGTTGCGCCGGTGAAGATCTGCAGGTGATCTTCTGGGTCCTCGGTTCCATCATATGTTTTTATATGAGACGACATCTTGATCTTTGTTTGGAAGTCGTAGTCGGCGATTTGCTGGGAAAAGCACGACAGGTTGCTGGGTTTGTAAGGTTTTGCAAGGTCTTCTTCTGTCCTTGTAGCAAGGTTCTGACTTGTCGCTCCCTGGTGAGTACTCAACATTTGGTTGATGAGCTGAGACCAAGGAAAATATGCCATCATTTGAGCCATCATCTAGGGCATGAAGTTAAAGCCTTGAAGGCTTTCTGGCTGCGCAGCACAAGGCATTCCCATGGAGGTATTCATAACAGCGCCTCGTGCCAGAGGCAAAGTAGCCAATGCTTGCTCCCATGAGGAGGCAACTGGAGGGGGAACACTTGTTACTGGAGATTGCCATAGTTGCTCAAAGGTGGTCTCATGCCCGATTGGTGCACTAGTCATGACCGGCTGAAAGGTGAATATGGGGAAGGCCGTTGGGTTAGGCCTCCCATAAGAATAAGGGGTAGGGTTAATAGGTTGGTAAACTGTGCTTGGACCAGCTTCATGGCCAGAGGCCATGGGTTGTGAATTGCTGAAATGTGGAGGTGGTGGTCCCGGCGATAAAGACGGTTCTGGCTCGTCATAATCCAACCTTATTCTGACCCCTTTTTCTCGTTCTTGACTTACGTGTTGGTTGAGGAGAGTCCTTAATCGCAAGAAATTTCTTGCAACTCCTTCAGGGGTTAAATAGACGCCTTCTAGGGCACTCAAGGTGCCGATTTATGGGGAAGGAACCCCAGAACGGAAAGGAGTTGGCGTTTGGAAAAACTTAGGGAAAGAGATCCCAGTGGAAGTGTCTCCAGGAGTGGAGAGTGGGGTCGTTGCAACTGGTGAGGCTGGACTAACGGTGGATGTTAAAGTTCGTGGTACTTGATTAACTTCCCCAGGAGATCCGTTTTCTGACATGTTGATCTTGAAGAGAAATGGAGCTACACTACTGGTCTTTTTAGAAGAATAAGCGGCGTAGCCCCACGGTGGGCGCCAACTTGTTGTTACAACAGATATGAGACCAAGGATAATGAGTGGACTGGTTAGGTTAAAAGGCTTCGAGGGTTCCGGTTAGCTTAACGCAGGTCATGGGGTCCCCATACGTTTGCAAGACGTAGAGAGAGGTTCACTAGTGTTTGTTGTTGTTATTCACTTAGGATCGAGACCGAAGTGAATTTGGTTCTAGGATGTTGATACTAAGTGAAGTTGTGTTATTAGAAGTGAAGAGAAGTAACATGCGTAGAGCAAGTTCTCAAGGAAGAAGAGAAGATCAGAGAGTATGGTCTAGTCTCCACTAATCTGGTATGTTCATGCATGGCTGTGTGTTGCCTCTTTATATAGGAAAAGGATCTTCCCAAAGGGGAAACCTTTGACTGGTGAACCTTTGCTGCAGTGGGGGGTTTACCCATTTTGAGGGTTGAAGGCTTTTGACCTGCGGTTAATAGGATGCTCTCTGTGCACATGTTCTCTTTTCGGCTGTGAGAGGCTTGGACAAGCAATCAGTAAGTTGATGCTTCACAGTCCACATGCTTTTTGCTGTTCACATGCTGTTCTCCCGAGTTGGCGGGAAATGAACCTTTTAACCTTTTAACCTCTCAAGCGTTAATGTGTAAAATCCATTTTATTGAAGCTTGAGCTACCCCCGTCATCAATAATAATCAACAATCAAAGGTATAAAATCAAAAGGTCACACCGTTTCAAAGGGGTTTACGTTGAGATTATTAAAAAAGTTAATAAGTTGTTTTTATCATGGTTGTAGAAAACGTTAGTCGGTCTATGGGGTGAGGACTAGCGATTAATCAAGATTAACCGGAGATTAATCGGATATAATTGGGATTAATCGTAATTAATTGGAAATTAATCGAGATTAATCGGGGATTAACCGGTGCCTATTCGGAATTTTTACAGCCATGGTTTTTATAGTGTTTGGGTTAGTTAGCTTATTTAAGTTGTTTTGGTGTGTTGAGAAATTGAAAATGATAAATTAGTATTTATAACTTATAATTTATGACTTATATAAGTTAATAAGTTAATAAGGTGGTCAAACACCACCTTAACCATGTTGAAAAGAGTTGGTATTTTGTTTTTGTGAACTAGTCACTGATTTGTAACTTTGTATTATAAAGTGTTGTTTATGTTTGACTTGAAAAAGTAAGTTGTTAAAAACCTTTTATAAAAATGAGTTAAAGTATATTATACTATAATGTTAGGTCATGTGGTGTAATCAATATAACCACATTAGTTCAAAATATTAACTTCGAACATCAATTTTCTTGTGTTTTGGCTACTGTACTTCATAAATTGGAGAACCTTATTGTCCTACTCTGGTTAGACTATGTTGTCTTAACCGGGCACACCTTGGCTACAGAGTTTGGCTTGGGCGTTCCCCGGAAACCATACCGTCAGCTGCCACTTGACAGTCGTTGTGCCACCAAGAGCAGAACTCTATGGCGTAACACACAGTGGGATGAAAATGTAGGACAACCGTTCACAAACAAATAAAATAAAAATTTATTAATCAATATCGTGATTACAATACATAAAGAAGAACTACATCAAACTGAAAGGAATTACAATACAAAAAATGTAAACTAAACCAAGTGCAAAGTGCGCCATCAAAGCGCCACATTGCGCCCTGTCACACCCTCAATTTCCACTTGCGGAGTTTTACCGCGAGGCGTGTGAACAAACCAGAATCTGAGACACTAGTAATATCGAACGACTCTCTATGATTTATTTAAACGTTTTCCAAAAAAACATTTGTTTACCCATTCATAAGTATTTTCAATTTGTCTTAGTTTAGTTTCAAAGTTTAGCGGAAGCATTAGTTTCTAAGTTGTGCGGAAGCATTAAAGTAAAGTAAAGTAAAGTAACGGGCGCCAACATAAACGCCAAAACCAAAAATCCCAAGCAATATTCGTAAATGAGACTCGATAAAAATATGTCTTGGTCAATGCAAGTGAGTGCACCTAGCTCTCCTAGCGTCCGGAGAAACATGTAAAGAAACAAGTGTCAACATTAAAGAAGAGTGAGTTCACAGGTTTTTATAAGTTCACAAGTTCGGTTAAAAGTTTGTTTCCCCCGTTATCCCTAACCCGGGATAACGATTTAGTTTCATTATTCCTAACCCGGAATAATACTGTTGGTTCCATTATTCCTAACCTGGAATAATACTGATATTGGTTCTATTATTCCTAACCCGGAATAATAATGATATTGGTTCGTAATTAAGTTCAATGTTAACATGTAGGTAGCGAGCCTAAAGTTACGTCACATAAGTGTTCGCGATCGAAGCTGACTGTTGTGCCTCTGTGTTGCCAGGCCTATCACTGACCATGGCGAAAGTTAGGCCAAATTAATCACCCGTTGACCATACCCGGTCGGCTAGCGCGACTAGCTCGGGTGGGCTTGTCGGGCCCAGTAGTACTACTTATAATTTCCCCGCTATCTAACCTAATACTAACGATCCGAGAGTTTGTCGAGGACTTCCGTGATATAGCTGCTTAGTGACCATAACGTACATTAACATTAACTTAGTTACCGAGTAGTTTAATGACGTTAATTTCGCATAACGTAAAAAGATAAAGTTATATAATGTATATATGTTTCTCCCCCTGTTGTTTAAAACCGGATAAAATAGGGGCCGTGAACTCACCTTAAATTGCTCGGTTAGTGTAACACAAAAGTAGCAAATGATGGGACCTCTAATTGCGTCCTAACATGTCAATTGATTTAAAGTTAGTGTGTGAACACACTGATACAAACCCTACGCATAACTAATACACAATGCGGCACGCATGATAACAAATTCGAAAAACACAATCATGCATGCAAAGTATCATCATACCAAACTAGTGATCAAACCAACTTGTCATAAACACAAATCAACTCATACAACACTTTGGTACACACATACGCAAGTTATCATGTTTCAGCTTGTACGCTCATAACTAGGCTGTTTTCGAGGATTTTTATAAAATAGTTCCAACGTTCTAAAAAATCCAATTTCTTTACAGGAGATATCACTAAACTGTAGAATTTTATGTAAATTTTTCAAGTCCTAAAACTTTACCAATTATTTATGAACATTTATATACTAGGCTGCAGTCAGATTCATCGCTTTCTGACTGCAGTCCACGGGAAAAATTATTTAAAAATCATCGTTCATCCAATTAATAAAATTCCGGTGGGAGTTTTCTGGAAATTCCCGTCTCCAGTTACTGTACAAATTTCGTGACCCAACCCTCTACAGATTATGAGATCCGACTCGATAAACAACTAGGATATTTTCAGAATTTACGCAGCTTCAGCTGCTGCACTTAAATGACCATTTAAAGATAGCAAACGACCTCAGAAAAATATGAATCCAGCGCCATTAGAAGCGTTTTTCAAAAATACACGTTTTAGGCTTCAGAAAATCCACTTTTCGATAAATAATGACCAGGTTACAGCCAATCGAAGTTGGGTGTAAATACCATTCAGCAACCTGTTTTCGACTTTCATCGCAATAGAACACGCTTAAACGATCAAGACTCTAAATAACAATGATCAAGAACAGGTTTATTTGTCACATATCATCATGTACATCAATACCCATGCAGACCCTAATCATATAATATGGTTTTTATCACTAAAACGCAGCCTATGATTTTTGTATTCATCCAAACATCACAATCGCAAAACTCGCACAATTAACCGAACTAAACATAAATCATAACACTTTTCGTAACAATGATTCTGTCAATACATACAATCATGATCAAGATTTCACAAACCCTAATGTGATTTGCAAAACAATTAAAATCCTAACCTTGATACGATGAAGATTAGCGAACCGGGAACAAGATTGGAATCAATCCGGGTTGAAGTTGCGATCGTGAGAGATGGGGGGGGGGTGTCGTCGGCTTCTTAGGGTCTAGGGTTTCTTGTTCTTTTTTTTAAAACACTAACCCATGCATACATTATATAGCACAAGAAAAAGAAAGGAGAAGGGGTGGGGGCTCGCGACCGCAAAGGGGGGGGAGTTTGGGTGAGTAACTTGGGCCTCAAGTTTAGGCTAGTTCCTTGGGCCGCAAGGAGGTGAGGTTGACCCGTTTTATGGTTCGGTTCGGTACAGTTATTTATTTATTATATATATATATTTTTTAAAACTAATAATCGCGAAATCAAAACGTGATATAAAAATTTCCCACAAAATTCACAAACGTCTAATAACACATAGCACGTAATTTGCCCAATGCATTCAAAAGTTAGCGTAGTTATTGCGAGCGTGTGATTAAATTCTCCGAATCAATTTAGCGTAGGAATGAATAACCGTGAAGTAGCGCGTTTAAGATACCTGAAAAGCCGGGATGTCACATTATCCCCATGTTGAAAGAATTTTCGTCCTGAAAATTGAGTAAACGCGGTTTAGAATGCAACGCACAAAGATTCAGTTTGTTAGCAATGGTACAAGAAATTCCCAGGCTGTCACATCATCCCCATGTTGAAAGAATTTTCGTCCCGAAAATTTAGTTGGTGGTAACGTTAGATTGCTGCTCAACTGCAAAAAGATGTGGGTATTTGCTTTTCATTTGGTCCTCTCTTTCCCACGTGAACTCCGGTCCACGCTTAGAATCCCAACAAACCTTGACGATCGGTATCTTGCTGTGCCTTCGAGTCTTGATCTCACGATCCATGATCTCGATAGGTTGTTCCACAAAGTGCAGTTGTTCATCCACTTGAATCTCATCCAATGGAATGACTAGGGTCTCATCTGATAGACACTTCTTCAGATTTGACACGTGAAAAACGTTGTGAACTCCATTGAGTTCGGCAGGAAGGTCTAATTGATAAGCTACGGGCCCGATACGCTTCAAGTCACAAATGGGCCTACGTACCGTGGGTTTAGTTTGCCTCTATCCCAAAACGGATTACACCCTTCCAGGGTGACACCTTCAGTAGGACGCAGTCGCCTACTTGAAACTCGAGCGGTTTGCGTCGTTGATCAGCGTAGCTTTATAGTCGATCTCGTGCCGCTGCCATGCGGTTTCGGATTTGTACAATCTTTTCAGTAGCCTCAAGTATCAACTCAGGACCTGTGAGTTGACTGTCACCGACTTCTGCCTAACAGATTGGTGATCTACATTTGCGACCATATAATGCTTCAAACGGTGCCGCTTGAATACTCGTATGGTAACTGTTGTTATACGAGAATTCCACTAAAGGCAGATGGATTTCCCAACTGTTCCCAAAGTCTACCACACACATGCCCTAAGCATGTCTTCCAAGGTCTGAATAGTCCTTTCACTTTGACCATCCGTCTGAGGGTGATAAGCTGTGCTCATATCTAAGCGTGTACCCAACGCTTTCTGAAGTGACTGCCAAAAGTTGGACGTGAAACGAGCATCTCTGTCTGAGATGATGGACGTTGGCACTTCGTGCCGAGAAACTACTTCCTTAATGTAGATACGAGTCAGCTTATCCATCTTATCTGTTTCTTTGATCGCTAGAAAGTGTGCGGACTTAGTTAAACGATCCACGATTACCCAGATGGTATCGCAACCACCCAGAGTTCGCGGGAGTTTAGTGACAAAGTCCATCGAGATCTGATCCCATTTCCACACTGGGATCTCAGGTTGTTGAAGTAGCCCTGATGGCTTCTGGTATTCCACCTTGACTTTCGCACAAGTCAGACACTTGCTCACGTAGGTGGCTATATCTGCTTTCATGTTGGGCCACCAGTACGTGGCTTTAAGGTCTTGATACATCTTGTCCGAACCGGGATGGACAGAGTATCAGGATTTGTGAGCTTCGTCCATAACTAGCTTTCTGAGGTCTCCGTGGAGAGGTACCCATATACGATTCTTGAAATACCGGGCACCATTGGGTTTTACTTCCCAATCGCGTTCCATCTTTCCCACAGATTCGGCCTTAATGTTTTCTTCCTCAACTGCTTCTAGCTGCGCATCGCATATCTGTTCGGGTAACCCCGAATGAATGGTGAATTGTAATGCTCGTACCCGACGAGGTTTCAAGTGCTCCTTCCTACTGAGGGCATCAGCTACCACGTTAGCTTTACCCGGTGATACCGAATGGCACATTCATAATCGTTCAGGAGTTCGACTCAGCGACGCTGTCGCATGTTCAACTCCTTCTGGTCAAAGATATGCTGGAGGCTCTTGTGATCCGTGTAGATTGTGCACTTTGTTCCATATAGGTGGTGTCTCCAAATCTTAAGCGCAAATACCACTGCTCCCAATTCCAGGTCATGTGTTGTGTAGTTTTTCTCGTGAATCTTCAATTGTCGGGACGCATACGCGATGACCTTATCACGTTGCATGAGTACGCATCCCAACCCCTGAATGGAAGCGTCACAATATACCACAAAATCATCAGTCCCTTCCGGCAAGGACAGAATGGGTGCACTGCAAAGTTTCCGCTTCAGCAATTGAAATGCTGCTTCCTGCTTGTCACCCCAAGCATACTTAGTGCCTTTTTGGGTGAGAGTGGTAAGCGGTTGCGCGATCTTTGAAAATCCCTCGATGAAACGTCTGTAGTAACCAGCCAAACCCAAAAATTGGCGGATCTCTGTCGATGTCCTGGGTGCTTCCCAGTTCTTGATAGCATCGATCTTGGCGGGATCAACGTGGATACCCTTTTCATTCACGATATGCCCGAGGAACTGAACTTCCCGAATCCAGAAATCACACTTTGAAAACTTGGCATATAGTTTCTCCTATTGAAGTAATTCCAGCAATAATCGTATATGCTCAGCATGTTCTTCTTCACCCTTAGAGTAGATGAGTATATCATCGATGAACACGATGACAAACTTGTCGAGATACGGCTTACACACGCAGTTCATGAGGTCCATGAACACCGCGGGTGCGTTGGTGAGACCGAAGGGCATAACCAAGAACTCATAATGGCCATACCGAGTACGAAATGCCGTCTTGGAGATATCCTCCTCTCTGACGCGTAACTGGTGATAACCGAACCGTAGATCAATCTTGGAGTAGTAGCTTGACCCTTGAAGTTGGTCGAAGAGATCGTCGTTGCGAGGTAATGGGTATCGGTTCTTGACGGTAACCTTATTGAGTTCCCTGTAGTCGATGCACATGCGGAAGGCCCGTCCTTCTTCTTGACAAAAAGGATCGGAGCTCCCCATGGCGAAGTACTGGGTCGGATAAATCCTTTTTCCAACAATTCCTGAAGTTGGGTAGACAGCTCTTGCAGCTCTGCTGGAGCCAGGCGGCACGGGGCCTTGGCGATAGGAGTTGCATGGTTCGCCAATTCGATTTCAAACTCCACTTGTCGATGTGGTGGAAGACCAGGTAACTTCTCTCGAAATACACCGGAAAAGTCACGGACAATGGGGATATCTTCAATACGCTTCTCGTCCTTAGGCTGCTCGGTGACCAGTGCGAGCAAAGCGAAGGAGTTCTTCCTTCGAAGATACTTCTGAGCTTGCATATAAGAGATGATGTTTGTGACGGCACCTGCCTTCTCGCCTTGCACCATCAAGACTTCGTTGTTAGAGAGTGGTATACGGATAGCTTTCTCGAAACAGAGAACTTCAGCTAGGACGTCGGATAGCCAGTCCATTCCGGCTACTACGTCAAAACTACCCAGGGTAGTTGTCATCAGATCAATGGTAAAGGTGTGGCCCGCGAGTTTAAGTTGACAGCGGTTACTAAATGGGTTACATCTACAGATTTACCATCGGCTAGTTCTATGACGTAAGGGGTCTCTAGGGGTTTATGCGTGAGATTTAGGTTCTTCCTAAAAGACTCAGATATAAAACTCCTATCCGCACCCGTATCAAAAAGTACAGTAGCAAAATGATCGTTAAGGGGAAACTTACCGGTGACCACGTTCGAGTCGTTTCTGGCCTCTCCCCGGCCTAGCGTGAACGCACGACCTCTGGCACCTCATGTGCCACCATTTCCATTGTTGTTATTGTTGTTGTTGTTGTTCCCACCATTGTTGTTGTTGTTGCGAAGTTGCGGGCAGTCTCGCTTGAAATGGGTAGTGCTACCGCACTGATAGCACCCCCAGTTAATACCTTGCTGTTGAACCTGGTGCTGATTTTGATTTTGTCGAGACACGACTTCCCCGCGACAATCCTTTGCGGCATGTCCCATTTTGCCACATCGTTGGCAGCGATTTCCGGCACAAGGGCCGTGATGATGGAGGTTACAACGATTACATTGCGGCTTTCGACTCACATAGCTGCTTGTGTTCTGGGTGTTGTTGGCGGACTGATTATTGTGACCCCGATTGTTGTTGAAATTGTTGAACCGTTTCTGGTTTCCTTGTTGTGGTTGGGCTGACGAAGACTGTCAAGCAGGTGAGTCTTCAAATTTTCTTTTATTATTAGGGACAACTTCAGTTGCACCCCGAGATGGCAACTTCCTTTGTTCCACCGCCTTATCGATGAGTTTGTGCGCCAACCTGATCGCTTGATGTTCCGTCGCAGGGTTGCTAGACATTACCATGCCCTGGATCTCAGGGACCAGACCCCCAAGATAAAACTCAAGTCGTTTTTCAATGGTGTTAGCCAGGTCGGGACATAGGAACACCAGATCGTGATGTTCGCCGTGTACGCTTCAATTTCAGATCCTACCATCTTATGGTTCCATAGCGCTTGCTCCAACTGCTGAACTCTGTCCCGCGGACAATACTTCTCTTTGATTAGGGCCTTAAACTCGGCCCAGGCCATTGCGTTTGCAGCAATAAGTCCACGCGTTTGGACTTGTGCGTTCCACCAGGTTAATGCCCCATCTTCCAGCGTTGAGGCAGCATACTTGACCTTATTGGCCTCAAGGCAATTGCACATCTCGAACACTAATTCAGACTTTTCAATCCAACGGACCAGTCCTATGGGTCCTTCTGCACCCGTGAATTTGCTCGGTTTCGCATCGAGGAACATCTTGTAGGGGTTAAGACCCCCTCCTGCTGGTGGGTTTTGAACACCTGCCAGAGCAGCATTTACGTGTTCTTGGATCATTGCGGCTAATTCTTCAGGTGTCATGTTGAGGTTTCCGAGACGTCCAGTTGCCATTTCAGATCTTCGCAAGACAACACAAACACACACCAATAAGTATATATATCCAATATAGTTATCACATTCCACACTTCAATCATCACACAAGTTATGTCAACCCAACAAATTAAACAATAGAAGGGAACATTTGATTAAATAAATTGCAATGTCTCACAAAATATCAACCAAACATCTCAGTTTAATTATAAAATTTCAAGTTCAAACATAAGTGGAAACAAACAAACTAAAGAAAACAAAGCGGGAATTGGCTAGACGAGTCAGTCTTCTACGTCTCCATCTCC
Source organism: Scalesia atractyloides (assembly GCA_947069175.1). NCBI lineage: Eukaryota > Viridiplantae > Streptophyta > Magnoliopsida > Asterales > Asteraceae > Scalesia > Scalesia atractyloides. Next base: position 35,727,759 of record CAMTDV010000017.1, on the reverse strand, counting down.
CAAGTCGCTATCGTTGTCGTCATCCCCTGCGGCGTTTTCAGCTTCAACCGCCGGTTCCTGTTCCGGCTCCTCTTCCTCCGGATCCTCCTCCGGGTCTTCCTCCGGGTCCTCCTCTTCTTCCTCTACTGGCGCTGGAGGGACCAGTGCTGGGGCGGGTACTGGGACAGGTGCTTGATTCTGCTCCAGTTCTTGAATCCTCCAACTAGACTCAAGAACTCTGTCTTCGAGCCAGTCAGCCCTCAGCTGCTCAGCACGAAGATCCTTATCTAAAATGTTTCGAGCTTTCTTATTCTCATATTGCTCTTCCTCGAGCTCTCCAGTTTTACCAGTTAGTTGACGTATCATCCATCCTTGTGCTTCGATAGTCTCCTGCATTCTCTCTAGTTGTTCCTGTTGTTTCCTTATCATATCCCTAAGTAGGTCGTCTCCTACTTCTAATGAGTTGACCGGTTCGACTGGTATAACGGTGGTCGGACGGGAGGACGACTCCTATCCTAGAGCGAGTCTTTTCCTAGCAGCTGTGCGTGTCTCCACGCCATGAGGTGGTGAGGGTTCGACCATGGGTGCCTTCCCCGGCGCCCTTGGTTGTAGAGGTTTGTTGGATGATGATGATGACATTGCCTGTTGGGTTGTGTAGTTAGTTACGAGTTGCGTGCATCACAATATACATTTATATCTTACATAAAACAGTTGTAGTATAACATATAACAAGATATCACAGTTCGGTGCCAACTAAGTTTAGTGTCGTGTAATCAGCTATAGTTTAGGTCTACTTTTAATGGAAACCTGGTTCTCTATATCTAGAGGCTCTGATACCAATCTGTCACACCCTCAATTTCCACTTGCGGAGTTTTACCGCGAGGCGTGTGAACAAACCAGAATCTGAGACACTAGTAATATCGAACGACTCTCTATGATTTATTTAAACGTTTTCCAAAAAAACATTTGTTTACCCATTCATAATTATTTTCAATTTGTCTTAGTTTAGTTTCAAAGTTTAGCGGAAGCATTAGTTTCTAAGTTGTGCGGAAGCATTAAAGTAAAGTAAAGTAAAGTAACGGGCGCCAACATAAACGCCAAAACCAAAAATCCCAAGCAATATTCGTAAATGAGACTCGATAAAAATATGTCTTGGTCAATGCAAGTGAGTGCACCTAGCTCTCCTAGCGTCCTGAGAAACATGTAAAGAAACAAGTGTCAACATTAAAGAATAGTGAGTTCACAGGTTTTTATAAGTTCACAAGTTCGGTTAAAAGTTTGTTTCCCCCGTTATCCCTAACCCGGGATAACGATTTAGTTTCATTATTCCTAACCCGGAATAATACTGTTGGTTCCATTATTCCTAACCCGGAATAATACTGATATTGGTTCTATTATTCCTAACCCGGAATAATAATGATATTGGTTCGTAATTAAGTTCAATGTTAACATGTAGGTAGCGAGCCTAAAGTTACGTCACATAAGTGTTCGCGATCGAAGCTGACTGTTGTGCCTCCGTGTTGCCAGGCCTATCACTGACCATGGCGAAAGTTAGGCCAAATTAATCACCCGTTGACCATACCCGGTCGGCTAGCGCGACTAGCTCGGGTGGGGCTTGTCGGGCCCAGTAGTACTACTTATAATTTCCCCGCTATCTAACCCAATACTAACGATCCGACAGTTTGTCGAGGACTTCCGTGATATAGCTGCTTAGTGACCATAACGTACATTAACATTAACTTAGTTACCGAGTAGTTTAATGACGTTAATTTCGCATAACGTAAAAAGATAAAGTTATATAATGTATACATGTTTCTCCCCCTGTTGTTTAAAACCGGATAAAATAGGGGCCGTGAACTCACCTTAAATTGCTCGGTTAGTGTAACACAAAAGTAGCAAATGATGGGACCTCTAATTGCGTCCTAACATGTCAATCGATTTAAAGTTAGTGTGTGAACACACTGATACAAACCCTACGCATAACTAATACACAATGCGGCACGCATGATAACAAATTCGAAAACACAATCATGCATGCAAAGTATCATCATACCAAACTAGTGATCAAACCAACTTGTCATAAACACAAATCAACTCATACAACACTTTGGTACACACATACGCAAGTTATCATGTTTCAGCTTGTACGCTCATAACTAGGCTGTTTTCGAGGATTTTTATAAAATAGTTCCAACGTTCTAAAAAATCCAATTTCTTTACAGGAGATGTCACTAAACTGTAGAATTTTATGTAAATTTTTCAAGTCCTAAAACTTTACCAATTATTTATGAACATTTATATACTAGGCTGCAGTCAGATCCGTCGCTTTCTGACTGCAGTCCACGGGAAAAATTATTTAAAAATCATCGTTCATCTAATTAACAAAATTCCGGTGGGAGTTTTCCGGAAATTCCCGTCTCCAGTTACTGTACAAATTTCGTGACCCAACCCTCTACAGATTATGAGATCCGACTCAATAAACAACTAGCAAATTTTCAGAATTTACGCAGCTTCAGCTGCTGCACTTAAATGACCACTTAAAGATAGCAAACGACCTCAGAAAAAATGAATCCGGCGCCATTAGAAGTGTTTTTCAAAAATACACGTTTTAGGCTTCAGAAAATCCCTTTTCGATAAATAATGACCAGGTTACAGCCAATCGAAGTTGGCTGTAAATACCATTCAGCAACCTGTTTTCGACTTTCATCGCAATAAAACACGCTTAAACGATCAAGACTCTAAATAACAATGATCAAGAACAGGTTTATTTTTCACATATCATCATGTACATCAATACCCATGCAGACCCTAATCATATAATATGGTTTTTATCACTAAAACGCAGCCTATGATTTTTGTATTCATCCAAACATCACAATCGCAAAACTCGCACAATTAACCGAACTAAACATAAATCATAACACTTTTCGTAACAATGATTCTGTCAATACATACAATCATGATGAAGATTTCACAAACCCTAATGTGATTTGCAAAACAATTAAAATCCTAACCTTGATACGATGAAGATTAGCGAACCGGGAACAAGATTGGAATCAACCCGGGTTGAAGAAGTTGCGATCGTGAGGGGGGGGGGCTGCCGTCGGCTTCTTAGGGTCTAGGGTTTCTTGTTCTTTTTTTTTTAAAACACTAACCCATGCATACATTATATAGCACAAGAAAAAGAAAGGAGAAGGGGTGGGGGCTCGCGATCGCAAAGGGGGGGGGGGTTTGGGTGAGTAACTTGGGCCTCAAGTTTAGGCTAGTTCCTTGGGCCGCAAGGAGGTGAGGTTGACCCGTTTCGTGGTTCGGTTCGGTTCGGTTATTGATTTATTATATATATATATATTTAAAACTAATAATCGCGAAATCAAAACGTGATATAATAATTCACAAAATTCACAAACGTCTAATAACACATAGCACGTAATTTGCCCAATGCATTCAAAAGTTAGCGTAGTTATTGCGAGCGTGCAATTAAATTCTCCGAATCAATTTAGCGTAGGAATGAATAACCGTGAAGTAGCGCGTTTAAGATACCTGAAAAGCCGGGATGTCACACGCCCATCGCCCCTCGTCCCGGTCCCGGGCGCGAGCGTGGGTGCGTGTTGGCTCACCCTCCTGGTTGCCACTGGGTGTGAGTTGTCACACAAGAATACATTCGTGTAGAGAATTCTAATTTTAAATCCACAAAATGTTTATCTCTCCACCAATGTGGGACAAGCACAACTTCTCATACATTAAAGTTCCAACACACAATTAAAGCTTATGATCTCTCATTCATTTTTTTCTTTAATCACTAAATAGTAATTATATTAATTATTAATATAATATTATTTATCATAATTTCCAACCATCCCCCACATGAATGGAGATCATCCCACACACTCAAGTGCCACGATAAAATTTCAGCGGTTAAGTAATGCAGGATAGGTATGTTTCCCTTTGAACCCTCCTTTGTGACATATACTTAGTCTCCTAGCGGTTAGTAGACGTGATGTCCTTGAACCAACCCTTTTTACGTAGACGTTATTACACATCACACATTACTTTTCCTAGTCTGGCTAACCCTCATAGTTGTGTCCGTTATGGTCATGGAACACCATCCTGGTTCTGCGAGAGCTCTAGGAACTGTGCCCCCAATTCCATTTGAAGCGACCCCACTTCTCTCTAACATAGGTGATTTACAAATCATTAAAAACCATATGCTTAACCTCTCTTGATATCACTGATTTCAAGTAGGAATGGACTAGGAAGTTTGTAACTCTTTTTGTATGTTGACGTACTCCCCCACAGTGACCTCAGCTCGTGCAGTTAGGTGGTCCTATTGAACCTAGATCATGGGATCTCCGATCTTCTAGGATATGTTTTCCGTTGTACAAACTTACTCCAAGGGCTTTAGTCCCATTCCCATCGACGACTTATGTACTACCTCTCTGCTTAAGCCTTTTGTAAGCGGATCCGCAATGTTATCCTTTGACCTAAGAATTGACGTAACCATTCTGCCTCTTCTCCAGCTTTATCTAACGCGATAAACTCAGATTCCATCGTGGATCTAGCTATAAGAGTTTGTTTGGAAGACTTCCAAGATATAGCTGCTCCTCCAAGGGTAAACACGTAACCACTTGTGGATCTAGAATCTTTCATATCGGATATCCAATTGGCATCACTGAATCCTTCCACAACAGCTGGATTTTGGCCATAATGCAGTTCATAGTTTCTCGTGTATCTCACATACCTTAATAATCTTGTCATACTCTTCCAGTGCTCTAAACTAGGATTACTAGTATATCTACTTAGCCTACTCACAACATATGCTAAGTCTGGTCGAGTACATGACATGAGATACATAAGACTGCCAATGATCCTTGAGTATTCCAATTGAGCAACACTCTCGCCTCTATTTTTAGACAAATGTTGAGAGGTATCAATTGGAGTTTGAGCTACACTCGTGTCATCTGGATTGAATTTCTGAAGGATCTTATCAACATAATGATATTGACTTAGTACCAAAGCAGTTTGGGTTCTAATGATCTTTACTCTAAGAATCACATCAGCTAGACCCATATCCTTTATGTCAAATCTTGCTTTCAACATGTCTTTAGTAGACTTGATCATCTTATCATCACTCCCAACGATAAGCATATCATCTACATAAAGGCATAAAATCACATAACCATTAGAAGTGTCTTTCACATAGACACATTTATCGCATTCATTTATTTTGAAACCATTGTTAAGCATAACTTGGTTAAACTTTGGATGCCATTGTTTTGGAGCTTGCTTCAAGCCATATAATGACTTGACGAATTTACACACTTTTCCCTCTTGGCCAGGAGCAGAGAAACCATCTGGCTGCTCCATGTAAATCTCTTCCTCCTTTCCCCATTGAGAAATGCAGTTTTTACATCCATTTGATGTATTTCCAAGTTTCTCAAAGCTACAATTACAAGCACCAATCTAATAGAGGTTATTCTAGTCACAGGTGAGTATGTGTCAAAATAGTCAAGACCTTCCTTTTGTCTAAACCCTTTGATCACAAGCTTTGCCTTATACTTGTCGACAGAGCCATAGCTTTCATCTTTTTCTTAAATATCCATCAATATCCAAGTGGCTTGCACCCTGGTGGAAGATTTACTAACTCCCAAGTATGATTCTGCAAGATAGAATCAATTTCACTCTAAATGGCTTCTTTCCATTGAGGTCCATCTGAAGAGGTGACTGCTTATCGATAGGTTTGAGGCTCACTCTCAACCATGTATGTAAGAAAGTCAGGTCCAAAGGATTTCTCAATCCTTTGCTTTTTACTTCTTCTTTGCTCACCCTCTTCAACCTCTGATCGTTCTTGAGTTTCCTCTCGAACAATCTCATCAACCATTGTTGATGAACTTGCATGATTTGAAGAACTCGTATGAGTTTGTACTAACATAGGAAACTCTTCTTCAAAGTAAGTCACATTTCCTGGCCTTGTCTCTATGATAGAGTCCTTGTGCACATCAGGATTCTTAGATTCATATACAAGAAAACGATGTGAACTACAGGTTTTGGCATATCCAATGAAAATGCAATCAACAGTTTTGGGCCCTACTCTAAGTGCCTTAGGGGGTGTAACAATCACCTTGGCTAGACACCCCCACACTTTCAAGTATTTATAGGATGATTTATATCCCCACCACAACTCATGAGGTGTTACATCCTTATTTTTTAAAGGTATTTTCTTCAACAAAAAATTGGCCGATAAAATGGCCTCCCCCACATGTCCTGGCTCATCCCAAAACTTATCAACGTGGCATTCATCATTTCTTTTAGTGTATGATTCTTTCGTTCTGTAACGCCATTTGATTGGGGTGTATAAGGAGGGGTACGTTCGTGTATGATGCCACTTTTTGTACATACTTCCCCAAATGGTGAAACATATTCACCCCCTCTATCACTTCTCACACGTTTTACTTTCTTGTTGAGTTGATTTTCAACTTCATCTTAATACAAGTTAAACTTGTCAATTGCTCCATCCTTACTCTTAAGTAAGTAAACATAACAATATCTTGTTGAGTTGATTCTCAACTTCAGCTTAATACAAGTTAAACTTGTCAATTGCTCCATCCTTACTCTTAAGTAAGTAAACATAACAATATCTTGTATTGTCATCGATAATGGTAATAAAATATTTATTACCACCTCTTGTGGGAATTGATTTTAAATCACACACATTAGTGTGAACCAGATCAAGGGGTTCAGTTATTCATTCAACTGATTTGAAGGATGATCTTGTTTGTTTGGCTTCAACACATGTTTTACATTTTGTTTTAGAGTCAATGGCAAAAGTTGGTATGTAATCTAATTTAATTAAATGACGCATCGAATTAAAATTTACATGACCAAGACGTCCATGCCAAACATTAGGAGACTCAACCACGTAAGCAGAAGTACTAGCATTCTTATTCATGTTTTTCTTAACAGACGTTACATCAAGTTTAAACATGCCATTTTGGGCATAGCCCTTTCCAACAAACATACCACGCTTACTTAAAACAGACTGTCACTCTCAAAAACCAAACGAAAACCAAACTTGTTAAGCATCCAACCCGACACAAGACTTTTGCGCAGGTCAGGAACATAAAGCACATTCTTCAAAGTGAGCTCTTTCCCAGAAGTCCACTTTAAGATCACATCACCTTCTCCTTTGATGTCAGTTGTAGCGGCATTTCCCATGTACAACTTCTCTTCTCCCACCATCTCTTTAAACGTATTAAAGAGGCTCTTATTTAGGCACACATGGCGGGTTGCCCCAGTATCAACCCACCACCCTTTTGGCGCATTAGCCACCAAATTTACCTCCTCCATCATGGCAGTGAGGTCTAAAATCATGGCCACTAAAGGCATACCATCATCATCAACCATAAGAGCCGTGTCACGTTTAGGCTCTTTGCATTGGTCAGCACAGTGACCAATTTGTCCGTAGTTGTAACACTTCCCTTTAAAGGGACCAACCTTTTTATTCACACCACCTTTCTTTGACCCAAGTTCAACACCTTTGTTTTCCCCCTTGCCATTGAACTTGTGGCCTTTGTTACCCTTGTGACCCCTTGAGGATTGACCATGTTCCACAAGGTTCACTTTTGCTGAAGCTTCAACTTGACTACCTTTGTGTGACAGCCTGTTATCTTCTTCAATGTGAAGATGAACCACAAGGTCTTCAATGGTCATTTCCTTTCGCCTATGCTTAAGATAATTCTTGAAGTCCACCGAACTAGGAGGCAACTTTTCAGCAAGTACTACCACTTGGAATGTTTCACTAAGATTCATTCTTTCAGTCAGAATGTCACTAAGAATAAACTGTGATTCTTGAACTTGACTCATAACAGTTTTTAAGTCAACCATTTTATAGTCCAAAAATCTAGCCACAACATACTTTCTGGTACCCGCATCCTCGGTCTTGTATTTTCGTTCCAACGACTCCCATAGTTCTTTGGCAGTTGGAACCTTAAGATACACATTATATAAGGCATCCGACAAGCCGTTCAACACATAGTTATGACACATGTACTCAGAATGTTTCCAAGCATCAACAGCGCTTACAGATTGGACATCAGATGTCCCTTCTGGTAAGATAAAACAACATCTTTTGTTGCTATCTCTTAAAGTTCAACCATTGAACTTTTCTGGTTTCAGCATGATTAGCCACAACTTGGGCTGCTTGGCTACCAACCAATGGTCCCATGGTAGTGGAAGTGGATCCAACAGTAGTTGATATAGTAGCAGAAATAGTGGCCCTTTCTGAAACAAGAGTCAAAACAAAAAGAAAATCAGTTTAATGCAGAAACAGATTGGTTTACATAAAACCAAAGCAAACTACAAAAGTTTGCTAATAAACAAAAGTAACATTTTATAAAACTTTTAAAAACCAAAACAATGAATAGGTTTTTAAAATCTGTTTTAAAACTTGTAGGACAACCGTTCAGAAACAAATAAAATAAAAATTTATTAATCAATATTATGATTACAATACATAAAGAAGAACTACATCAAACTGAAAGGAATTACAATACAAAAATGTAAACTAAACCAAGAGCAGATTACAAAGGAAAAATAAATGAAAAACATAAACAAATGTGAACGAGGCACGTGAAGATCACGCTTCCCTTAAAACAGATTTCAGGTCACCCAGGTGAACCCGTCTGTTTCCCAGGGTACAACAACCTAAGGAGATTGTACTGTCGGGATTAGCCTAACACCCGAAAGTATATCTGAAACAAGAGTGCGCAAAGATGCAAAGTTAGGGAACTCATTTGATGTGTGTGTTGTATGAACCATACGATTTCTGTGTTCTGTGTACCTAAACAAAGCACAAAGGTTTGTATATGAAGTGTTTAGAATTCCAATTGAAAGGTCGCCACATTGCGCCCTCGTCCCGGTCCCGTGCCCGGGCGCGAGCGCGGGTGCGTGTCGGGTGCTTCGCACCCTCCTGGCTGCCACTGGGTGTGAGTTGTCACACAAGAATATATTCGTGTAGAGAATTCTAATTATAAATCCACAAAAGCACAACTTTCCATACATTAAAGTTCCTACACACAACTAAAGCTTATGATCTCTCATTCATTTGCTTTAATCACTAAATAATTATTATATTAATCATTAATATAATATTATTTATCATAATTTACAACAGAAAACCAAGGTGGGCTCGGGATTTCAATTGGCAACCTAGCACATGGCCTAGCTCAAATTCTTAATTGCCATAATCCAACAAAAGTGACACAAATTGTTATAAATGTCGTTTATTTTTTTATGTAAGCACCATAAAAGCCTTTAATGATGAGAATCAAAGTTTTGAACTTCAAATTTGATTTGTAGGACCGTTAATTTTGTTAAGATCGTTTGAAGAGAAATGAACGAATTCTACAAGAACTATTGAATACGAGTCAAGGAACGAATTCGCATATTGATCACTTGTAGTTTAACCTTTTGTTTTCTGTAATAAGGATTGAATATGATAGATGCTTAGGATTTGTGAATGTGAGGGAAAACATAAGTTGCAAAAAGTTGACTGAAATGCCAAGGTAATGTCTAATAGAGTTATTGATCTCGTTAAATGGGTGTAAGAAAATGAGACAAAAGTGAAACTATTTGATGAAAAGAAGCTAAATATAATCTTCTTGACTGAAATAGTTATATTTGGAGTAAATTACAAAAATTATCATTTATGTTTATACTAAATTTCAAAAGTCGTCGTTTGTCTTTAAATATAACGAGATTCATACTTTGTGTTAACAAAACCTTGCATGATATGTCCTTTAACCCTAACCTAGTTAAATTTCAACATTAAATCTGGTTAGACAAGAGTAGTTTAGTTTTTTATCCATTACTTTAAAATTATTTTCATAAAAAAAATAAAAACAAGTTTAAAAACTTGATAGACAAATATATATATATATATATATATATATAGGATGATGATCATTACAGAACATTAATTATTGCGAGAACAAAAAGAACAACTCTAAATCACTAAATTTTGGGATTTAATATTCATGTTCTCAAAATTTTGTGTTTCTTGCGTTCATATGTGTATTATCTATATACTACCTTATTAAGCAAACTAGGTTTTCTAGCCTTATGGTAATTTTACATTGTGTACACATTTTGAATCTACATGTATAATAAAGCCAAGCTATTTTAAAGGGGCTAAACTTGTGCATTGTCTAAAAATTTAAGACATTTTAGGGGCATTTAAGGAATTTAACACCTTTGTAACCTATTATTAAGATGATATGTGAATGTAAAGAGACTAAATTAATTGTTATTCTAATTATAATTATATTTATACATTGTAATAATCTATAATATCTTATTAAAGAAATTAGGTTTTTGATAAATTGCCACCAATTTTAAAATGGCACATGAATGCCATCGTTTCAATGTCTTGCAGTTACACCAAAAGCCTCAAGAAGAAAACCTTATTTTTACGCTTTTCTTCTTCATTGCCCATTGATGCCTACGCCCTCATCAAATGAAAATCATCAGTTACAAAATGCTACAATTGGAAATCATGTTTTGCGATTCTCCCACTGAATCGTGTCTCCTTCAACCAGTATGTGGCCACAAATCACTCCCTCTCTGATTCCTACTTAGCCAATCATTGTCTTTCAGTTCACGATGGATACCAGATTAGGATCTAGGGTCCGGGTGGCATCATGTAAGTTACGGTGAGGTTGTTGTTAGTGTTGTTTTTGTTACGAATGATTCGATTGTTTGGTGTAACAACATCATCAGAACATGGATTCACGTGGATAGAAGAGCAATCCCCAAGTGAAACAAGGTATATTGTAAGGATTTTGTTGTTTTGATTATATCTTTTAACTAGTTACTAGATGAGGTTTAAATTTTGCTGATCGTTGTGTGTAAGTTCAAATTAGTGTGTTTTAAGTTCAAAATTGATATGATTTTGTTTGAATTTATTCAGGGGACCGTAATATGACTGAATTTCAAAACTATGGTTCTATAGCCTATAGGTACGTAACATATATTAGGTTTTGATCATTTGAACTTTCCCTTCTTTTTTGGGAAGGCTGCTGATTGTTTCATTTGGTGTCTTTGTGTTACGATTTATGTTCGTATACTTTTGCAGCCACCAGGGAGGAATGGACATGGGGTGTAGGTTTTGTATTAAAAGAAATGATTTGCAGTTCCACACCCATTAACCTCCCTCCACCTACATCAGATATTAAGGTATGGTTCAAACCAATTTCCAACTTTCCAAAACACTTTGATCTTAAGATGTGGGAGGTTCTAAAAGGTTATTGAAGGGTTTAATCCGAAATTTGTTTGTACCAAATTACATAAGAATAAGGCTAGCTTTATTGCCAATTTGATCTAGGAAATTTGTTTGTATCAAATTACATCTTTTTTCAGTTATATTTTTTTAACTTCCAGGTAGCCGGAGGGGATCCCCGTATTGGCCCAAACATATGGCGAGCTATCAAAAGGTTATTGAAGGGCTTAACGGGATTTGTTTATTGGTATTTGTTTGTTTGATAATATAAGGGTTCAGTTTGGTTTCTAACATTGTGAGATTTTAGTTTCTTGGCTGGGGTTTTGACTTGGAAGGATTCACAAGTCTTGGTACCCTCGCTTCATAGTGCAGAGATACTAATGGAGAAACTTTCTGAGAATTTCAGTAAGATGTTTGTGAGAGGTGTGGTTCATGCAATAGATACACTTGCTGGATTCATTAGTGTATGAGATATCGAGAAACATGTTCGCTTCCATTGAGATCAGGTGCATAACAAGACGTGTATTGGAATTTGGTAACCAATACAATAAGTACGCATTTAGAAAAAAAAATTGGCTATGAGTTTAATAATATCAATAACTACATAATTTGCTTTTCTGTTTTGGACCATAATATTACTATTGAGGCGCGGAATCACTCAAAGTTATCAATTGTTGGGCTTAATCAGATGGCTATCTAAATGGTCAAGTAATCATCATCATAAGTGGATATGAAAATGCACATGTTGGATATGGTTTGCATGGCCTTTCGATGTATCTTTTGAGTGTTTTTCCTGACTGTAGTTTATAGCGAGGTGGGAAAAGGGGCTGGCGCGGGTAAAAGTTGTTGTTTTCTCTACGGGTCTGATGGTTTTATTGCCCTGAAACACTATTTTTGTGTTTGAAAATTAAACTTAATTTATGGCTACTAAATGACCTCATGTATGTCCTAGAGATGTAAGAATAAAAGACTGATTGTTTACATGCCAAAAAAATACAATTTGTAAAGAGTTCTTTTTTTTTTGTTAAGCTATGTTGGCATTATTACAGTATTATTACCAGTTTTCTCAGTATTACCTTTTATTGTTTCTAGGATCCATTTATTGTACATCAATTACTATATGAGGCTCTGTAAGTGTCAAGCATAGTTGCAACACCCTAAATCGCGTAAAACAACAAACCGCGGCGGAAACACTTGGGGAGTCACGTTAACAGATTGTTTCACAACACTTGGTAGTTGAAGTTTCGTTTTAAATATTAAACATAGGCTATATTGTCATATTGTCTTAAAACATCCAAACAAACAAAACATGCATAGTTATTGTCTTTCATATTTTTAGGCACTAAGGTCCGTCTGAATCCTAAGTGAGCACGCATCGTCATCAAACTTGATTTCCTGAAACATATGTGAAAACGAGTCAGCAAAAATATGCCGGCGAGTACATAGGTTTTGTGAGTGTGTCAAGTTCATGGCTTTGTATATATTGCAACATCTAATCCGACTACTAGAGTCGTAAATGAAAACCTTGTTTTGAAAGCATTTGTTATTGCAATAATTAATCGTCTAAAATCAATTGATTTAAAAATTTATAAAATCTCGTAGCCATGAACCTTGACTCGAAAACATTCGTTTTGTAAATCCAAGTTGTAAATCGTCTTGAAATAACTCGTATGGTTTATATCTTTAATCGAAAATCGTTGTGTGTCATTGTTTGAAATCATTTGTCCAAGTAATGTAAATAACAACACGTATGTAATGTGATAAAAGCACTTATATATAGGAAGTACCAGCAGCGTATCCACCATGCTTTTATTACATTACACCTGTTCCGTTATCCAAATCACTTATCATAAACCATTTGTCATAAATCAATTGTTCGTTGTTCCTTGTTATAAATCATTGTTCATTCGTTCATCGTTCATCGTTCCTTGTTATAAACCATTTGTTCATCGTTCCTTGTTATAAACCATTTGTTCATCGTTCCTTGTTTTAATTGAAAACTTTTGGTCGTTTCGTGAATACATTCAAACCTTTGTTGACTTGTTCGAGACCACCCATGGTGTCCCTTAATCGTATAACAAACCTTCAAAGGGTATGTTACAAATACAGTTTCAGTCGCTTCCCAAATTTCCCCACAAACCCTGGGAATTTTGGTAACAGGATTGTCAGTCCTAGGCGCCGTAACTTACTACTGGTCGGCTTGGCCATTGTTAATGAATGTCATTCTTGTTATGAATATAACGCACCAACAAGTTCGTTTACTTTATTGAAATCGTATTGTTTATATAAACCATAATAATTGCATTTGAAAATTTGTAAATCATAGTAATTGTAACTTGAAAACTTGTAAACTTTTTGGCACATATGCATCACCCCAAAACAATTGAAAATATAAAATAGGGGAACTATGTACTCACTTGTGATAGATAAGTAAATCTTGGATCAATAAGAAAACCGAAGCTCGAAGATCCGAGAAATCACGCGTGTCCTAAATATGAACAATAGTGTAAACATCGAGACTTGAAATCGGAAGATTCGGATAGAATGAGATCTTATAAACCAAGTGAGTGTCAGAACTCATATAACAGGGTTTAATAAGTTTACGTTCTGAGTTGGAAAAGATTATACGTGCTTTTGACCCATTATGACCCGTTAAGGTGGTTTAAGCCACTTTAACACGTCGTTTGCGTAACTACGCATTCGGATGGTTAGATATGTGTCATAATAAGTTTTAAATACTTAAACATGTTTAAAAATGTTTTTGATCAGATTATATGTCAAAATTTATGTTACATATGCTTAACGTTGATTTGTTTGCGAAAAGGGCACTTTGGTCGTTTTTAAGTAATATTACAATCATTTATCATAACACAATCCAAATATCATGATCATAAGGTATAACCTTAGAGGGTTATTCTCTATATATTCATGGTCACCATCATGAATTTGGTCGGGTCCGAACATTTACCAAACGGGTCAGATTTGGAAGTCAAAGCGGTGGTCAAACCGTTCAACTTTTCGATTCAAAATAAGCACTACAATGAGAGTGATGATTTAGACATGTTTTGACATGTCTAAATAAGTTTATAAAAGAGTTTTGGCATCAAAACAAACTGTTTTGACACCCGAATTTAGATCCGTGCAAAATGCGCAAAATGCGCAAAAATCGCATTTTGACTCAAGCTTTGACTTGTCAAAATAGCTAGAAATGATGAGAATCAGTAGGCATGATTTTTATGGATCATAACCACCTTGATTACCATTATAAAGCAAGTTTCAATTGGATTTTAAACTGATCAATTCATGATCAATTCTGGAAGTCAAATAAAAGTCAAATTTTGTGACTTTTAATTAAATTAACCATAAGAATTGAAACAAGCATGAGGAGATCACTTACAAACACCAAAGATTTGATCAAGAACACTGAGGAAGCTCCAAAATGATTGCTAAATTCGGATTTGAGCAGGAGCAAGGTTATCAAAACTTCTAAAGTGTGATGAACTTGGCTATTTATAGAAATTTGGATTAAGAAGATCATGACAAGTGTTGGTGACTCATCTTAGATGTGGATTAGTGTCAAATTTCATGTCAAATGCAGGGATTAAGGTGGCACAAGCATTTGGTAAGTCAATGGTTGCATAAAAGGCTGCTGCCAGCAAATCTGATGTGCTGGGCATGCCTTACGGACCGTATGGTCCTTAGGCTTACGGTCCGTAAGCCATGGACCTGGGCACATCTTTTGGGATTTGGCAGAACAGGCCCCTGCATCGTTTCGTCACGTTTCGGGCACTTCTGACACTTGTTAACCTCATTTCAAAGCTCCATAGGGACGTTAAAGTATAGGGAACTTGAAATGTGTTCAAAAATGTTCCAGAGGTCAGTTTGTTTGGTCGTACGGTTGCGGTTTTCGGTTAATTACGACGTAAATCGTAACGAATGCGTGCGTGACAGTAAATGCGTAACGAACGGATTTTTCGCATTCCAATCGCTAACATATAATATATTGATGATTAGAAAAATTTTTGAATGTCCGGACTTGTTTCAGATACGATATACGCAAAAAGGCATATTGTCGCGAAATTTGCAAAATAGCTCCTGAAGTTACAATAGTGTGATTTTGCCATACCGAAGCCTTCGAAGTTTGCCATAATTAGTCCATGTGATCGAATAAACGCGGTTTTGACATACCAAACCCTTTAAAACTTATTTCTAAGTTATGTAGAGGTTATTTAAGGTATGTTTAGATTGTGTCATTATTCCGGAACATACGTTGCGTTAAATTGGTTTCGTTTGCGTATCGGTTCACCGATTTTGCTCATAGAAGCGGTTCAAGAGTTCGAAATTGTGCAAGAATCAAATACGTGTAATAACATAATAAATATATAAAATTCACAAATAAAACATAAATTTCATTCATTGATAATATTGTTCGTCATTGTCACATGCTCGGATTGCCACAGATATCACAGTCTCCCCTACTTCAGGAAATTTCGTCCAGAAATTTAATTAGAGGAAACTTGTAATAATAAGTGTGGATACTTCGCTTTCATTTGATCCTCACGTTCCCAAGTAAACTCTGGGCCACATTTGGATTCCCAGCGAACTTTGACTATGGGGATTCGTCTTCGCTTAAGTTTCTTGACTTCACGGTCCATAATCTCCACCGGTTTCTCGACAAAATGCATAGTGTCATCAACTTGAATCTCGTCGAGTGGAACATGGAGATTTGTATCGGCTAAACACTTTTTCAAGTTGGACACGTGGAATGTTGGGTGAATATTCCCGAGTTTAGGAGGTAGCTCAAGTCGGTAGGCCACCTTTCCGATTCTTTCAACGATCTTGAAAGGTCCAACGTATCGTGGAGCAAGTTTTCCTTTCTTCCCAAATCTAACCACTCCTTTCCAAGGGGATACCTTGAGTAGGACGTGATCACCAACTTGGAATTCCAAGGGCTTGCGTCGTTTGTCCGCGTAACTCTTTTGACGGCTTCTAGCGGTCAGAAGGTTATCGCGTATTTTCTTGACTTTCTCGGTTGTGTCGTGAATGAGTTCAGGTCAAGTAAACTAAGACTCTCCAACTTCATTCCAACAGACAGGTGAACGACATTTTTGACCGTATAAAGCTTCGAAAGCCGCCATGTTGATGCTGGCGTGACAACTATTGTTATAGGAGAATTCGACCAACGGTAGATGCGAATCCCAACTACCACCAAAATCGATCACGCAAGCTCTAAGCATATCCTCCAGAGTTTGAATCGTCCTCTCAGATTGTCCATCCGTTTGTGGGTAATAAGCAGTGCTCAGATTGAGTTTGGTTCCCATTGCGGATTGCAAGGTCTTCCAAAAACGAGATGAGAAACGGGCATCTCTGTCAGATATGATGTTCAAAGGAACACCATGACGAGATATGATCTCATCAACATATATCTTTGCGAGTTTGTCAGCAGAGTAATCCTCACGGATTGCTATAAAGTGTGCTGACTTAGTTAGACGGTCAATGATCACCCAAATTGCATCATGACCTCTAGATGTACGCGGTAGTTTGGTAATGAGATCCATTGCAATGTTCTCCTACTTCCATACCGGTATTTCCGGTTGTTCAAGCAAACCAGACGGACATTGA
Source organism: Scalesia atractyloides (assembly GCA_947069175.1). NCBI lineage: Eukaryota > Viridiplantae > Streptophyta > Magnoliopsida > Asterales > Asteraceae > Scalesia > Scalesia atractyloides. The sequence goes on along the minus strand of CAMTDV010000017.1, from coordinate 35,710,886 downwards.
TGCTCGGCCTTGACTTTGAGACAAGTAAGGCATTTAGATACATACAAGGCAATGTCATTCTTCATACCCGACCACCAATACTGGGTACGAAGATCCTTGTACATTTTTGTAGCACCAAGAGGAATAGAATAACGAGACTTGTGTGGTTCGTCCATCAATAGAGTACGGAGATTGTGTTGATTCGGAACCCACAAACGGTTTATGTAGTAGAGTAATCCATCGTCTTTCGTTTCAAGTTGAAGTTCGAGTTGGTGAGGTAATTCTTCTTTCAACAAACCTTGTGTTACACAAGTACGTTGGGCTTCAAGAATACGTGTTTGGATATCGGATCGAATTCGAACACAATGAAGCTTAACACGTTCTTTGCGACTAAGCGCATCAGCCACAACATTCGCCTTACCAGGATGGTAGCGAATTTCGCAGTCGTAATCATTTAGGAATTCGACCCAACGTCGTTGCCTCATGTTCAACTCCTTTTGATTGAATATGTGTGGGAGACTTTTGTGGCCCATCAAAACCACACATTTCGTACCATAGAGATAGTGTCTCCAAATTTTGAGAGCAAAGACAACAACACCCAACTCAAGATCATGAGTGGTGTAGTTCTTTTCATGGACTTTCAATTGTCTCGATGCATAAGCGATGACCTCATCCCATTGCATGAGAACGCAACCAAGGCCTAAATTTGACGCGTCACAATAAACCACAAAATCATCGTTGCCATCGGGTAAAGATAGAATAGGAGCATCACAGAGTTTTAGTTTCAAAGTTTGTAAAGCTTCCTCTTGACTGGGTCCCCACTCAAAAGGCTTATTCTTTTGAGTCAAAGCAGTGAGGGGAACAACGATCTTTGAGAAATTCGAAATAAATCGTTGATAGTAACCAGCAAGACCAAGAAATGGGCGAACTTCTGTGGGAGTAGTGGGTGTTTTCCAATCCTTAATCGCAGCGATTTTGGAAGGATCCACATGAATACCTTGCTCATTCAATGTGACCCAAAAACTGAACTTCTTTCAGCAAAAATTCACACTTGGAGAATTTGGCGTAAAGTTGCTCTTTCTTTAGAAGTTCCATTGTCAGACGAAGATGTTGTTCGTGCTCAGCTCGAGACTTTGAATAAATGAGAATGTCGTCGATGAAAACAATGATGAACTTGTCCAAATAAGGTTTACAAACCCGATTCATTAAGTCCATGAATACTGCTGGAGCATTTGTCAAACCGAAAGGCATAACAGTAAACTCGAAGTGACCATATCGTGTGCGGAAAGCAGTCTTAGGAATATCCTCCTCGTGAACACGAAGTTGATGGTACCCAAAACGCAGATCGATCTTGGAGAAACAGGTAGCACCTTGTAATTGATCAAAAAGATCATCAATGCGAGGTAGGGGATATCGATTCTTGATCGTGAGTTTGTTGAGCTCACGATAATCGATACACATTCGGAAGGATCCATCCTTCTTTTTCACAAATAGGACAGGTGCACCCCACGGAGAATAACTTGGACGAATGAAACCTTTGTCAGATAACTCTTGGAGTTGCTTCGATAACTCCTGCATCTCAGAAGGTGCAAGACGGTAAGGAGATTTGGCTATCGGGTTAGCACCTGGTACAAGATTAATTCGAAACTCAACTGTGCCGGGGTAAACCAGGTAGATCTTCGGGAAATACCTCAGGAAAATCTCGAATAACAGGAATGTTTCGAATATTCTTGCTCTTGCCTGTCTGCTCCACAATATGTGTCAAGAAGGTGACATAATTCTTTCGCAAGTATTTCTGAGCTTGGGTACACGTCATAAGTTTAAGGCTACTAACGGGTTTCTCTCCATGAATTTCCAAGGTTTCGCCAAACGAAAGTGGTATATGAATAATATTGTCAAAACAAATAACTTCGGCATGGTGCTTGGTTAACGAATCCATTCCAACAATGATATCGAAGCTTCCGAGTTGCATTGGTGCGAGGTCGATAGAAAACAAATAGTTGCTGAGATTTAACTTGCAATCACGAATAACAGAATCAAGAACAAGAGGTTCACCATTGGCTATTTCGACAAATAAGGGTCTTCCTAGTTTCGTTCTAGACATCGAGAGCAAAGGCTCAAAAGCAAGTGACACAAAACTTCTATCGGCACCCGAATCGAAAAGAACAGAAGCAGGATGATTGTTGACAAGGAACGTACCGTTAACAACTTCATTGTCAACACGAGCCTCGTTGGCGTTCATGTTAAAAGCTCGTCCACGTGTTGGATTTGCATTTGCTATCCTCGGATAGTTGTTCTTGTAGTGACCCATCTCACCACAGTTATAACAGGAACCAGGTGGAAAATGAGGTCGAGCAGGATTTGCTTGTGGTTGAACTTGGTTTTGTGCAGCTTGGTTCGGGTTAAAGCGACAAATGTTCTCTAGGTGACCAAGTTTCCCGCAGGTAGTACACTGTCGACATGGTATATGAACTTGATGGCGACCGTTACATCGGTTGCAAAGAGGTGCAGTTCCTGCATATGGTTTCTTTGCAGGAGGCTGAGCTGGTTGATTTTGCGGAGCAGTTGGAGCAGGTTGAGTAGTAATAGCAAAGTTTTGAGAAGCCTTACGCTTCTTTGATCGTTTGGAAGGCCCAACTTTCTTTTCCTTTGGTTTCTCTTTGGTTGACTTGTCAGATTGTTTCTTGTCACCTTTGCGATGAAGCTTACCCTTTCTGACTTGAGAATCAGTCAGAGTAGCAACCAATTCAATGGCTTGACGAACGGTAGTAGGATGGCTTCCCGTAACAATGTCTTGAACAGGATCAGCAGACCATCGATATATTTCTCAATCGCCTTATCCAAAGGCGTCACCATTGAAGGACAAAGTAAGCTCAATTCCTCGTACCGGTCGGTGTAAGCATGACTCTCACCACTGTCTTGCTTAAGATCATCAAATTCCCTTTCCGAATCCCTAAGTTCATGACGAGGACATAACTTCTTCATCATGAGAGCTCGAAGCTCTCCCCAAGTTTGGGCTAAGGCCACATTAGCACCCCTATCTCTCATAACACCATTGAACCATGTCAAAGCTCGTTTCTTGAACACACTCGATGCAAACTCAACTTTCGCTCATCAGGACATTGAACGAAACGAAATGTGCTCTCGAGACTCTCAAACCATTGAAGAAGTCCTGTAGCTCCCTCAGACCTAGTGTACTGAAGTGGTTTAGCCGAACATAATTGTTTATAGCTACACGGAGCATTGTTGTTATTATTGTTATTGTTGTTTGCTTGATTCAGTTGAGTTACTAGGTTCGGGAGGATCGCAGCCATTTGCTGAGCGATAAGTGCAGCCATTTCGACATTTTGAGTTGTATCACGTCGATGAGGCATTCTAGAAAAGAAACATGATGAAAGATATGTGAGATTGATATTCGAAAAAAAATATCAATAGAGGCATCAAAAATAACGATGAAACAAACAAACGACACACGATGACTAATAAAGTAAATGGGTCTTTATAATGTATCGTGAAGACATGCTTTAGCCTATGAGTGGACACTCACCCCAAGAGTTCCCAGGTAAGAATGACTGGTCCGATTAAGTGGATTAGTACGAACACTCTAGCCTAGACAGAAAACTCAGGGTACAGGCACCCACCCTTCCAGATTGCACGTGTTCACATTATTAAAACCCAAACTTTAACGAGATTTTGAAAACTTTGAAGGCAAGAAGACAAAAACAAATCATCTAAGGATAGATGATTGATTTTCAAAACGGATTTGAATTTTTTGTGGAATTGTTTTGGTAATCACCTAAGGATAGGTGATGGTATTGTATTTTTAAATCTAAACGCATGTAAACTTGCGTTAGGGTCCTAGGATGGTTATAGTCTAGGTCAAAGCATTTCTAATAACCTAATTCCCTATAACCAGTGCTCTGATACCAACCTGTAACACCCCAAATCGCGTAAAACAACAAACCGCGGCGAAAACACTTGGGGAGTCACGTTAACAGATTGTTTCACAACACTTGGTAGTTGAAGTTTCATTTTAAATATTAAACATAGGCTATATTGTCATATTGTCTTAAATTGTTTTAGAAACATCCAAACAAACAAAACATGCATAGTTATTGTCTTTCATATTTTTAGGCACTAAGGTCCGTCCGAATCCTAAGTGAGCACGCATCATCATCAAACTTGATTTCCTGAAACATATGTGAAAACGAGTCAGCAAAAATATGCCGGCGAGTACATAGGTTTTGTGAGTGTGTCAAGTTCATGGCTTTGTATATATTGCAACATCTAATCCGACTACTAGAGTCGTAAATGAAAACCTTGTTTCGAAAGCATTTGTTATTGCAATAATTAATCGTCTAAAATCAATTGATTTAAAAATTTATAAAATCTCGTAGCCATGAACCTTGACTCGAAAACATTCGTTTTGTAAATCCAAGTTGTAAATCGTCTTGAAATAACTCGTATGGTTTATATCTTTAATCGAAAATCGTTGTGTGTCATTGTTTGAAATCATTTGTAACACGTATGTAATGTGATAAAAGCACTTATATATAGGAAGTACCAGCAGCGTATCCACCATGCTTTTATTACATTACACCTGTTCCGTTATCCAAATCACTTACCATAAACCATTTGTCATAAATCAATTGTTCGTTGTTCCTTGTTATAAATCATTGTTCATTTGTTCATCGTTCATTGTTCATCGTTCATCGTTCCTTGTTATAAACCATTTGTTCATCGTTCCTTGTTTTAATTGAAAACTTTTGGTCGTTTCGTGAATACATTCAAACCTTTGTTGACTTGTTCGAGACCACCCACGGTGTCCCTTAATCCTATAACAAACCCCCAAAGGGTATGTTACAAATACAGTTTCAGTCGCTTCCCAAATTTCCCCACAAACCCCGAGAATTTTGGTAACGGGGTTGTCAGTCCTAGGCGCCGTGACTTACTACTGGTCGGCTTGGCCATTGTTAATGAATGTCATTCTTGTTATGAATATAACGCACCAAAAAGTTCGTTTACTTTATTGAAATCGTATTGTTTATATAAACCATAGTAATTGCATTTGAAAATTTGTAAATCATAGTAATTGTAACTTGAAAACTTGTAAACTTTTTGGCACACATGCATCACCCCAAAACACTTGAAAACATAAAATAGGGGAACTATGTACTCACTTGTGATAGGAAAGTAAATCTTGGATCAATAAGAAACCGAAGCTCAAAGATACGAGAAATCACGCGTGTCCTAAATATGAACAATAGTGTAAACATCGAGACTTGAAATCGGAAGATTCGGATAGAATGAGATCTTATAAACCAACTGAGTGTCGAAACTCATATAACATGGTTTAATAAGTTTACATTCTAAGTTGGAAAAGATTATAAGTGCTTTTGACCCATTATGACCCGTTAAGGTGGTTTAAGCCACTTTAACACGTCGTTTGCGTAACTACGCATTCGGATGGTTAGATATGTGTCATAATAAGTTTTAAATACTTAAACATGTTTAAAAATGTTTTTAATCAGATTATATATCAAAATTTATGTTACATATGCTTAACGTTGATGTGTTTGCGAAAATGGCATTTTGGTCTTTTTTAAGTAATATTACAATCATTTATCATAACACAATCCAAACATCATGACCATAAGGTATAACCTTAGAGGGTTATTCTCTATATATTTATGGTCACCATCATGAATTTGGTCGGGTCCGAACATTTACCAAACGGGTCAGATTTGAAAGTCAAAGCGGTGGTCAAACCGTTCAACTTTTCGATTCAAAATAAGCACTACAATGAGAGTGATGATTTAGACATGTTTTGACATGTCTAAATAAGTTTATAAAAGAGTTTTGGCATCAAAAGAAACTGTTTTGACCGAATTTAGATGCGATGCAAAATGCGCAAAATCGCATTTTGACCAAAGGTTTGACTTGTCAAAATAGCTAGAAATGATGAGAATTAGTAGGCATGATTTTTATGGATCATAACCACCTTGATTACCATTATAAAGCAAGTTTCAATTGGATTTTAAACTGATCAATTCATGATCAATTCTGGAAATCAAATAAAAGTCAAATTTTGTGACTTTTAATCAAATTAACCATAAGAATTGACACAAGCATGAGGAGATCACTTACAAACACCAAAGATTTGATCAAGAACACTGAGGAAGCTCCAAAATGATTGCTAAATTCGGATTTGAGCAGGAGCAAGGTTATCAAAACTTCTAAAGTGTGATGAACTTGGCTATTTATAGAAATTTTGGATTAATAAGATCATGACAAGTGTTGGTGACTCATCTTAGGTGTGGATTAGTGTCAAATTTCATGTCAAATGCAGGGATTACGGTGGCACAAGTATTTGGTGAGTCAATGGTTGCATAAACAGGCTGCTGCCAGCAAATCTGATGTGCTGGGCATGCCTTACGGACCGTGTGGTCCTTAGGCTTACGGTCCATAAGCCATGGACCTGGGCACATCTTTTGGGATTTGGTAGAACAGGCCCCTGCATCGTTTCGTCGCGTTTCGGGCACTTCTGACACTTGTTAACCTCATTTCAAAGCTCCATAGGGACGTTAAAGTATAGGAAACTTGAAATGTGTTCAAAAATGTTCCAGAGGGCAGTTCGTTTGGTCGTACGGTTGCGGTTTTCGGTTAATTACGACGTAAATCGTAACGAACGCGTGCGTAACAGTAAATGCGTAACGAACGGATTTTTCGCATTCCAATCACTAACATATAATATATTGATGATTAGAAAAATTTTTGAATGTCCGAACTTGTTTCGGATAGCGATATACGCAAAAAGGCATAGTGTCGCGAAATTTGCAAAATAGCCCCTAAAGTTACATTAGTGTGATTTTGCCATACCGAAGCCTTCAAAGCTTATTTCTACGCTATGTAAAGGATATTTAAGGTATGTTAGGCTTGTGTTCTTGTTCCGGAGTGTACGTCGCTGCGAGAATCGGCAGAATTTCAAAGTTTGTCGTAATTAGTCCCTGTGATCGAATAAACTCGTTTTTGATATACCAAACCCTTTAAAACTTATTTCTAAGTTATATAAAGGTTATTTAAGGTATGTTTAGCTTGTTTCATTATTCCGGAACATACCTTGCGTTAAATTGGTTTCGTTTGCGTATCGGTTCACCGATTTTGCTCATAGAAGCGATTCAAGAGTTCGAAATTGTGCAAGAATCAAATGTGTGTAATAACATAATAAATATATAAAATTCACAAATAAATTGATAATCTTGTTCGTCATTGTTACATGCTCGGATTGCCACAGATATCACATCTGCTCCAAAGATACCATCTAAATTTACTGGAAATATTATGCAGGAGGTATCCTTACAAAGTTCTTAGTATCTCTGTATCCTCTTGCAATTTGGTATGATAATTTGATCTACCAATGATTTAAGATGTGGTGTTCGGAGCAAGTGTGCCTTATATCATATTGATGGATCTCTATAAACAAACGGAAAACGAGTAGGACGCTGTAAATTGTCGACTTCGCTGCAATGCGCGGGTGGATTATAATTTTGCGTGCGTAAACATGAAAGAAAAAAGTACCACTGAAATGGAATTTTTCAACTTTTTTTCTGTTTTCAATGTCTACATTTATGTATTACTGTACTTGACTTAATTCATTAACATAATATGTTGCATCTATTTTTGGGACAAAAGATGCCGTCTACCATCTCTTATGTTTTTATATCAAATCTTTGGTTTCTACTCCATTGCCATTTGTGAATTGATATATTAGTTATTTTAGCAAATTGGTACTAAAATCAAAATTACGTGAAACCTATCATGCAACATGAACCAAAAAAACATAATTAACAGCGACAACGCGCGGGCATTAACACTAGTATGTACATAAATAAACCATATCTTTTTACCTACACGTAGCCTACATCCATTTAGATAATTTAACCTATACATAACCTACATATGTGTAGGTTATATAAAAATTGAAAATTTTCCATATCTTGTTTTGAATTCTAGTGTGAGAAACAATAAACCTTACATTTGTAACATTCTCATTTACATTTTAGGTTTGTAGGATTGAAAATATGGGTAATTCATTGTGTTCTCATAGTGTTCTGCGTAGAATCTTCCCATATATATATATATATATATATATATATATATATATATATATATAACACAAATATTACTCTCTCTTTCTCACCCTTTCCCTCTCCCAGTTGTCACCCATCAACCACGGTCGACAAGCCAACACCTACCACCACCACGTGCCACTACCACTGACCACCCACACAGCCTCTCTATTTCTCTGATACAAAGTCAGCACCCATAACACCATTTTCGCTACTACCTGAACCTACCACTCTCACAAATACCTGAATTGACACCCCAAATCATCACGAACCAAAATCTACACCCCCAAATCCCCAACAATTGGCCCCAAAATCTCCACCACCACCATTGTTACCATCAACACTGCCCTTTTGATTTCAAGAGCAGAACACCACCATTCCCTACTCTCAGTTTCAACAAGAACCCGTGGATGGATGATTTCAGATATAGGGTTTTAGATCTAGATTTTGTTGATATAAGGGTGGCGGCCATTAAGGTCGGTGTTTAATAGAGATAGAGAGAGAGAGAGAGAGCGTCTCTAGATATGGTCGGTCTCGGAGCTAGTGTAGATGGTCGACGGTTGAGCTAGTGTAGATAGCCAATGGTTGGTGTAGGTCGAAGTCAAGAGAGAGAGAGAGAGAGAGTGTGTGTGTATGTGTGTGTGTGAGAGAGAGAAAGAATGTGTAACCCGACACCTTATAGTTGGACATCATCACATCATATAGTCATAAAGGTTGTTTATGTTTTGAAAATACGCAACAGAAAGTTTTACTAAATATGTTAAGTTAATGTAAAGGAAACAACCAGAGATCCAATTATTAATTTGAAAACACAATAACAGGAAAGCCAACACTATAATCCGCGAGAAGCCTCACGCACAAGCCAAGAGTTGTTCATCTCCTCAATCACTAATCTGCAAACAATCTAACATAAATGAAAAAGTTATCTACATTGAGTGAGTTATAACAATTAAATTTAAGTAGTAAAATTGACAACAAAACACTTCATCAATAACACAAAATTTCAGATTCATCAATACCCTGAAAGTACTTAAGCACACTAACACTTCGGATTGGTATCAACCTAAGTGGATGACCCCAACCAACCAACCCATAACCAAGACTCAACAACTCTTTACCAGACCCACTTATTCCCTCCATTTAACCTTTTTTTTGTTGCTAAAACGACTACTCATCTAAAAGCGACATTATTGTACATGGCATCCCCAAGTACAATACAACACAAGAAACCAAATTCATCATCAAATACATCTTGTACATACTTCACCCACCACTTTCATCTAGCATAAACACGTAAATCACAAAAGGTTGAAACCCTAACACTCAATTGGGTCACATCACAATGACGTGCTCGTAACCCATCACTACCATGAATGTAAATGACTACCATGACATCATCGATAACCTCATATATTGATGATTCCCATCCCCATTTACCATGTGTGTGACCTCTAATACCTCATCGCCACTACATTTTATAGAGAAAACTAGTTTTTTATGGATTTAAAATAATAAGTTTTGAAAGTAATTTTCCTAGAACATGGTGAACAAGTTGGAAATCATCATCCAAATCTTTCCATAGTTATAAAGATTGAATTGTGATCCTCGTTGTTCTTCACTCCAAGTTTTCTTATTTTTTGGTAACTTTAACCCCTAAACCCTAAATCTTAAACTACGAGTAGGAGTCTTCATTCATCCTTTTTCCTCGCACCTCAATTCAAACCTTCTAGCTTTCTAGAGCCTTCAAAAACCCTACAAGATAAGTAAGGAGAAAACCATTCTCCAAAGATCAAGGTAAGTTATCTTGTTCTTGTTTAACTGCTCTTTAATCACGTTCTTAATATTTTGTTATTTTTCTTAAATCTTCATTAATATTATAGTATTCTTATCGTGTTAGGTTTTTTAATCCATAATCCAATGTTGATCCATGGTCATACACCTTTGTTGTAGCAATCATAGATCAAACAAATGAATTTCCACACAAGATGATGTTGTTCTTCTTATAAATCTATCATCGTGTTCATAGCGTTCTTGTTGTTGTTATTATTATTATTATTATTATTATTATTATTATTATTTCAAAATTACATTAGATTATCCAAATTTCATATAAAAACATGTGGAATGATGAATCATGGATTTAATCTAAACCCTAACATATTCAAGCACTATTTATGGTAACATATGTAATTTTTTGGAAACTCCAGGCCTAAACTTTGGACAACCATAACTCTATCCAAAAGTGTTGGACAACCATAACTCTATCCAAAAGTGCTCAAATGGCTTAGATCTTTTGTGTGAAATCTAGTTCCTTGAGTCAACCTTTCTGATCATATATTGTGTGTCGTCTAACTCAAAGGATTCGACCCCCCAAATAGCCCCTACAAAATCAGTGCGTAAAGCTAACGAAAATCTTACTTTTTAAACTTATATAATTTATCAAAAACTTTCTTATTAACTTATTTTGAATCTTTTAATCCCTTTTTCATGTAAATAAAATAACGAGTTAAATGCTTGGTTGGTCCCTGTGGTTTGTGAAAATTGCAGACTTGGTCCTAATGGTTCACTAATTACGCACTTGGTCCTAGTAGTTTCAATTTTTACACTCGGGTGGTCCTTACCACTAACCTTTGTTAGATTTCTTAGTTAAGTGTATATGAAATGTATATTTTACCCTTGAATAATTAAAACAATATTTAATCTTTGTGGGTCCCACCCTACTTCTTCTTCTACCCAAACCACCACATCACTACCACCCAATCCAACTCCCTTCACCGTCCACCGTCTCCACCCCACCTCTACAAACCGCCACCACCACCATCTGCTTCATCTACAATGTTCACCTCTTACGATCATTAACGACCACCAACAAACCCTAACACCCATAACCATCACGATTCACGCAACCTACCCTACTCAGAGAAACTGTCCGATCACGCGACCCACTCCGCTAGGAGAACTGTTCGACCTCTGACGAGAAACACCACTATCATCACGATTCACCGCCATCCGCCTGCCGACCTGCCGTCGAAGACAACAACAAAACCAATAAATTGTCTGACCTCCGACAAGAAACTGATTATTCCAGTTTTTAAGGCGCTGCAACAAAGAGGGCATCCAACCGCTGTGAATATGTCTTCTCCTATAGATTTATATATATATATATATATATATATGTATATATTTTTACTTTTACTGATCAAAATTTTAAATTAGTTGTTTATTGTTTAGATTCTTGCAGTATGCAACTTAGTTACTTGAAATTTAAGCTTTAAAAACTTAAATACTTGACCGTTCATTACTTAATTGTTCATAATTAGAAGCTAATTGATTTCATTTGAATATTTATTTCTCTTGACAACATTAACAGGATTATAAGTGTTGTGCTTGTGTGTGGTGGCCATACGGGTTTATGAATGTGGTGGGGGGTTAGGTGGTGGTGGGCGGAGTCGCCGGTGTTACGAAGGAAGAACACAGTGGTGACGGGAATGGCTAGTAGTGGTGGTTTGAAGGGTGGAGTGGGAAAGAAGAAGGGTGGGATGGGTGGGGTCCATTTGTTTTTATTTGTTTTTTAATAATTAAGGGTACTTTGGTCATTTCACATTGACTTAACCAGAAAACTTAACATAGGTTAGTGACAAGGATCACCTGAGTGCAAAAATTGTAAACACTGGGACCAACTTTGTAATTATTAAAGCACTGGGACCAAATCTGCAATATCTGCAAACTACAGGGACCAACCACGCATTTAACTCTAAAATAACAATTAAAGCGGTATATATTTATGTGGCAAACAAAAGATTTTGGCTAGGAAAGCGAGGTATCTGAGCGACACCAACTATTTCCTATATTTATGTGGCAAACAAAAGATTTTGGCTAGGAAAGCGAGGTATCTGAGCGATACCAACTATTTTCTGGAAATCCTTTTGCTAGATGTACTACCCTGGCTTAATAGACCTTTCTAGTATGCAACAACCTTCTCAATATGCTCTTTAACTTCATAAACTAACTTAATCTTAACAAATGACATATGGCATTCATAACTTGTTCACACCACGAAAAGTCAAGTCAAGCAACAAGGTGAGTACATAACCCCCTTGAACATGGTTATGATAACTCTAAGAACACCTTAGTACCGTATGCATACTACTACACTGGCCAAGTGTGTAGTCCACATACTATACACAAGTATTCTTATCATTACCATATCATGTCATAGGTGAAGAAGTTTCAGTTCATATGTCATCATTAAGAATACCTATTAGTGAATCGACAACTTGTGGGCTCACTAACCATTTATCATCATCATGTAATTATAATATCTACTTATCACAATATGTAGGCATCTAGTATATAAATCTTTCAAAGTAGTCGCGTACCTCATTCATGTTGTCAATCCTTACTTAAGAATCATCATTTGATCCATATCTTTGATAAGTAAGGCCAATCATCATACGCTGACTGCATCATAGTCATAGTAAATCCATTACTATTCTCACGTGCCCTTTAGGTGTTGGTTAACCCTCATACAAGAATCAAGTTTAATCCATTTCATTGGTGAGTCTAAGTCAATTGCACAAGAAAATTTAACAATGCAATCGTTTAAAATCATGAATAACCATTAACTTGCCTTTGGAGACAAGCTCAAGCCTCGTACTGAACACACATCTAGCAACAAGAGCACAAGGTTTAAGTCCAAGCATTTCCAACTATGCTTAAATCCCTTAAACCATTGCTCTGGTACCACCTTGTAACACCCTAAAGTTAAAACATCTCGATATTATTTAATTGTGAAGAGTAGGTCCCATTTTTTTACATAATATACTTCACCATCCAAGTTTCGAATTATAATACTTACAAGACAACAATATGCAGTGTAATGACTAAACTCTTATCATTCAAATCTTGGAAACGTTTGCAAAATGTAAAACCAATATTTTAGAAGTGTGTTGATGTCCAATCCCAAGCACTTAATATTTAACAATCCAAATCCATCCGTGAGCTTCACCTTAAGCATTACAACTTCACAATTAGTATCGATAATATATAAAATTTATATACAATACCTACAAAACAAAACTTGGAGTTTGTTAATAAAGTCAAAACCCAATCAAGCCCAGCATGGGCTACGCTGCTTGTAGCTAAAATTCCCATTATAATCACTAGAATCGTTCCGATAACGAACTAGATTAATACCCATGAAGAACCACACAAAAATCTTCCCCGACGAACCCTATGTTGGGTCGTTGTAGCGTACGATGGCCTTTCAGCGTTACCTACGTATCACAAAAAGAATTAAGTGTAACAACAGAAGCCAACATAGGGTAAGCTGACTTGGGCGCATCCTATGCTAGAGACCATGTTCATCAGTTTGATTTAGCCAGCTCCCCTTACTTATCTTCATCACCGACAACCTGGATTAAGATTACCGAGCTACTAGAATTATATTACCACATGACCATGTTTGAATTTCCAATCCTCCTTCGTATTACAAACCAATCAGTCACGCAACTTATGACTTGCAATCATATATCCTACAATCACATTCCTTTTTGTTTTACTTCAGTTACTGCAAAAAAAAAAAAAAAACCCCCTCATATTCCCAAGTTAATTACAATTACATAATCGAACTCCAGAACATGTGATTTCCATATATATGAACGCCATATATATGAACGGGTCACACTTCTTGTGACTAATACATTTATACTTACTGTTACTCATTCGATTCAAACGACGTCATAATCGTTACTAGATTTCAGTAATAAAAAGATAATACATATAATGATTAGATGAAGCCCACGCACTTGTATATGTGACAGTCGTCCCTATAAAAGCTTAATATCTTGGCTTCATTTTAATCACCTAAAATAATCGTAACACTCTTGATTATTTCAGTATATATCAAGTCATCCATTAATTTTAGAATCTATTTGTGTACCAGATTCATAATCCATAACTCAAAATAAATGAATCCATAACTCGAACTGTTTATTCTACACAACTCAATTCAATCAATTATATTTTCCATATTGTTTAACATTCTAAAAACCATTATAATCTGATTATATAAGTTATCAGTATAAAACTATACTTATAATAATATTTTTATGAAAGTGTACCTCTCTGTGTAAATGATCTGGGATTAGGCTCAATCAACCTAGCATCACAACTATCACCATCGTTGGCAGCCTTCTACAACAAACCACCACCACCAATCACCTTCCAGAGTCAACAATCACCACCACCACCAACCGTATTTGCCGGAAAGCCGGTTGTTGTCGTGAATTTAGTTGCTGTAAATTCTTTCAAAGTCTTGTCACTATCCAACACCCCCCTCGACTATCTAATTTCATCTCATAAACACCAACTTATCGCTGTTAAAATGACACCAAACCATCGCCAATCTCTGACCAAACCAAAACCCCCTTTGATTGCCTATTTTCATCGATGAACATCACTATTGAGCTTCCGAACCTAACCAGTGGTACCCGACAGAATGATCGTCGTTGGTACTGTCACACCCCGACCCGCAGCGGAAAAGGTGATCGGGGCATAATTGGGTTATCATCAAAGCTCATGACATTTATTATATGTTTCATATTCATTAATACAATTTAATGGAAATTTACAATAAATGGTACAACATGTTCTAACTATCAATCTAAGCTTCTTGGTTCTCTTCTAAGGCATATCCTATGTTTTCCTTGCTTCAACCTGTTCACCTGTATCATGTGTAAAAAGGTTTTTTGGATCAGCATAAAGTTGGCGAGTGAATCCTATGGAAAAACATTTGAACAAGTTTATCCAATTGATTATAAATAATGTGCATACCACATATGAGTAAATGTAGATGTAAATTTATACAACACATAATATTGAATATTGAACACACAACACCAAAGGATTGTTTTGAGGCACGCGTTGTTCGACTCGTCTCCCACGAGGAACTGATGGGCCTAATGAATGAGTTTTGAGGCACGCGTTGTTCTTACGAACTGATGGCCTAATGTATGAGTTTTGAGGCACGCGTTGTTCTTACGAACTGATGGGCCTAATGAATGAGTTTTAAGGCACGCGTTGTTCTCGTCTCCCACGAGGAACTGATGGGCCTAATGAATGAGTTTTGAGGCACGCGTTGTTCTTACGAACTGATGGGCCTAATGTATGAGTTTTAAGGCACGCGTTGTTCTCGTCTCCCACGAGGAACTGATGGGCCTAACAAATAATTTGCATCCAACTTGACAATATGTAATACATCACAACCAACAATATTCACATTCTAAGTTTAGATCATATAATGGTATAGCACAAGTTTGAATAAGCGAATTTATTTAAGCGACACATGATACACCCCAAAACATGAATAAAAAGGGGAATTTGTAAGAATTCACTCACATTGGGTGCGTTCGGTTGATGAGGTTGAATGCACGCGAAATGGTGTTAACCACGAGTGAAATTAACCTAGATAAATCGCATTATGGTTTGGTAAGTAAACGGATTTTATTAATCTATTTTAGTAGGATTGTTGGGTGTATTTTTGTGAGTTTGAGGCTATTTTCTAACCTTAAAAATGTTATTTTTAAGTATATTTAATTGATTTTTAATTAAAATAATTAAATAAAAATAATAAAAAAATATTTCATTTTTGCTACAGTTGACTTTGACCGTTTGACTTTGACTGACGTTGACCGGTTCGTAGGCATATTGTTGTGCGCCGGGTGAGGCTCGAACCCGAGACCTCCCGTACGCGTGCACGCAGCTCTACCAACTGAGCTGCGTGTCTAACCCGTCATATATCCGATTTTAATTACATATATACATTAATTAGAATTAAACAGAAATCCTTTATTTTTAAAAACGATTTAAATCACAAAACCGGTGCGCTCCACAGGTCTCGAACCCGGGACCTGTGGGTTAGCGGACACACAGTCCACCGCTGGACTGTGTGTCTCACTTGGTTATAAACTCGGTTATCAATATACTTAACATATACCTAAATCAACCCGGTTCAGTTTGCTGAAAAAAAAGGAATTTTTATCAAGGCAGCGTGTGAGGGACAATACTCGAACTCGGGACCTTAGCGTGTTTAATGTGCACACAGTCCACCGCTGGACTGTGTGTCTAACCGTTTAATAACTTGATTTTTATTATACTTATACATTACAGGTACTTCATCTTCTTCGTTGGTTTTAACCAGAATCGGAAATCCGACTGGTTCGATGATTAATTCATATTCTTTAGTGTCAGATGGTTAAATACATGTGAAATTTAATAAAAAGGATGAAGAAATTAGGCGCGAGATATACCGACTCGATTACTCTGTTTCTCCGGCGAAACTCCGGCGACAGCAAGTTCTTCCGGCGACGAGTCTCTTGCAGCAGAGAGTCTTCCGAAGGCTTGCAAAGGGTGTGGGTGATTTCGGTAAGAGTTTAGGGGGTTCAGTAAAGCTCAGAGATTACTGATACGGTTTTCCGGCGAAGTAATAAAAATTTCCGGCGAGTGAGTTTTCGCCGAGAAAAGGTGCGATTTGAGTGTGAAAGGTTTCTGGCGAGTTGTGGGTGTATTTATAGGGTAGTATTGAGATGAATGGGGTCTGAATTCGGTCTTAATTCGAAGTCAGCCGTTCTCCGGCGGTTACGGCTAATGTCGCGGGTTCAGACGTCGGTTATAACCGTTGTGAGAGTTAAGACTTTGGTTATTTTGAGCGAAAATGTAAATAAACGGCGAAGTCGTCGGGATTTCCGACGACTGCTAATTTGGGCGGAAATTACTGAATTTGACTTCGGAACTTGAATATTTGAATTTAATGTTTCCTGATATTACCATAAAATCAAAGCGGCGGAGCGGTTGTTCGGTTGAGTGATAAGTGTTTGGTTTGAACCGGTACAGACCCGAGTTCGAAACCCGGCATGAGTAAAACATTTTTATTTTGTTATTTTTGACAGTTTTTCAAAAACTAATTATATAACCCCGTATAATAATTGATTATGTATCGTTTAAAATTATTTTGGGCATTTAATTCGAAATAAAAATTTTATCTGACTGTTCGGTTGATAAACGGAACGGGTTTGGTAAATCCGTTTTTTTTTTACGGATGTTACAGGTACAATTCAAAAACCTGGTTGCATGTAGTCGAAATCACCACTTTAACACAACCTTTTTCCTAAGCCAAACCATTTTATGCCGGGATTCACCACTACAACCGGCCTCTACTGTCAAATCACTATATGGTCGGCAGTCGCCGTTTCAATCGGAAAATCAGAACCGTCGCTGACCATCTCCTTGGCCGACTATCCCACTTGATGATCAACGCCTACAGCCACACCCTAGCCACCGATCACCATCTTAACATTCTCCCTCTCTTATCTCGGTTACACCTTCTCAATCACACACAAAATTCTGGGTTTTTTTATCTTTGAGGTTTGAGGACCGATTCCAGGGGTTTTTGTTTTGAGTATCCAGAGTTCCACCAAATCCACGTACCACATTTATATCCATTTAAAAATATGGTATTGACTAACAGCCCCCTTCAACTTCTCCTTATTACAAGTCGAGCACCCCACATCTGGTTTTTCAAAAATATTGTTATATTGTTTTACTTGATAAAATATGAAATACAACGTTTCACAAATCATGGTAGACAACAATCATTATTACAAAAATGGGATGTTACAGTTTTCTCTCGAATGACAAAACTACCCTTGCTATTTAAAACGTAATTAATCTTTTAAATATTTAAATGGACCCACTATTATTATTATTTAAGCATAAAAAATTAACCCACCCCTTATTCTTCTTCTTCATGTCATCAACAATGACACAACCACCACCGGCGACCAAATTCGTCCTCTCCGGTCCACCACTCAAACCCAAGTTTTCATTCCATCTACTGTTTAAAGAGATCCCGACGATAACCACCACCAAACTATAAATTCAAGTGTCTAAAACAAATCGGGCCTGAAACAATTCGTAAACAAATTTAAAACTCTTGAAACCATCTGCAAATCAGAAAAATATAAAAAAACGGGTTTCCGGTGGTTGTCGGAATATCACCACTTGCAAATCACACACACTCACCATCGCAAACAACCAACATTCAACAATCACTACCCACTGTTCCACCTTCCATCACCGTCAGTCACCGTCCAAAGCAACCATCACCGTCCAAACCAACCTGGAATCAAAAACCTCAAACAATTCATCCCCTTTCACCTCCGACACATCTCACCGCCCACCTCCGACACACCAACCACTTCCGACCAACGCAAACCTGCGCCTTTTTATCACCTTCCACGACCACCCTCTCCACCCTGACAACAACCCACGACCATCATCACCACCTACAATCAGTTTGGACAACATTTTCACCGTCCTAGCCATCACCACACATTAGGGTAAAGAGAGAGTAAAACAAGGTGTGTAGTGGCTGTTGTTTAGTTTAAAACATTAGGGTTCCATTGTAAAGTGAATTAGAGATAGAGAGAGAGAGAGAGAGATTTAATATAATGGTGAGGCACACTCAGTTTGTATAATTAAATAGTTTTTTTAAATTCTATTATAATAAACAAGGGTAGTTTTGTCATTTTACATAGAGTTAACTAGAGAAACGAATGTCCATCCACTTTAGAGACCATCTGAGTAACAAGTGAGCAAATCACAGGGATCAAACATGTTATTTTGAAAAGGTGAGGACTAAAGGTGAAAAATGAAAAACCACAGGGACTATCCAGGCAATTAACTATTCAACTTAATTTACTTGAATGATTTAACATGTTTACGACTTTATGGTTTGCAAACATCATTCTTACTTATTTTGCTTTAAACATATGCCTCACCAACTATATATTGTAGTTGGCACTCACCTAGAATGTTTTTTCAGGTAATAGAAACTAAAGACTGTTGAATGCTCATATAGAATGAAAGGATGTGGACCTAGTTAATTAGAAACAAAATATGTTTTGGATGTATCTTATTTTGTTGGATAATGTATAGAGAAAAAGTATTGTTTTTGGAACAATTTTTTTGGCATTTCTTTATTCCTAGTGCTTGCTAGTCGTTGTGCCTCAACGATTCTGCCTTAGGTCGGGGTGTCACATCTAACACCCTGCATCAAACGTCTCAAGGATGTTATTTCACACAAAAGCATGAAGACACATACACACACATACAATGGTTAGGACTTTCTCAACGTTACGTTATCATGGATTAACCCATACACCTCTTATAATAATCATTAACCATGTGTGTTTACCTCTAAGGATACAACTACTCACTCATGCATACATCCTTATTAACGCATAACCCACAATACTCACCTCGTATTTGCCCACTCCACTATAATGACCCGATACAACTACATTTTTAGCCTCTCGTCATTCAGGCATGAAACAACCCAAGGACCCCCCGACATTCAAGGTCCTACTTAACCCACATCCTAGAACAAACATTAACCCAAAACGATATCCAGTACTACCTTTATCCCCGTCATTTCTCCAAAGTATGACTACACCACCCCATCGACAAAAACCCATCCAAGACTGAAACCATAACTTCACTAATTAACGCAACCCTTTGAAAATATAGAGTTTTTGAAGTACGTTTAATGATGAAAACACTCGTAAGACTCATCCATTTATAGAATGTATAAACGCGTGTATGTTAACCCAAAACATAGAAATGGCGTAAGAACTCATCTAATGCAAAGCTCTTCCTTCACATCTAGATGTCCCGCAAACGCATACTTGAATTAACCACCATTCCAGGACAATGCTCCTCTTGGTGCTTAGAGCTCACTAATCACGTTCTTGCATGTGGCCTTGCACGTTTTCACCCATTTCACGTCTTCGCGATATCCAAACCCTAACACGCACCTTAATCGCATCGAAACCCCAATCACTCAACTGATAAACATACCAAACCCAACATCACTGAACCTTAGTCCCATGCAACCTCCAAGTGGGTCATCCACAACCCGTTCGGAATCCATACAACCAACCTGGGTCCCCATACATGCATGTCCACCCCCATGCAAACCCTAGTACCAATCCCTAACCACCACTAAGCCACACAACTTCGTCATCACTTCCACAACAGAACCCGGTCTAAACCAATCCGGGTCGGCTCCACTTTCATAAAACTGAGGGATCCATGTAGCATGATCCATGTAGCATCCCTTGTCACTGGTCACCCGAAAATCGATCCCCTGTCAGGTCCCGTCCCACAAGCCGATCCGACTCATACCTACACTACATCGGTGGCGGTTCCCAAACGGAGGTAGTGACACCATTGACCACCCTCATGGTCGCCCATGTCACCATTTGAACCCACCTCCACACCGTAACTCAAATCAAGCCCCAAAACACCAACAATACGGAATAAACGGAAGGAGGATTACCTAAGAATCGATCGAAGATCAAGAACCAACCCGTCCCTCTCCCCGTGCTCTCTCTTTCTCTCTCTCATTGCCTTGTACTCCCTAGATCAGCCTTATGGTCGATCTAGGGTTAAACTTGGTGATTTTAATCACCATGTTTTACCTAGGTCCCTCACAATCCATTTTCGACATCATGATCCCAAAGTTAAACCATTCCACTTTAAATAATTACCATCGGGTCCCTCGGTTCCATAAAATCATAATTATCGTGTCCTCAAACCCCTATCCTTCCGTAGATTGCAATCTTGTCAAATAAACCAATTAAAACGTTTTAGTGTTTAAAAATCCAAGATGTTAGAGAGAGAGAAGGGGTAGGGTGGGATGGTTGGTCTTATTTGTTTTCTAAAAAGAATTATTTATGCATTAGAATGGAAAAAGATCCCAATACCCTCATGGGTTAAAATCTTAACAGGTAGGGCTAAAGGATATATCGTGTAAGGTTTTGTAAACATAATGTATAAATTCGGTCAACTTTAAAGACAAAATACAACTTTTGAAATTTGATAAAAACATAAAAGGCGATTTTTATTATTTACTCTTATTTTGATCAACTCAATGGATAAAGATAGCATATAACTCTAAAAGAATTTTTTTTAACGGCTTAATTTTTTTGTCATTATGAGATTTGAACCTTCACCATTTCAAAAGGCAAAGTTTTATAAAACACCTTAATACAATTAGGATAAAGGTAAAATTTTTTTATAACTTCTGATACAACTTCTGATACACTAAACTTTCTTATTTAATTATTTTATGGTTTTAGTCCTTTTCTTTTAAGTCCTTTTTTTCAAACTTTTATACAAATTAAGAAAAACACTATTAACAGTAAAAACACTATTTAACTATTCATTGAGTTTGTTTATTAATATATGTATAAAGTTGTTTATTAATATATGTATAATAATAACAGTAAAAACAATAAAGAAATAATAAAAGTGTAAAAAAGATATATATTTTATAATAACAGTAAAAACACTATTTAACTATTCATTGAGGTTGTTTATTAATATATGTATAATAATAACAGTAAAAACAATAAAGAAATAATAAAAGTGTAAAAAAGATATATATTTTATAATAACAGTAAAAACACTATTTAACTATTCATTGAGGTTGTTTATTAATATATGTATAATATATGTATAATGTATAATATTAAAAATAAAAGTGTAAAATATATATATATATATATATATATATATATATATATATATATATATATATATATATATATATGTTAGAGTTAACTTCTATTTGACTCCCTGACATTTACCTATTTTAACTATCTGAGTACGAACTCTCATTTTTTCTCAAATCATGGCCTCAGGTTTATGAATGTTAACTATTTGACTCCTTATGGCTAACTCCATTCAACTTTGAAATTAGTTCTTGAGGGTATAATTGTCCATTAAATTTTAAGTGTTTAATAAATCAAATTCAAATACAAATTCATACTTACCTTTGGTTGATGATTGTTTCTATAGCAAATATACATTTTATTCAAGAAGGATTAAATTCTATTTGATAGAATTAATTGACGGAACTTGATTACGTAAGTAAGAAATCAAATTTTAAATATTTAATGTGGTTAGATGGTAACAATGTTAAAATGCAATAGGTTAAATAATCAAAAAAATATGTGATATTAAAAAAATCAAATTTAATACCCAATTAAAAGATATTATGTTTTCAAAATTAACTTCATAAAATTTATTACCTCATGTCAATGTTCATTTATTTAAATACGTATATTGAAGACTATATGTGTTAACGAATTACGTTACATTTTATTCTATTACTATAATACATGACTTTATTCAAGCGGGCAATGCATATGTTTTTTAAAACATATTTATTCATTAATTATATAACATTACATTTATAAAAACCCGTGTCATATATGAAACTATAACCTAGTTTGTGTATAAATTAGAATCCATTTTTTTTCTTTCTGATATAATCAAGTTCCACCAATTAATTCATCACATGATCTTTAATAATTCATGTGCAAAATGTATATTTGCTTTAGAAATAATCGTACACTAATTAGTATTTAGTTTAGATCTATTAAACATACTAAATTGGACGGACAACTATACTCTCAAGAACTAACATCAAAGTTGGATGGAGTTAGCCATAAGGAGTCAAATAGTTAACATTCATAAACCATAAACCATGATTTGAGAAAAAAACAAGAATTCATACTCAAATGGTTAAAATAGGTAAACCTTAAGGAGTCAAACAGAAATTAACTCATACGCTATATTTTATTATAATAGTAAAAACACTATTCAACTATTTATTGGGTTTTGTTTATTAATTATTAAAAATAATTAATTAATGTATTTAGTTTAGATATATTAAACATACTAAATTGAACAGACAACTATACCCTCAAGAACTAACATCAAAGTTTGATGGAGTTAGCCATAAGGAGTCAAATAATTAACATTCATAAACCATAGGCCATAATTTGAGAAAAAAACAAAGAATTCATACTCAAATGGTTAAAATAGGTAAACATCAAGGAGTCAAACAAAAATTAATTCATACTCTATATTTTATATATAATAGTAAAAACACTATTCAACTATTTATTGGGTTTGTTTTATAATTTATGTTTAATAATAATTATTATAATATTAAAATAATCAAAGTGTGAAGAAAAATATGTATTTTTGTTATAATAGTAAAAACACTATTTAACTATTCGTTGGCTTTGTTTATTAATATACATATATGTATATAATTGTTATAATAGTAAAAACACTATTTAACTATTCGTTGGCTTTGTTTATTAATATATATTAATAATATAATATAATAATATTAAAATAATAAAAGTGTAAAAAAGATATAGATTTTATTATAATAGTAAAAAACACTATTCAACTATTTATTGGGTTTGTTTATTAATTATTAACTAGTAAATTTCCCTCGTGCGTTGCTGCGACTTCGAAACATAAAATAATTCGAAATTATATCGTCTAATGAAAACGTATTATATTTGACTAGACTCGTTTTCAAACAAAATTTACATTAAAATGCAGACCAACTTGAATTTATACCAGCACCTATATAAGAGTACATGTAGAATTCGATTATAAAGTTTTTAAATGTTGAAAGTTGAAAACTAAAAGTAAAAAAAACATTAAAAGTAAAAAAATGTTCAAAAGTTTCTGTAAATGCCACTTCTCATTGTATTAGAGCAAAAAAAAAAAACCCAAAAAGACGACAGAAAAAAAGTTTTTAAATGTTGAAAGTTGAAAACTAAAAGTAAAAAAAAAATATTAAAAGTAAAAAAAATGTTCAAAAGTTTCTGTAAATGCCACTTCTCATTGTATTAGAGCAAAAAAAAAACCCAAAAAGACGACAGAAAAAAACACTAAAGTATAAAATTATAAAAGGAAAAAAAGAACTATTGATACTATTCATAAGCATGGAAATTTAATATATATACAATATACAATTAATAATTAATTAATAATAATAATAATATTGCAAGCTACAAGCCTACAACTAATAGCTCATAGATAAAACAAACAATTTTTCTTATTTTTAGCGGTAGATTTGGATCACTGACAGACCACTGGAGTATCATCGTGCCATCAGCGGAACCACCTGATCATATCCATCCTCATTAGGCATAATGTCTATACACCAATTTAGAAGGAAACCCAATAAATATAGAAAAAACTCCCTTTGTGGGAATCGAACCCAGAACTTACTGGTTCCAAAGCTTTATCCCACCTTCAAAATGTCACTAGACTATAAAGGCATGGACAGATAAACAAACAACTACTCCTTACATTCTTAGCTGACTTTTTTTATTAGTCTATACTACAAGTACATGTGTTGATTTTGGTTCTAAATTATTGTATATTATGCTTTGTAAGATAAAACTCAAGTTTAGTGTAGATAGAAAAAAAAAGATTCAATATCAAAAGTACTATCAAAGCCGGGAAAAAACCATAGGAATGTCATTGCCTGCTTTCACTATGTACAATTCTAATTCAACACATAGGCGCTTAAAGGAGACACCATCATAAGTCCACGTAACGTAACATCTAATACGACATATCTTTTTCATGTTGGTCTACCATATACGTTATATGTTGTTACAAATAATCTCCCATGCTAAGTTAGTGATTCACATCGGTTAGAGAGGGTAAGTCGTCTTCGGTTCGTAGTGCTCCCGGTTTCAATGTTGTGTGATTCACGTCTTCTCAAGCTTTGGATAGCATTTGTAAAACCATACTCAAATCGTTGGAAGGTTCATTGAGCCGAACCCCCCCCCCCCCCCCCCTTCCCTCGTGACGCTTCAACGGTCGAGTCAGTTACTCAGCAAGAAGGAGTGAACAAACATCATGTGCATATGAACATCACAAGAATGCAAGTAGCACCTAGAGAAAATGCACTAGAGCTACAAGTTAAGAGTAGATCGATATGTTGAGGAACAAGCCCCTTTCAACTTATTATAGTGGAGCCTTTGTCTGGACTCTGGAGAGATAGGTCAAATCCTAATGGGCCCGACCATGAATAAGTTTGGCTTTGTTGGTGTGAGCCCATCTGCATCTAGCCTTCTAGTCATCTACACTATAATTATCAATTCATAGAAATTCATTACTAAAGTGTTTATTTATAGCATAACAAAAAATGGATAAGGGTCTGGAGTAGGGATGAGCACTTGGTACCGAGTATCAATACTGGACCGGTGTATTCGGTATCGGTCAAGATACACTTTTTTCCGTTTTCAGTACCAGTATTTCGGTATCGGTGTCAGTTCGGTACCGAACGGATACCGTACTCATCTCTATGTGGAGAAAACTTTAAAAAGCCAAATTTTAAGGGAATAATAATTACTTGTATAATAAAAGAAAAGATATCATATCTATATCTATACTATATAATAAAAGAAAACCATTTGAGGTATATTTGTTATCATATTAGGTCATTTCTTATGGATAATAATCATTTTAGTTTAATATAATATATATAATTAATAATAATTATAGATAACCCTCAGACCAAATATTAATTAGTTTAATATCTTATGGATAATTATTATTTAGTTTAATCTTTTAATAAATTAATTATAGATAACTCCTTTACTAAATATTATTTTATTTAATCTCTTCTATTTAACTACAGATAATTATTATTTAGTTTAAATTTAATGTATACTTCTCATTTATAATATAATTTATTTGATTTTCTATATCATATTACAAACACATACGTTTTATTTGTAATATACACGTGGTTTTAAAGATATCGTTTTTTTTTATTATTTGATATATAAAATTACAGTTATTCAACCTGTATAATTTATTATTATTTGGTATATAAAATTACATTTATTCAACCTGTACAATATGATTCTTATAGATATAACTTTTTATTATTTAATATATAAAATTTATTTATTCAACCCGTGTAATACACGAGATTATAACCTAGTGATAACATCTAAGTAACTAAAACTGAGTAAATAATAAATATCGATCACTATTTAAAGTTTAAATGAACTAAGAGACTTATAGATAGTTATAAGAAAACAAAAATAATAGAAACATGTTTATTATGTATAGGGTCCTAATAATCACACATATTAAAAGTTTATTTTCACATGGTATATACGGGCGTATAAGGTTATACGGCCCGTATAGAATAAAATAACTGTCAAAGCATTCTTTGTTAGTTCATTTTATTCTATACGGGTTGTATAAATAAACTTTTAGGGTGGTCGTATATAATGCTCGTATAATATTATACGGCCTGTATACATTTGGTCGTATAACATTAGATTGCTTGTATAATGTTATACGACTCATATACATTTGGCCGTATAACATTATATTGCTCGTATACAATTGTATATGGTTCGTATAATGTTATATTGTCTGTATACATGTAAAACAAAAAAAAAATCCACTGCATCTATTTCTGTGCAACAGCATTTTATACGGCCGTATAATGTTATACGACTCGTATACACCTAGGGATGTGAAAATAAGGAAACAAGGGTGTGAAAATAATTATTGGGTGGGATAAGGCTTTGGGACCAATAGGTCCTGGGTTCGATTCCCACAAAGGGGTTTTTTCTCATATTTATTGGGTTTCCTCCTGAATTGGTGTATATGAATTATGCTTAGTGGAGATGGATTGATCGGGTGGTTCTGCTGGTGGTACGATGATACTCCAGTGATCCGTCAGTGATCCAAATTTGCCGTTCAAAACAAAAAAAAAAGAGTGAAAATAAAACGACACTAGAATAATCCATTCTCACTTTTTTCACAATAATAATTTACAACACAAAGCAATCACGACAAGAGGCATTTGATGAAAAAACTTGGAAATGCATGAATCGCTAATAGCGATCTATTGAATGCTTTTTAAAGTTATTGTTAACATGAAAATCGTCAAGATGCTTGACAAATTACAGGTCCATCACAAATATAAGGGTGGTGTTATATAAATCAACATACTTTATCGATAGTAAACTTTACCAATTTGATAATTATGTTACATGTTCCTAGCTTGTGGTCCATCACAAATATAAGGTGATGCTATCATTTTCATGAATTTCTTCATTATTATATATTAATGATGACATGAATTTAAATGTTTTTGTGGGCTTGATTTGGAATCTTTTATATATATATATATATTATATATTATATATATATGATTTTTTCGAAATGGCTAATTGTAAAGTATCACTAGCAACCAACATTTGCACCATTTCTAAGACCGTGTGTAGCAAAGACGCCAACCAACATCACAACCTTGGGGTGGAAAACACCGCTCCCTTTGCCAATGAGAGAGTCAATGAAACCCATTGCCAAAAAAATGTATCTGACATGAAGGAGGCAAGAGGTGAGGTCTACGACACAACAAACAGCTACGGTCACATCTTTTTTAATTTTTAACTAAATCATTACACATACTTAGGGCTGTTCAAATTGTTCGGCGCTCGACGCTCTTTCGATGCTCGCTCAGAAAATGCTCGGAATTTGCTCGTTCGATTCAGCTCGACTAAAAAAATCTCGGTTCGGATCGGTTCAGTTTGTAAACGAACCGAGCACGAGCAAAGGTTCGCTCAGTTCGGTTCAGCTCAGTTGGCCCGATTTATTTTTTAATATATATATATATATATATATATATATTTGTGTTTGCGTGTGTATTTTTAATGAAATGACTAGACATCAACAATGTTTGGTCTAAGATTCAAATAGAGCTCATTTAAGTAATTAGAATTGAAATCCAATACCAATAGTCCATTGTCCAATGCTTAAATGTTCATTTGAGTAACTGAGTTAAAATTTCAAATACTAAAATGTGAAGCGTCGATAGAAGTAGTTGAGTGTTTTTGTATTCCTTTTATTTTTAAAATTTTTATGTGTGTTCTATTGGATGAAACATCAGGGATGAAATGCACTTTATTCTAATAACTAGTACTCCCATCGTCACTTTCCTTGTTTATTCTATGACGCTCGATACTCGCTTGACGTTCATACGAAAAATGCTCGGATCGAAAGACGCTCGCTCGACTTTGGCTCGGTTGAAAAAACGTTCGGTTCGGATCGGTTTGTAAACGAACCGAACACGAGCAAAGGTCTGATCGGTTCGGTTCGACTCGTGAACAGCCTACACATACTTATTTACTTATTGTATAGTTTAGTTGTTATGTGTACGTATACATTGAATAAAACAACACTACCATGTGAAAATCTAACACCATAGAAAAAGAAAGGGGATGACGATGATACTTTATTTAATTGATAGAAGTGACTTCGGCCTTTCTGTGGCAGCAACCAACAACTAAAAAGTCACACATCACCAACAAACATCACATGGAGGACGTTTTAGATAGGCACCACCATAACGTCACACGTAACATCGAATACTGCGTATACGACCTACAGGTAGTTCACGGTTCTATTCGGCCGTTTTCAAAGAATTTTTGGGTTGAAACTGATAAGTATGATTTTATTAAAATTAAACTTGATTGGTTGGTTCGACCGGATCGACCTCAGCGGTTTGGTTTTGACGGTTTATACGGCCTTTTAGCACCGAATGGTACTACTAATCTTGGAAAGTCAAAAAAATGATAGTTTTAGTAAAATTATGTAGATGAAAAAGATGTTTGATTGTTTTATAATACATAGTGTTATCGTGGTGGTTCAATCTCTTCCTCCGGTCTCTTGTGCTGAACACTGCAAAATGGAAACCGGTGACTCGCCACGAGGAGGAGAAGAAGGGGGTTCTCCTCGTGACCACCCTCCGGCGTGAGATCAAGTATCTTTCTCTTCAGGGGAATGAATTGGTAATAATATGAGTGTGTGAGAGTGAATGAATCAAACCTGTATGGAGAACCTCTATTTATAGCAGAGGGATGAAAGAGGGGAGAAGATCCTTCCAGCTGTCATCGGAGCACCAGCTGGATCATGGGGGAATATCCTCTTTGTCCCCTTCGTGCTTGCCACGGTAGTGGGTGACGAGTAATGCCCCCATTCGCCCAGCTAGGCACCTTTACGCAGGGAATGTCGGTCTGTCCTCTCTGTACTATTCTGATCCAGCTGGTGACCCTCTATTAGGGCCACGTGATGTCCTTGTTGTCTGTAGGAGCATCTTCATTGTCTCTTGCAGCCCCTTCTAGAAGTTTCTAGGATCTTCTTCGAGCATCAGCTCATCTCTGCTGAATTGTACCGTCATGCTGGATCGCTTGGTATGGACCTTGCCACGTATCTTTGGCTTTTGTAGGGTCATACCTCTTCAAGTCCCCCCAGTCCAGTGTCGCTTCTGGGTGAGTTTAGCATGACAGGAGGGGTACTGGACTTATAGAAGGCGTGGGTGTCGTTTACCTGGTTAAAGTTGCCTGTTCATCGTGCATGGCGCAATGTGTATGGACCTGGCGTCTGGGTTTGAGCCAGTTGAGTGCATGGCGCATGGATCTGGCGTATAGGTTTGAGCCAGTTGGGTGCATGGCGCATGGCGCATGGACCTGGCGTATGGGCTTGAGCCAGTTAGGTGCATGGCGCATGACGCATGGATCTGGCGTATGGGTTTAAGCCAGTTAGGTGCATGGCGCATGACACATGGACCTGGCGTATGGGTTTGAGCCAGTTGGGTGCATGGCACATAGCGCATGGTGATTTCTTCTAAGGGAAGGTTCCTTTCTTAACGTTGACAAGACCGTTGATTTGACTTATCCTTTATCTGACAGCTGTCACTATCAGTAAGGGGGCTACACAGTTGCTTTTTCAAAAAAGTAGTTGTACTTTCCCCTTTTTGTCGGGCGCGTGACGGCCACTCACTCTGAACCGCCATCAGTTATTCTCTCTCTCCTGACGTGTCCTCTTTTTACTGGTTGACCTTCTGCCTTCTCTTCCCTCGCATTAAATGCAATGGGTACAAAACCCTGGCGCCCCTTGGAGCTTTCCCTACTTCTCTCCAAATTCTTCTTCCCAATCTTCCTCTTATTTCTTCTTCCACACACCTTTCTTCCAGATTTCTTCCTTCTATCTTGGAGAAAATGTCTACCACTTCTAGACCTGCTGGGAAGAACGTCAGGGTCGGTCCCGGACGGTCCCTGGTCCCAACCAGGCTGTTATAAACTAGAGAGAGGATGAACTCAACAATCTTATCCAAGATCTTCGATTCGCTTCTGAGTGGGGTACTCAGTTCCCCACCGCTAACTGTACAGTGCTTGATGCGCCTCCCGGTTATATAACTCTTTATGTTGCATTCTTTTGAGAGGGGAATTTTTCGTTTACCTATGTCGAAATTCATTGGAGAAGTTTTGACAAACTATGGCCTTCATATTTCTCAAATAAATGCGTTGGGCTTACCCAGGTTAACACACTTCGAATTTATTTGCCGTGCGAACCGCATAGAGCCTACGTTCACGATGTTCAATGTGTTTTAATACGTTACCCACACTGGTGGGGATCTTCCCAAAAGCTTCCACGACTGGAAACAAAAGTTCTTCTATATATGCCGTGGAGTTATCCCTATAGACATGCACTATTGCTCCGAAGACGAGGGTGTTCCCAGGGTCAATGTTCCTAAAAACTTCTCTGAACAGGACTGGTACAAGACGCTCACTCGCAACCCTACTCCTATCATTCAGCATGAAGAGAAGGCGCTTGTTGCCGTTGGGATGAGTCTGTTGTGGGCTCCTCGGGATCCTCGTGCTTTTCTTCTCTATGTTCACAAGGGGAAAAATAAGCTTATTCTTTATATTTGTTACATCCCTTCACTTTTCGTTTATTTCTGTTGAAAACCTTTACTTCATCCGTGTGTCTTCTGACTCTTTTCTGTTTTCCAGCAGGTTACAATATGATGAACGTATTTGATCCCAATACTGCTGGTGAAGTTGGTACTGCGTTGTTTGTTGCTGGCTCTCAAACGTGGGTGGAGAGGATTCGAGACAACTTCTTGCACCCTACGCCGGAGAGTTTGGCCAATTTTGCTAACACACTCCTAGGTGCGGTTGGTGATCCTACTATTGCTGTACATTTTTCTTCTCCTAAGGAGACTATTCTCCTTTCGAGCGAGGAATCTACTGGTTCGTCACATGGTTTGATCCATCGTTCCTCACATGCAGGTCCGAAACAACGACCTGGTTGAGACCCCACCGGTGGTCATGTGTCTGTAGATGTTGACGTTGAGGTCGAAACGGCTGGTGTGCATGGGAATCCTCCTGGCGGGTCTGTGGCGTAGGAGATGCGGTCTAAAAAAGCTAGTGAAACGGGTGTCGGCCCTGCCTCTCGTAAGCGTACTTCTGCCATTCCTTATCTGGATAATGTTGTTGTTTCTGACACCCTGTCGGGTTTAGACGCAGGAGTTAAACGTTCTGCGGATCCTGAAGATATGGAAACGTTGACCCAGATGATGGCCAAGAAACAAAAAACTTTGGCTGAGAAGAAAAAGGCGCTAGATGACCAGACCGCCCCTTTGCATGAGAAGAAAATGAAGGTTATGGGAGTGCCAGTTGCTCCTTCTGAGTCTGAGATTGACCTTGGCATTTTTGCAGCTCCTTCTGGCAACGTATTGGAACAGATTTATGATGCTTCTTCTCTTCCTCGGAGTATGTGACATTCTCTTCGATCCATTTCTTTCCTTTTAACTGTTTTTCGCCTTTGTTTCCTAAAACTCGTGTTACCCTTCATCTTCTTGCAGCTTCTGCTAAGGCTGATAAGCCCTCGAATAAGGCCGTTAAGATTGCTGCTCTCAACATTGATGATATTACTCCTCATACGTCACCTCCCCCTACTACCGTTGGTGTCACGCCTCCCTTACCTGAAGGCAAAGGCAAGGGTGTGGACATTAGAGGTGTTAGTGGGGTTGGGAAACCTCCTGCTGGTGTAGTGATTCAAGAAGGTGAGCGTCAGGAGGGTAACGAGACTGATTGGGAATCCAGTGAAGCCACAGGTCCTCAAGGTACAAAGTATACTCGCCGCATTTCTAGTGCCAATCATCACCCTTCTCGAGCTCGCTCTAATCCTGAGATCGTGCAAGCTGGACCCAGTGGTTCTTGGATGTCGCACAACCCTGCGTGTGACCACCTGCCCCATACTCCACGCTGATCTCTTACTTAGGGTTCTCGGATGGATAGCCTCGAGAACTGCCGCTCCTTCTTTACCTTGTGTATGCCTCCCGCTGAATGACTATTTCAAAAAAATCGTGGGCGTTGTGAGCTTCTTGAAGACCACATTCAATCTGGCATGAACTTCTTTTCTACTTTCCAGGAGATTGTCCGTGAGTGGCAGGCGATGGGTGAGGACGTTTTGGAGTTTGAAGCGGAGAAAAAAGCCTTTGTTGAGGAAAAAGACAAGTTTAACTCAGATAAGAAAGGTTTGTTGTGGCCCGTGGCTGATGCTGAGGAGAAATTGGATCAAGAAAAACAACACAATGCGGCGCGCCAGAAGGAATGGGAGGATGCTTGTGAGCGCACTAACCGCGAGTTGAAAAGTGCTCATGACGAAGTCATCCGTGTGAAAGGTGAAAGAGCTAAAGAGGGTAGAGAGTTTCTTAATCTTTCTACCTCTCTCAAAGAGAAGGAAGCTGAACTTACCTCCACCCGAACTGAGAGAGATGACGCTTTCTCCCGCATTGTTGAGCTTGAAAATGCGCTGCTTGAGTAGGAGGTTCAGAAAAAGGCCTCCGACCTGCTTGCTCAGTGTCACACCCCAACCGATGGCGGAATCTTCGGGGCGCGGCACAAGGCGAATCAGATTGCTCGAGAGAATCCATAACAACTGTTTATGCGACAATATTTAAACATTCATTATCCCATACTAACTAACATATAATCCATAAACAATTACTACAAATATCAAAACATCTCTCAAACAAACATGATTCGATCTTCCCTAGATTTTCTATTACAATGCGTTCCTAAAAATAATTCCTAAATCCGTTTTGCAGCAAGTAGATCTCAATAACCTGCAACATACGTTAAAATAATTTGTCAATACAAAAATGTATTGGCGAGCATATAGGTTTTGATATAATAGCATAGTAGATAAAAATGTAGCGAATGCTTCATACATAAACATGATTCATACAACACATAAACTCACAAGACAATTTATCATGCTAACTCGCGGAGAGCTCGCGCGTACATCCTAGCTAAACCTCATCGGGTGAGAGCCCTTCTACAGTACCGTAATAGCCAAGGTGGAGATAACGAAAAGTGCCCTAGCTTATATGTTCTAGCAATCACGTATCAATATGTATAACAGATATTCGCACGTGATAAATTAGTTTAACGTGCGTTGTATTTTTTATTAGAACGTATGTTACACCCAAAAGTGCGTTAAAGCGAAAATGGGTCAAATATACTCACAGTTGGTGCGTTTAGGTTAGAGATGAGGTCCGAGATGAGTTGAGGAGAGTGCCGGATCAGCCTGCATACGCTAACGGAAGTACATCAGTCTCCGAAAAGCTGAAACAGTGAAGTTTGGCTTGAACAGTAGGCAAGTTCGAGCGAACTTGTACTATTCTGCTGAGTTGGGAGTCAAGTTCGGGTGAACTTGTAAGATTTGTCTGAGAAACTTTGCAAGTTCGAGCGAACTTGAGGGTTTTTGATGAAAGGTGTGAGTTGTTTGGACTCAAGTTCGGCCGAACTTGACCCTTAGAGGTGAAGTTCGAGCGAACTTGACTAAGGTGCTGCACAAAAATCAGTTAAATCTCGAGCGAACTTGATGTTTTTGGGTCCAAAATCTTGCGTTTTCGCGTCGTTTGCTGGGGAAATCGAATGTTCATCCCTCTAACCCTGTGCTACTGAGCAAACTTAGGTCCGGAGAGGTCTTTTAGAGCGGTTTTAGCCGTTTTACAAAAGTTTGGGCTAATTCGGGCGAACTCGGGGTTCGTTCGGGTTAGTCCGGCTTGTGTAAACCAACATAAACGTTCTTGTGCTTCCGGATCTGGGATATTAAATGATAAATGTTTCGTTTCATATCAGAAAATGAACATAACATCATCAAAAGTCCGTATTTTGTGTAAAAATCAATGTTCAAAAGGTTTTGCTCAGGTCTAAGCATAGATCTGAGTGAAAAACAGAAGTTTTATGTAAAATGATGAAGATTTTCGTAAACAGAGAAGATTTGATGAAAACGAAGGCAATGCCTTGTGCAAAATCATTGTAAACCTTTGGAGATTGCATAAAACATGTTGGTTCTTACTTAGGATTCGAGGGTTTCGGGTTAGGAGAGCTCTAGGCGAAGTTGCAGCAAGCTCAAATGAGAGGATGAGGCTGACTATTTATAGGTGAAGGCAAAAAGTGAGCTGGTGGGAGTCAAGTTCGGTCGAACTTGCATGATTTTATGCAAGTTCGGGCGAACTTGTTAGATTTTCAAGAGGATTATGTCTAGTTCGGCCGAACTTGCTTATTCTATGAAGAATCTAAGCAAGTTCGAGCGAACTTGAGGGGAAAGAGAGGGTTTTGTGGCCAGTCAACTTTAGCCGAACTTGGGGTCACCCAAGTTCGAGCGAACTTGTCTAAAAACTCCGGATTTCTTTGTTTTTCGATTGTTTATCGATTGTTCGGTGATGTAATCGCGTTATATAGTTACATTAAGCGTTATAGCAAAATATTAAGCGTATTAAACGGTCATATTACTTAAAGTTCACAATTATTCGAAAATACGCAATGAAGTTAACGGCTTTGTTTCCAAGTATTTCGAGAGTCACGTTGCAGTTTAAGCGAGCAGTTAGCCTTGGAAATTCCACGCAAAGTTGATAGTATTTTAGTTTGTGCGATATAAGAGTTGTGTTAGTGCGATGTAATGCGTTGTGATGTGATATAGGGCGAAAATATGCGATGTAGCGTAATAAGCGATTTAGATGACATTATGATCCGAATCTCTAGTGCTAGGCGTAACGAGAGTGACGTGCTTGCAAGGAGGCGGGTTGTTACAGTCTCCCCTACTTTAGGAAATTTCGTCCTGAAATTCATTCAATTGGAAGACTTGGGAATTGACACAAATGGATAGCGATAAGGCGTTTAGCGTAAGTCGATGATGGTCGAGCGGTCGATCGAGGATTGGCGAGTGAACGCGTCTCGAAAGTGTAAAGGGTTGTTGAGTAAAACGGATTAATTGGCTCGTGGCAGATAATTCACGAGCTAGCAATCAAGAAAATGCTTTTAGGTTTTGAAAAATTTGTTAACTATTACAAAAGCGCTTTAAGGAAATCGGTTTTATGAAAATCTTCTCACAACGTGGCGCTAGGCGTTCGATTCCCATTTGAAGAAGGGTTTTACTTGCAAAAAGATTTTTGTAAAAATTCAAATATTAAGAAAATTTTTCCATTTAATTACAAAATTGTAATGGTAAAACTAATTTTAAAGGTATCAAAGTTTACTTAGTGTCAAACCCCGTATGACATCTCTCCACGAAGGTTTGTAATATGGCTAAAACACTTATATATAGGAAGTACCAGTGGCGTATCCACCATGTTTTAGCCATATCGCCTTCGTTTCGTGGAGCGATGTCAGACGTGTTGACGCGGTATAGATAGATTTCGGTTATCCTTGGTCCACGTGGTGAAGGGGGAAATCAAGAATTTATGAGGCTTGAATAACGTCGAACCCCACATGGCATCCTTTCACGGAAGTTCGTAAATATGGCTAAAACACTTATATATAGGAAGTACCAGCGGCGTATCCACCGTGTTTTAGCCATATCGCCTCCGTCCCGTCGAGTGATGTCACGTGTGCCGACGCGACACAGATATATTGATGATTAGAATAGCGAAGCGAGAGGTACAATAAAAGTCAAAATGACATAAAGCGAAGACGATACGCGGAGAGATAGCGTTCGCGCGTCGAGGTGGGTAGCGATTATGCGATAAATGATAAGCGTTAAGCGACAAGCGATACGTGATAAGCGATATGATAAGTGATAAGCGATAAGCAATACGCGATAAGCGATAAGCAATACGCGATAAGCGATAAGCGATAAGAGGTTGATCCATGCGGTAGTCTGATTGCGTTGAGGTAGATTTGCGGGGTATCTAGCGTTTGCGCGATTTGAGTAACGATGAGATGTTACGCCATGTGGAAGTGTTTGCGTGTGAAAATAATCATCATAATATTTTAGGTTTAATAACATTAAAACTACACATGGCACGTCTCCACGGGAGTTCGTTAGCATGGCAAAGCACTTATATATAGGAAGTACCATCGGCGTATCCACCATGCTTTAACCACACCGCCTCCCTGCCGTGGATAGGTGTCACGTTTGTCAACATGGTTAAGACGCTTATGTATAGGAAGTACCAGCGGCGTATCCGCCACGCTTAACCATGCTTTTAACGTTAGGGCACCATTAGAACTCCCTACAATCTCCATGCAGACACCAGGTTAATCCCGTGTGCACCCGTGATTAATTTGTGTTTGCATGATTATCGTAACTTATTCTAAAGACGCATTGTGGGGGTAGAAAAATATTATATCGTGAATAACTGTATAACTTTAGTAATAATAACTAGTGTGTGCGCTTGAACTACGTGCGAGGATTCGAGAGGGGGATAGAGAGACATCGTTCGTGTGTTGAAGCGATATCAAATAGTAGAATGATTATAAAGCATAAGTACTAACGTTGGAAATCGTACCTTCGTTAACGTCGTCTTGAGCCTGGTCGAGGTTGATGTCGACGTCTTCCTCTGCAGGGGCTGTGGCTTGGGTCGGTGACTCCGGGGGTGTCGATTCATTTTGTTGTCATGGTCCTGTGCGACATTTGCTGGTGTAGTGACCAAAGTAGTTGCAGTTGTTGCAGTAGCGGCAGCTGGACCCGGCTGGATAGTGATAAGTACACGTCATACACTGGGGGTGAGGTCCGGTGTAGTTACGTCTCGGGAAGAATGGAACTGCTCGGAGAGGTTCAGGATTGAGCGGCTCAGTTGCTGAGTAGTTGAAACTCGAGCGCTTTCTCTTGCGGCTAGTCGGCAGGTGCTTGCGATGGTGTATCGTCGTCGTCGGATTCGTCGTCGGAATCATTGTCGGAATCGTCGGACAATTCGACAGAAGCTTGATTCAGATTCCTGGCAGGATTCTTGGGAAATATCCATCCAAGACTCGCTGGTCGTTGATTTCGGCGGCAAGTTGGTAGGTTTCTCCAATGGTAGCTAGTCTTGCAGCTTCGACAAAATTTCCCACACACCCAGGCAAGGCACGAATGTACTTCTTGATGGCCTTTTCGGGAGTATCGACTTGTGTTGGGCAAATGATGCTAAGCTGTTTGAACCTTTTTGTGAGGCCGGCGTTGTCACCTCCGATTTGCTTGATATTCCAGAATTCGTTCTCAAGCTTTTGGACTTCGTGGGGAGAGCAATACTCTCTCTTCATGAGCTCCTTCAGTTCCTCCCACGATAGCGCGTAAGCTGCATCGTTTCCACGTTTGATGCGCTCGGCTGTCCACCAGTCGAGTGCTCGGGATTGGAATACTCCGGTAGCGCATGTGGTTTGGAAATGCTCTGGGCACCCACTCTGACGAAGGGTAACCTTGATGGCATTAAACCACTGGAGCATTTGGGATATACTTCCTTCACCTGTGAAGACCATTGGGTCACAGGCCTTGAACTGCTTGTAAGAGAACACAGACTTTGGTGTGTTGGACTTAGAGTCTTCCGAGGTTTGAGAGTTGCTGAGGGCTTGAATTTGAGTAACGATTTGAGGAATGACCTTGGCCATTTCCTTAGCCACAAGTGATGCGATCCTCTTGTCGGACTTCCTTCGTGCTAGACGTCGAGCGTTCGAAGACATCTACAAAAAGGTTTGAAATGAGATTCGATCATAATGATTTGTATTTCGCGATTTGATTTAGCGTGTTAAAACTTGTTTTAGTTGATATAGTAATACGTATTTCACATAGGAGCCACATAGGAAAAACACACATCTCCTAAATTCTCACGTATTCACATAAGCGCGTGTAGCTACATGTTATAGGTATATATATAGATATTTAGATACGTATATATAATTGACGATATTATGCGAGAACGCGATTAGGGGAGTTGTTATGATTTAGTTATGTTGCGAGAATTAGCTCTTGTTTTGGATTGCGATGGCTGTGCGAGTTGTGCATTAATTTAACGAGATGAAAGCGAAAATCGACAAATCGAAAACATAAAAGTTTAAAATTTGTTAAAACGTGCGCGAAGCACTTGAAAAGCGATGATGCGTAAAATCGATGATAGCGGCTTAAAATCAATGGAGCGTCCTGGGTTTTGAGACAGCGACTGCCCAAAGTAATTCGATCATTACCCCGAGTTCGGACACACGCTTTGGCCTAATAGGTAAATGTGCTCACCGCCCCACGGTTAACGACATCACCCTTCCGGTTACTACGCATCCCAAAGCGTTGGAAATAATCGAGACTTTGG
This sequence comes from Scalesia atractyloides, assembly GCA_947069175.1. Lineage (NCBI taxonomy): Eukaryota > Viridiplantae > Streptophyta > Magnoliopsida > Asterales > Asteraceae > Scalesia > Scalesia atractyloides. The sequence goes on along the minus strand of CAMTDV010000017.1, from coordinate 35,672,447 downwards.
TGAGATTGAAAATCGAGGAGTGGGACGAGTTTTCAAGGTTTGGGTTTCACCCCTGACTTGATAACTTCGAATCTCTGATTGTGGTTTTAACTCCCGGACCCATCAAGAGGTTTCCACCGGATAGAATGGGAAATTTCCGTTAAGATGTGGATATCACTCCTAACTTAACAGACAATTTTGTGCAGATGAAAATATATGCGGAGTGAGTGATTCGTCGAGAGTTCACGGTTTTCACACCTATTCCCGAAAAATTGACTCGTTTGTGTGATACGAGCGTTTTTCAGCGTGTGTTGTGGTTGCTTTAGGAAAAGCAATGTTTAGAAGTTTGTGCCGGAAGATCTTAATCAAGTTCGGGTGAAATTGGCATCACACTGATGTCAAGTTCGAGCGGACTTGACTATCTCAGGCGAACTTGTTATAGGTGAGAGGGGACATGCAAGTTCGGTCGAACTTGGTCAAGTCTGGTCGAACTTGTCCCCCAAGTTCGGGCGGACTTGCTATTCGTGTTCGTTTTCGGCGTTTAATCTGATTTGGTGTCTTAAATGTAGACTAAGTCGAACATGGCAATTCTACCTAATTCCTTACAGTTATGGCTCTGATACCAATCTGTCACACTCCAACTGATGGCGGAATCATCGGGGCGCGGCACTAGGTGAATCAGATTGCTCGAGAGAGTCCATAAAAATTGTTTCCGCGACAATATTTAAACATTCATTATCCCATATTAACTAACATATAATCCATAAACAATTATTACAAATATCAAAACATCTCTCAAACAAACATGATTCATCTTCCCTAGATTTTCTATTACAATGCGTTCCTAGAGATAATTCCTAAATCCGTTTTGCAGCAAGTAGATCTCAATAACCTGCAACATACGTTAAAATAATTTGTTAATACAAAATGTATTGGCGAGCATACAGGTTTTGATATAATAGCATAGTAGATAAAAATGTAGCGAATTCTTCATACATAAACATGATTCATACAACACATAAACTCACAAGACAATTTATCATGCTAACTCGCGGAGAGCTCGCGCGTACATCCTAGCTAAACCCCGTCGGGTGAGAGCCCTTCTACAGTACCGTACTAGCCAAGGTGGATATAACGAAAAGTGCCCTAGCTTATATGTTCTAGCAATCACGTATCAATATGTATAACAGATATTCGCATGTGATAAATTAGTTTAGCGTGCGTTGTATTTTTTATAAGAACGTATGTTACACCCAAAAGTGTGTTAAAGCGAAAATGGGTCAAGTATACTCATAGTTGGTGCGTTTAGGTTAGAGATGAGGTCCGAGATGAGTTGAGGAGAGTGTCGGATCAGTCTGCATACGCGAATGGAAGTACATCAGTCTCCGAAAAGCTGAAACGGTGAAGTTTGGCTTGAACAGTAGGCAAGTTCGAGCGAACTTGTATGTAAACATACAAGTTCGAGCGAACTTGTACTATTCTGCCGAGTTAGGAGTCAAGTTCGGGTGAACTTGTGTAATTTATACAAGTTCGGGCGAACCTGTAAGATTTGTTTAAGGAATTGACAAGTTCAGCCGAACTTGTGATGTTTCCTGAGAAACTTTGCAAGTTTGAGCGAACTTGAGGTTTTTTGATGAAAGGTGTGAGTTGTTTGGACTCAAGTTCGGCCGAACTTGACCTTTAGAGGTCAAGTTCGAGCGAACTTGACTAAGGTGCTGCACAAAAATCAGTTAAATCTAGAGCGAACTTGATTTTTTCTGGTCCAAAATCTTGCGTTTTCACGTCATTTGCTGGGGAAATCCAGTGTTCATCCCTCCAACCCTGTGCTACTGAGCAAACTTAGGTCGGATAGGTCTTTTAGAGCGGTTTTAGCCGTTTTAGAAAAGCGTGGGCTAATCCGGGCGAACTCGGGGTTCGTTCGGGTTAGTCTGGCTTGTGTAAACCAACATAAACGTTCTTGTGCTTCTGGATCTGAGATCTTAAATGATAAATGCTTCGTTTCATATCAGAAAATGAACAAAACATCATCAAAAGTCCGTATTTTGTGTAAAAATCAATGTTCAAAAGGTTTTGCTCAGATCTAAGCATAAATATGAGTGAAAAACAGAATTTTTATGTAAAAAGATGAAGATTTTTGTAAACAGAGAAGATTTGATGAAAACGAAGGCAATGCCTTGTGCAAAATCGTTGTCAACCTTTGGAGATTGCATAAAACATGTTGGTTCTTACTAAGGATTCGAGGGTTTCGGGTTAGGAGAGCTCTGGGCGAAGTTGAAGCAAGCTCAAATGAGAGGATGGGGCTGAGTATTTATAGGTGAAGGCAAAAAGTGAGCTGGTGAGAGTCAAGTTCGGTCGAACTTGCATGATTTTATGCAAGTTCGGGCGAACTTGTTAGATTTTCAAGAGGATTATGTCAAGTTCGGCCGAACTTGCTGATTCTGTGAAGAATCTAAGCAAGTTCGAGCGAACTTGAGGGGAAAGAGAGGGTTTTGTGGCCAGTCAAGTTCGGCCAAACTTGGGGTCACCCAAGTTCGAGCGAACTTGTCTAAAAACTCCAGGTTTCTTTGTTTTTCGATTGTTTATCGATGTAATCGCATTATATAGTTACATTAAGCGTTATAGCAAAGTATTAAGCGTATTAAACGGTCATATTTACTTAAAGTTCACAATTATTTGAAAATACGCGATGAAGTTTGCGGCTTTGTTCCCAAGTCTTTTGAGAGTCGCGTTGCAGTTTAAGCGAGCAGTTAGCCTTGGAAATTCCACGCAAAGTTGATATTATTTTAGTTTGTGCGATATAAGCGTTGTGTTAGTGCGATGTAATGCGTTGTGATGTGATATAGGGCGAAAATATGCGATGTAGCGTAATAAGCGATTTAGGTTACATTATGATCCGAATCTCTGGTGATTGTAGCGTAACGAGAGTGACGAGCTTGTGAGGAGGCGGGTTGTTACACTCAGGAATTGGGAGAGGATTGTAAATGGCTTTTAACACACGGAGTTCCCTTGGTAAGTGTTGGTTCTTTTTGTTATTATTGTTCTTGCGCTTTACCCTCTGACCTTTCGTTTCCTGCAGATTGCTAACCGTTTGATACAATCCGAAGAACTTGCCAAGTACATGTTTGAGCTTGGTGCTGCTGCTTATAGTAGCGAGCGTCAAGATGGATATTCAAAGGGTAAGGCTGCTGCTGCTGCAAAAATTCATGACACCAAATTTGAATTATACAAACAGGATTGCGCTAGTCACTATGCTGCTAAGCGTGGTGAATTCGAGCATTTAGAATTTGGGATTGTGAAGGCCGTTGAAAAACTTGCACGCTAAGGTGTTGCAGTTGAGGTTTTGAAAAAAGCTCTTGGGGATGTTCCTGCTGGTGTTGCTGGAGCTGGTGACACCGGTCCCAGTCAGCAGGCTTGATCGCTTTTCTCCCGGCTTGCATTCTGATGTGTGGCCCTTTGGCCTTGTAATTCCGACAACTCTTTTTAACTTGGTTTATGAACAACTATAACTATGGTGTTAACTCGTTTCTTTTTGTAACGACCCGTACTTCTATGATTATCTTATTTTGACTTGTTCAGTAAATTTGAATTTTTAACACTGCAATTTGTGCGTATGTTAATTACTTTGAACCGGTATAATGAATGAGTGATGATCTTTACGACAGGTCTATTATTCCTGCCCTGTTATGCACAAGCTGGTGCTTAATTGTACTGACTTTACCACTCTCTTAATTCTTAATGTTTTACTACTTGCCATGATTATGACGTGTTAGGATCCGTAGTGATTTGTTGTTTGTTATATGAAGTTTATCACAAAATGACATGTATGAGCCCTTTAAATCGATCGCGCGCTTAGGGAGTTAATCATTGCTCATGTCGTTTATTCCGTGATATTTTTCATGTGACATAGGGTTTTTATGAAGTGTCTCGCTTCATGACACGTGATTGTACTTGTCTGGCCTGACTGTGCACTAGATTGTGCTAAGTTTTTTGGGGCTCAACTTTCCAAGTGTCGTTAAGTCAGCGATGTTTTCATGTGCACCCAAAGGGATATACGCATTTGTAGCTAAAATTTACAACATAAATGTAAAATAAGCAACACTTCTTGCATATAAGATGTATATGTTGGGCTTTGCGCCTTACATTAGAAAGAGAAAAGACGCTTGTCTATTACATGTAACACTTCCTTAGTTGCTGAGCGTTCCATGCTCTAGGTACTTCCTTGTCATCCAAGGTGCGCAATTGGTACGCCCTTTTTCCGAGAACCTTGTTGATGATGTATGGTCCTTCCCACTTCGGGGCTAACTTGCCCGGCCTTTCGGTGTTTGAAGCTTCATTGTCTCTGAAAACGTACTCTCCTGGATTGAAGGCGTAGACCTTTACTTTGCTGTTGTAGTAGTTTTCTAATTTTGTTTTGTACTTCGCTTCATTGATTGCAGGGATTTCTCTCCTTTCTTCCAGGAGGTCTAAGTCGAGCCTCCGCTGCTCGTCGTTGTCTGATTTGGATATCTGTAACCTCGCGGGGATGGTACTCCGATTTCTGCCGGTATAACTGCTTCGGACCCGTAAACCAGACTGAATGGTGTTTCCCCGTTGCTTGTCTTTGGCATGGTGCAGTGGGCCCACAGGATGCTAGATAATTCATCCACCCATCCGCGCTCTGGGTTCCCAGTCTTGCTTTTATGCCATCGACTATGCTCTTGTTGACTTCTTCCACTTGGTCGTTCCCTTGCAGATGTGCCACTGAAGAAAAGACGTGTTCTATGTGCAACTCACGGAGCCACTTCTGAAGATTTTCTTCTGCGAAGTTAGTCCCATTGTCGGTTACGATACGCAGTGGTAACACAAATCGGCAAATGATGTCACACCCCGACCCGCAGCGGAATAAGAGTCGGGGCATAATTGGGTTATCACCAAAGCTCATGATGTTTACTAAAATGTTTCATATTTATTAAATTCAAATTACAACTTAAATATCCAAATCAAAATTCATACAATTACAAGGAAATGAAACTATGTAACTAATCCAAAGCTTAAACTGATTTATTCTTCTAGCCTTCCTATGTGTTTCTTGCCTCAACTGGATCACATGTATCATGTGTAAAACGGGGGATATTTTGGGTCAACAAAAGTTGGCGAGTGAACCTTGATAAAACATTGTTATTAATTTCTTGTTTTATTTAATATGGAAAATTTGTGCAATAATCACATGTGGGCAAACATATATAAATAAACAACACAAACCACTTTGAATGAGTATATGATATGAATGATGATGAATGTGAGATCAAGGCTCAATCAAACGGAGCCGATCTTATGAGGCACCTGATGCTCAACCCGTCTACCACGGGGAACTGATGGGCCTAATGAAATGCGTGCACTGAAAATGATAAATCCAAACTACATATAATCCACACAACAATTGATACACATTTGATCACGGATATGATATATGCACAAGTGTTTAAATAAAATAAAGAATTAAACGACACATGATACACCCCAAAACATGATTAAAACGGGGAATTGATAGAGATTCACTCACATTGGGTGCGTTCTTTGATGACGTTGGATGCGCACGAATTTTAGGATTTGATCGACGAGTGAAAAACTAACCTAAAATAATAACGAAATGATTCGGTAAATAAATGGATTTTATTTGAGATTAATACTTTTAATTCATACTCTTAATAGGATTTTTAGATTTATTTTTGTGAGTTTAAGGAAATTTTCTCACTTTAAAAATCTTATTTTTAAGTATTTTTAAATAATTTTTTAATTAAATAAATAAATAAAAAGAAATAAAAATTTGACTTTTTTTTGACCGTTGACCGGTCGGATTGTGTTTAATTATGCGCTGAGTGAGGTTCGAACTCGGGACCTCTCGTACACGTGCACGCAGCTCTACCAACTGAGCTACGTGTCTAACCCGAAATATTCTCTGTTTTAATTATATATATATATATACTAATTAACTTTAACCTTATTTATTTTTATTAAAAAAGTTTCATAAATCTCCAACCCGGTTTAGGTATCCAGAGTCGATCTCGCGCTCTTCAGTTTACGTGCACACAGCCCAACCAGTTGGGCTGTGTGTCTAACCTGCTTATATACTGAATTATATTATATTTACATACATGTTGAAGGATGATCTGAATAGGTTTTAAAAAGGATTGGTTTTATTTCTGAAAGTCGGTAACTTGTGCGATTCGAACTCAGGACGTGCGTGTTATGTTGCACACAGTCCACCGCTGGACTGTGTGTCTAACCCGGTTAAATATCCGGTTTTAATTAAACTAATACACATTTCTCAACTTCGTCTTCTTCGCTTAACAATACAGAACAGTGAAATCCGACTGTTCTGTTTAATTGATCTTAACTTATACTTGATTGAAATGAAAGAGAAATTAAATGACATGGTATACCAGAACGGCGAGTTTGCTTCAGGTTTTCCGGCAAGGTCTCGTCGGCTCCGATCCGCGGATTCCGGCTGAGGGAAACTGTTTGACAGTTTTGATTACTGTGTTGAGTAATTAGGTTACTAATCGAGAGATAGCAAGAAAAAGTTTAGATGATTGTACCGTCTGAAGACAATCGCGGTTTTCCGTTCAGCGATTCCGGCGAAATTGAAATTTCCGGCGACGTGCTCTGGAAGGATTAAAGCTTCGAAAGAGAGTTTCCGATTCTGAGCGAAAAGGTTACTAGAGGTTTGGGTGGGTATTTATAAGGAAGAACAAGGTGTATTTGGTTCGAATTTGAGTCTTGATTCGTGGTCAAAGTTTTCCGGCGGTTATGACTGAAATTGAGGGTTAGACATTGGTTATAACCGATGTCGAAATTATTTCACGCGTTTCAGTCAAAGGAAACGATCATAATTCGCGATAATCTCGGCTTTTCCGGTGACTGCGAATTTGGGCACGCTGATTACCGGTTTGACTTTCAGTTTTATTATAAATGTTATTTGTTTTAATGTTTATCACAAAAGCTGTGCGCGGTGGAGCGGTGTGTTGCGTGTTTGTCCTTGTGGGTGACCCGGGTTCGAAACCCGGCTGTCCCATTTTTTTTTGTTCACTTATTTTTATTATTTATTAATTATGGTTTTTAAATCCTAAAATGTTTATTAATTATGTATTGTTTAAAATTAAATTGAACAATATATATACGCAACGAAATTTATAACTGAATATTTGATTAATAAACGAAGCGGGTTTGGAAACCCGTTTTTCGACGAATGTTACAGTATCCCCTACTTTTAGAAATTTCGTCTCGAAATTTAAGTAGTGGTAGCAGGAAAAGATGCGGGCATTTTTCGCGCATTGAGTCTTCACGTTCCCAAGTAAACTCAGGTCCTCGTTTCGACTCCCAACGTACCCTGACAATTGGAATACGACTTCGTCTTAAACGCTTCTCTCCGAAGTCCATGATTTCTACTGGTCTTTCAATGAAGTGCATAGATTCATCGATCTGAATGTCTTCTAGAGGAATATGGAGGTTTTCATCGGCGAGGCACTTCTTCAAGTTTGATACGTGGAATGTGGGATGAATTCTGTTGAGCTCTTCTGGTAGGTCAAGCTTGTATGGTACAGGACCTACTCTTTCGAGTATCTTGAAAGGTCCTACGTAGCGTGGTGCTAGCTTGCGCTTCTGGCCAAAACGAACCACTCCCTTCCACGGTGATACTTTTAAAAGTACTTGATCCCCAATGTCAAACTCCAAGGGCTTTCGTCGTTTGTCTGCATAACTCTTTTGACGACTTTGAGCCGCTAGAAGATTGTTTCGAATTTGAATGACCTTGTCGGTTGTTTCTTGAATTAACTCTGGACCGGTGATTTGTGATTCCCCAATTTCGTGCCAACATACCGGAGATCGGCACTTACGACCATATAAAGCTTCAAAAGGAGCCATGCCGATACTTGTATGATAGCTATTGTTGTACGAAAATTCAACTAATGGTAGATGAGCATCCCAATTCCCTTTGAAGTCTATGACACATGCTCGAAGCATGTTTTCAAGAGTTTGGATGGTACGTTCAGATTGTCCATCAGTTTGAGGATGAAAAGCGGTACTAAGGTCTAATCGTGTACCCAAGGCGGTTTGTACGGCTCGCCATGTTCGTGAAGTGAAACGACCATCACGGTCTGAAATGATGCTTAAAGGTACACCATGACGGCTTACGATCTCGCTGATGTAGATACGAGCTAACTTCTCGTTCTTGAAGTCCTCGCGAATTGGTATGAAGTGAGCTGATTTTGTAAGACGATCAATGATTACCCATATGGTGTCATACCCACTGGAGGTGCGAGGTAACCCGGTGATGAAATCCATGGTTATGTTTTCCCACTTCCATACAGATATTTCGGGTTGGACTAGAAGTCCTGAAGGTCTTTGATGTTTAGCTTTTACTTTGGAACAGGTAAGGCACTTGGAAACAAAAACAGCGATATCCTTTTTCATACCAGGCCACCAGTAGGTGTATCGTAGGTCTTGATACATCTTGTCGGCTCCTAAGTGTACAGAGTATCGTGTTTTATGTGCCTCATTCATGAGGAAATCACGAAGGTTATCGCGATCAGGAATCCATATGCGATTAAATAGTATAGAATACCGTCGGATTTGGTTTTGATTTTTAGTTCAGCTCCACACGACAGTTCATCGCGTACATCATTTTCTGTTACAGAAACATGTTGAGCTGCTCGGATTCGATCTTTGATGTCGGTTACGATTTGCGAACATAGAATACGAATGGAGTTCGCATAACCTTTTCGACTGAGCGCATCAGCCACCACGTTTGCCTTGCCAGGATGATACCGAATTTCACAGTCGTAGTCGTTGAGAAGTTCGACCCATCTTCGTTGCCTCATATTCAACTCCTTTTGGTTGAAGATATGTTGAAGACTTTTGTGGTCAGTGTATATTTCACACTTGGTACCATAGAGGTAATGTCTCCATATCTTGAGAGCGAACACAACGGCTCCAAGTTCCAGGTCGTGGGTGGTGTAATTCTTCTCATGAACTTTGAGTTGCCTAGAAGCATAGGCTATCACTTTTCCTCTTTGCATTAATACACAGCCTAGCCCTTGCCCTGATGCGTCGCAATATACTACAAAGTCATCGCAACCTTCAAGGAGTGTGAGGATAGGTGCGTCACGAAGTTTTTGCTTTAGAGATTGGAAGGCTTCTTCTTGTTCAGGTCCCCATATGAAGGGTTTTCCTTTATGAGTCAAAGCCATGAGTGGTACAGCAATACGGGAAAAACTGGCAATGAAGCGGCGATAGTAACCAGCCAAACCAAGAAATGACCTTACTTCGGTAGGGGTACGTGGCGCTTGCCATTCTTGCACTGTCTTGATTTTTGAAGGATCGACATGTATTCCCATTTCATTGACGACATGTCCAAGGAATTGTACTTCCCCTAACCAGAATTCGCATTTTGAGAACTTAGCGTAGAGCTTTTCAGTCCTTAAGAGTGTAAGGTTGAGTCGAAGGTGTCGTTCATGATTGGATTTAGACTTGGAGTAGATAAGGATATCGTCGATGAAGACTATGACGAAACGGTCGAGGTAGGGTTTGCATACCCTATTCATTAGATCCATGAATACAGCGGGGGCGTTGGTTAAACCGAATGGCATGACCATGAATTCGTAATGACCATAACAAGTCCGGAAGGCGGTCTTTGGGACGTCTTCTTCATGTACTCTGAGCTGATGATAACCAGAACGAAGGTCGATTTTTGAAAAGCAGGTGGCGCCTTGAAGTTGGTCTAGGAGGTCATCGATGCGAGGTAGTGGATAGCGATTTTTAACCGTTAGCTTGTTGAGTTCTCTGTAGTCGATACACATGCGAAACGTTCCATCTTTCTTCTTCACAAAAAGAACAGGTGCACCCCAAGGCGAGGAGCTAGGACGTATGAATCCTATGTCAGTCAGTTCCTGCAGTTGACTGGCCAGCTCTTGCATTTCGGATGGGGCTAACCTATAAGGAGATTTTGCGACTGGTGTAGCGCCAGGTACAAGATCGATGCAGAATTCGACTTCTCTCACAGGAGGGAGTCCTGAGATGTCGTCGGGAAAGACTTGTGGGAATTCCTTCACCACTGGTATATCTTCGAGTTTCTTCTCCTTGTTTCCCTTTTTGACGACGTGAGTTAGGAATGCGACATAGTTCTTGTGGAGATATTTTCGGGCTTGAAGGCAGGACATTAATTTGAGTCCTTTCGAAGGGGTTTCTCCAAAAATACGTAGGGTCTGACCGTCTGCAAGAGGAATGCGAATGAACTTTTCGCGGCATACTACTTCAGCGTGATGCTGGCTGAGCCAGTCCATACCGATTATAATATCGAAACTTCCCAACTTCATAGGAATGAGGTCAACTGGAAAATCGTGATCGTTTAGAGTGAGGGTACAATTTCGTATAATAGAATTTAATGAAACGGGCTTTCCGTCAGCAACTTCCACCGTTAGAGATTCCATGAGATTATCACGAGTTTGGTTGAGGATAGGTTCGAATTCTAAGGACACAAAACTCTTATCCGCGCCAGTATCGAATAACATGGATGCATAACTACCATTGATGAGAAACGTACCGTTAACCACGTTGTTGTCAGCCCTAGCTTGGTTGGCATTGATGTTGAAAGCTCTTCCTCTGGCAGGTGGAGGAGCTTGGTTAGCTTGGGCATGGATGATGTTCACCAAGCGTGGACAAGTGTTCCTGAAGTGGTTTGGGTCTCCACAGTTGTAACAGGCTCGCATGGGTTGCATCATGGGGTAGTTGGGTTGGTAGTAGGATTGGGCTATGTGTTGTGCATATGGTAGAAGTAAGGGTTGTTGGGCTTGACCCACTATCTGATGGTGGGTTTGGGTTGAGGGTTGATTGCGGTTCGTTCGTTGCAGAGTGCGACAAGTTTGAACGGTGTGACCCGCACGACCACAACTGGTGCAATGTTGGTAAAGAGTTTCGGGAGGGTGATGGTATTGACAACGGTTGCATTTTGGGTGTGGGCCGGTGTATGGCTTTTTAAATGGCGCAGCTGAGGGAGCAATTTGGGTTATTGGTGCAGCGGTGATAGGAGGGTTGGTTTGAGTGACAGCAAAATTCTTGCCGTTTCGTTTCCTCTTACCAGCAAACCTTGAGGATGAGACTGAGTGGTTTGTAGTTGAGGTCTCTATGGGTGCTTTCTTCTTTTCATCCTTGAGTTTGCCATTTCGGATGCGATTCTCAGTGAGTTCGGTAGCTAGTTCCATTGCAGCTTCAAGTGTTGCAGGCGAAGTGCTTAGAACCGAGTCTTGAATTTTCGAGGGAAGACCTCGAATGTAGTGTTCAACCAAGCGGTACACGGGGGTGAACAGATTTGGGATCATCTGGTTTAGCTCGAGAAATCTTTTGTTATAGGAAGTGTGATCTCCTTCCTTTTGTTTTAGCGCGTGGAATTCATCTTCCAACTTTTTGATTTCGCTTCTTGGACAGAAGCGTCTGGTCATGAGTTCCCTTAACTCTTCCCATGTTAAGGCCATGGCATCTTCAACTCCTCGTTTACCCTTTTCTGTGTTCCACCAGGTAAGGGCTACCCCAAACAGTCTTCCAGTTGCATAACGTACCTTGCGATCCTCAGGACAATCGCAATTGAGGAAAGTGTTCTCCATTTCTTCAAACCAGTGAAGGAGAGCAGTAACACCTTCGGTCCCTTCATACTTTGGGGGATCACAAGATTTGAAGTGTTTGTAGGAGCACTTTTTGGAGGGAGGGTTGGCGACGCTCTGGTCTTCTTGATTGGGAGGGTTGATGGGATTTGCGGTGAGAGCTTGTTGAACTTGAATTACGATGTCAGGAAGCACTGCAGCCATTTGTTTAGCAATTTGTGTGGCCAAGCGTTCATTGGATCTTCCTGACGTTCTACCTCCACGTAGTTGCCTAGCTGACATCTACAGGAACATACATAGGAAGATTGTGAGTTTAAGAAGTTTCTAGGTGTCATGTGTCGTTAAAAGAATAAAAATAACATAACTAACAATAATGCAACTACATCCATAGGATGTCTTGGGTTTGCTCATGTTTGGGCCTCCAATGTCCCCCATACCATCGCCTGTATAGTCATGTGGGCCCCCATGACTATTGGGCTTAGTAGGATTCACATTGGTGTTGGCGGATTAACACTCGCATCACCCGAATGAAAACCGTGAAATATGATTGCGAGATGTATGGTAGGAGGGTGTCCAGGTGTAGACACAATGACAACTCAAAGTGGGGTTAGCTCACTAGACGTTTGGTATAGCATGCTTTGGCCTAATAGGTCCTTCGTACTCTCATCGTTAGTCCCCAGGTAGGCAAACTGGTCCTTTATTTTGGATTTATACGAATGCCAAGCCTAGATAGGACGTTCCGACTACCGGTACTCGTACCCTTCCAGTTACTACATGCCCGTCATGAGAACTCACTTTGTTGTGATTTGAAAATACAAAAATCATTGCAAAAATCATGGGAATTGTGAGGTGTGTGCTCTCATGGATATGATATGTTATGAGGATATGATTTATGATGAGCATTGTATAATAACATGTATTTGTGAGCATGCTTGCATAACATTGAGTGTGAAAATAAACATAAAGCATATAAACATCATAATTTTGTATGTAACGCATAAACAATTTAAAATTTTAATCAACTATAGTATAGGCTCTAAGGGTCTAATAACCTATCCTATATCCCTATAGTCATGGCTCTAATACCAATCAGTCACACCCCGACCCGCAGCGGAATAAGAGTCGGGGCATAATTGGGTTATCACCAAAGCTCATGATGTTTACTAAAATGTTTCATATTTATTAAATTCAAATTACAACTTAAATATCCAAATCAAAATTCATACAATTACAAGGAAATGAAACTATGTAACTAATCCAAAGCTTAAACTGATTTATTCTTCTAGGCCTTCCTATGTGTTTCTTGCCACAACTGGATCACCTGTATCATGTGTAAAACGGGGGATATTTTGGGTCAACAAAAGTTGGCGAGTGAACCTTGATAAAACATTGTTATTAATTTCTTGTTTTATTTAATATGGAAAATTTGTGCAATAAACAACACAAACCACTTTGAATGAGTATATGATATGAATGATGATGAATGTGAGATCAATGCTCAATCAAACGGAGCCGATCTTATGAGGCACCTGATGCTCAACCCGTCTCCCACGGGGAACTGATGGGCCTAATGAAATGCGTGCACTGAAAATGATAAATCCAAACTACATATAATCCACACAATAATTGATACACATTTGATACACATTTGATCACGGATATGATATATGCACAAGTGTTTAAAAATAATAAAGAATTAAACGACACATGATACACCCCAAAACATGATTAAATTGGGGAATTGATAGAGATTCACTCACATTGGGTGCGTTCTTTGATGACGTTGGATGCGCACGAATTTTAGGATTTGATCGACGAGAGAAAACTAACCTAAAATAATAACGAAATGATTCGGTAAATAAATGAATTTTATTTGATATTAATACTTTTAATTCACACTCTTAATAGGATTTTTAGATTTATTTTTGTGAGTTTAAGGAAATTTTCTAACTTTAAAAATCTTATTTTTAAGTATTTTTAAATAATTTTCTAATTAAATAAATAAATAAAAAGAAATAAAAATTTGACTTTTTTTTTGACCGTTGACCGGTCGGATTGTGTTTAATTATGCGCTGAGTGAGGTTCTAACTCGGGACCTCTCGTACACGTGCACGCAGCTCTACCAACTGAGCTACGTGTCTAACCCGAAATATTCTCTGTTTTAATTATATATATATATATATATATACTAATTAACTTTAACCTTATTTATTTTTATTAAAAAAGTTTCATAAATTTCCAACCCGGTTTAGATATCCAGAGTCGAACTCGCGCTCTTCAGTTTACGTGCACACAACCCAACCAATTGGGCTGTGTGTCTAACCTGTTTATATACTGAATTATATTATATTTATATACATGTTAAAGGATGATCTGAATAGGTTTTAAAAAGGATTGGTTTTATTTCTGAAAGTCGGTAACATGTGCGATTCGAACTAAGGACGTGCGTGTTATGTTGCACACGGTCTACCGCTGGACTGTGTGTCTAACCCGGTTAAATATCCGGTTTTAATTAAACTAATACACATTTCTCAACTTCGGCTTCTTTGCTTAACAATACAGAACAGTGAAACCCGACTGTTCTGTTTAATTGATCTTAACTTATACTTGATTGAAATGAAAAGAGAAATTAAATGACATGGTATACCAGAACGGCGAGTTTGCTTCAGGTTTTTTGCAAGGTCTCGTCGGCTCCGATCCGCGGATTCCGGCTGAGGGAAACTGTTTGACAGTTTTGATTACTGTGTTGAGTAATTAGGTCACTAATCGAGAGATAGCAAGAAAAAGTTTAGATGATTGTACCATCTGAAGACAATCGCGGTTTTCCGTTCAGCGATTCCGGCGAAATTGAAATTTCCGGCGACGTGCTCTGGAAGGATTAAAGCTTCGAAAGAGAGTGCGATTCTAAGCGAAAAGGTTACCAGAGGTTTGGGTGGGTATTTATAAGGAAGAACAGGTGTATTTGGTTCGAATTTGAGTCTTGATTCGTGGTCAAAGTTTTCCGGCGGTTATGACTGAAATTGAGGGTTAGACATCGGTTATAACCGATGTCGAAATTAGTTCATGCGTTTCAGTCAAAGGAAACGGTCATAATTCGCGATAATCTCGGCTTTTCCGGCGACTGCGAATTTGGGCGCCCTGATTACCGGTTTGACTTTCAGTTTTATTATAAATGTTATTTGTTTTAATGTTTATCACAAAAGCTGTGCGCGGTGGAGCGGTGTGTTGCGTGTTTGTCCTTGTGGGTGACCCGGGTGCGAAACCCGGCTGTCCCATTTTATTTTTTATTCACTTATTTTTATTATTTATTAATTATGGTTTTTAAATCCTAAAATGTTTATTAAAAATTATGTATTGTTTAAAATTAAATTGAACAATATATATACGCAACGAAATTTATAACTGAATATTTGATTAATAAACGAAGCAGGTTTGGAAACCCGTTTTTCGACGAATGTTACAAATGATTTGCTCCCAAATGAATTTCCGAACTACTGTAGCTGTAGTGGATGCTAGTGCTTTAGCTTCTACCCATTTGGTAAAATAGTCTACTGCCACGATAATGAACTTCACCGCTCCGGCGCTTCAGGGAAAGGATCTACCATGTAAATCCCCCACTGCTGAAACGGCCAGGTTGTTGTTACTGGAACAAGTTCATTTTTCGGTCGTAGGGTCTTTAGAGCATGTCGTTGACATCCCTCGCATTTCCGTAGCTCATTT
This sequence comes from Scalesia atractyloides, assembly GCA_947069175.1. Lineage (NCBI taxonomy): Eukaryota > Viridiplantae > Streptophyta > Magnoliopsida > Asterales > Asteraceae > Scalesia > Scalesia atractyloides. The sequence continues at coordinate 35,657,115 of CAMTDV010000017.1, read as the reverse complement.
ACTGCGTCCAGGTGCATCCGTGGCCAATAATACCCTACACTAGTTATTTTTGCCACCACCATTCTTGGGCCTGAGTGAATTCCGCAGATCCCTTCGTGTATTTCTCTTATCAAGTAGCTTGCATCCACTTGATCTACGCAATGCAACAGTGGCCCCAAGTATGATCGTCGATATAAGATACCATCTGACATTTCGTAGTGTAGTGCTTTGTGTTGTATCTTTCTTGCTTCAGCTTTGTTTTCTGGTAGTATCCCTTACTTCAAGTACATGATGATTGGGGACATCCAGGACATCGTGCCTGTTTGAATGACGCTCACCTTTCGTAGCGGTACCGACGGGTTTTTTAGGACTTTAATCCACACATCTTTGGCCAAGTGTTGGAAACTCGTCGCCGCCAGCTTGCTTAGTGCATCCGCCGGCTTGTTCTCGCTTCTATTGATATGAGTAATCTAGAAGGATGTGAAATTCTGCAACAAGGTCTTCGCTTGCTCTAGGTATAAAGCCATTATATCGCCCTTTGCGTCATACTGTCCATTGATCTGGCCTACTACTAATAACGAATCTACGTGCGCCTTCAGGTTTTTCACCCCCATCTTTATTGCTAAGCGGAGTCCTGCTAGGAAAGCTTCATACTCTGCTTCGTTATTAGTGCTCTTGAATTCTAGGCGAATAGCATATGTGAACTCGTGTTTATCTGGGCTAATGAGCCTCAATCCTGCCCCCGCACCATCTTCATTTGACGCGCCATCAGTATATAGTAACCACGGATCCCTTTCCTCTTGTTTTCTCCCTTGCTCCATTGTTCTGCACTCTTGCACTCTTTCAGGAGGTACTTCCGTTAGGAAGTCTGCCAATACCTACCCTTTAATTGCTGGTCGGGGTTTGAACACAACATTGTATCCCCCCAGCTCGATTGCCCACTTGGCTAACCTCCTAGAAATTTCTGGTCTGGCCAGGATATTTCCGATGTTGTAATTTGTCAGTACTTGAACTATTCTCCCCCCGAAGTACCTCCTGAGTCTCCTTGTTGCGTGGATGAGTGCTAACACTAGTTTTTCGATCATGGAATACCTTGTCTCTGGATCATTGAGGGTTCAACTAACATAGTATACTGGGGTTTGTACAGCATGCCTTTCCACTAGTATGACTACTGCTACCACTTTGTCTGATGCTGACAGGTACATGATCAAGGGTTCTCCCTTTGCTGGGGCTGTTAGCGTTGGTAGGCGCATCAAGTAATCCTTCATTTCTTTGAAAGCAGCTTCTGCTTCTGACGTCCATGCAAACTTGCTTTTCTTTACGCAGTTTCGAAGAGTTGTGATGAAAGGGAACGCTTTCGCTGCGTGATTGGCCAAGAATCGATTTAGCGCGGCCAAACGCCCTGCTAATATTTGCATCTCTTTGACCATTAAAGGAGAGGGCATTCGCTCTATTGCTTCTACCTTCTCCGGATTTACTCGAAAGCCATCCTTCGTGACGATAAACCCTATGAACTTCCCTTCCTCCATCCCATAGGAACATTTCGCCGAATTCAACTTGATGTTCACTCCCCGTAACGTCTCAAAAGTTTTCTGAATATTTTGTATCATCGAATCCTCCCCTTTGCTCATTATGACTAGGTCATCCATGTATACCTCGATGTGTTTCCCGATATCGTCTCCAAAAGTCTCGTTCATCAGCCGCTGGTATGTTGCTCATGCGTTGCGTAACCCGAACGACATTTTCGTATAGCAGTACAACCCCATTGGTGTTCGGAAGGCTGTCTTGTCTTCGTCCTTTACCGACATCTGCACCTGATGATAACCTTTGTAACAATCTAGGAAGCACTTACCTCGAAAAGATGCCAAAGAGTCTATCTTCTCGTCTATATCTGGTAATAAATAACAATCTATTGGGCAGGCTTTGTTAAGATCTTTGAAATCTACACACATTCTCCATGTACCATTTCCTTTAGGAACCATTACTGGGTTGGAGACCCATGTCTGATAACGTACTTCCCGGATTATGCCAGCATGCAACAATTCCGTGACCTGTTGCTTCATAACTTCATGCTTTTCCGGTCCCCGATTTCTTTTAGTTTGCACTACCGGCTTCGCGTTCTCTGCTACATTCAATCTGTGCTCTGCAATGTGCCATGGAATGCCGATCATGTCCGACGGGGTCCAGGCGAACACATCCATGTTTTTAGTAGCAAGGTCTTGAGGGCCGAGCGAGTTGCATCAGCTAGTGCTGGCCCTATTTTGATTGGTTGTTCTGGGTATTTCTTGTTTAAGATCCATTTCTCTGCCTCCTCTCGCTGTGTTGGTTTGCTTGTCTTTGACGGCCTTGCTTCGTCCGTTACTAAGACCTCTTTGCTAATATACATAATAGCAACTCCGCTGCTTGCGGGACTGAGCAGATCATATTAAAATCTCCTTGCGACTCTCTACCCAGGAAGATGTCATGACGCGAGTTTGCTGGTAAGACCATGAATTTCACTTCCTTGGTTCGCGAGTGCTTACCGTCTGATAACAACACTGGGAACGGTATCTGCCCTAGAGGAAAAACGGCCTCGTTACAAAATCCTGTGAGCGGATAATCGACTGGCTCCAGGCGTGCTTTATCTTCTTCATCCAATTGATTAAAACACTGCTCATAAATGATGTCTGCGGTTCTCCCGGGATCAACCAAGATATAATCGGTTTGGTAGTGGCCGAACACCCCTGGAATTATAATAGGTCTTTTCTCTCTTGGTCCACCCCTGACAACTGGGAAAATGACTTGTCTTTCGCGCCATGTCTCATCCAATGCTCTCTTATTGAAATACTTTGAAGGTCTCTTCGGTCCCCCTTGAATCATGTGCGCTTCGAGTTTTCGTACTTTTTTGTTATCAGGACCCTCCTCTCGTCTCTGGATTTGGTGGGTATCTCGTTTCCCTCCTTTTATCAAATGTGTCAGCTTGCCGCTTTTTAAAGCTCGCTCGATCTCTTGTTTTAGACTGAAGCAGTCGTCTGTCAAATGCCCCGTGTCTTTGTGGAATTCGCAGAAAATATTGGGATCTTGCCCTCTTTTATTGTGCATCTGTAAAGGTGCTTTGAATTGATAATTTTCCGATGTTAATACTTCTGAGGGAGTTTTTGTGAGAGGTGTCCACTGCTTTTCTCGATTTTCTTTCTTGACTTCTTTCCTATGGCTGATCTGATTAATTGTGTTGTGCGCATCCTCTATGGGTGGGCTCTTGTCCCTGAACCCATGAGGTTTCCACTGCTAGCTCCTATTCTGGTTCCGCTTTTCTAGGGGATGGGAGTTATGGTTGTTGCGCCTTCCCTCTCTACTAGTTAGCTGCGTGCCAGTTTGGGCGATCATTTTGGCTGCCTCAATGAATGTTTCCCACTCCTTGGGGCCGCATCTCTCCCCTTAATTCTCTTGATTAGATCATCACATTTGACGGCGCGCATGAAATGCGCGCGTCTGATTTCGTCACCTGCATTCCCGATTTCCAAACATTCTTTATTGTACCTGGTAATGAAATCTTCTACACTTTCATGATCCCTGTGCCAGATGTTTAAGACGTCTGCAGGGTCTCTAGTATATCTCCTTTGCTGGATGAAGTGTGACAGGAATTTTTCTTGAAAATCTATCCAGGATTTGATTCTTCCAGCTGGTAGGCTGTCGAACCATGCGCGCGCTGCTCCAATAAAGGTTTGCACAAATAGCTGGCACCAGACTGGCAAAGACCAACCTCCTACCATGCCTGCGCTTGTGAATACTTGTAGGTGATCGTCTGGGTCTGTTAACCCGTTGTATTTCCCCACATTATGTGGCAACTTTGTTTTTTTAACGGTGCCATGGCAATTTCTCTGACTAATTTGGATTTCTCGGCTACCCCTTCTGGTCAGTAACTTAACGTGTAATCGTGTTCTGCGTCTCGGTTGTGCACGTGTGCGGGGTCTGTACGACTCGTGGTTCTGTGGTAGTCTGCTAAAAACGGAACGCTCTTCCGGCTTGTAAGTTGAATCCTCTTCCTCGTAGGAATCCATTCTTTGTTGATGTTGCGCGGCCCTAGCCGGTTATGCAGGGATACTCTCTGTTTGTGCTGCACATTCTGCTTGAAGTTACTTTCTGTTTCGCCGTATGTGTCGCGCGTTTCTTGCGCCGCTGGCCGTCTCGTGGAATGTGTTCTCTCACGATGGTGATCTCGTGAGTCGACGTATTCTAAGGTTAAGTTCTGCACCGAGCGTTGCGTGGGAGTGGCTAGCGGCGTCTGGAGTGCCTGGGCTTGGATCACCGCTTGTTGTGCGTTTAACTGCGCGTAGATAATGTTAAGTGATGCCTGCTGCTTGGTATACCAGGAAGCGAGAGTTTCCCCTTCTAGTAATCCCAATAGCGCTGCGATGTTTTGTTGAGTTGGTCTCGATGGTGTGGATGGCACAGCACCATGATTTCCTGCTTGTACAGCTGGATTCGCTTGATGTATGATTCTCGTTGCACTTCCAAAAAGATCTGGGATCTCTGCGTTTCTTGTTCCTCTTTAGACGTTCTCGTCTCCTCGGTGCCCTTGGACCTGAACATTGTCCGTAACGGGACCGAACATGGAGTGTTCCTCCTCACCTTGTTCAGCCATGAAAGAACCTTTTTCTTAAGGAATCGACGAAAGTTGTTTGTATTAAAAATCGGTGGGCGCCAATGATGAAACACCAGTTAACTCGAGGTTAATGGAGTCCCCTAGTGGTGGTTCAATCTCTTCCTCCGGTCTCTTGTGCTGAACACTGCAAAATGGAAACACCGGTGACTCGCCACGAGGAGGAAAAGAAGGGGGTTCTCCTCTTGACCAGCCTCCGGCGTGAGAATAAGTATCTTTCTCTTCAGAGGAATGAATTGGTAATAATATGAGTGCGTGAGAGTGAATGAATCAAAACTGTATGGAGAACCTCTATTTATAGCCGAAGGATGAAAGAGGGGAGAAGATCCTTCCAGTTGTCATCGGAGCACCAGCTGGATCATGGGGGAATATCCTCTTTATCCCCTTCGTGCTTGCCACGGTAGTGGGTGACGTGGAATGCCCCCATTCGCCCAGCTAGGCACCTTTATGCAGGGAATGTCGGTCTGTCCTCTCTGCACTATTCCGATCCAGCTGGCGACCCTCTATTGGGGCCACGTGATGTCCTTGTTGTCTGTGGGAGCATCTTCATTGTCTCTTACGGCCCGTCTAGAAGTTTCTAGGATCTTCTTCATTCCTATAAAGTAATATTTTTTAGCAAAATCATTTTGATAAAAGAATATAAAAAAATATTTTTTTAATATTTGTGTTGGTTCGGTTTTGGCTACCGGTTCCAAACGGTAAACAGGATTGTGAAACCCAGTTTTCAAATCATAAACCAGTTGAATTGGCCGATTTAGCTCCTTTTGAACAGTTAAGACAGTTTCAACAACTTTTAACACCCCTAGAATTTGACCTTTTCGCTTACTCAGTGAAATGCCTTCTATCATTTATTCAAGACGACTTCTATGGTTGTTTGTTACGTAATTTGGGTGAAAGAATTGAAACAAGTATGAAAAATTGTAGATATCCGGTACATGACCCTCGACTCAAAACACGATTAGGATGGATATTATCTTCTTTCAATAGAGACATGGTTGTCTCTGTTTTGTTGTTTGTTTTATTTATTGCCTTTTCCAGCAAAGGATATTTTCATGTTCACATTACGGGTGGTAAACAAATCTAAATTTCACAAATCTAAATTTGACGGGCAAACCTGTAACTTGAAAAATTCAGGACAGGTATTCGGTATAGGACCATGTATGAAATTAGAAATAATATTATTGTGCGGGTATTGTAATAGGTGATATCCAACCCAATTACCTGAAATATGGTTACGTGTATTGTAATAACCGAAAAAAAATATTTAATGCTTTTTGTTATAAAACTAGGAATTTAAAATAACTCCTGTAGCAAAATTTTGTAATACCAAATAATAATAATAATAATAAGAATAATAACAGTTGTATTATTGCGTTCACTTGAAAGTGACAATAACAAAAGTGTAGATGCCATTCAAATTGCAAATTGATCCAATGGATGAGATTCAATTAAATAAAATATTGCATGACTATTTCATGCAAGATTGAGTTCAGTTGAATCCCTGCAAATAATTTTTGTAACGTGTATAAACTAGAACCTTCACTTCTCCCTATAAATTGGGAAGCTTGCATGCTTGTAAACCATCCCTCACCTTCACTCACAAACTACACCATTCTCTATCACTTCTAATAAGAAAACCCAGTTTCGGTAACCGTAACTGAAACCGAACACCATACCGACACCACCTTTCATTCACTACCATCTCTACTAAAATACTCGAAGCTTTAACCACGAAAAACGTACCACCCGAAACCATTTTTGGTGAAGAAATATTAATTCCGGCGATACTTACGTACTTTCCGACGACGTCTCTCGTAACCGGAACACGTTTTTGACCAAGGTAACCATAAGCTAAAAGTTTTATTTTTGAAACTTTAAGGTTAATCTATAATGAAAATGGAATATATAATTTATTTGTGAATGTTAGTTTTCTATAAAAGATGATGATGAAGAAGAAACACCAGTGAACTGAGTAAATAAATAAATAATAAAGCTGTTTGTTCACAAGGGCTCCTCTAGCCCAGTTGGTTCAGCAGCTGGTTCACAACCTAGGGGCTCAAGTTCGAATCATGCTGAAGACATATATTTTTACCAAAATGCTGATATAATGCATCAGAATCCGAATTTCTGATGAAGTATCAGATTTTCTGATAAAATATCAGAATTTTATAAAAACATCAGAATTTCTGTTAAATGCATCAGAATTCTTATATAAAACATCAGATTTCCTAAACTTAAACATAAATCACTAAGTGACCTACTGGTTAAGGCTCTAACTTATAGTCTAGAGGTCTTGAGTTCAAATATTGTAAGAAACATTCTTTTTAATGCACCAGAAGTATATTTAAACACACCAGATTTCTTGTTAATTAAATCATATTTCAAAATATGCATCTGAAAGTGGTGTAGTCCAGCTGGATAAGTCTTGGGACTTAGAAACTGAAGGTCTTGGGTTCAAACCTTACTATTGAGATTATTTTTATCAGATTTTTGGTGTTTATTAACATAAGAATACTTATTTATATAATCAGATTTTATAAGATAAATATAAATGATTAAGTGGCTTACTAGTTAAAACTTTTACATACAACCTTTAAGTCACAAGTTCAAATCTTGTAACTAACATTTATTTTTAATTAACTTCTATTTTATTTATACATATATTAAATTTTTTTACAGCTAAAAATAACATTATGTTTCAAATATAAATACACATACATATTATTTAATCTAAGCAAAACTAACTTCTGTAATATTTAAACAAACTTGAGGTTTTTAAACTAGATATAGATGAAATAAACAAAATTAAATATACTTTATATGTACGAACACAACCTTTTGAAATACATGGACACGATGTAGGTTATACAAACACGCTTGACAAGTATATATTTTCAAAACAACAAATCAAGAAACAAGGTACGGATCCTTACCCATTTCCCTATTTGTTATCTAGTTCGATTGTTTATAAACCCGTTGATTATCGTTTTCTTTTTGTACTCCTCACGTCTTTGGAATATCGATTCGTTTGACTGTCCGTTCATTTCCTTTTCAGACTTTAGATTGGACTTATATCATGCGATAAGATTATCATTATATTGTACTCATTATCGCATGTTCCAATAATGATTATATGGTTATCATTTACTGATAAACTGGATTACTATTTATGACTGACTGTGCTCTGTTACCCTGAGTTCTACGCTTCTAATGGAGTGTCCCACGGGCACGTTTTTTGAGGCACCGATAACGTGTGCTCCTTCCGTGACGGAGAGATTAGTTCACGGCGTCCCTGGGTACAAGTGTGGTACATAGCTACTAGGAGGCGTATGGATCGATCCTAGGAATACTGTTACTGAGTTAGATGGTTTGTGTGTACCCACACCCATCATACCTTTATTGTTCGACTCAAGGGTACATCCGTATGATACAGTTACTGGTTGACTTGCTTATTATTGTATCATATTATTGTTACTGTTACCGTTACTATTATCGTTGTTGTCGTTTAAGCATATTATTCTGTGCTGGGCATTCGGCTCATTCCGTATATTTTATTTCACCACAGGTTCACAGGTTACTTTGGGCGGGGTGAAGAGTGAAGAATAAACCCTAGGATGCTAATCGAAGATGTTTATCTATTAAATAAAATAAATATGTATTTTGGGCCTTAGTGCTATGAACTATCTTTTGGAATGTAACCGTAACTTTAATATTAATGGAACTGTCTTATGTTTCTGATTACCGTTAATCGTGACACGCCAACCCTATCCGGGTTGGGGTGTTACATGTATACCTATAAACATTTTCTTTTTCTATTTCTTTTCCTTTGTCTTTTGATACGTGGTTGAAAGTTCATTGTTTTCCGTATCTAAGTTTGTATTTTTGTACGAATTTGATTTCTGAATGATCTACTTTGATATGGTTTATTTTGCAGGTCTAAAGGAGTTTAAGGTAATGTTTTAAAAACCGATTTAAACCGATCGGCTAAACCGGTTAAACTGGATGCCGGATGCTTGGCCGGCACGAATCATAACGATAAACTAAAGAAACGGCAAAGAAGTTGTATCGCCGGTAAATTGGGTTATACCAGATTAAACCGGTAACCGGTACCGGTTCAAACCGGGCCAAAGGTTAAAATTTTGAACGTTTAATTTTTTAGTACCTAAAAAGGTGACTATTTACCTTCTTAGTTAAAGTGTAAAACTTAGTGCCCACAATTGACAATCCACATCAATCAAACTTCTACCTCACTCAAAGTTAGAAAATCATTGGGTTTTTTAAATTAAGTTCTTCAACCGATCATCCAGTTTTACCTTCTTTTGACTTTTGTTCAATCGTTCATGTTGTTAATTGTTATAGTATTGGCTAATTGCTATATAATGGGTATTTATTATAATTTTTTTTATTGTGGATTAACTTTTAGAATATTTTTTTACTATGGAATGACATAGTTTTGTATTATTTTTTGAGTTGAAATTATATTTTATGGATTGATAGAGTTAATTATTCAACATGGTTGAACCGTCCAGTTCAACTGGTTGAACCATTTCTGAGTCTAACCCGGTACGATTAAAATACCAGTTTTAAAACATTGGTTTAAGGAGCATTTTGGGAGTCTAACGAGTAGGACTGTAAACGAACCGAACATTCATCAAACAGTTCTTGAACTGTTTAGCGGAAAGTTTGTTTGTGTTCGTTCGTTTGTTAAAGGAACGAACACGGACAAGAAATTTCATTCGTTGAGTTAAACGGACGAACATGACCAGAGGATGCATTTGTTCGTTTACTTTCGTGAACATTCGGTAATGTGTTCATTTATGCTTATTTGTGTTTGTTCACTTGAAGGTTTATATATGTTATATTTTTATTTTAATTGATTTCAGTTTTCAAAAATTTTGAAACATTAGTTATACTATACGTTTCCGCTAACATTCCTCATTGGACTATTTTAATTTCAGTTTGTGTTAAAGCTTAGGAAACTTCTTTGTTTTGTGTTAGTTATTATGTTTATGAGAATTATGTCAACAATGTTCGGATAATTATGTTAAATACTTATTATTTTTATGGATTCCTTAATCTTTGTGATGAGAAATGCAAATTTTATTCTAAAATGAATATATGTTCGTTTGTATTTGTTTGTGTACACAAACACTCGTTTGTGGGGCATAAACGTTCGTTTGTGTTCATGCATGTTTATGAACATTTGTTTTTGTTCTTGTATGTGTTTGTGTTCGTTTACGTTCGATAAACGTTTCGTTTGATTGAGCTTAGACCTTGCAGCACACCATGATACCGTGCAACGTGCATACATACATTCGAATAATTACATTTGATTGGTTTATTGTTTGAGGTTGTTTTATGATGTTTGATATATGACATGCAGCATATTTACTTACATTGGTTAATGCACGCTTTCTCAATAAATAAACATATTATTTTCCCAATAACAAAGAGATTCACTCACCAACTTTTGTTGACCAAAAAACTACTTTTACACATAATACATGTGAACCAGCAAGAAGAGAAGATTTGGACATAGGATGGGCCTTAGTTAACAAGAAACGGTTTAATGAAGATTTATGAAAAATGTCTCTTATGTGATTTTTTCGTTGGATTATTTGATATGTGAAACATTCAATATAGTTTAATGATTATTTAAAACACGTAATAGCAAGTCATAAGCTTTGGATCAACCAAATCATGGCCCGATCACCTATTTCGCTGCGGGTCGAGGTGTGACAAAGTATACACACAAATGTCGTCAAAACCAATCATACCAAAGAGAGTCGGCCGGTTAGAAATATTTATGGCCATGTTAAGGTTCGGTTTTAACAATTTGACGGTTTACGGTTCAGAATTTACAACCGACCGTTTAATATTTATTATTTAGGATTATAAAGTTATGTATATATTTATATTAATGAACAATCCTTGTTGTCATATAAAAAGATTACTACAAAATTTCGTTTAAAAAGTAATGTCTTTTTTTTGTTTAAAGTTGCAAAACCGAGTTGTCAAAATGTAGAACTGTGTAAACCCGTCGGTTCGGTTTTTATTTTTCTAAACTTTAGTTAGCGGTTCAACCCGTATTTTTCGTCAAAACCAGCCGAACCAGACCATAAACACTCCCTAGTATCCTTAGAAATGTTTGTCGAACACATACAAACTTGATCATGAGAGATGGCTCATGCTACTAGGGTCCTAGGCCGCCTCAACGATCGAGATATGGTGATGCCTCCCGGTCTTTACCAGTTGTGTAAAAATGTTACAACGTCATCTTATGAATGCACAAAAGTGACAAATTTGTTTTGACGATAAACCACTTTGTTGGGAATTCTTTTTTGTTGGGCCAATTTCCTTTCCTAAAATCACAAATTATTGAAGCAATAGTAATGATTTTACACTTAGAGGTGCACAAAAATCTCGCAACCGGAACCGGACCTTATAAAAAAAATCTGAAACCGGTTATTTTTGTACCCGGGTATTCCCGTAACCGAACCCGACCCTACCCGTAGGTTATGGATTGGGTATACATTTTGAGCTCAAAACTCGTAACCGAAACCGTACCCGATTTATACCCGAAAATACCCAGAACTGGTCATACCTTATACCCCAAACCTGGTTATACCATATACCGGATACCGGTTTTTTAATACCCGATAGAGTATCCGAATTTTTAAGGTACATTTTTATGTTTACTTTACAACTTTTATATTTAAGTTTTTAAAAAATGCATATTGTAAAACAAATAATTTGTATTTGAGTGAATTTATGTTATTGTAATTTGATTTTATTTAATTTTACAAATTACAAACCAAGTTTAATTTTTAAACGCATTTATTTTTGTGTAAAATAAAAAAAAACATATTTTTTAAAATCGGTTATTAATACCCGAACCCATACCCGGTTCCAAAACCCCCGAATACCCTACCCGGGTACATAGCATATGACTTTTCTCTTCAATACCCGTATCCAAACGTCTACCTGATTTCTCTTAATACCCGATATTCCAATAACCGATCATACCCAAAACCGGTATTAACAAAAACCCGATTTTCTGTAGTTACACTTACAGATATTTCTTATCACAAATTACAAATAGTAATATAGTATGCTCTCGACCTCTGGCTCTGGGCCAGGCCCAAGCTTATTAACCCAAACCGAAACCCTGTTGCGTCCTTTTGGTTATGGTTCTTTCTGAAGCCTTTCTTGACATTTTTACGTAGAAATCTGTAACTAGTTTGACAACCCCAACTTCCAAGAATATATTTTTAGAAATATACAGTATATAATAAGAAAAAAAAACACAGTATTTTAACTTTTAACTTTATAAACCTGCATGGCAAATAAGTTCGTTTAACTTTAATATAGTCAGATATATTATTTTACATATAATGGGAAATTCTATATGTAACATGTTCAAAGATTTAAAATTTTTAATTTTGGAGCAGTTTTAATGCTTTATGAAGTACACAATCTACAAAAGAAATTACAATTTTTTTCTTCATTTCAGCTACTCAACATTTTCATATTAACACTAGAAGTATTAAGCTCTTTTATTTAGAAGAAAATGCATATTTTGAGTTTCTTAAACATTCCACCTGTCATTTTTCTTATGTAACTTTAGATGTTGACGTGACATATCATGTCATCTCGATTTTCCAAATGATAGAGACATAACATATCACAATACTTATCATTTATATGACGCTACGTGTGACATATCGCAACTGTGTTACCTATTAATTATATATATATTTTTTTATCTTTGTTACCTATTAATTAGACTTTTTTTACTTGAAGATTTATAAAAATCTTAGTCCTTCGTGATTTGTCTCGGTTCTTTTTTTACCATCTTTCACTATATATATATGTGTGTGTTGGGTTCTCCACATCTTTCCCTTACACCCCAAAAGACATACATATATATATATATATAATATATATATATATATATATATATATATATATATAATGTAGAAGGGCATTAGAATTCACAAGTGTGTTTCAAGGGACCACTCTTAGTGACAAACCTTTAAGCTAAAGCATGTTTTCATGTCCCTCCCTCCTTAATGGTGTATGCAAGCTAAAACTATTATTCAATCTTGTATTATATACTATACACCTAGCCCATAACCAAGAGAGGACCACATTCTTTTAGCATCCTAGTCCAAACATACGACACGATCCAGGATGAATGAGAACCACTAGTTATTCATCATCATATGATCATATAACCTATGTAATCGAGCAAAACATCTCACTCGTGTCAAAAGTTGATCAAAGAGTGCACCGGGCATGTAAAAGAGAACATTTTTTATATACGTTTTCATTTTAAAGCTTTTCTCTTTTTCTAGTGTTCTTTCTTTATGCTCCCTCTCCTAAGTTTATTTCTTTACATTCCGTCATATAATATTAAACAAAAGAGAAAAGATCAAGAGACATGAACGTGAAACTAGTTAAGCGACTGACGGGACTATTTGTGAATAGTTTAACTAAGGACCCATGTAGGGAAAAGTTTGTGGAGTGAGAAATCAAAAGATGAAACTTCTGTTTATAATTTAGTGTATAAATTGTTGTGGTTAGAGTATCAAAAAAGGAAGCAAAAGTAGGGATAAGTAAATGGAAAGGGAGGTCGAAATTATGAGTAGATATAAGAAATTTTTCAATATTTTGCTTTATTGTTCTTTCTTTTTCATTGGGTCCATTTCTCTTTTAGATAATTGTCTCATATAGGCCTATGAAACGTCAACTACATTATTTGGCTATATTTGTAACTCTATAAGACCTCTAGATTCTAAAACATACTATAACAACAAAAACTTGTTTAAGACTTGGAAGATATAATCCACTAAACAAATAATAGGTCGTTTTCGGGCCCGGGTAATTTTGAACACTAATCAGGACATTGCGTTAAATTTATGAAGTTTGGTCTCTTTCACTTTAATAATGTCGACGTCTCTTTCTTTTATAATTTTTAAGTTTTATCATAAGGTATTCAATCAGTTTAAGTTTTAACATATAATTCCTTATAAAAATATATACAAATTAAGGGGTCAACAAGAGAACCCCTTATGTTTACCCAAGTTCGACTTTTTTGGCTACACGTGTTTGTGGATTCGACCTGAAACTGACCCAAACATGTTTAGCTAAACCTAGACATATAAAGTCCATAATAGATTCACACTCTATCAGGAATTTACACACCTATTTAAAATGTTTGTTAAAGTCCTCCATGCAATGGACGTGTTACATGATTCGTGTCGTACCAAGAATTCACAAACCTAGTTAACTACTAGTTCATGTGTGAACACATGTAGCATGTTACATGGATGTTCAAGTGGTCGGTCGAGCCATAGTTTATGCCTTGTGGTAGACGTTTGGTAAGACCTTTTATTGTCTTAAAACATATGTAAACTGGAAATTTAAGGTTGTTTGAATTGATAAATTGAAGGAAAAAAGGAAACTGGTAGTTGCACATGGGATGTTTATTAACAGAAATGATGTATATGAAGTTACAGGTATGATAGTTCATAGACTTTTGCATCTTTCAAGGACACGGTGATTGTCTTGTGGAAAAACAAAAAGAAAAAGAGCAAAAGATAAAAAGGAAAAAAGAACAAAGATTCATTTTGTTTAAAAAGAAGATTTAAGATATCATCTTTGTTAAATTTTTTAAAAACATTTGAAAAGGATTGTATGTTTAAATATTTCTGGTCATGACGAACCCGAAAGATGGCATGAACCGGAACAGAGGCATAGCGTCCATTCGAGGAATTGTTACAAATCGTTTTCCGGTCCAGTACAATGCCCGGACTGGTCGGTTGTTTAATGAGGTCTATATAAGAATAATTAACTCTGAGAAACTGTTACCGGAGAAATCATTTCTTGAGACTAGGGGTCGCAATTTTCAACTCGATTCGCACGTGATACGAAATAAATCAAGTTTGGGTTGATGTATCTAACTCATTTAGTATACCTGTCATGTTCGGTTAACCTATTATATTAACATGCCGTGTTAACCCATTTAACAAAAACATTCAACATGCCAACCCACAAACCATTTTGACGTGTTCAACCCTCCAACTCAATTAACACGTTTATAACTTGATTACTATCCGTCAACCTATTAAGCACATTTAGATAAGTATGTCCTGATTAAAGTTAGATGTTTTTACATGAATAAACATACGAGTCGTGTTAGAGTTGAACAATTCATTCTATCAAATCAAAACCCGCCAACCTGACATAATTAAACAAAAAACCCAACCAATACTTCAACTACTACTATTAATTATTAACTTAACTTATTTATTATTTCACAAACATAAAAGTGTGTGCGGTAGAGGAGGCAAAAAGAAGTCTAGAAAAGTAAGGTAAGGTAAAATATATAAATAATGATAAGGGAGGGACCAAATTTATCTAAATTTGATATAATACTATAATTTCTAATCACTATACAAGCTAAAAATATAAAAGAAGAGGGTAGAGAAGTGATTCTAAATTTTTAATCACTACCTGCCATCCCCCACTGCCTCATCATTGAATATATCCATCTTTTTTCTTACTTAAAAATAAAATATACTTAAAAATAAAATATCAAGTTATAAAAGTGAGGTAGGGTGAGCACAAAATCGAATTAATCGAACCGTAATTGAAATAACCGATAAAATTGAACCGAAATAAAAACCGACGGTTCGGCTTTCGGATTTTTAATTACCGAAAATTTCGGTTCGGTTTCGGATAACCATTTTCAATAACAGAAAAAACCGAAACGAAAAAACCACATATATTTTTATGTTTAAGTGTTCAACCCATGCTATTAGAAATTATTTATTTTTATTCTTGAATATTAAGTATTTATAATAAAAGCATTAACAAGTTTATTTGTAATTGAGATGATTTATTTATTGCCTACAACAACTAACAAAATTTAATATAAAAGTTAAATAATCTTCAAAGTATTATAAAAAAAATGTCCTAATAAGAACTTTAAAAAAACATAAAAATAGATTAGAATGTAGGTTTATGTGAACATTATTAGTTAAAAATTGTTAAGTATAGTAACTAAAATGTAAATGTATAAAAAGATTGTTAAATTTTAAATTATATTTTTTTATTTTTATATCGTACATGTTTTTGTTTCAATAAAAGAAAAACCAAGCCGAACAGGTGTAAAAACCGAAACCGAACTGTTTTCAAAAAGCGAAAATTTCGGTTCCGGTTTTGGTTTTGCCCAAAAACCGAAGCGAACCGTACACACCCTAGTATTCAGGGCATTCACGGGAAGGGACTTTCAGATAGTGGTACCTGATCAGGTACACTATCGCCACCTCACGAGTAGCAAAATCAGGTAAGGAATACCTTCACTATTACCATAGAAAAAAAAAGGAGAGAGAGACTTGTCGAGGTGTGCAGGTACAGCAGTCCCACCTATTTCGGGTTGCAACGGGCAATGGCGGAGCTTAGTGTAAAGTGGGGGTAGTGTAAAATTTTCGATTTTTCGTCTGAAAATTTTAAAATTATATAGACTCGTCCCCTCAATTATTTTATCTAAATATTTATACAATATATAAATTGGTTCCTATGACTTTCCGCCCCCTTGAAACTTTTGGTCAAGCTCCGCTACAGACAACGGATTCAAAAGAGAGAGGTGATGTATAAAGTGATAATTGGTTGTTGAGAAGGTTGTATCGTCGGTGAGCACCTCTCCCACGCTAAATCTAGTCGGTTAAAATAGATACCACCGTTAAAAGAAAACAAACACAAGTGTGTTAATGTGGTCACATCAACTTCTTAGGAGCGTTGGTTTCTTGGCTTGAATCATGGCTGCATAGCTGTCCGATATCCAACATTGATTCTCCTTTTATTTCTCTTTATTTTTATTCTTATTATTTAATTTTAATTTTAGGTTTACTTTTATTTTTAATTTTTGTGGGGTTAGATTAGACGTTGAGTTCCGATCCAAAATTTTGGAAAGATATCAATAATTTAATAAAATAGGTCCCTTTACTTCTTTATGGCAGCTTTCATTCATGTTTTGTTTTATATTAGTGGAATGTGTCATGTTTCCCCCTTTCAATTATCACACGCATATGCTTGGTTAGTTACATCCGATCTGCTCGGGTCAAGTCGGGTCCAGCAGATCATATAATTCCGTAAGGATCCGAACAAGCTATCCGATAATTATTTTCGATCATTTTATTTCTTTAAGTAAACACCTAAACTTCTTTCATAATTGATAGCATCTGTATATATAAAGAAAATTTATTTTGCTTTTATATAAAATCAAGTATAGAAAAAAGTATAATCCTTTTACTTATGGAAGTTACCAAAAAGATCAGGGGTCGGCCGCCCCCACCCCCACCTTACTTAGGTCGTTATCTATTATGGTTTTATTTTTTTCACCGTCACATGATAAAGTGAATGTTATGTCACTAAGGCTAGTGGGTATGGGGGCCGGCATGTGCCCGGCAAGGCCCGACGCCGGTCCACACACCGCCCCCTTAGGCCCATCCCGGCAAGGCCAGCCTCCCACTGCCGCTGATGTCGTGCCTCACCCCTTCACACACACCTATACATACATACATACATACATACATACATATATAAAGGGGTTCACCCCCACCTCCTAGGTCCATCCCTTTTAGGCCCATCCTCACACCTGCTTACGTGACGGTCTACGTGGCGGCCCATCCCCATGGGGATGACCCTAACCATACCCACTAGCCTAACATATCATTAGATCATTTTCACTTACTTTTTTTCATTGTACATTGTTAGACCATGCGTAGTGGAAGACATCCCACCATTGGGCGTTTTGCGCCATTAGGCAGTCCAATCAACAATGGGGCATTATGGGGCGTTTTTTTATTTTTTTATTTTTTTTCTAAAATGGGTGTATTGGGAATGTGGGCATTGTGGGCCATTATGTTAAAAGAATTAAATAAAAAAACAACAAAAAAAGCTATTGGACTAAAAAAGGAAGATTAAATGTGACTGGCCAACAAATTGAACAAGTGGCGTGGATTTAAGAACGCTTGGGACATTTTTTGAAAAAACGCCCAGGGGGTGGTTTTTGGGCGTGGAAGGGCGTGGTTTTATGGTTTACCAAGTTTTAGCACTTCAATTAGTTTTAATCATTACATATTTATTTAAATCTTATCTCAGTATTAATCAAATTAGACAAATAACGATGTCAAGTTTTAAACGTGTTTAATAAATTGTTAAATTGACTAAACGGTTATCATTTTTAACCATACATTTTATTTAGTAAATATTAGAGTAAACTTCTGTTTTGCTCCCTGTGGTTTGGTCACTTTAACGGTGTCACACCCCAACCGATGACGGAAACATCGAGGCGGGACGAAAAAGATTGCTTATTGCTCACAACACTAATAGTGACAATAATTAATTAAACCGAATTTCAATTCATACGTAAATTGTCATTACAATACATGGAAATTTCAAATAAACATAACAACATTTGACAAAATTGATACAACATTAATAAACCTAAAGCGTCTATGTGTGTATCTAGCGTCAACGCTACTTCGATTTCATAGCATCATCCTTCTCAACCTGTAACATGTTTAAAATAAAGTTCAATGCAAAAGAAAAGACGAGTACACAAGTTTAAGCATAAGCATATGTATACGAATAAAGTTTTAAACGAATCCACATGGCAACTAAGTTTATGACTAGAGCATTATACATGGTATGCAATATTTCTAGTCAATCCTCTTGCTTACGCATAATAACGATAATTTAACATGACCTTTTGATTCACGAGTGGGCGGTGCGTTACTCCTATAGCGTTATACATGTCAAATGGAGGCTTAAGATAAGCTAATGACTATGGTATTACATAAGAATGGTCCAAGATATAAGCATCAAGTAACGTATCAAAGTATTCATGTATATTGGATTGTTTCGTGCATTTCATAAAGTTTAAGTTTAGTGATTTTGTATAAGGTAAACATGTTACACCCAAAAGTGATATAAACGAAAAGTGGGCCGAGTGTACTCACGGTTTTGCAAGCTTTCCGACTTGTTAGTTCCGTGAAGAGTTGTTTGGTTGCGGGAGGAACACCGAGTTATCATACAAGAGGAAAACGTAGGTGTGAGTATTTGGATGATGATGGAAGTTTTGGGATTTGGAATAAAGCATAACAAAGTAACGTATACGAAAATATTCACTAAGGTCTAGCACTCATTTTGACACCATGGGAACCCACTAGGGTTTATGTGATTTCATAGGTTATAAACCTATTAGAATCCTAACGAGGAACTAAAAACTTTGGTGAGCAAAATTATTAACTTGACATATGATTATTTAGTCATCATCAAGGTTTCGGTTCAAAGTATATATTATATAGATTATAATAGTTATATGTATATCATAAGTCCACAAGGATGTCGTAGAAGTCATGTAGGAGGTAGGTGTTAAACCATCCACTTAGGAACCTCATAAGAGTTCACCACTACACAAGTTGTCATAGACAACAAGGAGGGTCAAGAACAAGTATAATAAAGGAATTACATATTATCAATACACTAAGTAGCCAAGTAATCTACAACCCGGTGAGCCGGCATCGACATAAGTCGAAGGCTAGACGGGGTCGTGTCACTTTCAACTAGCAAGCTACTTAGGATGGAATGAGAAAACATCAAGTGTTGTGTGAACTTGGATGTAGGATAGCCCAAGCTAACCTTGTAGTCACACTAGCTTCAAGTTCAAGACTTGGCAACACTTGTGAGCTTAAAGCTCATGCAAAACAGAAAGTTTAGGTGTTAGAACAGCCCTTATTACATGTAAAACAAACTTGTTTAGGCTTCACTAATCATAAACTTGATTAGGAGCATGAGAACACAAGCTTCTTCGAGGAAAACATAAGGTTTAAAGGAGTTTTGTATAAAACAGAAACTTCAGTCCACTTTGGAGTCTTTTTGGTGAATTCCTAGGTCTGGATTTGCCATGGCAAGTCCGTGAGATCATACCTAAGACTTATCCAAGTGTTTTGGAAGAAGAATCAAGCAAAACAAGTAAGAAATGAGCAAGTTATGCTCACTTTGGTGAAGGTGGACGAATCCGCCAATGTTCTTGATTTCTAACAGACTTGAGGATGATTGAGAGAGATTAGAGGGTGTTTAGAAAGTGGAAAATGTGTGGAGAAGGGTTGGTATTTATAGGGAAAGGGTTGGAGGTTGTTAGGTGGTGTTTAATGATGGTTCAAGGCCATTGTGTGAGGTTTAGAAGGTGGGATTCGTGCACATTTCGCGGCTTAGTAAGGATTTTGCCCGCCCAGACATCCATACGGACCGTATGGGGAAACCCATGCGGTCCGCAAGGGCCGGGTCAGAAGCATAATTTTATTTTTTTTGTTTGTTGCAAGGGGCCTTGTCTAGTGTCACATGTTAGGTGTTTTTAAGACCATTTAAGGACTTCTAAACATATAAGGCATGTACCAATGGTCTTATAAGTATGAAACGATTAAGATTAAGTATAAATATTATAAATAAGTATCATATGAAGTATGAAAGTTATGTATTTGTAAGTATAGTTACGTTTTCATGTATCAAGTATTAGGTGCACAAATGTATGAATATGTATAACATGTATGGAAATAAACACACGTTTCATTATGATTCAAGTCTATGTTTACAAAGATTACAACGTAGTATGAATACAAGATACAAGGGTTTCCAAAAATAGAAATACAAGACTAGCTTTCTAAATATGGAAAGTATGAAAAAGGCGGGCATTACAAATGGTTTTGCCTCAATCCTTTAAAAATAGCCATTTTGCTCCAATAATTTATTATTTTTTCCATTTTGCTCCCCACCTCTAACTCCATCCAAATTGTCTTTTTAACTATAAGGGTATTTCAGTAATTTTGTAAATGTAAGTATTAATTTATTAAAATCTTTTTTGTCTTTACACACATACATAAAATAATTACTTATCTCTCTCTATTCCCTCTCTCTACCCGTCCTCTCTACCTGCTTCCACCACCACTCTCCACCAGCCACCACAACCTGCCGGATTTGATCCCAAATTTTGGACGATCTTCAGCATTATAACCCATAAACTGGTTCATCATGAACAATGAACAAAGATAGAATGGAGATCCAAAGCAGAAATAAGTAGAAACAAGACGCCGGAGTGAAAAAAGACGGACCAAACAAAAAAACCAGATAAAATACCCAGGAAAATCATTTTGAATCTCACAAATTCCGACAAGAAACAAACCATGAATATCCGAGATGAATAAATATAAGCAACCCAGATCCGAAGTTCTGAAGTCACGACCTCTAAAAGATAAACAGGAACCATTTGAAGCCAGAAGTACTAATCAATATCCTTTTTATACACCCACCTTCAAGGCCACCATGGAAACCGGCTTCCATAGTTGCTAAACCCAGGTCTCCACCTCTCACTTCCTACTCCCTACACCCTTCAGCTTTGAATCTGACCCAGCCTCCTTAGAAGGTGAACACGTGACATACAAAAGACCCAAACACTTGAAAGCCTCTAAGAGAATAAGAATAAGAAGTAAAAACCCTAGCCACCATTTCCAGATTTCCCATCAAAGCACAACTATTAAATATTTGTGAATTATGGTAACAGAACCCTAGTTCTATAAACCATGACCACCGTAGGGCTTCGATTCCGACGTCGACCTAGAGTTATAGAGGACGGCGACACAACTTGGGCTTATGATTTTAGATTGTGGGTTTTAGAGGACGACGACCATGGTGGTTGGCTGGCGGCAGTGTCTAATCTAGTGGTGGTGAGGTGGTGGCGATTGGTGGTGATGGCTGTGGTTGGTGGGGATGAAGAGAGAGAGAGAGAGAGAAGAGAGAGAGAGAGAGAGAGAGAGAGAGAGAAGATATGTGGTTGTTCTGATTTCAAGGTGGTGTTTGATGGTGGTGGGCGGTCGCCAACGGTGATGATGGTTGTGGTTGTTGGTGTCAGATGATGGTGGCTGGGTAGGGTTGAGAGAGAATAGAGAGTGCAGAGAGGGTAGAGAGAGAAGAGATGATGGTTTTGTTAAATTTTATTATTATATATAATATAATCTTTCATTTGTAGTTTTACTAAAATACCATTAGTTTTATATTTGAAGTTACCAAAAACCCTTTCAGTTACAAACAATTGATGAGTAGAAGCGAGTAGTGAATCATGAAGGCTTCATAATCAGGATAAACTGGCTATTTTTAAAGTTGGGCAAAACCATTAAAGTGACCAAATACAGGAGATAACAGGAAGTTGTAATTATAGATCATGTAAGTTTTTTAAATTAAAACATTAAAGTGACAAATAAATGGTAGATAAACAGTTTATAATGTATTAACAATATTGTTTTTTTAAATTAAAAACAAATATCTTGATATAATTTAACAAATCTTCTGATGTGTAAATTTCCTTTAACCTAAAGGGGGTCATTCTGAAAAATTCCTAATCGAAAATTTTGCCACCACTCACACTAGCGAAGGTGCTGGTGGCTCTCACGCCTCTTTTCCTCCCTCCAACGAAGGTGTCCCCCGACAATAATGCCCCAAGGGGCAGTGTACCACACCACTTACCAGCCACATGGCTATGGGCGTGACTCCATAGCAAGTAACCTTAAGGCTGGTGGGTGTGGTTTAAATCTCTATGGGCTTTCTTATGCCATGTCAGTGCCACGTAAGCGCCACCTCATATGGGGGAGGGAGCTTTAAAGCCTCTTCCTCTAACTTGCATGCAATGGTTTAAAGTCCCTATCATGATTACCTGATTATTTGTTTTTTTTTTTATATTTAATATTTTTTTTAATTTATATCCCATTTTTATTTAAAACAAAAATAAAAAGAAACTACAAAGTTACTTAAAAAAACAACCTACTTAAAAATAAAAATAAAACCCTACTAAAAAACTACATATATTTGGCTTGGATTTTTGCCTTACGAGTCTCTAAAATGACACGATCCTCCTCCAGTAGGTTGGAATAGTCTTTCTCGAGAAACTTCATATCTTTCTCGATTTGTTTCTCAATTCTAAGTTCATGCTCCTTTTCCTTGATTGAGAGAAGCCGATTCTATCTATCGTCGAGCTCGTCCAACCTTGATGGGCCATCTGATGGCGTTGAAGAGGATGTATCTCGTGCTCATATCCCTACCCTTTAGCCGTGGCAGCTCTTGCGGTTCCTCAAAATTCAATTCATCCAACTCATCGTTTAAGTTAATAGTAGTCGTTGTTGATTTGGACCGTTTTGAACTATGGGTCGTTGGGTCAAACGGTGGTACAAGATGCCACTTTGGAGATTTGCGTAGAAGCTCCCATGAAGGCATCATCGTAAAAGGATGGCCATGATACATTTTGTATTCGTCGTGGGCGGCGGTCATGATGTCCACGTCGCTTGAACCGCTTCGTCTTGTCTGATTGTTGACGAGGCTATTGTGTATGTTGTTGAAGTTGTTAATCTTGGTGCGCACGATAACGAGCGCCAACGGCTCCAATGACAACTAGGGTGAATGGACATCATGACTGCCGCCCACAACGAATATAGGCTAATGTCCACTAGGAAAATGACAACTAGGGTGAGTAGTGCAACAAGCGAAGGATCCGAGCACGGGTAATACACTTGCTCGGGTTCAAGTCGAAAAGAATTCGGGCTGGGATTGCTTGGATCCATTTTATTATAAAGTGTGAGAGTAAATTGTTTGTAGAGAATTGCTGCGGAGTAGCGAAAACTATTGTTGTTGTGTAAAGAAAGATTAAGGCCATGTTTTTCTCAATATTTATATGTTAAATAGTTGATTTTTTTTCAAATAATAAATTTTAACCGTCGTAAAACAGTCATTGGGGGCTCAAGGTCAACAAACTAAATTGCTCTCAAAGTCCCACGAGCGTGAGCTCTTCCACACGATCCCTTCGCGCTATTACTCATGCGTAGGGGTGTGGTATTCAGGTGTGGCTCACGAGCCTAGTCACTTCCATGCCTCTTAGTCACACGATATAACACATGCTCTAACATTTAACAAAAGTTTCATAATCATATTAAACATGCTCGACCCAAACTACTTTACCATGTGTTAAGTATTCATCCATGTGATTTATCACCGACCCGAGCCGACTCTCACATGAGTAATAAAATGCCAGCTCAAGGGTTAGATGAAAAGTAGAAATATAATGCTTTTAAAAAAGGACCAATTGGTCAGTCTTGTTGTGGTTCTCCAGACAACAAAGGCCCATGCTTTTGATTTCTTATAACTTGATTTCTCATTATATTTCTTATGGTTTCTCTAGGCAACAAGTAAGGTATAGTATAGTATTCATCAAGTTAGGCATCAAGTATCATTGCACACAACAATATATTTCTGCTTTCTTCTCCCTAACATATAATAGAATCATAGGTGGAGTCTTGTCTTCTCATTTCTCTCCAATAACAAAGGAATTCCTTCTCCAAAACCGCGTTCGAAAGGACCAAAACTCGAATATGTCATTGTGCATCATAGCTTGACGGGGCTTAAGCGCGACACCATCTTTGTTCGAAACACAGGTAACTATTTTCGGCTTTCTTTGTATAAAAACATACCCTTTTCTCGTCTTTTAAGAAACAACAAGATTTGATCTTGTTCGAACTTGTCGATGATGGTTCCCCGACAAGGTTTGAAGTGATTGAAACAACATGATATTTTACAGGGTCTAGGGTCTAGGGTTTAGTGGATGGTTACCTAATAAACTTTTAGGAGATGTGGGTTCTTTTTCTTGTATTTTTATCTTTTTGGTTTTATTTCAAGGGATTTGATCTGCTAGGAGAGAGGATTACAAAGCACAAGCATGAATGACTTCAATTCAGAAAGATCAAAGCCATGGAACATGTACAAAGATTCGCCCAATAGCCCGCCTCAAGTGGGAGGTGACGGTGAAGGTCCATGGAAGAACTTCGGGACATCGATGAACGCTATTTCTTTTGGCTTTGTTGCCACAGCGGTCTTAATATCTATGTTCCTTATAATGGCGATATTCGAACATCTCTTCAGACCAAATGCTTCATTCCCTTTGCCACAACACGGCACTCATCGCTCTCCAGAGGACTCGAGGCCAATGCACAAGCTCGTAAATAAAGAACCGCATGTAAGTTCACACATACATCATTGTTGCAACGATAGGTTGTATGTAGCATACAACCCATCGTTACAAACTTTTACAGCAAAATCCACTAACAACGCGTGGATTGACTTGTGACAGGTACAACCGACATATGTGTCAGATTTTTCGGTTTTGATGCCGGGGCAAGAGTATCCTACCTACATTGCACATTCTGCACCTCTACCTTGTTCAAGGGAAGGAGTGCATTGGCCTAACCATCATCAACATAATCATGTGTTTCCTTGATAATGATACAATAGAAGTTGTTTCCTTGTACATAAGGGTGGATATAACAAATTACAATATTTTTCTATCATGAGTTATTCTTGTAAGTTGAAAGTGTAATGTTTCCTTTTCATAAATTCTCAAACATATTTATGAAATTGATCATGATACACGTAGTAATATTCGGCTTTTCTATTTAGGTGGCATTATTTTCTTCAAATTTGTAACACTTTCATGATGACTAATATATTAATATATTAATAATTACATCTTTAACACCTTCTACATTTCCCTCTTTTCCTTTACAAAACACTAAGATATATTGATGAAATAATATAGAGATTATAATTAAACCAACTAAAAGTAATAAGATTGATATAAAATACCTCAGGTTTTTTTTTTCTTTTATCAAAAAACAATGCCAATGCATACCTAGTATCTGCCCTAGTTCTCTGAGTCAGTTCATATGTAAGATGTCTGACCTTTGGACATCCAATACATTCTATGTTATAAACTGTCACCATATGTAAGATGACTGATCTTGGGACATTCAATAAATTCTATGTTCGGCTTATTTATCGTCATGACACATATAACGGTGGATATGTTCTAACATTTTGACCAAAACCCACGGTGGATGTTGTTCTATCATTTTGACAAACTCAACACATCATGTCATCGTCTCCACCATGACCCGTCACAAGAGTGTTTGTCGAATTGCTGGCTTTTTTCCCTGCATTTTTTGTGCATGGGTCAATTTTACCCTCCAACTCAGTGGCGGAGCCACATGCAAGATTTTTTTTGGGGGGGGGGGGAGGGCGCTCATAAAAAAATTAGTGTATTTTGTAGGCAAAAATCCTGATCGCCCCTCTTAAAAGTTCGGTTAAACCCCCCGCCCCCAGAAAAAAAATCTTGGATCCGCCACTGCAGTCCAACTGAACCCATAACCGAAAATGTCGGTCATGAGGATTTTCAAACCGGTCGATTCAGTTGAAATGGGTTTAGGATCAGTTAAAATCAGTTTCAGTTATGTACATCTATAATGAATTCAGCAGTTAAAATCTCTTTTAGTTAGTCAGTTATGTACATGCATTCAGTTTCAGTTAATCCATGTCAGGTTTGGTTAACCGCTTATTGGGCCAAACCAATACTGTATAAGAAAAATATATATACTCAATTTGAGCCAAAAAAATAAAATAATAATAAAAGCTACTTTGAGTCAAATATGCCAAAAAGCTAGATGAAGCAAATATGTGTGGATCTCATCTCATCTCCTTTTATAGTTGGTTTCTTTTGCAAATTCTCATAAGGGTGCCTATCAGCCTATGTGGGATATCAAATAAATAGCTTTTGCTGTGACTTCTATTCAAGATGAAAAGAAACATCTAAAATTAATACACATTTTAAAGAGTTACTATTCGGTCTACTCATACGTTAACAGCGCTACACACTAACCTTGACACACAAAACATATACCTCTTAGTTCTAGCTTAGCATTGTCTAAATATATATTTAAGATTATCTTATAATGTGAGACCGTGCTTGTACAGTTGTAAGCAAGTACAAATTTATATCGATTGCCAACAAGTTATGGAGTTCGGTTCAGTTATTTCAGTTGTCCCAAGAAACTTAACAAAATCATATCTTACAAGTACAATGAACTTTAACTAGTAAAATAATGTTATACAGGTTTCACTCATGTTTTCTTTTTTTCCCTTTTTAATTTTAATCAAATCTTTGCCATCATCAAATTCTGTCAACCCACCAAGGTGGTAACAGATGTGGTGGACCTTACATGACTAATTGACTCCTAAGCAACAATCATATTCTGATTTTGGATATGCAACATTAGTAACAACATTATCAGATTTCACAACCTTGTGTTTCTCAACCTTGTATAATCTATCCGCTACTTTACTAAACTGCAACCATATGAACCCGGTTTTGGATGGAAATGGCAAGGGGGATGACCTCGTCCACTTCTTGCTCCGCTTTTGACCCTATGGTCAAACTATGGATGTAATAACGCACCACCACTCATGTACTTTTATCATAAACAACCCTCACATATACATCATTGTTGCAACAATGGGTCGTTATAGACTTTTACAACATAAACCACTAACAACGCGTGGATTGACTTGTGACAGGTACAACCGACATGTGTCAAACTTTTCGTTTTTAATTCCAGGGAAAGAGTATCCTACCTACATTTTGTTGCAACAATGGGTCGTTACAGACTTTTACAACATAATCCACTAACAACGCGTGGATTGACTTGTGACAGGTACAACCGACATATGTGTCAAACTTGTCGTTTTTAATTCAAGGGAAGGAGTACATTGGCCTAACCATCTTCACATAATCATGTATTTCCTTGATAACGATGGATACATTAATAGAAGTTATTTCCTTGTACATAAGGGTGGATATAACAAAATACAATATTTTTCAATCAAGGTTAATCTTGTAAGTTGAAAGTGTAATGCTTCCTTTTTCATAAATTCTCAACAATATTTATAAAATTAATCATGATGCACGTAGTAATATTTGTTTTCTTTTTAGGTGGCATTATTTTCATCAAATTTGTGATACATTCATGATCACTAATAAATTAATACTTACATCTTTAACACCTTCTACATTTCTCTCTTTTCATTTCCAAAACATTAATATATATTGAAATAATATAGAGACAACCGAACTATAACTAGTAAGTTTAATGATATAGATTTTAATTAGAATACCTCGTTTGTTTTTTTTCTTTTATAAAAAAAACATTGCATTAATGCATACCAAGAATCTGCTCTAGTTCGTTGAGTCAGTTCTTCCTTATAAACTGTCTCCCTGTGTAAGATGTCTGACCTTGGGACGACCAATGAATTATATGTTCGGCTAATTTATCGTCATTGGCACATATAATGGTGGATTTGTTCTAACATTTTGAGCAAAACCCACGTATATTGATGCATTTGTTCTATCATTTTGACAACTCATATTTGGTCATCGTTGCCACCATGACCCGTCACAACAGTGTTTGTTGCCTTTTTTTCCTGCAAGCTTTGTGCATGGGTCAGTTTCACCTCCAACTGAACCCATAACCGAAAAAGTCGGTTATGAAAATTTTAAACCAATCTATTCAGTTGAAATCGGTTCAGGATTCAATAAAATCAGTTCCAGTTAATCAGTTATGTACATTTATTCAGTTTCAGTTAATACAGTTCAGGTTTGGTTAACCGCTTTTTGGGCCAAACCAATACTAAGAAAAAAAAATGATACTCAATTTTGGCAATTTGAGCAAACAAAAGAAACAAATGATAAAAGCTACTTTGAGTCAAATAGGCTAAAAAGCTAGATGACCCAAATATGTTTAGATCTCAATATCTCATCTTATCTCCTTTTATGGTTGGTTTCTTTTGCAAATTTTCATAAGGGTTCCTATCAGCCTATGTGGGATATAAAAAAATAAATAGCTTTTGCTGTGACTTCTATTCTGTGAGAATTATAATATTAATTGTTCAAGACTTCAATATAAACCAGTGATTTGATATCTGTAATGGATTAGTATGGAGTGTTTAGGTGACTCGCTTCGACCCAAATATTCTGTAAGGAAAGCATGTATCTATCCACCTCTGATTAGCGATGACAGACGAGCATTTGGTAAGTAATCTCATTATAACAGCTAAAATATTTAATGTCAATAGATGGTTGCATATGGTCTGCAGTTGGTCTACTCATACGTTAACAGTACTCCACACTAACCTTGAAACACAAAACATATACTTCTTACCGTTGTAAGCAGGTACGAATTTGTATCAATTGCCAACACGTTATGGAGTTCGGTTCAGTTATTTCAGTTGTCCCAAGAAACTTAACCAAATCATATCTTATAAG
Source organism: Scalesia atractyloides (assembly GCA_947069175.1). Classification (NCBI taxonomy): domain Eukaryota; kingdom Viridiplantae; phylum Streptophyta; class Magnoliopsida; order Asterales; family Asteraceae; genus Scalesia; species Scalesia atractyloides. The sequence continues at coordinate 35,628,238 of CAMTDV010000017.1, read as the reverse complement.
TAGAGTGAACTAAAACTAATAAAATTATATTTTACAGGTTTCACCCATACTTTTTAATCAAACCATTGCCATCATCAAACTCTGTCAACCCACCAGCCACCAGGTGGTAATAGCTGTGGTGGACCATACATGACTAATTTACTCCTAAGCAACAATCATATTCAGATTTTGGATACTCAACATTAGTAAACACAACAATATCAGATTTCACAACATTGTGTTTCTCGACGTCGTTCACTCGTTCTATCCGCTACTTTACTAAACTGCAACCCTCTGAACCCGGTTTTAGGTTGAAACGGCAAGGTGGATGACTCGTCCACTTCTTGCTCCGCTTTCGACCCTATGATCAAACTATGGACATAATAAACCGCACAGACATTACAAAAATTTAGCTCTACTTTGTAAGTTAAAGTGGAGTGGACTTTATAGTTGATTATGGATTTTAGTTTCACCATGAAAATTTTGAAAACATATGGGGTCATTTTGGCAATTCAGGCGGAGTGTGAGGGCGTTTGTGAAAGAAATTTATGTTTCCAGAAAAAAAAAACAGGGTTTGAACCTGACGTGAATCGAACACGCAACCTTCTGATCTGGAGTCAGACGCGCTACCATTGCGCCACAGATCCTTGGTGCTAATTATCTAAAGATTGAAACTTTTATTACTATTCGATTAATAATGAACTAATTGATACTCTTTATTCATTTTTTTTTATTAAAAGAATTAGAGGAAAACATGATCGACCTGTTCTAAATGGTATATCTGTAACTAATGACGAGTTAAATAACTTGAATTTGAGAGATCACTCTTTCAACATCAAATTTGCAATTATCAAAGCCCAAAACTTGTACAAATCAGCCCATCAAAGTCGATAATACCAACCCAAGTGCCCAACTCCCTAACAATTGAAATAAGTTTTGCACATTTGGGTTTTGTTAATAACCCATTTTGGTTTTTCAATATGTAAAAAGAATAATTGGTTTTGTCTGTAAAGCCAGTAGGTTATGTTAACAACTTGGATATATGTTTTTGGAGGATTTTAACACAAGCTGAGCTCCAGTCTTGTTGAACTCGAAAAGGCTTGATATTAGCATACTTTGTTACTTTTATATGAAACATAGCATTCACTTTGATATTAGTATCTATAATTTCTAGATATAGCGATTTTCGCCATTTAATTATGATTGTCAACATGTTAAATTGATTAAAAAAATAACTAATAAGTGGATGTCTTTTGTTTCCATTGCGTTTTTAGTTGATTACAGACTGCTTAACCCTTTTGATAGCGTAACTTTACAGGTACAATTATAAGTAATTAATTTTACATTGAACCAAAGAACTTAAAAACGATGATCATTTTATGACATCTTTCAGTTATTTAAGTAGATTCATGATACATAATGTTGCCCAGCATTGGTTGAAAGGAAACTGATTTCATCATTCATTTCTGAATTGAACGAGCAAATGGTTACAAGTGATCATCACCGGCGGTATTTATACTCGCGGATATTGGCTTTAGAGCGACGTGTCAATTAGCATAGAAGACGCGATGTATTGGTATTTTGTTTAATAATTACATAATTTCACATATAAGAATTGATATCAAATCTAAAACAAACCCACAATATTTGGAAGCTCTCTTTTATGGTAACTAGAAAATTACTCAAAACCAAATATAATAAAACTCTCATACCAAACCCCCAAACTCTCCTTGGTATATATGGAGATAAAACAAACTTGTAAGACAAGAAAGTTAACCCTAATCTCATCCCTTAAACCGACTTGGTTAGACGATACATGGGTCGGCCCTTACACCTCACTGTGATGGGCCTAGAACCGGAAATTATCCAATATTCAACCCCCCCCCCCCCCCCCCCCCCAATTCCCTTTCGAGGTCTTCAACCCCAAGCAACATTCTCATTTCTCTAAACGATACTCGAGCAAGTGCTTTTGTTAGAATGTTGGCTCTCTTTTCTTTTCCACTTATGTGTCCCACAGCTAGGTCCTTTTTTTCCACGCATTCTCATATATAGTGCCTAGAATGGTGCACGTGCGATGCGGCAGGAAACACAGACAATGTCAGGGCATACATAGTTTGGTCGGTTCGACTATAACCAACCGAAGCTAAAATCAAAGTCATCGATTAGTCCATTTTATTAACCAATCAATTTTCGGTTAATCAATTCGGTGTATTCGGTTAGATTGACATTTTTTGGTTCGACTCATTTAATTTCGGTTAATAGCCAAAAACAAACATGGGCTAAACCTTTTGCTTAAAAATACATGAAATTGAGGTATAAATACATAAAACGAAGGTGTATGAAATGCATGAACTTGGGGTATAACAACTAGAAATATAGGAAAATGTGAATGGTTCAGTTCGGTTAATTTTGGTTAAATGATGATACGAAAAAACCGACTGTTTTTTTGTTAGTTTGGTCTTCGATTATTAGTTAATGTAGTTTTTGGTTGATTTTGGTTCGATTTTGTTTGTTTCGTTTTGGTTTTGGTTGACTATTCAATTATTGCTCACCCCTAGACATTGTTAATCACATCACATGTCATTTTTTTAATTAAAAAACTATAGCAGTACTACACTCAAATTAAAGAGAACAAAGTGCTCGTTTTTATGGTGTATTTTTTTATTAAATATTAATCTATGAAAATGTTATGTTCCTTTAAAAATCGTAGGGTAATTAGTTTTTTTTATAATGGGATAAAGGGTAACTACTAATTAATCAATCAAAATTTGGTTAAAGATTAGGGATTAAAGTGTAACAAAGTGAGGGATTTAAATGTAATCAGTGTTTAAAATACTAACTTACCCTTTTTAGGGTTGTACGTATGCATTAAACTAAAAAAATTCTTAGCTTTTGGGTATCTTAAAATACTGTTCCCTTATGCATTATAATATGGTATAGATAACAGGTCTTTATGTGTTTACTTCGACTATGGAAAACCATAATTTTTACTAAAGCAAGCACCAATGTGTTATATATCCTAAGTGTTTCCTCTTGTAACTCGGATCCAATTACTTCACTCAATAATTTACTAACTCACTGCAAGTTGCCATATATTCGGCTTCGCAAGTTGAGAGTGCTAATGTTTCTTGTTTTTATACACCCACGTTATTGAAGATAAGACAAGATAGAAAACATGACATGACATACTCCTCCCATCGTCATGATCTACATAATGGTTGTTATCACAATATCCAATTTGCATGACTTGTCTTGTGAGTACTTGACCCCATAGTCTACCGTACCTTTCAAGTAACAAAGTATCTGTTTGGCGACCACAAGATGGGATTGTCTTACGGACTGCATGTGTCTACTTATTCTCCCTACTGAATAAGCAAAGTAGGGTCGTCTTTGTAAGAGATACCTTAGTCTACCAACTAATTTGCGATACTCAGTGGCATCCACTTCAACACCATCTTCATCTTTACACTAGCGAGCATTCAGATCCATCGGTACGCGCATTGGATTATAATCAATCATTCTCATATCTTAGAACTTTCCTTGCATACGCTTCCTACTTGATTTGTATCTCATTCTCTCCTTGGAGTCATTCTATACCAATGTAATAAGTTAATTTTCCCAAATCAACCATTTCAAAGTTCTTAGCCTTCGCTTGCTTAAACTTTAATATAACCATGTCACTTGACCAGGTTAACGACTAAGTCATCTACATACACCGATTACGATTATGTTGTTTCATATAGTCCTTTGGTAAACTACTTGTTCTTGAACACATCTTTGGAACTTTATATTTTGTAGGATACCATCAAGCTTAGTATTCCATGCTCGATGGCTTGTTTCAACCCATACAGGGCCTTTGGAAGATTATATACAACATGTGGTTTGTCGGGTTTCTTGAATCTACCTGGTTGGCAAACATAGACATTTTCCTTTAATTCTCTGTATAAAAAACTGACTTTACATCTAGATGATGTAGTACCCATCCTTTTGAAATCGCAAGCGAGGTTAATAACTATATCTTTTTGTGACGAGCAATCAGGGCAAAGGCTTTGTCAAAAATCGACTCTGGCCTATTGCACGTAGCCATTTGCCACGAGTCTTGCCTTATACTTGTTAATCAACCCATCTGCATGTTTCTTGATCTTATAAACCCACTTCAATTTGATATATTTCATGCCTTCTGGTAACTCGGTTAAAATCCATGTTTTTTCTTTTATGTGGACTCTATCTCTGCCCCCATTGCCTTCATCCATACTAGATTTGATTTTGCTTAAATGAAATGTGGCGGTTCATCTTTGTTGCATAATAATAGTAACTCAACTTTTTCCACCTGCAAATTCAAAACAAAATCATTGTATTTAGGTGCAACATTTTTCTGTCGAGTGGATCTCCTTGGTTGAATAACATCATCCTATGTTTGGTTTGGACCATTTGGAGCCTCATCTAAACTAAACTCAGATTCAACATTTGGTCTGTCCACTGGTTTTCGGGCTCATCGAAATTGATCAGCCCACCATCATGGCTGCTATTATTGCTATCAGGGTGACCCATATTAACCAGTCCATCTCTTGTTTCAATCGTTCCAGCCCACCTTACTCAAAACATACATGGGTCTTGTTTGTCAGTATCTTTAGACTTGACTCGGTTCCATTTATCCTTCTCATCAAAGTCTACACCAGGTGACACTATAATTTTCCGAGCATGAGGGCCAAACAATTGATCAACTCTGGACCCAGTTTTTGGTCCAAAAAGAACCAATTTTCTTGATCGGTCATCTAACTTTTTTATTTCGCCTTTATCAACTTTTACATAAGCAACACATCCGAACACCCTTAGATGTCTAAGGTTTAGTCTTTTATGATAATAACATTCGTAAGGTGTTGTCATACCCCAATTTCCCGGTGGGCCTGGTGGGGAATATTGTGACGCAAGTTGATATCGTCATTACCGATCAATACAAATAACACAGCGGAAGTCAGGATAATTACTATTACAAACGTTTAATGTTCAAAGTTTGAGAAATAAATAAATACAACGCTTGTAATTTAGATCCACAGGCGGATCGAAATGTGAATACAAAAGATGTTTAACAGACTAAGGCCTTTTAAACAAAGGAGTTGCAAATTCCTCTTAAGCTTGCCGAGCACTTCCAGCCTATTTACGTATACTTGTCACCTACGCTTAGTCTTTTGAAAATACGTCAGAATAATCTGGTAAATACAATTAACCAACTCATTTTGAAAACATTTTGAAATCATTTTGTGTACACAACGGTACTTTTGTTTAATAAATAACTTGGGATAAATCATTTTCATGTTATCAGTTTTACATGCTTATAATACATTTAGGGCCCGAAAACTATGCCGGGAACATGATTAATCGACACACCACTTTAATACCTTTAATAGGTACACCCATAATGGGTTATAATTTATTTTAGCATCTGTCGGGTGTATGCCTACACCCCGTGCTTAAGTCGTGGCCATTTGCAATTAAATGAGTCGTGGATATCCAAGACATGGTCGTTTTAACCCCCAAATGTTTAATATTAAGCAATACGAATTAAAATGGATTATTTGAATTCCCGACTCATTGGTCTTTGATCCCATATCCAACCATGCGGTATTATTATACCGTATCTCAAGCCCGTATGAGGGAAAAAAGGTTGAGAGTATTTACCTGGCTAGCAAAATCTTTAAAATAAGAAAATAAGCAAAGCACGGCCGAAATCAATTAACTATCTTGGTGACAATCTATCGGAAGTCTCTAGTCTGGAATGGATGGTATTATTAACTGATTAGATAGTTAGCGGGTCTTTATTTAGTCATTTACTTAGACCGGCTAACTTATAATAATGATAACGATACAATACGCTAGATTAAGCAATGACTGGAATAGAATGTATTTTGAACCCAACAAGTACTAGGACTTGTATAATATGGGTTAACGTTTTACATTCTGGAATTTAAGAATGAAATGATATGGTTAAACCCGTGTCGGTTAAATTACGTAAAATAGTCACGTAGGCTTAACCGTACGCATATAAGCGGAACGGGTAACCGGATGAGTCATATACAAGTTCCATATGCCATTATGTTTAAAATATGTTATAATATCAGTAAGTTATAGGTTTTTATGCCCTTGGTGATTTAAAATCGGATTAAGTCTCAAAAGGGCGTTTTAGTCATTTTATGATTTATAAAATGACCTTGCAAGTAAACTGATGTTATGGTCATAAACATTCTAGAAAATTAATTAAATTATGTTTTTATATCAGTAGAATATCAATTATATGTGTGGTTTATAGTTTAAAACCAAACTATGCCTAGCAAGGGCATTTTGGTCATTTCACTCATAAATTTGATGTCGTATTTGGGATTCTGGGTTTAGGAGTTGTACATATTGTAAAAGTATTAAAATAAGTTTATAAATCAGTAGGTAACAAGTCTTGGTTCATAGATATGGTTTAAACAATACTATGTACCGAATATGCGCAAAAGTCGCTAAATGCCGAATTATTTGATGATTAACGTAAACTAGAGTTATGATCAACTTTATATAATTAAAATGAGTCATTTAACATATAATATCAGTAGGTAAAAGATTTGGTTATAAAAAGTTTGGGTTAAAACTATTTTATGCGGAAAAAATGGTAATTTGGTCATTAATTGGCATTATGCGAATTTTAAGCATAAACTCAGTTACAATCTGATGTAACCTCACAAAATTGTATTATGATATGACATCAGTAGGTGTTGAGTTTTGTTGAAGAAAATATATTTAAAACCGATGTAAGTGTCGAAAGGGCATTTTAGTCCTTTATAAGTATAATTTATGATTCTGTACAAAACTTGGTTTATGACCAGATTTGTGCTATCAAAATAAGCTACATAATTCATAATATCAGTTTACAAGTTTTATGTACGCTCATTTGCAATTAAAACCTTAATTTTATATAAGAAGGGTATTTTAGCAAGATATGGCATATTTAACGGAAGCTTGCGTATCGACTCGAATTACTACATGTATGTAATATAACTCCAGAGGGTTATACTATATCACAATATGGTCATGATGCAACTTAGAAACAGAATCTAAAGTTGCTAAATCGCGTCAGAACTGAAAGTCAAAGCAGAAGTCAAACTTTGCGACTTTCGGTTGCGAACCAACCTTAGACTTGGAATTGACGAGCCGAACATGTTCACACATTACTAGATATGAAATTATTTGCAAAACTGATTCGTTGACTTTTACTGACTATAACTTTGACCCGTCAATTGACCAAGCAAACGTGGTAATCAGGAGGAGTAATTTTAAGGGATTAACACCTACCTAATTACGATCACGTAGCCACATTCGTAACGAACAATGGCTGGACCGTATTGGTCTTAGCCAAAGGTCAAAGTGTTTTTACGTAAACGTTTTGACTTTGGCTTAAAGCCTAATAAAACTGAAAAAAAAAGGTTGAGGACACTTACACAAGGTCCAGGCAACTTTTAAAACTTAGATGGAGGCCTTTTAATCAGAAGCAAGCTCCAGAACAAGAGTAGAGAAAAGAAGAGAAGTATAAGCAAGTTGTGATGAAGTTTGGAGTGCTATTTATAGCCAAGGATGAGTTGTAGCATCTTGCCAGGTGTAGGGGAGTGTTAGGAGATGTGAACAAGTGTTTATGGACGTGTTTCAAGCAGCCAAGGAGTGGCATTTTGCGTGAATGGTGGCAGGGCAGCAAGCTGCCAACATTCTGCTTGCTGGCAGGTCCCTACGGACCGTATGGCTTTCCTGCTTGCGGTCCATAAGGGCCTCTGGCGCCCATGGTTTTTGAATGGTTACGGAGCGTAACCATATATGGTTGTGGTCCGTAACCGCCTTACTGAAACAAAGTTTTATTTAACCTTGCGGTCCGTAACCAGACATGGTTACGGTCCGCAAGGACCTTCCAGAAACCAAAATTTTGGAAATTTACATGTTTGAACCCCTGACCTTTTCGATGCTCGTTCAGTGGTTATTAAAATAACATGACGACGTCTTTAGTCCCTCTTGGCCATACGTGGCAAACAAGAATCGACGGGACATGTGTCGGAATTTTATTTGGCGAAAATTTTCGAGGTGTCACATCTTCACCCCGTTAACAAAAATCTCGACCTCGAGATTTATTTAAATAGATAAGGGTACTTCTGTCGCATATTGGACTCAACCTCCCAAGTATATTCGGGACTTCGACGAGCGTCCCATTTGACCTTAACAATAGGTACGTGCTTTCTTCGAAGCTTCTTGACTTGTCGATCTTCGATCGCTATCGGTTTTTCAACGAAACGCAAGTTTTTGTCTATTTGCATATCATGATGTGGCATAGCTAGTGATTCTTCAACTAAGCATTTCTTCAAATTTCTGATATGGAAAACATCATGAATTCCACTGAGCTCCTCGGGTAGCTTAAGCTAATAGGCTACAGATCTGAGACATTCGATTATCTCGAATGGTCCAATATACCTTGGGCTTAACTTGCCCTTCTTTCCGAAGCGTATCACACCTTTCCAGTGTGATACCTTCAACATAACTTTGTCTCCGATTTGGAATTGTAGAGGTTTACGCCTCTTGTCGGCATAACTCTTTTGCCTATCTCGAGTTGCCTTAAGTCGATCACGGATTTGTACAATCTTATCCGTGGTTTCAAGAACAATTTCTGGTCCAGATAGTTGGGCTTCTCCAACTTCAGCCCAACAAACATGCGTTCTGCATTTTCTCCCGTATAAGGCTTCAAAAGGAGCGGCCTTAATACTCGTGTGATAACTATTATTAGGAGAACTCGACTAGGGGTAAGTGATCATCCCAACTTCCTCCTAAATTGATTACACATGTACAAAGCATGTCTTCCAATGTTTGTATGGTACGCTCACTTTGTCCATCGGTCTGCGGATGGTAAGCCGTACTAAAATTTAATCGCGTGCCTAAGGATTGCTAGAAGCTCTTCCAAAAGTGAGACGTGTATTTGGTATCTCGATCAGATACAATGGATATCGGCACACCGTGTAAGGATACGATTTCATCCACATATAACTTAGCCAGCTTGTTTGGAGCTATACGTTTCCTTTATTGGCAGAAAGTGAGCTGACTTGGTCAATCTATCCACGATAACCCAAATCGTGTCATTGCCACGTTTGGTCTTTGGTAACTTAGTAATGAAGTCCATAGTTACCATTTCCCATTTCCATACAGGGATTTCGATTTGTTGTAGAAGTCCTGACGGTTTCTGACGTTCTACCTTAATTTGTGAGCATGTCAAGCACTTTGCTACATAGGTGGCGATGGACTTCTTCATACCCATCCACCAATATCTTGGTTTTAAATCTTGCTACATTTTGTCGATTCCAGGGTGAACTGAATATTTGGAATTATGTGCTTCCTGGAGGATTACATCTCTAATTCCTCCATAGATCGGAACCCAGATCCGATCATTTAACTTGAACATTCCATCCTTTCCAGGTACTAACTGCTCGATAGTTGCACCTAACTTTTCCTCAAATATCTACTAGCTTTTCATTCAAGCTATTCTTCAGTTCAATGCTCTTGGCATTGATCCTTAGAGGTTTAACTCTTTCCTTACGACTAAGCGCACCAGCTACTACATTTGCCTTTCCGGGATGATATCGGATCTCACAATCATAGTCATTCAGTGTTTCCATCCAACGACGTTGTCTCATGTTCAAATCCTTCTGATTGAACAAATGTTGAAGACTTTTGTGATCAGTGTAGATGATACACTTTGTTCCATATAAATAATGTCTCCACAATTTAAGTGCAAACACCACTGCACCCAATTCCAAATCATGGTGGTGTAATTTCTCTCGTGCACTTTTAATTGCCGTGATGCGTAGGCAATCACTTTGCCTCTTTTCATAAGCACACAACCCATGCTGGTGTGCAAAGCATCACAATAAACCACGAATTCTTCAATGCCTTCTGGTAGAGTTAACACTGGAGCATTGCTTAACTTATGCTTCAATGTCTCAAAAGATTCTTGCTGTTTTGGACCCTAGTCAAATTTGGCATTCTTATGAGTCAAGATAGTTAAGGGAGCGGCTATTCGCGAGAAGTTCTCAATGAACCTTCTATAATAACCAGCCAGTCCTAAGAAACTACGTATCTCAGAAGGTGTCTTATGTGCCTCCCAGTTCATAATTGCTTCTATGTTTGCGGGATCCACTTGGATACCTCGTTCAGTTACTACATGACCGAGGAACTGAACCTCACAAAGCCGGAATGCGCATTTGGAAAACTTCACATAAAGCTTCTCTTGTCGCAGTATTTCAAGAATGCACCTTACATGTTTCTCGTGGTCGGATTGACTACGAGAATAGATAAGTATGTCGTCTATGAAGACAATGACAAACTTATCTAAGTATGGCTTGCAGACTCTATTCATAAGGTCCATGAATGCTGCAGGTGCATTAGTGAGCCCAAATGGCATCACTAAAAACTCATAGTGACCATATCTTGTTCTAAAAGCAGTCTTTGGAACATCTTCACTTCTAACTTTCAATTGATGATAGCCTGATCTTAAATCAATCTTTAAAAAGTAGCTTGCCCCTTGAAGTTGGTCAAATAAGTCATCGATCCTGGGTAAGGGATAACGATTTTTTATCGTTATTTTATTAAGCTCACGGTAATCAATGTACATTCACATAGAACTGTCTTTCTTTTTAACGAACAGGATAGGAGCTCCCCAAGGTGAAGAACTAGGTTGAATAAATCCCTTCTCTAGGAGTTCGTCCAGTTGGGTTCTTAGCTCCTTAATCTCAGTAGGTGCTAATCGGTATGGAGCTCTAGCTATGGGAGCAGCTCCAGGTATGATGTCAATTCTAAACTCTACCTGTCTATCAGGAGGTAGACCAGGTAGTTCTTCGGGAAAAACTTCTGGGTAATCAGAAATGACGGGAATATCTTCAATTTTAGGCTTGGGTTCATCAACAGTCACTTGTGCCATATAGATGACACAACCCTTCTTCATACACTTAGATGCTTTAAGCAAAACCGCTTTTTCAGGCAATCCAAAGTGTTTATCTCCATGAATGGTAAGGATTTTACCAGATGGGGATTTAATCTCAGTGAGTTTCTTATCGCAGGCAATGTGGGCTGGTTATGGGACAACCAGTCCATGCCTAAGACTACATCGAATCCCACTAGTTTCATGGGTAAAAGAGAGACAAGGATAGAATGATTCTTGATGGATACGAAGCATCTGTCAAGAATAGAAGAAGCATTCTATAGTTCCATCAGCGAGCTCTACCTCGTATGTCACTTCTAGAGTTCTTATGGGCAAGTTTAATAGTTTACTAAACTTATGGTCCACAAATGATTTATCAGCGCCCGAATCGAAAAGAACTATAGCAAAGGTATCTTTGACGAGAAACGTACCCGTTATGACATTATTATCTTTTACAGCTTCCTTGGCATTCATCTGAAAGGCTCTAGCATTGCTTTTCTTGGTTTCTCCAGCCTTTGATGTTCCCTCAGTAGTTACCTTCGGACAATTTGTCTTGATGTGGCCTTTATCACCACATCCGAAACAGACAACATTCTTGATATCCCGACACTCATGTGACCGGTGTCCAACAATGGGAGTTGTCCTCCTCCCATTTCCTCTTTCCTTCATTGTGAGTCTTGACTGGCATCTTTCTCACATAATCCTGAGTGAGGGAGAGAGACAATTCCACTGCAGATTTATACGTGCCAGGCTGCACTGCTTTAACCATGCTCCTAATCTTTGGAGCTAACCCATTGATGAAACGCGCAATGCGTTTGGGTTAAGGAGTGACTAGGTAAGGTACTAGCCTTGATAGAGAGTTGTAGTCAGTGACGAACTTTCAACAGTCCATGTTTTTCATAGTCAGGGTTAGGAAATCTGACTCAATTTTCTCCTCCTCGTGAGGTGGGCAGTAGGTATCCTTTACCAGATCTACAAACTTGGACCAACTCAAGTTGTAGAGGTGAACCTTACCGGTGGACTGGACTAAAGCTTTACACCAGATGAGAACATCACCTTTGAACGATTGGGACACATACTTTACAATGTTCCGATCAGCGTAGCCGATATCTACTATTGTTTCCATTTCATCCAACCATCTTAAGCATTCTACTGCTCCTTTTTCCTCGTTAAAGTCGCAGGGCTTGCAAGACACAAAGTACTTGTAAGAGCAACCATCCTCGTTAGAATGTATCCTATCATGATGCTCTTGACTTTTAACCTTACTCCTCATGTTCGAGGAGTGTGCCTCACTTTCTTTCTGTTTTGATTGACGAGACTGGTGATAGGATCGTCCTCCTCAGCTTGGGAACCTAGAATTTGCATCTAATGTCCAATTAGGCGGAAACTAAGTGACATGTTAATCATATAACAAGAATTACTCATTAATTTTTCTGTTTATGGATCAATATTCGTATACATTAAAGTTCCGGATCGGACAGAGCTTCGCCTCAAGTTTGCCAAAAGTTACAAATGAGAGATCATAAGGCTCCTATTTATAGACAGCTAAGTTCGCTGGGGATGGAACAAATTTGGGCGAACTTGTTGAACAAGTTCGGCCGAACTTGTTCTCATAACACTAATCCGGGCGAACTTGGTCATCTAAACCCATAAATACGACATTTTCTAACGAAATCTCATCTATTCTAAACAGACTCGATACAAGACTAAGACATAGACATACTGTACTAATAGACTCCCCCTTGGATATCATCTTCATCTTGATCAGTCTTCAGAAGCTCTATTCATTCAGACTCGTTCTAATATAATGACGTAGGCAACAGACATATGCACTAACAGACTCCCCCTTGGATGTTGTCTATCAGATTGCTTAACTTTGTAAATGACAACGTTAGGATCATCACTTAGAACATTTTCTGATGATGTATCGTTATTTTCGGATTATGATTCCGAATTGTTCAAACTTGAGTTGGCGCTTTCAAAGCTGCCGTCATCAGTATCACTTCCCGAAACATTTTCTACCACATTTTTCACAACCGCTTCACTGTCATCGTTTGACTTCGTAAAAACTACGTCAATGTTCTCAGGCAACTTATCTTTAGTTTCTGATAAAAGTGTTATGTTTGTTGCCTTTTCAATACCATCCTCTTTCTTGCGACAGTAACTTGCAAGTAGTGGAGGTGGAACATTTCTGTACTCTTTAAGCTTTGTACCTTTCGGTTTTTCATCATTTTCCTCCGATTTGATCGTAGGAAGAATGTGATCAATGACATAAGCGTTTATTGTATAGCTTTTCAAGAGTTGTCTCACCCTCTCGGTTTCAATTTTCATGTCTTGAAGCTCTTTCCTTGTTTCAGCAATGGTGTTAATATACATGTTAATTGCTTTTTGTTTTTCAATTACAGTGGCATTTAACATTGTTATATTAGCACTAACTTTATGATTAGCTTTTTCGACATTGCAATATGTGCCTTTCATTTTGTCATAAGCTTCTTTCATCGTTCTGTAATCATAACGAAAATTTTCGTTATGCACAGTCATTTCGCTTATGATTTTAGTCTTCTCAGCACATTGCTCACAAGGATTTGTTCACTTTGTGCAAGGTTTTTCAACCTCCACAACTTTCACAATTTCCTTTTCAATCACTTTTACCTGAGAACCTATCTTCTCAACCTCTGATTTCTTATCCTCGGTCATTTGCTCTTGCGATGTATTCATGAAGCAACCTGCAAAATTAGGATTAGAATTAGAAGACATAGCATTCTTCTTCTGAGTTTCAAGATAAACCATCTCTTCTTCCTCGATTCTCTGCAGATATTTTTCTAGAAACGCATTTTCTAGAACAGCGTCATCAAATGTTGATTCTGATTCTTCTACTAACTTTGCCATCATAGCGACACCAGTCTTCTTTCCAATGTATTTGTTCTAATCAAACCCTTCGTCTTCGTGAGACACAACTAGAGCTTGTCCGGTTGGCTTTGAAGAATTATCTTGAACTTCAACTTGAGTTCTTTTCGGGTATGGCTTGTATTGCAGCGCTTTCTTGTAATAATCATTGTTATTTCCGAAAGGACTTTGGTTTCCACTCGCTTCTTGGTTGGTGCACTCGCGTTTGAAGTGCCTCTTTTGTCGGAATTTGAAGCATGTGACTTTTGACTTGTCAAATCCAAGCTTGTTGCTTGAATTACCAATATCTCTTCCGGTGAGTGCTACAAACTTGGTAACTCTTCTGATGATTGATGCCAGACTCCACTTGATATCCATCAGTTCCAAATCTTCTTCATCCACCTGATCGTAAACCTCAGCAGTCATTTCAGGATTTCCGATCTTCCCAGCAACTAAACTTCCGTAAGATTCTAGAACAGTAGCAAGAAGTGCTATGTGCTGTTTAGCCACTTTTTCAGGAAAGACATTCTTCAGATCAACTGCGATGTTGCACTGAAAAACATTCGGATCAGAACTGGATTGGTTTGTCTGATACGACTGATTGTATTGATTGTTCTGATTTTGAAACGAAGAACTTGAACCAGTACTTGAATATCCCGTGTTTGGAGAACTCTGATTTTGTGACAAATAATTCGAGGAATTCATATTCGCACTAAATGCTGTCTGAATTCTCGGCTCTGAATCTGGGTCTCTGGAACACCTCCTTTGTAATACACACCAACATCTTGAACAACGTTTGCATTCTTTGATTTTGCAATCTTTAACAACTCTATTTCATGACATTCTAATTTATCGATGAAAGATGACAACTTTAAATGCATCCAAGCCGGACTGTTCTTTAAAACCATCAGGTAGGTTGACCACTCTCCCTCAGGAAGTGCATCAGCCAACTTTTCTATCTGCTCTTCGGTAGTTCTCTTAATATCATGCCTTCGCGTCTGGACCATTAGATGACAATATCTGTCAATCATTTGCTTCATAGTCTCACCTTTGATCATTGTGAAGATCTCGAATTCTTTCTTGATTAAGGCCTTTTTGCTCTTTATCATCTCATCGCTTCCTTTATATTTATCACAAAGAGCCTTCCACAAATCTTGTGAAGTTTCACATTCTGGTAGTAGTATCAAGATATCTTCCTTCACAGATTGTTGTATCAGACTAATCATTTTCTTTTCAGCCACATACGCCTCTTTATCAGTAGGTGTAAACTTAATCAAAGAGAGATCCTGATCACGTTCATCTTTTGGCCATTTATATCCGTTTTCTATCGCAACCCAGCTGTGGAACTGATGGACTTGTACCCAGTTTACAAACTTTTCCTTCCACCCTTCAAATTCGTCCATACTCAGTAGCTTCGGCGGTTTTGTAGTAGTACCCATCTCGTTATCCAGATTCATCTGGTTAACCGCAATAGCATTAGCATTTGATGTAGAAGCTACTTGTGAAGCAAACGTGTTATGGAAATCATCCATTTTGCCAATCTGAAAGCTTAACTGAAAGCACGATCCAAAAACACTCGAAAACCGATTAGCAACTGACAAGTTCGGTCGAACTTGTGAGAAAAACCTATTTTGATTTCAATTTCAACAAGTTCGGGCGAACTTGTATGAAAACTTCTAACTTTTGTCACAAACAATCAAGTTCGGGCGAACTTGTTGTTAGGTGATAAGTTCGGTCAGACTTGTTGTTAGATTTTGAGAAAGTTTCTCCCTTATATAAGTTCGAGCGAACTTGATAAGAATCTCCAAGAGAATTTACAAGTTCAGGCGAACTTGTATAGAATTTTCAACAGAATTTGATCAAGTTCGGGTGGAACTTGATAAAATTTGAAGAATTTTCTAGCAAGTTCGAGCGGACTTGATTAAAATCAATGAAAAATCAATCAAGTTCGGGCAAACTTGATGAAAAATGTGAATTTTTCAATCAAGTTCGAGTGAACTTGATGTCAAGTTCGGTCAAACCAACTTTGCAAAACATGATTTTTCAACTTTTTGACATCAATTCCTTTGAATTAGGTCTTGAAACTTTCAGGGGTTTATCTTTAGTGTATTTTACATGGCATGTTCAATTTTTAGCCATTTTTGACCATGAATTCTTCAAATTTGTGAAAAAGTTAAGAAACATGGTTGAATGGAGTAGAATTAGAGTAGTTCTTGTGATGATTTCACCAATCTAGGTATCCAGGCTCTGATACCACTTGATAGGACCGCCCTCCTCAGCTTGGGAACCTAGAATTTGTATCTAATGTCCAATTAGGCGGAAACTAAGTGACATGTTAATCATATAACAAGAATTACTCATTAATTTGTCTGTTTATTGATCAATATTTGTATACATTCAAGTTCCGGATCGGACAGAGCTTCGCCTCAAGTTTGCCAAAAGTTACAAATGAGAGATCACAAGGCTCCTATTTATAGACAGCCAAGTTCGCCGGGGATGGAACAAGTTCGGGCGAACTTGTTGAACAAGTTTGGCCGAACTTGTTCTCACAACACTAATCCGGGCGAACTTGGTCTCCTAAACCCATAAATATGACATTTTCTAACGTAATCTCATCTATTCTAAACAGACTCGATACAAGACTAAGACATAGACATACTGTACTAACAGACTCCCTCTTGGATATCGTCTTCGTCTTGATCAGTCTTCAGAAGCTCTGTTCATTCAGACTCGTTCTAATATAATGACGTAGGCAATAGACATATGCGCCAACAACTGGGATGATTGTTTTGAGACATGCTTGGAGCGAGATGCACTCGACTCCGGATGTTTACTGACCGATCATTCAATGCTTTGCCAATTTCCGTGGCAATAAGAGCTCAGAGGTCATTCTTATTTATGATAATATTTTCGTCAGCATTGTCATCATTGCGCTTGCTATTTGCTTCATTGGAATTTTCCATTGTGACTACTTAGTTCTAAATACCAATATGAATTTGTCAGTTGCTGTAGCGTAACCTTGAACGCGATGGTATCATTAAACCATATAGGTTTTTGTCTTATCTAATGAATGTGATATATATAACCTAGGTTCGAAGGACCTTCATAGGTATTCATGGATTGGGACAATGTATCATAATGTCACAACTGTCATTGTTGCAAAGGACAAATATGATATTGCACATTGGCTTCACACTACTATTGAGTGTTTAGAATACATATATGGGTTTCACCAAGATCTCATTTGATCATTCAGGTGATAGGGTTTGGACATTGCCTTTACCCAATTGGTTGGTGTGATTCACAAATCACATTAATTGGAGTGTTAATATTACATTGAATATTAACACAGAATAATGATAAAATTTGAAGTTGAAACATTGTTCACCACTTCTAGACAGAAGAGTTACTTCCAAAATTATCATTTGACAATTTATTCGGAACATTGCCATTGGCTGATTAATCACAGATAGATCATTTGGATTATAGTGGATCAATAAAGTTCGAATAAAATCGAAACGATCATTTGGAATAAAAGATTATCAATATAATAAAGGAAATTTCATTAATGAAAGGAACATTACATATTTGCCTAAATAGGACTTTAAAATAACAAAATTTGTCCACGCAGGGACTTAGAAGGAAATAACAATGTCCTCGCAGGGACTTCATGGAAAAATAAAACATAAATAAAAAATACACTTATTCATCTTTCTTCCCTTTCACTGCCTTACAGAGTCTTTTGAAGAACTTGCTTACCTTCTTTTCTGATTTCTCCACTTGTTGTTGTACCTGCTTGACCCGATCTAAGGCCTCGTTAATGGCCTCAAGCGGTAATTGAGGTTGAGGCGGCGGAGGTGGTTGCGGTTGAGGTGCAACCAGATACGGATATCCATAAGGTGGATATCCAGTAGCTGCATAAGAAGAGTAAGGAGGTGGATAACCCGGATAGGGAGGTGGGTAAAGCGCGTTGTACATAGCTGCTTCTAGATACGGGTCGTATGCAGGAGCAGCATTATCAGCGTCATATCCAGGTAAATCTGGCTAGGTAGGAATCGGGTTACCTAAACCCGATGGTGATGGCTGAACTGCCGGTTGGGGCATCAAATCAACAGCAGGTTGTGGGGTTGGAAACGCCACAGGTGAAGTGTTTGAGGGTCCACCCATTTGTGGATCCTCAGAGATAATAGGGTAAGATGGTGGCAAAGGTGGTTGTTGGTGCAGAATGTCTATGTCTTAATCTTATATCGAGTCTGTATAGATTAGATGTGAATAGGCTAGCAAAATCAAGTATTTATGTGTAAAAGGGCCAAGTTCGCTTGAGATTGGTATTGCGAAGTCAAGTTCGGCCGAACTTGACTATGTCAAGTTTGCCCGAACTTCCTCTCCCTCTAGCGAACTTGTCTCCCTATAAATAGCTAGCTTGTCTTGTCATTTGTAACTTTGTGCTCTGAGGTAGCGAAGCTCTGTCAAATTGGAGACTTGACGTTTATCAATAAATTTGATGTTTAACTGATTAATTCTTGTTATTTGGTAATCATGTCGTAATATTTCCGATATTATGGACATTAGATATCAAATCTAGGTTCCTATGCTATCAGGATCGGTCCTACAAGTGGTATCAGAGCTCGTTTGTTGATTTTTATTGATATCAAGACAAGAACACTTCTAATTCTACTCCATTCTTCTATTTTTCTTAACTTTTACACTAAAATGAAGAATTCACGAGCAAATTCTGTCCAATTTTGAATATGTCATGTTAAATACATCATACATAAATCCCTGAGATTTTGGAGACTAAAATCAAACGAATTGATGTCAAATTGTTACAAAAACCATGTTTTTCAAACCCACTATGATCGAACTTGTTAGCCAAGTTCGGCCGAACTTGACTTAGAAACTCACTTTCTGAGTGATTTTCTATCAAGTTCGCTCGAACTTGAGGGTTTTGAGGAAATTTTTAGTTAAGTCCGATCGAACTTGCACTAGTTTCATTGTTTTTCTTCAAGTTCGCTCGAACTTGAACAATTTCATTGAAGTTTATACTAAGTTCGACCGAACTTACAAGTTTTTCTTCTAAATCTATCTTAAGTTCGCTCGAAGTTAAATCTTAGGATTTTTCCAAATCAAATCACAAGTTCGACCGAACTTGTGTTAAAAACTGAAATTCTTCATTTTCCTATTGCAAGTTCGACCGAACTTGTAGTTGTTCTAATCATTTCAAAGTTTTAACGTGTTTTCAGCGTATGTGTGTCGATATTCGCGATGGATGATCTTTAGAGAGCGTTTATGTCAGGAGTGGGTACATCCAATGCCAATGTCATACAATAAGTCAACCTTGACAACGAAATGGGCACGTCCGTCAAACCTCCGAAGTTAATGAGTATGGACGAGTACGAAGGATGGAAGGAGAAGTTCAGTTATTGGGTTCAAGCCATGCATTTCTAACGCTGGGTGGCTATTGAAAGAGGTTATGTCGTTCCGTTAGAAGAAAATCAGTAAGTTCTGGAAAGTACAAGTACGCCACAATACAAAAGGATGAGTACATTGCTGAGAAAAAGATGATCAGTCTCATTATACAATCCGTTAAAGAGGATATTTTGGTCTTATTGCCCGAATACACGACTGCGAGAGAGGTATGGTTATCACTGCAAAAGAAATACCAAGGAAGCCCAGAGATGATCAAGAGTAAAAAAGCTCTTATCTTGAAGGAATTTGATATTTTTACCATGTTAAAGGCCGAGACAATGAAACATATGATTGAGCGTTTTTGTCATCTGAAAGTTCAAATGAGGAGACACGGTCTCTTGAAGATAGAACTAGAATACATCGATAATCTTGCAGATGCGTTACCTGATGGAGAATGGACTACTTACCTTATGGTTTTGAAAGAAAGTCCGAATTGGGAATTCTTCAAGCTGTCTACATTCATCGACAAACTTGAAGGTCATGAAATGGAGCTTCTAAAGATCGCAAAGTCGAAGAATGCTAATACCGTTCAAGATGTTGGTCTGTATTACAAGAATGGAATGCAAGACAGCATTTCAAGTCCAAAGATTCAAACAGCATTCAGTGCAAACATGAATTCTTCACCACAGAATCAACCTCAATATGATCAAAGCCCTCAGAGTTCTTCGTTTTCGAGTACTGGTTCAAATTCAGCATATCAAAGTCAAGCAAATCAAAATCAACAAACAAATCTGATCCGAATGTGCACAAGTGTAACATTGCTGTCAACTTAAACAATGTTGTTTCTGAGCAAGTTGCTAAACAACACATGACTCTTCTCGCTACAGTTCTAGAATCGTATGAAAGTCTGGTTGCCGGGAAAATTGACAATCCTGAAATGACCGTAGAAGATTACGATCAGGTGGACAAAGAAGAGCTTGAGCTAATGGATATAAAGTGGTCTTTAGCTTCTGTCATTCGTAGGGTGACAAAGTTTGTTGCACTCACAGGCCGAGATATCGGAAATTCAAGCAACAAGCTAGGGTTCGACAAATCGCAGGTCACTTGTTTTAGATGCCGATAGAAGGGGCATTTCAAGAGAGAGTGTAAGAATGTTGAGGCTAGCGGTAATCAGAGTCCGTTCAGAAATGGAAGTGATTATTACAAAAAGTCTCTTCAGTATAAACCATTCCCGAAAAAGACTCAAGTTGAGATTCAAGAAAAATCATCCAACAATACCGAGAAGGCGATGGTTGTCACACCCCGACCCGCAGCGGAATAAGAGTCGGGGCATAATTGGGTTATCACCAAAGCTCATTACATTTACTAATATGTTTCATATTTAATAAAGTCAAAGTTACATTTCCAAAAATCCAAACATGTTCATTCAATACAACGAAAATAAACCAACATAACAATCCCAACTCTAAATCGTTTTATTCTTCTAGTCCAAGTCCTATGTGTTCCTAGCTGCTGCTGGTTCACCGGTATCATGTGTAAAAATGAGAGTTTTTGGGTCAACATAAGTTGGCGAGTGAACCTTATTAGATAAACATTTATTAATAAATTAATTGTTAGTTTATCAATGAAAATTTGTGCATAATCATAGATGAGCAAATGTAAATAATCAAGCAATGGCAAATAGCAGTCACACTATAAAATACAATAACATATGACAGCATACATGAACATACCAACATCATACTGTAAATAACATAAATGAAACTGTGCGATCAAGGCTTAATCAAACGGAGCCGATCGTATTGCATGTACTGAAAATGAAAATGTCTGTGCGATCAAGGCTCAATCAAACGGAGCCGATCGTATGTGGGCACGCCAGGTTCAACCTCATAATGAAATGGGGAACATGCTCAACGCTCATAATGTAATGGGGAGCGGCGGCCTATGAAATTGCATGTACTGAAAATAATAAACTTGCATCCAACAATAACTACACAACAGAAACAAACTGAATACACATGTTCATGATATGATGTATGCACAATGGTTTAACTATAATAGATATACAAAGACACATGATACACCCCAAAACGTGATTAAAACGGGGAATTTGTAAAGATTCACTCACATTGGGTGCGTTGGATTGGAGATGGTGATATGCGCACGAATTAGATGAGCGGAACAACGAGGATTACTAACCTAAATAATAACGGAAAAATATATTAAATGAGTGGATTTTATTAAGGATTTTAATGAAATTTTTAGATATATTTTTGTGAGTTTAAGGCTATTTTCTATCTTTAAAAATGTTATTTTTTAGTATTTTTAATTAATTTTTAAATTAAAATAAATAAATAAAAATATAAAAAAAATTGTTTATTTTGCGTTGACCGTTGACCGTTGACCTGTTGACTTGTTGACCGGTTCGGTCAGGAGCATGGTTTGCGCTGGGTGAGGCTCGAACCCGAGACCTCCCGTACGCGTGCACGCAGCTCTACCAACTGAGCTACGTGTCTAACCCGAAATAATCTTGTTTTTAATTATATTTATACACTTATTCATTTTAACCGAAATTATTTTTAATTTCAAACACATTTTAGTTCAACGGACCGGTGCAAGTGACGGGTTTCGAACGCGCGACGTATGGTTTGTGTTGCACACAGTCCACCGCTGGACTGTGTGTCTAACCTTGTTATTATCTCGGTTTTTATTATACTTAACAACTAACTGAGTTATCCCGGTTTAGTTTTTAAACAAAAAGGCATTTTATTATATAAGGAGTGCGTATAGCAGGAATCGAACTCGGGAGGTGCGTTTGTATTTTGCACACAGTCCACCGTTGGACTGTGTGTCTAACCCATTCATTTTACTAGTTTTAAATATACTTATAACTTAGTTAGCTTCGTCTTCTTCATTCTAATTACAGTCAATCTGATTTACTATCTCGTTCCTTGTGTTTACGATTTACAGACATTATTAAAACTTAAATGAAAAGGCAGAGACGGTAATTAGAGGTGAACATACCGATGAACGGTTTATTTCAGATTTCCGGCGATGTGTCGGTTCCTGTTTTTATGCTTTTCAACTGAACAAGATGATTAACTATTTTGATTAGTCGAATGTGGAATTGAAGTGATAAACAAACGTTATCGATGTGTTTGAAGACCCTTACCGTTTCACAGACGGAATTAGAAATTTTCAGGGGAGTTCCGGCGAACTGGAATTAGTTGAATACAGCGCCTGAATTCAATTTCAATTGAGAGGTTTAGGTTAGAAATAGTCTAATAATTGTTGAACTGCAATAATATTGAGAGAATTACCGTTTGAGGATGAATACGGTTTTCTGGCGGGATTTGCAGAAAATTCCGGCGAACTGATTTAAGCGTTCTGATGGTCTGAAAATGTGACGAAAATGAAATGGAGTAAGGTTATGACGTTTCTGAGTCGCGAGAGTGAGCTTGGATTGAAGTATTCAGGATTTGATTGCTTTTCGGTTATGAAGGCCGATAATGATGAGACTTGATGCTCAATCAATTCTGAATTGATTAAAGACATCGGTTCATCGGTTATGAACGTGAATACGCGAGAAATCAAACGGTTTGACGATTGCTTTGCCATTTTCCGCTTCTCAGTTGGCGGAACCGGTTTAACTTAGTCTGTATATAAATCTCATTTGTTTCCTAGTGATAACAGAAAACACAAAGTGGTGGAGTGGTGATGTGAGTGTATGTTAAGTCGTTGGGGTTGTCTTGGCTGACCCGGGTTCGAGTCCTGGCAGCAACATAATTTTTTTTATTTATTTTATTTTAACTTTTTATCAAATATAATTTTTATAGTTTAGTCTATTTATTAATTATGTATCGTTTTATATATAAATAATCATAAATATTCAACGTAACTTTTATAACTTGAAATTTATTACAAACGGAGCGGGTTTTGAAAACCCGATTTTTACAAATGTTACAATGGTTGCTACCAACAAAGATGATGGTTTTGATTGGAACTCTTATATTGGGAAGAAAACAGGAGTGGCTTTGATGGCTGAGATTGTTGAAGATACATCTGCTGAAGACGCAACTCTGGAGAATATTATACTGGAACAATATCTGCAACAACAGGAAAAAGAGGAGACTTATCTTCACATGAAGACACAAGGCATTTTATCTCCTAATTCAACTTCTAGTTTTGCAGGTGATTTTGATGGAAGTTCTCAGGAGCATGTGGTCGAGGAGAAATCGTTTGATGAAGAAGTCATTGATGTTACTCAAGAAGTGAATGCTGAAAACCTCACGGACATTACCAATAAAGCAATGATGGCGAATCTAACCAAGGTAGGTCCAGAGGTAAAGATCGTCGAAAAGGAAGTTGTCAAAGTGCAAATTATGGAGGTTGAGAAACCTTGCACAAATGTACCGAGCCATGTGCTAAATGTGCCGAAAAATCACAAATCGTCGCTGAACTCAATGTACATAATGAACATTTCAAATATGATTATCGTACAATGAAGGAAGCGTATGACAAAATGAAAGATGATTATGGCAGGCTCGACAGAAATAATATTGAACAACATGATACTGTGAGGATGTTAAAAGGAACGGTGATGGATAAACAAAAAGCAATAAATATTTACATTAACACCATCGCCGAAACTTAACAACTCCAGGACATGAAAATTGAAACAGAACGTGTTCATCAACTTTTAAGAAGTTATACGACTAACGCTTATGTCATTGATCATATTCTTCCCACGATCTCGTCAGAAGAAAATGATAAAAGGTCCAAAAAGAAAAATGGTAGAGAATACAACAATGTTCCTCCACCCCTATGCGAGAAATATTGTCGCAAAACTGATGATGGGATGGATAAGGCACTCAACATTGAGTTATTATCTGAAAAGAAAAATGAGTTGCCGGAGAACATTGATGTAATCTATACTAAATCAGATGATGACAATAATGCGGTGGTTAAAAATGTGGTTGAAAATGTTCTGAATGATTCTGATGATGGCAACTTTGAGAGCGCCACCTCGAGTTTGAACAGTTCTGACACAAAATCTGAAGATGACGATACATCATCGGAAGATGATCTATGTGATGATCCTAACGTTGTCATGTACAAGGTTAAGGAATCTGATAGATTATACTTTGATGACAGTTTTCCGATTCGGAATGTCAAAGAAGATTCATTGGATAAACTGTTCAAACTGGTTGAAGTTACATCAGAGGACCTGGAGAAAAATGAAATGAAATTTTATTCTAAACCCAAAAGGAATTACAATAACTACCGAAGAAATGGTGGGGATCATCCGGAAAACCGGAGAGCTGGGTTGGGTTTAGATGTGGATGAAGAACCGGTAAAGAAAATGTCACCATTTCACGAGTACAAAGATAAAAACATCAAATTCGTTTATGGGATGAACACGGTTCATGAGGAAAGTTTGATCGGAAAACAATCAAACGACGAGTTTAAGAAACAAAAGAACTTCGAGATAAGGCGAAAACCACAAGTGGTGTAAAATCCACTAGTGGACACTCACATGATAATCGGACTTGCTTCAAATGCAATGAAGTTGGTCATATTGCACGCAAGTGTCCGAAGTCTAAGCCGTCCTATCTTCGAAGGAAAGAAAGTTCAGATGTTGTCAAACCAAAGCAAACAGAGTTTGTAAAACCTGTAACAATTTTGAAAAGAGATGAATAAACCTGAAGTTAAATCTAAAACTGAAAAGAAATTTGAAAACTAAACTTTCGAAAAAGGTGAATCTTCCAGGACAAACGAAAACAAGTTTTACATCAAAAAGGCAAACATAAATCTCAAGCCTGGATTGCTAAGAAAAAGTCAACAACATCTGAGGTTGTCAAGTCTGAGCTTGTAAAGACTGATAACAAGCAAGAATCAAAGTCTGAGATCAAAACCGAAACTGTCAAATCAACAAAAGGTAAGAAGAAAGTGAACTTTGATAATGTAAATGACAGTGGAGGATCAGATGGAGATTATGAGGATGATTACCAAGCTTTTTATCCCAAACCCAAGACCAAGAAGGCTAGGGTCGCGCTGTTTAACTAGATTTTAATATGTGCAGGGGCTCCAAAGATCCGTTCTTTCAAAGTGGATTTTGGATAGTGGAGCGTCCAGACATATGACGGGAATGAAAGCTCTTTTGTTCGACATAAAAGCTATCAACGGCAGATATGTTGGATTTGCCGGTAATCAGGGTGGAAGGATAGTCGCCGAGGGAAAACTCTCCAAAGGTGTTGTATCGTTTGATCGAGTCAACTTCATTGCTGAGCTTGAGAACAATCTTCTGAGCATATCGCAAATTTGTGACAAAAAGTTCACGGTGCATTTCAATGACAAAGAGTGTATGATCTTAAAGCCGAGATTCAAAATACCTGATGAGTGGATTCTGATGCGAGCCCTACGCGAGAATGATTTATATGTCATAGATATGGGAGTCGCTACCACTTCATTGAAATCAGCACAATGTTTTGTGACAAAAGCTACTGAGAAAGATTCTATTCTTTGGCATAGAAAAATGGGACATATTCATTTACGTAAAATGAATTTTCTGGTACATAATGATCTGGTTGAGGGTGTGAATCTTTGGAGCTTCCATATGTCTGATCATTGCTTAGAATGTAAAAAGGGGAAGCAGATCAAAAAGTCACATCCGAAGAAGATTCTGAATTCTATTAAGCTGCCACTTGAACGTCTCCATATGGATTTGTTTGGTCCTATAAACGTTCGAAGTATTTCAGGAGACTTATACTGCTTAGTTGTGACAGATGACTATTCGCGTTATTCGTGGGTTTTCTTCCAAGAATCAAAAGACGAAACATTTGAAAACTTGGTGATTCTTTTCAAGAAGTTAGAAAAACTTTATCATCTACCTGTCTGATGAATCCGCAGTGACAATGGCACATAATTCAAGAATAATAAAATGAAGGAATTTTGCAACGCCAAGGGTATTTTGCACGAATTCAGTGTACCCTACACTCCGTAGCAAAACGGTGTAGCTGAAAGGAAGAACAGAACTTTAATCGAAACACCAAGAACCATGCTTGCAGATTCAAAATTTCCAGTAAGCTTTTGGAGGGAGGCAGTTGCAGCGGCTTGCTACACACTAAACAGGGTCTTAACTGTCAAACCATCGTAAAAGACATGTTTTGAAATGATTAACCGACGGAAGCCAAATTTGAAATTTCTAGAGCCATCTGGTGCGCCATGTACTGTAATAGATCAAGATGGTAAATTCGGGGCTAAATCGCTTGAAGGTTTCTTTGTCGGATATGCGAGTCCGCTACGAAGAGTGTATATTCCTTCGTTAAGAAAGGTAATTGAAGCACAGCATGTTGATTGTTTCAACTATATGGATCCTATTCAAAGAAGAGGCGACGCATGGCTGTTCAACTATCAAGATCTTTGGAAATCATTCGATTTGCCGGAAGAACCTTCTGAAGAAGAAATTGCAGCGTTATATTATCTTCAACAGTCAGCTAATCAGGAACAAATTATTAGACCAATTGTGGTTAATCAACCCACGTTGGATTCTTCGTCTTCCGGAGCAGGTCCTAGTAATAGCGGTGTTCAAGTTGAAAATGTTTCTGAAGCAGAAGCGACACCGTCTATAACTCCATCGAATATTTCTTTCGAACCAGAAAATGCTACAACAATGCCAAGTATGCCTCAGAATCAGAATTCTGACTCTGATGAAGCACCGACATTTGATGCTGATGGTGAATCCTCATCGAATGAAGAAGTAGAGTAGATATCCAACATGTTGAATCAATCTGCAAACCTGAGCAATCAGAACGAAGCATCATCTAGCGCTCCTAACGTTGAATTGTCTGTTGATCTAAACATCTCAAATCAGCAAAGCTCAGTTGATGTTCCTAGCGAAGAAATGTCGCGATCATATTCTTACCATCCTTCAATGAATATCATTGGTGAATTACAAACTGGTGTGCGTACACGAAGCCAAATCAACAAAGCACTTAGTTGTTTCTACACCCGAGGTGCTCCTACTCACGACTACTGCTACTATTCATGTTTCATTTCTCAAAAAGAGCCAAAAACGGTAAATGAAGCTCTTGGTGACGAGAACTGGGTGATAGCAATGCAAGAGGAACTGTTACAGTTTGAAAAATTGGGTGTTTTGGAGGCTTGTAGACTTACCACCGAAGCAGAAAGCTATAGATACGAAGTGGGTCTTAAAGTGTAAAAGAGACGATCAGGGTGTAATAGTCAGAAACAAAGCTCGGTTGGTTGTCAAAGGTTTTCACCAGCAAGAGGGTATCGACTACACAGAAGTATACGCACCGGTTGCACGATTAGAGTCTATCCGCATTTTCCTTGCGTTCGCAGATTGGAAAGGTTTTAAGGTGTACCAGTTGGATGTAAAATCTGCATTTCTTTACGGTAAACTTCGAGAACAAGTGTACGTCGGCCAACCACCAGGGTTCGTCGAGCCGCTGAACAATAACAAAGCTTATCTCCTAGACAAAGCCTTATACAGATTACACCAAGCCCCGAGAGCTTGGTACGAGACGTTATCGCAACATCTCGTTGGAAATGGCTTTACAAGAGGCACAATGGATAGTACATTGTTTACCAGATAAGTCGGATCTCATCTAATCATTGTACAAATCTATGTTGATGATATATTCTTTGGTTCAACGGATGATAGTCTTTGCAAAGAGTTCGAAAAGATCATGAAGAAGAAATTCAAGATGTCCTCCATGGGTGAAATGAAATTCTTCCTCGGATTATAGGTCGATCAGTTACCAGACGGCATATTCATTCATCAGACAAAGTATGTTCATGACATTCTCAAGAAGTTGAAATGGATAGCTCGAAGCCGCTTTCGACTCCACTGGCACTGAATCATGGGATTTGCATTGACGAGACGGGAACCAAAGTTGATGACACACTCTATCGATCGATGATAGGATCTTTGATGTATCTAACGGCATCGCGTCCAGACATCATGTATCCTACCTGCCTATGCGCGAGATACCAGTCCAGTCCTCGAGTTTCACACATGCAGATAGTCAAGCGAATCTTCCGATACTTGAAGGGATGTCCAAGCACCGGCTTGTGGTATCCAAAGAACGACAATTGTGATCTCGCGGGATACGCTGACTCAGACTTCGGGATGGATAAGTTGAACTCTAAATCTACAACGGCAGGATGCTAGTTCTTCGGAACACGTTTGGTAACGTGGCAGTGCAAGAAATAGACCACAGTCTCTCTCTCTCTACCTGTGAGGCAGAATACATTTCTGCTTCCAGCTGTTGTTCTCAAATCCTCTGGATTCAACAACAGATGAGGGATTATGATCTGTAGTTTCTTGATACGCCTTTATTCGTAGATAACAAGGCAGCTATCGATATAACCAAAAATCATGTTCATCACTCACGCACTAAACACATTGAAATTCGTTATCACTTTATTCGTGACTGCTACGAAAAGAAGTTGGTACGAATAGAAAAAAATCCACACCGATGAACAAAAGGCTGATTTTTATACCAAAGCATTTCCTTTAACACGATTTAAATATCTAATGAGGCTTAACGATATTAAAAATTTGTTAACAGGTGGGGAAGCTGAGGTTGAATACGGATCGATCGACGAGTTCACGTGATCCACATTGGTTTGTCTATCTTTTAGCTTAAGTATTTCTTAAAAAAACTAAAATACAAAAATATGTTTTTGATTTTAGGGGGAGAAGATTTTGAGAAAAAAAAACATATGAAAAATCAAAAAGTACAAAAACATTGAAAAAGACAAAAAAAATTCGGTGTCACAAAAAGGAAATGATAGTACATCAGTGGACTATCACAGTATGCTAAAGAAATGTAAAGTTTAAAAGTGATAAACTAGTCTTACTGTGGATGTGTCGATAGACTTTACACATTTAGTAAATTGCTTCCGAGATATAAACTAAATTTAGCCACTGCTTAAACTTGTGGGATAACACATCTTGGATATATGGACTTAGAACTCAGAAATTTCGATTGAAGGGTTGCCTGATTCTGAGATACGAGGTCTTTATAGATAGTTGATATCTGTGGTATTATACAAGTTCTTCTGATTTTGCGGAAGCAATAGCCTAGAACTTCTATAATGCTTTTGCATAAACCCCTAAAAACTGCATGCAAAATTGAAAAGAATCGAAAGGTCTAATCATTTGTAGTGTTGAAAAGATTCCTTAAGTGGAACACACCTTTAAGACGAGCCTTCATCTCTTTGTCTATACGGTAGTACTAACCTGAGCTCTCAAGGCCTCGCATTAACCCAAAGACAGATATCAATTACGCTATATTCACCTGTAAGATGAAATCTAGGGAATCTGGATTCGGGAGTATATTCAAGAAGTGGGAAACACAGTTAAGTCAAGTTTTATAAATCATACCTTAACATATCTTGGAACAATTGAGAAACGTGAAGAAGTTTAAGTGGACAAACATATCGACAATCTAGGTAAACGAGTTTAAAACTTAAAGTCATCTAAAGGTCAACGGTACTGGTGATATGTCTCAAACAACTGATATGATCCTTAGACACGAATTCACAAAAATATGTCTGTAAATATGTTTGTACATAGTATTGACTTTGTTTCTGTACATAGTTTATCTGCTTTACAGATTAAAGCAAAAAAGATTTTCAGTGTGTTTTAGCATAAACTTACAAAAATATAAAAGATTTTGTTTCTACATTGTTTGCAGCAAACCAATGTTGGAGAACAGGTCTTCAAAGTCTGGTAAGGTGCTAAACTGGTGGGAATCTAATTGACAACAGGCTGGCAGCTAATTTATAAAATCTGATAAGCCAAAACGATGAAAAGTTCATTAATTTGAAACTTTGTTTTTGAAAATATCAACAGTTTGTTCATAACAGGTCAAACCGTGGTCATTAACTTGGACTCGGCAGACAAATCGGTTAACCAAGGTGATTAGCTTGGACTTGGTCAACTGAGTGGATTTTCAGAACTGGTAAAAAATGAAAAGTTCAGGGACTAAAATTGCAAAAAAATGAAAATTTGAAATTGAGTTTAGGCAAGTTCGGCCGAACTTGCTTAACTGCTTAAAGTTTCAATTTGAAACAAGTTCGACCGAACTTGTTTGGTTATTGGTGAGTTTTTGTAAGTCCGCCCGAACTTGATATGGGCTTTCACAACTTGGGCTTACAAGTTCGCCCGAACTTGCTAGGGTATATATTCCTTGCAAGTTTGGCCGAACTTCATTATCTCTGAACGGAAATCATCTGACCGAACTTAGAGTCTGTTAGCGATTATTCAAAATTGTCAATTCAAAGTCGAATTGCTGCCAAATTTTCAATTGATTGTGGTGATTTGCACACCATTCTCAATGGCTGAGGTAATAAATCATGCATTGAACCGTGGTTTGAACTTGAATTGAAATATTTAGATCTGAAACGTTATAATATGATAGATCTAGGGTTCTAATGGACTAATTGAACTTAAAATGATGATAAGCAACATAAATCGACCATAGATTCGAGTTGGATTTGATTAGAATGGTCATTATTGAGATATGCAGGTTTTTGTTTAAGAAGATAACAAGTTCGGCCGAACTTGTTATCAAGTTCGACCGAACTTGCTAATAAAACATGCATAAAAACTGACGAGATCACAAGTCTGATCGAACTTAGGAGTTAGAGGTTTGGAAGTTGTTAATCATAAGTTCGCCCGAACTTAAATTGATTTTATTGAACATGTGTTGGACATGTTCGGGCGAACTTGACTCAAACCTGTTTGTTATACCAACATCAAGTTCGCCCGAACTTAATGTTAAAGTGTTGAAAAATTTTGTAATTTTTTATCGATTTGTGTGCTAAATGTTTTAAGTAGATTTTCAGGATCAAGCACCAGCGCGGGTAATCACGATGGATTTTTCTAAATTCCATAATACCTATATCACGCTTGACAAGGCGTTGTGTCCGTCGCTGAAGGAATACGAAAGTATCTTGAAGTTTCTAATTTTACTGAGCGTACAGTGTCTTATCGATCGCACACTTATCATTTCTGGATGAATGTCAGTCTCAGCAAAGACAAGAAGACTATCACGTCGTCAATACAAGTCAGAGACGAGAACAAAGAGATTACAGTAATTGAGGATGATATTCGCAGGATCTTACAATTCAACGACGACAAAGATGATCCTATTTTTCTGGACGAGAAGATGGTTCGAGGATATTTTTATCGTATGGGATATAAAGGAAGCGTTAATAAGCCGACATTGAAGAAATGGGAAGTTCCTAACCCCTACAAGCTTCTCATGCATGCAATCATTCATACATTCAGCCATAGAAAGGCGGGTCTCGATGATGTGCAAGATTATATGGCCTGCATGGCTACGGCGTTGATCTTGAAAAAGCCGTTCAATTATTCTAAGCTCGTATTCACTCATATGTCAAAGAATATGGAAGACACAAGATTGTGTTTATATCCGAGGTTCGTACAGATTCTTATCGATGAAAAGTTTACAGATATTACACGTAATCCGAATGACATTTTATACTTGAGTCACCTTGATGAGACTACTGTAAAGAAGTTGTTAAAATTCCAGAAGCAGGATTCAGCACCTGTAGCAAAACCAATATTTGGGGCGTTGAAAGATGAAAATTATGTTGCGCCTGCTGGAAATAATTGGAGGAACGATGGTAGTGGTGACGAGAAGGAACTAAATGCAGAGAGGGAATGGTTTAAAATGTTCAAGCCGAAAGCTCGCAGTGAATGGTTTGTAAAGGCTGAGATCGAAAAGAAAAAGAAATGAGCTTCCAAGAAAGCTGATACTATGTTAATTGATGAAGACAAGCCTGTTAATGTGCAAACAGAGGCTGGATCGAGTGCAGCCATAGTGACAGAGAGTCAGGAAGTTGAAAAGACTACTCAAGAGGACGATGTGATTTCTGCTACTTCTGACAAACATGAAGAATCAGATGATTCGCTTGAGAAAAGGCAAAAGATTGTTGATGCCGAAGCAGAAAAGGAAAGATTAACTAAAGGCGATGCTGATTACGATCCAGAACAAGAAAAGAGAGACTAAAGAAAAGAACAAAGCGTGTGAAGTCTGCTGTAATCTTAACGACTAAAACTACAGGGTCTCCAACAGCAAAAGGTAAAAAGACAAAGAAAGCTCAGAAACCTATAAGCAGGAGATATGTCGGAAAGCTTAAAAGCACAGAAGCTACACAAGAACCTTCTGGTGCACAGGATAGAGGAGTTACACAAGAACCTCCTACACAAGAACCTCCTGTTGTTATTTCATCTGAAGCTGAATGTCAAGGAGTTACACAAGAACCTCCTGAGACTGTATTACTTGAAGTTCCAATGATTCAATCTCCTGATCCTAAAGATGTTAATCATGAAAGCTCAACTCCAAAGAAATCTACTCCAAAGACTGCTACTCCTAAATCAACACCAAAGGCTACTACTCCAAAGTTAACACCAAAGTCAAATCAATTTGGTGATATTCCTAATGTACCAGTGGATCAGCAGGATTTAGATGATTTCTTTCCTGAAACAGACGTAGATATTCTTGAAAAGCGTGTCAAGATATTGGAAGATAGAGTTGCAAAGAATGAGAAAGAAAAGATTGAGCTAGAGAAGCAGATAAATTAGGGTGAAGTTGAAAAGGAGATTCTGTGAGATAAAGTAAAATTTCTTGAAGGCGACAGAGGCTATTTGAAAGCTTTAGTGGAAAGTCTGCAGGAAGCAAACGAAATATTAAATAGATAAATTGCAGAGCTTTGATCTGAAAAGGATATGAATGATAAGAGATTCGATAGACTTCAGAAGGTATTATCTAACAGTCTGGGGATTAATTTCAAAGAAGAATATGCTCGATTAGATATTCAATAAGCAAAAGATAAAGCTGAAAGAGAGTTAGCTGAACAGGGTAAGGGGAAGCATGTGATTGAAAGTATGCCGGAGATCACTGAACCTGCTAAAGAGATTGAATCTGCGGAAGCTTCGGAGTCTGGGGTTTCTAAGGTTGACGAATCAGTCAAGCCTTCTGATACTACAAATGTTACTGAAGAAAAGGACGGTGATGAAGCAGAGGATGAAGAAAAAGATGATGAACCACCAAATGATGATCCAAAAGATGATTCAGACCATGATGGAGGTAATGATGATGATCCGAGTTGAACATGGATAAAGGTGGTTGATGCTATAGTGAATGAAAGTTTTGATTTTTCTAATCTCCTGAATGATGAAGCAAATGTTATGGACGATCAAAACCAGGGGGAGTCATGGCAATAGGGCCAAGTGATGATATTGTTATGTCTGACACTATTACTATTGCAAATCCTGTTGCAGCAGTCCCAACAAAGCCATTGATACTCATGCTTGAACATAACATTGAAGAGGGAGAATATGTTCACAATTATACTAAAGAAGATTTGGCTAAGCTGATTGAAGTTGATGCTGAAACATTAGACTTTGATTTCGAAGAGCAAGTACTTAACGTGAATACATTTGAGCCTAACGAGTATCATTATTACCGAAGGTATGAGGCAGACGAGTATAACAGGGTGATAGTGGAAGATTGGTCTTCGGATGAAGAGAAAGATGAAGCTGTGAAGTATGTTGGTCAAAACACAGATAGTTTTCCTACCTTCGAGGAGATGTACAAGCAATTGAACGAGGATATGTTAAAAGAAAAAATTGAAGAGTCGATACGTGAAGGTAAAGTTCCGAAGCCTATGACAAAGGAATAGATTGCTCAAGCTAAGAAATCCTGGTTTAAAGAGATGCCTCGTGAAAGAAAGTTTCGACGTCCTCTAGCATTCTTTACCAGATATAAAGATGTGTCATTAGGTGATATCCTAAGCTGGGGTGGTTTAAGGAGCTGAATGTGTATGCCATCAAACGGGAATATGGAGTTCAATACTTCAAGTATCTGGCAGATTTCAAAACACTACCTTTCTGGGATGTTGAGGAGCTTGTTCAGACAAGGAACGTAACATACCACATGAAGTTTATTGATCAATTACTATGGAAAATGATCAAGTATGAAGCAACAAAGGGTTTTGAACACTGGAAGCCTTTCATCCCTGGACGACGTATCAAAACAAACAAGAAGACTGGGGAGAAAGACATTACACTGATCATGAAACCCCGAGAGCGATGAGAAACATGCCTTTGATGCCGATCGAACAAGACTATTATCCATTGTTCAAATGGTGGCAGATTGATCCTAATACGTGTGAAGCAGTGATTGTACTTCGATTTAAGGATCATCTAGATATTACGAAGGAGAAGGTTGAAATGTTTGGTGTGCAAGGTATGAGAGGGCTTTGGAGAACGATCAGAATACTAGACCCGATGTGGCTAGTAAATTGCTCGAGATAAGACATCAAGTGTTGGTTCTACATCAAGATAGTGTTCGAAGAACGTGAAAAAGAACAAGCTATGCAATATCAGAGAGTTGTGAATGTATGCTATGCACGTGAAGTGAACTCTTGAAAGATGTGGAAAACAAGCTGGAGGGTCTAGAACGGGTTGAATTTCTGAAAGAAGAAAAGCGTCTTGAAGAGATACATGAAAAAGGTAGGGCGGCAAGGCTCAGAAGGTTCCAGTATACGACTAAAGTGCCACCTACTGATCAAACGCCAGATCCAATGCAGGAAAGACGAAAGTAGTCGTTCAAGACCTTCTTTGGTCGTACGCGTTAAAGTTTTATTGAAGACAAAGTTTTGGGAGACTGATAAAAGACGAAGACGATATCCAAGGGGGAGTCTGTTGGTGCAGAATGTCTATGTCTTAGTCTTATATCGAGTCTGTATAGATTAGATGTGAATAGGCTAGCAAAATCAAGTATTTATGTGTAAAAGGGCCAAGTTCACTTAAGATTGGTATTGTGAAGTCAAGTTCCCCGAACTTGACTATGTAAAGTTCGCCCGAACTTCCTCTCCCTCTAGCGAACTTGTCTCCCTATAAATAGCTAGCTTGTCTTGCCATTTGTAATTTTGTGCTCTGAGGTAGCGAAGCTCTGTCAAATTGGAGACTTGACGTTTATCAAAAAATTTGACGTTTAACTGATTAATTCTTGTTATTTGGTAATCGTGTCGTAATATTTCCGCTATTATGGACATTAGATATCAAATCTAGGTTCCTATGCTATCAGGATCGGTCCTATAGTGGTAGCGAACACAACCTTTGACCAGCACACACTGACATGCGTGCACCATGCCTCCGACGTGGTTGTGATGATTCAGGTGGTGGTTGAGGTTGTTCCACCGGTTTCATAGGTTCATCCTCGATATGAGGGTGTGGTTATGGAGCATGGTAAGGAGGGGTGTTATGGTAGGAAGGAGTGTTGTAGAAGTTGTAAGTATTGCACCTTTGTTGGAACTCATCAGGACCTCTATAAGGGGATCCCGTGATTGAGTTAGAGCCATTGGATAGCTCGATTGGGTGTCCGTATGATCCTGTTGGGAGTTCCTCAGGATCTGAATCTTCCTCCATATGTGTGGGTGAGTCGATGGGAGGAGTCTCTGGTGAGGGTTGTACATGGTCAATAGGGTTAAAGTTTAAGAATTCGTAGTGTGATTAGGAATGGGAATGGTGGGAGT
Organism: Scalesia atractyloides; assembly: GCA_947069175.1. Taxonomy (NCBI): domain Eukaryota; kingdom Viridiplantae; phylum Streptophyta; class Magnoliopsida; order Asterales; family Asteraceae; genus Scalesia; species Scalesia atractyloides. Next base: position 35,592,378 of record CAMTDV010000017.1, on the reverse strand, counting down.
GGTGCAAATGGTATGAATGATGGGAATGTTGTGAGTTGGATTGGGGTGGTGAATATTCATGGGATATGGAATGTCGATAGGGTTCCCATGGTGATGAAGAAGAATCACCCGATCCTTCATAAGGGTTGTAATTATGTATATTAGATGCTCCAGTTAGGGAAGGTCTGAAAGATGGTGCGGTCATGGAAGGTCCGCCCCTCATGGGACCTTTTCCTTTTCCTCCACGTCTGAATTTAGGTGGTATGATTCCTGCTCCAAAAACAAAAGAAACAAAATATAAAGCATGAATAATGGGATGGAGATGATTAACCTAGGTCGAAATCTAGACTCGGAAGTCTAAAGAAATGTGTTATTATGTATTTTCGAGATTAACACAAAAGGCTAGTGTTTAATTCACTCGAACGTTGGCTCTGATACCAACCTGTCACACCCCAATTTCCACGTGTAACCCGGTGGGGAATATTGTGACGCAATACGGGCTTGGGATACGGTATAATAATACCGCATGGTTGGATATGGGATCAAAGACCAATGAGTCGGGAATTCAAATAATCCATTTTAAATTGGTATTGCTTAATATTAAACATTTTGGGGTTTAAAACGACCATGTCTTGGATATCCACGGCTCATTTAATTGCAAATGGCCATGACTTAAGAACGGGGTGTAGGCATACACCCGACAGATGCTAAAATAAATTATAACCCATTATGGGTGTACCTATTAAAGGTATTAAAGTGGTGTGTCGATTAATCATGTTCCCGACATAGTTTTCGGGCCCTAAATGTATTACAAGCATGTAAAACTGATAACATGAAAAATGATTTATCCCAAGTTATTTATAAACAAAAGTACCATTGTGTACGCAAAATGATTTCAAAATGTTTTCAAAATGAGTCGGTTAATTGTATTTACCAGATTATTCTGACGTATTTTCAAAAGACTAAGCGCAGGTGACAAGTATACGTAAATAGGCTGGAAGTGCTCGGCAAGCTTAAGAGAAATTTGCTACTCCTTTGCTTAGAAGGCCTTAGTCTGTTAAACATCTTTTGTATTCACATTTCGATCCGCATGTGGATCTAAATTACAAGCTTTGTATTTATTTATTTCTCAAACTTTGAACATTAAACGTTTGTAATAGTAATTATCCTGACTTCCGTTGTGTTATTTGTATTGATCGGTAATGATGTATCAACTTGCGTCATAATATTCCCACTGGGCCCATCGGGTTACACGTGGAAATTGGGGTGTGAAAGGTGTCTTCTTCGTTGATGCTCGAGTGAAGACATGATTCAGGATGTAGATTGAATCTCCCCATAGGTAGTTAGGTATTCCTTTCGCTTTGAGCATACTCTGGGCTATCTCAAGGAATATACGTTTCCTTATCTCTACCACGCCATTTTGTTATGGTGTTTAGGGAGTAGTTAAGTGTCTTGACATTACATTTTCCCCACTAAACGTATTGAATTCATGTGAAGTGAACTCGCCACCCCTGTCTTTTTGGAAAGTTTAATCTTGGTAGCCGTTTCTTTCTTGATCACCTTTTTGAAGACCTTAAAAGATCTCAAAGCATCTTCCTTCTCCTTCAAAAAATAAGACCACATATGCATGTTCCTAACAAGTGTTGCAGGTGTTATTGGCACACATAAATCACCATAAATGAATTCTAAATCTTTATTTGCTCGAAATTGTGTCGTATGTGGGAACTGTTTCCTCACATGCTTACCAACTAGAAAAGACTTGCATAGTTGATTTATATGTTGAAGTCTTGGCAACCCTCTTTTCCAGCTTCTTTTGTGACATAGTCTTCATGTTTTGAAAATTCATATGACCTAATCTGGCGTGCCACAACCAACTATATGCTTCAATCTGGCTATGAAGACTTATTGGTTTCCCAACTTGTAATCTTGCTTTGTACATCCTGGTTTTCTGATCTTTTGACTTCCATAACTAACCTATTATGAATGTCATACATAAACAAATAGTCTCATTTCATATTTACTTCACATCCGTTTTTGGTAGCCTGACCGGGTTTATTATATTCGCCTTTACACATGGAATATAATTAGTCAAAAGTTTTTGTTCCCCATTATATCCTTGAAGAAGGATTGAGCTTTTACCACAAATTTTGAAACATGAGTTATCACTAATGTGTCTGAAAGACAACATGTTATTATAGTGTTAAAACCCACATTTTGATAGTTGTTTATCGTCAATATTGCTTGGAATGGATTAAATGTTTGTTTCTGAATGTTTACAGGTTTTTAAGTGAAATGGTGGATTTCCGGACCAGAATTGGAGATTACTGAAGTTGCATAAAGGTGGGCCTAATCTACTTGTTTACGGACCGTGAGCAAAGGAGAGGACTATGAGTCGTGAGCCCCAAGCTAGTATGCCGACTTACTATTTGGAAACCCTAGAGCAATAAGGTGACATGTGGCTTGTTTACGGGTCGTAACCCCGGATCCGGTTTATGGGTCGTGACCTACCAAAACTACTAATGGGCCGTATAAATAGAATGAGATGTTGTTGAAACCCTAAGAAGTGACGATATCAGATGAGAATAGCGAAAAAAGGGTTGTTGAAGAATAAGGATTCAAGATCGGATCATTAGGGAGAGGATTCAAGGAAGAGTGACGTACATGAGGTCAAGATATTGATCCTTACTGACTTAGAACCCTTCGTATTATCATTCTTGTTGATTTCTATCATGTATTCAATGAATTCGTTAGCTTTGTTTGTTACTATGAAAAGCAAATCATGCCATACCCGATTAGGGTAGGATGATTCTTGTTACTTTGCATTGAACTAGTTTTTGTTATGAAAATCCGTTTTTAGTAAGGCTTGCTTGTGAGCTTGTGATGGTGTAATTTGTATGTTGAGTATTGATATTCAGACGAGCTTGTGTGGATGATTTAGATATTTTTATGAGGTTATGCATGTTAGACCTGCTTTCTTTATCTTTAGGTTATATATCGATCATTAGTCTAGGGCTGGATGCTTAGTAGGCAAATGACAAACTTGTTTTGGTATTGGTAATTCATATGGGTCACCTACGGGAAGAATCTGATTAAAAAAGGTTTGGAAACTAGATAAGATTTTACTTTAAATTGAGTAGCCTAAATAGTAATTCGCTTGGTTCATTAATCTATGGTTGCTAGAACAATATAAGAGACTGTTAGATCACAAAGAATTAGTAAATGACTTAGTTACTTAGAACTGTATAGTTGGGTGTGCATATAGCCTGGTTATTTGGGGACATGGGACTAACCCGAGATGGCTCTAGCTTTTTAACACTACACCCTCGTTACTAGTGTCAACTATGGCGAGCTTTTCATAAGAACCGCAATCAACTATTTTGCAAAAGTAATAAGATGATTCTGAACCTAACTGGTTATTTTCTCAAAACGAGTTCCTAAACTTAATTAAACAGGCTGTTTAGTTTTTTCTAGATCATTAAAAGTTACTTAGGTTAGATATTACGAAAGAGATAGGTTAATAGATCTTACTGTCCAAGGACTGATACTTGGTTACTTACCTAGCCTATACTATATACTGATAGGTATGCTTGCGTAGAATGTGTGTAGTTAGTATTAGTGTTTTTATCCTTAAATCTCGGTCGTGTTTTGTGTCAATTTTATTATTACTATCTAAGCACGTCAAGTTTTTTGGCGCTGTTCCAGGGGACACATCACTATTGCATATCTATCTTATTAGTAGTAGTTAACCATTAGTTAGGTTTTAGTTAGTTTAGTCTTAGTTTGTTTATTTTCTGCTTTCTTTCATGGGCCTCAATACTTTGTAGTGCGCTAGACTTCACTTAGGAATGGTGGCAGAACAAACTATCTTGGATTATATATGTCCTCATGCTGACGCAATTAGGAACAACATTACTAGACCGAGAGATGGAGTGAACAACTTCACGATTCCTACTCAGATTATCACTATGATTAAGCGCTCGTGTCAATATGATGGACTTGCAGATGAAAAGTTGAACGATCACATTAATTAATTTCTTGAACTTTGTGATACTTTCAAAATTGAAGATGTTTCAGATGATGCAGTGAGACTTCGTCTTTTTTCCGTTCTCACTGGTAGCCAAAGCCTACTCATGGCTTAACTCTTTAGCCCCTTGTTTCGTTCTCACCGGTAGCCAAAGCCCGCTCATAGTTTGTTGTTGTTAACATGGGACACTTCAAAGATGTATCCGCAACTGATCCTTCCTTAGTCATAGGTTGTTCAACCTTGTCACCAATGTTCGTTTTCTGGATTTATCTCACACCTAATCAGACCACCAGGAATCGCTCTTATTAAATCTCTCATACAAATTCATGAAGAAGAATTGATATCAAAACTAAAATAAACACAAATATTAGGAGTTTCTCTCTTTTATTATAACTAGAAAATTACTCAAAACTTATTACAATAAAACTCTCTTACCAAAACCCTAAACTCAGCTTGGTGTATATGGAGATAAACAAACATGTAAGACAAAAATCTTAACTCTAATCTCATCCCCTAAACCGACTTGTTTAGACAATACATGGGCCGACCCTTACAACTCACCGTGATGGGCCTAGAACCGGAAATTATCCAACCTAATTAACACTCTACTTAAACTAATTACATATATCACCCCAACATTACTTTACTAACTATAGTTTAACTAAAACTTTATTGAACAATCGAGGTTAATCCAACAATCACCCCCTTAATCTTGATCATGTGATGGTTATTCATACATTTGTGATGTCCTATATTCTGAAGGATTTCTAATTTTGAATTTGACACTTTCTCTTGATATGTTTTGACCCATTATGATCCGTTTTTACTAGCTTACTTTTCTTTGATTGCTTCCTTATGCACCTTTGCTTTAACAACTTCTTTGTTAGATAATTTTGGCCTTAAGCCTTCGTCGGTTCTTGATTTATTCAACTTTTGTATCACACATTTCTTCTTCTTGATCTATCATAGATTTGGTTATCTTAAACAACTTTCATATCACACAACTTTGTCTCACAATGTTTCTGTTCAATATGGTAATCATCTCATGCAATTAAATTTTTTTTGTAAAGGTTGCCTCACACAACATATTCGAGTTTGGCCTTATCACACAATTCTTCATTTTGGCCGCCTCATACGACATGTCCTGTCTTAATCCACTCATTGGATTGATTAACTTCACCTCTCATGGGTTGCTTTCGTATTGCATGAATTCTTCACTCTTGATTAATTCCTCTCAAATTGACTATTTTTTTGCAAACATGTCTCTTCTAGCTTATCGTTTCACATTATTAACTTTTCATTTTGTTAAACAGCTCATAAGTAGATAACTCCACGACTTCTCTTCTTTTCTACATTCTAGCAAGTCATTTCACAATATTTAAATCTTCTCTTTCTGAGTCTAATAGTGGTATAAACAACTACTTATAAACTTAATCTCCTAATGCGATTTAAAGGTTGAATAAGACTATAGTCTAATTGTTCTTTGAAGTTTTCCTAATGACCGACTTTCGTGGGGATTTTCCTTTTTCATATCGTATATTTTTCTTTGGTCTCGTCGTAATGTTTTCAGTTTGTAGGGTCGATTAATTCCAATTGACTTGTACATTGATTATGTGATTTGTTTTCAATTTCTTGATTTGTTCCCAATTGATTTAACATGTTGCTATGATACCAATGTAGTTCGGGATTTGTTGGCTGATCGATTCATATGTCCTGTGAAATCAAGATTATACAAACAACAACTAAAAGGAGATTGATTTCATCATTCATTTCTAAATTGAATCAACAAATGGTTATAAATGATCCCCATTGGCGGCATATGTACTCACGAATACTTGGTTAAGACCGAGATGACGATTAGCATAAAAGACATGATGTATCACTTGTTAACTTATTAATTACATAATTTGAAACTCTACTTATTATAATTACATATTTTACCCTAGGTTTACTAACTAGACTTTAACTTAGCTTTAGTGAATGACCGGGATTAACCCATATTGTGGAAGAACCAACAACTATGCATTATACCATTATAGTCGGATGTTAAGTAGCTTTTAAATTAATCTCATAAACATATACATGAACGTTTAAGGCAACAATTTAAAATAGGTACAATATCCACTTCAATTCCCTTAGAAAACCTTCCTGTCATGGTTCCTTTAAAAAATGTGTAATAATGACACAAATTGAAGCTCAATGATCTTTAACCAAATGGATTAAATATTGACGTGTGGTCGAGCATATATAAATATTGGTTGTATTTTAGCAGTTTTTGCATGAAATCAAGTCTTAAATATGTACACACGATAAGATGCAACCACTTAAAACAACACGATGGGGAAAGTGCGCCTATTGTTGACGTAACACAGTAATGGTAAGATACCGAGGTAATCCAAGGATACAATAGTTTTTAGTACCGAAGTGTCGCTAACGTCTAGTCAATCCATAAAAAGGGTTATCTATGTAGATTTTTATAAAAAGAGATATTAATAAATAAATAAAAAGATAGATGGTTTTAAAATCAAATTAAGAAAGGATAACTTGGGCATTCACTTCCCCTTGATGGTATCCTTAACTAAGTTAGTTATGGATTCCTAAAAGTTTACTTTAAAAACAATGTGCGCCTTTTGGAAAGTTCTTCCGAGTACTTTGCGAGAAAACTGTCTAAAGTCGTTCTTTTAAGACCTAATAAAATTTGTTTGTACTAATGAATAAAGTCTTGGACCCATTTTGTGGGCATCCTTACATCTCAACCACATTGGAAAGAAGCAGCAGGGCGATATCTACAATGTCGGAATCAAACCCGTAACTTTAAATTGAAGCAGCATGGCGACTGTCAATCATTGAGATTTAGTATCAAGTAAAAAACTAGTCATAAGGAAATCATTCAACCAATCACCACGGACGTCTTGTTTTGATCCCATCTCCGTAACAATAGTGAATATGAAATAAATCAAGTCCTTAGGGCTTAGAGTTTGCCACCACGCTAAGGCAAGAATTTACCAAACTTGAAGTTCCGAACCATAACCTCTAACCCTCTTTCAAGCAATTAACATGGTGTACTACATAGACATATAAAACATGAGTGTTGACTCAACAAACACAAGGTTAACGATTTGCTTTTAAGAATTTTGAAAACTCATTTGCAACCTGTTAATTAGTACTTAAAGTCATTCCCACACACATGCCTTCGGTTTATCCATAACCCGTTAGTTAACTCCCTATCAAGGGGTTATCCCCCACCCCACCCAAGTGACCAAAAGAAGTTTAACCACTCATGGATTTGAAGATAGACATTAACAAACTTGATTGGTTTTATAAATCATGACAAGATTGATAATTATTTATATTTCTTCTTACAATCTTAGGATTGCAAAACCAATGTAGAAAAGGGGTAGAATTAGAGTATAGTGTAAGTGGAAAGGAAATAATTGAGCGATAAAATTGGAAGGGGAAGCTCTCTCTGTTTATAGGCTGAAGTTGGTGATTGGGCATAACCCGTGCCCTCCAAGCACGACCCGTGTCAAGTACAAGATCTCACATGATCTTAGTACTAAAACCTGAACAAGGCATGGTCAACTCTTATGGGTCCCAGAAGATCCTCAAATGTCATACCGGGATCCTTTTGTCTTTTCTGGGAGGTGGCACAAGGCATGCATGGAAGACACGACCCATGCCTAGCCAACTTCGTGATAGAACTTCATTTTATTTCGCTTCTTTCTATCCGTCTGTTTGTTTTCCACCTGATTTGTCATGAAAATTAAAAATAAATTAATTTAAGCCTATTTCATTTATATTTCCATTAAAAACACTAAAAAGTGGGTTTAAATGATACGAAAAAATATGTATATTATATGCATATTAAAATAAAACCCCTAAAAAGTGGGTTTAAATGATACAAAAAAAATATGTATAATAATACGCATATTAAATATGGAAAAATATTAGTCATTACAATACTTTCTAGTAAACACTTTATGTGCTTAAATCCAACAACACTCTCGATACATACACGGAGAGATATGATGCCATATACGCCAAATTGAGTCGATTTAGCCCGCGGTATACTGCCTACAATGTGTAGATTTATGTCAGCTTTAACCATTGTATTCTACCTACGCGGCATGGAATATCATGGGACACATTTTAATTAGGGACCACTCATTACCGCTTCAGAAGTCACCATTATGACTTGATGGTTATACCTACAGTTAGGGCCACTTGGTGATCCACTATTTGATAACAAGGAAAAGTGACAACATCGAGCATATATACTAGGATGATGACAAGGTTTCATATCGAAGCTCTAATACCAATCTGTCACACCCTGGTCGTAGCGGAAGCGCAAACGTGTGACTATGAGGTGATCATTGTATCCAATCGCGTAAACACATAGTAATTAACAACGATGCCATATCATATATTAAGTTGCAACAAACATTACAAGTTTTGTAAAAATAAGTTTTCATAAGTTCAACGCATTCAAGATGTTACCCCAAAAACATAGTTGTAGTTACATTACATCACAAAACAAGTTTGTCACCATCATAAAGTAAACCAAGGTTTTGACTCCTATATACCCATACAAGGTTGGGATATAAGAGGCAAATCCTACAAAAGTGGCATACATGTAAGTTTGAAAAATCAACAAAAGTTGAGCGAGTTCATGTAGTATTGTTTTCGTATAAATATCATAAATGTCATCAGTAATAAAATCCATGTATGTTATTGTCATTTACCATGGGTTTAAGGATCTATCAATGGGTAGCTAGTCCGCTGACATTATGTGCCATAAGTAAGTAAATAACCAAACCGAAACAACTTTGTCATCAATTAGGTTCACAAAAGCACTCCATGGTTAACAACTAGGAGGGGAGCGTGTCTCAAACTCAATAGATCTACACCTTTTGCACCTTGGTCACTAAGTGATTAATGGTTATCAATGTCATAATCCTACTTACGCACATCGATCATTGTCATCATCTAAACCCGAAACTAACATACATTTTGTCATAAACATGTATTTCCCCCCGAGTGTTGTAAAACCGAAAACGTTTAAAAGAAAAGGGGGACATGAACTCACAAGTTTGCTTTTCGTAAAGTCGTACTAATGTAATGCGAGTGTCTGAGTACGCTTGTAACCTACAAGTGTACTAATTTTATTAGACACTTAGGTCGGGTTTGACCTCGTACAAGTTGTTCATCTTGAATTAGTGTTATGTATTCATTTGCTTTCTTTAACAACTTTCTTACTTTTATAGTGTTGGTAGTTTGTGTGTTTTATTTTTATTTATGTATATATATATTTCACAAATATATATATATGTTATCAAGTAATTAATCGTGTGTGAACGGGCCTTGCCCTTCACTTGTCCTCGTGCCTTGCACGCATGTCATTGGGCCGAGCCCATGTCATCATGTCCTTGGGTCTAGCCCATGTTTTCATGTCTTTGGGCCTAGCCCATGTTTTCTTTGTCATTGGGCCTAGCCCATGTTATACTGTCATTGGGCCTAGCCCATGTTATATTGTCATTGGGCCTAGCCCACTTAGTTTATATGATTGGGCCTAGCCCACTTAGTTATATCATTGGGCCTAGCCCACTTGGTTTATATGATTGGGCCTAGCCCAAGTTGTGTTATCAATGGGCCTAGCCCATATGTTATATGTGATTGGGCTTAGCCCATGTTGTAATGTGATTTGGGCCTAGCCCATTTCCATAAACTTGAGTCCATTTAATTATATGATTTGGGCCTAGCCCATTTGTGTTATGTAATTTGGGCCTAGCCCATTAACATATTTTAAGTCCGTTAGTGGGATTTATATGAATCTAATCTAAGTATGCTTTGCAACACTTAGAAACTTTTATGTTATTAACTTTCTGGATTTTTGTTATCAAAAACATATATATTAGTTTGGTGTCCCAAAAAAAACATATATATTTTTGAAGGTGTTGTCGTGATCGTTTTCAATATATATAGTTTGTGTTTGGTAACGCCCATGTGTTTTAAATATTTTTGTAGGCTCGTCGGTTATCCAATTCGCTCACTTGTCCGTTTAGTGGTACTTCTTTGGAATATACATAGGAATGTATATATGTATTTTTATATCATCTTCATACTTACTTCATGTAAGTATTTCTTTGGTATGGTGAGTGTATTATTTCGGTTTTCCTAAGTGTATCTAGTACATATACATAGCACATAATACACACACTTAGAAACATTTTCAAAATATATAATTTTCACCCAAAATTATATACGTATTATTATTATTTTCACCACTTATTTTTACTTAAAATTATATTCTTATATTTTCAAGAATTCATATTCATTAAGAACTTAACCATTTCCATCAAGTGTTCCATAACGACGTTTAAGGCCACTAATCGCGTTTAACCACGTTAATCACCCTTTAATCCCAATTTTTAATCGCGATTAGATTTTTAGTAAAATTTGCCACAGTTTCCCCCAAAATAGGACATTTCCACGTTATAAAACGTATTTAATCATATTCAATCCACAAAGTCATCACTAATCAAAGTTTGTAATCTTCCAAAAATCACTTTTAAGTCCATTTAACCCTATTTAAACACTTGTTTCTTTATGAACCCAAAAATTATGAGTTTAGCTCATAAAAGTGAGTATGATGATTTTTCTTGATTTAAACATAATCATGTTTAAATCACATATTTATGTTTGTCATGGTAAGATGATCACAAATATAAAATACTACATGAAACTAACAACATGATCATCATAAACATAATCTTTAAATCACTAATATTAACAAGATCTTCATAAACAACATGATCATACAAACTAGCTACACTAATCTACACTAAACAACACATAATATAGTTATATTTAGTGTTCTTTAACTTTGAGATTAGGGTTTTTGATTATGTTCATCTTTGATATCAAGAATAACAACTTGTACTTCCATAAACTACTAGTAATATGGAGCTTAAAAATGGTGGTTAGAGATCTTACAAGATTGCACAAGTTAGGCAAGAAAATAAGAAGATATTAAGCTCCAAAAGTGCTCCTAGTGGTGCTCCATGTTTACCCCATGTTTAGATGATCTTGTAAGGCTTTTTAATGTGTGAAATACGGTGCTTAATGGTGGTTGAATGGTGGTGTATTGGCTGCCCATTTCCAGCCGTGAGCAAGAGAAGGAACACAAGAGTTTTTGGTTGCAACTTGTGATAAGAAATGAAGGTAAGTTTATCTTATAATAATCATGTTTCCTTTAGTCAAAGTTTCATGTCACAAGGCCATACCCAAGGCCTTACATTCTTGAAATGTTGGACAACATGGTGAGGCCACATGGGGCCTACCATGACCGAATTCTAGGAGAGGGGGGTAGAGTGTAAAATTTTGGTGATTAAGTGCTTAAACTCTAGATATTTTGGTAATTAGGAGAAGTAGGATGTTTAGGGTTTTAATCACACAATTAATAAGTAATTATATATTTGAACCAAATATATTATTAACTAGTTCACTAGACTAGTCAAAATAATATTTCACTAGTTCGGGTGGTGTCTGGTTAAGCGTCGGTGCACTAACGAAGCTTTCGTGTCGTAGCGATAAGAAGTTTCCGCAAGATATGAAATCACATCTTAGAGTTGTATGAAGTATTTTGGAGTCCCAAAATAAGCTTAACTAGTTCACTAGCTTTGTCGTTTAGTTGTTATGGTGTCGGAATTGTCGTTCACTAGTCCGTCGGGTCGATATCGGACAATTTAGTGTATAGCGATATAACTTCGGAAGCTTATCATTTTGAATATCCCCATGATATCCTTTAGATGTTTTAGTGTGTTTTTCGTCACTTGAAATAATTCTGGTGGTCCATAATTGCCTAATTATTACTACGGACAGATTAAAATTATTGTATTTTTAGCCGATCGGACGATTTATTATTTAGGGCGTTGCACCGGAAGGTTGTGTAATATTATAAGACTCATTCCCACATTTGTGTTTTTATATGTATGGACTTTGTTTTGTTATTCGTGTGCCTTGATTTCATTGTTCTGTAGCGGTTGCTTGCATGAATAATGCAACCGTGAATAGTGCGCCCAGCACTCTCTACCAACACTTTTAGGACATAGTTTTGTTTGTTTCGCGTCGTAACGGAAACCAATAGATGTTATATCATGATCTGCTTGTCCTAATACTTTTTATATGTCGTACGACTCAGTTACGCAGATAAATTTCGTTTAAATGCATGAGATTAATAAATAAAATAGGTGATTAGATTGTACGGAATTACCGATTATTTTCCATTTGTCACATACTCCCGCTGTTAAAGTGAATTTCGTCCCGAAATTCACTTGGAGGCATCCTCAGAAGGATTCTTCTCGAACAGGTGGGGGTACTTTGCTTAAATTTGATCTTCACGTTCCCAAGTATACTCATGTCCGTGACGCGAGTTCCAGTGGACTTTAACTAGTTTAATCCGACTCATACGAGTCTTCTGAATCTTCCAGTCCATAACTTCAACAGGTTCCTCGGTGAATTGAAGCTTGTCATCTATGTGTATCTCGTCCGCTGGAATAATAACTGTTTCATTGGTTGGACTTTTCTTAAGATTAGACACATGGAATGTGTCATGTACATTGTTGAGTTCCTCTGGCAATTTCAACTTGTATGTAACTGTTCCAACTTTTGCCAGAATTTCAAAAGGTCCAATATACCTTGAGTTTAGTTTTCCGTGTTTCCCGAATCTAGCTACGCCTTTCCAAGGTGAGACCTTAAGTAACACTTTGTATCCAACCTCAAAGGATAGTGGCTTGCATCGTCGATCTGCGTAGCTCTTTTGTCTATCCCGAGCCGCCTTAATACGCTCGCGGATTTTGAATATCTTATTTGTGGTTTCCTGAACTAATTCGGGTCCAATGAGTTGTTTATCACCGACTCCCGCCCAACATAGCGGAGATAGGCATTTACGCCCATAAAGTGCTTCGAATGGCGCGGCCTTGATGCTTGTGTGATAACTGTTGTTATAGGAGTCTACCAACGGTAAATGACTATCCCAATTTCCGCCTAAATCCATCACACAGGCGCGCAACATATCTTCCAGGGTTTGGATGGTCCGCTCGCTTTGGCCATCAGTCTGCGGATGAAATGTCGTGCTTAGATCCAAACGGGATCCAAATGATGCTTGAAAGGGTTGCCATATCGTGACACAAAGCGACCATCTCTGTCTGAGATTATCGATACTGGCACTCCTTGACGTGCCACAATTTCCTTTAGGTAAAGTTCAGCTAACTTCTCGGTACTGTCTTTTTCTCGAATAGGTAAGAAGTGAGCCGACTTGGTCAATCGATCAACTATGACCCAAATCATGTCATGACCTCGAGAAGTTCACGGAAGCTTTGTAATAAAATCCATTGATATCTGCTCCCATTTCCAAACGGGAATCTCGGGTTGTTGTAATAGACCAGATGGTTTTTGATATTCGGCCTTAGCCTTCGCACATGTTAGGCATCTCCCAACATACGTCGAAATATCTGCCTTGAGATTAGGCCACCAATAGTACTCCTTCAAATCTTGATACATTTTATCAGATCTTGGATGAATTGAGTATTTAGATTTGTGTGCTTCATCTAGCACTAAGTCTCGTAATTCCCCGAAATAGGGATTCCAGATTCTTCCCATGAAATATAAAGTTCCATCCTCGTTTGTTTCCATTTGTTTCTCCATTCCCTTTAATGATTCGGCTGGAATGTTTTCTGGTTTTAGAGCTTCTTGTTGTGCCTCACGCACACGAGTAGTAAAGTTTGTCTGAATTGTCATTTCCAAAGCTCGCACTCGTAGAGTCTTGACTCGTTCCTTCCGACTCAAGGCGTCTGCCACAACATTAGCCTTGCCTGGATGATATTTGATCTCACAGTCATAATCATTCAACAATTCTACCCATCGTCTCTGGCGCATATTTAGTTCCTTTTGATTGAAAATATGCTAAAGGCTTTTATGATCCGTGAATACGGTACACCTAGTGCCATATAAATAGTGATGTCAGATTTTTAAAGCAAATACCACTGCACCTAGCTCTAGGTCATGAGTGGTATAATTCTTCTCATGAACCTTTAACTGTCGCGACGCGTATGCGATGACTTTTTCACGTTGCATTAGCACGCAACCCAAGCCTTGATGCGATGCATCACAATATACTACAAAGTCATCGGTACCGTCTGGTAGGGATAATATCGGTGCCTGGCATAGTTTTTCCTTTAATGACTGAAAAGCTAACTCTTGCTTTTCTCCCCAATCGAACTTCCTATCCTTTTGTGTAAGAGAGGTTAGCGGTTGAGCAATTTTCAAAAAATTCTCAATAAATCTCCTGTAATATCTCGCTAAACCTAGAAATTGTCGTACTTTCGTGGGGTTTTCGGAGGATTCCAGTTCTTTATTGCCTCGATCTTTGCTGGATCAACATGTATCCCGTTCTCATTAACAATGTGACCAAGAAATTGTACTTCACGAATCCAAAATTCGCATTTTGAAAACTTGGCATATAATTGTTCTTTCTGGAGCAGTTCCAAAATAGTCCTCAAGTGTTGCTTGTGTTCCTCCTCGGTTCGTGAGCATATTAGTATGTCATCAATGAATACGATCACGAACTTATCTAGGTATGGCTTACATACTCGATTCATTAAATCCATAAACTCGGCGGGAGCGTTTGTTAAGCCAAAAGGCAGAACGAGGAATTCGTAATGACCGTAGCGAGTCCTAAACGCTGTCTTAGGAATACTTTCCTCTTGGATTCTCAGCTGATGATATCCGGATCTCAAATCAATCTTGGAATAAAAACTCGAGCCTTGCAATTGATCGAATAAGTCATAAATCCTAGGTAGAGGATACCGATTTTTGATGGTTAACTTGTTTAGCTCTCTGTAATCAATGCACATCCGAAAAGTTCCATCCTTCTTTTTAACAAATAGCACCGGAGCTCCCCAAGGCGAGAAGCTCAGCCTTATAAATCCCTTATCAAGTAATTCCTGACGCTGAGTTGATAGCTTTTGCATTTCTGAGGGCGCTAAGCGATATGGAGCTTTCGCCACAGGTGCGGCTCCTGGCACTAAGTCGATACGAAACTCGACTTGTCGTTGTGGAGGTAAACCCGGCAAGTCTTCGGGAAAGACTTCCGGATACTCCTTCACTACAGGTATGTCTTCCACCCTCCGCTCCTCGGCCTTCTTGTCAACCACGTGAGCAAGAAAGGCGATGCATCCTTTCCTCAAACATTTTTGAGCCTTCATGCAATTAATAATTCGGAGTGGCGTGTCATGTTTCTCTCCGTGCACCATCAAATGTTCTCCGTTGGGTAAGGGAATACGAATGATCTTTTCATGACATATGACTTTGGCTCGATTATCGGATAGCCAATCCATGCCAATGACGACATCAAAACTACCTAATTGAAATGGCAAGAGGTCCATGTCGAACTTTCGTTCAGCCAGTTCTAGGGTACATTTCTTTATTATTTCTCCCGACTCTATTAGTTTCCCATTGGCTAGTTCGATCGAGTATGGAACATCTAATTTACTCGATTCTACCCCAAGTATACCTCTAAATTCCTTTGAAATAAAACTAAAATCTGCCTAGGTATCAAAAAGTATGGATGCAAAGTGATTGTTTATAAGGAACGTACCGGTGACCACATTCGGGTCCTGGCGAGCATCCTTAGCTCCAATCACAAAAGCTCTTCCCTGAGCTTGGTTTCCTTTTGGGCAATCCCTCTTGAAGTGCCCCTTGTCGCCACAGTTGTAGCATCCCTGGTTCCCTTGGTTTCCCTGATTTCCCTAATTTCCTTGGTTTCCTTGATTTGCCTGGCACGCATTAGTGGCATGCCTCCATCTTCCACATTTGCCACACTTGTAGCCTCGGCATTCCCAAAATGGTGGAAAGGGCATTTGTTGCATTCCGAGGCATCCCCGGTATAAGGTTTCCTGTTGGTGTTGTTTGCAGTGGTCGTGACATATGCTTTTGCGTCTTTGTTTTCCCTCGTGGCCTGTCTTTTGTTCCTATTGTTGTTACCATGTGTACTCTTCTAGAAATGAGAGGATTTTCTTTTGTTGGAGTCCGTAGTCTCCACAGTGTTTTCCTTTTTGTTCTCCCCCAGCTTAGGTAATTTCTTCTGACGTACAGCCTCCTCAGTAAGGTTGACAGCTAATTCAATTGCTTCACTAATGTCGGTGGGTTTCGAAGAGGTAACCAAACTTAGAATTTCAGGGGCAAGTCCCCAAATGAACCTTTCAATCCTTTTGAACTCTGGTTCCACCAAGTACGGAACCACTCGTGACAAGTCATGAAACCTCTGTATGTATCCTGCGATATCTGAACCAACCATCTTTAAGTTCCAGAATTCCGTTTCTAGTTTTTGAATTTCCGACCTCGAACAATACTTTTTCCTCATAATTTCTTTTAATTCTTCCCAAGTTAGGCCATATGCAGCATCTTCCCCTTTCGTCTGGACCTGGAGGTTCCATCAAGATAACGCTCCGTCAATGAACAGTCCCGTAACATAAGTGACTCTTTGTTCCGCGGGACACTTGCTCATTCGAATGACTGAGTCAGTCTTCTCGGTCCAGCGCAGAAAGGAAATGGCGCCTCCTGTACCGTCAAAATTCAGAGGTTTGCAGTCTAGGAACTGCTTGTAAGTGCAACCTGAAATCATCATTTTTCACGAGTTAGGTATGGACAAAAAGAAGCACGAATGGAATAAATGAGAGTGCAATGGGATTTAATGAGTAACTAAGAGTTACCAGTCGGAGGGTTGGTTCCGGATGTACCTCCGGTTCCACCGCTATTCTCGGTACGATTGGCTTCATATTGTGCGATAGCCTGAGAAATGCGTTCATTAAGCTCCTGTTCGGTTGTAGGTAACGGGTTTGCATTAGTCCTTCCTCGTCGGGGCGGCATTGTCTTCTAGCAGGGATAGCGATCATGATTAGACGATTGTTTATTACTAAAATAAACATTTACTACCATCGATGTGTAAAAAATATCATGTGTCCACCATTTATTCATTTATTTATTTTATTTTGTTTTATATATATATATATATATATTTTTTTTTTTTTCTTTTTCTTTTTCTTTTTTCTATATATATATATATAACCAACACGTCGGGTATGAAGTAACCATATATAATAATGGCGTAATCACCCGATCGCAAACATGTATGAACACACCAATCATCGCAATAGCTATGGAATCTCAAAGTGTAGATATTCACCACAATCATAATCAGAAAACATCATCCTCAACATAATAAGAGAACATCACTCACTATATCACCATGCGACACAATATCAATCAACATACCACCACAACAATATAATAACAACCACAACATAAAAGGAATACAATGCAAAGATAAAGAAAGTACACTTTTATACATAATGACAACTTGTTACAATTCGTTCCTGAAGATCAAAAGGGACTTAGGGGTACAAAGCCCTAGTCAATACAAGTTAAGATAGTACAAAAGTAAACTTTTCTTCGGCATCGCATCTTCATGTCTTTAGTTGTCTTCCAAAAGCTGGGTCTTCTAACCGAAGTCTCCCAAAAGCAAGATCTTCTAACTGAAGTCTTCCAAAAGCCATGTATACAGACACGAGACGAATCCCCAAAAGGTGATAATAGCCATACTACTGAGGTGGGAAGGGTGGTGGTGGTGACTGTGGTAGTGGTGGTGGTGATGGAGGAGGTGAGGATGGTAGGGGTGGTAGTGGTGATGCAGGAGGTGGCTGGGGAGTGATAGCAGCCCTGAGAGCTGCTACCTCAGTCTGAAGCTCTCTGATCCTACGAAAGAGTATGGTAATCTGTATCTCGGATGATAAATTTCTATCCTCCATAGTAGATGGAGGGAAATGTGAGGGATGATAAGGATCAGACGGGCTCATGCCCGGTGGTGGGATCGGTGCAATGCTCCAGGGTAGTAAGGGGTGTGTCCGGTGATATGAGATGGTCCAGCTGCATAAGGATCATAAGGAGTGTGGGTAGCTGGCGGGTATGAAGGCTGTCCCAAATGATAACGAGGTGGGGAATACAGAGAGTGTGAGAATCCTGACAAATGCATGGGATCAGTAGTAGGAGTAGGTGGTACTGAAGCAGGCGCAGGTAACACCGATGTGGGGGAAGACACTGGAGTGGGGGTAGACGGAGCAACGGAGGATGCAGTAGAGGAAATGTCAACAACGGAGATGACGGGTGAGGGTATCTCGAGGATAGCAATGTCAAAGACCTCGCCACCACTGAGGTCATCCTCGAGATGATCAACCTGGAATACTGGTATGTCATCATGATCGTCGTCAAGGTCAACGATAGGTGGCACGATATCAAGGGGTATGGCTAGGTACACAACAAGATGCTCCCCCTCGGGGTGTCCGTAGATGACTCTATCATGCATATGTAGAGGGAGAGCTAAGACATCGTCTGCTAAGGGTGCCTCATCCTGGGAAGGATCTAGAAGGGCAAACGGCTGGAAGTCATCTAGCAGATCATCATCGTCTGATAAGGCCTCCTGATCTATCTCCTCGTCGGACGATATAACCACAATATCCGGTACATACTCATCGTCGAAAACTAACTCCATCGGGTCGGTGTCCGTAATAGCCAAAGAAGACGACGACATAATCCTGGCAAATAATCCGTACAATGTATACATATATGGGTTAGAAATTAATTATTACTTGTAATCATAGTTTATATTAATCACCGTTTCTCATGCAAGTCTTTGTCCTTTGGTTTCATGTGATCTTAATGTTTTCACGTCTATCTTCCATAGACCAATCATGTATTAACCTTAACTCACTACATGTAATTGAGCTCATGTGATAGATCCTTATGTCATCGTGACACAATGAAAACCTTTTTGTTATTTTGTCATATTTTTTAAAATAACTTTTGTGAGGTTATAAATTTTGTTTTCGTGCGAGAGCCCTTGGTGATTGTAGACCAACTTAGTAAAAGTTTTTCCTCGGTTCACTACAATCGAAGCTCTGATACCAATCTGTCGCACCCTGGTCGTAGCAGAAGCGCAAACATGTGACTATGAGGTGATCATTGCATCCAATCGCGTAAACACATAGTAATTAACAACGATGCCATATCATATATTAAGTTGCAACAAACATTACAAGTTTTGTAAAAACAAGTTTGCATAAGTTCAACGCATTCAAGATGTTACCCCAAAAACATAGTTGTAGTTACATTACATCACAAAACAAGTTTGTTACCATCATAAAGTAAACCAAGGTTTTGACTCCTATATACCCATACAAGGTTGGGATATAAGAGGCAAATCCTTCAAAAGTGGCATCCGTTGTTATATCATTCCCATTTCCCGAAGACTATCACCGGCTCATGTCTTGTTCCCTGAAATACATGTAAGTTTGAAAAATCAACAAAAGTTGAGCGAGTTCATGTAGTATTGTTTTCGTATAAATATCATAAATGTCATCAGTAATAAAATCCATGTATGTTATTGTCATTTACCATGGGTTTAAGGATCTATCAATGGGTAGCTAGTCCGCTGACATTATGTGCCATAAGTAAGTAAATAACCAAACCGAAACAACTTTGTCATCAATTAGGGCTCACAAAAGCACTCCATGGTTAACAACTAGGAGTGGAGCGTGTCTCAAACTCAATAGATCTACACCTTTTGCACCTTGGTCACTAAGTGATTAATGGTTATCAATGTCATAATCCTACTTACGCACATCGATCATTATCATCTAAACCCGAAACTAACATACATTTTGTCATAAACATGTATTTCCCCCGAGTGTTGTAAAACCAAAAACGTTTAAAAGAAAAGGGGGACATGAACTCATAAGTTTGCTTTTCGTAAAGTCATACTAATGTAATGCGAGTGTCCGAGTATGCTTGTAACCTATAAGTGTACTAATTTTATTAGACACTTAGGTCGGGTTTGACCTCGTACAAGTTGTTCATCTTGAATTAGTGTTATGTATTCATTTTCTTTCTTGAACAACTTTGTTACTTTTATAGTGTTGGTAGTTTGTGTGTTTTATTTTTATTTATGTATATATATATTTCACAAATATATATATATATATATATTTGTTATCAAGTAACTAATCGTGTGTGAACGGGCCTTTCCCTTCACTTGTCCTCGTGCCTTGCACGCATGTCATTGGGCCGAGCCCATGTCATTATGTCCTTGGGTCTAGCCCATGTTTTCATGTCTTTGGCCTAGCCCATGTTTTCTTTGTCATTGGGCCTAGCCGATGTTATATTGTCATTGGGCCTAGCCCATGTTATATTGTCATTGGGCCTAGCCCACTTAGTTCATATGATTGGGCCTAGCCCACTTAGTTATGTCATTAGGCCTAGCCCACTTGGTTTATATGATTGGGCCTAGCCTAAGTTGTGTTATCAATGGGCCTAGCCCATATGTTATATGTGATTGGGCTTAGCCCATGTTGTAATGTGATTTGGGCCTAGCCCATTTCCATAAACTTGAGTCCATTTAATTATATGATTTGGGCCTAGCCCATTTGTGTTATGTAATTTGGGCCTAGCCCATTAACATATTTTAAGTCCGTTAGTGGGATTTACATGAATCTAATCTAAGTATGCTTTGCAACACTTAGAAACTTTTATGTTATTAACTTTCCGGATTTTTGTTATCGAAAACATATATGTTAGTTTGGTGTCCCAAAAAAACATATATATTTTTGAAGGTGTTGTCGTGATCGTTTTCAATATATATATAGTTTGTGTTTGGTAACGCCTATGTGTTTTAAATATTTTTGTAGGCTCGTCGGTTATCCAACTCGCTCACTTGTCCGTTTAGTGGTACTTCTTTGGAATATACATAGGAATGTATATATGTATTTTTATATCATCTTCATACTTACTTCATGTAAGTATTTCTTTGGTATGGTGAGTGTATTATTTTGGTTTTCCTAAGTGTATCTAATACATATACATAGCACATAATACACACACTTAGAAACCTTTTCAAAATATATAATTTTCATCCAAAAATTATATATGTATTATTATTATTTTCACCACTTATTTTTACTTAAAAATATATTCTTGTATTTTCAAGAATTCATATTCATTAAGAACTTAACCATTTCCATTAAGTGTTCCATAACGACGTTTAAGGCCACTAATCGCGTTTAACCACGTTAATCACCCTTTAATCCCAATTTTTAATCACGATTAGATTTTTAGTAAAATTTGCCATAGTTTCCCCAAAATAGGACATTTCCACGTTATAAAAACATATTTAAATCATATTCAATCCACAAAGTCATCACTAATCAAAGTTTGTAATCTTCCAAAAATCACTTTTAAGCCCATTTAACCCTATTTAAACACTTGTTTCTTTATGAACCCAAAAATTATGAGTTTAGCTCATAAAAGTGAGTATGATGATTTTTCTTGATTTAAACATAATCATGTTTAAATCACATATTTATGTTTGTCATGGTAAGATGATCACAAATATAAAATACTACATGAAACTAACAACATGATCATCATAAACATAATCTTTAAATCACTAATATTAACAAGATCTTCATAAACAACATGATCATACAAACTAGCTACACTAATCTACACTAAACAACACATAATATAGTTATATTTAGTGTTCTTTAACTTTGAGATTAGGGTTTTTGATTATGTTCATCTTTGATATCAAGAATAACAACTTGTACTTCCATAAACTACTAGTAATATGGAGCTTAAAAATGGTGGTTAGAGATCTTACAAGATTGCACAAGTTAGACAAGAAAATAAGAAGATATTAAGCTCCAAAAGTGCTCCTAGTGGTGCTCCATGTTTACCCCATGTTTAGATGATCTTGTAAGGCTTTTTAATGTGTGAAATATGGTGCTTAATGGTGGTTCAATGGTGGTGTATTGGCTGCCCTTTTCCAGCTGTGAGCAAGAGAAGGAACACAAGAGCTTTTGGTTGCAACTTGTGATAAGAAATGAAGGTAAGTTTATCTTATAATAATCATGTTTCCTTTAGTCAAAGTTTCATGTCACAAGGCCATACCCAAGGCCTTACATTCTTGAAATGTTGGACAACATGGTGAGGCCACATGAGGCCCCCCATGACCGAATTCTAGGAGAGGGGGTAGAGTGTAAAATTTTGGTGATTAAGTGCTTAAACTCTAGATATTTTGGTAATTAGGAGAAGTAGGATGTTTAGGGTTTTAATCACACAATTAATAAGTAATTATATATTTGAACTAAATATATTATTAACTAGTTCACTAGACTAGTCAAAATAATATTTCACTAGTTCGGGTGGTGTCCGGTTAAGCGTCTGTGCACTAACGAAGCTTTCGTGTCGTAGCGATAAAAAGTTTTCGCAAGATATGAAATCACATCTTAGAGTTGTATGAAGTATTTTGGAGTCCCAAAATAAGCTTAACTAGTTCACTAGCTTTGTCGTTTAGTTGTTATGGTGTCGAAATTGTCGTTTACTAGTCCGTCGGGTCGATATCGGACAATTTAGTGTATAGCGATATAACTTCGGAAGCTTATCGTTTTGAATATCCCCATGATATCCTTTAGTTGTTAATGTGTTTTTCGTCACTTGAAATAATTCCGGAGGTCCAGAATTGCCTAATTATTACTACGGACGGATTAAAAATTATTGTATTTTTAGCCGATCGGACGATCTATTATTTAGGGCGTTGCACCGGAAGGTTGTGTAATATTATAAGACTCATTCCCACATAAGTGTTTTTATATGTATGGACTCAGTTTTGTTATTCGTGTGCCTTGATTTCATTGTTCTGTAGCGGTTGCTGGCATGAATAGTGCAACCATGAATAGTGCGCCCAGCACTCTCTACCAACACTTTTAGGACATAGTTTTGTTTGTTTCGCGTTGTAACGGAAACCAATAGATGTTATATCATGATTTGCTTGTCCTAATACTTTTTATATGCCGTACGAATCAGTTACGCAGATAAATTTCGTTTAAATTCATGAGATTAATAAATAAAATAGGTGATTAGATTTTACGGAATTACCGGTTATTTGCCATTTGCCACATGTAACGCCTTGCTTTTCACACTTTCTATATTTAGCAAGTCTTGTTGTACTTTCCATTTTGGGAAACTTTCTATTTTCGGAAACCTTGTACTTGTATCATCTTTCAATATCAACTTTGTAATCCGAGACCTTGATCATAATAAAATTCATATTTTATATACACTTGTTATACTTGCAATTTAATCAACTTTTATACGCAATTGATACTTATTATATGTGCAAACATTCGTACATGCATTCGAGATATTCAATTTATACTTACACACATTTACTATACTCGAAAACATGTTAAATATCAAAGATTATGCATAAAATGATGAATTATAGAAAGTTTGGGGGCCAAAATGAAAGAAATCAAACTTCAAACGAAAAACAGGGGTGTCGCCGCACGCGTAGCCTAACCCCCTTGGGGCTACACGCTACGCCAAGGCCCCCGATCCGCAGAATGTTTGTTTCAGCTGCGGGATTGGGTTGCTTTTGTGTGTTTTGTTGAGTTTGTTTTGTGCTTCTTGCATTTTATACTCAACTACACTCAACCCTAATCATCCCCTATAAAACCAAGCCTCCTCCACACTTCTTCCACTATCCTACTCCCTCAAACACTCTCAAACAACTCCATATTCAGCTGGAAATCAGTAGCTTGGCAGATTCATCACATGTTACTAAAGTGAGCATAAGTTCACTTCTACCTCTTCTTTTGCATTAGTTCTTCTTTCTTAACACTTGGAACAACCTTAGGTATGTTTCCAAATGTTTTCCATGGAAAACCAAAGCTGGAACATCACCATAAAAGGCTCCAAAGTGCCATAAACTTTCTGTTTTTAATGTAAACTTTGTTAAACTACTTGAACTTGAGGTAACTCATACACATTCCTATGTCCTAATGCTCATAATCAAATGTATGGTTAGTTGGGCTTAAAAAGAAGGGTGTGACATCTAAATCTAGAGGTTTAAACCTCACAAACTTTCTGTTTTGATAGAGTTTCTAACTCACAAGTGATGAACAAGTCTTGTACTTGAAGTTGTGTGATTATTGGATAGCTTGGGCTATCCTAACTACAAATCCACGCATCAGTTGATGTTTTCCTAGATTAGTTGTAACTATTTCTTTCCTTAATGTATGTTCATGACCCTCCCTGTCGCCTATGGAAACATGTGTAGTGGTGAAACCTAAAGGGGTCTTAAATGGATGGTTTGATCCTCCTATCTCATGCTTGACTTACATGAATCTATAGAGGTCTTAAATGGATGGTTTATTCCTCCTACCTCCTACTTGACTTATATCTATATTATAATCTATATAAAATACCTAAAACCGAACCCTTGATGTTAACCAAATAGCTATTCGTCAAGTTATTAAGTTTAATCACCAAGTGTTTAGTTCCTCATTACGACTCTAATAGGTGTTACACCTATGAAATCATACTAACCCTTATGGGTTCCCATAGTGTCAAAAACGAGTGCTAGACCTAGGTGACTATTTCTTATATGCATACTTTATCATACTTTACATTCCAACTTCCAAGTTCTCCATTATCATCCCAATACTCACACACCTCCGTTTACACCATGTAGGGTAATCTCGGTGTTCCATCTCCAAACTCTTCAACCTTCACGGGATAACAAAGGAAAAGCTCTGCAAAACCGTGAGTATACTCGAATCCCATTTTCCATTTTAAACACTTTGGGTGCAACATGTATAAATCACAAATCACTATAAAACTTGTTTACACAATTTACTCTATCCATTATTAACATGATACTTATCCATATTCTTGATTATCGCATGCTACGTTAGACTTGTGTTATATGCTCTTGCTATCCTACCTTAACAAATATAGCGCTATAGGAGTAACGCACCGCCCGTAAACTTGTGGTATTGTTAAGTAAACTATATTACACCCTTTTCGTTTCGATGATTTGGGTAAACTCGATTGCGTTAGACTTTGGATTGAGATATAAAATCACATGTTTAGTATGTTATAACAATTATATGCCATGATTACCATGTTGGATATGAGTCAAACTTTATTCAATATTATGCTATGTAACAAACTTGTATGCTCGCCAACTTTTTGTTGATATATATTATTTTAATACATGTTGCAGGAAACTAGTTGATGCCATTGAAGAAATCTATTTAGGGTGGTTTAGATACATGCCTAGATTTAATTTATGTATTTTCTTTCATGTTGTATTGTCATTGAAACTTGTTGCATTTCCACTTCGAAACAATGTATTATCATTTTAGTATAAATGAAATTTTGAGTTATTAAATATTGCCGCAAAGTAGTGTTATGACGTTTTGAGCAATTTGTTCGTCTCATCCCGATGTTTCCGCCATCGGTTAGGGTGTGACAGATTGGTATCAGAGCCATAACTATAGGGAATTAGGAAAATTGCCATGCTTTTGACCTAGTCTATAGTTTAAGTGTCCAATTTTGACCATTCTTTATTCATGCTTAAAATGTTAATTCTTCTTACTTTGCTCCTATCTCTTCTTTTTGTCTTAAACATATAACGTGTCTTTCCTAAGACACTTACACGAATTACACACTTTAAGACACTCATGTTACATCAACGAGGCGATTTGCACCAAGATAGGCCTAATGGCCCACAATTTTTGGTGAAATCCCTCACTCCACGATTATGATTTTTACACGAAGTTACGCCATCAAGTTAGGAGTGATATCCACATCTTGATGGAAACTTCCATTTCAAACTCTAGTGGACCCTTAGCAACGAGTCGGAATTTGCTCCTCGTTTGGTAAGTACCAACCATATTTAGGGTACGATGTCATCAAGTTAGGGGTGAAACCCGCACCTTGTTAACTAGTCCCATTCTTTGATTTTCGATCTCGCCAAAGTCTCGAATTTTCGATCGACTAGGGACATGTAGTAACTGGAAGGGTGAATACCGTTAGTCGCTTCTCGATGAGAGTATTCCACCTATTAGGCCAAAGCATGTTTCCCTAATTCGAAAGGATTTTCGATTCACTTTGGAATAGTCGACGTTTCTCTACCCGAAACATTCCAATGTTTTATTGAGCCTGTCTTTTATGTTTAATCAATTTTGATGTGTTTTATACTTTGAACATTTGTAACTTCGATTCGTTTACACAAGCTGCACTATCCCTGCAATCTCAAACAATAATAATCCTTCGTGAACTAACTAAATTTACAATCTTTTATGTCAATATTTGTGATTATACAATATGAATTCTTGTTTTGCCCATGTAAACTACTTGAAACTATGTGCTACATGTTACATGCTAAATTATGTAAAATGTCTTTTCTCAAAAACATTATGATCAAGTCTCATCTTTTATCATCCACGTTGTGGATGTCTTCTAACCGTTTCTCCAACTTAAGTCGAACTCAAGCAAGAAAATGCTTGCATTCATGGCTAAGTAGATGGCTCAAGTAATCCCTGATATCGTGAGCAAGGTTACCGCCAATACCCCAACTCGTCTGTCGATTCCAAGGTTGCCCAGCCTAAGCCTACCACTTTCAGCTACAAACATTTCGTTTCTTGCAACCCTAGGCCATTTACTGGCAATGATAGTGTCACCGCAATGCTCGAGTGGTTCGAGAGCATCGAGGTGACATTCATCAACAGTGAATTTCCCGAGCATTTGGAAAACCCCGGAGCGCAACGGGCGTCTTCCAATCATGAGCCCACGAGTGGTGGACGAACGAGCGTAACTTTCACTCCAATGAAGAAGCCTATGCCCTCCCTTGGCTAGAGGTTAGGGAAATGATGATGACGGAATTCTGTCCTCCGTACGAGCAAGAAAGGCTCGAGGAAGAATTCTGGCACCTTCGACATGTGGGTGACGATAACCACGCGTACACCACCCGCTTCAAACAGTTAAGCATCATCGTCCCTTATCTTGTGAGCACGCCCGAACGTGCGATCAGGAAATACCTCAACGGCCTACCTCCCACCATTCGTGACGCTATCCAAGCCTCAAGACCCGACAACATCGAGCTGTGTTATCGCCTAGCCGCGGGAATTAACAATAATCGCGTACGAGATAAGCAATCCAAACCCCCCGTCTCCACCAAATCAGCTAACCAAGCCACCACCGAACCCAGCGAACCCAAGTCTCAACCGCGAAACAACAATGGCAAGAAACGAAAGTTTCAAAACCAAAGTTGTAACGCAGTTACACCAGCTGTTAACCCAAATCCCCCACAAGAATCTGCTAGGAAACCGTACGTTGGGACTCATCCCAAGTGTACCATATACCATCGCCATCATCCAGCCAACATCGTATGCCGCCATTGCACCAATTGCAATCAGTTCGGACATGTAACCGTCGCCTGCCGAAATGGTCCTGCACCACAAGGCAACCAAAACCAGCAACCACCCCAAAACCAAAACCGTCCGAACCCTGCCGACAACGCCCGAGCCTGCTTCAAATGCGGTGATCCAAATCACCTTCGTCCCAATGCCCTCAGATCAATCAAGAGCAGCAACAACAACAACCTCGTGGACGCGCATTCAACATTAATGCCAAACAAGCGCAAAACGACAATGA
Organism: Scalesia atractyloides; assembly: GCA_947069175.1. Classification (NCBI taxonomy): domain Eukaryota; kingdom Viridiplantae; phylum Streptophyta; class Magnoliopsida; order Asterales; family Asteraceae; genus Scalesia; species Scalesia atractyloides. The sequence continues at coordinate 35,564,765 of CAMTDV010000017.1, read as the reverse complement.
AGTCGTTAATGGTACATTTCTTGTAAACGGTTTATATGCTTCTTTACTATTTGATACAGGTGCGGATAAAAGTTTTGTATCCGTAGAATTCGAACCAATGTTAAAATGTACATGTTCCAAACTTCCAAAATCTTTCACCGTTGAGGTTGCCAATGACAAGTCTATCACTGTTGACTCCGTTCTCCGTGATTGTTTTCTCACTCTCAATAATCATGTGTTTTCCATCGATCTCATACCTATTCAGTTGGGTAGTTTCGATATCATAGTAGGTATGGATTGGCTTCGTGAGAACCATGCTGAAATCGCTTTTCATGAAAAGTTTGTTCGATTGCCTCTTCCGTCCGGTGACACTTTGCACGTCTATGGAGAAAGACCCTCAAAAGGTCTCAAACTCATGTCATGCACCCAAGCAAACAAGTGCATGCGTAAGGAGTACTTTGCCTTTTTAGCCCACGTTGTGGAAGAAAAAAGGCAAGGGAAAGGGCGTAAGTGATGTCCCAGTGGTGTGTGATTTTCCCGGCGTTTTCCCCAAAGACCTTCCTGGTCATTCTCCTCCTCATTTAGTTGATTTTCGTATCGATCTCATTCCTGGCGCTACGCCTGTCGCTAAGTCTCCTTATCGCCTAGCACCCTCGGAAATGCAAGAGCTATCGAGCCAACTTCAAGAACTTCTTGATAAAGGTTTTATACGCCCTAGTACTTCTCCTTGGGGCGCTCCCGTTTTATTCTTCAAGAAGAAGGATGGTTCGTTTCGGATGTGTATCGATGATCGTGAGCTCAACAAACTCACCGTCAAAAACCGTTATCCTCTTCCCCGCATCGACGACCTCTTTGAACAACTTCAAGGCGCAACTTGTTTTTTTTAATCGATCTTCATTCTGGTTACCATCAACTTCGAGTCCTGGAAGAAGATATTCCAAAAACCGCCTTTCGTACTAGATACGGTCACTACGAGTTCGTAGTTATGCCATTCGGTTTAACGAATGCACCCGCAGTCTTCATGGACTTAATGAATCGGGTGTGTAAGTTATACTCGGATCGCTTTGTGATCGTGTTCATAGACGATATTCTCATCTATTCCAAGACTCAAGACGTACACGAGCAACACTTACGTCTTATCCTTGAACTTCTACAACGTGAAAAACTATATGCCAAATTCTCCAAGAGTGAATTTTGGCTAAAGGAAGTTCAATTTCTCGTTCATGTTGTGAACGAGAAAGGCATTCACGTCGATCCCGCAAAGATCAAAGTAGTAAAGAATTGGATCACTCCTAAGTCTCCTTCCCAAATTCGTTATTTCCTTGGTCTAGCTGGTTATTATCGCCGCTTCATTTCGAACTTTTCGAAAGTCACCGTTCCTCTCATGTCGTTGACTCAAAAAGATAAACCTTTTGTTTGGGGTCCTGAACAAGAGGAGTCTTTCCAAACGCTCAAGGGCATGCTTTGTAATGCTCTTGTCCTTGCTCTTCCCGATGGAAACGACAATTTTGTCGTGTATTGCGATGTATCCAAGCAAGGTCTTGGTTGTGTTCTTATGCAATGGCACAAGGTGATCGCTTACGCTTCAAGACAACTGAAAATTCATGAGAAAAACTACACTACGCACGACCTTGAACTTGGTAAAGTTGTTTTTGCATTAAAGATATGGCGACAATACCTTTATGGTACCAAGTGTGTGGTCTTCACCGATCATAAGAACCTTCAGCACATCTTTAATCAAAAGGAACTCAACATGCATCAACGTCGGTGGGTAGAGTTTCTCAACGACTATGATTGCGAAATTCGCTATCACCTTGGTAAAGCGAATGTAGTAGCCGATGCTTTAAGTCATAAACCTCATGCAAAGAGTATCCACTATTTCCAGATCCTAAGTAATCTTCAGGACTGAATTCGTAAAGCACAAGACTCGTCCCTCAACAAGAACAACGTATACAATGAGATGAAGTGTTGGGATCGAACCCTAACAAAGGAACAGATGATATCAAAGCCAAATACACTATCCGAGCTTTGGTCCAACTATCAGTGGTTACAACCACTGATCAACCTTTACACTGCTTTCCCTAAACAACTGCTCCTATCATCTGATTGTTCAAAAGGCAAAGGTCTGATAGAAGAAACAAGATCAGAGGATAGAGATCAGTGCTTAGTCTAGTTTTTACTTTATTCAATGTAACAGTGCTATGCACTGATAGTTTAGTTTAGTTTAGCAGTGTTTTAGTTAGTTATAACTTTGTTAGCTGTCACTATCAACCATGACGTCACAAAAGATGCTCAGTGGTTAGATAGTTAGTGTAACTAGGTGAACATTGTAACAGTTAACTTTGTCTTCCTGAAAAAGATCATTTCGCACTTTATCTTCTTCATTTCTTACTATCAAACGATTGTAATTGGCTAAGGGGGAGTTTGTGAATCACATGCAAAGTTTATCAACTTGAAAGCATGATGGTGATGAAAACAAACGACCAATTGCTTGTAGTAAAAGTTTTCCATTAATTCTGCTGCATATCTTTCTAATTCAATCCATTTTCCATTCTTAGAAACAAAAACTACAAGTAATTCAAACTTAGATCCTGACAATTGGTATCAGAGCTTGGTCAATCGATTTTGATTTAACAATCATATTGATTTGAACAGATCAGCTCTTTGTGCCAATTCGTTTGATAGTTTTACTTGAATACAGAGTTTTATTACTACAAAAGTTTTTAAAACACAAATCTGGGTTGTAAACAAGAGAAATGGCGCAAAACACACTGGAATCCAATATTGGATCCATGTTCAAACCACCAATGTTGAAACGAAATGAATATTTTATTTGGCAACGTCGGATGGGTCATATTCTCGCCCAACAGAACAACGGATGTTGGAGATCCGTTGTGTTTGGACCTCATATCCATGGTTCGAAGCACAGAGGATCCCCACACTCAAGTCCCTAAGAAACTCGAAAATTACTCTGAACAGGATTTCCTCAAGATTGAATTGGATGCTAAGGCCTTTAGCATCGTTGCTTCGGCCTTGCCCAATGAGATTTATGCGGGATTACTTCATTGTAATAGTGCTAAAGAGTTATGGGATGCTCTTAAAGAGCAGTTCGGTGGTACTGAAGAGGTGATAGAGAATAATAGAGAGGTTTTAAACCAACAATATGAAACATTTTACCACGTTAAGGGTGAATCATTAACCCAACAGTTCGAACGATATAGTTGTCTCATCAGTTAACTCAAATTGGTAAATATGGAACTCCCAAATTCGACTATAAATAGTCGTTTCTTGAGATCCTTACCAGAGAAATGGAGACTATAGCTTATATCACTAGAACAGCTGTTGGTTACAAGGAAATGACCTTGACACAACTTCATGGACGACTCCTCACTTATGAGAGAGTGTTGAACCAGAAAAAGCAGTTGCAAGAGTGAGGAAAATGACTGATGATTATACTCTGGGAAACACTGCTCTATATAGTCATGAGGATGGGTCTAGCTGTGGAAAGGATCAGAGTTATGATCATTACATTGACATAACATCTGGAGAAAACTTCAACTCTGATCCAGTACACCCAATTTTGCTTTTGCTGCAAATTGTGAAAGCCAGACCTCTGACAATTTGTCCTTTGAAATGAATGACTTACAACATTTTGAACCCACCGACCTTGAAGAGATGGACATTTTGCATCAGCTGGCACTTTTAAGTGTTAGAGCAAGTAAATTCTACAAAAGAACTAGTAGAAGATTTCCAGGATTGCATGGGGGTTGAAAGTGGGGTTGGATAAGTCTAAAATTAAATGCTACAAGTGTAACAAAATGGGTCACTTTGCCAGAGAATGCAGATCACAATCTGCAGGACCAATTGTAACACATCCTGGTAATAGACCTCAAAGCACTGTCCAATATTCCCAATATACCCCTGCACCTCAAATGCAAAACACTGCACACTTTGCACATCATGTTGCTACGGTTCCTGTCCATTATGTTCAAGCACCGGCACCACATATTCAATATGTCCAAACACCACCTCAAGTACATGTGCAACAAATGCCACCTGTTACTCAACCTACTCAAACCACTGCTACACCAGCAGAGGTTACTCAACAAAGCTTTTTCACACAAGGTTTTGTTGATTGGAGTAGTTTACCTGAGGAAATAACAGATGAAAACTTTGCTCTCATAGCCAAAAATGATTTTGAAAATGGAAATATATGTTTGATGGCTTTGGAGACCATTGTTGAAGGTGATGAATCTGTGGAACAGGAGTTAAAGTCTGATGTGTTTGATTGTTGTGAAGCAGTGGTTATACCAGAAGTTACACCAGTGGTTGAAGTGAATGTTGTTGATGTTGAGAAAGACCCTTTATCTGACCCATGGGATGAGCAGGAGTGTAAGGAAGAAGAGTGTGATTGTGCTCTTATGGCTGCTTCGAAGGTATCACCTCAGATCCTCAAAGATCTATGTTTAGAAAAATGCATTATTGCTTTTGCAAACATAAAACAGGTGAATGAAACCTGAGAAACAAAATTTTAGAAGATGAACTTAATTTTGAAAAACTTGTTAAAGAGTAAAAACAAAGTTAAGTGAAAAAGATTCTCAAAATGAGCAGCCTAAGGCATGAATCAAGCATAACCAAAGACCAGCTCCAAACCATGATAGAAAATTATCAGGTTTGCAAACAGGAGTTTGAAACTACCTAGATCACTTGTGAAAAATGGGTAGAGTCTTGTAAAGGTTATGAGCTTATGCTTGATGCTCAAATTAAGAGCAACATAAAGTTTGGAATAGGCTTTAGAGATTATGACCAGACTTGTGAAAATGTTGCAAAAATTAATTTTGAGCTGGTTGGAATCGTCCCAACAAACTTGGCTGGTGAAGAAATTAAAATCACAGATAAAAATGGAAACAAAATCATTCTTGAAAAACCAGAGGTTTCGGCAAAAGATAAAGAAATTGAAAAAAATCAGTTTAAACCAACCTGGTCAGATGAATGTGATATTTTGGAAAACTTCAAGCCAATGGACTTTTCAACCACTGATGGTATAAAAGCACCAAAAGCACTGGTGATCCCTATTAAAGACTTGCCAGCAGAGGTGACATCCACTGCTCTCAAAAAGTCTGATAGGAAAAGGAAAGAAAAGGTTAAATACTTATTTTGTGAATTTTGTGAAAAGAGAAATCATGTGGCTGCAGATTGCTTTCTTTTAAAAGCCTATGATATAAATAAAACTTGTGTTATACCCAAATCTCCTAGATGCACCATTTGCAACAAAACAAATCACCCATGACCAAAGAGTGTGCATATCTCAAAACCTATCATCAAAAGGTAAAAGAGATTAGAGCAAAATCTCTTGAAAGAGAAAATGCAAGTTTTTCTGAAAACAAACAAAAATTTGAATCAATTGAAACATTTGTCACAAAAGCTTTAAATCAAACCTCTTTTCATAGAGAAATTCAAGTGACAGATGCACCTCCATCAAACAAGTTTCCAAGAGGCAAAAGCCAGCCTAGTTATCGAAAGGTGCTAATGGTTTATGAGACTTACAAAAGGTCTTCTAAGCCAAAGGTAAACAGGCATCCTCATGATTACCAACAATTGATAGAAAGTGGCTCACAACAGTGGTTACAAAAACCTGCTCTAACCATTGCTCATTCATGTGAACTTGAGTATGAATCATCTGATACCCCATCCAAAGCCAATTATGGCTTTGGAAACTCATATGAACTAATTATTTCATAAACATGTGTAGGGAGCTTCTACTTGCTTGACAGTCTTTGGTATGTAGATAGTGGGGGCTCCAGGCACATGACAGGATGTAAAGCACTGCTCAGAGATTTTAAAGCTCATGGAGGGGGTGGTATATCCTTTGGAAATAATTCAAAAGGGAAGGTGTTGGGGTCATGATGTGTCTCGGCTAGAAACCTCAAGTTTGAAAATGTGAATCTCATTGATAATCTAAAATTCAATCTTCTGAGTGTCTCACAAATGAGTGATAAAGGTTATGGATCCTTCTTCACAAAAGAAACTTGTCAGATAGTAGGCCCAGGGGTTGTTAAAAAGATTAATCAAATAATTGCTGAGAGCAAAGCACAACTTACTGCTAATAGGGTAGGAAATGTGTATGTGGTGGATATGGTAAAAGATAATCCTATGTCAAATGCATGTTTGTTCTTAGTTTCTTTAAGCAAAGAAACAGAATTATGGCATAAAAGACTAGGTCACACAAATCTAAAAACCATCTCCACTATCTCAAAACTAAATCTTGTCAGAGGTTTGCCTCATAAAAATTTACTTGTGAAGAACATTATGTTTCCTGTTTAAAAGGCAAACAACATAAAAGTTCTTACAAGTCAATTAAAGAGTCCAAAACAAGTCAGTGCTTACAGTTACTTCATATGGACTTGTTTGGACCTGTGAAAATCATGAGCTTAAAACACAAAACGTATTGCCTGGTGATAGTTGATGATTTTTCCAGGTTCACATGGACTTTCTTTTTACACTCTAAAGATGAAACAGCAAACATTTTACAAAACTTTGTTAAACAAGTTGAAAAGCAATTTGATCTCCCTGTAAAAATATTTAGGAGTGACAATGGGACAGAGTTTAGGAACAAAGAGTTGGATGCCTTCTGTGAGTCAAAAGGATTGTTAGGCAATATAGCATCCCTAGAACTCCAGAACAAAATGGGGTTGTTGAAAGGAAAAACAGAACTTTGATTGAATCAGCAAGAACCATGCTAGCAGATTCTGGTTTACCCTTGACTTTCTGGGCAGAGGCTGTAAACACTGCTTGTTATGTTCAAAACAGAGTTTTGATAAACTAGGCATCAAAAGACTGCTTATGAATGCTTTATAAAATCAAACCTCTGATCTCTTATTTTAAAGTCTTTGGCTTCCCATGCTTCATTTTAAATTTAAAGGATTCAATATCCAAGTTTGCAGCCAAAGTTGATTATGGTTATTTTCTGGGATACTCAACCACTGCCAAAGCCTACAGAGTTTTTAACTCTAGGACTAAGTGTGTTGAAGAAACTCTGAATGTGAAGTTCAATGAACTCTCATCTTTGAAAATCCCAGCAAATCCTGCTGAATTGTTTGACCTATCTAAATTTACATTTGAAGACGTGTCTGTCAAGACTAACCATGCAGGTACCCCACAGTCATCAAATCAAGAGCAAGGATATGATTGTATTCTTCCAAATTTCAAAATCTATCCTTCAGGCAGAGGAGCAGATGTTAGTAGCAATGGTGAAAGCTCTGCCAGGTCAACAGTGGTTAATACTCAAACCTATGCCAGCTCTCAAAACCAAACATCTGTTGATAAAGTCCACAAAAAATGGACAAAATTCAACCCACTTTCACACCCATTCCACCAATTCCTCCACCACCATTCCAATCAGAGGCAAATTCACCAACAGAGGATAACTCAGATGATACACATCTGCAAGCTTCACCTCAGAATGCCATTGTCCCATATCAAGGTGAATTGATTTTCCTTAAAAGCCATCTTGTGGATCAAGTTATTGGCAACATCAATGAGGGGTGCTCACCAGAAGCCAATCCCAAAACATTTGTCTTTTTGCTGGCTTTCTATCACTCACACAACCTGTTAAGTACCAAGAGGCACTAAAAGACAACAGTTGGGTAGAAGCCATGTAAGAGGAGCTCCTACAGTTCAAAAGACAACAAGTATGGGAACTTGTACCACTACCAAAAGACGTTACTCCTATTGGCATAAAGTGGGTCTTCAAGAACAAAACAGATGAAAGGGGTATTGTTGTCAAGAACAAAGCAAGGCTCGTGGTTCAAGGCTATAGACAGGAAGAAGGCATAGACTATGATGAAACAATTGCTCCAGTTGCAAGATTGGAGGCCATCAGACTGTTTTTAGTTTTTGCTGCCAACCACAACATCAAGGTGTACTAAATGGACATCAAAAGTGCATTCCTGTATGGAAAGATCAAGGAAGAAGTGTATGTGTGTCAACCTCCTGGTTTTGAAGATGCATTTCATCTTGATCATGTTTACAGGTTAAACAAAGCACTCTATGGTCTAAAACAAGCACCCAGAGCCTGGTATGAAACTATATTCACTTTTCTCTTATCCATTGGTTTAACCAGAGGTAGGATTGATAAAACCATATTTTTAAAATGGAAAGGAAAAGATTTGATGCTTGTCCAAATTTATGTGTATGACATCATTTTTGGATCCACATGCACTGCCATGTGTGAAGAGTTCAGAAAACTTATGGCAGCGGAGTTTGAGATGAGTGCAATGGGTGAGTTACAATGTTTTCTTGGTTTACAAGTCAAACAAATGCAACATGGCACTTTCATCCATCAAAATAAGTATGTGAAAGAACTACTTAAGAAATTTGATATGGATGATTGTAAACCTTGCAGCACACCCATGGAAACATCCAAGCTAGTCACATTTGATGGCAAAGATGACCGTGTTGATCAAACATTATAGAAGCATGATTGGGTCTTTACTGTACCTAACTGCATCAAGGCCAGACATCATGTTTGCAACATGTGTTTATGCTAGATCCCAGTCATTGCCAAGAAAATTAGATCTTATTGCTGTAAAAGGGATACTCAGATACATAAAAGGTGCTCCCACACTTGGTATCTGGTATCCAGCTAATGGTAACATTGAGCTTGCAGGATATTCTGATAGTGATTTTGCTGGATGTAAAACAACAAGGAAGTCCACATCTGGAGGAGCCCAATTCCTACGTGATTACTTAGTGTCTTGGCAAAGCAAAAAGCAAGTTGCAGTTTCTACATCCACTGCTGAGGCAGAGTATATAGTTGCTGCAAGTTGTACTGCTCAAATCCTGTGGCTTCAAAATCAATTGCAGGATTTTGGTATCACTGTTTTGAAAACACCACTCAAATTGTTAGTCAAGCAGCAGAAAATATCATCAAAAATCTTGTCTCTCATTCCACCACTAAACACATTGACATCAGACATCACTTTGTGAGGGATTGCTATGAAAAAGGTTTGATTTCTTTACAACATGTCCATACTAAGGATCAACTGGCAGATGTGTTGACAAAAGCACTTGCTGCTCACACTTTTGACAGTTTGATTTCTAGGCTTGGAATGCTAAACATGGATTAAAAACAAAATTTCTTTGTGATCCATGTGTAAATAGCATTAAAATTTTTCAGAAAATAAAAATTCATCTTTAAAAATAGTTAAAAATTGAATTTTTCAATATATCCTCAAAGTCTGTTCAAAGCACTGATAGCACAAACACAGTGCTCATTTAGAAAAGTCTATCCGCTGTCAAAAGTGTATCCTCTGATAGTTTCAAAAACTTTCAAGCAGTGGTTTTGCCAAACATCTGTCTTCCATTCTCAATCAGAGGTTACACGTGGACAGATGTTATTTGACAGACATTGCGTCAGATGCCATGTCATCATCACTTTTTCAAAAACCCTATAAAAAACCATGTTCTATCCAGACCAGAGGTTTCACCAAAACTGTGTCAATTTCACAAATCTCAAAACAGTTTTCATTCAAATCATGGCTCCCAAAACAAAATCAAAGGCAAAATCAAAGCAAGAATTACCACCATTAGTCTTGATCATCAAAACCCCACACAATTAAACTGCAATCTTAGAAGAAACCGAGATCAACACACGATACCACACAATGATTCGGGTTCTAAGAGAATCAAAGTTTAAACACATGCTCGAAGTCAAAACCAAGATTTACATCGAATCTCTTCGAGATTTTTGGCACAATACTAAGGTCAAAACATCCGTTGATGATTTTCCTTATGCTATAGTCTCAAAGGTTGGGGATACTCCTATGCAAATAACTCCACAATCAATCTCTCAAGTTTTTCAACTGAATGATATGACACATCATGTGTCCTTTTCTTTAAGAGAGATACAAGCAGAGTTTGTGGAAAGGGGTTACACTGGCCAATTGAAAGGTATGCCAATCTTTAAACCCCATTTTCCAGCAGAGATGAAATTCTTTTTCCATACTCTTTTAACATGTCTCTCTGCAAAATCTACTGCTTTCAATGAAATTCCATTGAACATGCAATATCTGGGATATGCAATTTTGACTGAATCAGATTTTAACTATTCCCAGGTATTGTTTAATGATCTTGTGAATAATTTTAAAAATATTTCAAAAAGAAAAGCTTTCTTGATACATCCTCGATTCTTGAGTGTTTATTTACAAGATCAGATCTGAAGCAAGTAAACAAGGTGCAGTGCCACACCTGGCTGCCTAACTCATGAACTTTTTACACGACTAACAAATCTTGAAAAGGCTTCCAAAACAGAAGTAGAGGAGGATGAGCCAATTTTACAAGAACAAAATGTTCAATCTCTTCCTCCTGCTACTGAGCCCACTACTCTAGGTGATCAGAGCGTTGCAACCACTCCTCTGAAACCCACACCTAAAATCACCAAAAAAAACCAACAAAAATATCCAGAAAACCCACCAAACCCAAAAAGGGTCCTCTGGAAGATGAGATCCCAGATATAAACCCTGTGACAACACCAATGTCACTAACCACTGCTGCTACTGCTTCACAACAGATGGTTGAGAGATCTTCACCTGGCTTTGAAACTCCTCCTGCATCCTCACAAAAGGATCAGGTTGTAAACACAGGGACACCAAATTATGAAGCTCTAGGACCACTTGGTTCTATCTTCCATAGCCCCTCTCTCAGGGCAATGTCTCTTTCTGCACCTATTCCTTCACCAATTAAATCACTAGCACAAACCTTTATACCCTTGCCGAATGCAATAGAACTAGAGTAGACATTATCCAGCACTTCTCACCAACCTATCAATGAGAATATACTCCAACATGATGCTGGGTCTGATTCTCTATTCTTTGCTAGCCCATCAGCAAATGAAGAGGCTACATCCATTGGGTTACATGTAACCCTTGGTGATAGTTCAACTAGAGTAGCCACTACAATTGCAAAAGTACCTAGTTTACCTTTGGACAGTGGTTACATTTCTAAGTCTCTGTTGAAGGCAACTACTGTTGAGGCTACCAAGGTAACCTCTGATGTTGTGGGAAGTCCCCAGTACCATGAACAAGGGACATCCAAGGGTGAAGCTAGTGTTAAAACACATGCTAATGATCCCTTAGATATAACTACCACCTCAGGTAGGAGTTCAGATGATCCTATTAAAGTAGGTGATGATCTAAAATACAAAGATTTGACGGAGAGAGTATCAACGCTTGAAACTTCTGTTGATGAGATAAAAAATCTTGTGAACCAGTTGTTAGCTATAAAGAGCCAACCCTCTGTCTTAACCACTGCTGATCTACAACAAACCCTAGACCTCTGTTTCAGCAACAAAATCACTTCTCTGATCAGCAACATAAACATCAAATGCAGGAAGTAAGAAACATGGTTGAAGCAAGATTCATGGATACAAGGGCAGACATTAAAGCTATAAAAGCTCATCTTCTCCAAACCACTGGTACTGCTCCACCCACAGTAATTTTTGTAAACACTGAAGATGATGCCAAAAGGGGGGGAGAAACCTTTGGGACAGAAGAAGCTTACAATTGATGATCAAATGGCAAAGCCAACAGTGGATATTCCCAGGCCAGATGGTTCAAAGAAAAAGGATTTAACAGATGATATCTTGGCCGGGAAAATAAGAAGCAGAAGAGAAGAGTGTATCTTGATGGTAAGGTATTGGTTGAGCAAAAGATTAAGCAACAAAAAGAGAAGGAAGAGGTTGATACCTCAGCAAAGAGGAGACCTGCTAAAAAAGTAAGGCAACCAACATCCACACCTTCCAAAACTGAGCCTGCTATAAATCCAACCATTAAAACCTCTGTTCTTCAAAAATCAAGCACACTTACTTCAACTTCTATACCCATTTCCACCACAGCAGATGTTATAGCAACTGTTGTGTCAACATCTGTTGATGCAACAGAGGTTACAGCAGATGTTATCCCATCCACTACCATGGTCATTTTTAATACATCCACCCAACCTCTACCAACACCAACCAGAATACCAACTCATCCATCATCACCAAAGGTCAAATTCAAGAGGAGAAGAACTACAAAAGTTATAAATGAAGAAGAGATCTTTCCTGCTCCTACTCCTTTATCATCACAACCACTGATTCCGCATCAATGCTTCCACCATCCTCAAATCCAACCACTAATCCCCTTAAAGTTATACCTGAAGCAAAGAAATATCCTCTTGATTTACCAGCAGTCAAGGAAGAAAATCTAAGCTTCTATTCTGAGGAAGACCCTGACAAAAGAACTATATTATCTCTTGATGGCTATCCAAGACCTGCAAATGTTGATGACTACCTGGAACTTAAAGTAAAACAAGAAGAGGATATAGCAAAGAGAGATTAAGCTGGTAAAAGTGATAGAGAGATACAAACCATCATGTCTTTTCAGCTAAGCGAGGCTAGAACATTGCAAGATTTTGTCAAAAATCTGAGCAACAAGCTGTCAGAAAGGGAAGATCAGTATCTTAAAAGTGAACTCATTGAACACATCATGAAGAACAAGCAATATAAGGCAACAAAGGCACAGTTCAAGGATTGGAGTATAGATGAGCTGAGAGAAGAAATTAAGAGAATGCAAGAAATGTTGAAAGACCCTCTCAAGAAGCCAACTCCTCCTAACTGGGAAAAACATAAGAAAGACATGCCTGAAAGAGTTTTGAAGATTAAAAGGATGAGGGAAGAATTGATACAGAATCACTATGGTTCAAGGAACCAAGTGATAAGATGGGGAGAAGCTAGGTCGATTGATAATTACAAGATGTTAGAAGAGAGGAGGAAGAAAGATCCAAACATGCCTCCTAAGCCATTTTACCTTCCATCAGATGATGTTCATAAAGCTCAACACTCCAAAAAGTCTATCTCATCATCTGTCCCTTCCATCCTTGCTTTCAATCAACTAAAAGGCAAGAAAAGATAGATGAAGAAGACAAGAGAGTGTTTGAACACGTCAAAGAGGGAATTAAAAATATGGTTGACTATCACACAGATGAAGCTAGTGAAAAGCTAAGATCAGAATTGACAAAGATTGTTCAAGAAAAAGCTCTTCAAACCTCAACAAATAAAGGTCATCCTACAAAGCCAGAAGACCCAAAAATTCTAAAGTGGAAAGTCGAAAAAGGCTCCCATGAATTGACACGGCTCAAGTCTAATGGTGATGCTGTCAAGAGGAGCATGGAGGCTGCATATGAGCTAAATGCAGAAGACCTTCAAGATCTTTTAGATCTGACACTCGAAAAGGATGATGATGATGATGAAATCTCTGAATTTTGAATTACAGTTTAAAGGGCAAATCAGGGAACTTCTTCTGAGGAATAAAAACCAAGAATAATCAAGTGTTTTGCAACATCTGTTCCAGGGGGAGATTGTTGGGGTCGAACCATAACAAAGGAACAGATGATATCAAAGCCAAATACACTATCCGAGCTTTGGTCCATATCAGTGGTTAGAACCACTGATCAACCTTTACACTGCTTTCCCAAAACACCTGCTCCTATCATCTGATCGTTCAAAGGTCTGATAGAAGAAACAAGATCAGAGGATAGAGATCAGTGCTTAGTCTAGTTTTTACTTTATTCAATGTAATAGTGCTATGCACTGATAGTTTAGTTAGTTTAGCAGTGTTTTAGTTAGTTATAACTTTGTTAGCTGTCACTATCAACCATGACGTCACAAAAGATGCTCAGTGGTTAGATAGTTAGTATAAATAGGTGAACGTTGTAACAGTTAACTTTGTCTTCCTGAAAAATATCATTTCACACTTTATCTTCTTCATTTCTAACTATCAAACGATTGTAATTGGCTAAGGGGAGTTTGTGAATCACATGCAAAGTTTATCAACTTGAAAGCATGATGGTGATGAAAACAAACGACCAATTGCTTGTAGTAAAAGTTTTCCATTAATTCCGCTGCATATCTTTCTAATTCAATCCATTTTCCATTCTTAGAAACAAAAACTACAAGTAATTCAAACTTAGATCCTGACAATGAAGTGGAGTTTTTTCCTAAAAGGGTGTTGGTAGAAAAAATATTTACCAAAATGGGTGATTTGAAAAATAATTACCAAAATGGGCGTTTTTCTATGTTTCTTTATTTTTAACTAATTGATTTTAATTCTTCTATTTTTATTTAATCAACCTATCACATTTATATTCATTTCTTTGATTTCATTATATAGATCTTTAACTAACTTAATAATTATTATATTTTTTTATATAATGAAACACACGTTAAAATAAATTGAAATCGTTGAATTCATTTAATTTTTAAATGCTAATACCTCTCATTTACTGTTCTAATATAATATTTTTAAGGGTAATTTTTCATATTTACAATTGTCTGTGTAGTTTATTACCGATTCAAATGAAAACCCATAATATAGTGTTTCCTATAATTACATAAATTTTATTAACAATCAGTGGGCAAAATATTTAGATAGATTGTGGTTCGTAATTTTATTGGCCAACTTGATACTGTATTATTATTTTTTATTATCAATATATTTTTTGATGGTCACAAACAACATTTATTTCATTCAGTTAATGTAAACATGAATACATGTCTTGTTTACAAAAAAGAAAACCATATTTGTGTTCAATTATTTGTTCGGTTAAAGTTAAATAAATAAACATGAAGGTGCTACTTTAGTGATTGTTTACATCTCTAAAACTCTAGGAGTAAACTTTATATTAGAATTATTTAGCTTATATAAATGTAAAAAGAAATAAAAGAAAAAGCGTTAAGAAAAAATTATATTTTGGTTAGTTAAAAAAGTAAATAAAATATAACGAGTAATTTGTTTTGGAGAAAAATAAATTAAAAACATATTAGGTTAACTGAAAAAAAAAAATAAACAGTTTAGTTAATAATAAAGAAATAAGAAAAAAAACACTCATTTTAATAAATATTTTTTAAAATCATCCATTTTGGTAAATATTTTTTCCACCCTCACCAATTTGAAAAATCATTGCAAAACACCTAATTTAGTAATTATTTTTCAAATCACCTATTTTGGTAAATAACTTTTCCACCAACACTCTTTTGGGAAAAACTCCTTAAATGCAAGGGGCAATAAGGCTTGGGGCAATGCGCCTTGTGTATCATCGTCTAACCTAATTCCAAGAAGCCCACAAAAGGCACATTTTTTTCCTTTTAGGTTTTTTTGAACGACAAACAGCTTACCTGTGTCACACCCCGATTTCCACGTGTATTCCGGTGGGCCCTGTGGGGAGTATCGTGACGTACAGTTGATATCATCATAAGCAATTACAACACAGAGCAACACAGCGGATGGCTTGGAGTAAAATATAAACTATTACAAAGCATAAAGTGTCCAGAGTTCGAAACGTAAATATATACAGACAAGGTTTGTAATATGATCCACAGGCGGATCGGATAACATACAAAATGAAATCAGACTCTACAGGCTCAACTCTAAGGTCGTAACTCCTTAATGTCAACGCCCCGCAGCTTCCGGCCTATTGCATACTTGTACCTGTATTTTAATATTTGAAAATACGTCAGTTTACACTGGTAAATACTGTCAACCGACTCCTTTTGAAAACCCTTTCGAAAATGATTTTAGGTGCACTAGCACATTTTGTAAAATAACTTGGGACAGTACAAATGACCTTGTATACAGATTTACATGTCAGGCTTTTACACATGGGGCCCGGTACAGAAACCGAGACATGATCGACTAACACACCACTCTGAACTTTCACAAAGAAAGCAGTTAGCAATTACCCAGTGTATGCCTACACGCCATGCTTTAGTCATGGCCACTAACACTTTAGTGAGCCAAGTATATCCCGGACACGGTCAAGCCCACCCCCAATGTTTGAGTTTCAGACAAAACAGATCAAAACCGGGTTATGTGATTTTTAGTTAATTATCACAACTGGATAAAACATATATTTCATACCCGACCAAGCGGTAATAATTTACCGTATCCCAAGCCCGTATAGGGAAAATAGGTTAAGAGTATTTACCTGAAGTTAAGTCTTCTAAAAGTCAGAACTCAACCGCAGATCAATGACAAGCACAGGCACAATTTCCAGAAGGCGTTCAGTCTGGAGTGATGGTAAGTATTAACCAATATTAGAATGCTAACGGGTCCTTAGTTAAGTCTTAGACTTGAACCAGTTAGTCTTACGCTAAAACAATACGGTACGATATGCTAGATTAAGCGGTGACCGGAATAGGATGTTAGTTGGACCCTACAAGTATATAAACTTGTCTAATATGGGTAAACCAACAACATTCTGGATTTTGATAGAGAAATGACAAAGTTAAACCCGTTTCGGTTTAAGTACGTAAATTAGCTACGTAAGCTTAACCGAACGCGCATAGGTGAAACCGGGTAACCGGAGGAGTCATATATAAGTTCCATATGAATATATGTTTGAAATATGTTATAAAATCAGTAGCTTTGCAAAAGATAGGCCTGAGGAATATTCAAAACTGAATTATGCTTTACAAGGGTATTTTGGTCATTTTAGTGTTTATAAAAGATGTATAAAATGAACCTGATGTCAATGTCGCTAATATTCTGTAAAAATACTTATTTTATGATGTTATAAAAGATGTTTAAAATGAACCTGATGTCAATGTCGCTAATATTCTGTAAAAATACTTATTTTATGATGTTATAACAGTAGGATATCAAATATGTGTGTTTGACGAATTTGTAAAAATCTATGTCTCTTAAGGGCATTTTAGTAATTTCACACATAGCTTTGAAGCCAAAATTGGGGTTCTGAGTTCGGGACTTGTACTTACTGTTAAGATGTTGAAAATAAGTTTATAAATCAGTAGGTATCAAGTCTTAGCTCATAGTTATGGTTTTAAACCATACTACGCGCTGAAAGGGCGTAAAAGTCCCTAAAATGCCATTTAAATCGATGTTTTAAGTTAAACAGAAGTTATGACCTGTTTTATATACTGATAATATGTCATTGAACTTATTACATCAGTAGGTTTAAGTTTTGGTCATAAAAAGAATGATTAAAATTATTTTGCGTGAAAATGGGAAATCTAGTCATTTATCAGCAATTAGCGAATCTTAAACCTTCATTCAGGTTATAATCTGAATGATTATTCCAAATGGTCCTACTTATCATATTACATCAGTAAATATATCATCTTGGTCATAAAATCATGTTAAGTATTTCTAAAATGCCGAAAAGGACATTTTAGTCATTTTAATGCCATAAACGCATCTTTTGTGAAAACTCAGATTAGAATCAGATCCTTGACATCAATATAATCAAATTATGACTAGGAATCAGTTTATAACATATTTTTTTATATGCATGTATGTTTAAAACCTTAATTTGTATGAAAAGGACCTTTTTGCAAAGTTCTAATAAATAATTATGGAACTTACATAGAAACTCAGATTTCTAATGAATCGAGTGACGAAACTTTAGGAGGTCATCTATACTTAATTATGGTCTTAAAGTAACCAAAAGTCAGTAGCCAAAAATGGCTAAACTGGGTCAGAACCAAAAGTCAATGAAAAGTCAAATATAGCGACTTTCGGTTGCAAACCGATGCTAGATCGAGACTTGTCGAGCCAAAACAGTTTATATAAGTTCTAAAACTTATTTTTAACTTGCTTGTGCATCATAACATATTTTTTAACATCTAGATTGTTAGTTATGAATTTTTATAAATTGGACAGTTTGACTTTCTTTTACTTTTAGTCTGACTCGTCAATTGATCAAGAGTTCGTGGCAATCAGGAGGAGCTCTTTTAAGGGATTAACACCTACATCATTACAATCACGTAGCCACTTTCGTTACACTCAATGGCTGGACTGTTGGGATTGAACCCTACAAAAGAACAGATGATAGAAAGCCAAAACAGGTCTGCTCTATATGATCCAGAATAAACAGTGTTTAGAATCACTCTTCACAAAGACCAGCTACCAAACCGCTGATAGTTCTAACAACAACTGCCTTATACCAAAGCTCTGTCAGTTTATAAAGTATGTTGAATCACCAATCCACTGATGGGTCAAAGGTCTGTTAGAAGTCGATCATCCCTTGAAGAACATCTGCCAATACTTCATAAGAGTTTATGCTTATCACATGATAGGTTATCAGTGCTTTGCTATCAGTGTTTATATTTATTTATCAGAGGATAGGTTAGGCAGTGGTTAGAGTTTGTTATTGTTGTTAGCTGTCACTGTCAAGGTGATGTCAGCACAGACGATCAGTGTTAAGAGTTGTACTATAAATAGAACAGTGCATGTACTGTTCTACTCAGCTCACACATTCTTAATTTCGTACTATCATTCTGTGTAGCTTGGTCTGAGGGGGAGCTTAGTGATTCATACATGTATTTACTTTGTATTTGATGTCAATCTTTGGAGTAGTGAAAACATGTTATGATGAAAACTATTCTCTCATTGATTGGATTATAAAGTTTTAACTGTTCTTCCGCTGCAAAGTTCTTATCAAGTTATCATTCTGTTATCAATTTTGTTAAACTATTCAATCAATCCAAACTCAGATCCTAACAATTGATATCAGAGCTTGGTCAGTCAAATTTGATCTAACCGTCAATTTGACATAAGAAGATCAGCTCGATCTCGTTGTTATTACGTTATCTATGTGTGTTGAGATCAGAGTCTTAGTTTGTGCGGAAAATCGCATTTTATGTGGTCTAAGTGTTGCGTAGGTGTGTTTGTGTTGATTTCATAACAAATTGATGGAGAGGATTGACTTTAATCTCATAAAATGACTAAGGTAAACTTTTAAATCATAAATTTCTCAAAAGAATTACTGAAGATCTAATTGATTCACTTAAGAAATTTTTACAAATTTTATAGTAAAAATTTCGTGTTTATATCAGGATATGTATCCTCCTCTAAGTTTTTCTAAGGAGGTCATACACACTGAGTTTTGCTTGTTTTTGATAGTCAAAACTCATGTACCTGCCTGGAGTAGTACCCTAATTTTTTTATAGGGAAAATACTTCCACTGATTAGTGAATCAAAAGGACTATGTATGATGTTCAGTACAATCAGATTTAAGTATTCTTAACGACTTGCCTCTACAGACAAAATAGTTTGTACTATCTGGGATACTCAACCTCTGCCAAAGCCTGTAAAGTGTTTCTACACAAGGACTAACAAGTGTATGAGGTTTTGACTGCAAAAGGTTTAAAAACTTATGTCATTGAAAAATCCCAGTAGGACATTTGAGATGGTCTGTTAAAATTATCATACTGACATCAGACATAGTTTGTAAGGGATTGCTATGTAAAAGGGTTGGTTTCTTTACAACATCTCCATATCAAAGATCAAACTAGCAGATGTGTTGACAAAAGCATTTGATGCTTCCACATTTGAAAGTTTGATATCTAGGTTTAGAATGCTTAACATGAATGAAAACAAGTTTTCCTTGTAGTTCATGTATAAAAAGCATTAAAATGTTTTTAGTTGATCAACAATTACCCTTAAAAATAGTTTAAAATTGAATTTCTCAATAAGTCCTCAAAGTTTGTTCAAAGCTTTGATAGCTTAAAAATGTTGTTGTTTGGAAAATCTATCCACTGATGCATAACCTCTGATTGTGATAAAATTTGGTCACAACCACTGGTAGTTTGTTCTAGCAGTGGTTAGCCAGACAATTGTTTTCCATTGTCAAGCAAAGGTTACACGTGGACAGATGATATTTGACAGTTGTTGCATCAGATGCCACGTCATCATCACTTTTCAAAAACTCTTTAAAACCCTATTTTGTCTGTAAACATAGTTTTCACCTATACTGTGCCATTTCAAAATTGTCAAAATCATTCCCTCAGAAAACCATGGCACCCAAGGCGAGATCAACACAGGAACCACCAAAACACACTCTTAACATCAAAAATCCACACAACTACCTTTGTACTCTTGAGAAGACGAAGAAGAATACAGAGTTTTATGAAATCATTGATATCATGTCTTCCTCAAAGTACAAGACCTTGTTAACCTGTAACGCACCAATATACCAAGATGCCCTTCGAGATTTTTGGTCAAATGCCAATTTTGAGAACCAGAACAAGAAGGATTGGGCAATCATGTCAAGAGTGGGAGGGGTTTTGGTCGCAATAACCCCATAAACTATTTCAGATGTCTTTTAGACAAATGATCTCGCTGGTAAAATTTCTTTCCCTAAAAGTGAGTATCAAATTGATTTGAAAAACAGAGGGTAGACGGGAGATTTATCAAAAGTTACTATGAAAAAGGGAAAATTCCTACCTCCTATGAAATTTTTGTTTCATACCCTGCTCACTTGTGTATCTAATAAATCAACTGGTTTTGATGAAATACCATTGAAAATTCAATATTTGGGGTATGTTATTATGTTAAAAGCTGATTACAATTATCCCAAATGTTGTTTAATGATTAGGTAACAAATCTGGAAAATGTGAAAAATCAAAGGGAAAATGCTTTTCTAATTTTTCCTACATTGTTAAGTTATGATTTACAAAAGAAAATTCCAAAAGAGAGTGCACAAGCTCTTGTCCGGGTGTGCCTTTCCAAATAAACAGTTTATCTTCTGAAACATATACTTGCCTTATGGCCAAAGAGTCAAAAGTTTCAAAAACACAAGCAGGGGAGTCTGAGCAAAATTTAGATGAGTCCACAGCTACTCCTCACACCTCAGCTGCAAAGCCCACTGCTCTTGGTGACCACAGCAACACAACCACTGTTGTGCAACCCACACCAAAAACCACTAAAAAGACCAAAAAGAAACTTACAAAAACCCACCAAACCCATTAAAAAGGACCTTCTGGAAGATGAGATCCTAGAAGTTAATCCAGTGACAACACAAAAGTCACATGAAACCATTGTTGCTACTTTCTCACAACATATGGAAAGATCTCCATCCAAAAACATAACTCCTCATGCTTCCACACAAAAGGAACATGTTGTAAGCACAGGGATCCCACAACTGATAACATCGCCCTCACTTGAGAGTATGTTAATCTGTCCATCTCCCAGGACAAATTTGCCTTCCACACCACCCTCCACATTTCAAAACATAACTATCACCACATCACCGTTTGAAACCTTTGATAGTCAGTCACAAAAAGGTCACTCTCACCAACACATTACTGAGAGCATATTTTCAACAATGGTTGTGTCTGATAAAAATCAACTGGTTATCCCACAAACAGTTGAGGATGCTACATCACTTGGATTTCAGGAAATCCTTGTTGATAGTTTAACTGGAGCAGCTACTACAGATGTTGAATCCACTAATTTACATCTGGATAGTAGTTTCATATATAAGTCTCCATTAAAGGCAACCACTATTGAGATTACTAAGGTAACCTCTGCTCTAGTAGGAAGACCCCAGTACCAAGAAAAGGGGGCATCTAAGGTTGAAGCAAATGATAAATCACATGCTCTTGATACCCTAGATAAAACTACCACCTCTGGTAGGAGCTCAGATGATCCTATTAACTTAGGAGATGAGCTAAAACATAAGGAATTGACGTACAAAGTTACAAAGATTGAGATATCAGTGGGAGATATCAAGAATGTGCTGCAACAGATGTTAATCTCTGCAAAATCTCGAAACACTGCTCAATCCTCTGCTTAAGCCACCAGAATTGCAAAACAAGTGTATCCTCTGCTTCAACAACATTATCAGCATGCTAATCAGTTATATGATTCAAAAGTGCAGACATTCAAAGAAGAAGTTGAAGCAAGGTATAAAGACACACAGGAAGAGCTTAAAGATATAATGAACATTCTCATTCCTGACACTACCCTTGCACCTGTCTTCGAAAGAGTTGATGATGCCAAAAAGGGGGAGAAAAATGATTCTGAGGAAATCTTTCAGTAACTTTTGCAGAAACATCTGTTAAAGAAAAAGAAAAGGGAAGTGATGAAACCCTAAAAATTCAAGCAGATGATGAAGATACACAAATGAGGATAGTTCAAAGTCAAGTTGGGATAAAAGAGAAGGAGATAAAAGGAACCACTGCTAGTATCAACACCAATGTTGGTATTAAAAAGCCAACTCCTGACAGTTCAATCTCATTACCCTCATCTCAGCAACCACCTGTCAATGTAGCAGATGCTGATACTACCAAAAGTACAACAGGTGTTACAACAGGCAAAATTGCTCCTGCACCAAAGCTGGCTTATGCAAGAAAAAGAAAACGAATGGCTATAGTGAATGATGATGACATACCATCTTTATTTGTTAGCCAAACAAATCCAAAACCAGTTATCACCCATTCATCATCACTACAAATCAGTTTTGCTAAATCACTCAAGGGTCAAAATCCAAATAGAAATATTCCTATGGAAACATCATATCCTTTAGAGTTGGCTGCAGTGAAAGGAGAAATGCTACAATTCTATACAGAGACTGATCCATCCAAGAGAACCTTCCCATCTCTTCATGGCTATAGAACTCCTAGAACCATTGATGAGTATCTAATACTGAAAACAAGACAAGCAAAAGTCATAGAAAAAGAAGAAAGCAAAGGGAAAGGTAATACCTATTTAACAAGAATGGAGCAGCTGGAGCTAAGCAAAGTTAAGAAATTAGAAGGGTATGCAAAAGAGCTTAATGAGAAAATGACAAAAGAATCTCCAAAAGATTCCTCAAAAGAAGCTAAGGGAAAACCTCATAAGATTTATCATGAAATAAAACCCCTATCAAGCTGAGGAAGATCAATTCAAGGAGTGGTCCATCCCAACTCTCAAACAAGAAGCTAATAGAATTGGAAGGATGAAGAAAGACCCTCAAATAAAATAGAATGCACCAGACTGGAAAGATACTAAAAATCTAAGTGCAGATCTTGTTTTAGATTCAACCATCCAAGCCCTCAACCAAAGGAAGAGGCAGCTGCTGATGGTTAAGGAAGATCAACAAAGGGATGCTAATATGCAGGCTATCACAAAAGAACCTTTGTCTGACTTCAAGCCTCAAGCTAAATCTGAAGATTCTTTTCAAAGGCTTTCAAGAAGTTCACCTTTTCAATTGTCATCACAAATAACTCTTCTCCCAAGAAACCCATTGAACTCAAAAATGCTAAAGTGGCTCTCTGATAAAAAGACCCATGTATTGACTCTTCTCAGGTCCAATGGGAAAGTTGTGAGTATATAAAGGAAGGATGCACTAAGCCTGAGTGTAAACTACAACTGTGCAGGGATGAGGATGATGAAAGTTCCCAGAACTTTGAATCTCAATTCAAAGATTATATCAGGGTAAAACTAATGAGACATAAAGATCATGATTAAAGAAGAGTTTTGGCATCATCTGTTCTAGGGGGAGATTGTTGGGATTGAACCCTACAAAAGAACAGATGATAGAAAGCCAAAACAGGTCTGCTCTATCTGATCCAGAATAAACAATGTAGAATCACTCTTCATTGTGTCCAGACCAGCTACCAAACCGTTGATAGTTCTAACAACTGCCTTATACCAAAGCTCTGTCAGTTTATAAAGTATGTTGAATCACCAATCCACTGATGGGTCAAAGGTCTGTTAGAAGTTAAAGGTCTGCTGGAAGTCAAAGGTCTGATCATCCCTTGAAGAACATCTGCCGGTACTTCATCAGAATTTATACTTATCACAGGATAGGTTATCAGTGCTTTGCTATCAGTGTTTATATCTATTTATCAGAGGATAGGTTAAGCAGTGGTTAGAGTTTGTTATTGTTGTTAGTTGTCACTGTCAAGGTGATGTCAGCACAGACGATCAGTGGTTAAGAGTTGTACTATAAATAGAACAGTGCATGTATTGTTCTACTCAGCTCACACATTCTTAACTTCGTACTATCTTTCTGTGTAGCTCGGTCTGAGGGGGAGCTTAGTGATTCATACATGTATTTACTTTGTATTTGATGTCAATCTTTGGAGTAATGAAAACATGTTATGATGAAAACTATTCTCTCATTGATTGGATTATAAAGTTTTAACTGTTCTTCCGCTGCAAAGTTCTAATCGAGTTATCATTCTGTAATCAATTTTGTTAAAACTATTCAATCAATCCAAAATCAGATCCTGACATGGACTATCAAGGATTTAGATCAAAGTCAAGGTGTATTTACATCAAGACTTTAATCTTAGCTTAAAATCATAAGAAATCAACTTAGCACGAATTTGAACACTTACTTAATGTCCAAGTGGTGCTAGGTACATAATAGAATGTTTGAGAATGGCCAGAAGCTCCTCTAATCTTGATGAGTTAAAGTTGGTGAAATAATGGTTTCAACTCAAAATTCATCTTATAAGTAGCCAAAGGAGGATCCAGAGGTTTGCCATGTGTTTAAGGACGTCAACAAGTATCCCTAGGCGTGGCAACCATGCAAGAATGGTGCAAAAAATGACCACATGTGGCAGAACTGAGTTCTGCCACATTTTTGTCGCTGGCAGGTCCTTACGGACCGTATGGGTCATGCCTTGCGATCCGTAAGGACCTCAGATGCCCACTATTTTAAAAATAGTTACAGACCCAAACCAATATGGCTTGCGGTTTGTAACCGCCTCCCAAAGATGAAAATTTTGGCATTTTTACACATTGGCCCCTCAAATACATTCCATGGCATAACAAGGACAAAATAAGCGATTCAACAACCTCGGTCCTTCCCGATTTGGCACACAGCACACCAGGATTACCAGGACACGTGTCGGAAAAATATTGGACGTAAAAACACGAGGTGTTACATCCTCACCCCCATAAAATAAATCTCGACCCCGGGATTTCAATCAAACAAGTATGGGTACTTTTGTCGTATAGCGGACTCAACCTCCCACGTGTACTCAGGACCTCGACGAGCATCCCATTTGACCTTCACAATTGGCACGTGCTTCCTATGAAGCTTTTTAACCTGTCGACCTTCAATCGCTACGGGTTTCTCAATGAAACGCAGGTTTTTATCGATTTGCACGTCTTCGTGTGGCATGGCCAATGATTCATCTACCAGACACTTTTTCAAATTGGAGATGTGGAATACATCATGGATTCCACTGAGCTTTTCCAAAAATTTCAACTTATACACCACAGATCTAATACGTTCGATGATTTCAAACGGTCTGATGTATCTTGGGCTTAACTTGCCCTTCTTTCCAAAGTGCATAACGCCTTTCCAAGGCGACACCTTTAATAAAACCTTGTCCCCTACTTGGAACTGAAGAGGTTTACGCCTCTTAACCGCATAACTTTTCTGCCTATCCCTGGCAGCCTTGAGACGGTCACGAATTTGTAAAATCTTCTCCGTCGTCTCCAGGACAATCTCCGGCCCTGTTAGTTGAGCTTCCCCAACTTCTGCCCAGCAAACGGGTGTCCTACACTTTCTCCCGTAAAGAGCTTCAAACGGGGCAGCTTGAACACTTGCATGATAGCTTTTATTGTAGGAGAACTCGACTAGAGGCAAGTGTTTGTCCCAACTTCCTCCTAGATCGATTACACATGCACGCAACATATCTTCCAATGTTTGTATAGTACGTTCACTTTGTCCATCTGTTTGCGGGTGGTATGCCGTACTAAAGTTCAAACGCGTGCCCAAGGCTTGCTGAAAGCTCTTCCAAAAGTGAGAAGTATACCTGCTGTCTCTATCTGACACAATGGATACCGGCACACCGTGTAAGGATACAATCTCATCCACATATAGTTTTGCCAGCTCATCCGAACTGTAACTTTCCTTAATGGGCAAAAAGTGTGCCGATTTAGTCAACCTATCCACGATGACCCATATCGCGTCATTTCCATTGTTTGGTCTTGGCAACTTGGTGATGAAATCCATCGTTACACATTCCCATTTCCACATGGGAATTTCCAGCGGTTGCAATAATCCTGATGGTTTCTGATGTTCGACCTTAACTTGCGAACACGTCAAACATTTATCTACATAAGTAGCTATGGATTTCTTTAATCCTGCCCACCAATAGTCAGGCCTTAAATCCTTATACATTTTATCACTACCCGGGTGAACGGAGTATTTAGAACTATGTGCTTCTTAGAGAATTAAATCCCTAAGTCCTCCGAATACTGGGATCCAAATTCGTCCACAAAATCTAAGGATTCCGTCACTTCCCGTGTGAGTTGTTCCACAACTTTGCCCAATTCTTCATTTGAA
Organism: Scalesia atractyloides; assembly: GCA_947069175.1. Taxonomy (NCBI): domain Eukaryota; kingdom Viridiplantae; phylum Streptophyta; class Magnoliopsida; order Asterales; family Asteraceae; genus Scalesia; species Scalesia atractyloides. The sequence continues at coordinate 35,538,662 of CAMTDV010000017.1, read as the reverse complement.
AGATTTGCCTCTAATAAGGCTTGTTTCTGTGCATCTAAGATCTTTTCATTTAAGTTACCTTATTTTAATTCTTTTGGCGTTGACCCGAATGGGTTTAAACCTTACCTTGCGGCTTAAGGCATCGGCAACCATGTTTGCCTTGCCTGGGTGATAACGGATCTCATAATCGTAATCGCTAAGCGTTTCCATCCATCGCCGTTGTCGCATGTTCAAATCTTTCTGGTTGAATAGATGTTGGAGACTTTTATGATCAGTGTATATAATACACTTCGTCCCTTACAGATAATGTCTCCATAACTTGAGCACAAACACCACGGCGCCTAATTCCAGGTCGTGCGTGGTGTATTTCCTTTCATGAACCTTCAGATGTCTTGAAGCATAAGCAATTACCTTTCCTCTTTGCATGAGCACACATCCCATGCCGGTGTGTGATGCATCACAATAGACCACAAAGTATTCTATTCCTTCAGGCAAGGTTAGCATAGGGGCATTACTTAGCTTCTTCTTCAAAACTTCAAAAGCTTCCTGCTGTTTCGGACCCCAATTGAACTTAAATTCCTTGCGGGTCAGAGTAGTCAGGGGCGTAGCAATTCTTGAGAAATTTTCGATAAATCTCTTGTAGTAACCAGCCAATCCCAAGAAGCTATGTATCTCTGATGGGGTCTTAGGAGCTTGCCAGTGCATAACGGCCTCGACCTTAGCGGGATCTACTTGAATTCCACGTTCACTGACAACGTGTCCTAAAAACTGAACTTCACGTAACCAAAACTTGCACTTTGAAAACTTCACGTAGAGTTTCTCTTGTCTTAACAATTCCAGAATACACCTCAAATGTTTCTCGTGATCAACCTGACTACAAGAATAGATAAGAATGTCGTCTACAAAGACAATGACAAACTTATCCAAGTACGGTTTGCAAACCCTATTCATCAAATCCATAAATGTCCCAGGTGCATTCGTGAGCCCGAAAGACATCACTAAAAACTCATAGTGTCCATACCTTGTTCTAAATGCCGTCTTCGGAACATCTTCTATACGAACCTTGAGTTGATGATATCCAGACCTCAAATCAATCTTTGAAAAGTAGCTCGCTCCTTGGAGTTGATCGAATAGATCATCGATCCTGGGTAATGGGTAGCGATTCTTGATGGTTAACTTGTTCAACTCACGGTAATCAATGCACATTCGCATTGATCCATCCTTCTTCTTAACAAACAAAATTGGAGCTCCCCAAGGTGAAGAACTAGGTTGAATAAAACCCTTTTCCAGTAGTTCATCTAGCTGGGTTCGTAATTCCTTCATTTATGTAGGTGCCAATCGGTATGGAGCTCTTGCAACAGGAGCGGCTCCTGGTATGATATCGATTCTGAACTCTACCTGTCTGTCTGGAGGCAGGCCAGGCAAGTATTCAGGGAAAACATCTGTAAATTTAGAGATAATGGGAAGGTCTTCAATCTTTGGCTTTGGCTCGTCAATGGTCACTTGTGCCATATAAATGACACAACCTTTCTTCAAACACTTCGATACTTTTAGTAACGATGCTTTTTCCGACAATCCATAATACCGGTCTCCTTGTATGGTGAGTGCATCTCCAGTTGGGGTTTTGATCTTGATGAGTTTCTTGTTATAGGTTATATGGGCTTGGTTATTAGACAACCAATCCATACCAAGAACTACATCGAATCCCGCCAATTTCACTGGCAGAAGTGAAACAGGAATGGAGTGATTCTTGATGGATATGGAGCATCCATCTAGAATTGTAGAAGCGGTCTCAATCGTTCCATCGGTGAGTTCTACGTCATAGGTTACGTCTAGAGTTCTTATAGGCAAGTTTAATAAGGCACTAAACTTATGGTCTACAAAAGATTTATCGGCTCCTGAATCAAAGAGAACTCTAGCATAAACATCATTTATAAGGAACGTACCTGTTATCACATTGTCATCATTCACGGCCTCCTTCTCTTTCACCTGGAAAGCACGAGCCTTTCCCTTCTTCGACCCATCATCCTTAGCAGCGTCATCTTTCTTGTATTTAGGGCAGTTGGGTTTGATGTGCCCTTTCTCACCACAATTATAACAAGTGGCTTCCTTCAAATCTTTACAATTTACGGCCTTGTGCCCCATCTTCTTACAGATACCACAGGGTTTGGACTGAGAGTCATCCCGACATGATCCAAAGTGTCGTCGGTTGCACTTCTTGCATTTTGGCCTGCCATCCGACCTTTGCTAAAACCGATTTGACCCAAACCTTCGATTTTTGTTCGGCCGGTGATTCCGGTCATCATCTCTTTTTCTCTTCCCTCCAGCTTCAGACTTGATGGACTGCTGCCTCTTCAAGTCCTGAGTAAGTGTCAAAGCTAACTCTACTGCAGATCTAAAAGTTTCGGGCCTTGAAGCCCTGACATTCCCCTTGATTTCCGGTTCCAATCCACCAATAAACGCGCGATACGTTCAGGTTCAGGGGTAATCAGGTTAGGTACCAATCTTGAAGGGAGTTGTAATCAGAAAAATACTTCCTGCAGTCTAAAGTCTTCATTTGCAATCCCGGAAAATCTATTTCAATCTTTTCCACCTCGTGAGGTGGAATTAAGTTTTCTTTATCAACTCAACAAATTTCTCCCAACTCAAATTATACAGATAAAATTTCCCGGACGATTGAATCATTGACTTCCACCATATCAAAGCATCACCTTTGAATGATTGTGCAACATACTTCACAACATCCCTTTCATCACATCCGCTAATCTCTACAACGTTTCAATCTCGTCCAACCATCTTAGAGTTTCCACTGCTCCTTTCTCTCCAGTAAAATCTCGCGGCTTGCAAGACACAAAATACTTATACGAGCAACCGTCCTTTGAAAACTTAGTCTTTTTCTGATATTCCTCTCTCTCTCCTCACATTCGAGGAGTGTTCCGAGTGTTCCTTCTTTTCCGAAGAAGGTTTTGAGTGTTGCTTGGTGGTATGCTTGGATGAGTGCTTGGACGAGTGTTTAGAATGTGAAGCACTTGATTATAATGGCTTATCAGCATGATCCTTTATTGTCTTTTCAACTTCCGTGGCAATGAGTGCTTGAAGATCTCCTTTGGTTATAACGATGTTATCATTTACGTCATCATCCTTTCTTTGACTATTCACTTCGTTAGAATCCGCCATCTTGCTTGATGAAACTATAATATTAATAATATAAATTTAAATTAGTCATACATCCTTAATGACTTGCAACGTATGGTATAGCATAATAAAGCCATACAAACTTGTCAATTTTATGGGGGTGTTTAAGTATGGCACAAAGGCTTGTCACTAAGGACAAAAGAATAGCGTCAAGGGCTTGCCGTAACGTCTTGGTTTACAAAATGCCAAGATCACAAGAGGATCGCGAAGCTTTGAGGTTCGAACGTAGTTTTACTACCTCGAGATAGGGAGTCGTGGACCACAACTATCGTTTGTCACTATTGGACATGAATTTAGCTCGTAAGCATTACACCACTAATGGGTGTTAAGTAAAAATAATCATCACACTGATGATTGATCATGATCAAACTAGATCGTGTAGGTTTGGACGTAGTCCATTACCTAGACGGCTCGTGTGGTTCCTCAAGTCACACTTACCAGGAGGTTAATATCTTGAATATATTAACTTTTAGAATAAACTCTTAAATTATTTAAATAACTAGTCCAGGTCAGGCAAACTAAGGGGTTTAGAACGTAGTTCACCATCCTTGGATAGAAGGGAAATCTCAACCTTAACTATCATGGTAGAAAACCATATAACTACCGTTTTGCCAATTCATGTGACCTAATCACTTGGCGGGTGTAAATCATCAAGAGGATCTTTTGGAATACTTCGCAGATCATAAATTTTGAATTAAAATCGAGACGATCGTTTAAGCAACTGGTGCAAGGAATACATAATTAAAATTCCAAAATTACATTAATAATAATGATGCGATACAATAGTGTCCATAAATAGGACTTTAATAAAAGAAAATTGTCCTTGCGGGGACTATATTTGAAATAATTAAAATGTCCACGCATGGACTACATTAAATGAAATGTCCTCACAGGGACTTCTTTAAATGAAATTACATAATAATAATAATAATAATAATAATAATAGCGAAGATTTTTAATCCTTTTTTTCCTTAATTGCTCTCATAAGCCCTTTTAGCAGCTTGCTTGTCTTCTTTCCAGATTTGGCCATCTGCTGATGTAATTCTTCCATCCTTTTTAATGCTTCGTTCATAACTTCCAGTACAGGTGGTTGTTGCAGCTGTGGTTTAGGTTGGGGTGGAGGTTGTGGCTGCAACGTACCCGGATGTTGGTATACATAAGGTGGAAGTGATCCAGAAGGATGGTACCCATGGTAAGGGTATCCACTAGCTTGGTGAGAGGGAAGCTGATAAGGGTTAGGATAAAGAGCGTTAAACGCAGCTGCCTCCAAGTATGGATCATTAGAAGGTGCATCATGAATGTAATTGGGCCAGTTGGAGGTATCAATGTGATGGTATCCAGACGGATCTGGATAAGTAGGTATTGGGTTTTCAAAACCCTGAGTCAATGGTGGTAGTTGGGTCAAAGGCCCAACAGTGGATTCCGGTGGTTGAGGCAAGGGCTCAACAGTTGGTTGTGGTTGATGCTCCACAAAAGGTGAAGTATGAGAGGGTCCACCCATTGTGGGTCCTCAGGAATAGTAGGATAAGGGTTTGGTGAGAGTGACCCTACTCTTGGTCCTAGGCGCACTGACATGCACGCCCCTCGTCTTCTTGATGGTTGGGGTACAGATGGTGGTTGAGGTTGTTCCACCTGTTGCATTGGTGCCTCCTCAGGCGGAGGTAGTTCCAGTTGAGGAGTATGGTAAGAAGGTGTGTTGTGGTATGACGGGGTGTTATAAAAGACATATTGTCCCCATCTTTCTTCGTAATCATCAGGGAAATGTTGCGATGTTCCAGCATAGGAATTTGAACCACTATACAGTTCAATCGGGTGTCCCATCGACCCTGTTTGAGGCATCTCCGGTTCAGAGTCTTCCTCCATTGGTTCAGGGGAGTCTTCAGGAGGGTTTCTGAGAGTGATCGAAGGTAGAAATGGGGGTTAGGTTCTCCTTGATATGATTGGGAGTGTTGTGAGTGATTGGAATGTTGGGAATGGTGAGAATGTAGAGGTTGTTGGGTATGGTGCGAATCAGAAGGTGGTGAGTATTCATGAGGTAAGTTAGGGTAAGGTTCCCATGGTGACGAAGGATCGGTGCTTCAAAAATAAGTCAAAACATAAAACAAGGCCAAATAATATCAAAATAAGGTAATGAGTAATCCTAGGTCATAGCCTAGACTTGAGAGTCTAAGGAATGTGTTACTTGTGTCGTTTGAGATCAATCACTAAAGACTAGTGTTGAATTCCCTCAAATGTTGGCTCTGATACCAACCTGTCACACCCTGATTTCCATGTGTATTCCGGTGGGCCTGGTGGGGAGTATCGTGACGTACAGTTGATATCATCATAACCAATTACAACACAGAGCAACACAGCAGAAGGCTTGGAATAAAATATAAACTATTACAAACCATAAAGTGTCCAGAGTTCGAAACATAAATATATACAGACAAGGTTTGTAATATGATCCACAGGCGGATCGGATAACATACAAAATGAAATCAGACTCTACATGCTCAACTCTAAGGTCGCAACTCCTTAATGTCAATGCCCCGCAGCTTCCGGCCTATTGTGTACTTGTACCTGTATTTTAATCTTTGAAAATATGTCAGTTTACACTGGTAAATACTGTCAACCGACTCATTTTGAAAACCCTTTCAAAAATGATTTTAGGTGCACTAGCACATTTTGTAAAATAACTTGGGACAGTACAAATGACCTTGTATACAGATTTACATGTCAAGCTTTTACATATGGGGCCCGGTACAGAAACCGAGACATGATCGATTGACACACCACTCTGAACTTTCACAAAGAAACCCAGTGTATGCCTACACGCCATGCTTTAGTCGTGGCCACTAACACTTTAGTGAGCCAAGGATATCCTGGACACGGTCAAGCCCACCCCCAATGTTTGAGTTTCAGACAAAATAGATCAAAACCGGGTTATGTGATTTGTAGTTAATTATCACAACTGGATAAAACATAAATTCCATACCCGACCAAGCGGTAATAATTTACCGTATCCCATAGGTAAAATAGGTTAAGAGTATTTACCTGAAGTTAAGTCTTCGAAAAGTCAGAACTCAGCCGCAGATCAATGACAAGCACAGGCACAATTTACCAGAAGACGTTCAGTCTGGAGTTGTAACAACTCGGAAATTCGTTGTTATTATTTTCCTTTTTGTTCCGTTGTATTTATCATTGTACTCTGAGATTCGGTTAAGAGAAAGTTTATGTTAATGGAATTATATTTTGTCACATCTATATCGCACCAAATCGCTTATTAAAATCGCTTAATAAACGCATCGCTAACTCATCGCAATCACAAGTAACTGTGTTACTTTAATAGCCGAGTGTGTTGTTGTACAATAACCACTTGTGCCATCGCATCGCTTATCTCATCGCATCACAAAACGCAGTTAATTATGTGGAATTATGTTTTATGTGTGTTGTATTTGTTTATGTATGGTTATAATCGCTATCGCAACGCTCTCACACGCACGAATCACTAAATCATACTATTGAGTTAATTATAACACCTAATATAACTATCTAATACGAACCGAGTCACCAAACGAACTCTTAACGCGAAACAAACGAACAAAACTTGGCCAACAGGTCAAGTTCGGCCGAACTTGTGCATCACAAGTTCGCCCAAACTTGTTCCAGCCACCAAAATCCTTCAAAACCAACAAGTCCGCCCGGACGTGTCTTATTAACTCAGGAAACCAGCAAGCTCGCTCGAACTTGTAGCAAGTTCGCCCGAACTTGATACAAGTTCGCCCGAACTTGATGAATCCAGCCCATATCTTCACCTCACCTATAAATACCCAGCTCCTCTTCTCATTTGAACTTGCTGCAAGTTCGCCCGGAGCTCCCCAAAACCGAAACCCTTTGTTTTCTAAGTAGGATTCAACCCGTTTTCAAGCTACAACAACGTTTTACAACGATTTTGCACAAGGCTTTGCCTTCGTTTTCATCAAGTCTCTTCTGTTTACGAAAATCTTCATCTTTTTATGCAAAAACTTCTCTTTTTCACTTAGATCTACTCTTAGATCTGAGTAAAACCTTTTAAAACATCGATTTTCACACAATATTCGGACTGAATGACGTATGTTTCGTTCACCTTGAAGTGGAACGAGGCGTTGTCAAGCAAGATCTCAGATCCAGAAGCACAAGGACGAAATCGTCACTTTACACAAGCTGGACTAACCCATACGAACCATCATGTTCGCCCGGATTAGCCCGAGTTTCTATAAAATGGCTAAACTTGCTCCAAAAGACCTCTCCAGCCTAAGTTTTACTCAGTGGCTTAAGGTTGGAGGGATGGACACTCGATTTCCTCAACAAGCGACGCGAAAACGCACAATTTAGATGCCAAATAGTCAAGTTCGCTCGGAAGACATCAAGTTCGCTCGAACTTATCACCAGATTGGTGACAAGTTCGCCCGAACTTGATCAACGTTAACATTTTCCAGAATTCCAACCAAGTTCGCTCGAACTTGCATGGTTTCCAAGGAAACCAGACAAGTTCGCCCGAACTTGTGTTAACCTCAAACATATGAGGCAAGTTCGCCCGAACTTGTGTTAACCTCAAACATATGAGGCAAGTTCGCCCGAACTTATCCCATTTCCAAGGAAATCAGACAAGTTTGCCCGAACTTGTACTCTCCCAAGGGTGATAGCACAAGTTCGCCCGAACTTGTACCCAAAGGTACAAGTTCGCCCGAACTCGTCTACTGTTCTTTCACCCGTTCCCATTTTAGCATTTCAGAAGACTGATGCACTTCTGTTCGCTTACAGGCTGATCCGGGGCTCTCCTCAACTCATCTCAGATCCCGTCTCTCTCCTAAAACGCACCGACTGTGAGCATACTTGAACCCCTTTTACGCTTAAATGCATTTTTGGGTGTCACATATGTTCCTATATCAAATTACATCACACAAATCAAATGCTTATTCGCAATCCCGCTTATACATGACTATACGTGAAATCTGCTGAATTGTATGTGTTACTTGATTGCTTGTACGCCACCCTTAACATGATAGTATACTAGAGGTTGACCCGCCACCCGGAGGCCCGGGGTTGCTAAGGCTCGCATTTTTATTTCTCATTTATTTTCTCTTTAGGATGTGGACACTTGTTCGCATGCCTCGATCAATCGTGGTTTGTTGGTTTACTTGAATCTAGTAGATACATAGTTCACAACTCTTACGTATGTCATGCGGTGTATGCTAAACGCTTTTATATCTATTATGTACGCAAACATGTATGCTCACCTTTACTTAATTGTATTGACGTTTTATTTTAACATATGTGGCAGGTTAAGGATTTGTCTCCTTTGCAAATGGATTAGGATTTGGAATCTAGAAACGCATTGTAATAAAAATCTAGGGGATATCGAACTTGATTTGTATTATGAGAATGCTTGAATTTTGTAACTTGTTTGAGGATTCTATGTTAGTAGTATGGGATATTAACGCTTAAATATTGTCGCTTAAATAGTGTTATGGAATTTCTCATGAGACAATTTGGTTCGCCTAGTGCCGCACCCCGATGTTTCCGCCATCGGTTGGGGTGTAACAGGAGTGATGATAATTATTAACCAATATTAGAATGCTAACGTGTCCTTAGTTAAGTCTTAGACTTGAACCGGTTAGTCCTACGCTAAAACAATACGGTACGATACGCTAGATTAAGCGGTGACCGGAATAGGATGTTAGTTGGACCTCGACAAGTATATAAACTTGTCTAATATGGGTAGACCAACAAATTCTGGATTTTGATAGAGAAATGACAAAGTTAAACCCGTTTCGGTTTAAGTACGTAAATTAGCTACGTAAGCTTAACCGAACGCGCATAGGCGAAACCGGGTAACCAGAGGAGTCATATATAAGTTCCATATGAATATATGTTTGAAATATGTTATAAAATCAGTAGCTTTGCAAAAGATAGGCCCGAGGTATATTCAAAACCGAATTATGCTTTACAAGGGCATTTTGGTCATTTTAGTGTTTGTAAAAGATGTTTAAAAATGAACCTAATGTCAAGGTCGCTAATATTCTGTAAAAATACTTATTTTATGATGTTATAACAGTAGGATATCAAATATATGTGTGTTTGACGAATTTGTAATAATCTATGTCCCTTAAGGGCATTTTAGTAATTTCACACATAGCTTTGAAGCCAAAATTGGGATTCTGAGTTCGGGACTTGCACTTACTGTTAAGATGTTGAAAATAAGTTTATAAATCAGTAGGTATCAAGTCTGAGCTCATAGTTATGGTTTTAAACCATACTACGTGCCGAAAAGGCGTAAAAGTCGCTAAAATGCCATTTAAATCGATGTTTTAAGTTAAACAGAAGTTATGACCTGTTTTATATACAGATAATATGTCATTTAACTTATTACATCAGTAGGTTTAAGTTCTGGCCATAAAAAGATTGATTAAAATCATTTTGCGTGAAAAAAGGTAATTTAGTCATTTATTGGCAATTAGCGAATCTTAAACCTTCATTCAGGTTATAATCTGAATGAACATTCCAAATGGTCCTACTTATCATATTACATCAGTAAATATATCATCTTGGTCATAAAATCATGTTAAGTATTTCTAAAATGCCGAAAGGGGCATTTTAGTCATTTTAATGCCATAAACGCATCTTTTGTGAAAACTCATATTAGAATCAGATCCTTGACATCAATAAATCAAATTATGATTAGGAATCAGTTTATAACATATTTTTATATGCATGTATGTTTGAAACCTTAATTTGTATGAAAAGGACCTTTTTGCAAAGTTTTAATAAATAATTATGGAACTTACATAGAAACTAAGATTTCTAATGAATCGAGTGATGAAACTTCAGGAGGTCATCCTATACTAATTATGGTTTTAAAGTAACCAAAAGTCAGTAGCCAAAAATGGCTAAACCGGGTCAGAGCCGAAAGTCAATGAAAAGTCAAATACAGCGACTTTCGGTTGCAAACCGATGCTAGATCGAGACTTGTCGAGCCAAAACAGTTTATATACGTTCTAACACTTATTTTTAAGTTGTTTGTGCATCATAACATATTTTTTTAACATCTAGATTGTTAGTTATGAATTTTTATAAAACTGGACAGTTTGACTTTCTTGACTTTTAGTTTGACTCATCAATTGATCAAGAGTTCGTGGTAATCAGGAGGTGCTCTTTTAAAGGATTAACACCTACATCATTACAATCACGTAGCCACTTTCGTTACACCCAATGGCTGGAATATCAAGTATTTAGATCAAAGTCAAGGCGTATTTACGTCAAGACTTTAATCTTAGCTTAAAATCATAAGAAATCAACTTAGCACGAATTTGAACGCTTACATAATGTCCAGTAGTGCTAGGTACAGAATAGAATGCTTGAGAATGGCCAGAAGCTCCTCTAGGATGATCTTGATGAGTTAAAGTTGGTGAAATAATGGTTGCAACTCAAAATTCATCTCATAAGTAGCCAAGGGAGGATCCAGAGGTTTGCCAGGTGTTTAAGGACGTCAACAAGTGTCCCTAGGTGTGGCAACCATGCAAGAATGGTGCCAAAAATGACCACAGGTGGCAGAACTGAGTTCTGCCACATTTTTGTCGCTGGCAGGTCCTTACGGACCGTATGGGTCATGCCTTGCGGCCCGTAAGGACCTCAGACGCCCACTCCCACTGTTTTAGAAATGGTTACGGACTGTAACCAATATGGCTTGCGGTCCGTAACCGCCTCCCAGAGATGAAAATTTTGGCATTTTTACACATTGGCCCCTCAAATACGTTCCATGGCATAACGAGGATAAAACAAGCGATTCAACAACCTCGGTCCTTCCCGATTTGGCACATAACACACCAGGATTACCAGGACACGTGTCGAAAAAATATTGAACGTAAAAACACGAGGTGTTACAACCTGGCTAGGACCGCGGCCAACGACCTACCCCCCCCCCCCCCGAGTTCAAATCCACGCGCATGCGTGCTGTTTCGACCCTTCGCCCAGAGGCTTTGCATAAATTTGCATGCCCCGTGATTCGACCGGCGTCACCCGGGCAGGAACCCCGAAGGGAAAACCTTCCCACCTCTCCACAAACCAATTGGTCTGTGGGTCATCGGCTGTTCCTTTTAGGTTTTACAAGCCTAAGGTGCGCGCCTCATGTACCTGGAGTGTTTTTACGCAGAAAAATGTTGTACCATGGGTTTTTTTGGCTTGTACATGTAGATAAAAATTGCTATTATGGTTCTTCAAGCCAACCGCTTTTGCACTTTGCGCCTCGATTTTAAAACTCGTCACATTTTATGCGCCTATTGCTTTTTAAAAACCAAGTTCCTACAACAATCTGGCAAGATAATCATGTCAAACAAATAACATATTATAGCCTCATGTCATATAAAAGACAAATTGTAGCCTAGTAAAGTATAATTATTTGTAACAACTTAATATATATTATCAAAATACAAGTAAAACATGAAGGCAATGATCACCTTAACAAGATTTGGATCCATAAATTCTTGACACAGGTGGTTCACCGCTAAAAGCCAAGTTGCACTGAACATTAAAACTTAAAGAACTGCAAATTGCAAAAAAGTTAAAGAGTCGAAATAGACTAAACAAAGAACTACAATTTGATTTTTTAAAGTTAAACCAAGCACTGAATAATAAAACGGTTATTGATAATTAACTTAAGTAAAGGCTACCATACTTTTCAAAAAATTAGTGCATGTAACAATTTAAAGTTTCAAAATTACAAATTCAAGTACCAGAGCGTGTTTTGCTAAGAACGGAACAGACTTCTGGTTCAAATCTCATATCAAGACTATGTTTAATGTATAGAAATCCTAACATAGTTTATTCAAAGGTTAAAAATATAATTGTGAAAGCATGTTTTCCTAATCATAACCACCACATTAAGTTTATTTAAGTAAAAAAGCTTTAAGTTCAGATAAAATGAAGATTGTACAAAATATACCATTTAATAAGGACCTAGAAACTTAATTGAACTAAGAATCAGCCAAAATGAAGTTGGTATTCATTCACAAATTCAATTACAACCACAACATACAAAACGTGGTGAAGCCTAAATCAATCCAAATTCAAATACAGTTAATAACAATTGAATATACTCAAATTGAGCTATAATCAAGAAAATTCAAGTAAAAAACTTGACTTTAAGGAGGATAAAAATCAAACATTTGCCAACATAAACTCCCCAAATCAAACGAGTATCCGAAGTTCTGCACAGACTCCGCATCTTCTGTCACACCCCGACCCGCAGCGGAAAAGGTGATCGAGGCATGATTGGGTTATCATCAAAGCTCATGACATTTATTATGACGTTTCATATTCATTAATACAATTTAATGGGAAATATACAATCATAATTACATCATGTCCTAAACATCATTCTAGACTTCATTGTTTCCTTCTAAGGCATTTCCTATGTTTTCCTTACTTCATCCTGTTCACCTGTATCATGTGTAAAAATGGTTTTTGGATCAACAAAAAGTTGGCAAGTGAATCCTATGAAAAACATTTGAACAAGTTTATTGAATTGATTATAAAATAAAGTGCACAACCACACATGAGTACAAATAGATGCAAACTTATTCACCAATCATTTAATATTAAATAATACACACACGAACAATAATGGATTTGTTTTGAGGCACGCGTTGCTCAACTCGTCTCCCACGAGGAACTGATGGGCCTAATGAATGAATTGCATATAACTTGACAATATGAAATACATAACTACAAACAATATATACAATCTAAGTTTAGATCACAATATGGTATGGCACAAGTTTAAATAAACGAGTTAATTTTAGTGACACATGACACACCCCAAAACGTGTAATTAAAAAGGGGAGTTGTAAGATTCACTCACATTTGGTGCATTCGGTTGATGATGTTGAATGCACACAAAGTTGGTTTTAACCACGAGTGAAACTAACCTAGATAATGGCATAATGGTTCGGTAAGTAAGCGGATTTTATTAATCAATTTTAGTAGGATTGTTGGATATATTTTTGTGAGTTTAAGGCTATTTTCTAACCTTAAAAATGTTATTTTTAAGTATTTTTAATGTAAATAAATAAATGAAAGTAATAAAAAAAATGTTGATTTTTGACTGTTGACTTGTTGACTATTGACTTTGTTGACCGGTTTTATTGTATCATTGTGTGCGCCGGGTGAAGCTCGAACCCGAGACCTCCCGTTCGCGTGCACGCAGCTCTACCAACTGAGCTACGTGTCTAACTCAAAATATTTCTGTTTTTAATTATATTTATATACGAATTGAATTAATCCGAAAATCATTTATTTCAAAAACAATTTAAATGACTCGCTCGGTGCTCTCTACAGGTCTCGAACCCGGGACCTGTGGGTTAGGTTAACACACAGTCCACCGCTGGACTGTGTGTCTAACTTGTTAAATAATCTGATTTTTATTATACTTATATACAAACTAAATAATCTCGTTTCTGCTTTAAATAAAAAGTTTGATAATTGTCCGGACCGGTGCGGTAGTCTGGACTCGAACTCGTGACATGTGGTTTAAACGTTCACACAGTCCACCACTGGACTGTGTGTCTATCTTGGTTATTATTCCGGTTTTTATTAAACTTAACATCTATTGCAGTGAATCCGGTTCGATTAAAAAAAAGGAACATTTTTATTAAGGCGAGTGTGCGTGGGACAAGAATCGAACTCGGGACGTAAGCGTGTTTATTTGCACACAGTCCACCGCTGGACTGTGTGTCTAACCCGGGATATATCTTGATTTTAATTAAACATATACAATACTGAAACTTCGTCTTCTTCGTTTGACTTAACCAGAATCGGTGTCTGACTGGTTCAACGATTTTAATCATGTTCCTTAGTTGTGATTAATTACATGTGCGATAAATAAAAAGAACGAGAGATTAAGTGTAAGATATACCGAACAGTGGCTCCTCTGTTTCGTCGGTGAAACTCCGGTGATAGCAAGTTATTCCGGCGACGTGTGTCCTGCGGCAGAGGGTCTTCAGGGAGTTTGAGATGAGTGTGGGTGGCTTCGGTATGAGCTCTGGGTGTTCAGTAAGGCTCAGAGGTGAAAGGCTCGGTTTTCCGGCGAGTTGCAGAAATTCTCCGGCGAGTGAATTTACGTCGGGAAAGAGTGTGATTGTGAGCGAAAAAGCTAACAGAGGTTAGAGGGGGTATTTATAGGGCAGGACATCGACGAATTTAGTCCGTTTTCCGTCTTAATTCGTCGGTCAATAAGTTTTCCGGCAGTTATGACTTGCGTCGCGGGTTCAGACGTCGGTTATAACCGATGTAATAGTTAAGGCTTCGATTAAAACTGAAGTAACCGTCCAATCTCGGCGAAATCGTCGGGATTTCCGACGAATGCGATTGGGCGCGTCGGTTTTGAATTCGAGATTTATGTTATGTATTAATTGTTTCCATTAATGAACAAGAAACACAAGTGGCGCAGTGGTTTGATGGATGAGTGTTAAGTCATTTGTTGAATTCGCTGGCTGACCCGGGTTCGAAACCCGGCAGCAGCCTTTTATTTTTATTTCCTTATTTTAAATACTTTTTAAAATATAAATTATATATTCCAATATACTTATTAATTATGTATCGTTTAAAAATAATTTGTGCATTAAATACGCAACGAAATTTTTAACTGATTGGTCGGTTAATAAACGGAGCGGGTTTGGTAAATCTGGTTTTTTACGGATGCTACAGTATCCCCTGCTTTTTAGAAATTTCGTCCCAAAATTTAAGTAGTGACATATTTGTCTAAAAAGGATGGTGTTTAGTTTGACAGTTACATGCTTAGAAAAAGAGTAAGAGTTTAAGTTTTTGTTTGAGGCGGTAACGTCCCTTGTAAGGGTTAAGTACCCTGTTACAGGAATCGCTTTTTGTTGCCTACGGTAAAAATATTGATAAGCAGAGTTGTTTCACTAAATATGATATCATGCGTAAGAGTTTTGATATGTTTGGGAAGATATGGTTATATCCTAAAGCAAAACTTCTAATACTACAACCTACATGGAACTTCTCATAACCGTCTAACAATGCCTTTGATCCTTTGACAAGAATACGTATATATAGGAAGTACCAGCGGCGTATCCACCATATTCTTGTCAAATTTTCATTGGTTTTATCAGTAAGTTATGATTGGTTCTATGATGTGACTCTAGAACATAAATAAACGCCACAACCAATGTACCAAGAAATTACTAAATCCTACATAGAACTTCTCATAACCGCCTGACAATGCCTCTGATCCTTTGACAAGAATACTTATATATAGGAAGTACCAGCGGCGTATCCACCATATTCTTGTCAAATTTTCATTGGTTTTATCAGTAAGTTATGATTGGTTCTATGATGTAACTCTAGAACATAAATAAACACAACAACCAATATTTGAGTCCAAATTCTGATAGCATACATGTTTGAATGGTGACAGTTCCTCTCTCGTTTGTTATGATGGAGAGGTTAGTTTATGTAGAAATAGAACATAATCTAGGATTTCTTTAAACGGCGAGATGATATGAATGTAACACAAATTTCAACCAAGACAATACTAAATCCTACATGGAACTTCTCATAACCGCCTGATAATGCCTCTGATCCTTTGGCGAGAATACTTATATATAGGAAGTACCAGCGGCGTATCCACCATATTCTCGTCAAATTTTCATTGGTTTTATCAGTAAATTATGATTAGTCCTATGTGACTCTAAAACATAAACAACACAACAACTACAGCTTGAGTCTAAATTCTGATAGTATACATGTTTGAATGATGACAGTACCTCTCTCGTTTGTTATGATGGAGAGGTTAGTCTATGTAGAAAATGGAACACAATCCAATTTCTTTAAATAATGAGATGATATAAATGCTAAATCAGGGAATATAACACAAACTTCAACCAAAAGAATACTAAATCCTACATGGAACTTCTCATAACCGCCTGATAATGCCTCTGATCCTTTGGCAAGAATACTTATATATATAGGAAGTACCAGCGGCGTATCCACCATATTCTTGTCAAATTTTCATTGACTTTATCCGCAAGTTATGATTAGTTCTATGTGACTCTACAACAAACACAACAACCAAAACTTGAGTCTTAATTCTGATAGTATCCATGTTTGAATGATGACAATACCTCTCTCGTTTGTTGTGATGGAGAGGTTAGTCATTGTGGAAGTGAGACATAGCTCAACTTCTTTAAATGATGAAATTGAAATACGCTGAAATGTATGATGAACAAACTTTGACCAAAACATACTAAATCCTACATGGAACCTCTCATAACCGCCTGATCCTTTGGCAAGAATACTTATATATATAGGAAGTACCAGCGGCGTATCCACCATATATTTGTCAAATTTTCATTGACTTTATCCGCAAGTTATGATTAGTTCTATGTGACTCTACAACAAACACAACAACCAAAACTTGAGTCTTAATTCTGATAGTATCCATGTTTGAATGATGACAATACCTCTCTCGTTTGTTGTGATGGAGAGGTTAGTCATTGTAGAAATGGAATACAATCCAATTTCTTTCAATGATAAGATGCTATAAATGCTAAATCAGTAAGTACAAAACAAACTTCAATCAAGACAATACTAAATTCCACATGGAACTTCTCATAACCGCCAGATAATGCCTCTGATCCTTTGGCAAGAATACTTATATATAGGAAGTACCAGCGGCGTATCCACCATATTCTTGTCAAATTTTCATTGGCTTTATCCTTAAGTTATGATTGGTTCTATGTGATTCTAAAACATAAACAAACACAATCAACCAAAGCTTGAGATAACATAAAGAAAAACATAAAACTAAACGATTGGAGTTGAATCTTGATTTTCGGTGAAGGGGACTAGTTGGGTGGTTTCGTTTGGGTCGTCATTATCTTCGACAGGATTGGCGTTGATGTTGAAAACTCTTCCTCTTACTGGTGGCCTAGTGATTGAGTTTTCTTGATTTACTTGGTTAACTGGGTTTGATTGAGCTTGAGCGTTTATGATGTTAACTAATCGAGGGCACGTGTTTCTAAAGTGGGTAGGGTCGCCACAATTGAAACAAGCTCGAACATATGGGAACATGGGGTATTGGGGTTGTTGATAGGTTTGGATCATGTTTGAGTAGGGGAGAGATTTGGTTTTGAGGGGTGCGGCAAACCTTGCTCAAATGACCATAGCGTCCACAATTTGCACATAGTCGACAAGGTATGGTAAGGGGATGGTGATAAAAACAGGTGTTACATCGAGGGTGAGGTCCAAGGTATGGTTTCTTATTTGGGTAAGTTGAGTTGGGTGCTACTTGAGTGATTGGGATAGCTTGGATGGGTATGGCTTGTGAAATTGGTTGATTACGTTGAGTGACAGCGAAAAGTTGCCCATCTCGTTTTCTCTTAAAAGTGGGTTGAGAAGGGGATTCGGTTTGGGTGGAGTTTGAAGTTTCAGTCGATGCCTTATCCTTCTTCTTCTCCTCCTTGAAGTCTTTGTTCCGGATTCGGTTTTCGGTGAGCTCTGTAGCTAACTCCATTGCTGCTTCCAAAGTTGCAGGCGTGGTACTTATTACAGAGTCTTGAATTTTTGACGGAAGACCTCGAATGTAGTGCTCGATCAAACGGTAGAGGGGAGTGAACAAGTTGGGAACCATTTGATTTAACTCGAGAAATCTTTTGTTGTATGTGGTGTGGTCGCCTTCCTTTTGCTTCAACGAATAGAACTCATCTTCTAATTTCTTGATTTCGCTCCTTGGGCAAAACCGTCTTGTCATTATTTCCTTCAACTCTTCCCAAGTCAAAGTCATAGCATCGTCAACGCCTCGTTTGGCCTTCTCTGTATTCCACCAAGTAAGTGCTATTCCATATAAACGACCGGTAGCATATCGCACTTTGCGATCATCGGGGCAATCGCAATTTAGAAAAGTGTTCTCCATTTCTTCAAACAAATGGAGGAGAGCGGTGACACCTTCAGTCCCTTCGTATTTTGGAGGGTCGCAGGATTTGAAATGCTTGTAGGTGCATTTAGTGGTATTTGGGGGAGGGTTGATAACGTTTTAATCTTCTTGGTTGACAGGATTAGCGGTAAGTGCTTGTTGAACTTGGATTACAATGTTGGGTATTACGGCAGCCATTTGTTGAGCGATTAGGGCAGCCATGCGCTCCCGGGCTTTTCCTGCTCTCATCTTCCTACGGGCGAGGCTAGAAGACATCTACAAGGAATACATATCAAGAGTATGAGTTGGATGTTTTTGGGATCATGGGTCGTACTTAGGAATGAACATTCATAAAATAAATATAGAAAAATAAATCTACTACATCCATAGGATGTCTTAGGCTTTGCTCGTCATTGGGCCTTGCATGCCGCCATACTTCACCTTCGTAATCATGTGGGCCCCATGAATACCGGGTTTTTCATATGGTTCGCATGTGTTAGCCTGGTTACGTACACTAAAACCCGGAGAAAATCGAGAAATATGTAACGTATGATATTCGGAATGTATCCAGGTATGGACACGGTGACACCTCAAAGTGGGGTTAGTTCGAACGATGTTTGGTGTGGCATACTTTGGCCTAATAGGTCCTTCGTACTCTCATCGTTAGTCCCCAGGTAGGCAAACTGGTCCGTTATATTGGATTTATACGAATGCCAACCTAGACAGGACGTTCCGACTACCGGTACTTGTACCCTTCCAGTTACTACATGCCCGTCGCAGAACTCACTTTGATGGGATTTGAAAATTGCGACAAAATCTTTGAATAACGAAAGTATGAAAATGATTTAAATATATGAACATTGAAATATGTATGATGAATGTGTATGTAAGTATGTATGTTTGACTGTAAGTATAAACAAATATGAAACAAATAAACATCATAAGTTTGTATGTAACCACCTAAACAATTAAAATTTAGGCAACTATAGTATAGGCTCTAAGGGTCTAATAACCTATCCTATATCCCTATAGTCATGGCTCTGATACCAATCTGTCACACCCCGACCCGCAGCGGAAAAGGTGATCGGGGCATGATTGGGTTATCATCAAAGCTCATGACATTTATTATGACGTTTCATATTCATTAATACAATTTAATGGGAAATATACAATCATAATTACATCATGTCCTAAACATCATTCTAGACTTCATTGTTTCCTTCTAAGGCATTTCCTATGTTTTCCTTGCTTCATCCTGTTCACCTGTATCATGTGTAAAAATGGTTTTGGGATCAACAAAAAGTTGGCGAGTGAATCCTATGAAAAACATTTGAACAAGTTTATTGAATTGATTATAAACTAAAGTGCACAACCACACATGAGTAAAAATAGACGCAAACTTATTCACCAATCATTTAATATTAAATAATGCACACACGAACAATAATGGATTTGTTTTGAGGCACGCGTTGCTCAACTCGTCTCCCACGAGGAACTGATGGGCCTAATGAATGAATTGCATGTAACTTGACAATATGAAATACATAACTACAAACAATATATACAATCTAAGTTTAGATCACAATATGGTATGGCACAAGTTTAAATAAACGAGTTAATTTTAGTGACACATGACACACCCCAAAACGTGTAATTAAAAAGGGGAGTTGTAAGATTCACTCACATTGGGTGCGTTCGGTTGATGATGTTGAATGCACACGAAGTTGGTTTTAACCACGAGGGAAACTAACCTAGATAATGGCATAATGGTTCGGTAAGTAAGCGGATTTTATTAATCAATTTTAGTGTTGGATATATTTTTGTGAGTTTAAGGCTATTTTTAACCTTAAAATGTTATTTTTAAGTATTTTTAATGTAAATAAATAAATAAAAGTAATAAAAAAAAGACTATTGACTGTTGACTTTGTTGACCGGTTTTATTGTATCACTGTGTGCGCCGGGTGAGGCTCGAACCCGAGACCTCCCGTTCGTGTGCACGCAGCTCTACCAACTGAGCTACGTGTCTAACCCGAAATATTTTTGTTTTTAATTATATTTATATACTAATTGAATTAATCCGAAAATCATTTATTTCAAAAATAATTTAAATGACTCGCTCGGTGCTCTCCACAGGTCTTGAACCCGGGACCTGTGGGTTAAGTTAACACACAGTCCACCGCTGGACTGTGTGTCTAACTTGTTAAATAATCTGATTTTTATTATACTTATATACAAACTAAATAATCTCGTTTCTGCTTTAAATAAAAAGTTTGATAATTGTCCGGACCGGTACGGTAGTCTGGACTCGAACTCGTGACATGTGGTTTAAACGTTCACACAGTCCACCACTGGACTGTGTGTCTATCTTGGTTATTATTCCGGTTTTTATTAAACTTAACATCTATTGCAGTGAATCCGGTTCGGTTAAAAAAAAGGAACATTTTTATTAAGGCGAGTGTGCGTGGGACAAGAATCGAACTCGGGAAGTAAGCGTGTTTATTTGCACACAGTCCACCGCTGGACTGTGTGTCTAACCCGGGATATATCTTGATTTTAGTTAAACATATACAATACTGAAACTTCGTCTTCTTCGTTTGACTTAACCAGAATCGGTGTCTGACTGGTTCAACGATTTTAATCATGTTCCTTAGTTGTGATTAATTACATGTGCGATAAATAAAAAGAACGAGAGATTAAGTGTAAGATATACCGAACAGTGGCTCCTCTGTTTCGTCGGCGAAACTCCGGTGATAGCAAGTTATTCCGGCGACGTGTGTCCTGCGGCAGAGGGTCTTCAGGGAGTTTGAGATGAGTGTGGGTGGCTTCGGTATGAGCTCTTCAGTAAGGCTCAGAGGTGAAAGGCTCGGTTTTTCGGCGAGTTGCAAAAATTCTCCTGCGAGTGAATTTACGTCGGGAAAGAGTGTGATTGTGAGCGAAAAAGCTAACAGAGGTTAGAGGGGGTATTTATAGGGCAGGACATCGACGAATTTAGTCCGTTTTCCGTCTTGAGTGGTCGGTCAATAAGTTTTCCGGCGGTTATGACTTGCGTCGCGGGTTCAGACGTCGGTTATAACCGATATAATAGTTAAGGCTTCGGTTAAAACTGAAGTAACCGTCCAATCTCGGCGAAATCGTCGGGATTTTCGACGACTGCGATTGGGCGCGTCGGTTTTGAATTCGAGATTTATGTTATGTATTAATTGTTTCCATTAATGAACAAGAAACACAAGTGGCGCAGTGGTTTGATGGATGAGTGTTAAGTCATTTGTTGAATTCGCTGGCTGACCCGGGTTCGAAACCCGGCAGCAGCCTTTTATTTTTATTTCCTTATTTTAAATACTTTTTCAAATATAAATTATATATTCCAATATACTTATTAATTATGTATCGTTTAAAAATAATTGGGCATTAAATACGCAACGAAATTTTAACTGATTGTTCGGTTAATAAACGGAGCGGGTTTGGTAAATCCGGTTTTTGACGGATGTTACATCTTCGGATATCAACGGGCGTCTATCTTCAACGCAAAGGCCTGCTCCAACCTTAACACTTGTAACTCAAAATAAGGAGCAAAAAATGAAACTTCAAAAATGAAACACCGTGATAGCTCTGTCGTATCTCGCTATTAGTAGTGAGATTGTAGCGAAGATTTAGGGTTTCGTAGTTGGATTTGGAATTTTAGGTTAGATCGGAGACGAAATATGCAGATACTCGCCTTGGAGACAAACCCTAGATCCAGATCTGGAATCGCCAGAGAGAGAGAGAGAGAGAGAGAGAGGAGCAGGGAAGCGGGGATGAGTGGGTATCCCGTGTTTTTTTAGTAGAAGGGTATAAGTGGAAAGTGATGTCAATTTTAATTTCTGCCGCTTTAAAGAGTTGTACATCATGCATAAAGAGTGTTTTAAGGAAATGGCAATTTACTTTAAGAAGTCCTTGGGATATGCTTTTATATATAGTATAGATAGGTATCTTATGTTTTTTAGTAGAAGGGTATAAGTGGAAAGTGATGTCAATTTTTATTTCTGTTACTTTAAAGATTCGTACATTATGCATAAAGAGTATTTTAAGAGAATAACAAATTACTTTAAAAAGTCCTTGTGATATGCTTTTATATATAGTATAAATGTTTTTCACATGATTGAAATTACATACTACATTACATATAATAGTTATATATATAATACTATTTATTATTATTATTATTATTATTATTATTATTATTATTATTATTATTATTATTATTATTATGTATCTTTTAAATATAACTTGTATGTAAAGTAAATGAAAATAAATCTATTAGTATGTTTTAAATTAGATTTTTTATTTTGTTAACAGTTGGTAACCGAAACTAGTTAAGAATTCATTATTGTAGTTATTATCTAAGTTTACTGTTTATGTATGACACATAAAATATTTTCAAAATTAATGGTTAATTTATTGTGTCACAAATAAGTAATAATAATATTAAACTAGGATTAAGTTACTATTTCTTAGTTTTTAAACATTTTTTATTTGGGGTTAAAGGGGTTAGGGCGTAGTAAATTGGTGATGTGAAATACGGGGAGGGGGTGTGACAACAGTGTATTTTTGTATTCATTTATTAGATAGTAGATTTTGAGTTTTTTTTACAAGTTTAAAAGCTTTAATGCAGTTTTTTATTGCAGGTTCCAGCATGTTTTTACTGTAGTTTTTTTACAAGTTTTTTTGCTACATTTTCAACCGGCATTGAAAGCATTTTTAATGCAATTTTTATTACAAGTTCCAGCATGTTTTTACTCTGATTTCCATCAATGCAATTTTTTTATGTAAGTTTCAGCATGTTTATACTTTGATTTTCATCATTAACTATAATACAATTAGGAAAGACTCTTAAAAGTGTTTTTATATTTTATTTTGATTTTTTTCGTCTTTTGTGTTTTTGTCCTTTTGTTTTTCTTTTGTTTTTGTATACTTTTATCCTTCGACTTTTAATATTAACATTCACAATCATTTAATCTTCAAAAGACTTTCTAATCGAGCTTTCCATGTTTATATTTATGTAAAAGTAGGTATAAATTCAAGTTGACTGACGTTTTGAGCATATTTCTTTCAGTTGCTATACTAAACCAAAATAGATGTCGACCGAAACCCCGCCACGTAGAACAGGTAATCTTACTAGTTTTTACAATTACTAAATCACTTCCCTAAAATCATAATCAGCAAATATAAATACATCGTTGATAACGTTTAACTTGGAAACCAAGTCCCTAGGGTGCTTACGGTTGAGAACAAATATTTTTGTTTAGAATGTCAAAATTGATCCCAGATTCACCTACAGTGGTTCTATTGATAACGAGTAAACTAAATTGTATGAAGTATCAAAAAAAGTAATTTATAACAAGTTAATTTAGTTTTTTAATAACTTTAGTTGGTCATAAGAATGCATTGGTAATCAAATTTCATTGAAGTAACAAGACCTTAATTTTCAGTTTCATATTTATTTGTTTGGCAAATTCCATTAGTTAAGAAGTTAAGTATATAATTTACATGTTCACTTAATTAAAGTAGCCCAAAATAGATTAAAAGCTTCAAAAAAATCAATCGGATGATATATAATATCTAAGAGTTTTTATAAATATATGAAAACTTGAAGAAAATAAATACATGGTTGAAATTTATGCAAATATTTTAGCAAAAGTGTAACGTTCCAATTCTTTGTCGCATATAAACCCACGTTTACTTTAACAATGAGATATGGCTGCTATCTTACTCGGTTTATGTGGCCCTGCCTTTCTTGTAGCATTTTCATTTTGGAATTAAAATTACAAAAGTACAATGGAGATTTTCATTTCTCTTCTTTTTAACCGACGTTCCCATTTTTCTGCTTCTTTGACGGCATGAATGGCTTGCATTTGTTTGATGGATTCTTGAGACAGTCCTGCTCGAATGCTGCCGCCCATGATTCGCTCAGGAGCTGACGTGTCTTTCTTACTTTTCTTCTTCGATGGTTCACCTTCAACTACTTTCATTCCTTTGTCTTTTATCTTACGAACTAGCGGTGTTTCCTCTTCCACTTCTACTTCCTCTTCCCCAACGGTATGTTTTTCCTGCCTTTCTCTAGCTTGGCTTACTTCTTCTATGTACTTGTTGTATGCTTCCTGAACAATTGGAAATCTTTCTTTTCTGTACATCCAGTTGTGCAACATCACCCATTGTTCCGTCTTTAACTCAGTTAGTTGTCTTCCTTTGGGCAACTGGAACTTGTACAAATTTCCATCACGAGGCAAATTCTGGTGATGATCATTGATAAGCAATTGCACAAATCTAGGATACATGGCCCATGGTCCTTTGTTTACGTTGTCGACCACGCAGTAGAAGATTAGGCCTGAGATATTGAATGGATGGTTTGTCCACATATTCAACATAGCTGCCGACCATTCCAAGTTTAAACCGTCATATCCGCCCTTTCGATGTGCCATGCTCATTGTTATAACATGCAGAATGTATCTCCAGTCTTTCGTTAACCCATTTCTCTTAATCTCGTTCTTTGCTCTGAAGTCACCCTGATAGTTCATCCCACTGAAACCTTCTAGAATAGCTTCCTTGCTCAACCTCATTGGATCTCTTGAATAATCTCCAAGGCTCAGAACCTTACGTATTCTTTCTTCCGTCACCTTTATCTCCTTGTTTCGCACGGTTGTAGTAATCTGTTTGACTTGGTTAATGGTTTTAACTTTAGCCGTTCTCCAAAATTCTTCAATATGAATGCAATATATATCTAGATCCGCCTGCACAGCATAGCTAATTTTACTTCTTGACAACCAGTCCATTACATCTTCGAAATCTTTCACCAGCGCATCTAGTGAGATTGGTTGATGGTGTTTTCTCGTTCTATCCCAAACTAAAGGTTGATCCATTCCGAAACATGGAAAAGAGTCATGTGAGATCCGGATTTTGATACACACGTGTTAATTTGTTAATTTTATACAAAATGTATTTACAATAAGTTCAATAATATTTACAATTATGAAACCTTTCTTTTAAAAATAAAATTTTAAAAATTCGAACTAATACGCTGATCTAAAATTATTTACGTCCGAGTTTTGAAAATATATACGCTGTTAGGAATGGATAAATTCGCTATAATATATACAAAATCAGTTAATTACGCCGAGTATTTACGCTGGATTTTGATCGGTTTCAGGAAAATACGCTGATAAAGGTTAGCGTACTTAAATCTTGTTTCAAGACTTCTAACAGTGTAGAAAGGCATTTACGCTGAGAGACCGGCGTATAAGTCAAATACGCCGGTTGCTTGAACTCGCGTTCAAGACTTAAGTTTGCTAAGCATTGATCTGAAACAAATGCGTTGCCTTCAACCTTAAATATGCTATATTCATGTTAAATACGTTATATTCAAGATGTTCTTCTTAAACCCTCACAAAACCCCAGAACCCGATTCAATCACTCATCTCGTATATTCTATTCGAAGCATGTATAAAACTAGTGATTGATAGACGATAAACCAATAACCGACTAACATACCGGAATGTGTATTGATCAATAACAAGCATTTGAATCAGAATTTTTGAATAATGAAGGATGTTTAGAAGGTTTTGAAGAAGAAGAAGATGGTTATATTTGAAATAAAAACTGTTAATAGTAAAAAAAAATGAGTTTATATACAAGAAATATCTACCAGCGTATTTAATAAATACGCTGGTAAGATAATTACGCCGCCTCTTTTGATTTTCAAGGATTCTTCAACTTTAAGAAATCCAAAACATATACGCTCAAAAATCTTAAACTTTCTTGAAAAACGTGCCCTTTTTAGCTAAAATTTATGCAAAAACTGAAGATTTGATTAAGAAAAGTAGAAATTTTGCAATTTGGACACCGAAATTCATTTTGCACACCCAGGGACCTCCTTTTTCACCATTTTTCTTTTTGTTTTAAATTTCGTGACTATCCTGCAAAAGATCATACTGATAACACTTTTCAGTTAATTATTTTGAGTTCTTAAATAATCGAGGCACAAGAAAAACTATCAGTATGTTTATCCTCTTAAATCCATGCATCCTTCTTTCAACATGCTTTCGGTGAGTGTTTTATCATGTTGTGGTAATATTGACAAGAATTGCAGTGGCCCCCACTAAAACTAAACGATAGAATATTGTGCCCGTGAGTCCCACGTCAGGACATACCCCCACGATCAAGGTACGCGCAAAGGGTCCTCATAACAGGTGAGTATATCGAATTCATTCGATTGAAAGATACAAGGTCAGCGCAATGGTGAATAGGTATGCACTTTCATGCAATCAAAGAGACCAGTTGCAGTCCTGACCAGGGTTAGGCATATACCTCGTTATGGTATGATTATTTTTGAATGGCTCGTTTGATTGAGCTTCTTCAATTGTAGGGTTTTTGGCCTCTTGGACTCTTTTTGTAAAAGATATCATAATTGTGTCTAGGTCTGCGTATTTCTGTATGCAATAAAAGAGCGACTATGATATCCCCGAATGATAAACGATATAAAGACCCGAAATCTCAGATTTTGACAATCTATCAACGCAAGATTCAAGACCATTAAGCCATATGCCGCAACGTGTTACCCACAAGTTGCACAATACTGTGGGTATCCAGAATCCTTGTGTGAACTTTATCTTTTGTCGCCTAGTCGCAGTTTACTCGAGAGTGTTGCTGAATCTACTGACACATCATTGCTTGGTACCCCGATCTTCCTTGCTTATCGTCTCGATTTTCTTTTTCTTTTTCTGTTTCAAGAACCAACAAAGTGTTAGCAATTATTCCTCTCATTTCTTAAACAGGTGTCTAACAGGAGATCAAAGCGTTTATCTTCTGGATCTCTTCCCCCTAAAATTTTATTTTCGTATGTCCATTGCTCAGAAAATGAAAATTTTAATTTGCAGAAAATCTTTTTGTTGGGCACGATTTTACGATACTCGTTTACTTCGGAATGCGGGGTGTTTTTTTTAAATGATAGAGTATGTACAATTGGTTATCCCAACAAAGCTCATTTCCCCTCAAGGAAATCAACCGTTTCCAACTAGGTTGCCAACTGGTTGAAATAGGTTTTGTCGAAGGCCTTTGTGAAGATGCCGGCTCTCTGTTGCGTAGTATCCACTGGCACCACTTGAATGTATCCTTTTTCGTACGCATCTCGAATCGCGTGAATGTGAATCTCGATATGTTTGGTTCGTAAGTGATGGATTGGATTATTCACAATTCCCAGACACGCCTCATTGTCAATGAACATCGGAGTCTTCATGATGTTGATTCCATAATCCAGCAACTGATTTTGTATCCAAAGGACTTATGAACAGCAACTATAAGCTGCCGTGTATTCAGCTTGAGCAGTAGAGGTGGACACGGTTGTCTGCTTCTTGCTTTGCCATGATATGAGACGATTTCCTAAGAATTAGCAACCTCCTGAGACTGACTTCCGATCAACTTTACAACCTGTATGGTCACTATCAGAAAAAGCAATTAAATCAAAGTTACTATCTTTAGGATACCAAAGCCCAAGCTTGGGCGCTCCCTTCAGATAGCGGAAGATTCTTTTCACTGCTATCTCATGAGATTCTTTGGGATTCGTCTGAAAACGTGTACAGATACAGATGACCCACATAATGTCAGGCCTACTTGCGGTTAAGTACATCAACGAGCCTAACATTGAGTGGTAGAAGGACTTGTTCACTGGCTTTCCTTGATGATCAAGAGTGAGTTCAGTCTGCGGTGCGAACGGATTACTTGTAGTCTTGCAGTCGTTCTTATTATACTTAGCAAGTATATCCCTGATGTATTTGGCTTGATGAATGAGGATTCCGTCTTCTCGCTGCTTCACTTCCAATACCAAGAAAAATGTGAGTTCACCCATCATACTCATTTCGAACTTTGCTTTCATAACCTTTTCGAACTACTTGCATAGCGCCTCATCGGTTGACCCAAAAATGATATTGTCTACATAAATCTGAACCAACATCACATTGTCTTTGATCCTTTTTATGAAGAGAGTCATGTTAATTTTGCCTCTACTGTATCCACATTCTAGAAGATAGGTTGACAAAGCCTCATACCATGCTCGTGGAGCTTGGTGAAGACCATAGAGAGCTTTGTCAAGCTTATAGTATCGTTTAGGGAAATGTGGATCCTCAAAACCGGGAGGCTGACAGACACATACTTCTTCCTTTATGTCCCCGTAGAGAAATGCACTCTTCACATCCATCTGAAATACCTTGAAGTTTTTGTACGAAGCATACGCTAAGAATATTCTTATAGCTTCCAAACATGCTACCGGAGCAAAAACTTCCTCATAATCAATCCATTCCTCTTGTCGAAAACCCTGTGTAACATCCGCCAAAAACCGGATTTACCAAACCCGCTTCGTTTATTAACCGAACAATCAGTTAAAAAATTTTGTTGCGTATTTAATGCCCAAATTAATTTTAGACGATACATAATTAATAAGTATATTAGAATATAAAATTTATTTTTCAAAATGTATTAAAAATAGTGAATTAAAAATTATATGCTGAAGCCGGGACTCGAACCCGGGTCAGCCGAGAGCCTACAAAGCATTAACACAAATCTCTACAACCGCTCCGCCACTTGATCTTTTTGTGAAGTTCTAGGGAGCAATTAAATCATATGTTCAACTGAGAGTCAACCTGTTTCGCCAACTGAAACTGATATCGGCTTTCAAACCGACCAAGACGTTTGAGTGCTCGCGGAATCTTGATCATAACCGATAAAACCGACATCTTAAATCAATTCAGTCGTTAATGAACTTGAATTCAGGTGATGTTTGGTTTTTATAACCGAAAACTTTCATTCTGAAATTACTTCAACAAAACACTCATCTCACGATTCAATTTCATTCCCAGAGCTTCTAATTTTGTGTTTATTCTATTTTCTGGTCGTCGGAATTGCTTTCTGATCATCGCCGGAATTCTCTGCAAGTCGCCGAAAAACCGAGACTCAACTCAAAACGGTAAATACCTCGACTTTATTGTTTCAATCAATTGTTAGAACCTTACTAACATTAACCCATCGCTCAGAATCAACCACAGACGACATTGCTGGACTTTCTGTTTTCACCGGAAAACTTCTGGATTTGTCGAAAACTCGCTGTTAACCGGTATGATCATTCAAACATACTGATAATCATTACTCATTAGTTCAATTTCACATCTAATCCCTCCAAACTGTTAATTGATTCTAACAGCCGAAGGTCCCAAAACAGAGCCGACGAGCTTCGCTGGATTTTCTGAAGAAGACGATCTGGTCGGTACTTTCTTTCCCCAAACTCTTCGGTTCAATACTTTTCAATTGTTCATCTTGTTCATTAACCGAATTAATCAAGTAAAAGTTGCTTTGACCGATGTCTGTGTTTTGAACGAAGAAGACGAGTTCAGTTATGTTATAAGATTAATTAAAAACAGTTTTATGAACGGGTTAGACACACAGTCCAGTGGTGGACTGTGTGCAAACAATATGCATAACGTCCCGAGTTCGATTCTTGACACACGCACCTTCACATAAATAAAATGCCTTTTTTTTAGACCGAACCGGGTTAACTTCAGTAAGATGTTAAGTATAATAAAAACCAGAATAATTACCAAGTTAGACACACAGTCCAGCGGTGGACTGTGTGCCAAACTAAACCACAGGTCCCGGGTTCGAGACCTGTGGAGTGCACCGAGTCGTTACATTAAAATCTTTTTAAAATAAATGATTTTCGGATTAATTTAATTAGTATATAAATATAATTAAAAACAGAATTATTTCGGGTTAGACACGTAGCTCAGTTGGTAGAGCTGCGTGCACGCGAACGGGAGGTCTCGGGTTCGAGCCTCACCCGGCGCATACACTTACACAATAAAACCGGTCAACAAGTCAACGGTCCACGGTCAACAAGTCAACGGTCAAAAAGTCAACATTTTTTTTATTATTTTTATTTATTTATTTTATTTAAAAATCAATTAAAAATACTTAAAAATAACATTTTTAAAGTTAGAAAATAGCCTAAAACTCACAAAAATATATCCAAAAATCCTATTAAAGTTATTAATAAAATCCATTTATTTACCTTACTTTTCTTTATTAATTAGGTTAGTTATTCCTCGACGATCAATCCTCTAAACTCGTGCGCATTTATCATCATTCACCGAACGCACCCACTGTGAGTGAATCTCTACAAATTCCCCGTTTAAATCACGTTTTTGGGGTGTATCATGTGTCTTACTATTTATTATATTTAAATCATGGTGCATACATCATATCATGAATAAATGTGTATCAGCTTGTATAAACTGTTTGTGTGGTTATTGTTTAGATTTAATTTATTATTTTCAGTACATGCAATTTCATAGGCCGCCGCTCCCCATTACATTATGAGCGTTGAGCATGTTCCCCATTACATTATGAGCGTAAACCTGGCGTGCCAACATACGATCGGCTCCGTTTGATTGAGCCTTGATCGCACAGACATTTATCATTTTCAGTACATGCAATACGATCGGCTCCGTTTGATTGAGCCTTGATTGCACAGACATTTATCATTTTCAGTACATGCAATACGATCGGCTCCGTTTGATTGAGCCTTGATCGCACAGTTTCATTCATGTTATATATTCATGCAAGTTGATATGTTATTGTATGCTGTTGGTTTGTTAATGTATGTTATTGTTTGTTGTGGTTTGATATTGTATGCTAATTGTTGTTAATGTATGTTATTGTTTGTTGTGGTTTGTTATTGTATGCTAATTGTTGTTATTGTATGTTTATTTACATTTGTTCATATATGAATATTGCACGATTTTTCCATATTAAATACAACCAGAAATAAATAATAAATGTTTTCTAACAAGGTTCACTCGCCAACTTTTTGTTGATCCAAAAACCATTTTTACATATGATACAGGTGAACAGGATGAAGCATGGAAAACATAGGAAATTGCCTTAGAAGAAAAATAATGAAGTTTAGAAGGATGAATATAACATGTTGTATTTGTTTGATATGATTGTATGATCTCTTTTAAATTGAAATAATAAATATGAAACCTTATAATAAATGTCATGAGCTTTGATGAAAACCCAATCATGCCCTGGTCACCTTTTCCGCTGCGGGTCGGGGTGTGACAGATTGGTATCAGAGCTTTTGACTATAGGGATATAGGATAGGTTATTAGACCCTTAGAGCCTATACTATAGTTGATTAGATTTTAATTGTTTATGTGGTTATATGCAAACTTATGATATTTATTTGTTTCATATTTATTACATACACAAATGCATGCAAATATCTCCAATGTTACATTTTGTGATATCTAGTGAATTATACTTACAGTCAAACATACATACTTACATACATATTCATCATACATGTTACAATATTCACATATTCAAATCATCTCCATACTCCCGTTATTCAAGATTTTGTCGCATTTTTTTTCATTTTTTTCAAATCTCATCAAAGTGAGTTCTGCGACGGGCATGTAGTAACTGTAAGGGTACAAGTACCGGTAGTCGGAACGTCCTGTCTAGGTTGGCATTCGTATAAATCCAATATAACGGACCAGTTTGCCTACCTGGGGACTAACGATGAGAGTACGAAAGACCTATTAGGCCAAAGCATGCCACACCAAACGTCGTTCGAACTAACCCCACTTTGAGGTGTCACCGTGTCCACACCTGGACACATTCCGGATATCATACGTTACATATTTCTCGATTTTCTCCGGGTTTTAGTGTACGTAACCAGGCTAACACATGCGAACCATATGAAAAACCCGGTAATCATGGGGGCCCACGTGATTACGAAGGTGAAGTATGGCGGCATGCAAGGCCCAATTACGAGCAAAGCCCAAGACATCCTATGGATGTAGTAGATTTATTTTACTATGTTTATTTTAAGAATGTTCATTCCTAAATACGACACATGATCCCAAAAACATCCAACTCATACTCTTCATATGTATTCCTTGTAGATGTCTTCTAATTCCGCTCGTAGGAAGATGAGAGCAGAAAAAGCTCGCGAGCGCATGGCTACCCTAATCGCTCAACAAATGGCTGCCGTAATACCCAACATTGTAATTCAAGTCCAACAAGCTCTTACCGCTAATCCCGTCAATCAAGAAGTTCAAAATGTTGTTAACCCTCCCCCAAATACCACTAAAAGCACCTACAAGCATTTCAAATCATGCGACCCTCCAAAATACGAAGGGACTGAAGGTGTCACCGCTCTCCTCCATTGGTTTGAAGAAATGGAGAACACTTTTCTAAATTGCGATTGCCCCGATGATCGCAAAGTGCGATATGCTACTGGTCGTTTATATGGAATAGCACTTACCTGGTGGAATACAGAGAAGGCCAAACGAGGTGTTGAAGATGCTATGACTTTAACTTGGGATGAATTGAAGGAAATCATGACCAGACGGTTTTGCCCAAGGAGCGAAATCAAGAAATTAGAAGATGAGTTCTATTCGTTGAAGCAAAAGGAAGGCGACCACACCACATACAACAAAAGATTCCTCGAGTTAAATCAAATGGTTCCCAACTTGTTCACTCCTCTTTATCGTTTGATCGAGCACTACATTCGAGGTCTTCCGTCAAAGATTCAAGACTCTGTAATAAGTACCACACCTGCAACCTTGGAAGCAGCAATGGAGTTAGCTACAGAGCTCACCGAAAACCGAATCCGGAACAAAGACTTCAAGGAGGAGAAGAAGAAGGATAAAGCATCGACTGAAACCTCCAACTACACCCAAACCGAATCCCCTTCTCAACCCATTTCTAAGAGAAAACGAGACGAGCAACTTTTCGCTGTTACCCAACGCAACCAACCAGCCTTACAAGCCGTACCCCTCCAAGCTATCCCAATCACTCAAGTAGCACCCAACTCAACCTACCCAAATAAGAAACCTTACCTTGGACCTCACCCTCGATGTAACACCTAGTTTTATCACCATCCATCTACCTTACTTTGTCGACTATGTGTAAATTGTGGACGCTATGGTCATATGAGCAAGGTTTGCCGCACCCCTCAA
Source organism: Scalesia atractyloides (assembly GCA_947069175.1). NCBI lineage: Eukaryota > Viridiplantae > Streptophyta > Magnoliopsida > Asterales > Asteraceae > Scalesia > Scalesia atractyloides. The sequence goes on along the minus strand of CAMTDV010000017.1, from coordinate 35,505,491 downwards.
AACCAAACCTCACCCCCTACTCAAAACATGATCCAAACATATCAACAACCCCAATACCCCATGTCCCCATATGTTCGAGCTTGTTTCAATTGTGGCGACCCTACCCACTTTAGAAACACGTGCCCTCAATTGGTTAACATCATAAACGCCCAAGCTCAAGCAAACCCAGTTAACCAAGCAAATCAAGAAAACCCAACCACTAGGCCACCAGCAAGAGGAAGAGTTTTCAACATCAACACCAATCCTGTTGAAGATAGTGACGGCCCAAACGAAACCACCCAACTAGTCCCCTTCACCAACAATCAAGATTCTACTCCAACCGCTTAGTTTTATGTTTTCTTTATGTTATCTCAATTCTCACGTATCTCAATTTTAAATTGGAAATTTATCCAAGGATTTTAATGCAAATTATTATTTCAGTTTTGTTTTATACTCATTGATTCAACATTCATACCATCATACATCTCAACGTATTTCAATCTCATTATTTAAAGAAGTTGGGCTGTGTCTCACTTCTACTTAGACTAACCTCTCCATCACAACAAACGAGAGAGGATTGTCATCATTCAGACATGTATACTATCAGGATTATGACTCAGGCATTGTTAGTTGTGTTTATTTATGTTTTAGAGTCACATAGGACTAATCATAGCTTACTGATAAAACCAATGAAAATTTGACGAGAATATGGTGGATACGCCGCTGGTACTTCCTATATATAAGTATTCTTGTCAAAGGATCAGAGGCATTATCAGGCGGCTACGAGAAGTTCCATGTAGGATTTAGTAATGTTTGGTTGAAATTTGTTTTACACTCACTTATTTAACATTCATATCAACTCATCATTTAAAGAAATTGGATTGTGACATCCCGGTTTTTCGGATAACTTAAACGCACTACTTCACGGTTATTAATTCGGAGACTTGAATTTGCACGCTCGAAATAGTTACGATAATTTAGTGAATTTGTCAAACTAATTACGTGCTATGTGTATAAACGTTTGTGAGTTGGTGAATATGTGATGTTCGATTACGTGATTTGTTTTAGTTACGAAATATACATATATTAAATATATAAACGAATCGAGCCGAACCGCGACACGAGCCGGCCTTTTTTCTTGCGACTCAAGGAACCAAACTTGAGGACCAAGTATTAAATCCAAACCAACCCACCCAAACCCCTCGGCCGCGTGCAACCCAACCGCAACCTATCTCTTTGCGCCTATATATACAAACACACATGCATGCTTTCTTCACAAAACAAAAACACAAAAACCCTAGTGAGAAATCAGCCGACGGCAGCCTTTTCCTTCATCATCTCGATCGCGATCAGCCCCTACATCTCTTCTCGGTCGCAAACAAGCCTCCCTTCTCGGTCGCGATCTACCTTCAAGCCGAATCCAGTCCCGTCCAAGTCTCGGCTCATTTACCTTGTCATTAAAGGTTAGGATTTATCATTGTTACAAGATCATGTTCGGATATATGTGTTTGAATGTAGTGATTGGGTTGTTTTCGGATTGATTATGCTAGATTGAAAGTTTGATGTTTTCGGAAATCATGTAACATAGGCTGCGTTTTGATCGATAAAAACTAGAGACTATGATTAGGGTTTGCATGGGTATGATATATATAATGATATATGATTGGAAAAATCTGTTCTTGATCGCATATGTTCAATATATAAACGGTTTAAGCGAGTTAGTTTGTGATAAAGTGCTGAATCAAGCTGCTGAATGATGGTTACAGCCGACTTCAACTGGCTGTAACTCGGTCATTAGTTGTCGAAAAACGGATTTTCTGAAGTCTAAAACGTAGAGTTTTAAATAACGAATCTAATGGCACTGTTCATATTTTTCCAAAGTCGTTTGATATTTTTAAGTGGCCAATTAAGTTCAGTAACTAAAGCTGTGAAAATCCTGAAATTTTGTTAGTTGTTTATCGAGTTGGATTTAATAATCTGTAGGGAGTCGAATCATGAAATTTGTACAGCAACTAGGTATGGAAATTTCCGGGCAACTCCCACTGGAATTTTGTTAATCGGACGAACAGTGATTTTTAAATAAATTCTTCCGTGGACTGCAGTCAGAAAGTGACGAATCTGACTGCAGCCTAGTATATTAATATTTATGGATAATTGGTAAAGTATTAGGACTTGAAAAATTTATATAAATTTCTACAGTATAGTTGTCACCTGCTGTAAAATAATTGGAATTTTTGGAACGTTGGAACTATTATATAAAAATCCTAGAAAACAGCCGAATTATGAGTATGTAAGCTGAAACTTGATAACTTGTGAATGTGTGCACCAAAGTGTTGCATGGATTGGATTATGTTCATGATAAATTGTTTTGATTACTATGTTCACATGAGGATACTTGCATGCATGTTTGAGTGTTAGGAATTTTGATTGTGTGTATCACTTTGTGCGTAAATTATGTGTAGAATTTGTATTGGTGTGTTCACACACTGACTTGAAATCAATTGGTTTATTAGGACGCAATTAGCGGTCCCATCATTTGCAACTTCTGTGTTACACTAACCGAGCAACTAAAGGTGAGTTCACGGCCCCTAACTTTATCCGGTTTTTAAACAACAGGGGGAGAAACATGTATACACTCTTCAACTCAATCTCTTTACGTTATACGAAATCAACGTCACATAACTATTCGGTAACTAAGTTGATGTTAATGTAACGTTATGGTCACTAAGCAGCTATATCACATAAGTCCTCGATAATCTCTCGGATCGTTAGTATTGGGTTTAAATAGCGGGGAAATTATAAGTAATACTACTGGGCCCGACAAGCCCCATCCGAGCTAGTCGCGCTAGCCGACCGGGTATGGTCAACGGGTGAATAATTTGGCCTAACTTCGCCATGGTCAGTGATAGGCCTGGCAACACGGAGGCACAACAGTCAGCTTCGATCGCGAACACTTACGTGACATAACTTTAGGCTAGCTACCTATATATATTAACATTGAACTTAATTACGAATCGACAATATTATTCCGGGTTAGGAATAATGGAACAAACAACAATATTATTCCGGGTTAGGAATAATGGAACCATCAACAATATTATCCCAGGTTAGGGATAATGGAACCAACAACGTTATTATTCCGGGTAAGGAATAATGGAACTATCAGTATTATTCCGGGTTGGGAATAATGGAACTAAATCGTTATCCCGGGTTAGGGATAACGGGGGAAACAAACTCATAACCGAACAAACGAATTTATGAAAACCTGTGAACTCACTCATCTTTAATGTTGACACTTGTTTCTTTACATGTTTCTCAGGACGCTAGGAGCTCTAGTTGCACTCACTTGCATTGATCAAGACATCTTTTATCGAGTCTCATTTACAAACATTGTTTTGGGTTTTTCTTTGGTTTTGGCGTTTATGTTGGCGCCCGTTCCGTTACTTTACTTTATGCTTCCGCTCAACCTTAAAAACTAATGCTTCCGCTAAACATTGGTAATTAACTAAGACAATATAAAATCTACGACGAATGGTTAAACAAATGATTTTTGGAAAACGTATTATCAAATCATATAGAGTCGTTCGACGTACTAGTGTTTCAGATTCTGGTTTGTTCACACGCCTCGCGGTAAAACTCCGCAGGTGGAAATTGAGGGTGTGACATGGATTGTGTTCCATTTTCTACATAGACTAACCTCTCCAGCATAACAAACGAGAGAGGTATTGTCATCATTCAAGGACTCAAGCTTTGGTGGTTGTGTTTGTTTATGTTTTAGAGTCGCATAGGACTAATCATAACTTACCGATAAAACCAATGAAAATTTGACAAGAATATGGTGGATACGCCGCTGGTACTTCCTATATATAAGTATTCTTGTCAAAGGATCAGAGGCATTATCAGGCGGTTATGAGAAGTTCCATGTAGGATTTGGTATTGTCTTGATTGAAGTTTGTGTTATACTCACTGATTTAGCATTCATATCATCTCATCATTTAAAGGAATTGGATTGTGTCATCAATCAAACATGTATGCTATCAGAATTAGGACTCAGATATTGGTTGTTGTGTTTATTTATGTTCTAGAGTCACATCATAGAACCAATCATAACTTACTGATAAAACCAATGAAAATTTGACAAGAATATGGTGGATACGCCGCTGGTACTTCCTATATATAAGTATTCTTGCCAAAGGATCAGAGGCATTGTCAGCTGGTTATGAGAAGTTCCATGTAGGTTTTAGTAGTAAAAGTTATGTTTTAGGATATAACCTAATCTTTCAAACGTACCCAAACTCATATGCATAACATCATACTTAGTCAATCAACTCTGTGTATCCATGTTCCGTATTCATACACTTTAGGCAACAAAAAGCAATTCCTGTAGCAGGGTATTCAACCCTTACAAGGAACGTTACCCGCCTCAAACAAAATTTAAACTCTTATTCTCTTCTAAGTATGTAATTGTCAAATTAAAACACCATCCTTTCTAGACAAATATGCCACTACTTAAATTTCGGGATGAAATTTCTAAAAGTAGGGGATACTGTAACATCCGCCAAAAACCGGATTTACCAAACCCGCTTCGTTTATTAACCGAACAATCAGTTAAAAATTTTGTTGCGTATTTAATGCCCAAATTAATTTTAGACGATACATAATTAATAAGTATATTAGAATATAAAATTTATTTTTCAAAATGTATTAAAAATAGTGAATTAAAAATTATATGCTGAAGCCGGGACTCGAACCCGGGTCAGCCGAGAGCCTACAAAGCATTAACACACATCTCTACAACCGCTCCGCCACTTGATCTTTTTGTGAAGTTCTAGGGAGCAATTAAATCATATGTTCAACTGAGAGTCAACCTGTTTCGCCAACTGAAACTGATATCGGCTTTCAAACCGACCAAGACGTTTGAGTGCTCGCGGAATCTTGATCATAACCGATAAAACCGACATCTTAAATCAATTCAGTCGTTAATGAACTTGAATTCAGGTGATGTTTGGTTTTTATAACCGAAAACTTTCATTCTGAAATTACTTCAACAAAACACTCATCTCGCGATTCAATTTCATTCCCAAAGCTTCTAATTTTGTGTTTATTCTATTTTCTGGTCGTCGGAATTGCTTTCTGATCATCGCCGGAATTCTCTGCAAGTCGCCGGAAAACCGAGACTCAACTCAAAACGGTAAAATACCTCGACTTTATTGTTTCAATCAATTGTTAGAACCTTACTAACATTAACCCATCGCTCAGAATCAACCACAGACGACATTGCTGGACTTTCTGTTTTCACCGAAAAACTTCTGGATTTGTCAAAAACTCGCTGTTAACCGGTATGATCATTCAAACATACTGATAATCATTACTCATTAGTTCAATTTCACATCTAATCCCACCAAACTGTTAATTGATTCTAACAGCCGAAGGTCCCAAAACAGAGCCGACGAGCTTCGCCGGATTTTCTGAAGAAGACGATCTGGTCGGTACTTTCTTTCCCCAAACTCTTCGGTTCAATACTTTTCAATTGTTCATCTTGTTCATTAACCGAATTAATCAAGTAAAAGTTGCTTTGACCGATGTCTGTGTTTTGAACGAAGAAGACGAGTTCAGTTATGTTATAAGATTAATTAAAAACAGTTTTATGAACGGGTTAGACACACAGTCCAGTGGTGGACTGTGTGCAAACAATATGGATAACGTCCCGAGTTCGATTCTTGACACACGCACCTTCACAGAAATAAAATGCCTTTTTTTTAGAGACCGAACCATGTTAACTTCAGTAAGATGTTAAGTATAATAAAAACCAGAATAATTACCAAGTTAGACACACAGTCCAGCGGTGGACTGTGTGCCAAACTAAACCACAGGTCCCGGGTTCGAGACCTGTGGAGTGCACCGAGTCGTTACATTAAAATCTTTTTAAAATAAATGATTTTCGGATTAATTTAATTAGTATATAAATATAATTAAAAACAGAATTATTTCGGGTTAGACACGTAGCTCAGTTGGTAGAGCTGCGTGCACGCGAACGGGAGGTCTCGGGTTCGAGCCTCACCCGGCGCATACACTTACACAATAAAACCGGTCAACAAGTCAACGGTCCACGGTCAACAAGTCAACGGTCAAAAAGTCAACATTTTTTTATTATTTTTATTTATTTATTTTATTTAAAAATCAATTAAAAATAACATTTTTAAAGTTAGAAAATAGCCTAAAACTCACAAAAATATATCCAAAAATCCTATTAAAGTTATTAATAAAATCCATTTATTTACCTTACTTTTCTTTATTAATTAGGTTAGTTATTCCTCGACGATCAATCCTCTAAACTCGTGCGCATTTATCATCATTCACCGAACGCACCCACTGTGAGTGAATCTCTACAAATTCCCCGTTTAAATCACGTTTTTGGGGTGTATCATGTGTCTTACTATTTATTATATTTAAATCATGGTGCATACATCATATCATGAATAAATGTGTATCAGCTTGTATAAACTGTTTGTGTGGTTATTGTTTAGATTTAATTTATTATTTTCAGTACATGCAATTTCATAGGCCGCCGCTCCCCATTACATTATGAGCGTTGAGCATGTTCCCCATTACATTATGAGCGTAAACCTGGCGTGCCAACATACGATCGGCTCCGTTTGATTGAGCCTTGATCGCACAGACATTTATCATTTTCAGTACATGCAATACGATCGGCTCCGTTTGATTGAGCCTTGATTGCACAGACATTTATCATTTTCAGTACATGCAATACGATCGGCTCCGTTTGATTGAGCCTTGATCGCACAGTTTCATTCATGTTATATATTCATGCAAGTTGATATGTTATTGTATGCTGTTGGTTTGTTAATGTATGTTATTGTTTGTTGTGGTTTGATATTGTATGCTAATTGTTGTTAATGTATGTTATTGTTTGTTGTGGTTTGTTATTGTATGCTAATTGTTGTTATTGTATGTTTATTTACATTTGTTCATATATGAATATTGCATGATTTTTCCATATTAAATACAACCAGAAATAAATAATAAATGTTTTCTAACAAGGTTCACTCGCCAACTTTTTGTTGATCCAAAAACCATTTTTACATATGATACAGGTGAACAGGATGAAGCATGGAAAACATAGGAAATTGCCTTAGAAGAAAAATAATGAAGTTTAGAAGGATGAATAGAACATGTTGTATTTGTTTGATATGATTGTATGATCTCTTTTAAATTGAAATAATAAATATGAAACCTTATAATAAATGTCATGAGCTTTGATGAAAACCCAATCATGCCCCGGTCACCTTTTCCGCTGCGGGTCGGGGTGTGACACCCTGAACGACCAATCTTGCCTTGTTCTTAGTAACCACCCCACGATCATCCATTTTGTTGCGGAATACACACTTTGTTCCGATTGGAAACTTCCCTTATGGTAGATCAACTAATTCCCATACTTTGAGTTTGGAACTGAGATAATTCTTCCTGCATCGCATGCACCTAACTGTTATCTTGAATTGCTTCTTCTATATCATGAGGTACAGATTGCGATAGAAAAGCGGCATAAATCCTTTGTTGATGACATATGACTGTCCACGAGTTCGTACACCATCTTCCACTGAACCAATTACATTCTCAAGTGGGTGATTCCGATTGGTCTTGTGTCCTGCATTGATGTGGGTTTCAATTTGCTGAGGTAGATTGGTGAAGTGTTCATCGACATAGATGATTGGTGGATCATCTTCCTGTGTTGGTTCATCCACGTTCGTATGTGAAGTAGATGCATTCTTATCCGAGGTGTCACCACTAATTTCTACCACAGGAAGAATTGGATCAACGGAAAAGGGAGTGAAATGAGTAGTGAAAGGAGTGAACCAAATGTATGAAGAATCAAACAGTGGTTCCAGTGGAGCAGTTTTCGTAGGTTGGGTTTCAGGAATAGGTTCGGGAATGTCAAAGGTGTTGAAAACAATGTCTGCATCATAGAACCAATCTGGAGTGTTGCCAGTGTTGGTGTAGTTTCCTTCTTGAAAATTGACATAGTATGATTCAAGCATCATTTTGGTTCGTTTGTTGTAGACCCGATATGCCTTTTGAGTAGATGCATATCCCATGAAATAACACACGTCACCGACAGCTTCAAACTTGATATGATTATTTTTAGTGTTAAGGAGTGTACAAGAACATCCAAACGGTCTAAAGGAATCTATCAGAGGCTTTTCTCTTGAAAAGAAGTTCATATGCGGTTTTTCCATGAGGTTTAGCGATGATAACTCGATTCAAGACATAACATGTTGTGTTGACTGCTTCTGCCCAGAAGATGATAGGAAGCTTGGAGTCTACGAGCAAAGTTTGAGCAGCTTCAGTGAGTGTTCTATTCTTTCCTTCTGCTACACCGTTTCGCTAAGGAGTTCTAGCTGCAATGTACTGAAGTCGAATCTTTTTATCTTCACAGAATGAGATAAACGTCTGATTTTTGAATTCCGAACCGTTATCCCTTCTAACTGATTTGACCTTCAGTTTGATGACGTTCTCAATCATAGGAATGAAAGTCTGAAGAATAGATGTTGTTTTGCTCTTTGCTTCAAGAAAGTAAACCCATGAGAAACGAGAAAAATCATCTGTAATCACCAATTAATAAGATCCTTTAGCTAAACTTTTAACACTGATAGGGCCAAAAGATCCATGTGCGGCAATTGCAATGGTGCAGATATCATATTCACTGCTTTGGACTTGTGTGGCTTTTTATGCTGTTTACCTTGGGCGCATGCGATGCATTTTTCTGAAAATGGAAATTCTTTCATTGGAAAACCTCTAACTAGATTTAATTTTGAAAGCTTATTCGTATTTTTGAAGTTCGCATGCCCATGCGCCTGTGCCAAAGCAGTGATTCCGATTCAGATGCATTAGATATTAAACACGTCATATGCTCATTGGATTTGGCATTTTTCATATTAAGGACGTAGGTGTTGTTTTTTCATGGAGCTGTAAGCATAATCATCTCGGTTGGAACTGAGTATTCTGGCTTGAGGAAGAGACATTCGATGTCATTGAATAGAACATAGATTCCTTTGTCACAGACTTGCGACATACTCATGAGATTGTAACACCATTCTGGTACATAGTTGACGTTCTCTAAGGTAAGTGCCTCAGATACGAAGTCTCTCATTCCAACAATCTTCCCTCCCTTTTCATCACCAACAAAAGATACGAAGTCACCATCGATGAATCGAAGTTCTTCAGTAGTTCCTTTAAGCCGGTTATATGCCTAGAGCATCCACTGTCCACGTGCCAAATATATTCCATGAGCATCCGAAGACATTTTTGCAATTTATTTTGTTATACAACAAAAGACAGAAATATATACAAGTTAGTTAGATTTCGGAACCCAATCTTGCTTCAATTTTAATCTATCATGATTTTGGATATTTATATCTTCTTTCTTTTACAAAAGCATGTAATATTAACAAAATTGTTGACTGATTTCTTGAAATTATCAAATTGCTCTATAAATTTTTTGACAAAATTTTGTTTCGGTTCAGAAAATTTCTTGCTTTTGCAATGTTTCACTGTATGTCCTTAATGACCACAACGAAAGCATTTAATGCAACGTTTCTTCTTTCTTTTGATGGATGATGCGTTGGAAGATGATGTATGTGATGAGTGTCTTGAGTTGCATGAATCATCGCTTGGAGCATCAACGCTTGATTTCTGGAATTTCTTCATTTTCTTGTCAAGACGACTTTCATCTTCAGTGCATTCTTCATCTGACTCACATTCTGTTGATGAAGTTGACTCATGACTTTCACTTGAATTATCTGATCCTTGATCTTCACTCGAGTCGTCTTCATCACCTTTTGAGATTGATGTGGTTGAATCTTCACTACTGCTTTCTTGACTTGAATCTTGGTCAGCTTCTGATGTACCTGTACACGATGGAACAAACTCGGGAATTTCCTCTGTAAGGAATTTTCTGAATCTGTTAATCCTAGAACAAACACAGGTGATTCAAGTACAACATTTTCATCACAGAAAGCAGAATTCAAGTCCATGCATTCAACCACTATGTTCTCGTGGTTGTGGGTCAAAGGTTTAAGCACATTCCTATTACAGTCATCCCGAATATTTAGACTAGGTTTAATACAATCATCCGTCCTAGTTAAATTATTACATTCATCCCAAATAAAAGAGTCTTTTGTTTTGCCACAATTCCAGGCGAACCAGTTAACCGTACTATAACTGTCGCCTGAATAACCTAGCCCAATTTTTGTGCCTTCACCTTCCTCATCGCACACATCTCCTTCACGCTCATTTGCATCTGCATACTTATAGAAACATTAGTATTTTGTCATTTTCGTAATCGACACTTTGAGCAATTAAATTATTTTTCTCAATTAAATCATTTTCTAGATGAGGAGTTGGCATGGGTACATAGTTTTTACTGTGAGGGGGTGGAAAGATTCTTCTTTCATTTCTCAGCTTGTCTTTGTACCCAATGTCGTCTTTTACGTATGTCGGTCGTTGGCTATTTTCAATGTCAACCAGTGCCTTTTTGCTTACATTCCATTTATCGATTGTGAGTTGCAGTTTAGTATTTTTTTTATTTGAGAGTTTTCTAACCTTTCAGTTAGATGTTTTATAATAAAATCTTTCTTAAAAAGCAACTCCTTTAAAGATTGCATTTCAGCCAAAGTTGAGTTCAATATATGCAACTTCGTTTAATTTCATTTCTTTGTTAACTTGTAAAACTTAGTCCTTTTCTCTGATTAGGTCAGGTTGTGCGATTTACAATGAGCCACGACGTTCATAACGCAGTTTAGGGCACAGTTTGGCTTTGAATTCTTAGGGAATGTTGTTTACTAAATCCTTATCCTCCTTTTCTTTTGCTGATTCAGCTTTCATTGCGGCTGCAGCAGTTTCAACTTCTCCCTTCGGCTCAGGCTTCTTGACTTCCTTCTTTTTCCTTGGCTGCTTCTTGTTTGGTAAGAGTGACTATGCTCTTCAGACCCTTATTAGCAACATTCTCACCTTTGGGAATACCCACAGCTTGTTTCCCCATGAAACTGGATGAAGATGAAGTCGATCCAACCAATACTTTAGCCGTAAGTGCCTTGTTAACCTCCACTTTTGCTTCAGTTATCTCTTCAGCCCAATCATAGTCTTCCACAACCAAAGCCTTTGGCATGTTATCAGAAGCATTTGCATTTCCTTCAATAGCAATTGGCCTTCTAGTTGGAGTGATCTCAGCATCTTCCTTCTTTAGCAACGGACAGTCTCTCTTGAAATGCCCTAGATCCTTGCAGTTGTAGCATCGCAACTTTGACTTGTCAAAACCAGCCTTTCCAAGTGATAACCTCTTCCCTGTCTTATCTTGAAACTTTTTCAGTCAAAGAGTGATCATAGCCATCTGCCACTTCAAGTCCATTTCCTCCATGTCACCTGGATCCACCTGATACATGTCTTCAGCAGTAGGATAATCCCGTTTAGTTCACCAGACATAAAGGCTTCATAACTGCTCAGGAAGGTATTAAACAGAGCAACATGTTCGGTAGATATCTTAAGTGCTTGAGCATCAGCAACCACAGTAGACTTTCATTAGATTGTGGAGCTTTAGCAGAGCTTGCGGAAGTGTTGAAGTATGATGCACTAGCACTTTGAGATTTTGAACCGCTTCTTCTTGAGGGAGCGAGAAAAGCCATGTTCTTGGGCATGATAACAGCAGCATACTGAGCGGATTTTTGACCGGTTGGATTCATTTCTCTTTTGATCACATCCATTTCAAAGGCCTTCAGAGTGTTGATTAAATAAGATAGCGTGACTGGTGTGGTGCTGCATAAGAAGCTTCTCTTGATCATCATGCATTGCAAGCTCCATTCTTTGGGAAGAGAGTCCAAAAGTTTCTTAATTGAAGCATAGTTGGCAACAGGATTACCAACTTTCTTCATCTTGGTCAGCACGTTCAGAAATCAGCTAATGTGGTCGGACAAGCTTTCTCCTTGAACACTTCCAAACATATCATACTCCTTCTGAACCATATCTCTTTTGTTGTCCATCAGTTCTTGGTTGCCTTCATAGTGTTTGATAAGAGCTAACCATAGATCGTGTGCAGACGTGTATTCTTCAAACAAATTGTTGTCATCCTTGTTCAAGGCCATTGTTAGAGCAGTGTGAGCACGGAGATCACGCTGAATCAATGCCCTATATTCTTTAGTGAACGTAGTTGGATCATCATTAACTATACGAACGTCGTCACGCATAATCACGGGAACGTGAGGTCCAACGGTAATGGACATCCATTGAGTATAGTAAGTGTACTCAAAGAATGACTTGATACGGTTCTTCCAGTTGCTAAAGTCTTCAAATCCTTTCAACTTAGGAGGCCTAGTAGCGGTTCTAGTTTCAAGTTCGGCTTGGGCGATCGTGTTGAATTGATTTAGCGACATCTTGGTTAGAGTTCAATTTTAAGTTGTTGATCAGAGGTTAAATACGCTGGAATTAACGATTTCTGAGGTCAATTACGTTTATGAAGTTTAAATATGCAGTCAGATAATAGTCTTGGATGACAAGTACGCTGATGATTCCTGAAACCTTATCCGATAACCGAAATTAAAATGTAACCCATTTAACGTGACGTACACACCGGGACGAGGACATAAGCTATACATACCCTAAATACCCTTTACATAACTTAGATTTAAGTTTTAAGGGTTTAGGAATGACAAAAACACGTTTACACAAGTTCAGGGGCTATATTGCAACAACTGTGAAAGTCTGCCGATTCTTGAATTTTTAATACGAACCTTGAGTAGACAACCACAAATTCTTGTACTCAATAATATCTTGTATTTTATTGATTAGATTGCAAAAACATCAATCGTTGCGCAATTTCGATCAATTTTGTGTTCGTTAAAGCGTTTTATGTAATTTAGCGAAATGCGTAACCGTACAACTGAACAAACCGACATCCATGACATTTTTGAGCATAATTCAAGTTACATATACTTTAGCATCCTTATAAAGCTCAAAAATTAGGTTAACAGGTGTTAGAAACGACAAAACGCGATGAAACAAGTCGAGGGGCCAAAACTACCATTTTTCAAAACTTGCTACCCAGACCAGGCCTTACGGACCGTAAGGAGGGACCCCACACGATCCGTAAGTAGGTGGCAGACAGCAGCTTCTGGGTAGCAGCTGGTTTTGATTGCCTTGGAGCCCAAGAACTCGTGTTTTCCAGGCATGTTCCTGCATTTGACACTTGTTTTGATCCCCTTTGATCTTTGCCACCTCATGGGACATGTGTGATGATCCTAGAGCTCCTAAATCACTAAAAATAGCAAACCATTTTCACCATTTCAATTTGCTCATTTCTCATTTCCTTCAACCACTCTCTTGGAGCTTGCTTCGAGCTTTTGGAGGCCTTCTAGCTAAGTTCTTATAGTGTTTTCAACAAAAGTAAGTACTCTCCCTTAGTCTCTTTCATTTCTTTTAGCTATTTTGAGCTAAAACTCAAACACTTTGACTTTCTATTTGACTTTCTGTTCTGACCTTAATTGGTCAAGTCAAAGTTCAATTGAACTTTGCAACGTGGTCGTAATCACAAAGGTTATGATCCCTAGCGTTGCACCTTCTGATTACCACGTTTACTAGTCGAAGTGACGAGTCAAAGTTTTGGTGCGCATTTTGTGCATTTTTCGACGAAACTATTTTCGGGTATCAAAACACTAAGTTTTGATACCAAATCAGTTTTACAACTTAGTTAGACATGTTTTGACATGTCTAACTCGTCACTTCTTGTTTAGTGCTTATTTTGGGTCGTAAGTCGAGCGGTCTTGACCATCGCTTTGACTTTCGAATCTGACCAGTTTGGTCGATCTTAGGATCTGACCAAACACTTATAAGTGACCATAGTTATATAGGGAATAACCCTCTGAGGTTAAACCTTATGGTCACGTCATTTGGTTAGTGTTATGATAAGTCGCTTTTATATTCTTTAATAATGACCAAAATGCCCTTTTGCGCATAAATCCATCTTAAGCATATGTAACTAACTTTTTGACATATAAACTGATGTTGCAACTTTATTAAACTTATTTTGGCATATAAGACTTATCATAGGACTAGTTTGACCATTCGAACGCGTTTTTACGCAAATGACACGTTAAAGTAGCATAAACTACCTTAACGGGTCATATGGGGTTAAAAGCACTTAGGATTCATTCCAAATCAGAATGTTAAGTTTGTTAAACCATATGATATGAGTTCCAACACTCATTTGGTTTATAAGACTTCATTCTACCCGATCTCCCGTTTTCAAGTTTCGACACACTAACATGTAGTTATCTAATACACTAGGAACCACTTCAACACTTGAAACTCTTGATCCTTTGAGCCTTGTTTAATCATTTGAACAAGACCTATACGCAATCCCAAGTGAGTACATAGCTCCCCTCTTTTATGTTTTTCAAATGTTTTGGGGTGATTCATATGTGTAATCATTTTTTTCTCAAATGTATGGCATGTATGTGTTTACTAGGTACTTTTTGTGTATTATTCCTATTATGCAAAACACGATGATTGAGAACCCGAACCAAATACTTGTAGGATCTTTCTATCTTCATATTCAGATTCTTGTAGGATATTTGAAGTACAGCCTTAAATCTTCCTATCTTCATAGTGAGATTTCTAAGAAGTGCTTTACACGACGATGGTTATTGTTTATATGTAGAGATTGTTGGTGATTTAGATAACGAAACTAGAGTAATACAATAAGGGCATGGTGGATACGCCGCTGTACTTCCTATATATAAGTGTGCTTATTATATTACCCTTGTTAGCCTTTTCCGAATCACCATTAGGATTTAGGATTTTGTGATTTAATGAGACAAGACGATGTGACCAAACCAAATCCTTAAAGCATTTATCTATCTTTATAGTTAGTTTCTTGTAGGATGTTTGAAGTACTAAATTGATGTCCTTAATTGGATTCTTTGTGTACTTTAATGCGTATAGGTCAAGACGATATGACAAGACGATGTGACTAAACCAAATCCTTAAAGCATCTATCTATCTTCGTAGTTAGATTCTTCTAGGATGTTTGAAGTACTAAATTGATGTCCTTGATTGGATTCTTTGTACTTTAATGCGTATGTCACAAGACGACGTGACTAAACCAAATCCTTAAAGCATCTATCTATCTTCATAGTTACATTCTTGTAGGATGTTTGAAGTGCTAAATTGATGTCCTTGATTGGATTCTTTGGGTACTTTAATGCGTATGCACAAGTTGATGACCAAGTTGATGATTATGTGTTATTATGATTAGTTGTGATTTAGATAACGAAACGAGTGTAATACCATAAGAACATGGTGGATACGTCACTGGTACTTCCTATATATAAGTGTTCTTATTGTATTACCTTTGTAGCGTTATCCGAATCACTTTACGATTTTGTGTTTGATTGTTTCAAAGTTCGATATCCAAATCCTTGTAGAATCCTATCATATTTTATATGTTAGATTCTTAGAAGGATATCCAAAGTATTATTATAAATCATTGATTTTATTTCTAATAGTACTCACACGAGTTATGACCGATTTCAATATTGTTGTTATTAATCCTTGATTGGATTTCTAATAACATACTCACAAGTTTTATGACCGAATTCAATGTGATTACAAAGATCAAAATACAATTTTCAATGGCATAAAATTACCTAGTATTAATCATATTGCCATATACAAAACTCTTTTGTCACAAGTTTCACAAACAAAATAACGTATTGCAATGCTAAACCTTTTCGCCATCCCTTGGCTTCAAAGAGTCTGTTTTCAATTTGACAACTCTCGTAGTTGTTAATGTATTGCAATACTAAACCTTTTGCCATTAATTTGGCCAATAAAACTATGTACTCGTCAACATTCTTTGTTGATGTCTTTTTCACATATGTCTCAGGTTTCGATTACTCAAGCGTGCTACACATAGGAACGCCTCCGAGCTTTAGACTGCTTTAAACAAAAGACAATTACATGTATTCTTTGCTTTGTAAAACAATGATTAACAATAATGAAACACTTTAGTACCAGTAGTTGTGAGCAATTTGTAACATGACTCCCCGATATTTCCGCCGCGTCTTGTTGTATTACGCGATTATCGTGTTACACAACCCAACGATTAAGCACACCATATCAAGCCATTTTGAGCCCAAAATTTTGAAAAACCTAGAAACTTTGAAAACATTCAAAAATCTTCAAAATTTTAAAAATCTCAACAAAAAAATCAAAAAATCAAGAGCACAAAGGCTCTGATACCAAATTGTGAGTCCCAAATCAGCTACGGATCACAGTGGTTTGATTGTTAACACATAAACACCAATAGGTTAGGTGTTTGAATGTGTAAAGATAAGAAAAATCAAAGATGAAGATGAAGATTCTTGTATGGATCAAACAAGTGTTGTATTTGTTATCTAAATGATTCAATCAGTATAAGCGCTTGGATGTTCGGATTTAGCACAAGATCAATAGCTACAACACAAGAGAAATCACCAAAATATCTAGTCCAAGAACCTTGGAGCTAGGTAGATAAAGCTAAAAGTCATAAATAACTTTGATGTTATCAAATAATTATTCAAGGCATCGCTCCTGGTATTACGACACATCTTTCTCGTATTGTCTGATTACAAACTGACGAACGAACTATTGTTATTTTTATCATCCTAACACCAAATTTTTTATTATATTGATAATTGAAGGGGTATGGTCCCAAAATCTTACGCCAAGCAAGTGAGCATACCATTATTATTATCCAAAAAGCACACAAGACAAGTCTCACGCGGGCTAGATAAAAGATAAGCATCATGTAACCATGCGTCGGAACTCTGAAGAATGTAACAGTCATTTAACTCTCATGCGCGGGCTCGCACAAGGAAACAGTTAAGCTTGAAGATTATATTTCCCCTTAGATGACTTCCGCGTGCAGGGAACATAAAGTGCAACAGAAGGAATCTTTTCTGTTATAACAAAATGAACACGTGGCAGCAGATCAAGATGTCACAGCTGTAAACATTCTAGAAGCTTTAAATGCCCATCGTGCAAGGCCTTATTCAGTTGTAACCAAATGTGACATGGCATGATCTGGTGCACTCACCTAAGATCATGATGATGGCATGCTTCTTACATAGATCTAGATGATCACATATGCCACATGGCAATTCTCCAGCCTTCGATTAACCCACAATCCATGTGCTTGGATGACAAGTTAACCAACTAACGGCGTAAAAAGATTCTGTCAAACTCTCCTTCACATTTTGGCGCCAAAACCCAGCTATAAATAAGAGACTTCAGGTGCAAGTAATCTTATTTACTTTCACATACTCTCTCTCTTACTTCACTTAAACTATTCTGATAACTTGTACTTATTCTCACGCCGGAGGGTGGTCACGGAGAGAACCCCCATTCTCCCCGTGGTGAGTCTAACGGTGTTCTGTTTTGCAGTGTTCATCGGAGCTCTTTTCTCAGTTCGGCGAACAATCGGAGGATTTACCTTTTTATGCAGAAACCGCAACAACAGATCTGATCTGATCCGGATCGATTAGATCTGGTGTTTCTTCAATAATAAAACATTCTTGGGTCTGCAAAACTCAGGTTAAGCATAAAAGATATGATGGATCTGATAGAATGGTTAAGTGTTTATAAGTCTGACTCTGATAACAAAAATCTGATGTGGTATAAGTGGTTTAGTCTTATAAATCAGAACCCATAGATCTGGTGTTCGAATTCCACTATTGGCATTTTCTTTTTACCAGATTTAACAACATTTTGTTAAAGCATCAGATTCTCATCAGATATGATATAACAAATCCGACTTGACAAATTCATCAAGTTTCAAAAGTTTCAAATCAACGTCCGTTGTTGAGCTATTTTGTTATTTTCGTTTAAAATAGTAAACGGACTAGCAAAATTACCAGTAATTTATGAGACGTGTCATTTGGTCCGAAAAGGTTTATATAGTTTTCTCAAAGTCTAATTGTTCACAGAAAAACCACCAAAAATCATTTAGCACATAAAGGGCAATTTCGTCACTTTCTGACGGTATATTTTATAGAAAAATCTGTAACAACCGGCAACATTTCTTGATAATTCTGTACAACTTAACAACTAATTATACGTTTAATTGCATTCATTTGTGACTAAATTTGTGCATGATTAGGTCATACAAGTCTAGCAATCATAGGACATGTTTAAACGTTACAAATGGTAATGTTACTTTCGTCGCGTCATGAGAAAACGATAAACTATGTCCAAATATGTTGGCAAAATGCTGAAAACACTATTCACTTGAAAACACTATTCATGCCAGCTAGTTCTGAAAAACTGTCTGGACGATCAACGAACGATATGAAAGCATATCATCATTGAAATATGAACAAAAACCCCTATTTAGGGGCACAAAATGCAAAAACATTTTAACTTTCCGGAAAATGCTTATTTTTATGAATCTTCCAATCCGCACTAAAACTAACAATAAGATTGTCCGCAAACACAAAAATTCAGCATTTACAATGTCCACAAGGCTTGTAGATAATGCTAAAAAGTCATAAATAACTTTGATGTTATCAAATAATTATTCGAGGCATCGCTCCCGGTATTACGACACATCTTTCTCGTATTGTCCGATTTCGAACCGACGAATGAACTAGTGTTATTTTTATCATCATAACACCAAAGTTTCCAACTTATACTAGTTAAGACTAGTTACTACCCTAAACTACCATTAATGGCTTGGGTATGCATTTGGCTTGAAAGATTTCTTGAAATAAACAACCCTCCATCATATCTCCACATTTGCAACACTTAAACAAAAACCAAACACCTCTCTTTTGCTCTCTATAGTTCACGACTCCAAGGTAACCCCCCCCCCCATAAACCACCATTTTCATTTCCTAAACAACCATTTCAAGGCTCTACAAGTCCATTTTATGATGATCTAAGGAGGTTATAAGCACGGATACACACTAGGAGGCACTTTGGAGTTCTACATCTTCATCGTCTTCCCTAACTTGTTTCACAACCTTGTACAAAGTTGTAAGACACTTTTATCACATTTTCAAGCTTCTTATGTTATGTAGAATACTTAAGTACAACTTGATCATCTTGAACTTCATGAAAAACAAAACCTAAAACCCTAATCACAATTAAAAAGTCCACAAAAATGATATATTATAAGTTGATTATGTTGATTAGTGTTAACTAGTGTGTATGATCTTGATGATTATGTTAAAGTAGGTTGTTTAAGTGTGAGGATCATGTATGAACTTAGCTAAGGATGATGATCTAAACATTAAGATGTTCAGATCTAAACAAGATGATCATCTCCATAATCCATGAACTTTAATCATAAACTTGAAGGTGATTTTTAGCAAATATAACTTTTACAAAGGCGAAAAACCATGATTTACAATATAATGGTCTTAAAAGTATAAACAAGTTTGTTTAAATGAGAGGACTAGATTGAAAAGCATGAGAAATATCTTGGTTTTAATGACCTAGTTGAAATATATAAAAAGTGCCATAATTTTTAAAAGCATTGTTAAAAAAATAAGTATAAAAGTTAATGGAGAAAAATAAAAGTGTATATGTTGATTTATACATGCAAAGTTGATATTTGAGATTGATGATGATTATGGGGCTTAAACATGTTTTAAAATACGCTTAGAAAACGTGGAAAACGTCATAGTTTAAGGGAAAACTATGGCGAAATTTTCTAAAATCTTGATCGTGATTAAGGTGTAATTAAAAGGTGATTAACATGACTAAACGCGCTTACTGGCCTTAATCATGATTAGGCAAGTCTTAATGGAAAAGTTTAAGTCCTAAACTCCTAAATGTCTTCCTAAGCGCTTATATATATTTGCATAAGTTAAAAATAGAAATATTGTATTTATATGTTCAGAATGAAATATATATATATATATATATACACACACACACTTAGGAAACTCTAAATTGTGTGTATAAGTACTTGTGTGTAATATGTGTATGTGTTAGAAGTTAGGAAAATACTAACTAAATACAAATACACCACACATGAAAACCTCCAAATACTTGGATATGAGGAAGTATAAAATACATATGGAGAGATACATATGAACAAACTCATGTTAAAACCCCTAAACGCGATGCAGACAACGGACACCGCGGACATCGGACAAACCGTTACATGAATATATATATATATATATATATATTTTGACAAAATAATATATGTCCGAAACCGACATAAAATACAATATAAGTGCAGTAATAAATTAAATATGTCGTCGCCGATGATCGCCATATCAACACGGCAAGGAAAAGGTACATATCATGGGCGACACTTGGGCTTTCTCGATACGAAAATATATATTAACGGTTACTACGACAGGCTCTAAAAATAATATATTTTTAGACATTGGAAATATATATATTTCAACACTTCTAATTTCCGGAAAGTATAAAATAAATAATCACTAAGTTCAAATACATAAGTATTTAAGTATAATAATACGTATAAAAATACGTACGATAATACACTTGGTGGAATGGCAAGAATACAAGAAATGTACATGTACGCGAATACGTATAAATACCACATAAATACCGACAATAAAATATACAAGTAAAGTATATACATGCTATACGTATACGTATAAATACGCAAGTACATGGTAACGTACACAAATACAGTTGCTGAAGTGTACTCATACAAAGAATACCGCATATGTACATGTTGATAAATACGATGTTAAAAAAATATCTTTAACTATTATATCTAGAAGAGATATACATATATATTTGTGAAAAAATATAAAATCGAACCAAACATACTTAGACATGTGAACGAGATTCACTACATTTAAAATATATATTGGGAGTGTAACATCCATCAAAAACGGATTTACCAAACCCGCTCCGTTTATCAACCGAACAGTCAGTCAAAATTTTCGTTGCGAATTAAATGCCCGAAATAATTTTAAACGATACATAATCAATTATTATACAAGAATATATATTTAGTTTTTGAAAAAATGTTGAAAATCGCAAAATAAAAATAAAATGTTCCAGCCGGGTTTCGAACCCGGGTCAGTACCGAACCACTCAACAAACAGACTTAACTCACACACACAAGCCACTGCGCCATGGATTTTGTTTGTTATATATTGAAATCATTTAATTGATATAATGATGTTACGAATTCAAAACCGGCGCCCAATAGTTCAGTCATCGGAATCCCGGTAATCTCGCGAACTTTTAACACCACTTTCAGTTATAACGTAAACTAGTATTAAGACATCGGTTATAACCGATGTTTGAAGTCCGCGACCAAACCATAACCGCCGGAAAATTTAAATCGATGAATACAGTCGGAAATCAGACCAGATTCTTCAACGTTCTGCATTATAAATTCACCCACAACCGACTGCAAACCTTTTCGCTCAAAACCACACCCTTTCTCGGCGAAAACTCTCTCGCTGGAATTTTTCTGCTTGTCGCCGGAAAACCGGTTTCCTCATTTCTGAACCTTACTGAACCTCCTAAGCTTATACCGAAGTCACCCATACCTTTTCCAAGCTTTCCGGAGACTCGCTGCTGCAAGACACCTGACGCCGGAGCCTATTGCTGTCGCCGGAGTTCTGCCGGAAAACAGAGAGTCCAGTCGGTATACCTCTTCGCCTAAATTCTTTTTCTTTTCACTCATATCTCACCTTAATGAACTGTAAGACGCTAAGAAACTGATTAAGACTTTGAACCAGTCGATTTCCGATTTCTGGTTCTAACTTGACGAGGAAGACGATGACCGTTATAACGTATAAGTATAATTAAAATCAGGATATTACTCGGGTTAGACACACAGTCCAGCGGTGGACTGTGTGCACGTAAAACGCAAAGGTCTCGAGTTCGAATCCCGTCTCACACACCCCTGCCTTAATAAAAATCATTTTTTGTTAAACTCAACCGGAGTCGCCACTGGTATATGTTAAGTATATTGATAACCGGAATAATAACCAAGTTAGACACACAGTCCAGCGGTGGACTGTGTGTTTGTTTATATCACAGGTCACGAGTTCGAGTCCGGTCTTCTGCACCGACTCGGACAATTATCTAGTCTTTTTAAATAAGGCAGAAAAGGAAACAAATAATTTGTTTTTAAGTATAATAAAAATCGAATTATCTAACATGTTAAACACACAGTCCAGCGGTGGACTGTGTGTTAGATTAAACCACAGGTCCCGGGTTCGAGACCTGTGGAGTGTATGTCCGATTCGCTTAAAACTGTTTTTAAAATAAAATGATTTTCGGTTTAAACTAATTAATATATATATATATAATTAAAATCAGATTTATAACGGGTTAGACACGTAGCTCAGTTGGTAGAGCTGCGTGCACGCGTACGGGAGGTCTCGGGTTCGAGCCTCACTCAGCGCACTTGTGTTCCGAATCGAACCGGTCAACGGTCAGGTCAAACGGTCAACGGTCAGAAAAAAAAATCAAATTTTTTTATTATTTTTATTTAATTATTTTAATTAAAAATCAATTAAAAATACTTAAAAATAACATTTTTAAGGTTAGAAAATAGCCTCAAACTCACAAAAATACACTCAACAATCCTACTAAAATAGTTTAATAAAATCCGTTTACTTACCAAACCATAATGCGATTTATCTAGGTTAAATCTCACTCGTGGTTAAAACCACTTCGCGTGCATTCAACGTCATCAACCGAACGCACCCACTGTGAGTGAATCTTACAACTCCCCCTTTTAAATTACACGTTTTGGGGTGTGTCATGTGTTATGAAAATAATTAATTTATTTATTTAAACTTGTGCCATACCACATCATGACCTAAACTTAGATTGTTTTTATTGTTGTGATTTACTTATTGCCTTTTGTCAAGTTATAAGAAACTCATACATTAAGCCCATCAGTTCCTCGTGGGAGACGAGTTGAACAACGCGTGCTTCAAATCAAATTCATTATTGTTCATGTGTGTATCATTGAGTTTATATTGTTTGTAGTTGTGTCATTCATATTATCATGTTATGCAAATCATTCATCAGGCCCCTCAGTTCCTCGTGAGAGACGAGTTGAGCATCGCGTGCCTCTAATTGTTCCACTATTGTTCATGTGTGTTTCATTTAACATCTTATGATTGTTGATTAAGTTACATCTATTTTTACTCATGTTTGGTTGTGCACATATTTCATAATCAATTTAAATAAATTTGTTCAAATGTTTTCCATAGGATTCACTCGCCCACATTATGTTGATCCAAAAACCCTTTTACACATGATACAGGTGAACAGGTTGAAGCAAGGAAAACATAGGATATGCCTTAGAAGAGAACAAAGAAGTTTAGATTGTTAGTTAGATCATGTTGTAACTTTTATTGTAAAAATTCTATTTAATTTGTATTAATGAATATGAAACGCTTAATAAATGTCATGAGCTTTGATGATAACCCAAATCATGCCCCGATCACCTTATCCGATGCGGGTCGGGGTGTGACAGGGAGAATATATATAACTCATAATAATGAACTTATACCATACGTGGCACGAAGACGCTTATGGGCTAGGCCCACTCATACTATGTGGGCCACGGAGACTCAAATGGGCTAGGCCCATTCTCACTTGTGCGAGGCACAAAGGCTCTCATGGGCTAGACCCATTCTCACTTGTGCAAGGCACAAAGACTCTCGTGGGCTAGGCCCACTTACATGACTTGTATCTTTTAATTATGATGAATGGATGAACATCGTAATTTTATTCATATAGCTTGTTTATTTACATTGTATGCAATGAAAACCGATCAAGTTCACACCGTGCGCTTCCGCCTATGAGCGAGTGGGACAGATTGGTACCAAGAACAAAGACTCTCATGGGCTAGGCACATACTCACTTATGTGAGGCACAAAGACTCTTGTGGGCTAGGCCCACTTACATTCATCAGAGGGTGAGGCTCGTTCGTACACTTTATGAATGCAATATATATATATATATATATAAGAAGTATATATATATGAAAAACAAACATATGAAACAATTGCCAACATATTTAAAATACACAAGGGTTCCTAATACATAACGAATACAAAACTTAACAACGTTCAAGTGAGCAACCCATACATGGTCTGCTAGAGACCTAAGTGTCTGATGTATTAGAACACTTGTAGGTTGACTCGCGCATTTGGCTACCCTGCTTGCTAGCACTCATTTTTACGGACGCAATACTTTGAGTTCATGGCCCCCTTTTCTTTTAAACGTTTTGGGTTTTACAACTCTCAGGTGGAATACATGTTTCGATGGTATGGTTAAGTTATGGAATGAAATACTAGATCATGTGCGAATAGGGTGAATCTTAAGCGCCATTAATCATTTATAAGACCAAGGAACAAGAGCGATAGATCTGTCAGGTACGGGCGAGCCCCACCCATGGGTCCTTGTGTGGCCGCATGTAGTGCTTTTGTTGTCCCAGCCGATCGCGGATCGGCACTAAATCGTCTAGGGTTAAGTGCTTCCTATTTCGTCACACATATTAATGTCCTTACAAAACATTAATGATCATCAAGTTCACTGACGCTTTACATACCACATTTTTACATAATGAATTTTCAATTGTTTTCAATATTCATTTGATACGAACTCAAAACACATGAATTCACCAACTTTTGTTGACGTTTTAAACTTACATGTATTTCAGGAAATTAGGTGGATCTTGGCGCATTTGGTTATCACGAAAATTTTGTTTATCAAGTTGACGATGTCATCCTTTTGAGGGGTTTGATCCGTATACCTCATCTTCGAGTGAGATATGGGATGCAAAGCCTCTATGTTTAAAACTTTATTTTGAATCAAGTCAGTTTTGTAAAACTTTATAACTTATGTTGTCTTTTACTTTGAAACAACTCATGACTTGTATCTTTTAATTATGATGAATGGATGAACATCGTACTTTTATTCATATAGCTTGTTTACTTACATCGTATGCAATGTAAACCGATCAAGTTCACACCATGCACTTCCGCCTATGAGCGGGTGTGACAAATTGGTATCAGAGCTTTGATTGAAGTGAACTAGGATTTCTTTTCGAGTGTAGTCTACAATCACTAGGATCCTCTCATGAAAATGGTTTTACAAAAACAAAGAGTTTTCATCGCATACACAAACGCAAGATCCACTACTCAAAACTTATTTCAAAACAATAATGCAAGGACATTATGGGACTTAGTCTATGAAAAATAGACACATTACATTATCAGACTATGTGTCATGAACACATTACATTAATAGACAATGTGTTGTAGGCACATTACATTATCAGCCCGCGGGTTATAAACAGTATACAAGTTCAACTTATACACAATAGAAATCCTGGTTAGATGGGATTATATGTGATTATATACATAATTTATTTATATATGTGTTGTATGGAATATTTTTCCAAGAACAAAATACCTTCGACTTCGAATTCTATTATTATTCCTAGCTCGCACGATGAGAATATCGACCTCACGTCTATTGTAGAGCTTATGGCAGACGTGGTTCCTAAGTGAGACCCTAAACTTGATTCCGTAGAAGATGGCTGCTTTACCCTCGAATGCAAAGATGCTTGACTTCGGTAGTGACGGCGAGGCGGAGGTGGTAGCCTTGGACAACAACTCTATTAGTAGGACGAGGTCCTGTGGCTCAGACTAATCATGATTGATGACACTCTCGTCTAGATAAGGAAGATGAAGTACTCATCTTAAAGGTGCCCCTCCATTTGTGATTGTTGCGGATCCTCTCTATTTCTATTTCGCCTGACGTCGTGCCCTTCTGCGAGTAATGACAACGGACGTTAGCACATGTACCATCACGAAGGTCCCTTTTATGTTGAAGGTATGTAGACAGTAGTGTCCCCTCTATGGTTCATCGTTTGCTTTGAACGAGAGAACGCTAGGGTGACCATGCAAGGCAATTTATTATTACGAGGGCCCACGTAATAACAACTTGTAGTGCCATGGAATCCTGGTGGGCTCTGCGGGTCAAGCTAATGATCACTATCCATTCGAAATTCTTAAATTGTTTAAAGTTTCTATCTAGTGTAACACTAACTGGGGTGGTTACTATAACACCCTACGATACAGAAAGACCACACATATTTGTTCGCACCTAACATTCGATCTATATCACGAGTCGCTTTAGACTAGACATCTAAACAAACAAAACTGGTTAACCACACAGGGAGGATTTTTCCTCAACATTCTAGAGTTCCTTTACATGGGTTGATTCCTTGATATCTATGGCACCTCATCTTATTTTAGTTATTGAAGATGGTTACATTAAACTTCGTCGTTGTTCGTTTGTCTTATTCCACGAGATGGTATGGTATGAGCCATACTTCAACTCCCTCATCGCATTCTATTCATCATCTATGAAGATTCTAACGATCTTTTTGGAGCTCGTGAAGCTCAAGCGTTATCATTATATTCCACACATGGGCAAGTGCGGTGAAGGATTTCCCCTTACTTTGAACGATCGAGGTCCACGGAGTATGGAATACATACTGTAAGGATGGAGGCGACCATTTGGTTTCTCATCCTCAATGAATGATTTCTTTTTCCACTTAGACATATGTCCAATACACGCAAGAGGTACTACACATTTTGGTTGTGGTTATTCACGTTATCATTGTTTCAAACATGTATGAACAATGCGATCTTGAGATTTCCATGACTGATTGCATTCTTAATTCTTAGACGCTTGGTGGACTATGGCGGTTTAAATATAAGTCTAGATCATTTGATATTATGTATAAAACTAAAGATGGCGCTGAAAAGAAAATCTACGCCCAAAAGGGTCGGTTAATCAACGCCCTACTATTAAAGTCGAACTAGAGTTTTTATGGAAAAACATGAGGTTGCGGAAATTGCACAACATGAGGTTAATGAGTCGACACTAGTGACGGTACTGATGGTACTAGTAGTTCAAGTGGTTCAAATCCTGATGGATCAGGAACGAGTGGCAATGCCACACTTGAAGATGCAATCACACAAGGTTATAATTCTAAGGATTTTCCGGACTATAAGTCGCGATACTCGTAGATATGAGAGGTGCGGTAGGTTCTGTCTGCTAAATAAAGACAATGAAGTCAGCTAGCCATGCTAGTAAATGTACTTCTGAATAAACGATTAGGTAAACAAAGAGTCTCCTGCTGAATGCAACATTAACTCGGTGGAATCTTCAAGTACGAACTTTAAGGGGTAATACAACAAAGAGGTTCTCGTAGGAAGAACTTAAGGATCTTATGTGAATAGTATTGCTCGCTGACCGGAATCCAAAAATCGGAAACGAAATTCTAGAACTTTACGATGATTGGAGCCAATGTTGTTGGTTACACTCGACGTTTTCACGATCCCTCAAGGATTGTTCCATACTGGGTAACACCCGAATCGAAACGCATTGAGCGCTACATTTGGGGGTTTAACCCCTGAGATCTAAAGCATAATCACACCATCTCACCCTACCCCGGCCACTCATATAGTAACTCTCACAATTAGTCTCACCAAGGAAGGGGTGAGAAGGGGTAAATTTTTTAAGAAGGGTGCCAAGAGAAAGGAAACGCATGTGGAATATACTAGCAATGGGAAGAGGGAGTTCTCACACCTTAAAAAAGGTTCGAGAGTGAGTAACGAACGAAAGGAAACTCCCGCAACGAGAGAAACAAAGGCAATTGCTGCCACAAACGATGTTGGCACCAATAAGTATGCTAATAACTTGTCGAAATCCTGAATGTGATAAGTGAAGCTTTTATCATAAGGGCACTTGCGAAAGTGCCAAGAGTAGAAGTGTGTAGAGATCGGGCACAAAACAGAAACTAATAAGTTACTAATAAGCAAGGAAGAATACTGATGTTCAAGGGTGGTGCAGAGGCCACTACAAGCATGAGTGTCATATGAATGAGTCAAACCAGCGAACAAGAGTGTGAGTGAATAAAAACTATGAATACTCCACAAGATACATATATCTTCATGGGTACGTTCTACTCTGCAGTCATTATATGTCAATTCTTTTGATACCAACGCCGAATTTAACTTAATGTCTTTAGGTACTAAGCATATACGCGAATTTGAGTCATGTACGTTAGACATACCTTACCCCGTCAAGTTAGCTAATGGGAAATTAGCTGAGTCATGTGAAGTCATTAGGGGTCACCGATACATTTCCTATCAACCAATACTTTGCACCTACTTTGTTTGATACCAGTGCCGATTTTAGTTTATCTTTATAAAATTTTAAAATATACTTGGCCTAGAGTCGAGTAAGCTAGACGTCCGTTACTCTATGGAACCGGCGAGCGGTAAATTAGTTGAATCGGGAGAAATTATTAGAGGTTGCACGCTTGAACACGGAGCGCGAGACTTTACTATCAATCTTTTACGGTCCATTTGGGTAGTTTTAACGTGGTTGTCAGCATGGATTAGTTGTCTGAAAACCGGGCGAAAAGGGTTTGTCATGAGAAAACCATCTGCATACCCTTACCAGACGATGGGACGCTTGTTGTACATGGAGAGAAACGCGAGATACCCCTACGAATCATTAATTGTATGAAGGCACATAAATGTCTTCGAAAAAGTTGTATAGCTTTCCTTGCTCACGTGGTTGACAAGAAGGACGAGGTCTTTTCGGAAGACTTTCTTGGACTGCCTCCACAACGACAAGTGGAGTTTCGCATTGATTTAGTGCTGGGAGCCGCACCTATGGTGAAATCTCCTTACCGATTAGCTCCGTCCGAGATGCAAGAGTTATCTACGCAACTTCAAGAGTTGTTAGGTAAGGGATTTATTAGAGCGAGTTTCTCACCTTGGGGAGCTTCGGTGCTATTCGTTAAAAAGAAGGACGGGAGCTTTCGCATGTGTATAGACTATTTGAATAAACTCACCATCAAGAACCAATACCCCCTACCGAGAATTGATGATTTTTTTGATCAACTACAAGGCCTGAGTTCCTAATCTAGGATTGATTTGAGATCGAGCTACCATCAATTGAGGACACAGGAAGAAAGCATACCCAAGACAGCCTTTAGAACTCGTTATGGTCACTATGAGTTTCTTGTTATGTCGTTGGGCTTAACGAATGCTCCGACATTGTTCATGGATCTCATGAACCGCGTGTGTAAGCCGTACTTGGATAATATATTCACAATCAAAGGACGAACACGAGAAACACTTACGAACAATTTTGGAGCTTTCGGAGAAAGAACAACTTTATGCAAAGTTCTCCAAATGCAAATTTTGGATTCGCGAGGTACAGTTTCTCGGGCACGTGGTGAACGAGAAAGGAATTCATGTTGATCCCTCCAAGATCAAGGTGATCAACAACTGGGAAGCGCCTAAGAACCCGACGGAAGTGCGGAAATTTTTGGGATTAGCAGGCTATTATCGGAGGTTTCTAGAGAACTTTTCAAAAGTTACTCGACCGCTAACGTCCCTAACACAAAAGGATAAGAAGTTTGACTGGGGCGAGAAACAAGAGGTAACTTTCCAACTACTAAAGGATAAACTTTCTGACACGCCTATCTTATCTTTACCCGACGATACTGACGACTTCGTGGTTTATTGTGATGCATCACATCAAGGTCTCGGGTGCGTGTTGATTCAACGAGACAAAGTCATCGCGTACGCGTCACAACAATTAAAGGTACATAAGAAGAACTGTCACACCCGACCCGCAGCGGAAAAGGTGATCGAGGCATGATTGGGTTATCATCAAAGCTCATGACATTTATTATAACGTTTCATATTCATTAATACATTTTAATGGGAAATATACAATCATAATTACATCATGTCCTAAACATCAATCTAGGCTTCATTGTTTTCTTCTAAGGCATTTTCTATGTTTTCCTTGCTTCATCCTGTTCACCTGTATCATGTGTAAAAATGGTTTTTGGATCAACAAAAAGTTGGCGAGTGAATCCTATGAAAAACATTTGAACAAGTTTATTTAATTGATTATAAAATAAAGTGCACAACCACACATGAGTAAAAATAGATGTAAACTTATTCACCAATCATTTAATATTAAATACTGCACACATGAACAATAATGGATCGTTTTGAGGCACGCGTTGCTCAACTCGTCTCTCACGAGGAACTGATGGGCCTAATGAATGATTTGCATATACTTGACAATATGAAATACATGACTACAAACAATATAAACTAAATAATACACACACGGACAATAATGGATTTGTTTTGAGGCACGCGTTGCTCAACTCGTCTCCCACGAGGAACTGATGGGCCTAATGAATGAATTGCATATAAATTGACAATATGAAATACATAACTACAAACAATGTATACAATCTAAGTTTAGATCACAATATGGTATGGCACAAGTTTAAATAAACGAGTTAATTTTTGGTGACACATGACACACCCCAAAACGTGTAATTAAAAAGGGGAGTTGTAAGATTCACTCACATTGGGTGCGTTCGGTTGATAATGTTGAATGCACGCGAAGTTGGTTTTAACCACGAGTGAAACTAACCTAGATAAATAGCATTATGGTTCGGTAAGTAAGCGGATTTTATTAATCAATTTTAGTAGGATTGTGGGATGTATTTTTGTGAGTTTAAGGCTATTTTCTAACCTTAAAAAAAATGTTATTTTTAAGTATTTTTAATTGATTTTTAAATAAAATGAATAAATAAAAATAATAAAAATTGTTGAGTTTTTGCGACCGTTGACTTGTTGACCGGTCAGGCTGTGTAATTGTGTGCGCCGGGTGAGGCTCGAACTCGTGACCTCTCATACGCGTGCACGCAGCTCTACCAACTGAGCTACGTGTCTAACCCGAAATATTTCTGTTTTTAATTATATTTATATACTAATTGATTTAAACAGAAAATCATTTATTTTTAAAAACGATTTTAATGCATCGAACCGGTGTTCTCCACAGGTCTCGAACCCGGGACCTGTGGTTTGGGTTAACACACAGTCCACCGCTGGACTGTGTGTCTAACTTGTTAAATAATCTGATTTTTATTATACTTATATACAAACTAAATAATTTCCTTTCTGTCTTATATAAAAAGTTTGATAATTGTCCGGACCGGTGCGGTAGTCGGACTCGAACTCGTGACGTGCGATTAAACGTTCACATAGTCCACCACTGGACTGTGTGTCTATCTTGGTTATTATTCCGGTTTTTATTAAACTTAACATCTATGTGAAATGAATCCGGTTCAGTAAAAAAAAGAACATTTTTATTAAGGC
The DNA here is from genome assembly GCA_947069175.1 of Scalesia atractyloides. NCBI lineage: Eukaryota > Viridiplantae > Streptophyta > Magnoliopsida > Asterales > Asteraceae > Scalesia > Scalesia atractyloides. The sequence continues at coordinate 35,474,214 of CAMTDV010000017.1, read as the reverse complement.
AAGCATGCGTGGGACAAGTATCGAACTCGGGACGTAAGCGTGTTTTATGTGCACACAGTCCACCGCTGGACTGTGTGTCTAACCCGAGTTATATCTTGATTTTAATTATACATATAGACAACTGAAACTTCGTCTTCTTCGTTGGACTTAACCAGAACTAAAGTCCGACTGGTTCGTCGATTAAATCATGTTCTTTTAGTGTGTTGCGGTTAATTACAGGTGAGATAAATAAAAAGAATGAAAGATTAAGCGTAAGGTATACCGAACAGTGGCTCCTCTGTTTCGCCGGCGAAACTCCGGTGACAGCAGATTATTCCGGCGACGTGTGTCTTGCGGCAGAGAGTCTTCAACGAGCTTGAGATGAATGTGGGTGGCTTCGGTATGAGCTCTGGGGGTTCAGTAAGGCACAGAGGTGAAAGGTTCGGTTTTCCGGCGAGTTGCAGAAGTTCTCCGGCGAGTGGAATTACGTCGGGAAAAAGTGTGATTGTGAGCGAAAAAGCTAACAAAGGTTAGAGGGGGTATTTATAGGGCAGGACATCGACGTATTTGGCCCGTTTTCCGACTTGATTCGTCGGTTAGAAATTTTCCGGCGGTTATGACTTGCGTCGCGGGTTCAGGCGTCGGTTATAACCGATGTAGTAGTTAATGTTTACGTTAAAACTGAAGAAACCGTCCAATCTCGGCGAAATCGTCGGGATTTCCGACGACTGCTATTGGGCGCGTCGGTTTTTGAATTCGAGATTTATTTTATGTATTAATTGTTTCCAATATTTAACAAGAAACATAAGTGGCGCAGTGGTTGGATGGTTAAGTGTTAAGGCTGTGCTGAATGGCTGGCTGACCCGGGTTCGAAACCCGGCAGAAGCCTTTTATTTTTATTTCATTATTTTTAATACATTTTCATAAATAAATTATATATTCCAATATACTTATTAATTATGTATCGTTTAAAATTAATTTGGGCATTAAATACGCAACAAAATTTTTAACTGATTGTTCGGTTAATAAACGGAGCGGGTTTGGTAAATCCGTTTTTTGACGGATGTTACAAGAACTATACCACCCATGACCTCTAGTTAGGTGCGGTGGTATTTGCTTTGAAAATGTGGCGTCACTACTTATATGGTACTCAATGTACTATCTTTACGGATCACAAAAATCTTCAACATACATTTAATCAGAGAGTTAAATATCGACAACGACGTTGGGTTGAGTTGTTGAATGACTACGATTGTGAGATAAAGTATCACCCGGGCAAGGCAATCATTGTGGCGGACGCCTTGAGCCGCAAGGAACGTGTGAAAACTGTAAGGGTGCGAGCATTAGAAATGACGATACAAACGAACCTTACTACCCGAATTCATGAGGCGCAACAAGAGGCACTTAAACCAGAAAATACTCAAGATGAAGCATTACATGGAATGGAGAAACAATTGGTGCCAAAGGAGGTTGGGACATTATACTTTATGGGATGAATCTAGGTTCCATTCTTTGGCGACCTACGGGCGATAATTGTTTTTACGAAGCTCACAAGTCAAGGTACTCTATTCATCCGGGATCGGATAAGATGTACCAAGCCTTTAAAGAATTCTAGTGGTGGCCTAACCTTAGAGGAGACATTACTACTTATGTCGAAAAGTGTCTTACATGCGCCAAGGTTAAGGCTGAATACCAAAAGCCTTCAGGATTGTTACAGCAACCTGAAATTCCCATTTGGAAATGGGAACAAATCTCGATAGACTTCATTAGTAAATTACTCCGGACCTTGAGAGGTCACGACATGATTTGGGTAATCGTTGATCGACTGACGAAGTCCACACATTTCTTACCTATCCGTGAGAAGGATAACATTGAAAAGCTCGCTGAGCTATATCTTAAAGAGATTGGGGCACGACATGGAGCGCCTGTTTCTATCATATTACACCGAGATGGTCGGTTCGTGTCAAAAGGCCTTTGGATAGCGATTAGATCTTAGCATGGCCTTTCACCCTCAAACGTACGACCAAAGTGAACGAACCACACAAACTCTGGAAGACATGTTGCGTGCTTGTATGATGGATTTGGGTGGAAATAGGGACACTCACTTGCCCTTAGTGAAGTTCTCATATAATAATAGTTATCACACTAGCATCCAGGCCGCCCTGATTGAAGCTCTATATGGACGAAAACGCCGATCACCGCTATGTTGGGCGAAGACCAGAGATAAACAACTCATTGGTCCAGATTAGTCCAAGAGACTACAGACAAGATCTTTCAAATCCGAGACCGTATCAAGGCGGCCCGTGATAGACAAAAGAGCTACGCTGACAAACGACGCAATCCATTATCTTTTGAGGTTGGAGACAAAGTTTTGTTGAAAGTCTCGCCTTGGAAAGGCATAGCCAGATTTGGGAAAAGTGGAAAGTTGAACCCACGAAACATAGGACCATTCGAAATCTTGGATAAGATTGGAACCGTCACTTACAAGTTGAAGCTACCAGACGAGCTTAGTAGCGTACACGACACGTTTCATGTGTCAAACCTTAAGAAAAGTCCTACTCAAGAAACGGTTATCATCCCGGCGGATGAAATCCATGTTGACGACAAACTCCAATTCATCGAAGAACCTGTTGAGGTCATGGACTGGAAGGTCCAAAATACGAATAGAAGTCGCGTTAAACTAGTCAAAGTTCGTTGGAACACACGTCAACGTCCCGAGTATACATGGGAACGTGAAGATCAAATCAAATCTAAGTACCTACATCTGTTCCAAGACTCGCCAACAACCGGACACCACACATGAAAACCTCCAAATACTTGGAGATGAACAAGTATAAAAATACCATGGAAAGATACATATGAACAAACTCATGTTAAAACCCCTAAACGCGATGCGGACAACGGACACCACGGACATCGGACAAACGTTACATGAATATATATTTTGACAAAATAATATATGTCCGAAAGTGACATAAAATACAATATAAGTGCGATAACAAATTACATATGTCATCACCGACAACGATCGCCATATCGACACGACAAAGAACAGGTACATATCATGGGCAACACTTGGGCGTTCTCGTGAAAATATATATAAACGGTTACTACGACGAGCTCTAAAAATAATATATTTTAAGACATTGAATATATATATATCAACACTTCTAATTTTCGGAAAGTATAAAATAAATAATCACTAAGTGTAACTACATAAGTATACAAGTATACTAATACGTATAAAAATACGTACGATAATACACTTGGTGGAATGGCAAGAATACAAGAAATGTACATGTACGCAATACGTATAAATACGACATAAATACCGACAATAAAATATACAAGTAAAGTATATACATGTACACGTATACGTATAAATACGCAAGTACATTGTAATGAACACAGATACACATGTTGAAGTGTACTCATACAAAGAATACCACACATGTACATGTTGATAAATACGATGTTAAAAATAAACATTTTTAACTATTATATCTAGAAGATATATATATATATATAGGGTTAGGATCATGTGAGAAGCACTAAGCTAATTGAGAAGCATTCTGGACCACACTTTTTCCCAAAGCTTTTCGTAATATACACATATGTATAGTAAAAATTTACTATATACATATGTGTATAATTCAATATACATATATGTATATACTCAATTCTAAACTATACATGTGTGTATATTATGAAAAACTTGGGAAAATGTGTGGTCCAGAATGTTTCTCAAGTTTCTCAAATAGGGTGGACTTCTCTTAGGATCCCTATCATATATATATATATATACAGGGTGAGGTTATTGTAAAAAATATGTTTTTGTGAGAAGGGTAAGAAAGAATCTAAATCATTAGATCTTTAATCTAATGGTTGAGATCTTGATGGCAATATTGTAAATAGTGTAACAATTAAAATAATTAATTTTCTAGATTAAGGGTATAAAGGTAAAATTAACATTTTTAGATTTAGAAAGTCACATGCAATCCACATGCAAGTCCCCCCTTCTTTTCTAAACGTCAATTAACTTTTTACACGTAACTCTTTTTTTTAAAAAAAATACACCATAATAATGAGTGTTTTTTATCTTTAGTATGAGTACCATATTGTTATACTTGTGTAGAGAAAAAAATTACGTTTCGATTGGATGTTCCATGGAGTTTTTTCTATGTTCATACAATGGTGTTTTAATTGTATTGTGATTCAAGGCATTGTGTTTTACACTAAAACACCATGACGTAAATAAGATACTATAGCATTGCAAATAATGAATTATAATTCAAGTCATGGTGTTTTAACATCTAGAGTATGTAACATCATTGTATTGTGATTACAGTTATGGTGTTTTAACATCCGGAATAGCAATAGAATCATTCTAAATGTTTAAAACACCACGACTGTATTATGATTCAACTCATGGTGTTTTTGGAATCTGTATGGTGTTTGATACCTGCAAAAATAACAAAAATCATTACAGATGTTAGAACACCATGGTTGTATTACGATTCAAGTTGTGGTGTTTTCTAGAATCCGTATGGTGTTTTATACGAACTCATGATGAATTCCTAAAAAAACTGAATTCCCTAAAAAACTCATTAAAACAGTTAAAATGATTTTATCTTTAATTATGATTATTAGTAAAATTACCATTATAGCCTTAAACTAATAAAATGGATAGGGACATGTGTCATCACCAGAGTCTTTCTTACTCTTCTCACACTTTTAGTCTTTTTTTACAGGATCCTCTACCTATATATATATATATATATATATTTTGTGAAACAAATATATACAATCGAACCCAACATACTTAGACATGTGAACGAGTTTCACTACACTTAAAATATATATATATAACTCATAACAACGAACTTATACCGTGCGTGGCACAAAGACGCTTATTGGCTAGGGCCACTCATACCCTGTGACCACGGAGACTCAAATGGGCTAGGCTCATTCTCACTTGTGCGAGGCACAAAAACTCTCATGAGCTAGGCCCAAAGACTCTCGTGAGCTAGGCCCACTTACATTCGTGCGAGGCACAAAGACTCATGAAGGGCGAGGCCCGTTCGTACACATTATGAATGCAATATATATATATATATATATATATATATATATATATTATATATATATATATATATATATAAGAAGTATATATTTATATTAAAAACAAACATACGAAATAAATGCCAACATATTTAAAATACACGAGGGTTCCAAATACATAACGAATACAAAAATTAACAACGTTCAAGATGAGAAACACGTACACGGTCTGGTAGAGACCTAAGTGTCTGATGAGTTAGAATACTTGTAGGTTGACTCGCGCATTTGGATACCCTGCTTGCTAGCACTCATTTTTAAGGACGCAATACTTTGAGTTCATGTCCCCACTTTTCTTTTAAATGTTTTCGGTTTTACAACTCTTGGGGGGAAATACAGGTTTCGATGGTATGGTTAAGCTATGGAATGAAATACTGGATCATGTGCGAATAGGGTGAATCTTAAGCACCATTAATCTTTTATAAGACCAAGGAACATGAGGGGTATATCTATCGGGTACGAGCGAGCCCCTCTCATAGGTCCTTGTGTGGCCGCATGTAGTGTTTGTCCCAGCCGATCGCGGATCGGTACTAAATCGTCTAGGGTTGAGTGCTTCCTATGTCGTCACACATATTAATGTCATTGCAAAACATTAATGGTCATCAAGTTCATTGACGCTTTACATACCACATTTTTACATAACGAATTTTCAAATGTTTTTAAGATTCATTTGATAGGAACTCAAAACACGTGAATTCACCAACTTTTGTTGATGTTTTAAACTTACATGTATTTCAGGAAATTGAGTGGATCTTGGCGCATTTAGTTATCACGAATATTTTGGTTATCAAGTTGACGATGTCATCCTTTTGAAGGGTTTGATCCATATACCGCATCTTCGAGTGAGATATAGGATGCAAAGCCTCTATGTTTAAAACTTTATTTTTAATCAAGTCACTTTTGTAAACTTTATAAGTTATGTTGTGTTTTACTTTGAAACAACTCATGACTTGTATCTTTTAATTATGATGAATGGATGAACATCGTACTTTTATTCATATAGCTTGTTTACTTACATCGTATGCAATGAAAATCGATCAAGTTCACACCATGCGCTTCCGCCTATGAGCGGGTGTGACAAAATCCTAGGACTATTTACTATAAAAATTTCACGTATTAACTCCAACCATGGACCACGTTATGACCTTCGTAACATGCTACAATTTATGCAGAAAGATGCAGCTTGTACCTGTATTTCCGTTTCAATCTTTTGACTGACCTAAACTTGTCAAAAATTATGAATCAAGTTGGGTTTGAAAGCTATTTCATTAAACTTCATTTTAGACTTAAGAACCACTCATTTTCGTTATGTTTTGACCATGTTACAGCCAATGCAACCGGCTATAGAAAACTGCGAAGAAGCTGTTTGTAATCAGATCTTATAAAAAACATGTTCGTGATCTTGTTGTCATTCTTTTCGACTACGAAAACGTGTATAAAAGTATGTAGACCAGTTAAATCATCAAGATCATGTTATAACTCAAAACCCTAAGCATACACGCATATATACGAAAGTATGATTTAACAAACTTCATAAACATAAAGATTCTAGCAAACCCTAGGTTTCAATCAACAAGTAATCAACAAAACGCAACCATGATTTCACGTATAATAAGAACTATAGACAGGACTAAGATATATTACCAGAAAGATTTTGAAAAGCTTTGTAAAGCTGAAAGAGTTGAGGCTTTGTGATAAATCGTCGTTCAGGGAAAAGGAATGAGATGCAGGTTCTGATAACAGCGATTAGGGTTTTTATGCAACTATATATATATATATATATATATATATATATATATATATATATATATATATATTTATATATATATATAGGGGAAAGATAAAACGAAAACTCACTTGAGTTGAGAAAACTCAAGAAAACCCTATGTAACATTTTTATTTTTTCTAAAAAAAATAGGGAATGTAAGTTACATCTTAATGAACGTTTTGTAACAAAAAATAAAAATAAAAAACGCCGAGTGGAACTTTTTTATAAAAAATTACAAAAAATCAGTTTTTAGTATTTTTTTGGTAAACACTGAAATTTTTAAAAAATTTTATAAAGAAACCATTCAGCGCTTTATATTTTTTTTTGTTACAAAATGTTCATTAACATGTAACTTACATTCTCTATTTTTTTTTAGAAAAAAATAAAATGTTACATAGGGTTTTCTTGAGTTTTCTCAACTTAAATGAGTTTTCTCTCTATACTTCACCTATATATATATATATACACACACACACACACGAAACCTATGAGAGTCGCTTAAGGGTTTAAGAGTTCCGAATTTATAACAAGATGGAGGATTCCGAGTTTGTATAAAGATATAAAAGATTCTGAGTTTAAGGATAAGGGTAAAGGTTCCGAATTCAGGTTTGCTTGTCCGAGTTTAGAGGTTGGGTTAGGAGATTTCTGAACTTACATAGCAACAAGGGTGTCCGAGTTTGTGAAGGGGGAAGGGGTTCTGAATTTGTGAAGGGAGGGGGGGTGTTTACTTATATACAATGATGTTCCTAGTTTAGTTATTTGTTGAATTAAATACACATAAGTCCCCTCAAGTTCCAAACCTTATAATCTTGCATAGAAAGTTATCGTTTAATTTAAAGCGTACAAACGAAACTAGTCCCACTAGTTTATGTTAGTTCGTGTGTAATAACCTACAAGTGTGATGTGAATGCAAGTACGTAAACGCTACAAGTTCATAAAGATTTAACTAAGAAGGTTAACGGTGATAACCCGAAAATGCGAGTTGTCACACCAAGGTTCCATTGTTAACACTTTACCAAAACACAAGTCTCACAACATTGAAGGTTATGGGGCTTGGAAGGTTTCAACACTTTGTAGGTTGTTTGGAAACCTTTTAGGTAGTAGGTTCTTGAGGTTTTTTAGCCTCATCTTCTGAAAATCAACCATACACAAGGCCACAACCATGAGTTTGATTGGAAACAAGGTTGGTACAAGATTCTCACAAGAAGAACAAGTAATGAAACATGTTTGCAAAGTTTTTATAAAGTAATGAAACATGTTTGCAAAGTTTTTATAAAACAGGGTTTAAATTTGAATTTGGAGCCTTATGTAAGTGATGTACCACCTTGTAACACCTTGGGTAACATCCTTGAAGGTCATCCAAGTAGATTGATGCAAGAAAACAAAAAGAAAAAAGTAGAAGAAGTGAGCTAGAACTCACTTTGAACACCAAAGAGTATATTACCCAAAACAAAATTTTCTTGGGGGAATTTGAATGTTTGAGGAAGATTTGAGAGTTTGTAAATGGTGGAGGAGTTTTGTAAGACATGTATATATAGTTGGGGATTAGGGTTTGGGTTAAAAGAAGGTTGGAAGGTGATTGGAGAAGAAAATAGGTGGGAAAGGAGGTCCAATCCCGTAGCTTAAATCAATTCTGCCTACCCAGAGGCCCTTACAAACCGTAAGAGGGTGGATGCGGGCTGCAAGCCTTTTGAAAACCCAAATTTTTGGTTTTTGGTCCTTGTTGTTTGGTCACTTGTCCAATTATGCAATTTCCTTAGGGTGTTAAGTATTTTTAGGCATTTTAAGGGCATTTCAAGGTGTATACAAGTACGTGAATAATATAAATGTATACAAGTATGATTTTGAATATAAACAAACATTGAATATGATTCGGTTCGTATATAAAACGTGTATATATATTATATATGTATGAATTAAACAAGTGTTAATAAAAATTGTATTTCCATTATGATCAAAGTCTCGGATTACAAATGTGAAAATGAAATACGAATTACAAGGTTTCTAAAAGTAGAAAGTGGGAAATATGAAATGTTACTGTCTCTCATACTTTAGGGAATTTCGTCCCAAAATTTATCAAGAGGAAGACTCGGTAAATAGATGTGGGTACTTGGTCTTTATATCGCTTTCTCGGTCCCAAGTGAATTCAACACCCCGTTTTCCTTCCCAACGAACTTTAACAATGGAGATTTGGCTTCATCTAAGTTGCTTTGTCCCACGATCCACAATCTCGACGGGTTTCTCAACAAAGTGGATGTCACACCCTCAATTTCCACCTGCGGAGTTTTACCGCGAGGCGTGTGAACAAACCAGAGTCTGAAACACTAGTACGTCGAACGACTCTATATGATTTGATAATACGTTTTCCAAAATCATTTGTTGTAGATTTTATATTGTCTAAATTAGTTACCAATATTTAGCAGAAGCATTAGTTTTTAAAGTTTGAGCGGAAGCATAAATAAGTAGTGAAGCGGCGCCAACACAAACGCCAAAACAAATGAAAAACCCCAAAACAATAATTATAAATAAGACTCGATAAAAGACGTCTTGTTCAATGCATGTGCGTGCACCTAGAGCTCCTAACGTCCTGAGAAACATGTAAAGAAACAAGTGTCAACATTAAAGATGAGTGAGTTCACAGGTTTTCATAAATTCGTTTGTTCGGTTATAGTTTGTTTTCTCCGTTATCCCCAACCCGGGATAACGTATTGGTTCCATTATTCCAACCCGGAATAATAAGTTGTTGCTTCCAATATTCCAAACCCGGAATAATAAGTTGTTGTTTCCATTATTCCAAACCCGGAATAATACAGTTGATTCCATTATCCCCAACCCGGGATAATATAGTTGTTTCGTAATTAAGTTCAATGTTAACATATATAGGTAGCTAGCCTAAAGTCATGTCACGTAAGAGTTCGCGATCGAAGCTGACTGTTGTGCCTCCGTTTTGCCAGGCCTATCACTGACCATGGCGAAGTTAGGCCAAATTATTCACCCATTGACCATACCCGGTCGGCTAGCGCGACTAGCTCGGATGGGGCTTGTCGGGCCCAGTAGTACTACTTATAATTCCCCCGCTATTAAACCCAATACTAACGATCCGAGAGATTGACGAGGACTTAAGTGATAAAGCTGCTTAGTGACCATAACATTACATTAACATTAACTTAGTTACCGAATAGTTATGTGACGTTAAATTCGTATAACGTAAAGAGATTGAGTTTGAGAGTGTATACATGTTTCTCCCCCTGTTGTTTAAAAACCGGATAAAGTTAGGGGTCGTGAACTCACCTTTATTTGCTCGGTTAGTGTAGCAAAGAAGTTATAAGAGATGGGACCGCTAGTTGCGTCCTAACAAACCAATTAATTCCAAGTCAGTGTGTGAACACACCAATACAAATTCTACACGTAATTTACGCACACTATGATACACACATACAACATATCTAACACTCAAACATGCATGCAAGTATCCTCATGTGAACCTAGTGATCAAAACAACTTATCATAAACATAAACCAATTCATGCCACAATTTGGTGCACACAATCACAAGTTCTCAAATTTCAGCTTAGCACTCATAATTCAGCTGTTTTCTAGGATTTTTATAAAATAGTTCCAACATTCCAAAAATTCCAATATTTTTACAGTAGGTGACATTTATACCATAGAAATTTATATAAATTTTCCAAGTTCTAAATCTTTACCAATTAACCATAAATATTAATATACTAGGCTGCAGTCAGATTTATCGTTTTCTGACTGCAGTCCACGGAAGAATTTATTTAAAAATCACTGATCGTCCAATTAACAAAATTCTAGTTGGAGTTGCCCGGAAATTTCCATACCTAGTTGCTGTACAAAATTCATGACTCAACTCCCTACTGATTTTAAAATCCAACTCGATAAACAACTAACAAAATTTCAGATTTTCACAGCTTTAGTTACTGAACTTATTTGGCCCTTTAAAAATATCAAATGACTTCAGAAAATTATGAATCCAGCGTCATTAGATTCCTTATTCAAATCTCTACGTCCTAGACATCAGAAAATCCGTTTTTCGACAACTAATGACCAAGTTACAGCCAGATGAAGTCGGCTGTAACTATTACTCAGCAAACTGTTTTCAGCATAATATTACCATAACTTGCATAAACCGTTCCTATGATCAACCTAAGCGAGCAAGAACCGATTTCTAATCATAGATCACTACTAATAACATATCCATGCAAACCCTAGTTCTTACTTCTAGTTTTTACAAATAACCATACTCGCAAACTTACAAGTTCCGCAAACAATTATACATGCAAACAATGATAGTTCAACCGATTACTTACAACACATATAATCCGAAAACAAACCAATCACTTCATTCAAGCATATATATATATCCGAACATGATCTCGTAATCAAAGATAACCCTAACCTTGAATAACTAGGTAAACAAGCCGGGACTTGGACAAGAAGTATCCGGCTGTTCCAGCAAAACCACGACCGAGGCTGAAAGGGACTGAAAAGGGAAGCTGCTCGTGATCAACAAGGAGTGCAAGGGGCTGTTTGCGGTCGGGAGATGAAGATGGCGATGGCTGCTGCTGCTGCGACCGAGAGGAAAGCAAGAGTAAGGCAGCCGACGGCTGTTTTGCTTGTTAGGGTTTTGGGAGTTGTGAATGAAGGCATGCATGTGAGTTTGTATATATAGGCGCAAAGAAAGATAAGGGTTACGGTTTGGCTTGAGCTTGTGGCCGAGAAACTTGGGTGGGTCGGTTTGGGTTTTATCTTGCGGCCGGGATATGTTTAAGGTTGGTTTGATCTCGGTTTGGGTTTGCGGTTTGGGTTGTACACGGCCAAGAACGGTTTGAGCTTGTTCTCGCGGCCAAGGACTTGGGTTGGTTTGGTTTGGTTTGCACTTGGCCGAGAATGGCTTAAGGTTTAAGATCTAAATCTCGCGGCCGAAGACTTGGGTTTTAGGTTTCCTAGTTTCACAAGGAGTTCGGTTTGTGTTTGTGTCGCGGTTCGGTTCGTGTGCATATTTATTATATATACATATATTTTGTAACTAAAACAATTCACGAAATCACACATCACGTATTCATTTACTCGTACATGTTTAATACTTAGCATATACTTTATTCGACAAGTGTCGCGTTTAAGTTATCCGAAAAACCCGGGATGTCACATTATCCCCATGTTGAAAGAATTTTCGTCCCGAAAATTGAGTAAACGCGGTTTAGAATGTAGCGTACATGTTTAGAGTGCCACGCACAAAGAGTTAGTTCGTTAATGATGGTACGCGAAGTTACAAGAAGTTCCCAAGTGCCATACACAAAGATTTCCAAGTGCCATGCACAAGAATTTAGTTAACAATAGTACACGAAAGTATGAGAAGTTTCCAGGTCGTCACATCATCCCCATGTTGAAAGAATTTTCGTCCCGAAAATTTAGTTACTGGTATCGTTAGTTTGCTGCTCAGTTGCGAAGAGGTGTGGGTATTTGCTTTTCATTTGGTCCTCTCTTTCCCACGTGAACTCCGGTCCACGCTTAGAGTCCCAACAAACCTTAACGATCGGAATCTTGCTGTGCCTTCGAGTCTTGATCTCACGATCCATGATCTCGATAGGCTGTTCCACAAAGTGCAGTTGTTCATCCACTTGGATCTCATCCAATGGAATAACTAGAGTTTCATCTGATAGACACTTCTTCAGATTTGACATGTGAAATACGTTGGGAACTCCACTGAGTTCGGCAGGAAGGTCTAATTGATAAGCTACGGGTCCAATACGTTTCAAGATTACAAACGGACCTACGTACCGTGGGTTAAGTTTGCCCCGTTTTCCAAAACGGATTACACCCTTCCAGGGTGACACCTTTAGTAAGACGCGGTCGCCTACTTGAAATTCGAGCGGTTTGCGTCGTTGATCAGCGTAGCTTTTCTGTCGATCTCGTGCCGCCGCCATGCGGTTTCTGATTTATACAATCTTTTTGGTAGCCTCAAGTATTAACTCAGGGCCTGTGAGTTGACTGTCACCGACTTCTGCCCAGCAGACCGGTGATCTACATTTACGACCGTATAATGCCTCAAATGGTGCTGCCGAAATACTCGTATGATAACTATTGTTATATGAGAATTCCACTAAAGGCAGGTGAATTTCCCAACTATTTCCGAAGTCTACGACGCATGCCCTAAGCATGTCTTCCAAGGTCTGTATGGTCCTTTCGCTTTGACCATCAGTCTGAGGGTGATAGGCTGTGCTCATATCTAAGCGTGTTCCCAACGCTTTCTGAAGTGACTGCCAGAAGTTTGACGTGAAGCGAGCATCTCTGTCTGAGATGATGGACGTTGGCACTCCGTGCTGAGAAACTACTTCCTTAATGTAGATGCGAGTTAACTTCTCCATCTTATCTGTTTCTTTAATAACTAGGAAGTGTGCGGACTTAGTTAAACGATCCACAACCACCCAGATGGTATCGTAACCACCCAAAGTTCGCGGGAGTTTAGTGATGAAATCCATTGAGATCTGATCCCATTTCCACACTGGGATCTCCGGTTGTTGGAGTAGCCCCGATGGCTTTTGATACTCCACCTTGACTTTTGCACAAGTCAAACATTTACTCACGTAGGTGGCTATATCGGCTTTCATGTTGGGCCAGCAATACGCAGCTTTAAGGTCTTGATACATCTTATCCGAACCCGGATGGACAGAGTATCGTGATTTGTGAGCTTCATCCATGACTAGCTCTCTGAGGTTTCCGTAGAGAGGTACCCATATGCGATTCATGAAATACCGGGCTCCATTGGGTTTTACTTCCCAATCGCGTTCCATTTTTCCCACCGATTCGGCTTTGATGTTTTCCTCCTTAACTGCTTCTAACTGGGCGTCGCGTATTTGTTCGGGTAGCCCCGAATGAATAGTGAGTTGTAGTGCTCGTACGCGACGAGGTTTCAAGTGTTCCTTCCTACTGAGGGCATCAGCTACCACGTTAGCTTTACCCGGGTGATACCGAATGGCACACTCATAATCGTTCAAGAGTTCGACCCAGCGACACTGTCGCATGTTCAACTCCTTCTGATCAAAGATGTGTTGGAGGCTCTTGTGGTCCGTAAAGATTGTGCACTTCGTTCCATAGAGGTAGTGTCTCCAAATCTTAAGTGCAAACACTACTGCTCCCAATTCCAGGTCATGCGTCGTGTAGTTTTTCTCGTGAACCTTCAGTTGTCGCGACGCATACGCGATGACCTTATCGCGTTGCATGAGTACGCATCCCAATCCCTGAATGGAAGCATCACAATATACTACAAAGTCATCTGTCCCCTCCGGCAAGGACAGAATGGGTGCACTACAAAGTTTCTGTTTCAGCAATTGAAATGCTGCTTCTTGCTTGTCACCCCAAGTATACTTGATACCTTTCTGGGTGAGGGTAGTAAGCGGTTGTGCTATCTTTGAAAACCCCTCGATGAAACGTCTGTAGTAACCAGCCAACCCCAAAAATTGGCGGATCTCCGTCGGTGTCTTAGGTGCTTCCCAGTTTTTGATGGCTTCAATCTTGGCAGGGTCTACGTGGATACCCTTTTCATTCACGATATGCCCGAGAAACTGAACTTCCCGAATCCAGAAATCACACTTCGAAAGCTTGGCATATAGCTTTTCCTGTTGGAGTAATCCTAACAGTAATCGTAGATGTTCAGCATGTTCTTCTTCACTTTTGGAGTAGATGAGTATGTCATCGATGAACACAATGACAAACTTGTCGAGGTATGGTTTACACACGCGGTTCATGAGGTCCATGAACACCGCAGGTGCGTTGGTGAGACCGAAGGGCATGACCAAGAACTCATAATGGCCATACCGAGTACGAAATGTCGTCTTGGCGATATCCTCCTCCCTGACGCGTAGCTGATGGTAACCAGACCGTAAATCAATCTTAGAGTAGTAGCTTGACCCTTGAAGTTGGTCGAAGAGATCGTCGATGCGAGGTAACGGGTATCGGTTCTTGACGGTAACCTTGTTGAGTTCCCTGTAGTCGATGCACATGCGGAAAGTCCCGTCCTTCTTCTTGACAAAAAGGACTGGAGCTCCCCATGGCGAAACGCTTGGTCGGATAAATCCTTTTTCTAATAGCTCCTGAAGTTGGGTAGACAGCTCCTGCAGCTCGGCTGGAGCTAGGCGGTATGGAGCCTTGGCAATAGGAGTTGCATTGTTTGCCAATTCGATTTCAAACTCCAATTGTCGATGGGGTGGAAGACCAGGTAGTTCTTCTGGGAATACATCGGAAAAATCACGGACGACAGGGATGTCTTCTATACGTTTCTCGTCCTTAGGCTGTTTGGTAATCAGTGCGAGTAAAGCGAAGGAGTTCTTTCTCCGAAGATACTTCTGCGCTTGCATGTATGAGATGATGTTAGTGACGGCGCTTGCCTTATCGCCTTGTACCGTCAGGATTTCGTTGTTCGAGAGCGGAATACGGATATATTTTTCGAAGCAGAGAACTTCAGTCCGGACGTCGGATAGCCAATCCATTCCGACTACCACGTCAAAACTACCCAGGGTAGTTGTCATCAGATCAATGGTAAAGGTGTGGCCCGCGAGTTTGAGTTGACAGCCGGATACTATTTGGGTCACATCTACAGATTTACCATCGGCTAATTCTATAACATAAGGGGTCTCTAATGGTTTAAGCGTGAGATTTAGGTTCTTCCTAAAAGACTCAGATATAAAGCTCCTATCCGCACCCGTATCAAAAAGCACAGAAGCAAAATGTTCATTAAGGGGAAACTTACCGGTGACCACGTTCGAGTCGTTTCTGGCCTCTCCGCGGCCCAATGTAAATGCGCGACCTTTAGCACCTCCTGTGCCACCGTTCCCATTATTGTTGTTGTTATTATTGTTGTTGTGGTTATTGTGGTTGTGGTTGTTTCCACCATTATTGTTGTTATTACGCAGCTGTGGGCAGTCTCTTCTGAAATGAGCAGTGCTACCACACTGATAGCATCCCCGGTTAACACCCTGCTGCTGACCCTGGGGTTGATTTTGATTTTGTCGGGACATGATTTCCCCACGACAATCCTTTGCCGCATGTCCCATCTTGCCACATCGTTGGCAGCGATTTCCGGCACAAGGGCCGTTATGATGGAGATTACAGCGGTTGCACTGCGGCTTTCGACCTGCATAGCCGCTTGCGTTCTGGTTATTGCTGTTGTTGGCAGGCTGATTTTGGTGACCCCGGTGGCTGTTGAAATGATTGAACCGCTTCTGGTTCCCTTGCTGCGGATGAGATGACGAAGACTGTCGAATAGTTGAGTCTTCAAACTTTCTTTTGTTATACGGGGCAACTTCAGTTGTACCCCGTGCTGGCAGCTTCTTCTGTTCCACCGCCTTATCGGTGAGTTTGTGAGCCAATCGGATTGCTTGATGTTCAGTTACAGGGTTACTAGCCATTACCATACCCTGAATTTCCGGAACCAGACCCCCAAGATAGAACTCGAGTCTTTTCTCCACAGTGTTGGCCAAATCGGGACACAGAAATACCAAGTCATGATGTTTTGCGGTGTAAGCTTCAATTTCCGATCCCACCATCTTGTGGTTCCATAAGGCTTGCTCCAACTGTTGCACTCTGTCTCGTGGACAGTACTCCTCTTTGATTAGGGCCTTGAACTCGGCCCATGCCATTGCATTCGCAGCTAATAGTCCACGTGTTTGGACTTGTGAATTCCACCATGTCAGTGCCCCATCTTCCAGTGTTGAGGCTGCGTATTTGACCTTGTTGGCCTCTAGGCAGTTGCACATTTCAAAAACGGATTCAGATTTTTCGATCCAGCGGACCAGTCCGATGGGTCCTTCCGCCCCCGAGAATTTGCTTGGTTTCGCGTCGAGGAACATCTTGTAGGGGTTAAAGCCCCTCCTGCTGACAGGGAATGAGTAGTCAGCAAGGAATTTTTACTAGCCTCACTATTAGATTTTCACGCGAAAATTTAATAATGGTTACCTGCCGGTTGGTTCTGAACACCCGCTAAAGTTGCGTTCACGTGCTCTTGAATCATGGCAGCTAGCTCTTCGGGCGTCAAGTTAAGGTTTCCACGTCTTCCAGTTGCCATTTAGATCTTCGAAACACAACACAAACACACCCCGATAAGTCTATATATCCAATATAGTTATCCTACTTCGTACTTTAATAATTATTAAGTTATGTCAACTCAATATGTTAAATAGTCAAAAGAAATACTTGATTAACTGAAATTTCAACGTCTTACAAAAGTGCAAATCAAACATACGAATTCACTATAAAGTCTCAAGTTTAAACACAAGTGGGAAAATAAATAGACTGAAGGAAAATAAACAAAATAAACGAAACGCGTCAGTCGTCTACTTCTCCATCCCCCAAGTCACTGTCGTTGCCGTCATCCTGCGCGGCATTTCCAGCTTCTACAGCTAGGTCCTCCTCCGGATCCTCCTCTACCAGCACTGGAGGGGCCGGTGCTGGTGCAAGTGCTTGATTTTGCAGTTCCTGAATGTTCAAACTATTTTCCAGGACTCTGTCCTCGAGCCAGTCGGCTCTTATCTGCTCAGCACGCAGATCTCTGGCTATGGTGTTACGAGCTATCTTACTCGTACGATGCTCTTCCTCGAGCGAGTCGGTCTTACCTGTAAGTTGTCGGATCATCCATCCTTGTGCTAGGATGGTTTCCTGCATTCTTTCTAACTGTTTTTGTTGTGTATGTACCAGGATTCTAAGTATGTCAATTCCTATTTCTACAGGGTTAACCGGTTCAACCGGTACAGCAATGGTTGGGCGTAACGACGACTCCTCCCCCATAGCGAGCCTTTTCCTCGCAGCTGAGCGTGTCTCCACGCCATAAGATGGTATGGGTTCCACCATTGGTGCCTTTCCTGGTGCCCTTGGTGGCGTAAGTCTGTCGGATGATGATGATGACGATGAGGATGATGACATTGCCTGTTAGATCGTGTAGTTAGTTACGAGTTGTTTTCATTTCTTATTATGAAGGCATAATCTACATAACACAGTTGTGGTATATTGCATAACAAGATATAATAGTTCGGTGCCAAACTAAGTCTAGTGTCGTGAAATCAGCTATAGTTTAGGTCTACTTCTAATGCAAACCTGGTTCTCTATAGCTAGTGGCTCTGATACCAATCTGTCACACCCTCAATTTCCACCTGCGGAGTTTTACCGCGAGGCGTGTGAACAAACCAGAGTCTGAAACACTAGTACATCGAACGACTCTATATGATTTGATAATACGTTTTCCAAAATCATTTATTGTAGATTTTATATTGTCTAAATTAGTTACCAATATTTAGCAGAAGCATTAGTTTTTAAAGTTTGAGCGGAAGCATAAATAAGTAGTGAAGCGGCGCCAACACAAACGCCAAAACAAATGAAAAACCCTAAAACAATAATTATAAATAAGACTCGATAAAAGACGTCTTGTTCAATGCATGTGCGTGCACCTAGAGCTCCTAGCGTCCTGAGAAACATGTAAAGAAACAAGTGTCAACATTAAAGATGAGTGAGTTCACAGGTTTTCATAAATTCGTTTGTTCGGTTATAGTTTGTTTTCTCCGTTATCCCAACCCGGGATAACGTATTGGTTCCATTATTCCAACCCGGAATAATAAGTTGTTGCTTCCAATATTCCAAACCCGGAATAATAAGTTGTTGTTTCCATTATTCCAAACCCGGAATAATACAGTTGATTCCATTATCCCCAACCCGGGATAATATAGTTGTTTCGTAATTAAGTTCAATGTTAACATATATAGGTAGCTAGCCTAAAGTCATGTCACGTAAGAGTTCACGATCGAAGCTGACTGTTGTGCCTCCGTTTTGCCAGGCCTATCACTGACCATGGCGAAGTTAGGCCAAATTATTCACCCGTTGACCATACCCGGTCGGCTAGCGCGACTAGCTCGGATGGGGCTTGTCGGGCCCAGTAGTACTACTTATAATTCCCCCGCTATTAAACCCAATACTAACGATCCGAGAGATTGACGAGGACTTAAGTGATAAAGCTGCTTAGTGACCATAACATTACATTAACATTAACTTAGTTACCGAATAGTTATGTGACGTTAAATTCGTATAACGTAAAGAGATTGAGTTTGAGAGTGTATACATGTTTCTCCCCCTGTTGTTTAAAAACCAGATAAAGTTAGGGGCCGTGAACTCACCTTTATTTGCTCGGTTAGTGTAGCAAAGAAGTTATAAGAGATGGGACCGCTAGTTGCGTCCTAACAAACCAATTAATTCCAAGTCAGTGTGTGAGCACACCAATACAAATTCTACACGTAATTTACACACACTATGATACACACATACAACATATCTAACACTCAAACATGCATGCAAGTATCCTCATGTGAACCTAGTGATCAAAACAACTTATCATAAACATAAACCAATTCATGCCACAATTTGGTGCACACAATCACAAGTTCTCAAATTTCAGCTTAGCACTCATAATTCAGCTGTTTTCTAGGATTTTTATAAAATAGTTCCAACATTCCAAAAATTCCAATATTTTTACAGTAGGTGACATTTATACCATAGAAATTTATATAAATTTTCCAAGTTCTAAATCTTTACCAATTAGCCATAAATATTAATATACTAGGCTGCAGTCAGATTTATCGTTTTCTGACTGCAGTCTACGGAAGAACTTATTTAAAAATCACTGATCGTCCAATTAACAAAATTCTAGTTGGAGTTGCCCGGAAATTTCCATACCTAGTTGCTGTACAAAATTCATGACTCAACTCCCTACTGATTTTAAAATCCAACTCGATAAACAACTAACAAAATTTCAGGATTTTCACAGCTTTAGTTACTGAACTTATTTGGCCCTTTAAAAATATCAAATGACTTCAGAAAATTATGAATCCAGCGTCATTAGATTCCTTATTCAAATCTCTACGTTCTAGAGAATCAGAAAATCCGTTTTTCGACAACTAATGACCAAGTTACAGCCAGATGAAGTCGGCTGTAACTATTACTCAGCAAACTGTTTTCAGCATAATATTACCATAACTTGCATAAACCGTTCCTATGATCAACCTAAGCGAGCAAGAACCGATTTCTAATCATAGATCACTACTAATAACATATCCATGCAAACCCTAGTTCTTACTTCTAGTTTTTACAAACAACCATACTCGCAAACTTACAAGTTCCGCAAACAATTATACATGCAAACAATGATAGTTCAACCGATTACTTACAACACATATAATCCGAAAACAAACCAATCACTTCATTCAAGCATATATATATATCCGAACATGATCTCGTAATCAAAGATAACCCTAACCTTGAATAACTAGGTAAACAAGCCGGGACTTGGACAAGAAGTATCCGGCTGTTCCAGCAAAACCACGACCGAGGCTGAAAGGGACTGAAAAGGGAAGCTGCTCGTGATCAACAAGGAGTGCAAGGGGCTGTTTGCGGTCGGGAGATGAAGATGGCGATGGCTGCTGCTGCTGCGACCGAGAGGAAAGCAAGAGTAAGGCAGCCGACGGCTGTTTTGCTTGTTAGGGTTTTGGGAGTTGTGAATGAAGGCATGCATGTGAGTTTGTATATATAGGCGCAAAGAAAGATAAGGGTTACGGTTTGGCTTGAGCTTGTGGCCGAGAAACTTGGGTGGGTCGGTTTGGGTTTTATCTTGCGGCCGGGATATGTTTAAGGTTGGTTTGATCTCGGTTTGGGTTTGCGGTTTGGGTTGTACACGGCCAAGAACGGTTTGAGCTTGTTCTCGCGGCCAAGGACTTGGGTTGGTTTGGTTTGGTTTGCACTTGGCCGAGAATGGCTTAAGGTTTAAGATCTAAATCTCGCGGCCGAAGACTTGGGTTTTAGGTTTCCTAGTTTCACAAGGAGTTCGGTTTGTGTTTGTGTCGCGGTTCGGTTCGTGTGCATATTTATTATATATACATATATTTTGTAACTAAAACAATTCACGAAATCACACATCACGTATTCATTTACTCGTACATGTTTAATACTTAGCATATACTTTATTCGATAAGTGTCGCGTTTAAGTTATCCGAAAAACCCGGGATGTCACAGTGGAGGGATTGGTTGATGCATAGGTCATCGAGTGGGACATGAAGTCCTTCGTCAGCTAAACACTTCTTGAGATTAGAGATGTGGAACGTTGGATGGACATTGTTGAGCTTTTTCTCTCCGTGTTTCTAAAATCCAGAACCCATCTCTAGTCGGCGATGCGAGGTTAGGGTTTGCGATTGTGAAGATGAACAGGTTTGGTTTTGCGATTGTGGAGATGAACTCTGGTGGTTGCGATTGACGATGGAAGATGTGAATGTTTGAGATATGGAAATTAGATGTGAATGTGCAAAATTAAATCACGAAGTTATAGGCATGTTTGCTTTCTACCTATCTTCAATGCAAGCAAGATTCCCCCTTTATTAACAATAAATCGATGGAGAGATTGAGTTCAATCAAACAAGAAATCCAAACCCAGAAACTTGATTGCTCAAACCTAAAAACTAGAAACAAATTTTTGAGAAAACAAGAAATCCAAATCTTGAAAGCAATGTCTGGGTATTTATCTTCTTTATTGAATCGACGTTTTTCAGGGGCGACACATTTTCCACACCTGCGAAGACTTCCAAGTTTAAAATATACATTAAAAGCTAACCTGCATCCTTGAATCTAATTGTTTGATTCATTCATGATGTATGTTGGAAGATTTCACTTCTAAGGTGAATGTTAACTGTTAAGTATGGATTCTTGGTCGATGCAGTTAGGCGGTGTTGGTGGTCGGGGATTGGATAGAGAGAGATAAAAGTATTACAAATTTTTATATGTTTTTTTAGTTCTTTATAAAACTGTTTTTTATATATGTGATTTGTAAAAAGTCTAATTTGCCTTCAAATGGGGTCCACTTAGTCAGATTTAACCATGAAAATAAACTGGGTTTAAGGTAAAGCGTGAACCGTGCAAGGGTCTGCAAACATTAAGTATGTTTTTTTGTAATTATTGAAGTCAAAGGACATACTTTGCAATCCGCTACAAACATAAATGTCGATTTTTGTAATTTACTCTAATGATAAATTTAATAAAATAAAATAATAAAATTGTGTCTTTTATAAATAAACTTCGGATTATGTTTCTCAGGCAAAATGATCATTTTACCTTAAAATTAATGATTTTACCTTAAAGTTAATTGAGCGTGCAGA
Organism: Scalesia atractyloides; assembly: GCA_947069175.1. NCBI lineage: Eukaryota > Viridiplantae > Streptophyta > Magnoliopsida > Asterales > Asteraceae > Scalesia > Scalesia atractyloides. Next base: position 35,452,144 of record CAMTDV010000017.1, on the reverse strand, counting down.
ACATAAAAACAAATGACATTTTGCGTGTTTTTTTAAAAATAAAAGAAAAGTGCAATTGAATACATAAATAAAGGATAATTTATGTACTTTACTCTCAATTTTTTAAATTTTATAACACACTTTTAGGAAAAATATCTTATGAAAAAATATTAAAAAGGTAAAAAAAAAATATAATTTATGGATTAAATACTATTTCCAAAAATATATATTTAAATTTCAAGATAACAACGTTTTATCCCGCCAGCACACACCTTCCGAAAGCTCTCTTCCGGCACCGGCACCGTAACGGCCACCGTCACCGACGCCATACATTTCTCATCTACAGTTTCTATTCACTGATCATTTTTATACCTAACGCGGTACCTTCTTACACTCACATTCGTATTCATATATCTATCTTCGATTATAAACTAGGTCTTTATTTACCACAAACAATTATTCAAAATTATCTTCTTACAGATATGTTTATTTAGGGATTTATGTTTATATGTTAATCTTTAGTAGCCAATTTTGTCAAACTTGAAGAATATCTGATAATCAGATTTAACATCTGTTGTGATAATTGCTTCTAGTAATTTCATGTTTATATAATTATATTTTAAATTATAACCTGTGTAATAAATAAAGAACAAATTATTTGAGGCAGATTGTTTGATTAAATGTTCTTAATTTGAACCAGACTACAAGTTATCTGCTTTGTGGCATTCCACCAGTAACCCTAATTTGGTCTGTTCAGAAGTCAAAATCCGTGCTTGCTGTTCCTGTGATCTTTTGATGTTTCGTAATGGTATCGTATGTGATCGGCTATAGTGGTTAGTGTTATTTGTGGATGAACATATCGATGAGTGACCTAGAACAAACACTTGTGAGGTAAGAAAAGTAACACTAGTTTTTTTTTTTTTTTGATTTAAGATAAAAAGTTAAATGTTTGTTTTATCGTTGTGGATGATATTCGGTAGAGGCAACGGTGGTGGAGATGCTAACAAGTCAATGAGAAGTAACTGGTGTCAACATGCTAAATCACTCGATAATCTTTTGAGTCGAGACAGAGTATCGAAATGTAACTTTCTTTTCTCTTTGACACCGCAAAAGCAATCGGTTGCCGAAGAAATGGCTGCAACTGCAAGGTATGCTCAAACCAAGAGGCAAGCAAGCATTTGTTCTTAGAAAGTTGAATTAAATTGTTAGTGCTGTTTGAGATACTTTGACTTCGGTTAATATGATCCTTTGTCTATGTAGACTATATATGTTTCAAAGCACTTAATTGCTAATATGCTATTAAGTTTGAGATTTCACCTGTCTTTTCCATGTTCCAGATCCATCTCTTGTAAATTTCAGAATGTTAAGACGACGAACAGTCTACAAGCTGACAAGGTAACACGTTATTTGATTTGTTGCTCTTCAAAAACAGTAGTTTACGATATATTCTCTTACGAAACGGAACTTTCTAAATATATAAGCTTTTGACAGGCTTGGCAAGCTCTTTCCAATCTCAAGTTGTCGTCTAGAAATTATGCAAGTCCCGGTAAAAGCCGACCAGTGGCAAACGATGTGGATCCAGCCTCTTCACAAGATTCTCAAACAGCTACTCAACAATGCTCTTATGATGCGAATAACAAATTTACAGGATCTACTCTGGCAGACCAATATTTGGATGATACTAATATTAAAAATAGTAATCTTGATGTGAATCAAATGATTACAGACAGCTTTCAATCAATTTCAATTTGCACACCACGACCATCGATCTCAAAGATTCCGCCTTTCACCCCAGCTGCAAGTAATGCAATTACAGCGTGTGAGGATAAAAGTTTACCTGAGGAGCTATGCGTGGAATGTAGTCATGGTTTTAAGGCACATAATCTAAAACTCTATATAAAAAATCCTCACATTATTATATGGAACGTTCCAGAACTAACTTCTGTATTTGTTTCAGCTCGGAGTTTGTCCAGAAGCTGCAACCCATCTGAAAATTATGAAGGATATGCTCATTTCGATATCAGATGATCTCCTTGATGATGATGGTGAATTAAGTTCAGATCAAATAGAAAAACTTCGTCAAGATAGGCGGCAGTTGAATAAGCAAATCAAACTTCTTGAGAAATTTATTATGCTAGATAATGAAGAATGCAACTCAAACTTTTCTGCATATGCCGTTACAACTGCTAGACCTTTACAGTATGTAACTCCGTTTTCTGCAAGGATTGATCCGGTTAGACTTGATGATCAGTTTTACATGCATAACAAGACTGATGAGAATAATAATAAGTGGGATACGTTAGCGTTACCATGTTCCTCAGTGGGTAACTTTGGTGATTTCTCAACTCCCGTTGAGAGAAATTATGTTCGAAAGTATGTTGAAGTTAATTATATTGAAGGTTCGGATGATGTGAAATGGAGCAAGAGAGATTTTCCATGGACCAAAAAGTTGGAGGTTTGTAACGTTTTCATCGTTTCGACTTTTAGCGTAGGTCTGAATTTAGTGGTATTAAAGGTGGAAATTTCAACGCATTAACATTACCTGGGTCACTTCAAGAGTCAAACAGGTAAATTAGAAAAAAAGATACCTGAAATGGAAACAGGTGGTTGAATATTGTCTAAAGTGTATTTAGCACATGCATTATTTAACGAAAAATTTAAATTATCGGAGAAAAATTGTTTCAGGTCAACTCGACCCTACCTGCATTAACTTACATGTTTTGACCAGTGTTGTCAATAGCGAAGATAGCGTTCGCTATAGCGCGCTTCATAGCGTATCGCCCATATCTCGCAATCTGTTGATTAGCAACTCCATAGCGTGAATATGGCGGGATTTCCGGTTTTTTTTAATTGTTTTAATATAAATGGCAGGATTTTAGGCTTTTTTTTTCTGTTTTAATATAACTACTTAATATAAATTGCGTATTTAGATGAAATATACAGCATATTTTGATAAAAGATACTTATAAAATATCTCTAAACTTTTCTTCTAGTGCATCGCTAAACATAAAAAAGCGCCCGCTATTTCATCGCTATTGCTACATAGCGTATAGGTAGCTTGTCGCTATCGTCTGCTATTCGCTATTGACAACTATGTTCATGACAATGGTTTAATGATTCTGATTTCAGGCTAATAACAAGAAAGTGTTCGGGAATCATTCCTTCCGTCCCAACCAAAGAGAGGTGATTAATGCCACGATGAGTCGAAATGATGTATTTGTCTTGATGCCAACTGGTGGTGGAAAGAGCCTCACGTATCAGGTACCGTATACCATTTTCTGTTGATTTTGGATGCTTGTATGGACACATATATTAATGGTGGTTTTGCACCACTTTCTTGCAGCTACCCGCTCTAATTTCTCCAAGTGTGACAATTGTAATCTCGCCTCTTGTTTCTCTTATCCAAGATCAAATAATGCATTTATTGCAGGTATGTATTATATGGTTCCTATTTAATATTTCATATTCATCTGCATCGGGTTCTTACTTCTTTATACTGAATTCTCGAATTTGAATACACTATAGGCAAACATATCTGCTGCTTACTTAAGTGCAAATATGGAATGGACCGAGCAACAAGACGTTCTCAGAGAGCTATGCTCAGGACATTGTCGTTACAAACTGTTATACGTCACCCCTGAAAAAATAGCAAAGTGAGCGCTTATTATTTATTAATATTCCCATATTTAATATTGAATTATTGATCACGTACATGTTGCCATTTTTTTTAATGCTTTCATATTGTGAATGCAGAAGTGATGCTTTGTTACGTCAATTGGAAAACTTATACGCACGAGAATTACTAGATAGAATCGTCATTGATGAAGCTCATTGTGTTAGCCAATGGGGACATGATTTCCGACCAGATTACCAGGTATTTACGTATATATGGATTTGGACTTTATTATATCTATAAGTTTTCTAGCTTATTAAATATGGGTAGTTTGTAACTTTGTATAGAGTCTTGGTATATTGAAGCAAAAGTTTCCGAACATACCCGTGTTGGCATTAACTGCTACTGCCACAGCCAGTGTCAAAGAAGATGTTGTGCAGGCTCTTGGTCTTGTTGACTGTATTATTTTCCGACAAAGTTTCAACCGCCCAAATTTAAGGTATGAGTTGACCTTAGATACAAGTTACAACGGGCTGTTTATAGTGTTGACTGTTGACCTTCTAAGCATGCCATTATTACAGGTATTCAGTTATCCCTAAGACAAAAAAATGTGTGGAGGATATCGACAAGTTCATAAAGGACAATCATAATGATGAATGCGGAATCATTTATTGTCTTTCAAAGAAGGATTGTGAAAAAGTTGCTGAAACGTTGCAGGTACATTCTTCTATTCATTTGTCGTTCTCTTTATTGTAGTTAGAAGAGTAAAATGCAATTTTCGTCCCTGAGGTTTGGTCAGTTTTGCGACTTTCATCCAAAGGTTTGTTTTTCTGCTTCTAGATCCAAAAGGTTTGAAATCTTGCCATTTTCATCCGGCTCGTTAACTCCATCCATTTTCATCCATTCTTCTATTCATATGTCGTTCACTCGTTCTCTTAATTAATAGTTAGAATGTTGAATTTACTTTTGGATGAATATATAATGTTTGTCAGGAATATGGGCACAAAGCTGCGTTTTATCATGGCAGTATGGACCCTGATAAACGTGCAGCAGTTCAAAAGATGTGGAGTAAAGATGAGATCAATATAATATGTGCAACTGTGGCTTTTGGCATGGGTATGGTGATCGACTCTTTTGGTTGCTTACTATGCAGTTAATATCAGTGATACATCGGTTATCGCTCCCCATGTAAAATTTGGTGTCAAATATCAATCTGAATACCGGTACCGATATTATCAGCGATATATCACCGATTTTTTCGATATCAGTACCTTTCTTCTTAGTTCCACCATTCGTCTTTCTTCTTATTGTTGCTATTAGTGTTTTAAGTCTTAATTGTTAACTGTTAGTGTTAAATGGTTGTGTTTTAAGTCTTAATTGTTAATTGTTAGTGTTAAATGGTTGTGTTTTAAGTCTTAATCAGTTCCTACATGCTATAATTGTTAGTGTTTTGCAAGTTGCAAAAGGTTAATTTATTAATGGTAGGAGAGCATACTAAATTGTTAGTGTTGAATTGCTATATACATAAATTCTGCATGATATTAAAATTACCGATATCCCACCGTGATAACCTATATATCAAATATGAGTAAATTGCACAAAACATCCTTTATGTTTCCTCAAACTTGCAGGTTCCAGCCTTAATGTTTAAAAGTTGCTAAAAACAGCCTTTAAGTTTATTTTTGTTGCGGGTTCAATCCTTTACAGCTAACCACGTTATTTTCTTCAGTTAAGTTCCGTCACATGCATAACATGTGAGGGTATATTCGTCATTTTGGTTGATCTTCCACCCACGTCAATTATAAGAAAAAAAAATATTTAAGGTTTAACCTATTTTAAAAAAATTCTAACCGCAGGGACTAATGTGCAATAAAACCAAACTTTTAAAAACCAAACACCCTCTTTTCCGGTCTTCTTCTCCGGCGACTTCGCCGTATTCCGGCGAACCCGGAATTAAGATAGGAATCTTGTTAAGCTAGCCCCCTAAGCTGTAAAGATTAACACAGATTTTGATCATGCCAATCAAACTCTTCAGGATTATCATCAGTTGGAAGAATCGGCTCCTTATTCGCATCAGACGGAAACGACAAACGACTCTTCAACCCTAGATACCTCTCACAGAACTCCGATGCCGTCAAATCAGAGAACTTCGTAACACCGTGTTCAGTAGTCGGATCCAGCAACTGGTAACGCTTAGGACGCCGCAAGTTAGACTTAAACACTATCAAACGGTAATCGGGCTCCTCTGTAGTCGCGTACGTTTTACCAAACTTTGTTTAAACTAGGTTAAAACTTAAATATTCTTTTTTTTATAATTGAAGTGGGTGGAAGATCAACCAAAATGACGAATATACCCTCACATGTTATGCATGTGAGGGAACTTAACTGAAGAAAATAACGTGGTTAGCTGTAAAGGATTGAACCCGCAACAAGAATAAACTTAAAGGCTGTTTTTAGCAACTTTTAAACATTAAGGCTGGAACCTGCAAGTTTGAGGAAACATAAAGGATGTTTTGTGCAATTTACTCCTCAAATATTGGTCCTTGACTGATATTCGATTTTTTACCGCATTAACTGCTTAGGTTGCTTATTAAATGATTAATATAGTATAAACATTTTTTTTGTCAGGTATTAATAAACCTGATGTTCGGTTTGTCATTCATCATTCTCTTCCTAAATCCATTGAAGGATACCACCAGGTATATGCTGTGATTAGATTGCCACTTCTTGATTCACAATAATTGACGGTATTTTTTCATGAAATAGGAATGTGGACGTGCAGGTAGAGACGGACAACGTTCTTCTTGCGTCTTGTATTATAGTTATAGTGATTACGTAAGTCACTAATCACACTGTTAGTTTAGTGATATTTTTTACTTCGGGTTACAATTTATGTTAGTAAGGCTTGCAAATTGCTGTTTTTGAAGATTCGGGTCAAGCACATGCTTAGTCATGGACTTCTGGAGCAAAACTATAACGCAAGTTCCGGAAGGGTACTGGAAACTAATACCGAGAACCTTTTGCGCATGGTACTTCCACTACTATTGTTTAAAACTTTGATATTAGCAGGTTGGTATTAGATAATTAATATTATAATGTATAAACTTAAACCACTTTTATTTTCTTAATTCCTTCAGGTCAGTTACTGTGAGAATGATGTTGACTGTCGACGTTTTCTACAACTTATTCATTTTGGAGAAAAGTTTGATTCTTTCAACTGCAAGAAAACTTGTGATAATTGTTTCAAGGCCCAAAACCTCGTAGACAAGGATGTTACCGAGATAGCAAAGCATTTGGTTATGATCATATATAATATATATTTTATTAATACGTCATAATGATTGTTTGTTGAGTTATTTTGTTATTTTGCAGGTTGAATTAGTGAAATCTGTTGGACAACAATTCTCTGCGTCTCATACCTTGGAAGTCTACAGAGGCTCCTTAAGCCAAAATGTAATATTTTCTTATGGTTACTGTAGTATTTTTTTATATCTTTTTGTGATGTGCGAATTTGACCACTTGACAAACATTGAAATGCAGGTCAAAAAGTATGAACACCATACCTTAAGGTTGCACGGAGCTGGAAAAAGTGTCGCAAAGGGAGAAGCGTTGCGTGTCCTACACCATCTTGTTGTTGAGGAGATTCTTATCGAGGTCGTTAAAAGAAGCGATTATTATGGAAACGTGTCATCAATCCTAAAAGTGAGGCTTTCAATACTTTAGTTCTAAATTTTTTAAAAGTTTTATATTTTATAAAAATGTTTAAAAAGAAGTAAAATGCCATTTTCGTCCATGTGGTTTGGCCAGTTTTGCGACTTTCGTCCAAAGGTTTGTTTTTCCGCATCTTGATCCAAAAGGTTTGAAATCTTGCCATTTTCATCCGGCTCGTTAACTCCATCCATTTTCTCAGTTACGTCAAGGATATTTTTGTCTTTTTTGTTAAATTAAAGGTTTGACCAAATTGCCGTTTAATTTAACAAAAAGACGAAAAAAACCCCTGACTTAACGGAGAAAAATGGATGGAGTCAACGAGCCGGATGAAAATGGCAAGATTTCAAACCTTTTGGGTCCAGATGCGAAAAAACAAACCTTTGGATGAAAGTCACAAATCTGGCCAAACCTCATGGACGAAAGCATTTTACTCAAAAAGAAAATTCCCCTTAACAAAGTTATCATCTTTGTTTTGGCAGTAAGGTTAGAATGAATCTTCTTATGTTTCATATTTTTCGTCACATAATTGAGGGTTTCTGTTTTTGTCATTATGGTTATTTAGGTAAATGAAAAGAAGGCCTCTAATTTACTAGCAGGCATGCAGACCATAACTTTAAGGTACCTCATGTATCTTTTCATACATTTTTTTGTGTCATGTTTTTTGGATAAGTTAACATCTAACTGCAAGTCTGCAATATGTTTCTTGTAGGTTTCCTTGTGCTGGTAAAGCATCTAAATCTAGTAGAAATGACATAGCTACTCCAGCAAAAGGATTAACCTCATCAAAACAAAGCCCTCCCCGCGTAGTAGATACTCCTTCTCAAACTCAACCAGAAGTAGACTTGGTATGCTGCTATATCTGAATTAACCCATGTTTAATCGTTTGCGTTTGTAACTAACATGTCAAGATTTGCACTTCTAATTGTTTTTATTTTCATTTATGTAGGAACTTTATGCCAAATTATTCTCTGCACTGAAGATGCTTCGAACTTTACTTCTTAAGGAAGCAGGGGAAGGGATCATGGCATACCACATCTTTGGGTGAGTTCTATTATTATTTTTATTATAAATTGCATCTTTTTTTTTTTTTATAAAAAATGAGGACCGAAGTTTGAATCATGTGAGCAAAATTACTTTTATGCCAGTTATATATATATATATAGATATATATATATATATATATAGATAGGGGTTGGTTAACGTACAATTGACTTTAACGTACGATGCGTACGTGATGTGAAATAACATGCGGATTTAGTTTACAAACACGCGGATTTAGTTAATACCATGCGGTTTTGTCAAAAACATAACATGCGATTTATCAAAACCATAACATGCGGGTTTATCAAAAAAAGTGACATGCGGATTTAGTTTTCAACATGCGGGATTTCGTTTTTGCAGTTTATAACGTGAGGAATTTATATCGCGTACGCATCGTACGTTAGGTGATATTGTACACTATACTTTCTCTCTCTCTCTCTCTCTCTATATATATATATATATAGGGGAAGGTTTAAATGAGAACGCTAAATATTGTGAGAACCATGAGAACAAAGAAAAAAACCGCAAGAAGTTAATTCAAAAAATATATATTTACACTTATCATAATTATATTCGAATACAATGTTATAAATTAAATTTACATGTTTAAATTTACATGTATTCGTAAATATTGAAAATTTACACATGTGTAAAAATTTTAATAAGAGTAATTTTGAGAAGAGAAATGAATTATTTGATGTTGTAAATTCTTTTTTTGATGTATTTTAATTACCTTGAGGTTTGTATTAAAAACATGGTTTTGACTGAGAACCGTGAGAACGAATGAAAAAACCAATCAAAACCAATTTTTTTTAATACAAACCTCATTGTAATTAAAATACAACATCAAAATAAGAATTTACAACATCAAATAATTCATTTCTCCTCTCAAAATCATTTTTTTAATACATTGAGGTTTGTATTAAAAACATGTTTTGACTGAGAACCGTGAGAACAAATGAAAAACCCAATCAAAACCAATTTTTTTAATACAAACCTCATTGTAATTAAAATACATCAAAATAAGAATTTACAACATCAAATAATTCATTTTTCTCTCAAAATCACTCTTATTAGATTTTTTGCACATCAACAACAACAACAACCGTACCCAGTAAATCCCACAAATAGCAAAAGCTATTAGTAGGGTCTGGGGAGGGTGGGATGTAAGCAAACATTGCCTCTATCCTGTGGATAGAGAGGCTGCTTCCAGAGAGATCCCCAGCTCCAAAACCAATGACATGCAAACACATAGAAATGTAAAGATGGAAGTAGAAGGTTACCAAATACAAATTAACACAAAAATATCAAAAAGAAACCACATATATCCACGTGGCCAACTAAGGCCTCCTAAAGTGTCTAAGAATGTTGACCCTTGGACCCAAGTAAGATACTATTGTACCCCCCTCTAAAAGTCCTTAACCTTAATCTTACGCCTCCATGAACTCCTATCCTGAACCATGTCCTCGGAGAGGTGCAACTCTAGTAAATCATGTCTAATCCGCTCATCCCAAGTCAACTTGGGTCTGCCTCTACTCCTCCTTCCCTCCATAGTGAGGGTTTCCACCGCTCTAACTGGCGCCGTTGATTGCCTCCTCTTCACATGCCCAAACCATCTCAATCTCCCCTCTCTTATCTTATCCGAAATCCTAGCCACTCCTAACTTTTCCCTAATTACCTCATTTCTTATTCGATCCAACCTTGTGTGCCCACACATCCATCTTTGCATCCTCATCTCCGCTACATCCATCTTGCGTGCCTGTGTCTTTTTGGTCGCCCATCAGTCTGTCACATATAACATTGCAGATCTCACTGCAACCCTGTAGAACTTTCCCTTTAACATGTTTACATTCACGTAAATTTAAACGTGTAAATCTTGGTTTAAAAAAGCGCGCCTAGGCGCAGGTCATGGGGCTTTACCGCTCAGCGCCTTGGGTTTTTTTAGTAAAAGTAAGCGTTTTGGGTTTTTGGAGCTGCATTCGTGTCCGCAGGACGTGCGGGCAAGCACGAGTTCAACCAAATTCCAGCTCCGAAACTCAATTGTTAGCACCCCCCTGCGCGCGCAGGTAGGACTTGTGGTAAAACATGTCATAAAGTTACAATTGTTTGATAAATGTTTTACCTTATAAACAACCATTCCTTTTGTTCCCACACCTATGTGGGACAAGGTATAAAAGCCTTATTTATAGCTATATTTTGGTTAAAGGAAGCTAAAAACCTATAGGATATGTATGGGATATATAAAAAAAATTATTGCGCCTCGGGTACGAAAAGCCCACCGCTTTTGCGCTTTGCGCTTCGCGCCTCAATTTTAGACCTCGTCGCTTTTGTACGCCTCTCGCTTTTTTAAACCAAGGTGTAAATTAAATTTCTAACATTATATTCGAATGATAAGTGTAACTTTTTTTTTTTTGAATTGTTTTTACCAAGTTTTCATGGTTTTTTCGGTCGTTCTCACGGTTCTCACAATATTTAGCGTTCTCATTTAAACCTTCCCCTATATATATTTTTATAGTATCATACTTTTATCATTTTATGCCAATTCTGAGGGTGCCACATCGGATAAGTTAAGGGCGAGGAGATGAGATGGTTTTCAGCATGTGAAGAGGAGGCCGATGAAGCCTCATTTGGGCCCTAGGCGCAAGGCACTACAAGAGCTCTAGCCTGTAACAAATAAAACAACTACTTGAATAAAAGCAATCATTGGGTTATTGATATATAGAGAGTGGAATTATTGACATAGTGCCGATTATTATAGGGTAAAAGCAATCATTTGGTTATTGATAGGATAAAAAGAAATATTAAAGAAAATCAAAAACAAAAATAAGGTAAGGCTTTATTAGATAAAGCCCATCTAATTGAATCGCATGCCCCGTCTGAAACAAAGCAATTGCCTGGAAGGGCTTTTATACAAAACACACCATCTGGGATCTCCTTGGTCACCACTAAGTGTTTTATTGGGGTTGCGCCTTGAATTAGCGCCTAGGCACGCGCCCTAAGGGTTCTTGACAACGGAGCCGATGATGACTCTAGTAAGACCCGTGGAAGGCTCAAGAGCAGAGGCAAACTCAAACTAACATGCGATGAGCGGATTAAGCAGGATTTGCTGGACTTGCACCTCTTCGAGGACATGATCAAGGATAAGAGTTTTTGGAGACGTCGTCATAGGGTTATGGACTTTTTGGGGGAGCGTATAGGTCTGTCTTAGATGTGTCATGGGGCCTTAGGGGTACCGCTTTTTCTTTCTTGTCTATTTGCTCTTTTACCTGTAGTTTACTCATATCACCGTATGTTAGCTATCGGTAGTTTACAACCATCATTATTAGCACGTTTGTATGTTTGTTACTTTTATAGCAATTTTGAATCATCTGAGCAAAATTATATTTGATGATAAAGAAATAGTCTTCACAAGCTGTTTTGTTTTAATGCTTTAGGAATGCTACTTTGCAACATATCAGCAAAAGGATCCCCAGAACTAAAGAAGAACTTCTTGAGATTAATGGCATTGGCAAGTAAGTAGTCCTCACATGCTCCCAAAAATGAGTATGAGGTGGCAAGATGGGTTGGTTGGGCGGGTTTGCTAACGGGTTGGGTTGGGACGGGCCATACCACAACTATTTTGAATCAAACAAAGTGGCCGCATGGCTTCAAGGGTTATTTTAGATAGCCCAATTAATACAGAATTCTAATATTAATACATATATCATGATAATTAATTTATACATAATTTGGAAATATAACTTTCAAGTTGACAGTTACTCAAATATAATTTGGAAATATAATTTATACATAATTAATTTATATATAAGTTGACGTAAATCAATTATGTGTTGGAAATGTGAAACAGGGCGAAAGTAAGCAAGTATGGGGATAAAGTACTGGAAACCATCCAGACTACCCTCAATGAATACTATAGTTCAAATGGGAATCCGACGGACGTTTTTGGTTTTTGATTTCGTTGCAAGCCTGGCTAGTTCAGAGAAGTCGGTATCCAAGGGACCCCACACTACAACTGCACGTCGTGTTCGTTGTCTTGTTGATCATGATGATTAGGACATTCATCAGCATGATGGATGAAGAGTGCTACCTTTTTGTTAACATTAACTTTATAATTGTTAATTGTTATAAGAGTTTATTTATGAAGCAAAAGTTTATTTGATTTACACTTTGTAGGTGACAACTCTAGTTTTTGTCTACATGCTATATGTGGAAAAATAGGCAAGTTAAGACATGCGAAAATGGGTCCGAGGCGTAAGGGTAGTGTAACACGCCAACATTGATTTAGGGTGGGGTAACATGCATTGAATAGGATTATAAAAGCTACATTATTTGAATTAGATTTAACTGTTTAAATGGTTTGGTTTTGGTCTTGGATGTTGAAATCATTTTGTGAGGCCTTTTTTAAATTTGTAGAGTTGTAGGTAGGTAAGCATTCAAAATTTAACTTGTTATATAAGAGATGTATTTAAAATTCAATGAATTTAAGGGTAGGGTGGCACGCTAACATTGTCAAAACGGGTTGTGGTACTACTAATAAGTAAGTAATGCATTGAATACAATTATAGAAGCTACATTATTTAAATTTATAGAGTAAGGTTATTGTAGAAATAAGTCTTAATATACAAATTAGTTTAATATGAGAAGTGAAAGATGATTTTTTTTCCATCTTATTAAGCATTTAGTCCTAGAATCTAAAAAAATGTGTACATTAGGGTTAGGTTCATTAGTGAACAACCACTTGATTTTGAACACTAGTGAACTAACCCTAGCTCTTGATTATCAATACACAAGGGTAAATCAATGGCCAAGATTTGATGATGAAAATACATTAGTGTTTTTTACGATTTGATAATGTAAATCAATGACCATGATTTGTTCACTCACTTCACAAATACATTAGTATTCACTCTAGAACCCCACCATATATATATATAGAGAGAGAGAGAGGGGGGGGGAGAGAGAGAGGGTAAAATGAGAACCGAGTTGCGAGAATCGCGAGAACTTTTTGATTTGGCGTGAGTTGGGTCAATTTTTTATTTGCACAAACGTAGATGAAAAAAATTATAAACACATCTTTAAAAAAGTAAAAAAAAATTGCGGAGTCGGTAATTTTGACTAATGCAAGTTTTTTTTACAGCAGACGTAAATTTTGGAAGAAGATAAATATTTTTTTACGCCTCATGTAAATGTGAGTATGCGACTTTTTTTTCATTTTTTTTTGCTGAAAAAAATGATTGTTTTTATGACTTTTGAGGAAAAAAAATTCGGAAAAACCTTTTGGATGATCTAGTTCTCGCGGTTCTCGCAACTCGTGGTGGTTCTCATTTGAACCGAATCCTATATATATATATATATATATATATATATGTGTGTGTGTGTGTGTGTGTGTTTAGGATCCTGTAAAAAGTACATTTTTTATGAGAAGTGTGGGAAGGCATAAGAATTGACATGTAGTCATCATGTTTTGAACTTAGGGATGATGTTTTGGGTTGTTTTGACAAGAAAAACATCAAACATAACAATTTAAGACACAATGCAATGAATTTATAGGCTTAGAACTTAAAACACAATGGCAAGAACGTTAAGTAGTGTGTTTTAGGTGTTAGATAGTGTTTTTTAAATTGCACGCTTATAATACATTGCATTGTGTTTTAAATTGTTATGTTTGGTGTTTTTCTTGTCAAAACAACCCGAAACATCATGGCTAAGTTCAAAACATGATGCCTACATGTTAATTCCTATGCCTTTTCACGAAAAGAGTCTTTTATACAGGAACCTCACCATATATATATATATATGGGTAAGATCAAATAAAAAGTTTATTTTGTCTAAGTAGGATGAGAAGAAATCTTAACCATTCATTTTTCAAATCAATGATTAAAATGAAAATGTAGGAAAAATAGGAAGGTATGGGTATGTTGGTAAAATCCTATTTATTGACTTTCTCTTTCCACGTGCAAGGCAAATGCATATTCCTCTCTCATTTTTTAAACCCTCATAACTATTTTATACGACATTATTTTTTCATAAAAATTTCACTATAAAATTGAGCGTCTTTTTATCTTTAATTTGAATACCATATTGCTATATAAAATATGACGACTAAAAAAACCCACAAAAATGTGTTGTATTTCTATGTTGTATAACATTTTTGTGTTGGATTTTCAGACTACATTTTTGTACTATATTTTTTGTATTGAATTTTTTTGTTTTAAAATTTTTTTTCCTGAAATTTTTTGTGTTGGATTTTTTGTACTATATTTTTATGTGCTGAATTTTTTTGTGCTATATTTTTTTGTCCTAGATTTTTTTGTGCTATACTTTTTGTACTAGATTTTTTGTACTATATTTTTTGTGCTAAATTTTTTGTACTAGATATTTTTTTGTTATATTTTATAGAAAACAAAAGGAATGCCACATGTCATTTTCACATAAAGAAAAAAAATTTTAGTACCAAAATGCCCTTCCTTCCTACTTATAAGAAGTGTCACATGTCACTACCACAATCCGTCTTAGGCTACTTAGGCTAAATCCACTTTTTAGTGGATCCTTCATATATATATATATATATATATATATATAGAGAGAGAGAGAGGAAAGAGAGAGATTTAGTAAAATGAGAACCACCTTGAGTTGTGAGAATCGTAGAAACCAATATTAACCATTGATCAAATGTGTTTTAATTGATGAGATTAAAAGACGATAACACAGAGTAATGATTGTCCTTTAATTAATGAGATTTTTGTTTTTAGTGAGACAAGGGCTAATTGGTCTTTTTACTATGACCATTAATGATTGGTCTCATTAATGATTGTGTTTTAATTAATAAGATCGTTATTTAATAAAAAATTTAAAAATTGAGGTAAATGTTTACATTGCAAATAAATCACCAGAAAATAAAAAAAATAAACTAAAATAAATAAAGCAAAGTCGTCGTTAGTAAATGATAGTTTGCACCTCCATCGTCTGAGATCTGCACGGACACCACACAAAACATGTAAAAATCCTAAATTATCATTCTACAAACAAATTAAATATCATTCACTCCAAAATATCGCATTTACATTCCACAAAAGTGACGTTTAGAGGAGCTCGAGCGGGCATTCAAGGGCGTAAAAAACATTTTTTACTTTCGACACCGTGCACAATTTTTTTTACATTCGGCAACGAGTGTAAGAACATTTTGTTAAACGTATGTAAAAACTACAAATTTACAAACGTGAATTTACAAAACATTTTATATAATTTTTTTATGCCGCCGACACGTAATTTTTTTATTTTTACCCTAGCCCCGGCTGTAAATTATTTTTACGTCCTGGTTGTAAATTTTTATTTCCGTCTCGGTTGTATGTTTTTTACGCCCCTATTAAAACATTTTAAACTTTTTTTACACCTCAGTAGTAAACTTTTTTTACGCCCCCAGTCGATTGTTTGGCTAGGGGTATTTAAACTTTTTACGAGGGCCGTAAAAAATTTTGAGAATAAAAACTTTCTTTTCATTCGACACCGTGCGCAAAAAAAAATATTTTACATTCGACTACTTATGTAAAAACATTATTCAAACGTACGTAAAAACTATTTTACGCCTTCTGTTTTTACATACGTTTGAAAATTAGATTTACGCGCGACGTTTAGAGGAGTCGGGTCGACGATTACGAGTGTAAAAAAACTTTTTTACGCACGTTGTCAAAACATTTTTTTTGTACTTTTTTACATAATAGTGTTCTCGTACTCAGTTCGTATAAATGTTTACGCACGTTGTCAAACTTTTTTTAAGCACGTTTTCGAAACTTTCTTACGCTCGTTGTTGAATTTTTTTTTAAAACTTGTAGTGCAAAGTAATCAAACGATAACGAATGAAATAGAAATTCACAATAACCATATAAGACAAATATAACTTGCATTTTATAAAGAAAATATAGCAAAAAGAACTAGATATCATTTTCGATAATTTTATATTTTCTAATAAATATATAAGACAAATATAGATTGCATTTTATAAAGAACATTATGTCATAATTAACGAAAATAAAGCAAATAGAAATAGGTATCATTTTTGATATTTTTGTATTTTCTAAATTACGTAATACTTTTGGTGTTTTAATTTGAAACCTAATATATTTTTCTCAATGTAAACATAAAAAGTATATAAAAGAGATTAAAGGTGAGAGATATTATTAGACATACTAATGATGATGTGATGTGATGTGTTTTAGATATAAGAGAGAGGTGATATGACTTTGAGAGAAAAATACTAAAATACCCTTTTGAATTAAGTTGAATATAGATGATGTGTTAAAATTCTATTGGATGAGAGGAGTTCTCATGGTTCTCGCAACGGGTAGTGCTTCATGCTTGAACCGAATCCTATATATATATATCGTGTGGTTCGGCTACAAAGTCTAAATTTCCTAAAAAGTGTACAAAGTCATAAAAACACAATAATTTCAGCCATAAACACACCCAAAACCTACAAATAACATAGTGAACATTACTAAAACATCATATTTTGATCATAACATTCCCTAAAAACATCAAACACAACATGATAATCAACATAAAACACGGTAAAGTTAGTCAATCGATAACTAGTGTATTATCATCCAAAACACAAACAAAACCCACATATATGGTGTTTTAATAGTCTTTATTATGTTATTTATGGGTTTTTTATGTGTTTTATGGTTGACATTATAGTGTTTTATGACTTTTTATATTTTTTTAGGAAATTTAAACTTTGTAGCCAACTCCTAGCATATATATATATATATATATATATATATATATATATATATATATATATAGTGTGAGGTTCATTGAGGAACACTAAAAAAATGGGGAACAATGGGGAATCGACTCAAACGAACTCCGATTGGACTCATTCCAACAGCCTTGGAACCGGCTCGTCGAACCCTAACTAGGATCTCTTAACCCTAAACACTAAATCCAAACCCTAACCCTAAACATATTAGGGTTTGAATTTAGGTTCTTATATTAGGGTTTAGCCTTAGGATTTAGCTTTAGGGTTTAGTTTAGTATTTAGGGTTTAGCTTTAGGGTTTTAGGGTTTAGCCTTTATGGTTTAGCTTTTAGGGTTTATAGCTTAGATTTTACGATTTACCTTAGGTTTTAGCCTTATTTTTTAGCTTTAGGGTTTAGAGGTTAGGATTTAGGGTTAAGAGATCCTAGTTAGGGTTCGACGAGCCGGTTCCAACGCCGCTAGAATGAGTCCAATTGGAGTTCGTTTGAGTCGGTTCCCCAATGAACCTTCCCCTATTATATATATATATATATGTATATATATGTATATATATGTATATATATATATAGAGAGAGAGAGAGAGAAAGGAAGTGTAAGATACAATAGGTCTTATATATATATATATATATATATAGAGAGAGAGAGAGAAAGGAAGTGTAAGATACAATAGGTCTTATCATATATATATATATATATATATATATATATATATATATATATATATATATATATATAGAGAGAGAGAGAGAGAGAGAGAAAGGAAGTGTAAGATACAATAGGTCTTATCGTACGCTCGTACGCGATTGTGAAATCGCATGTTATAAAATAGCATGGATGAAATCGCATGTTGGTTTTTGTAACAATTGAGCATGATATATATATATGTGTGTGTGTATATATATATATATAGAGAGAGAGAGAAAGGAAGTGTAAGATACAATAGGTCTTATCGTACGCTGGTACGCGATTGTGAAAT
This sequence comes from Scalesia atractyloides, assembly GCA_947069175.1. Classification (NCBI taxonomy): domain Eukaryota; kingdom Viridiplantae; phylum Streptophyta; class Magnoliopsida; order Asterales; family Asteraceae; genus Scalesia; species Scalesia atractyloides. The sequence goes on along the minus strand of CAMTDV010000017.1, from coordinate 35,434,064 downwards.
CGCATGTTATAAAATAGCATGGATGAAATCGCATGTTGGTTTTTGTAACAATTGAGCATGTTGGTTTTTTGATGAAATCGCATGTTAAAAAATTAAGACGCACGTTGAAATCGCATGGGGGATGAAGATCTGAGGGCTAGGGTTATCGCGTACGAATGAACGATAAGCCATTTTGTACGTTAACCCCACCCTATATATATATATATATATATATATATATAGGATTCAGTTCAATGAAAACAACTACGTGTTGCGAGAACCGTGAGAACTTTTTGATTCGGGGTGAGTTGGGCCAAAAGTTTTTTGCACAAACGTAGATGAAAATATTATAAACACATCTGTAAAAAAAATAAAAAAAAAATTATCAAGTCGATAGTTTGACCACCACAAGTTTTTTTACGCCAGGCGTAAATTTTAAATTTAAATTTACGGCAGGCGTAACAAAAACTTGCATCAGTCAATGCTACCAACTCGACATTTTTTTTTAAATTCTTTTTACAGATGTGTTTATAATATATTCATCTACGTTTATGCAAAAAAAATTTGGCCTAACTCGTTCCGGATCAAAAAGTTCTCGCGGTTCTCGCAATATATATATATATATATATATATATATATATATATATATATATATATTATATATATATATATATATATATATATCGGAAAGTTTAAATGAGAATGCTAAATATTGTGAGAATCATAGGGACGAATTAAAAACCGCGAGAACTTGATTAAAAAACAACTCGAATTCAAAAAAAAAATTTACACTATCATTATTATTCGAATACAAGTTAGAAATTTAATTTACACGTTTAATTTATATGATCATAAGTAAAGAAAATTTACGTGTGTAAATTTAACAAATTTACGCATGTGTAAAAAAATCTATTAAGAGTGATTTTAAGTGAAGAATTGAATTATTTGATGTTATAAATCTATTTTTTAATGTTGTATCTAAATTACAATGAGGGAGCGTTCTCAAAAAAATAGTTTTGATTGGTTATTCATTCGTTCTCACGGGTTCTCGTAATATTGAGCGTTCTCAAGATAAGTCTCTCCTATATATATATATATATATATATATGGGAATGTTCTATGCATAAAATTAAATATTGTGTGAACACGCAGAACAAAATAATCACCCATTTTTTCAATCCTAAAAACTAAAAAAGTAAATGAAAATCTTACAAACGTAAGATATATTGTTTCTCAAACTAGAATTCAAAACAAAATATGAAAATTTTTCATTTTTTATATAACTTATATATGTAGGTTAAATTACTTGCATGTATATAGGCTATATTTAGGTACAAATATATGGTTTTTTTATGTATAGATAATAAACATGTGAATGTAAGAAACATAAAATTTAAAAAATATGAACCTTAAATCCCAAAATTTAGTGATTCACATTTGTTCTTTGTGTTCTCGTAATAATTAGTGTTATGTAATGATCCTTATCCTATATATATATATATATATAGTGAGGTTCGGCTACAAATTCATTTTTTTCTACAAAGTGTACAAAGTCATAAAATACACTCAAAACCCACAAATAACAGAGTGAAGATCACTAAAATACAATATCCAAACCTTAACAGCCCATTAACACTTCAAACACACCATCATAGAACTATGAATATAAAACACAACATCATAATCAACATAAAACACACTAATGTTAGTCATTCAATAATCAAAGCCTTATTATGCAAAACACAACATAAAACTCACAAATAAGACGTTTTAGTAATATTCACTTTGCTATTTGTGGGTTTTGAGTGTGTTTCATGGTTGACATTATGGTGTTTTATGACTTTTTACACTTTATAGAAAAAATAGACTTTGTAGCCAACTTCCACCCTATATATATACTTAAGTAGATGAAAAAAAGTTAAAAAAGAAAAGAAAAGAAAAGGAAGAGCTTCATTCACTTCTAATGTTAAGGTCATTTTGTATCTTTAGACCTATTTGTATTTTATCTTTACACTAAATTTATATACCATTAGTTAGCAATATTTTTGTACAATAAGGGTGTTTTGCCAAATGCTTTGGAGTTTTTAAAAAAGATGAATTTTTACTTTTAACTCAAAAGTTTTTCATCTCTTGTAATTTTAACCTCCTAAAATTCGTTTTTTTTTATATTAACCTAAAAGTTTTTCACCTTTTGTAATTTTAACCCCCTAAAATTAGTTTTTTTTTTAATTTTAACCCAATAAACCTCACAATTTTTTTACCTTCAACTTTAGTCCTTGACACTTTCCATCTTCCGTAAATTTTCGTTTTACGTTTCGTTCAAAATTTTGCAAATTAACATGACGTAACGTGCGTGTGTGGTTCAACATTTTTACGTTTCACTTTAAGTTTCGTTCAAAATTTTGCGAGTTAACACGGCGCAACATGCATGTGTGGTTCAATATTTTTACGTCTATATTTTTTGTAAGTTCAACGTAACGCTCGGGTCCTAGATCGACTCAGTGTTAGTGGTCGTTAGCAGTGAGTTGCCATTGGTGCTATTTGACACAGGTTTACACCCCCACCACAACACAGGGGAGAGGCTTAATTCTACATACATTTTACTATTAAAATAGTTTGATTTAGGATGCTGAAAGCACTTTGTGAGTGTTTTTCAGGTTTGTAGGTAAGCGTTCAAAATTTAACTTGTTAGAGATGATTTTACTCCTAATAAATTTGATTTTTAAGCAAAAACGCGCATCTACTTTTAAGTATGATGATATGGGGGTGTTCAAAAATTGATAAAACCGACATAATTGTCCAAGCCGTCCCAAATCGGAGAGGTTGTACAATTTGTTCATATGTTATGGTTAGAAAAACCGGGTTGTAGATTGTGTGCTTGCCTTTGCGGTTTGTTGCTTGTACTTGACCCATTACAAAAAAAAAGTAACTTTAGTTGCTTGGGCATTAAAAAACACTTTTTAAAGTAATTCAACGATGGCAAAACGCTAATTTCAAATGTTGTGACAAGTAATACAAACTTAGAACTAATCGCCAAGCCACCCACTTTTGACTGGATAAAAAGTCAGCATCTAACCTGTACACATTACGGTGCTCGTGGCCCATGACGGAGACTTTACCCAATTACTCAATTTTGGAACTCCTAATGTTAAAATTAATATTGAAATGTGGGTTTTTATTTTGATAATTATGATTCAGTTGTGTTATTTTAGATCACCCATTCACACATTTAGGATAGGAAACCACTTCAAGCACGGAGTAAGGACCCTCCACTCAAGCTCTAGATCAAGAAGAAGATCACGAAAACTCCCTGGGCTAACAAACTTTAAATGCCCTAAGACTATCTGGTCTATCTTCAACTCAATGGTATAAGAACACAGACGCTAATTTATCTTTTGTTTTGTCTATCTACAACTTAATGGTATAAAAACATAGACGCTATTTTTTCTTCTATTAGTAGAATAATGTATATACGTTAATATTTAATCTGATCAACTGACACACCAAATTTCTCCATTCATATTTCAGAAACACAAATCCTTTAACCCTACAATTATTTAATAATTTTATTTTGTAACAACTCAAAATATGCATTCAATAAGTTTTAGTTACTTCCATCGGCGGACCCACATTGAACGGGTCGAGGTCCACGGACCCCAATGTTTTTTAAAAAATTAGTAGATCCGATGTAGTAAATTTTATAAGAACCCCATAAATACAATTAGGTTGACACCATAACAAGAAAAGGAAAGTTGGTGTAGTGGTAAACCCTCCTCTTTACCAATAAGAGGTCATGGGTTCAATTCTTGTTTAGCCTATTTTTTCTGTTTTTTTAAATCTAATTCAAACCTCGCTCTAACCCAACCCGAATGAGGACTGACCCGAAATTTTTTATGTTTTGTTATGAAAATTTTGAACACCGAAAAAATGGACCCAGTAGAAAAAAATCCTGGATCCGCCACTGGTTACTTCTTGTATTGAACAAAGTATTACTTTGTTATTAAAATAATTTATATAAGTCAAAGTTATGTTATGTATATGGAAATAAAAATAGTGTAAAAATTATATAGATTAATGTTCTTAAAAATATTGCATTACATACTTTTATTATTCTACCCGATTATTACATTCAAAAGGATTTAAAATTCAAAAATAAATATGGTGTATAATTCATTAATGCACATGTTAAAGTTATTAAGCCACTAAATATTATACATTCTACATTCTTCATATTAATACAAAGTGCCGATGAACAGTTATAGTTTAATTTTTTATTAATATTATTTTTTTCTAACTATTTATTGTTTATGGTTTTATTACTTTAATTAATTTTAAAATATTTATTTTCTCATACAATTTTTAAGATGCGGCTAAAGTATTACACATTATTATACATTATACATATTATACATATTAATACAAAGTGTCGATGAACAGTTATAGTTTAATTTTTTTTTAATATTGTTTTTTTTTCTAACTTTTTATTGTTTGTGGTTTTATTACTATAATTATTATTATACATATTAATACAAAGTGCCGAGGAACAGTTATCGTTTAATTTTTTTTTATTTTTTTCTAACGTTTTATTTTAATTGATTTTAAAATATTTATTTTCTCATACAATTTTTAAGATGCGGTTAAAGTATCCGTTATCAAACAAGAAACCATAAAAATGAATGGATACCAATATTGATGTTGTTCAGTTCAGCTCGATACGTATGGTAGCAATACAGTTGAGTTTATCCAAAGCAAGAACAATTAAAATAAATACTAGTGTCAATATAGATGTTGTTCAATCGGTTTCGATTCGGTTTGGTACGATAGCATGCACAATATCCATTTAAAAAATAAATATCAGAATGTTGAAATGAAATAAACATAGAATGCAAACAAACCGTATCGATATCAACTGAACAACATTGGTACCAATATCAGTATTCGTTATTATTGTTTTCGATTGATGTAATGTTTTCCCTTTCGATTATTATAGTGAGTGTTGTTACCATAATGTTCCGAAATGATACCAACTGAATTCTCGCCGCGAAGCGCGGGGGAATCTTACTAGTTAATATTAATATTCCGAGTCCACGTAAAGCTGAAATATAAAGGAAAAAAAACCAACCTGGCCCTGCCCCCACGTCCGACCCTGCCTGTATACACAAACAACCCTCTCCACAACTTTGTCCGTCCTACAGATTTGCCACCTCATCGAGGGCGACCACGTTCCTGCTGATTAGGGATGGCCTAATATTAGTATTAACTACTCTGATGAGGGATGTTGTGAACATTAATTATCGGTGCACGGACCGATGTCGAAACCAAGGCCTAATGGTTAATAACTTGGACCCATACATAGTACGTAACTTGGACCCATGCATGTCTCGACACTATAATACCCATTTCCTAATCCTCGTATAAAGAAGGTATTCAATACATTTGAACTACCCCTCATTCAATACCTAGCGAAGAAACACCCCAAACCCAACTTTCACAGCCATTAGCCACTCGGGGAGGATGATGACGAATAGATTATGGTGGCTGAGGGTGGTCACGGCGACGATGGCTGAGGATGGGTGTCACACCCCAACCGATGACGGAAACATCGGGATGAGATAAAAACAAGATTGCAAGAGACTTCATAACACTAATTGTGACAAGTATTTAATAATTACTTTTTACGTTGCTTAAACTAGGAACACCATAAGTTTAAAATGAATAATGTACAATAAGTATTCAAATAAATAAATTTCATTTCATTACAATGATTTTTGTACAAGTATTTGAATCGAGATACAACATGATTGAAAATAAATTACACAAACATTAAAATTTAAATGCGTTTCTAGGCAATCCTACTAGATTGATTTGTCACAATCCTGCAACATGTAATAAAAGCATTGATCAGTACAAAAGCACTGGCGAGCATACAAGTTTGAATATAAATATATGTATAAAAGTTTATCTCAAATCCACATGACATTTTATATTCAAGTTGAAACAAGCATACATTAATAACTTACGCATAGCAAATAGTATAAAATTAAAATCTTTAAATAGCATGCATAACAACCTAAGCATAACAATGAACGTGTTCGATGGCTTGAGTATTTAATTATAATCGATTGCGTAAAGTGGATTTTGTATACATGTTGCACCAAAAATGCGTTAAAGCGTAAAAAGGGTCGAGTATGCTCATGGTTTTGCAAAGCTTCCTTTGGTGATTCCGTGAAGAGTTGGAGGTTGGAGCTTCAAGCTTCCTTTAAAACACTTAGTGTTTTCTTTTAGAACTCTTAGAGTTCTCTTCCTTGCTTGGAAGATTTGAGAGAAGTAGAGAGGTTGAGAGAAGAATGGTTAGAACACTTAGTGTCTTTTCAGAATTCTTACAATTCTTGATTTAGAGAGATTGAGAGAATTAGGAGATGGAGATGAAGTGAGAAGAAAATAGGTGAGAAGGGGGGTTGGTATTTATAGTTAGAGAATGTGGAAAAGGGTGAAATATGATTGGTTAAAGAAGGTGGAAGAGAATTGAAAAGATTATTGGTGGAGAAAGAAGTGAAAAATGGTGAAATATGATTGGTTAAAGAATGTGGAAGAGGATTGAAAAGATAATTGGTGGATAAAGAAGGTGGAAAATGGTGAAATATGATTGGTTAAAAAAGGTGAAAGAAGATTGATGAGGTGGAAAGATGATTGGTATTTCTTGGTATTTTTTGAGTATATATTATTTAATTGAGTATATAAAAAGTATAAAAGTATAATTCAAGTATTGAGGATGTGCGTCTAAGTATTTATACGTATAATTATGTCGGTTTGAGTATAAATACATATTTAAATGATCGGTTGTGTGAATAAAAAAATATGTATAAAATATGAATTTTATTATGATTAACTCCTCGAATTCTGAGATTGAAATTACAATACAAATGTAAGGTTTCTAAAATTAGAATATGAATACGAACATTTTTAAAATAGAAATACGAAGATACGAGGCGTTACAGTCTCCCCTACTTTAGGAAATTTCGTCCCGAAATTTATTTGAGATGAAGACTTTAGAAAAATTTGGCATTTCGTAGTATGTGTGTGTATAACCGAGAATAGGTTGCGAGTGATTAAAGCTTGTATTCGATGAGGTCTAAGGAGACACCGAATTTCTTATGGCACGTTTTATGAAACCTTGGTAATATGGTAGTAACACTTATATATAGGAAGTACCAGCGGCGTATCCACCATGTTCAAACCATATTACGTCCGTTTCGCTAATCGGTGCCATGTTACGTTCCGTGTCACGATTAGGGTTTATTAATGTATTACAAAGGAGAATGACAGCGTATAGAAATTTAAGTATGTAAGTATGGTTGGTATTTTAAGTATGAGATGTTATAAGTATGAGTATGATTAAAATGAGGTATTTAGTTAACTAGATTAACACATTATTGGCTGTGATATCACTGGTCAAACCATCGTGTCCGCAAGTATGTATGTATAGCATAACATGACCACAAATCCATGTGGCGGTGCGCTACTCCTATAGTGCTACACAAGCACTATACATGTTAAGGTGTGGCTCCTTACGAAGTTAATGACAAGTTGTCAACCCATCGCTTTCGCTAATACGAGATCGTGTATGTATGTATGTATGACTTAACATGACCACAAATCCATGTGGCGGTGCGCTACTCCTATAGTGCTACACAAGCACTATACATGTTAAGGTGTGGCTTCTTACGAAGTTATTGATAAATTGTCAACCCAACGTGTCCGCTAGTATGTATGAATGTCTTGACATTACCACAAATCCATGTGGCGGTGCGCTACTCCTATAGTGCTTCACAAGCACTACATATGTCAAGGTGTGGCTTCATCCGAAGTTAATGACCAGTTTATCACATAAGGCTATCCAATAATCCCGAATCAAGTGTAACGTATGAGTATGCGTGTATTAATTTATTGTGTACAACGATGATTTTGAAATAACGAGGTAACAAGTATTAAATCGCGTAAAAGTTGAATTAATATAAAAGAGAGGCTTGATAAGTATTGGAGTGCTTCGGGATTAGAAACTTCGACTATTCCAAAGTGAATCGCAAGTCCTTTCGAATTAGGGATACATGCTTTGGCCTAATAGGTATAATACTCTCGTCGTCGTCGGGTGATTAACGGTATTCTACCATTCCAGTTAATACATGTCCCTAATTTGATCGAAAATACAAAAATTTGGCGAGATTGAAAATCGATGAGTGGAACCAGTCATCAAGGTGTGGATATCAATCCTAGCTTGACAATTCCGTCCCCTAAATTGTGGCTTATTGAACGAAACAAGATATAATTTCGAATCGTCAATAAGGATCCACTAGATTATAAAATGGAAACTCTCATCAAGATATGGATATCACTCCTGACTTGATTGTGAATTTCGCGCAAAATATCATGTAAAGTGGATTGAAATTCGTCACCAAAGGCGGGAATCACCCCTATTTTGATGAATCACTTCGTTTGTGAGATAAGAGTGTCTTCAAATATGTATTGCGTATAACGTCTTAGGAAGAACACTTTGTGTAATTAAGACAAAAGAAGAGATAGAAGCAAGGTAGGAAGAATTTAACGTTTTAGCAAGAATCAAGAATGGTCAAAGTTTGGTACTTAAACCATAGATAAGTCGAACATGACAATTCTACCTAATTCCCTATAGTTATGGCTCTGATACCAATCTGTCACACCCCAACCGATGGCAGAGAACAGCGGGATGAGACGAAAACAAGATTGCAAGAGACTTCATAACACTAATTGTGACAAGTATTTAATAATTACTTTTTACATTGCTTGAACTAGGAACACCATAAGTTTAAAATGAATAATGTACAATAAGTATTCAAATAAATAAATTTCACTTCATTACAATGATTTTTGTACAAGTATTTGAATCGAGATACAACATGATTAAAAATAAATTACAATACAACAAACATTAAAATTTAAATGCGTTTCTAGGCAATCCTGCTAGATTAATTTGTCACAATCCTGTAACATGTAATAAAAGCATGGATCGGTACAAAAACACTGGCGAGCATACAAGTTTGAATATAAGTATGTGTATAAAAGTTTGTCTCAAATCCACATGGCATTTTATATTCAAGTTGAAACAAGCATACATTAATAACTTACGCATAGCAAATAGTATAAAAATAAAATCTTTAACTAGCATACATAACAACCTAAGCATAACAATATCATGAGAATACCAGTTGAAACTAACAAGCATAAACTACCTAAGCATAACAATGAACGTGTTCGATGGCTTGAGTATTTAATTATAATCGATTGCGTAAAGTGGATTTTGTATACATGTTGCACCAAAAAATGCGTTAAAGCGTAAAAAGGGTCGAGTATGCTCACGATTTTGCAAAGCTTCCTTTGGTGATTCCGTGAAGAGTTGGAGCTTAGAGCTTCAAGCTTCCTTTAAAACACTTAGTGTTTTCTTTTAGAACTCTTAGAGTTCTCTTCCTTGCTTGGAAGATTTGAGAAAAGTAGAGAGATTGAGAGAAGAATGGTTGGAACACTTAGTGTCGTTTTATAATTCTTAGAATTCTTGATTTAGAGAGATTGAGAGAATTAGAGAGATGGAGAGAAGAATAGTGTGAAGAAAATGGTAGAAGGAGGTTGGTATTTATAGGTAGAGAAGGTGAAAAATGGTGAAATATGATTGGTTAAAGAAGGTGGAAGAGGATTGAAAAGATGATTGGTGGAGAAAGAAGGTGGAAAAGGGTGAAATATGATTGGTTAAAGAAGGTGAAAGAGGATTGAAAAGATGATTGGTGGAGAAAGAATGTGGAAAAATGTGAAATATGATTGGTTAAAAAATGTGGAAGATGATTGATGAGGTGGAAAGATGATTGGTATTTCTTGGTATTTCTTGAGTATATATTATTTAATTGAGTATATAAAAAGTATAAAAGTATAATTCAAGTATTGAGGATGTGCGTCTAAGTATTTATACGTATAATTATGTCGGTTTGCGTATAAATACGTATTTAAATGATCGGTTGTGTGAATAAAAAAATATGTATAAAATATGAATTTTATTATGATTAACTCCTCGAATTCTGAGATTGAAATTAAAATACGAATGTAAGGTTTCTAAAATTAGAATACGAACATTTTTAAAATAGAAATACGAAGATACGAGGCGTTACAATAGGGGTGGTGAGGGTGGAACAATGGTGAAAGGTGACGGTAGTATGAGATGGTGGCTATGAAAGGTGGTGGTCTAAGATGGTGGTGATGGTAGCCGGAGTTAGGTGGTGGGGTTACCAAAATTAGGTGGTGTGATTGTAGCGATGATTAATTTACAAAATGATCCCTTAACTTTGATTTATATATAAGATAGTTATTTTTTAAGTATCAATGTTTTTGTGCTACCCCAGTAAAAAATTTAGTTGGGTTAGTCCATGGTTAGAAAAGACTTGGTAGAGGAAAATAGTTTGAAAGTATGAATTAATGACAGCCAACGGGGCAAAATGTGAATTATTAAAATCCAATCCACCAAATAAAAATGCTCATTAGGTGATTAGGATTTGCGTGTAAAGTAATATTAAAAATAAAAACAATGTGAAGTTATCTAAATATTAATAAAAGACTATGATTAATACCACGTGACAATTTTTCCTTTAACTTCAAAGGTATACTTTTATTTTTATTTAAAATTATTATTATCTATATATCTTTCAGTTTTAATTTTAATATTATATATAAAAATACTTTGTTATTATTATTATTATTATTATTATTATTATTATTATCTCAATTTTAATAACATATGAAGGAATAGTATATTTTTTTTTGTCTTTTGTGTCTTCTGTTCTATTTTTTTTGGCATTATGATTTTTCATTTTGTAATAAACCTTTAGTTTTTATAATTTGTGTCACAAAGGTTAAATAATTTTATTTTTTTATTAGTTTTTGTTTTACGTTTTTCTTGGATTTGTTTATCGTTCGTTGCTATTTAGCACATTGTTTGATAGTCAAATTTGGTCTCTTGGGGTTTTTTTCTTTCGTATTTGGTGGTCACATTTGGTTGTTTAAGTTTTTTTTACCCTCTCCACTTTCTAATACGTATCGTTATAAATTCAACTCTGTCTACATTTTACGTCACATAAGTCACTTTGTGTTGGAAATTCGTGGTTTTTTACGCTTTTCACGGTTTTGGTGTTCGTTCGATGCTACTTAGCATGGTTTTACGTCCCCGTCTCCTCAACGTTGGTAGCACGCTTTTATGCCCACTGGCCCGCAACGCGGGTAACTTAATATATTAATATATGTTATATATAACGAAATAGATGAACTTAAAAAATGGTGAAAAGGAGAAAAAAAAAAAAAAAAAGCAAATTGTGATGCAAAAGATGAAAAGAGCTTGTGAGTTGTGATGAGATAACCATAGCAATATAATATACCTCGATTATATGTATTTAGAAAACACAAAATCAAATAAATAACTCTTAATACCCTTATTATTATTATTAAACGAGTAATATAATGATACAACTAAATAAGAACATAAAGGCCATAATGAAATCAAACAAACTATTATACTAAACTAATTTTCAATATTAAAATGCGTCAAATATATCATCACTCTTCACTGTTTAAGTAATGTATGAATGAATGTGTTACCACACATTTGGCATGGCATACAGCATACTCTAGTAGTCTTAACTCTTTAACACAATAGAGGTTGACAAAGGTTAAATATTATTACACCATAACATCACCCTTCTTGTTTTTCCCCTTTCATGCCATTAACATCCAACAGATACCAGCACCCCCTCCCCCCTCTCTGCCGCTATCGTAAGCTGAAAAATAATCCGATAACGTTTCAACGACTTTAACTGTGTGATGATATGGGGTGGAACCCTAAAAAGACGACTACGATAAAAACATACCCTACTAACGATACACTTTGTCAACCAGAGGCCGCAAGATTGTTGAAATCTATTGCTAGGATTGTTAAAAAAACAAAATAATAACATCCAATATCAACCAGAAAGTATCTTTTATTCAATCATTCATTCATTCCCTCTACATACATAGACCAATTTATATACATAACACCCTTACACTATTTACCACTACATGTACGGAAATCGCTACATAAATTATGTGTGGAAATCACTACACAACCCACATTTATGTACAAACCAAGCTAGAGTTAGTCAAATGGTGGTCACACATTTTCAATCAACCCATCATACCACGCCCCATGAACCACCTTGGTCACACTCGCCATCACTCCCAACACCGCCCCGGCTTCCACCACCCTCTCCGTGAGAACAACCGCCCCACTTGGCGGAGCGCCATCTCCACCAACTGTCTTCCACGGTTCCCACTGCCACCAAGCACAACCCCTCTAGTAGCCATATATACCGCCCGAGATACCTTCACAAAAACTGAGTCCTCGGCTTGTACACTTTTCCTCAGCATTCTTGCCATGACAAGTCTTCTCGACTCGTTTTTTGTAGGATCATTGGTTTTGTCGAAACCCTCTACAGTTTTGCTCAGAACTTCAACAATCTCCTCGAGTCCCGCACTCTCCACCGTGTCCAAAAGTTGCAAAAGCTCGGTTGAGCATTTTTGTATTGCGTCTTCAAGTTCTTCAGGGCTTGTTATCATTTGCTCCACCACGAGTGTTTGTCGAAGGACTAGAATGCTGCACACAACATCACAAAGTTCATCAGATATCAACATTTAATATGAGTAAACGAGTCAAAATTGGCCTCTATGGCTAACTACCTGGTAGCAGTGACGATAATCTTCTGGAGTTGAGCCTGAACCATCCTCAGCCTGAGAAAGTTAAGCTTCAACGTTTCAGGCACCTCTTCTTGGGTCACACCGTAAACATCGTTTACGAGTTTCAGCAAACTGAGCCTCACTAGCAAATCAGGCTTTTCTCCCTTGCACTCTGGGTATTGATAATTATCTGGAGCAAAACAGTTTCTCGGGTCAAATTAACATTTTTTAACATAAATATCCCAAACCAACCGAATAGACAATAAACTTACCGGTGGTGTCTGTTACAGATGCAGGGGTTAAAGTTTGCAATCCACTAGAGAAGCTGCTTCCGCCAGTTCTAAGAGTGGTGGAAGGAAGCACGGGCTTCTCAGACGGTGAACCGTCTTGCAAGCGTGAAAGAACCCGTTTGTGGTCATTCCAATCTTGATCATAGGAGGACCCGAGAGACGAAAGCCACCTCATGGTCAATGGAAGGCGAGCCGTTGCATCAGATGGTGGACCGAACCGCTTTGCAAATGCTTTTCCTAGGAACTCTAACCCAGCAGGCCCCTTCAGTAACGGTTCCATCATCTTGATACGAGCGTTACTAATTTCTTGCTTCAGCGCCTGCATAGAAGATGGGGGAGTTTAAATAAACATAATATCAATGAAAAGAGACAACCACAAAATAATTAAATAAACACAAACCTGTATCTGCTGTAGCACAAAGCGTAAGCCCTTAACCAATGCTATAGCATGTGAATGATTAGAATCATCGGCTCGACATGTATCAGCTAGTTCGCTTAAAACTTTCTGGTGAGCTTCCTTAAGATTCATCTCGTTTGCTGGAGCCGAAAGCTTCTGCAGGCTCACTAATGAAAACTCCATAATTTTCCCGAGGTACTCCATGTCTAAACTCCCGGAATTCAACAACTACATACAGAGGACAAGATTCAACAAATGTTTCGACTTTTGACAATCCAAACAAATGAAAATAATAAATATTCATATTTGTTTACCTGAGAAAGAATAACGACATCAATAGTTTCCATAATCTCTTGTCTCCAACTGTGAGGAGCCATTTCACAAAGTTCATCCCTCACTTCCTTCATCAGTTCAACAACACGATCATAATTGTCTTGTATAGAATCAGTGATCCCATCCCAAAAAGCCTTTTCCATCGTCTCTCGTACCTATAAGGGCCATTTTAGGTATTTGTTCACTAGTAAAATAAAAACAAAAAAAAAACAGAAAACCACAAAGAAAGACAGACTAACCTTGACAGCTGTTTGGTCTTCAACAGCACCATTGAATCTGTTACCAGATGAATAATGCTGCCCATGAACAAATTCATTCACGATTAACTCATTCTCCATGCTGATCATCTCATCTTTTACCGTTGGCTTGGAATCATCATCTTTAAATAGGGCACGAACTACACGTCGGCTAGGCTCTTCAGTTCTGTTCCTTTTGTCTGAGTCAGCAGTTGAGGTTGCCAGCGAGGATGAAGACGGTGGTATATGTGGAATCTGTGAACTAACTGGACTGCCATTCTCCATTGCGTTAAAGTACGTTATTCGTGTATTGGAAAGAGCATTCTTCATACGCTCTATCCCTGCATCTCCACTCAAATGCATTACTCTTTCCCTCAACAGTTTCTGATCCTCCGTAACCTGTATTCAATACATTAATTGTTTAACAAAAATATTACAAAATTCTCCACCTTTCCATTTCTCATAATTCATAAAGATAGAAAGAAATAAATTAAAACCTGTTTCTGAATAGCTCTCATATCATGTGTAAGATCAGCATCGTTATCTCCTTCAGGAGTCATCTTGCATTTTTGCATCATCGAGATTTCCATCTGGCATGCGGCCCGCACCAGATCCTCTTCTAATGACTCAGCATCCTTGACCTTCCAAACGACAAAACTATTCAGGAACGCACACCATGCCGAATCAAAAGCTGCCAGCTGTGACCTAAACATGTGTTTAGTGCTCGAGTCCTCTCCAGTTTTCTGAAGTATTATATCTATCAACAACTCAAATTCGTGGACGAACTTCTTAGCTGACTCCGCTAAAGCGGTCTCACATTCTCCTTGACCGCTAAAAACCGCATCGGGATGACCCAAAATCATGTACGCGCATAGCACTACTCTGACTTGGTACCTTGACAGCTTGACCGGTGACTTTGAGACTGATCTGGCGGGACCCGCTTTCTTTATCTGTCTAGTACGGGCGGGGGTTTTTCTTTTAGGTGAAGCAACTCGTTTAAGGAGGTGATCAATGTCGTTCTGAGTATTGAAATTGATTCCACTGGCAGTGCTCGTTAAAGCTTTGTAACGGATTTCGAGACGGTCCAGTAAAGCTTTTGTAGTCTGAAGTGTAGAGGGTGTTCCAATCAGGAGTGCAAACTGCTCAAATGGCATCGATCTTACATGATCTTCATTGATGTTTAGAACAGAGTAATTTTTGGCCAGTTCGAAGGTGGTTTTTTTCTTAAGAAATTTTCTCCAGCACCTATTAGATGTATGAAAAACATGTGTTCAGCAAACATTCTTTAAATATAATATAAAGTCACAACAGTAACACGTGAACGGGTAAAACTGACTTTACACATCCCATAAGTATGTCACACAAAAGTGAAAAGTTCCATTTAGTGCGCGTACCTTGCTAGTTTTCTAGAAAGATCGTCAGCTTGCTTCTGCATTTTCTTTGTCCAATTAGCCCCTACAGAATTATGTAGCTTTGCTCTCTGCTTCAAGTATTCTGCTCTCTGCCTCTTTGCCTGTATACAATCACATTGCACAATATAAGTTCTGCATTTTCGACCATTTGATATGTAGGTAAAAAATTACTCGAAAATGAGTATTTAGTACAACAAAACAAAAGGCCTACATACCCTTTGTAATTTATCTTCCAAACTCTCTCGTAATCTCCTCCTTTCAATCTCTCGCTGCTGCGAGACGAATTTGGCTACCTTTCTGACTTGTAAAAGCCGAGCATGTGCCTTTTCCATGTCAGCTTCTAATAATCCCAATCTTTTCTTCTCAGCTGCTGCACGTTTTTGAGATATAGCAGCACCAACACGTTCTTTATACTTAGTCTCTCGAGCAATCCTTCTTATAAGAGACTGCGATGATCTCTCCCTTAACGTAGCCCTTTTTTGTCTGTGGGCCTTCAAGATTCTCATTCTGTTTGTCTCTGCTTGCCTTACGCGCAATTCCACTTTTGTCCCTAGCTCTGCACATTCCTTCTTAACACGCACTTCAACCCCTGCTCTGGCTGCTTGCCGTAACTGATCGAGCTTAGCTAGACGCAACTGAGCTTTCGCTAAAATGCTTGATCTGATAGTCAAAAAATATATATTAATAAATTGTGTGGTCCAAAATAAAAGACAAACACACAAGAGGACTAAAGAAGGCAGTTAAAAAGAGATATAAGAGGAAAGGTTCAACCAAATACACAGATCAATCAGTTAAGAACAAAATTGTCAAACAAAAGCTGCCAAATAGTAGGCACTTATACATAATAACCTAAACTTCACATGGAGTAAACACAACTTTAGTTAACACCTAAATGACAGAAATATGTCACAATCGGCAGTCACTTCAATAAATTTAAGCTTGGTTGGTTTCATGTGATAAAAAAAACAAGATAAACTTTTTTTAGGAAAATTTACCTTTTCTGTTCAGCAGCCAGGAGCTTTGCCTGAAGACGTTGACCGAGGTCTTCGTCATAACCAGATTGTGGAGGACTCCGAGGCTTAGGCCGCGCCTTGCTTGATAGATGCTCATAGAATTTCTACAAACAATCAACAACACAAAAAAAAAAATCAGAAAGTCTTATTAAACAAAAAGATTAATAATCAGTTAAACTACATAAAACACAGTTCCTAATTATCTCATCTACTTTTCAATTATTTGAATATTTACACCATGAGTAAAGATTCTGAACCAACTACCTTACCTAACTCATGTTCAACCTTCAACAACAAAGACAAGAAGCTTATAGAAGCAAAAAGAAACATAAAAAAAGCACAGGTAACAAGATGAAACAAATTTTACTCCATCAAAAAGAGAGCATAATCTCCGATTTCTAGACTCCTAATAAATAATTAATAAAATTAATCACATGTTTGGTAAAATTAATTTAACACAACAGAAATAAAAAACAAAAAAACACACAGAATTAAAAACCTCTTAACATCTATAATCAATAACACCTAACAATTTCAGCAATTATTTCAGTAACACCTAATCAATAATCAGTAAAATTAATCACATGTTTAATAAAAATAATCTTACACAACCGAAAAAGAAACTAACAAACACACAGAACTAAAAACTCTTTTAACATATATTATCAATAACACCTTACAATTTCAGCAATTAATTCAGTAACACCTAATCAGCAGTTAGTAAAATTAATCACATGTTTAGTAAAATTAATTTTACCCAACAAAAAGAAAAAAAGAAAAAAAAAAGAAAAAAGAAAACTCAAAGAATTAACAAGTCTTAACACCTTACAATTTCAACAAACTTTTCAAACAAATTTCATACAAAAACAATAACAAAAATCCTGATAATCAAACAGATTAATCATCTATAACAAACAACAACCTGTCGACGAAGATCTGCATCACGAAGCTTAGCTTCAATTTCTTCAACACTTGACGGAGACGCCTTCGTTTCCGTGAGTCTCCGGCGGAGCCTCGGCGGCAAAGTTGGCGGCGATGACAGACCGGCACCGTCAACGGCCGGAAACTCCATCGCAACTCCGCCGTTCTCCGGTGAAATAGCGACTCCAACCTCCATCGGCGACTGTAATTAACGATTTTACGAATGAAATTTGGATATAAACCCTCAGAGAACCGATGAATCACACAGTTTACTGATTTGAGAAGAAAGTTGGAATTGATTTAGGAATGAAGTTGTACGTGGATGGATATAAGTAGTCTCCTGAATGCACACGCGTTCTATATGGAGCCGTATATGTATATACATGTATATATACAGAATTATATATTATAGAGAGAGAAAGTGTCTAGAGAGAGAGGGGGGGTTAAAAAGGATGATGAGGATTCTGGAATCGGAGGGGTGTAACTGAAAATATATTAGGTAACGAGATCAAAATTTAGTATATTATTGAACAGCTTACGTTAGTGATGCTTACTTTTTTTTTTTCTAGAATTATGTCTAAATTTATTTGATATTGGTATTTTCGTAATCTTAATCTCATACTCGGTTGTAAAGTGTATCTCATATTTGGTTTATCTGTTTACTCGTTACAGGTTTATAACTATTTATCAAAAAAATGTTATATTTGAAGGTGTTAATTCTAAACTATAAAAATCGAAGGGGGTAAAATGAAAGTTTATTTTTATTAGTTTTTAATTAATAGTTTGAGTTATCTAGTAAGTTTAAGATTAGTTCAATAGTTTATAATTATCTAGCAATTTAATTTGATTGTTTTAAAAAATTTAAATTCCAAATTTGTAGGATTAGAGTGATGGTAGGACTAGAATTGTATGGTATGACAACTAGCTACTAGGGGTGCAAATTTCTATTATCAAAGAGAGAGGCACAGAATTGAATTGTTAAGCATAATAATTAAAAAAAACATCTAAAAGTGGAATCATTAGAAATTATGATCAAAAGAAAGGCAGGCATGAAAAGGAACGCTATTAATGAAAATAATTAGTCTTTTGTGTTTATAATAATTAATCTTTTAGATTTGTGTTTATAATAATTATTCTTTTATATTTTTATATCCATATTATTTATTTCTTTATATTTATATATTTATATATATCTTTTCACATAGTTATTAATTTTCCCGGAAAATCATGCAAATTCATATCAAAATAGAGAAAACGATCTGTCACATTCAAGACATATGATCAAAAAATTCATATATATGTATTAATTTATAACATCATAATGAATTGTGCATTTTTTTGTCTTTTGTGGTTTTGTTTTTTTTAACTTTGGAGTTTTTTTATTTTTTATTTTTACTTTATAATTTCGCCATAGAAAGTTAAACAAGCATAGTTGTTATTAGTTTTTGTTGTACGTTTCCAAGATTTTGTTGTCGTTTCGTTGTTATTTAGCACGGTTTTTTGTAGTTTTTACATTACGTATGTCACTTGGTGTTAAAAATTCGTTTTTTTTATATTATGTTTTTTCCCGTTTTTTATCGTACTTCAGTTGTTACTTAGCACGATTTACCCCACAGCCCGACAGCGCTGGTGACACAATTTTACGCCCCCCTCCACCGCCCGCAACGCGGGGGGCTTTAAGACTAGTTTTAATTAATTGATTTTGTAAGGATCAATCAAATTAAGCTTTAAAAGCTTTAACATATCACTAGATATTAAATTAAATTAATATTACGTGTGTAGTACGAGTATCTTTAGAGATGAAAAATAACACGGCCGTTTTAATCATTAGTTTGTATACTAACCAACAGCGATTAGCTTATAAAAAGTTATCTGAGAATGTTAAATATGATGAGAACCGTAAGAATTAATGAAAAAATAAATTAAAATCACTTCTTTAATACAACTCTTATATATTATATATATATATATATATATATATATATTAGTTTCTAACATGTTAATGAATAGTGATGTTTTTGTCTTTTATTGGTTTTTTTCTTTTTGATTTTCTTTTTTTCTTTTTTTTGATATGGTAACTTTATGGTTTTTTTAAATTTGTAACAAAATTTTAAGTTTTTATAATTTTGCCACAAAATTTAAACGGGTTTATTTTTTATTAGTTTTTATTTTACGTTTGTTTTTTCTGGATTTGTTGTCGTTCGGTTGTTACTTACTACGGTATTTTATGGTTATATTTGTTTCATCAAGTTTTTATACCCGATAGACTTTCTAATATGTGTAGGTATAAATTTGATTTTGTCTATTTATTACGTTACGTGAGCCACTTGGTGTCATAAATTTGTGTTTTTGTTTTACGTTTTTTTTTCTGGTTTTGGTCGTTGTTCGGTTGCTACTTAGCATGATTTTACACCTCCCAACCCCGCAACGCTGGTTGCACGCTTTTTGACGTTCCCCGCCACGCAACACGGGGACTTAACACTAGTTATAATTAAAATACAACATTAAAAAAAATTCTTTAATAACTCATCTCTCATCTTAAAATCACTCTTAATAAATGTTTTACACATATGTAATTTTTTTATGTATGAATACCTGTAAATGTACAATTGTAAAATTATTTATCTAATATTGTATTTGAATAATAATAAAAAAAATAATAATAATAGCAACAGCAGCAGTAGAAGTAGTAGAGTGTAACATTTTTTTTGGATTTAAATGATTTTTGACTAAGTTCTCATAATTTTCATGAAATATATACATTCTTATTTTAACCTTGCACTATATTTCAATACATATTTGATACTTGACACGAAACTAAAACCCTCATTTTAACATGCTAGAATATATTTTTATATTCTAAGTATCATTTGATGTAAACAGAAAAATTTCATCAAAATACACAAAATATTGTTTCTTATTTTTATTTAACTAGGTTAAAAACTCGTGTATTACATGTGTTGGATAAAATAAATATTAAGTAGTAAGTAAAGAAGATTTATAGGTTACATAACAATATTTTAACAGAAAATGTGATTAATATTACATTTTAATATATCATGTTTTATTCTTCTTATTATTTTTTAATTAAAAAAATAGAATACATGGAATAAGAGAAGTGGGGAGAAGTCAAAAGATCTCTGACTCACATGATTATAACACGTAATGTATAACACGTAACGCAACTAGTTATTTACTTATTTATAGGATTTGCTATATCCACTAAAGTAACTTCACATTTACATTTGGAGAAATAAATAGTCAAATAACATGCAATGTGCTAAAAATGACTATAGGATAAAAGAATTTCAATCTTCCTTTTGTTTTCTTGTTCTTAAAACTTGGTTTTTAAACTTTAAGAGAAATAAATAGTCAATAACATGCTATAAACTAAAAGCGACAATAGGATAAAAGAATTCCAATCTTCCTTTGTTTCCTTGTTCTTAAAATTTGGTTTTTAAACTTTAAAAGAAATAAATAGTCAATAACATGCTATAAACTAAAAGTGACAATAGGATAAAAGAATTCCAATCTTCCTTTTATTTTCTTGTTCTTAAAATTTGGTTTTTAAATTTTAAGAGAAACAAACAGTCAATAACATGCTATGACTTAAAAGTGACAATAGGATAAAATAATTCCAATCTTCCTTTTGTTTCCTTGTTCTTAAAATTGGGTTTTTAAACTTTAAGAAAATAAATAGTCAATAACATGCTATGAACTATAAGTGGCAATAGGATAAAAGAATCCCAATCTTCCTTTTGTTTCCTTGTTATTAAAACTTGGTTTTTAAAATTTAAGAGAAATAAATAGTTAATAACATGCTATGAACTAAAAGTGACAATAGGATAAAAGAATTCCAATCTTCCTTTTGTTTCATTGTTTTCCTTTTGTTTCCTTGTTCTTAAAACTTGGTTTTTAAACTTTAAGAGAAATAAATAGTCAATAACATGCTATGAACTAAAAGTGACAATAGGATAAAAGAATTCCAATCTTCCTTTTGTTTCCTTGTTCTTAAAATTGGTTTTTAAACTTTAAGAGAAATAAATAGTCAATAACATGCTATGAACTAAAAGTGACAATAGGATAAAAAATTCCAATTTCCTTTTGTTTCCTTGTTCTTAAAATTTGTTTTTAAACTTTAAGAGAAATAAATAGTCAATAACATGCTATGAACTAAAAGTGACAAAAGGATAAAAGAATTCCAATCTTCCTTTTGTTTCCTTTTCTTAAAACTTGGTTTTTAAACTTTAAGAGAAATAAATAGTCAATAACATGCTATGAACTAAAAGTGACAATAGGATAAAAGAATTCAATCTTCCTTTGTTTTCCTTTTCTTAAAACTTGGTTTTTAAACTTTAAGAGAAATAAATAGTCAATAACATGCTATGAACTAAAAGTGACAATAGGATAAAAGAATTCCAATCTTCCTTTTGTTTCCTTTTCTTAAAATTGGTTTTTAAACTTTAAGAGAAATAAATAGTCAATAACATGCTATGAACTAAAAGTGACAATAGGATAAAAGAATTCCAATCTTCCTTTTGTTTCCTTGTTCTTAAAATTTGGTTTTTAAACTTTAAGAGAAATAAATAGTCAATAACATGCTATGAACTAAAAGTGACAATAGGATAAAAAATTCCAATCTTCCTTTTGTTTCCTTGTTCTTAAAATTTGGTTTTTAAACTTTAAGAAAATAAATAGTCAATAACATGTATGAACTAAAAGTGACAATAGGATAAAAGAATTCCAATCTTCCTTTTGTTTCTTTTTCTTAAAATTGGTTTTTAAACTTTAAGAGAAATAAATAGTCAATAACATGCTATGAACTAAAAGTGACAATAGGATAAAAAATTCCAATCTTCCTTTTGTTTCTTTCTTAAAATTGGTTTTTAAACTTTAAGAGAAATAAATAGTCAATAACATGCTATGAACTAAAAGTGACAATAGATAAAAAATTCCAATCTTCCTTTTGTTTCCTTTTCTTTAAAATTTGATTTTTAAACTTTAAGATAAATAAATAGTCAATAACATGCTATTAACTAAAAGTGACAATTGAATAAAAGAATTCCAATATTTCTTTTATTTCTTTGTTCTTAAAACTTGGTTTTTAAACTTTAAAAGAAATAAATAGTCAATAACGTGTTATGAACTAAAAGTGACAATAGGATAAAATAATTACAATCTTCTTTTGTTTCCTTGTTCTTTAAATTTGGTTTT
Organism: Scalesia atractyloides; assembly: GCA_947069175.1. Taxonomy (NCBI): domain Eukaryota; kingdom Viridiplantae; phylum Streptophyta; class Magnoliopsida; order Asterales; family Asteraceae; genus Scalesia; species Scalesia atractyloides. The sequence continues at coordinate 35,411,489 of CAMTDV010000017.1, read as the reverse complement.
TAAATTTTAAGAGAAATAAGTAGTCAATAACATGCTATAAACTAAAAGTGACAATAGGATAAAAGAATTCCAATATTCCATTTGTTTCCTTGTTCTTAAAATTTGGTTTTTAAACTTTTAGAGAAATAAATAGTCAATAACATGCTATGAACTAAAAGTGACAACAGCATAAAAGAATTCCAATCTTCCTTTTGTTTTCTTGTTCTTAAAACTTAGTTTTTAAATTTTAAAAGAAATAAATAGTCAATAACATGCTATAAACTAAAAGTGACAATCGGATAAAAGAATTCCAATCTTCCTTTTGTTTCTTTATTTTAAAATTTGGTTTTTAAACTTTTAGAGAAATAAATAGTCAATAACATGCTATGAACTAAAAGTGACAATAGGATAAAAGAATTCCAATCTTTCTTTTATTTCCTTTTTCTTAAAACCTGGTTTTTAAACTTTAAGAGAAATAAATAGTCAATAACATGTTATAAACTAAAAGAGACAATAGGATAAAAGAATTCCAATCTTCTTTTTGTTTTCTTGTTCTTAAAATTTAGTTTTTAAACTTTAAGAGAAATAAATAGTCAATAACATGCTATGAACTAAAAGTGACAACATGATAAAAGAATTCCAATCTTTCTTTTGTTTCCTTGTTCTTAAAACTTGGTTTTTAAATTTTAAGAGAAATAAGTAGTAATAACATGCTATGAACTAAAAGTGAAAATAGGATAAAAGAATTCCAATCTTCCTTTTGCTTCCTTGTTTTAAAATTTGGTTTTTAAACTTTAAGAGAAATAAATAGTCAATAACATCCTATGAACTAAAAGTGACAATAGGATAAAAGAATTCCAATCTTCCATTTGTTACCTTGTTCTTATAAAATTTGGTTTTTTAAACTTTAAGAGAAATAAATAGTCAATAACATGCTATGAACTAAAAGTGACAATAGGATAAAAGAATTCCAATCCTGCTTTTGTTTCCTTGTTTTTAAAACTTGTTTTTTAAACTTTAAAAAAAATAAATAGTCAATAACATGCTATGAACTAAAAGTGAAAATAGGATAAAAGAATTTTAATATTCCTTTTGTTTCATTGTTCTTAAAATTTTTTTTTGAACTTTAAATGAAATAAATAGTCAATAACATGCTATGAACTAAAAGTGACAATAGGATAAAAGAATTACAATCTTCCTTTTGTTTCCTTGTTCTTAAAATTTGGTTTTTAAACTTTAAGATAAATAAATAGTCAATAACATGTTATGAACTAAAAGTGACAATAGGATAAAAGAATTCCAATCTTCCTTTTGTTTCCTTGTTCTTTAAACTTGGTTTTTAAATTTTAAGAGAAATAAATAGTCAATACAATGCTATGAACTAAAAGTGACAATTGGATAAAAAGAATTCCAATCTTCCTTTTGTTTTCTTGTTCTTAAAATTTGGTTTTTAAACTTTAAGAGAAATAAATAGTCAATAACATGCTATGAACTAAAAGTGACAATAGGATAAAAGAATTCAAATCTTCCTTTAGTTTTCTTGTTCTTAAAATTTGGTTTTTAAACTTTAAGAGAAATAAATAGTCAATAACATGCTATGAACTAAAAGTGACAATATGATAAAATAATTCCAATCTTCCTTTTATTTGCTTGTTCTTAAAATTTGGTTTTTAAACTTTAAAAGAAATAAATAGTCAATAACATGCTATAAACTAAAAGTGACAATAGGTTAAAAGAATTTCAATCTTCCTTTTGTTTCCTTGTTCTTAAAATTTGGTTTTTAAACTTTAAGAGAATTAAATAGTCAATAACATGCTATGAACTTAAAGTGACAATAGGATAAAAGAATTCCAATTTTCCTTTTGTTTCCTTGTTCTTAAAACTTGGTTTTTAAATTTTAAAAGAAATAAATAGTTAATAACATGCTATGAACTAAAAGTGACAATAGGATAAAATAATTCCAAATTTCTTTTGTTTCCTTGTTCTTAAAATTTGGTTTTTAAATTTTAAGAGAAATAAATAGTCAATAACATGCTATGAACTAAAAGTGACAATAGGATAAAAGAATTTCAATCTTCCTTTTGTTTCCTTGTTCTTAAAATTTGGTTTTTAAACTTTAGAATCAATGCTTTCTTGACGATTGGAACATGTTCCTTCCTTGTTGACTGAAAAGCACAAGAATATACAAATCAACATAAATTGGTAGGAATGAGTTGAGATAATAACTAACGAATCTCAATACTACAGTAAATTATAAGAAAATACGAACTTCTGTTGAAGATCCAAACCATAATAAAAGACACTTTGACCGCTATAAAACTAATTAAATAAAATTTGAAAGTAATTCACCATATATAACGAAACATATGAAATGATAGATATCTAATATGACAAATTAAAATATACATCGATATCAAACAATAATATTATACAATTTTACATATATTAGAAGGGTTGAAAATAAAAACTATAAAAGAATAAATAAGGCTAATTAATTGAGAAGTGTTCTTTAATATTATGTATATGGATAATGATATACTAATTGTTTAACTAGCTGATTAAGAAGTATTCTTTAGTATTAAGTATATGGATAATGATACACAAATACTTAAAAAATGATAAATCATTGTCACTTTTTTGTCATTAAGCATTTGAATATAATAACAAAGTTCCTTTTAGTAGGAGCAGACATTTAAATATTTTATTAACATATATAATCGAAGTACCTTGTCTCAAACTTGTCACCTCAATATAACACTAACTAGACAAAATTATATGTTAATCATATGTTATAATGAGATTTGTTATGTTGCACTTCTTGTTTAAGATTCACTATAAACTACAATATCATTTTAGTTTGATTAAAGCTATATAACATAATCATATATAAACTATATATGTACAGAGTGAGTCAAATAAAAAAAAAAAAGAAATCTAATATGATTAAAAGTCTAAGAAGATGTTTAGTTGTGTCAAGTTGTCCTTGAGGGTTAAAAAGCATCCATACATTAATCAACATTCTTTGTTTAGCTTACAAAGAGTTTACGGCTCTATTTTTATCGTCTAAATTTAGACTTTTTTCAAGAAGTCATCCATCTTTAAATTATGCTCACCCAAAGTCCCAAACACACTTAATTCCAAAGTTCTCCACTCTTCCATGTGCCTAAAAAGCATTGATGATGTTTGAGGTCGGACATTTCTAATGATCCAACATCTCTCGTATGAACGGAACAATGTGGCTTACAAGAGTTGATTGATTAAGGTGTCACAAACACCTCCTATGAGCCAATATGGGGGTAGCCCACTTTGTAGAGGCTCATGGCTCTTAGAAGGGAGATCCCAGGTTCAAATCTGGGCACAAGAGTTATTTAATTAATTGATGTAATGTAGGGTAGGAATAAATTTTGTCGTTCAAAAGAACCAAACGCCTCCTAGAAGACTCGTTATCTGATAAGGTTTGTCTTAGCGTCATAAACAAAATAGGAGCGACTCCAATAGCATTTGTAACATCTACCCTTGCATACCAACAAATAATGTTCACTTGCCTAGAATGGACTTACAACTTTTGTTTTATTGTTACCATAGTAAAAACTTCTCGTCCTAAAACTTTTCCACCCAAGCATGAATGCCATGCTATACTTGATATTATACAAATGCATGCGAGATCTACTCATGATAATTCGGGAATAATTTGTTATATAATGTTAGAAAAGTTAGGTAAGGGGTTGGATCTTGTAATATTTTTTTGTGCAAGGTTGCGTCATGTTGTAGAAGTTTAAATAAGGGACTAAACATGTAGTTTGATCATTGACGGATGTTACACTTGCATTATTGTTAAAGTTAAAGGGGGTGAAACATAAAAGTGATGTTTGTTTGAACACGTCATCCTTACGCCACCAACGGTTCTCTTTTTCACACTTTTCCTCTTCAAGAAAAAGAAAGCTTCAAGTTTAAATTAACTCTATGTAGTCATGTCCTTTAGGTAACTTTTTTAACAAAAAGTGTTATTCATAAAGGAAAATCACGAAATTGGTCATTGACTCGTACGAAAAGCGAAAATAAGGTTTCGGGTAGAATCTCTAAAGAGACGTTATCCCAATTATTTTTTTCCATCACAATTGTTAAAGGAGCATAATTTTTTCAATCGATACTATTTAAAAAAGAAGTTACATCAAAATAAAGAGGATTTTATCATCTTTAATTTGGTGTAAATTTTTTTTATAAAATACTATCGTATGAAAAGTTAGGCTTACTTAAAAATTATGGTAAAAAAGGAAAAAAGTTAGGGTAGCGATAGAGACGTTACCCCAGTCTTTTCCTTTTTTTTCACCATTATTTTCAAATGAGCATTACCTTTTCATACAATATTGTTTATAAAAAAATACATTAAAGAGGAATTTATTATCTTTAATTTTGTATAAAAAATTTAAATATCATCGTATGAAAAAGTTATGCTCGTTTAAAAATCGTGATGAAAAAAAAGAGAAGACTGAAGTAGTGTCTCTCTGGAGACTCTACCCCTAGAGTTTTCATAGAGACACTACGCATAGCTATTTTCGCTTTTTGTGTGAGTGAATGGCCAAGTTCATCATTTTCCCTATTTATAATCTACTAATCTAGCTAAAAAAAATAATTACAAAATACTTTTTTTCTGGGTTTGAACTTGAGATCTCTTTTCTAAGAGATATTTGCTTTAACCAAATGGATTAGCCCCACATTGACTTTCAAAGCTTTTGTGTGGCATGTGTATAACAAAATCAAAAGGAAAAATAAGTACAATGATGTTATGTTTAATTACAAAAAGACGTGTCTTCTAAAAGGATGTTTACACATGTTTTACATCGATCGAAAACAATATGAATACCAATATTAGAACTGGTGTGTTTGATTGCCATCGATTTTGTTCATTACTATATCCGTAGAATATCAATAAATTCAATTAAAAATGAAACCATAAAACGGATACCAATATCAAACTGATGTTGAATACCAATATTAGTACCGATGTTTGGTGACCATCGTTTCTATTCATTATGATGCGAGTATAATATTTGGTAGATTCAATTAAAATGAAAAATCGGAAACCATAAAACGGATACAATCTCAAACTGATGTTGTGTGGTCGGTATTGGTTAGGTTTACTACAATATGGGTATGTATCAGGCATCGGTACAGTACCGGTTATCAGTATAGTTTACATACCAAAATATATATTTTATTTTATTTGAATATATCTCAATAAAATTATATTAAAATGTTGAAAAAAAATAAAAATAATTGCATATTTAGATTTGTTCAAAAGTTATATTGGTATGTACCAGTACAGTACCGGTTATCATTATAGTTTGCATGCTAAAAAATATTTTATTTTGAATATATTTCAATAAAAATTATATTAAAATGTTGAAACAAATAACTTCATATTTAGATTTGTTAAAAAGTTAATGAAAACAGGTTATTAAATAATAATTAAATAAAATTATTGATAAGTGAAAATATTATTCAGAAAAATCTCATTGTTCTTATTAGTGTTCATATAAGTTACTTAATAATAATAATAATAATAATAAATAATAATAATAATAATAATAATAATAAAATAATAATAATAAGAATGTTATTATTATTATTATTTTTAAGGTCAAACAACCTTGCTTCATGTTTGAAAGAATGAACATGTACAATGAAGAAAGGTGGTTGCTTCACTCTTCATGAAAGGTTCTTTTAGTTTTGATCACTATTTAGTTTTAAAAAGGTTTCTCAAGAATCTTGAAAGGGCTTATTATTGTTGGTGCGATTCATCCTAAAACTATGTATGGTTAAAAAAAATTAAATATGACTCGATGATTTCATTGTTAGTTTCTCCGATGAGAATAACGAGGAGACTAACATTTGTAGTTGGCTTCTTGAAAGTCACTAATGAAGAGGAGATCGAAGAGGTTGATTTAGAGAAGGTGATGAAGGATTTACGAAGGTTTTAGAATTCACAAATGTTTGGATATCTCTCTAAATCGTATTTCGTACTTTCATATTGAAATGTCAAAATAATATTTATCGAAAGTTCCATCAAATATTTCATAGAGAATAACAAGAACAAATATGCTAATCGTTTCTAATTTCACAGAGAATAACAAGAACAAATATTCTAATCGTTTATGATACAACGTTAAGAAATAGATCAAAGATCTTCATTATATAAGGGACGAACCAACACAACATTTAAGTTAGCGCTTATAAATGTCGCTAGTTAGACGATTATATTAGTGTAAAATTCTTGGTAGAAACATTATCAACACTAACTCAATTACTTAGTTTTTTTTTTTGACCAACCATAAAATTAAATCAAACAGAAAAGACCCGTAAGAAACAGGCCCATAAGGTAGACAATTTACAGCAGATACATCCTCAACGGAGTCAAACACCAATTATATGATTAGAGGACCCGGGGCACTCCAAGGGTAACCTACTGAGGGTTCAAACCAATGTCATAACACCGCCCCCACCCTTGCGGGTAGGCTTGGTGGGTTCGGCTGGCTAGCACAAGTACCCGCTCAAGATTTTGCAAACTTCGAAAATTCCTACCGTTGTTAACGGTCCTCTGACCATTATTAAAAAAGACAAATTTGTTCACTTTATATAAACTAGTATTTTAGGACCCTGTGCGTTGTGACGGGATACTTAAACTAAAAAAAGACGTAAAAACATTGGACCACGCACACGCATTGTGCCATGTTAACACACAAAATTTAAATGAAAATGTAAAATACTATCGTAAAGAAGGATAGCTAAGCCGATACAGTAAAAATACTATTGAAGCGGGTTTGAATTAATAATAATAATTAAATACAATTTTAAAGTATAGTATTTAATAAAATTAAAAATAAACGATAACGCTCATTTTCTTTAATAATAAACCACAACGGTCATTTTCTTTACTAATATTATAAGTGAAGAAAACTTAAACATATAACATGCAAAAAGATTGTCATTTAAGTTGTTGAGGTATATTATATATTATATTATATAATTATATATTATTATATGATTATATAATACTATAATTTGCATCATTTTCATGCAATATATGTTGTACCATATGTTTTATAGCTTTATTATGTTGTATGGTGTTGTTTTATTAGTTTAATTTGTTGTATATAATACTTTGATGGTCTATCCACCTTGTAGAAATATAATTTGCAGCATATCTATGCATTATGGTTTGTACCATTATGCTTAGTTGGTTGTATTACTAAAGACAAACTTTTATTTTATTTAAATACTATAAATAATTTTAGGAGTTAACACGACGCAATGTACGTGTGTGGTTAAACGTTTTTACGTCGTCTATTTTTTTCGGTTTGACAGGTTCATCGTAACGATCGGGGTCCTAAATCGACTTAGTTATTTTTTTATATGTTTTACGTTTCGGTTTAAATTCTTCGCATTAACACAAAGACAAATTTTTATTTAATTTAAATACTATAAATAATTTTGCGAGTCAACGCGACGCAACGTGCGTGTGTGGTTAAACATTTTTTCGTTGTCTATTTTTTTCTGTTTGACAGGTTCATCGTAACGCCCGGGTCCTAGATCGACTTAGTTATCCCCTTATATGTTTTACGTGTCGGTTTAATTTCTTCGCATTAACACGCTGCAACTTCAGTGTTGGTGGTCACTGGTAATAGTGTAACATTGGTGTTCGCCCCCGCCGCAACGCAGTGGTGCTTAATAGTAGTTCCATCTAATTGAATGAAATTCAACTAACACATAAAAAGTATAGGGGACAATTAGGGCTGTTCACGAGTCGAGTCGAACCAAGCGGACTTTTGCTCGTGCTTGGCTATGTTGAATGGTGTTGTTCTATTAGTTTAATTTACTTTGATAGTCTATCCACCTTGTATAAATATAATTTGCAACACATCTATGCATTATGATTTGTACCATTATGCTTAGTGGGTTGTATCCACTAAAGACAAACTTGTATTTCATTTATATACTATAAATAATTTTGGGAGTTAACACGACGCAACGTGCGTGTGTGGTTAAACGTTTTTACGTCGTCTATTTTTTTTCGGTTTGACAGGTTCATCGTAACGCTCGGGGTCCTAAGTCGACTTAGTTATTTTTTTATATATTTTACGTTTCGGTTTAATTTCTTCGCATTAACACAAAGACAAATTTTTATTTAATTTAAATACTATAAATAATTTTGCGAGTCAACGCGAAGCAACGCAACGTGCGTGTGTGGTTAAACATTTTTACGTTGTCTATTTTTTCCGTTTGACAGGTTCATCGTAACGCTCGGGTCTTAGATCGACTTAGTTATTTCTTTATATGTTTTACGTGTCGGTTTAATTTATTCGCATTAACACGCTGCAACTTCAGTGTTGGGGGTCACTGGTAATAGTGTAACATTGGTGTTCGCCCACGCCGCAACGCTGTGGTGCTTAATACTAGTTCCACCTTATTGAGTGAAATTCAACTAACACATAAAAAGTATAGGGGACAATTAGGGCTCTTCACGAGTCGAGTCGAACCAAGCGGACTTTTGCTCGTGCTTGGCTCGTTTAGAAACCGAACCGAGCGGAGTGGCTCATTTAAATTCGAGTAGCAAATCAAGCGAGCATTTTTCGAGCAGTAAATATTCCGAGCGAGCATCGAGTGAAGTTCGATATTTGGATAGTCGTGTCGCCCGATTTAAATTTGCTGGGAAATAATGTGACAATGTTGGGTCTCAAGTTTGTTGTCTTTAAAAACAGACACATTTAACTGCATAATATTTTTCTTATGAATAACAATGTTGTGGCCAATGAGGCGATAATCATATTGCACGAACAATGACGTTGAAAGCAGGAGACGATCGACTTAGGGTAACGACATAAAACATTGAGGCGATGAGCAGACTGTCATTTATCGGTTTAAGGTTTAACTTTTAGAATTGATATTAATTTTTTATTTCCGTGATTGGGTTAGTACGTATAGATATAGTTGTAAATTTGTATATAGTGGACCAAAATCTAATAGAGTGATATATATATATAAAACTATAAATTTAATTTATATTTAAGTATTGTATGTGTAATGTGTGTATATATATATGTGTATATATATGTGTGTATACACATGCTTATATATGTATGTGTATAAATTAATTATAAATAAATTATACTTATTATAGTATTAATCCTTAGACACTCAAAAATTAAATAATAAAAAATAACTAAATTATATATCTAAAGAACCTAGTGTCTAATCTAAAAAGCTATATATACATCCTAACAAAGCATAAAACCTTATAAAAAGTATACTGCATGACAAAAGGATGAGAAACATAAAAGTATAGGATTAACTTTAATAAAAGTTATAACGTTAAAGACAAAAATTGCAACTTAATCAAAAGAAAATAACTAATATAAATATCAACTAAAAGAATATATCAACTAAAAGATTAAAAATACTTTGACCTAAAACCAATGCTACTTCTATTATTAACCTAAATTTACTTAGCCGTCATTATCTCTCATCTCTTATCTCCATCGTCATCGCACCCCTATGTTTCCATCTTCATCGCACCCTTATATTTCCTTTCCATCTTCATCGCACCCTTATATTTCCTTTGTGAACGAGAAGCCATCACCTTGTTGTCTCTTGAAAAAGCACTTGAAGGGCATGAATTTGTACATCATTCAACTTGTGAAGTCTAAAACGCAGGACCTGGCGCCTAGGTGAGTAAATCCTTTGACAATTAACATCATTAAGTGATCCTTCTACACATAACATTCATTTCTCTTCATAACCCATTATTATCATCATCATAATATACCTGATTATAACCTTATTTTATTTCTTAAAAAAACCTTAATTCCAAAATAAAACATTTCACTTATAAGAGCCTCCGTAGTGGGGGTGCATATCACGCCAGAGCCACCCATGGCTCCCCATAGCGCCCGACAACACCGATACAGCCGACTCTATGGGGATTAAATATCGATCCTTCGTGAAAATTATAACGCTGCACATTGTTCCATTTTCAAAAATTTTGACCGTTCAATTGTCACTTTATTTAAAATAATAATTCTTTAAATTTCTATTTAATACACCTTTTCACCTCATTTTTTGGGGTAACTTTATAGAATTGTAACCAAATTTTAAGAGTGTTTTAATTAGGTCATTCAAGTTTCAAAAGTGTTTCAATTAGGTCACTTAACATTCATTGTTTATTACAATTAAGGGGTTTTTCATCCATTTCATAGGTAACTATGGTGATGTGAATTTTTGTTTCTTTTTTTCCCTTTTATTTGATACTGATGACATGGATTTTAACTTGTTTTTTTAAGTTTTTAATGTAATTAAAGTGTTTTTATTTTTAATAAATATAATTTCATACATAAAAATAATCCGACCCTAGCATCTTATGCTTCATTTTTGTCTTGAGACGTGGAAAAAAGGATGTGGCTCGATTTGAATGTTAATTTATCTAATTAGGACAAAAACGATACGAGTGACCTAATTATAACATTTTTGAAACTTGGTTACTATTCTGTGACATTATTTCTTTTTTTTACAATCCATACTCTCTACCATCATCTACTCTCTTTATTTTATACTTTCTACTACCATCTGCTCTCTCCATTTTATCAAAATCTAGTTTTTTTTATACCATTTATCCCTACAACCGTGGTTTTGTTCCTCCGCGTTCTAGTGCAGACACGAACCCCACCACCAATCCTAGCCAACCCGTTTCTCCGGTTCCCACTCAACCCACCCCCTACGGATCTGGTTTTGTCGAGTACAATCAAAATCAAACCGACTTCATGAACCTATTAAACCAACCCCTCTCATGGGACCCAAAACTATACGGTTGGAACCCGAATCACAACATGGGAGGAATAGGGTCGTCTCAAGCCTTCAGCTTTGCACAAGCCTTCAGCTCGCCACTACGCGAGCCCGACTTCGTCCCGGATACACAAACCAAGCCGCAACCGGAGCCACAACCGGTAGAAGAGAAGGCACAAAAGAACAAAACCACACGCAACCATAAAAAGAAAATTGAGACCCGAGCGAAGAAAACGTGCAACCATGGGATGATAAAGAGGAGTACGCATTAACTCGAGGATGGTTCGACGTATCGAGGACCCCGAAATTGGTAATATTTTTTAAACTTTTTTCTAAGGCTTTGTATTAATTTTGTGTATCTCTTTTTAGCAAACAACGAAAATAAACACATGTTTGGAGACGAATCCAAGAACAATTTTTCGAGCTCATTGGTAGTGTAACGCCTCGCTTTTCGCATCCTTATTTTAGAAAATAAATATTTGTATCGTAATTCGAGGCGTTAAAACATAATAAAAATATATGTGTGTGTATATATATATATATATATATATTATTAACCGTTATTCATCTAACGCCTCGTATCTTCGTATTTCTATTTTAAAAATGTTCGTATTCGTATTCTAATTTTAAAAACCATACATTCGTATTTTAATTTCAATCTCACAATTCGAGGCGTTAATCATAATAAAATTCATATTTTATACATATTTTTATTGACACAACCGATCATTTAAATACGTATTTATACGCAAACTGACACAATTATACGTATAAATACTTATACGCACATCATCACTACTTGAATTATACTTTTATATTTTTTATATACTCAGTGACATAATATATACTCAAGAAATACCAAGAAATATACCAATCATCTTTCCACCTCATCAATCATCTTCCACATTCTTTAACCAATCATATTTCACCATTTTCCACCTCCTTTCTCCACCAATCATCTTTTGAATTCTCTTCCACCTTCTTTAACCAATCATATTTCACCATTTTCCACCTACTTTCTCCACCAATCATTTTTTCAATCATCTTCCACCTTCTTTAACCAATCATATTTCACCATTTTCCACCTTCTCTACCTATAAATACCAACCTCCTTCTACCATTTTTCTACACACCATTCTTCTCTCCATCTCTTTAATTCTCTCAATATCTCTAAATAAAAAATTCTAAAAGGACACTAAGTGTTCCAATCATTCTTCTCTCAACCTCTCTACTTCTCTCAAATATTCCAAGCAAGGAAGAAAACTCTAAGAGTTCTAAAAGAAACCACTAAGTGTTTTAAAGGAAGCTTTGAAGCTCCAACCTCCAACTCTTTACGGAATCACCAAATGAAACTTTGCAAAACCGTGAGCATACTCGACCCTTTTTTACACTTTAACGTATTTTTGGATGCAACATGTATACAAAATCCACTTTACGCAATTGATTATAATTAAACACACAAACCATCGAACACGTTCATTGTTATGCTTAGGTTGTTTATGCTTGTTAGTTTCAACTTGTACTTCCATGATATTATTATGCTAAGGTTGTTATGCATGCTAGTTAATTTTTTAATTATATACTATTTGCTATGCGTAAGTTGTTTATGTATGCTCGTTCTACTTGAATATAAAATGCCATGTGGATTTGAGACAAACTTTTATACATATACTTATATTCAAACTTGTATGCTCGCTAGTGCTTTTGTACTGATCCATGCTTTTCTTACATGTTTCAGGATTGTAACCGATGAATCTAATAGGATTGCCTAGAAACGCAATTAAATTTTAATGTTCGTTGTATTATAAATTATTTTCAATCCTGTTGTATCTCGATTCCAATACTTGTACAAAAATCATTTTAATAAAATGAAATTTATTTATTTGAATATTTATTATACATTATTTATTTTAAACTTATTGTGTTCCTAGTTCAAGCAACGTAAAAATTAATTATTAAATATTTGTCACTATTAGCGTTATGAAGTCTCTTGCAATCTAGTTTTCGTCTCATCCCGATGTTTCTGCCATCGGTTGGGGTGTGACAGGTAGGGGGTAGAACTACTGGCTACCAAATTCAATATCGGGGAAGTGGACCGATATCAACAGAAAGTGCACAAGTTTTCAATCAATTTACCAACGGGTAAAAATGGATGGAAAAGTGGCCATAACAACGAGGACATTATGCGGGCCTCCTTAATAGAATATCAAGCTGCTCAAGGGGTTCTCCCCTACTTGAAGTGTTGGCAAATTATTCGTAATAGCTCTCAATGTGCCAACGTCCCTACCACGGTAAGAACTTCTTCGGGTTGGCAAATAAAAGGCCGTCAAAGAGATCGAAAACCACCGAGTCGGTTGAACCCAAAACGCCAACATCCGACGCTCGAAACACCAACTTAAACGATGTTAATCTGTTATTCACCGGGGAGGAAGGGGCGAATGAGCCAACGGGAGAACTAGCACGACCACCCGGTAGAATAAGCGGTGCAAGATCGAGGAGGCCGGAGTCATCGTCGGTGGGATCCGACTTGACTAATGCGTTTAAGAGATGAACCAACACCTTCAAGACATACACGACCTAGGGGCTCAACGTATGCAAGAGAACTGAGAAGTGGTCAAGATTATGCGGGACAGACAATGGTAAAAAGACTTTGAATTCTACTCGAAACCGCACGATCACCTAACCAGAAAAGCGTTGTAAATGGCGATACAACAAAAGCAGCGAATCGAAAAAAAAATATATAATCTTTGTGTTTTAGGGTTTTTTTAAGAGTAAATTGCCAAAATCGTCCCTAAGGTTTGGATATGGTTGCCAGTTTTATCCAAAACAACTTTTCTGTACTAACTAGTCTTTTACTTTTGAGATTTTTTTGCTATTTTCATCCAAAAGTCTAATTTGCTTTATTTTTTCTGTCAAATATTTCGATAAAAATGACAAAAAATCCCAAATCTCAGGGACGATTTGGCAAAAAAAAATAGTCGTTTTGATGAAAATGGCAAAAATCCCAAAAGTGAAGGGCAATATGGTACAAAAAAAGTTGTTTTGGATGAAATCGACAAACATGCCCAAACCTCAGGGACGATTTTGGCAATTTACTATTTTTTTTTAATTTTATTGTAATGTGTTTTTTTTTTACTTTTTGTAATGATTTTTAATTTAATAAAATGGTTTTTTAACATTTTTTAATGGTCTTTAATTTTATAAATTTAGAGATTAATTATAAAAAATAGAAAATTAATAATTGAGTAATGATGGGGTATGGGGTTATGACTGCACCCTCTTGTGATATAACCCCCCATAAGACCATGCTTAGTGGTAACGCCTCACCCTTGGGCGTTTTCCGCCATATGGCAATCCAGTCAGCAAAGGGGCATTGTTGGGCGTTTTTTCTAAAATGGGCGTAGTAGGATAATGCACCAACCAATTATTACCCAATTATTTTTTAATTTTAAAACTGATATTTCATTAAATAAAACAATTACATTACTACAAATTAAAAAAACGGATAAACTAAAAAAAACATTGCTAAAAAATTGATAATCTAAGGCCGTATTTTTCTCAAATTTATTGCTTGCGCATTTTTGCTAGGATCAACGCCTCGCCTTGGAGGTGATCGATCGGTTTAGACAACATCTTTATGTCTTTATCCATTTGCCTCGCCTCTTATATCGCGACAAATTTTTTGTTTTCGGCGTTTCTTTCTTGCATACTCTCCCAACGCTGGTGATCGAGGTCTCGAATGTCTTGTAGGTGTCGATTCATCTCTTCGAAATCTTCCTTCAACTCGAGATTAGCGGAAGACGACTCTACTGGCTTTTTCCCTTTTTTTCCCACTTATTCTACCGGGCGGTCATGTCAACTCCTCATCCTGGTCGTCATCTTCCAAATTGTTGTTTAAGTTGACGTTACGCGCATCGAAAGTGGGTGTTTCCGGGTCGACCGAGGATGACGTTTTTGACCCTTTTGCTTTACGTCTATTACTAGACGTCATGCCCGGTACGTTAGCCCATTTTGTACTTTTGCGTAGAAGCTCCCAACATCTATAGTACGTGAAAACACCTCTAGTTTGGTCGTACTCTTCCATTGCTCTCGTTAAAATTTCGGCATCACCACCTCCGCTCGGTCAATTATCTCTCGTTTGTTGAAAAACTTATTGGAATTGATGACTTTTTTTGTTTATATCGGTCCATTTGCTTGATATGGAATCATTGTCCCGATATTCACCTCTACCCACTGCGTTAAAAAAGGTCTCACGAATTCTATTCCCAAAAGTTGGTGAATTTTGATAGTTTGCTACAAACAGATAAAAAATAAATGTTACATTCTTAAAAAATAATAATTAACGGTTAATTATTTAAAAAATAAAGTCGACTAATTTTTTTATAACGCTTACCAACTTCGGGGTCCTCCGATATGTCGAGTCACGCCCGAGTTAACGTGAATTCCTCGTCTTTCGTCCAAACTAGGCGGGTTCCCTTTCGGCGTGGAGCGTTTGCATATGTTTTTGTGTGTGACCTTCTACCGCGTTGAGATGCCTCGGGAACGGGCTTGAGTTGCGTCTCCAACACCGTATCTACTTCCGGCTCGGGTTGTGAACCATCCGTTTGGGCAAAGCCGTTGCCTTGAAAGAATTGTGCAGAGCTGCCCATGCCTAGTATTTGAGCATATGTAAAAATATTTGGGTCATTCTCTTGAAAATTAAAGTTTGCTTGCGGTTGGGTCGTGTTCTGGTGATATGTGTTTGGGTTCCCGGGTCTAGACGGAACACCGAAAGGGGGTCGGAAGGGATGCATGGTGTAATATTTTTTATAAAGTTTGAAGAATTAGAGAAAAAGATATGAAGTTTATAAAAATGGGTGAAAAGTGGGGTATTTAAAGGTAAAAAGTGGGATTTTAATTTAAAGAAATATTTTTTTTTATTTTTGACCGTTTGGTAACGGTCAATTTTGAAAGGGTGCAGTTTTTGACGTTGTTTAAACAAACACGGGTCCATTTTTTTGATCGAAAAACGCCCAGAGGACGGGAACCGGGACGTGTTTCAAGGCAAAAAAATGCCAAACACCGCTCCATTACGCATGGTCTAAAGCCCCTCTTTCATTTTTTCACTTGTCACATAACCCTCACCAAAAACTTTATGATTACACATAGCCTAACATTTAACTCCATCATTAGACACTTAATCACTAGTATTTCACAAACTGAAAGTATCACTGACTAAACTATTCCAGCTCTTGGTTACTTATCAACAATCAGATTTACCAATATATTACCAAATATTTAATAAAATCCAAATTACATACTTATGACTCTATATAAAAATAATAATTTGTTTTTAGTAGATAGATTTTGATGAAAACAGGTTTTTATGTGCGATTTACTTTTGTGCTCACGTATTTTAATGATTTAATCAATGTTCAATACTTTTTACTCTGGTATAAAATCTTCCGCTTTGTAAAACGATTCGATTTTTCTACAAATTTTGTCTTTCTATTGACCAAATCTCATACATAATACATTTGGTTGACTTAGTGTTACATCAACGGGGTTGATATTCCAATTAACCCAGAGTTAACCCGTTTGTATCAACCAAATCTCATACATTTGGTTGACCTAGTATTATATCAACGGGTTGATATTCCAATTAACCCAGAGTTAACCCGTTGCCACGTTTTCACTCATTTTTAACAAAATTTCATTTTTTTGCTCAAACTTTCTTATTAATCTTTTAAATAGGGGTGTGCATGAGTCGGTTTGGGTCGGTTTTAGCTTAAAACCATAACCATAACCGCGATGTCGGTTAATGGATAACATAACCATAACCGAATGGTTATGGCGGTTATGGCTAATCGGTTTTGATGGTTATAGTGGTCGGTTGTGAGTGGTTAACCATGTATTTAGCCTAGCTAAAAATAGCTTAATTTTTTTAACAAGGAATAAATTGTTATTGCATATATGTATATATTAGTATATTTCATAGTATAAAAATACATATAATCTATAATATTATCGAATATTCAAATAAAGTGATATGATATATTCTATAAATTCAAATAAACATTCAATCAAAACCACAAAACGATATGAAAAACCCATAAATACTAAAAATCTTCAATCAAAAACATCAAATATTATAAATATGGTGAAAAGTCCTTAATTTTACAAAGATTTATTACATGTCGGTTCGGTTATGTGGGTGTGGAAACATTGATAACCATAACTGACCCGCTACCTTTGGTTTTCAAAAAAACAATTAACCGACCCACCGGTTTTTAAATTTGGTTCGGGTTATTCGGTTCGGTTTTATCGGTTAATTCGGTTTTTTACACCCCCACTTTCAAACTACTTCAGCCATAATTAGCTTAATTGACCTTTAGTTTTCCATTTCAAAACATGACTAATCTTTCTGAACACTTTTTTCAGCATTAGAAAACATGTTTAAGCAATACTTTCTAAACACTTTTTTAAGCATTAGAAAACATGTTTAAGCAATACTTTGGTGTCTTAAACGTCAATTTCTTATAATTACATATTAGATTGTGTTTTTGACCCATTTTGAACTTAATTCACCAACATGCCTACTAAATACTTGTTAGATTTCTACGTTACACATATCCAACAAGTGCTCTATATCAAATGTAACATTGATAAGCTTTAGGAATTGATAGAAGACGTCATCACATATGGTCAAAATCCTAATTACACTCATCTAGGAAGAACACCACTTACCGATAGTGCTTTGGAGATTTCCTATATCTTCAATCACCTCTTTTTTATAATTTTAAACAACTCCATTTGCTTTACTTTCTATAACATTTAACTTTTATGCTCTCTTTCTTGAACAGCTGCTTTAGACAACTTACGAACTAACTTTGTGTTAGGATTGACATGAGTCAAATTTCTACGAGTAAACTGCCAAAATGGTCCCTGAGGTTTGGTTACTTTTGTCACTTTAGTCAAAAACTCAAACCTTTTGAATCTGGGTCCCTGAGTTTTCAAATTTATTGTCATTTTCATCCAAAAGCAAAATCTGGTCAGATTTTTCGGTTAACATCCAACTTTTTTGTCTTTTTCCTTCCTTTTAATGAAGGGCAAAACAATCAGATTTTTTAATTTGTTATAATAAAACGTTAAAATTTTGCCATTTATTAAAAGAGAGGAAAAAGACAAAAAGTTGGATGTTAACTAAAAAATCTGATCAGATTTTGATTTTGGATGAAAAGGGCAACAAAATTGCAACTACAGGGACCGATATTCAAAAGGTTTAAGTTTTGAACAAAAGTGACAAAAATGAACAAACACAGTGACCATTTTGACGGTTTACTCAATTTCTTCCTTCAATATTTCTAGAAACTCACTTGTAAGCATGACTCAGATAGTCCCTAAACTTGCTTTCTTTTCACTTTAGCACTAAATCCCAAAACTTCATTCATTTGAAATTAACCAAGATTATATTTATAATCTTATATAATTAGCTTCTTTAGTTTTTTTTAACATGATACAAAATAAGATTACATCATAAAATTTGAGGGGTTACATCGGGTTGAAATTGTGATTCTAGGTGATGTTTTAGCAAATTCTGCCAAAGTTTCTAGGTGGGTCAAGACTTGGTATCTATCTATAAAACCATATGTAGTGGTTTTATCAATAATGCTCCCACTCTTAGGTATTTTCTGTCATTTGACAGTCCAATCAGCAAAGGGGCATTATTCACAAAGGGGCGTAGTGGTGATAACGTCCAATAATGCCCCGTCAATCATTACACAATCATTAATTTTTTTAATTAAAACTAAATAAATTTCATTAGATAAAAAAACATTACATTCTAATCATTACACAACGGTCGATTTTTTGAATTTGTGTGCCATTTCAACGTTTTTTATTCCGGTTTTTTGCGAGAAAACGCCCAAAGACGCCAAAGGGGGTGGGGGCGGCGTCGTGTTCTGGCGTGATTGGGGGGAGAAGACGCCCATTACGGGTGGTCTAAGAGAGATTGTAGATATGCAAAAGGGGGTGTACTTTTTTGACATTTGAGCTAAAATAAGTCAATAAGCATGTTGTAAACATGCAAATAAATGATTGTTTTTTTGTTATAAGTTTTAAAAGAAAAGAATTATAAGTTTGTATAATTAGCATTAGAGGGGAAGTGAAGATTTGAGTAAAGTCAGAGGTTTTAAGTTCGAACCTGATCTTAATCGGGTTTTATCGCAGTAGGCCTTCGAGAGGCAGGTTTTCCCTAGAACTGGTGATGGTGGGCTTGGGCTACCCAGCATTGTTTATGATTACGAGCGTATGGGGTCGTCTTTTATCATTGGGGAAAATCCTGAATAGCTGGGCTTTTATTTCGTTGATAATAAAAAAGAATCATAAAGACGATATGTAATTATTTTATCTTCGTTGGTAAATGATTTATATAGCATTTAAAAATTATTTGAATGATCGATGTAACTATTTTATCTTCGTTGGTAAATGATTTATATAGCATTTAAAAATTATTTGAATGATTTAACAACTTGAATAATATGATTTTTTTAAGTTTAATTGAAATAATATTTTTTTAATTATAATATTAGTCATTTCTTAAAAAGGCCGACCATAATAACATGTAAGATGAACTTTAATGACCACACAATAATAAAAAAAAAAAACAATGATAGTGATAAAAAAGAATATATCGGGACGGGATAAACATCAAAATACGGTTGGTGTTCTATAAACGTGAGTACGTGACCCATATAATATATCAATATATTAATGAGAATATATAATAATATAATATAATGATAATAAACCCAAAGGTTTGACCACGTGTTACGTGTGGAGGACATTACATAACGCATAGCACTGTACAGGTGGGCTACTGGCTCGACTTATTTAACTTTTTAAAATGTTTTATATCCGAAAAATAGGTTGCTTCATTTTAAACATTTGTTTATTATTAATATAAAAATAAAAATACGTGGGTAACTTCATTATATTGAATATATCATATATGATAGATGATGGATAATTAAAGTTATCACATTCTCAGTTTTTCTTTGAATATATATGCATAATTTGTGGATGTGGCAAAAAATGAGTTGAAATAATCTGGATAATGAATTAGAATGGTTACTTTTAATATATTTTCAATCGGGTGATGTGAGGTGCCTCACATCAAAATGTTATATGGCCTTTTTGTTACATAAATTAATTTTAAATTGATTAAAAAGTTGCACTGACAAAAACAATATATAATAGAGCTTATTACATTGAATTTTTTAAAAAGAAAAAAAGAAGGTAAACTCACTGCGCTTATTATATTTATCTAGAATTGCTAAAATGACCCGCGTGACACTTAGACGTTCCTTATATTTTCAGGTCTACACCTCCACCTACCCCTTTGTCTATTCACATATCCCTCAGTGTCGAGCTGTGGCTAAAGCGCGGCGTTTTAGTCCGGTCAACCAGACAAAGACTGACGGGTGTCTGACGGGACTGTTGATCTGACCAAAACGCCGAGGTTTGGCAGCGTTTTGGTCCTGTTAACCAAACAAAAGACTGACTGGGTGTCAGTCTTTTGTCTGGTTGACATGACCAAAGTGGCCAAAGCTCGGCGTTTTGGTACGGTCAACAGACCCGTCAGACACCCGTCAGTCTTTGTCTGGTTGACCGGGCCAAAACGCCGTGCTTTGACGACAAAGGGGTGTGTGAATAGACGTGCCGTATTTTGATCCAGTAGACATTGAAAAATAACCATTTAATATAGACATTTCTTGTATAAGAAGACTTAGCCCACCATTTTGGTGTATGCTTTTCCAAAAGCCTTCATCTTAGATCCACATTCTTCTTCGTCTATCTAAAAGACTAAATTTTCAAAATGATTCATGAGGTTTGATTGCTTTTGTCAATTTAGTTCATAACTCAAATTTTTTGAATCTAGATTTTTGTAGTTTCAATTTAGTTGTCATTATCATACAAAATCAAAATTTGCTTAGATTTTTATCCAATTTTTTTTTTGTCTTTTTCCACCATTGTAACGACGGATAAAATGGTCTTCTTAACGTTTTATTATAACAAATTAAAAAAATCTGATTATCTTTTCCTTTATTAAAATGAAGGAAAAAGACAAAAAGAGTAGATGTTAACAGAAAAATCTGAGCAGATTTTGATTTTAGATGATATTGACAAATAAACTGAAACCATAGAAATCTAGATTCAAAATATTTGAGTTTTGGACTAAAGTGGTAAAAACGACCAAATCTTGGAGACCATTTTGGCAGTTTACTCATCTCAATATATAGTCACTTATATATCATATTTATTTATGATATGCTTATGGATATTTACGTTTAAGAACTTCCATATAATAATTGGGGCTTGCTATTCACACACCCTCAACTTATTTCTACACCCTGTAGTGTCGAGCTGTGGCTAAAGTGCGACGTTTTGGTCCAGTCAACCAGACAAAGACTGACAGGTCTGTTGACCGGACCAAAACGCCGCGCTTTGGCCGCGTTTTGGTCCTGTCAACAGACCCGTCAGACACCCGTTAGTCTTTGTCTGGTTGACCGGACCAAAACGACGCGCTTTAACTATAGCTCGACACTGCAGGATGTGTAAATAGACAAAGGGGTGTGTAAATAGACATGGCCATAATAATTAACTGATTTGATCATCTGGAGCCTTGTTCACCTAAACCCTCAAGATGATAATGTCAAGTCACAACAACACCATCGAGAGTATTTTTTTTGACAACATTGAAGCCATCTATTGAGGATAATCTTTTTATTTTAAAATTGACTAATTTCGGTAATAGAGATAGAAGAATTCCAGTTATGTGGAAGTAGGAAAAAAAAACTTATAATTAAGAACGAGTTACATTTCTTCATATTTCGTTCATAAGTATCATGGTATTTTTTACTTTTAAATGTTGTTCATGAGTATCATGGTATTTTTTTACTTTTAAAGGTTAAAGACTTTGAATAAAAGGCAGAATCTTCAAATAAAAGGTATCTAAGTTAAAGACCTTCGATGTTTTTTTACCTTATGGACCAACTTGCTATTTAGTTTTCTAATTTGGCCGACTGCTGTTTTCAAACATAATTGTTTCCATATTCGTGTCACACTAATTAGCATTTACGATTAAGTATATTAGTTATTTAAGTAAAGTATTAGTCAACAAAAAGATCTCTTCTTAATTTTGATATAGCTTATGAGGATGTGGGGTTTCTAGATTATATATAATTGAATTGAATTTTACTTAATTCTAAATTAAGAAATAAAATATGAAGGGTGAAATAAAAGAAGTTGAAAAAAACATCTTGGATCAAAAAGTTATGATACGTGACGCAGCTAGTTACATATTTACTAAATATACAGAAATATAGGTATAGATATGGATAAGTACAAAATGAAGATATCCATTAAAGTGTACAGCCATATATCATAACTTTTTAATAGTTAAGATCGGGTCTTGTTATCGTTAATAATAAAAATTAAAACGTTACCGAAATCTACAAAAGAGGAATAACCTATGTTGTTGAAATTTTCATTTAAATTTAGGTGAAATTTTATATGCTTTTGTTATTAAATTAATATGCACCATGAACTTAAAAAAATAGGAATATTGGATTTTAATAATCTCAATTATTCGTCGTTGCCGTCAACAGTTCCAACTTCAAAAATAACAATTGGTAGTCCTAACTATTAACATATTCGCCTCCAATGGACCCTGACTAACAGAACCCTAACGTCGTTAATATCCGGTCGCCGGAAAAACGTTTTTGGCCGGAAAACTCAACATTTCCGTCCCAAACCTCTTTGTAACCTTATTACGAACCTTTAGGAACCGTTTTCTAATAAAAACCCCGATTACTAAGGTTGTTGGGAAACTTCTTTTTGGCCAGAAAACTCAACATTTTTGTCTCAAACCTCTTTGTAACCTTAGATCAAACCTTTGTGAACCTTTTTCTAGCCAAAAACGTTTTTCTGGCGACTAGAGACTAACGGCGTTAGGGTTCTTTATCAGAGTCCATTGGAGGCCAATATGTTAATAGTTGGGACTGCCAGTGGTTATTTTTTAAGTTGGAATTGTTGGCGGCCAACGATGATAGTTGTGATTATTAAATCTAATATTCAATAATTTTATTATATTTAATTTGAGTATTATATTATATACTTAAAAATATGATATCTTTTCTAACTTGTAATATCCCAAAACTGGATTTGGTAATTAAACCAAATTAACTGAGGATGAGCGGGTAAAATACCGTTAGTAGTAAAAGTTAACCCGTAAACATTAGGATTTAAATAAATAAACCTAATGTTATATTAAAAGAGTGAGTAAATGTTCTTAGAAAATAAAGTTCATAAAAGGCTCGGGTTATGGGGACATAAATTAAATCGGGTTGTAAACCTCCCCGAGTTTAGTTATTTAACTAGGAATGTTTAACCTAGTTAATACGGATTAACATGGGTAAAAATAAGTTGGTTTTAACCTACTTAACGATTAATAAAAACTACAAGGACTAAAGTTGCATACTTGGAAAGTAATAAATATAAATAGAAGAAAACACAAAACACACACACACAAGTGTGTGTATGTGTGTGTCGTGATTTTGAGAGAGAAAGGGGGAGACCCCTTAGAACCTTCAAACACAAATTCTAGCAAATTCAAGGGTTGATTAAGGCTAAAACTTATACATGAACCTTGATTATTGATCATCCATGCTTGATAGGTAAGTTGCAATTTCACATTTGAAATCTTTATGTGAAAAAGGGACTTGAATGTGATAATGTTGATTTGAATATTATAGAAAGTATGATAAAATTGATTATGTATTTGTGTTTATCATCACCATACTTGCTAGTACAGGTGAAATACTTGAACAATCTAGAGATTAGGTCAAGTGATCATATATGACATGAAGTGGGTTTTGATGATAGAATGAAATTGATGTTACAGTGATGTTAAAGTGTGCATATAATCATCATATTTACAAGAAAGTATGAGATACTTGACTAAACTAGATGTTTGGATGAAAGTCCATATATGTGGTGAAACGGGTTTTTACATAGTGATGAAAATCCCAAATTCTTATATGATAGTTTGATAAATTAGTTTATGATAAAGGAAAGTTTATGTTAACTTGATGTTGAGAAGTGTATGAACTTGTTGAATTGAAAGAAACATGGTAATTTTGTATGACAAAGTTAGCTAAAATGATAGCCTAAAAATGATGCTTACCAAATGTTTAATAATAGGCCTAGATAAGTTTTATTGAACTTGTTAGTGCCTTTTATAAGTTAATTGGCAGTTTGACTTTCTGAAATGCAAACTAGCCTATAATAGAATTGAATGTGAAATATGGTATTAAGGTCCATAAGGGTGATGGTCACAACATTGATGACTAATCTAACCATCTTGTGGATGTTTATGATAGTTTGACTCTTGACAAGCTAGGTGGGAGCTTGGAAAGAATGGGTCAAGCGGGTCAAAGACGCGAGAATGCATGATCGGCAACAAGGTAAGTAAAACTTACACCTCTTAAGGTAGCATCACTATATAAGTAATGTGAACTAGTTGAAATAAAAATATGACTTGTTAAAGTCAAGACCCATGGTGTAGACTAAATAGGTCAAACCGGATTAGATTATGATAAATCATAGTTTAGGTGATTAAATAAAGAATTTTAGGGTTACGACCCTATGGTGTAAACCAAAATAGGCCAAACAAGTAAAAATGAGTTTTTGGTGATAAACACTTGCTGACGTTAATCAAAACGGATAAAACAAGTAAAAAATAAGTTTTTGGTGATAAACACTCGCTGACGGGAATCAAAACGGGTCAAACAAGTAAAAAATGAATTTTTGGTTATAAACACTTGTTGACGCAAACCAAAACAGGTCAAACAAGGAAAAATGAGTTTTGGTGATAAACACTTGCTGACGCGAACCAAAACGGCCAAACAAGTAAAAAATGATTTTTTTTGTGAAACACACTTGCTAACGCGAACCAAAACGGGTCAAAAAAGTAAAAAAAATTAGTTTTGATGATAAACAACATAAAGATTGTTTAGATGCCAATAGGGCGAACCAAGAATGGTCAAAAGGACAAACGGGTCATGCAGGTCAAATGGTGATCACTTTTGAACTCGATATTTAATGCTTTGTTTTGTCAAGTTTCATGTTTATAGGGAAGGATAATGTATGGGCATGCATTGCCACGAATTGGAAAGAAATAGAAATCGCAAGGTATTGTTTACGGGTCATTACTTTGACCTGTGCAATGTATGTGTGGTGGTCATGCTCTCAGTGAGGGCTACTAAAGTTGGTTGAGTCAAGGGTGGACACTAGATCACCTCAAGTGAGGTATGTCTAGTATTTGGGTAAAAGGGCATTAGTACCGAAGACATGTTCATGAAACGAAAATACGACTAAATGAGTCTTAAAACACTAGACTATTGGAAAACTTTTATGTTCTATGGGACATAATAAACCTAGATGGGTTAACGAGTTAAAAGTGCTCACTAGTTTTAAAATAACCTTTTAAAAGTCCTCCGATTATAAAAAGGACTAAATTTGACCAAAACGCCCCCAGATGATAATTTGGGCAAACTACCCTTAAGGGTAGATTAAAAAGGAGTCCCATATTTGGGTTGTTCCTTCCGGTAACATAAAAGTTGAAGGCGTAAGTTTTTTGGCTTAATGCCTAATGAGTCATTTTGGGTAAAACATTTTATCGGAAGAAATTAATGAAAAGTTAAGGTTTGTCTAATGTAACAAACCACATTCAAGTTGTGGTTGGTAGAAATGACTAGAATATTGGTAAGAAAGTAGGAGGCATGAGCTAGAATGCGAAATGCCTCCTAACGGGTCCATTAGGGGTGAGCATAAAACCGAAATAACCGAACCGCCACCGAAATAACCAAAAAAACAGAACCAAAATAACTGAAAACCGAAATAACCGAAGGGTTGGTTATTTATAGTTTTGATAACCGCATGTTGCGGTTCGGTTATGGTTATTATTCGTTTCATAACCACAAATAACCAAACCTAATATTTTAAACATGGTCGAATCCATAAGACCATAGGTTTTTAAGTTAGTGTTTAAGTGTTTAACCATGACCCAACCTCATTGAATTTAAAACTCTACCCATTTTGTGTTCGTATGTATGCTTCCACATAACACGTGGAAGTTAAATATAATTGATAATTCTACAAGCTTTAACTGTGTATATTTTTTGCGCATGATTTTGCATAACCCACACATTTAAATCCTAACTTTAGAAACGATAAAATAACCGACCTATCATAGAACCGAAACCGCATTAACCGTAAATAACTGATTAACCGAAACCACATTAACCGAACTGAATGGTTATGATTTTTTGATAACCGAAGTGGGCGGTTATGGTTTCGGCTATAGGCAATAACTGAACCGAACCACACCATGCTCACCCCTAGGGTCCATTGAGTAATTAATTTCGAACCAAAAAAGTGATTTGAAAGCTAGAGGATCCAGGTTCGGATTAAAGTTTTAAAACCTACAAATGTGGGGGAAGGTTCTAAAAATGATAAAACTTGAAGTTGGGTCAAGTTTACTACAAAAACTGCGTAATTTTGGCTAGCTTATGCGGAGGGGTAAAAACTGCTAGTTCTAGAAAGAGTAAATTATCATTTTAGTCCCTGAGGTTTGACCCAAAATGCCACTTTAGACCAAATAGTGTTTTCTGTGACATTTTAGTCCAAATAGTTTTTTTTCTGCCATTTGAGTCCCTGACTTTTGTTATTTTTGCACATTTTCATTCAACCCACTAACTCCATTCAAAAAATTTAGTTAACTTAAGGTGAATTTTGGTCAAACCATATTTTTCTTTCTTTTTTTACATGTGTAATGGTATGGGGATGGTGGCGTGCCAGTTTACAGTGAAGATGATGGCGGTGGTTGCTTGTTTTACAATGGTGGCGGTGGTGTTGGTTGATGATGTAGGTGGCAGAAATGTGGCCGGTGGTGGTGGAAATGGTGGGTGATGATGGTGGTGGGGTGGGTGGTGACGATGATGGCAGGTGATGGCGATGATAGAAGGTTGTGATGGGGTGGGTGGTGGGAGGTGGCGGTGGTGGTCGATGAAAATGGCAAATAATGACAAAAGTCAGGGACTAAAATGACAGAAAAAAAACTATTTGGACTATAATGACAGGAAAAAAACTATTTGGACTAAAGTGGCAATTTTGGTCAAACCTCTGGGACTAAAATGGCAATTTACTTTTCTAGAAACATTCTGGAAACAGGTCCTCTTCGGGCCACACGAAGGGACAAGTGTGCTCCGTCGCGTGGCGCGACGGAGCCCTCTTTCCATAAAGATATTTTTCTTCGTCGTTTTAATTCGCATTGACCGTTTAACTTAAGACTAATTGTTTTTAGTGTTTATGATAGGTTTTCTCTAAGGCGGGAACCGGACAGAAGGACGGCCAATTATGCAAAAAACCGAACACTCCAAAACCACCATTTCCGCGGGAGCATCCTTCCGGGAGAGTTTAAGCTTGATTACGCGTGACAAAGTTTTATATATTATAAACCTTACTGTTTTGACTGTAATTTATTTGGGCAATAACCGTTATGTCGGTTTGTATGGGTTATCACTTAACCCAGACGTGTAAGTCTATGTTAAAAAATGAATCTAGGGCCTACTTATCCGTATTTATTGAGATTATTATATCAAAACCGGTAAGAGTGTTAAAAAAACTGATGATACATCATGATTATAATAGTGCATCTAAACTTGCTACAATGACTCGTCTAAGACACCTCTATGTGATGCATAAATAAGCAGGGTTAAGTTATTGTGCAAATGAGTTTTGGCATACAAAATACCCTTAACGTGAGAAGTGAAGGAGGATTTTTTATTTTTATTTTTTCCCCATCTTATTAAGCATGTATTTTAGTCCATAATCAAAAAGGAAAAATTGTGATTTTACAATAGTAGGGTAAAAAAAATGATGTTCTTTACATTTTGCAATTAAACATCATTCTTAGTAAGGAAAAAATTCAAAAAAAAAAAGCTTCCTTCACTTCTTATGTTAAAGGAATTTTGTATAGTAAGACCAATTTGTATTTGATCTTTACACGAAATAAGCATGAATGAATAGAATAGTACGTCCTAATCACTATAACAATACATTTATAATCACTGGTAATTGTAATTTATTAGGTGTATATATCTTTGCTATAAAATAAACTATTATATACATTTACTAGCTTATAGACTCATGTATTATTCGGGTTTGAGGATAGAAAACAAAAGACCTTTAGATAATAATAGAGTTGATCAGGTTTTTTGGAAAAAGTGTTTTCCATTTATATAAACTTGAATGATTTTTCAAATAAATATATTATTATTGAAGTTGGTTGCGTTTGCAGGACATAACAATTATTAATATTGAATTTTTTTTATATTTCATATTATTTCTTGTACCACACATAATAAATATAAATTTTCATATAAATACATATAACCCATACATAAAAAAAAGGAAAATATAACATTACTCATTTTAAATGATGTGTTTACGTAGAAACAATTCTGTTTTTTTTGAATATAAAAGAATTAGTATATCTTATAGTCATCAAAGTAGGAGATGGAAGGATTAGTTCATGATCTAAGAGTATATATATATTAAACATATATATACTATTTATATGTTTCCATTTGTAAAAACAATACTAACAAATTACAAATATGATAGGTTTTAAATTTTTGGTTACGTTAGATAGTGATGAGTGTATAAATTTTTGGTTATTCCATCTTCTTTCAATAAGTTTGTTTTTATTTATTAAAGTATAGGTAATTAGATAACTAATATTAACTAGGTTTATCACTTTAGTCGCGTTGCGACGAACTTCTTTTGTCATTTAGTATGTGTTTACATGTGTATTGAAATCACTACGAGAGCGTTACACACAGAACCACTGACAAGAATAAAAAGAAAATGTTGAAAAAAAAACTCTAGAAGATAATCGGAAGAAAATCAACCAAAAAAGTTTTATGGTAATGATGTGGTTCGTATGAAATCCATGGTCAGAGATTAGCAAATGGTATTAGGTACCGGTACCGAATTTCCCGAACAGAAAGATTTTAAGTCCATTCGGTACCAACTTTTGGTGTTCCTGGTACCGGTTTGGTACCAGGTTTTACGTTCATATACCTGTACCGCAACTGGTATTTTCGGTACCAGTACCGATTTAGTATCGGACCATCGGTTGGTACCGAGCTCATCCCTAGCCTGAAAAAAAAAAAAAAAAGATATTAAAAGTTGAAGAAAATCAATAAAAAAAGTTGTATGATACCGTTAGTGTTTGTACGGTACCTGTGATTAGGGATGAGCAAATGGTATTGGTTAGGAGTTCCGAATTTCCCGAACTAAAAATTTTCAATATTAATTCGATACCGACTTTTGATGTTTTCTGTACCAGGCCAGTGCCGGTTTTTACCTTCATATACCGAGACCGAACAGGACCGTACCGGTATTTTGATAAAAGATGGATAAATAGAAAAAAATAGATTGCCACATGGCAAGATTTGAATAGAGATGGTACTATTCATAAACTTGGTTTTTTAATATATAGGATAATAGGATAATTATTAAAAATATCAAAGAGATAATCATCAATATAAACTTATTCTAATATATATATATATATATATATATATATATATATGTAGAGGATCCTGTAAAAAAAGGGTTTTGTGAGAAGGGTAAGAAAGAACATACATCATTAGATCAAGATCTAATGGTTGAAATCAATAGGGACCAAAGTGTAAAATATGTTTTATTATTTTAGACTGATTTGTAAATTAGGGGTAATTAAGTCTTTATATCTATTTTTAAAAGGAAACTGTCAATCAAAAACCCTACAATTTCGTGAATCATCACAAACCATTACCAACCTCCATCACAAAAAACCCACCGATCGCACACATGAACATCATCTTCTCCGACTTCACAACTCACCATTCCCGGTCGCCACCGCAGAACCGACAACCTCCGCTCACTACCGTCGTCGGGTTCGCAGCGAAACCTTAGACACCGCAAACCGACAGCGTAGCGGAACACTAGCCGTCACAAACCGCCAATATTCACTCATCACCATCGTCGACTTCATGGTGGAACCCTAGCCGTCCATCATCTTCGTCCTTATTTCGTCGATCGATTTGAGAAACCGAGAATATCAAGAGATAGATAGATGAGATCTGAACCTGCAACTCCGATTTCTTTCACAACATTTGTTATTTGTAATGTTATTTCTTTTGTAGAGGTATATATGTGCTGAATGGTGGTTCGTAGTGTTATTCATAGTATTTTTTTATAGAAATCTTTATAATGGTGTTATATACTTATTACAGTGTTATATATGTGCTGAATAGTGGTTGCAGTGTTATTCGTAGTGTTTTTATAGAGATCTTTTAAAATGGTGTTATGTACTTATTACAGTGTTAAAAATTATTGAATGGTGTTATATGTGTGCTGAATGATTGCACTATTATTCGTAGTGTTTTATAGAGATGTTTAAAATGGTGTTATATACTTATTGAACGGCGTTATATAATTTCTGAATGGTGTTATATATGTGCTGAATGGTGGTTGCAGTGTTATTCGTAGTATTTTTATAGAATCTTTGAAAAAAATCTTGTTCCTATAAATAAGGGAGATGGTTATGGAAGATTTATCAATAAATTAAATTAATGACAAAATTACTTATTTACCCTTTTGATTTAATTTAGATATAGGACACTTGTCACATCCACAATATTTCTCACACTTTTAACATTTTTTACAATAACCTTACCATATATATATATATATATT
The DNA here is from genome assembly GCA_947069175.1 of Scalesia atractyloides. NCBI lineage: Eukaryota > Viridiplantae > Streptophyta > Magnoliopsida > Asterales > Asteraceae > Scalesia > Scalesia atractyloides. The sequence continues at coordinate 35,380,826 of CAMTDV010000017.1, read as the reverse complement.
CGGTTCAAACGAGAACCACCACAAGTTGCGAGAACCGCGAGAACTTTTTGATCTGGGGCGAGTTGGGCCAATTTTTTTTACACAAACGTAGATGAAAACATTATAAAGACAACTGTAAAAAAGTAAAAAAATTGTTGAGGCGGTAGTTTTGACTGATGCAAGTTTTTTTTACGTCTGGACGTAAATTTTAAAATTTAATTTTACGTCCAGGCGTAAAAAAAACTTGCATCAGTCAAAACTACCACCTCGACAATTTTTTTACTTTTTTTATTACATCTAGTTTATAATATTTTCATCTACGTTTATGCAAAAAAAATTTTGGCCCAACTCGCCCCGGATCAAAAAGTTCTTGCGGTTCTCGCAACTCGTGGTGGTTCTCATTTTAACCCATCCATATATATATATATGGATCATGAGAAAACTAGTTTAAATGAGAAATTAAAAAACTAACTAAAAAAGTCTAAAACAATATCAATTTTTTATTAAAATTCAATAGAAATAATATATAAAAAATACTTTTTTTCAAAAAAAAAAAAAAGAAGTTGTACTGCACATATGCACTAATACGTAAAAGCCTAAACCACCTAACCCACCCCTACCGACACCCCTCAAAAACCTAACCCCCCACCCCCTACAAAAAAAAAAAAACTAAATTCACCCTAAAACTAACCCCCTCCCCCACCCACACCTCCCAAAAACCTAAACCCCCTCCCCTACACCCAAAGATCTAATCCTAATCCTAATCCTAAATCTTTAAAAAACCTAACCCTAAAGTTAAACTAAACTCAAAAGCTAAGTTTAAGCATATAATGCACATGTGCAGTACAATTTTTTTTTGAAAAAAAGTTTTTTTATACATAAAAATTAGTGATTTTTTATAAAAAATATGTATATTTTTAGTTTTTTTAGTCTTCTCATTTATATGTAGTTTTTTATGATCCTCTCCTTGCATATATATATATATATATATATAAGAGAGAGAGAGAGAGAAAGAGAGAGAGAGAGAGAGAAAGTATATCGTACAATATGCCTTAACATACATTGGGTACGTTGTGTGAATTCGCAGGTTATAAAACAGCATTGCTGAAATCGCATTAAGTACTTGTTTGATGAAATCGCATGTTGTACTTGTCTCACAAAATCGCATGTTGTACACCGATTTCGCACCAGATCGTAGGGTTGGGATAACAGCGTAGGTAATGTACGATTAGGGCAATTGTACGTTAACCTCTCCCTATATATATAATATATATATATATATATATATATTTTATTCTTGAGTGTGTAGAAGATATAGTCATGTAACATTCTTTGGAATGCTTTATTAGAATTTAAACACTATAAATTATCAACAGTAACATTCTTTGGAATACTTTATTAGAATTTAGTGCATAAGATGTTGTACATCATGCTTTGGGTGTTTTTTTTAAAAGTTGGTTTTTTTTTTACTTTTAGTCCAAAAGTATTTGATGAATTCTTTTTAATCCAAAACTATTTAAGTTATTACTTTTAACCCAAAACTTTTCATCTTTTCAATTTAACCTCATAACGTTTTTACTTTCCATTTTGTGCCCCTATACTTTTCATATTTCGCAAATTTTTCGTTTTAACGCTTCGTTTTAAATTTTGCGAGTTAACATGGCGCAACATGCATGTGTAATTCAACGTTTTTTACGTTCCGTTTTGCGCTTCGTTCTAAGTTTTTCGAGTTAATACGATGCAACGTGCGTGTGTGCTTCAACATTTTTACGTCATCTATTTTTTTCCATTTGACAAGTTCGTCATAACGTGCGGGTCCTAAATCGACTTAGTTATTATTTTCTATATTTTATGTTTCGGTCCAATTTCTTCGCCGCAAATTCAGTGTTGGTGGTTGTTCGAGATGGTATGACATTGATGCTATTTGACACGGTTTTACGCCCCCGCCTCTGCCACAATGGGGGGTGTTTAATACTAGTTATATATAAATTAGATAGCCTGATGATGAAGCTGTGTATTTCTCATCGAAATGATTGTGAGTTCAAATTTTGGCATATTTCCACCCTTATGATTATGAGTTTAAATTTTGTCAGAGACGAGTGTGATAAGCTTTTAGCTGTTAAAAAATCTACCAGGGACGAGTATGATAAGCTTTTAGCCGTTAATATATATATATATATATATATATATATATATATATATATATATATATATTTTGGATAAGAGGTATAATGAAAAGCACGTCTTCGCTGACCAAAATGGAGTGGTCCACGAAAGGAGACGCCATGAAAATCACACGCTGAAAACGGTTGTTTAATTTCATTTTGAAATAAAAAATTGTGGCATTCTAATAATTATTGGCTTCAATTTTTGGTCTTTTTTAATGACCCATACACATCCATTTTATCAGTGATAGGTACCTATACTTATACTTATTTATTTAAAAGACATATTCGCTCACTGCATATTATTATTTTGTTTTAATTATTGTATTCATTAATGTCACATTCTTTTTGGTAGAGGATCTTTACAAAAGATTATAATCGTATGAAGTGTAGAATACAATATACGAATATCCAGTTACCATTGATTACCAGTTTCTATTGAACAGTTAATTTACCTGAATCATTCCATTAGTTAAGCCAACCTAAAGCAACTTCTAATGGCCCTGCCCCTTGAACTCTTATATAAGTAAAAATACATATGTTTTTAATATCAAATTAAACTCACTTTTTATTGGTTTTGTTATAAATATATTTTAAATAGACCTTTGGTTTACTTGTTATTTTCACGACAAAAGGAACCCAAATCGAACAAAGAAAGCAAAATCGGGCGCAAATAAGAAGAATTGCTGAAAAATACTCCGGACACGCCCCATGCCTCAAGATTAAAGGCTGCAACATCTTTTGAAGACCACCCTTTGAAAACTAGATAGAAGAAGCCGAGGCACTCTCGTGCTCTGGAGAGACGCCCCGTGCCTCGACCACTAATTGACAAATCCAGATTCTATAAGATTCGAAGATCGAGGTGGTGCCCGCGAAGCTAACCACAGGTCGTGTCCTGCATGCACGCCCCATGCCAGGCTACCATCTATCTGTCGGTTAAAGTTTACAAGACACGGCCGTGCTATCCAGGCACGCCCTGTGCCTGGCCGTGACATCCGGCATTTTCAAGTTAACTCCGTTAACATAACTCTTTTATTTCTAACGCTATCACAGACATTCATTATTGCATTACACTTGTTTAGGATTAATTAAGTGTGTCAGTTAGTACACGAACACCCAAATAACGGTAATTCGGTGAATTAACCGAATTACCGAACCGCACAAGAGTGTGTCTCCGAACGTTGGTGATTAAGTGAAATAATAATTCCGGAAAGTTTAATGAATATATTATGTGAATTATGTGCTTTTCGGTATTTACGTGCATTGTGTGTAAATTACGTAAATTGTGTGCTTTTACTTGTAAATTGTTCGGTTTCGTATTTTTACTACCTTGTGGCATTTTTTAGAAAATCATAATAATGGAAAATTCTTGTGATAATAAGTTTCAGTAGATGAAGGGTTTTGTTTTCATAAAAAGACCAGTTTTAGAGCCCATGGGGTCCCTTGTGATTTGAAAAAAAATATAAAAATCCAACCCATCATCCCAAACCATACGTATACATCCATTCCCATGCCTCCCCCTCTCTCTTGCGACTTCAAGAACCCCCCCCCCCCCCCGCACACACACATACCCTAATTCACCATCTTTGAAGCTTGGAACTAGCAATTCTTAGATTCTTGATTAAATCTTGGCATCCTAAACGCAAACTAGTAAGTTCTACCCATTAATTTCATATTTTTATGCAATTCTTGGTGATTTTGAATGAAACCCTAATTGAATCAAACTTGATTTTTATGATTCAAATACCCTAATTGAATCAAACTTGATTTTTATGATTCAAATATAGTGTTTAGGGTTTTGTATTATAGTCGTATGATGATTAGAAGTAAGCTTGATGATAGAAAACTTGATTTGATCTGTTATTCATACCTTGCCTATAATGGAAACTTTATTGATTATGATTTTGGTTTAGGTAATTCTTGGCATGTTAGATGATATGTATTGATTGCTCTAATGTATACAAGTATATTTAAGCATGTTGACATGATAAAAACAACGAATTTGATACTAGGTCATCGTGTTCACAACTTTCCTATAATGGAAACTTTGTAAAACAAGATTGTGTAGGATTGCATGTTAGACTTGTTTGATGATCAAACTTGATTCTTGTGAGTTAGTTAGGATGCATGGAACAATATGTGACGATCCAACTATGTGATTTATGTTAGAATCTTCTAGGGTTTCCCAAAGGAGAAACTTTATTACACTGCATGATGAAACTTGAATGTTAGATATTGCATGAACTCGTAGTAATGTTACTGCAGAATTTCTCAAATTTATCTTAATCATAATCTAAACATACTGATGCCAAATAGGGCCATTCTTGAGTCTCGGATCATCTACTAGATTTGTAGATGATCCACAATTTTTTTTTGTAATTCATGAATCCTAACTATATTTTTGTAAATTTTTTATACAGGAGTGTCAATCTGAGTTATTTGATCAAAAAATAGGGTCAATTACGAGGACTATAACTTGGTCAATTTTGAGATAAAAGATATGAACTTTTTACAGTAGATACTTCGATGTGTTCTTAAGACACTCCAATTGAAAGTTCAGAAATCGTCACGTGATGTGGTTAAACGTTGTAATCGGTGCAAACGGAATTTACGACAAGAATAAATGTGCGGAATCCATGTATTCGTGTTGTGTTGTAATCAGCAGTGTAAATATAACGTTTTTTATTAAAATCGACCAGCACTTCATTACAATGTTTAAATCTTTCTAAATGCTCCAAATGTGACTGACATCGTGCGAGCTTGATATAATTTTTAGTATATTTTTAGCATCTTTTACTTGTTATCAAGCTTTAAATTTATAAAACACGATACACTACAATCACTCTCTACAACACGTTAGGGCAAGTGCACCCATCGTTGGCGTAGTATAGTGATGCTAAGATACCGAGGTCGTCCAAGGACTCAAGAGCTTTCTACGGAATATCGTTGACGTCTAATCTAACCAAAAAATTGAGAAAAGATGTTAGTAAGTTTTGAAAAGATAAAAGAGAATATGAAAATAAAATGTTAGTAAAAACAATAAACAAGATAGAATCACTTGGTTCTGACTCCTCCTTTATGTACCCATTGATGATTTTCGCACTTTGGCTTTTTAAGATATTATTTTAGTTATTGTGGTATGTCTCTCTTTTGGAGGCAACGCTACCCTTAGCCATTTTGGTCTGAGTCAGCAGGGATACAGTCCCGCAAGACTTGATTATTGAAATATAATTAAGCAAGTTATTAATGCAAAATGTGACATGTCCCTCTTTTGGAGGCAACGCTACCCTCGGCCATATTGGTCTGGGTCAGCGGGGATACAGTCCCGCAAGGCCGGGATAAAGTTTTAATAGTAGTTTATTTATAAGGGATTCAAGTCCTTCTTACTTTCCCTGATTTGATGCCATCTGCCTCAAGAGAAGTCCTAATAAGCTTGAATCAAGTCCTCGCAGGATCTATACATTGAACGAGGTAATAACTTTGCCCAAACCACCCTTCTAACCCCTTCCAGGCAGTTAACGCGCTTTATATAGACCGTAAAGTCACGAATGAGTGAATCAACAAAACATGAAAAAATGATAGAGTAAAGTTCACTTTCAATATAAAAAAACTAGTTTTTAAAGTCATTAATACAAATCCAAAAAAAAAAACATAAAAGTTTTGTTTTCACCAAGTGATGTAAGAGATTAGCCAAACATGGCCTTTGATTGACAAGAACTCTTACGATCAATCTTGGATCTTGAGACTACTACACATACTCTAAAGGTGGATAAATGGAGGAATGTGGTGGATGATGGTGGTGGAGTGGTAGTAGAACGGTGGCAAGTGGGAGAGAAGTGGTTTGCCAATGGATAGGTTAGAAGTGCACCAAGCATCTTTATTTATATCTGAAAACAGTATCTTCACATGACCCCGTGTTCAGGGGCATGGCTCCGGTGCCTCTTCTTTCTCTTTCTTCATTTAATGCCTAATGTCAGATCGTATGCACACACGGTTCCGTGTGACAGTAGGCACGGCCACACGGTCAGTTTTGTGGGGTCCATTGGGAGATTCTGCATATCTGGGAGTTGACCACGACCCCGTGTTCAAGAGACACGGTCCCGTGTCTCTAGTGTGCTTTGCTTTGTCTTGATCTGCATGGCCTTGAACACATTCTGTGGTAGAGCATGGCTTCGTGTCTGGATGGCACAACCCCGTGCATGTCTTTTGGATTGTTGTTTTGGTCTTGGAGGGTAGTCATGGTATGTCAACTTCTCTTTCTTGTATTTGTGTTGGTTTTGCCTAATTCGTTCCTTTTGTTTGTTTAAGCTCATTTAGTCCTGAAAATCAAAAGTATACAAAGAAACACACTTTTCAAACATTAGTACATAAAATGTGTTGATTTTATGTCTTGTTTGATATAATTTATATGTTGTATTTTGCGCGTATAAAATACCCCCACACTTGAATCTTTGCTTGTCCCCAAGCAAAACTCTTTAATATTGATTAAACACCCAAATAGAAGAGATAGAGAAGAAGTTTTGGGTCTTGCTTAGAAAGTCGGGTATCGAAGTTCTTTTTATTTTGTTTTTTATTGTAATTACAATCCTATTCGACATGATTTCTTTAGAACACTTTTTAAGAAAAACATTTTTAGGCATAAGATGTATAAAACGCTCGGTCCCAATGTGGAACTTACTCCTACCATAGGCTTAACAAGCAATCAAACCTCCTCCTTTTTGATATAATCATTGTAAATATCAATAGGACTTTAAAAGGTAGGTTTAGGCTAGGGGTAGGGATTTTTTTGGGGGAAGTGGCGAAAGGCTTAAAAATGTGGTTTTTCTTTTAAAAAAAGTATTTGTTTGTGACTTTGATACAAATAATATAATCTATAAACTTTAAGCAAGTTTTTTGGGACTTGCTTAATTATTTCAAGCAACTAAGGATTTTTTTTTTTTGAGTAAGCTATACAAAAGATAACTAAGTCACATTTTACATTTTTTAAAAGAACCGAATTTTTTACTAAAATAAAGGGTCTAGAAGTAAAAAAGGTTTATGGGTGATGGGTGGTTATTGCAAAATGTATTTTTGCGGGTTTTCAAACGAAATGTTAAAGCTCAAAGGGGTTAATTAAGAGATTTTTTGTTTTTGGAGGGAAATAAAAAGAAAAATTAGGCTTAAATGAAAAGGGTTATAATCCTAATGCTTAATCATTTACTTACTTGTATTAGTCGGTAAGGACCGGGAATACACTGTCGTGGCAAGTTCTAGATTTGTAAGAACCATACGGGCTATCACACAAGAAATAAAAAATGAGCATTTAGTAAGGTATGATATTGTATGCTCGGTAAAGGCTCAAAACACACTATTTGTGGGAAAAGGGTTAAAAAGTGTGAAAATGTATACACAATCAAATTTTTAAAGGTTTGTCATGCCTTTTATAAAATTTTCTTATAGGGTTCTTTTTATCACGTTGCTATCGGTTGTAAATTTGTAAAAACAATTTTTTTAGAACTCTAGTTTTCCGACTTAAACCAAGACAAGATAAAGAAAATTTTGAAAAGATTTGGGGTGTTTAGCGGTTCAAAGTTGAGTTTTGTATAAGACTTGTTTTAGGAAAAAAGATTCAAGCCCCCCCCCCCCCCCCCACACACACACACTTAAATTACACATTGTTCTCAATGTGTCAAAAAATGGATTAAAAATGATTAAATATGTAAAAGTGGGTTAAAAACAACATTTTTCAGAGACTGTGGAGTGGGCACGGGGCGTGTTAGGGAGGCACGGCCCTGTCTTGACTATCAGTGTTGCTGAATTTTTGAAAACTTACAGAAGATGGGTACGGGCTCGTGCCTGGAAGGCGCGACCCCGTGTGAGAGGTCCAGTGGCCAAATATTTGTAGCAGCTAAGAGACAACGGGGCGTGCTTACCACACACGGCCCGTGTTGAACTTACTGTTTTCCATTTTAAACGAAGTTCCAAGGCGGGAGACTTTCTTTTACATGCATGGGGCTCCCATCTTTCGTTATTTCACCTTGCTAAACCATCCCATAAGTTTAAACACCAAATTTCTAACTAGATTCCATTAAAATTTCTCCACCGACCAATTACAAACTAAGGAAATGAAAATTACAAGCTAAAGTTAAATCTTAAAAGATAGTTCCTAGTAGATACCTACAAGACAAAAGATTTAAACCACAATAGCACTTCTAAGATAGCACACTCAAAGATCAACAAAAACCCGAAACTAATTTTCGGATAACACAGACTTAGAGCTATGTCCAGGTATGCTCCTTTATATGTCATTGAGCATTTCTTCAATCTCCCTTAGGAGAAAGATGAATGGCTCATCATCAGTGGTTTCTTGCGGTGGAGGGGCGGCGACCACCGGAACCTCGTGGAAGGCGTCAATGGGAGGTTCCGTTAGGACTTCGTCCCACCCGGTTAGGCTTATGATCTCTTGGACTAGGTTCCAATCTCCTTGAGGGAAGATCAGATCTATTGGTGGAACTACTAGGATATTCAACCTTTGGTGCAAAAAGTTGATTTCCCGGAAGCTACTCTCGAGGGCCAATGTGAGGTATTTCACTCGGTCAATAAGGACTTCCTCCATCGAGGCCATCTCATTAATCGATTCCCGTAGTGCACAAACATAGCAAACAAGAGTCGCTTCGAGTGGAAGTCTCCTTCCCCTCCCGTTGTTGTGGGAGTTGGTTCATGAAGTTCCACTTTGTTGGCTTGACATACTAAGTAAAACAAGACAAAACATTAAAGTTTGAACACGCAGAAAGGTTACACGTCCCCGTGCCTACTTGGCACGGCCCCGTGCTTCTTCAACTGACGTGATTTTCAACCCATGGGCTCCTATTTTGAGTTAAAATCTTTAGTTTTTTTGACATTTCTGAACGTAAATAACTTAAAATAGTGTCGTAAAACATTAGTTTTGCAAGAGTTTGGGTTGAAAATCATGTGTTTCTCCATTAATTGAAGCTTTGAAGCTTGAAGTTCTAATGGGATTTTGTTGGAGGTTGAAGAAGAAGAACATGACCCAAAGTGGCAAAGATAAGAAGGTTTAAGGAAACCTTTTTAAGAACGTACCTTTTTGGGTATGTGTGAAGAATCTCAGATAATCCTTGTCGTTGGGGTGAGTCCAAACACTCTTCCCATTGTTGACTTTATAGAAAGTAACAGTACGTAAGCACGGCCCCGTGCCTACTACAATGAGCCAGATATGTTGTCAGTTAATGAGCACGAGCCACGCATAGGGAGGCACGACCCCGTGTCTAACTGGAATGGTAAGTACATCCCCGTATCCAGTCTAACACGCCTCATGGAACGGAAGGTAGAAATAGCACGACCCCGTGTTCATCCAGGATTATAATGTTTTGTCTGAATTTTAAGGAACCTTATTTTATTTGTTTATATTTGGTGTTTCCTTACTGGTTGGGACAACACCGAAGTGCCGAACGTACCTTAGGTTCTTGTGAAAAATATGAAAACACAAGAGGTTGTTGGAAAGGAAGAAACATAACTATAATTAGGTGGGCATAACCAACCTTTATTTGTCTTTTTCGGGCTCTTGTTAAAGAAGGTGTGAGTTGACTCGCTCTGGTCTATAGGGTCGTCGGTGTGAAATTCACTAGCCGGCGAGATATCCTTCACTGCATAGTCGATACAGGGACGAATATCGCTTTCATAAGCGGTTGAGGCCCACGTGATGGACTAGGTATTGTTTTCTCCTGAATGTGGTTCTATTGAATTGTCCTTCAATTCTTATCCATCTTGATTATCCTTTGATGAATATTTTGCATTCATCACGGATTCTATGTTTTTGAGTTTTTGGAGAATTCTCTTTTCCATCTGACACAGCTCATCCGAAGTTATGTCTTAAGGAAAGAGGGTTGATGGCATTCAGGCGGATGGTAGTTATTATTTTTTACTCCCGCCTATCTTAAGGTGATCGTCACAAGAAAACGATGGGTCTATTAGGTAGCGAGGATCAAAATTTAGGATGAGACATTCTAAATCTTGATGGTTTCCACCACATAATTGACACCATTCACCGTAAGAGTGGCGGGGTAAAAATAATCATTATCATCTATTTTTGTCAGACGAGGTTTTATCTATCGGGATCAGACGGTTCTGTTTTCTAGATACTAGAGAAAGACACGTCCCCGTGTGGGTGTCACACGACCCAGTGCTGTAACTTCTGTTTCACAGAAAACAAAGTTTTATGGTACTGGAGTGAGGCACGACCCCGTGTTTGATCAGACACGACCTGTGCTAAACCTACAGAAGTTGAAGAAAATGGGAGAAAGAAAAGAAAACCTAAAAAGAAGACTAAAAATGATTAGGCCGCCGATTCTAAATTTTCTTAAAAATCCTTGTGCCCCCGGAAATGGCGATATAAAACTTTACGTGGTGCGAGCGTGGTATAATTTTTAGTATATTTTTAACACTTTTTAATTGTTATCAAACTTTAAATTTATAAAACACAATACATTACAATCACTCTCTACAATACGTTAGAGTAAATGCACTCATTGTTGGGTAGTATAGTGATGGTAAGATACCTTTCCGGTATTGAAAGCTCTTGTGTCCTTGGACGACCTCGATATCTTACCATCAGGATGTTACGCCAATGATGGGTGCATTTGCCCTAACGTGTTGTAGAGAGTGATTCTAGTGTATCGTGTTTTATAAATTTAAAGCTTGATAACGAGTAAAAAGTGTTAAAAATATAAGTGAAAAAATGGTGAAGAACGATGGAGGCTCATTAAGCCTTTCCCTTTTTAGGGTTTATGCATCAAATTACTTTTTTACCCTTATGGCTTTTATTAAGTTATTTACTTTTATGAGCCTTTTAACAATCTCTCTTTTTATTTCTTAAGTTACGCTTTCATTACATACATCAAACTAAATTTTGGGTCGTCATTCTCAATTAATTTATTTTATGGGTGCTACATTTCTTCTTATATTTTTAAAACTTAAGAGGAGATATGTGAGAACAATCAACATTTCCATTTTCTTTCATATATTCTTTTTTAAAACTGAAAAAAACTAATAATTTATTTTGTTTTTTATGTTCTCAGAATACAAAGTGATCGTCCCCGTTCTATATATATACAAAGTTATTAAAGGAGTGCTTTCATAAAGTTATTACAGGGAGCACTTTCATATCTCCAAGCCCATTCATAATTATTCCACATCATATTAATTATATTATATTTCTCAAACTAGTATTAAGCCCCTGCATTGTAGCGGTTGTCACAAAATTGTGTCAAGTAGTATCATTGCTGTACCACTGTCAGCAATCACCAACACCGGAAAAGCTCGTAAAAACAAAATATATAAAAAACGAAAAAATCAACGCCGAGCGAAAAGCAGACGTAAAATCTTTGAATCACGAATGCTCGTTGCAAAGAAATTAAACAGAAATGTAAAACATAGAAAAAAATAACTAAGTCAATCTAGGACCCACGCATCAAACGGAGAAAAATAAAGGTGTTGCGACGGGCCAGTCAAATGGGAAAAATATATGTTAAACCCACACGCACGTTGCGGTGCGTTAACTCACAAAATTTTGAACGAAACGAAAAAATTGGGAAAGATGAAAAGTATGGTGGGGCAAAACTGAAAAGAAAAAAGAGTTGGGATTAAATTGCAAAAGATGAAAAACTTTGGGTTAAAAGTAAAAAACAAAGGGCCTAAATTGCAAAATTGAAGTTATTTATTAATCTTAGATAAAGATAAGGATAAAAATAAGTGATATATATATATATATATATATATATATATATATATATATATATATATATTAGTTATTAATATTAAGAGTAAACTTCCGTTTTGCTCCCTGTGGTTTGGGTTTTTTAACGGTTTTGTTCCAATCGTTTAAAAATAGCCATTTTCCTCCCTGGTGTTCTGATTTTGTCTCCAGTTTGCTCCAAGGCTCTACTTTAGTTAAAACATTCAGTTGAAAGTAGGGGAATTTCGATAATTTTACATATAAGTATTTAATTAATAATTATTAAAAGAGTTAACTTATGGTAATAAAAAACATTACGATTTGTTCATTAATGTACAGACCAAACATCACCTATTTAATAATAATCATCTCTCACCCTCAAACATCACCCACCACCACCATTAGCACCACTATTACTGCCACCATAATCCGCCACCGCCACCAACTCTCTCTCTCACACACACTCTTACCACCACCATAATCAGCCGCCGTCACCATAATCAGCCGCCGCCACCATTTCCACAACCATCAACGTCTCTCTCTCTCTCTACATCTGACACCACCACCACTCTCTTTCTCAACGTCTCTACGAGTCTACGGCCGCCAGAGGTTTCAGATCTGGCCTCCGCTGGAAGTTTGCTCAATCTAATGAAGAGGTTTCAGATTTGGCACACCAAACAAATCTCCGGCGCTGGTGACTTCCGTTCATCACTCCACCGCCGCTGTCCAACGATTCGCCCATCACTCAGCCGATCTCCCCTCTAATTTAGGGTTTTTGTGTGTATATATATGTAAATCTGGTGGCTTGGGTTTAAAGTGTGCCGACGGAGATGGTGCAAGGTGGCGATGGTGGTCGGGTAGGGGTGGTGGTGGTGGTCCGATGGAGCAGGTTCAAGGTAGTGGGCAGTGCACACGGTGGTGGTGAGGTGGTTGTTGGTGATGGAGAAGACAGAGAGAGTGTAGAAAGAGATGATAGAGAGAGAAATAGATAATCAGATTGGGTTTTGTCATATATTATTATGTATATTATATTTAATATAATTTTTATTTGTAGTTTTACTAAAATACCCTTAGTTTTTTATTTAAAGTTACCAAAGTACCCTTTCCGTTAGTAAACAATTTGGATAAAGTTAAAGGCGGGGAGCAAAATGAAAAAAACATAGCAAACTATTGGAGGAAAATGGCTATTTTTAAACGATTGGGGCAAAACTGGTGTGTGATGAGCGTATTATATTTTTATTAACATTTTGAGCCCTTTTTACGCATTATTGAAGTTCTAAATTTATAAACACGATATTGTACTAACACTAAACACACACTTGGGCAAGTGCACCCATCGTGAGCGTAGTATAGTGTTGGTAAGATACCGAGGTCGTCCAAGGACACAAGAGCTTTTAGTACCTGTTTATCGTCAACGTCTAATCAATCTAAATTTTTGATAAAAGATTTTAACATAAAAGAAAAAAAAATAAAAAGATAAATAAAATGAAAAACAGATAGACAAGATAGAATCACTTGGATCCAACTCATCTTTAATGTTTCCTTTGATGATTTTCGTACTTTCGGACTTTTTAAGAGATTATCTTAGTTATAGTAGTAGGCCCCTTTTTTGAGGGTGACGTTACCCTCAACCCAGTGGTTTGAGTCAGCAGGGATACAATCCCAAAGGGTCGGAATATTGGAAGATAATTAAATAAGTTATTAATGCGAAAGTGGTAGGCCCTCTTTTGAAGGTGACGTTACCCTCGACTAAGTGGTTTGAGTCAGCAGGGAGACAATCCCAAGTAGCCGGTTTAAAGTATTAACAGTAGTTTACATATGAGGGGTTCAAGCTATTCGCACCCCCGCCATCCAATACCTTTGGGGCATTGAAGGAGGTCCTAGTAAGCTTGAACCAAGTCCTCGCAGGATCTATACACTGAACGAGACAAGAACTTTACCAAACCAACCTTCTAACCCCCTTCCAAGTAGTTAACGCGCTTTATATAGACCGTAAAGACACGAATTGGCAAATCAATGACATCATGAAGAAATGGTTAGGAAAATTCACTTTCAACATAAGAAAATAGTTATTAAAGTCATTAATACATATCCAATTAAAAAGTGCCGAAAGATTAAAAATCAAAAGTAATACATTAAAGACTTGTCTTCACCAAATGATGTAAGAGATTAGCCAAGCATGGCCTTTGTTTGACAAAAACCCTTACAATCAATCTTGGATCCGGAGACTACCACACACTCTAAAGATGATAGATGGATGATGGTTGTGGGTGTTGGTGTTGTAGTGGTGGCAAAGTGAGAGAGAAGTAGTTTGCCAAGGGATGCCTTTGAAGTAAACCATGCACTCATATTTATAGTCCAAAGAAGTAGCCTGGCCACGGCCCCGTGTCAGTGGGCACGACCCGTGGCCAACTATCTTCTCTTCCTTCATTTATTGCATCTGACAACAGAGGGCCCCACACGACCCCGTGGCCTCTGGGCACGGCCCCGTGATCAACTGGTCGCTGTACTATCTGGATTATGCAAATATGATATTTGACCACGCCCCATGCTGGTCTGGGCACGACTCCATGGTGGGCGTAGAAGCTTCTGCAGGTTTTGTCTTGAAGTGCAAGGTCTGACCACGCCCCGTGTTCGGCTGGGCATGGCCCAGCGGTCATTTTCTGTTATCTTGTTTTTGTCATTGGGGTGTTGCTGAGTGATCGGGCATGGCGTTATTCATTCTTTTCGTATTTATGTTGGTTTTGGCTACTTATTTGCTTCTTTTATTCTTTTAAGCTATTTTTATCCTGAAAATACAAAAGGAACAAAGAAACGTGCTTTTAGCAACATGAGTACTAAAAAAAGGTTAGTTTTATGCCTTATTTGATGTAATTTATATGTTGCATTTTGCACACATCAAATATCCCCACACTTGAATATTTGCTTGTCTTCAAGCACAACTCTTTAAATGTGGCTTACACAACCAAATCGAATTGGTAGAAAAGAGGTTTTGTGTCTTGTCTTTGAGTTTCGAGAATCCAAGATCTTTATTTTTATTTTGTTTTTATTTTATTTACAATCCTATTTATCTACAAGTTCACGTATCTCACAAGAGATCACTCAACACTCGGCCGAAGATGTATTTTTGTGATAACACTCGATTCCGGTTTGGAACTTACTTCTACCATATGCTTGCTAAGCGATCAAACCTCCTCCTTTTTAACTAAAAACCTTTGTAAATATCAAGAGGACTTTGAAAAGGGTTAGGCTTGGGTTAGGGCTAGGGCTAGGTGATTTTTGGGTTAGTGGTTAGTAAAATGGCGAAAAGCGTAAAAAGCGTCGGTTATAGTAAAACTTTTTGTTTTTGTGACATTTATCTGGACCAAGCATTTTCAAACAAGATTTTTGAAAGAACGTGTTTGGTTATTGGAAGATCTATGGTTTTTTTTGTCACAAGATAACCGAACTTTTTACTAAAATAAATGGGTTTGAACAGAAAATGGTTTTGGTGGGTAAAAGGTGTTTGTTTTGCGGGTTTGAAACGAAAAGGTTTACGCTCAAGGGGGTTAACTAGGGGGATTTTTTGCAGTGGGGTAAAAGGAAGGGAAAACAATGGTTTTGAATGAAAAATGGGTTAGTCCTAATGCCTCCATCATTTACTTACTTGGGTTTAAGTTGATAAGGACCGGGAATGTATCATCTTGGCAAGTTCTAGAGTCGTATGAACTAAGGGACTATTCACACAAGAAACGAAAATGAGAATTTATTTTAAAGATGTATGAATGTATGCTCGATAAAGGCTCAAAACTCACTTAATGTGGGAATGGGTTTATAATGTGAACAAGTATATATAACCAAATTTTAAAAAGATTTGTCATGCCCTTTTTATAATTTTCTTATTTGGTTCTTTTTATCACGGCGCTATCGGTTGTAAATTTGTAAAAACATAACTTTTTAGAACTTGTTATTCCCATATTAAACCAAGACAAGTAAAAAAAATGAAAAATTTTGAAATGATTTAGGGTGATTAGCGGTTCCAATAGAGTTTTGTGTAAGGCTTATTATTAGGACCTGATAGATTCAAAGTGTTAGCTTCCCCCATACTTAAATTACACATTGTCTCCAATGTGTCCAAAAATAATTTTTTCGGTTGATTCAAATGCGTAAAAGCGTGTTAAAAACAAGATTTTATGATACTGGGCATCTGGCCACGGGCCCGTGTGGTCCGGGCACGGCTCGGTGTCCAAAGTGCCAGTATCAATTTTTACAGAAGCTTGACCACGGGGCGTGGCCACTAAACACGGCCCGTGGTCAGTTACCTGTTTGAAAAAATATTTTGATACAGAACATGGGCACGGGCGTGTTAGTTGAGCACGACCCCGTGCTGCACATGCTGAGAAGCTGAAAATGTTGTCGGAAGGCACTGGTTACGTGCATGGGGGTGTGGTCTCGACGTCCCTTTGGCAGTTTTCACCTTTTCTCGTTTGTTAAGTCATTGTATAAGATCCAAACACCACAGAATACTAAACCATCATATATTAGAGTGCGAGATACAAACGATCCTAAAAATTAATCGAAAAAAATTAAAAGTTATAAAAGTCCTAAAATTAGATAGATTCAAGAAGTCTAAACCATAAAGAAGTTCTACCCTAGATGTTTCTATGCTAAGAACGACAAAAACCCGAAAATAATTTTTTGATGGATAAGGGCTTCTAAGAACTTCAACCCGGAGGGCGTACCCCTCAAAAGCCACTAAGCATTTCCTCAATCTCCCGAGGAGGAAGAGGAAAGACTCTTTTTCCGTATTTTCATACGAGGGAGGTGCCACCATTATCGGAACGTCGTGCAATGCGTGTCACACCCCAACCGATGGCGGAAACATCGGGATGAGACGAACAAATTGCTCAAAACTTCATAACGCTATGTGACAATATAAATTAAATTCAAATTTCATTACAAGACTAAAATGTCATACATGGATTTCAAATAAAAGCAACATTGTGTCACACCCCGACCCGCAGCGGAATAAAAGACATGACATGATTGGGTTATCACCAAAGCTCATGATATTTACTAAGAAGTTTCATATTTATTAAATTCAAATTACACTTTAAATATCCAACAAACAAAATTCATACAAATACATAAAAAAAAATCTAAATGTTTGTTCCAACGCAATAACTTGTTTATTCTTCTAGGCCATCCTAAGTGTTTCTTTCCTCAACTTGATCACATGTATCATGTGTAAAACAGAGGAGATTTTGGGTCAACAAAAGTTGGCGAGTGAACCTTGATAAAACAATTTAAATTATTGCTTATTTTGTTTATTAAAGAAAATTGTGCATAAATCACATGTGAGCAAATATATATATATATGTAACAAATCACAAACCACATTGAATGAATATATGACATGAATGATGATGTATCTGAGATCAAGGCTCAATCAAACGGAGCCGATCTAATGAGGCACCTGATGCTCAACCCGTATCACACGAGGAACTGATGGGCCTAATGAAATGAGTGCACTGAAATGATAAATTAAATCCACATACAAACCACACAACAAGCAATTCACATTTGATCACGAAATGATATAAGCACAAGTGTTTAAATTAAATAAAGGGATGATACGACACATGATACAACCCAAAACGTGATTAAAACAGGGAATTTGTAGAGATTCACTCACCTTGGGTGCGATTCTTGAATGGTAAGGAGAGCGCACGAGTTGGGAATTTAATCAACGAGAAAGTACTAACCTATAAATAATAACGCGATAACTCGGTAAATAAATTAAATTAATATTTAGGTTAAAATCCATTGTTTAGGTTGTTAGGTTATTTTTGTTGATTGTGTTGATATTCTAAACCCTTGAAAATGTATATTTTTAAACCTTTTATTTGATTTTTCTTTTAATAAAAAACCTTAGAATTAAAATATTAATATAAAATAAAAATAAAATAATATATAAAAAATATCTTGTCAGTCTGACAAGCCTGTCAGACCGGTTCGATGGGAGTGTTGGCATGCGTGTGTTGAGGCTCGAACCCGCGACCTCTTAGTTGCGTGCACGCAGCTCTTCCAACTGAGCTACGTGTCTAACCCGAAAGAAACCTGATTTTAATTATATTAATACACTATTTAGCTCATTCCAGAAATTATTTTATTTAAAAAGTTTTAACAGTGTTGAACCGGAGTGTGCCTGGGGTCTCGAACCCGCGACCTGCTATGCCTTTCGCACCCAGCCCAACCAGTTGGTCTGGGTGTAGAACCCAATATATCTTGATCTTTAATTATCTTTATACACAATTTAAGTTAGCACAGAAATGGTTGATTTTAAAAGGGTTTAAAAATGATCAGGCCGGCGTGTGTGCTTGGATTCGAATCGGCGACCCCGGGTTTAGTTCGCACCCGGCCCAACCAGTTGGGCTGGGTGCTTAACCCGGTTGTAATCCTAATTATAATATCTATATATACGACAGCACTTCATCTTCCTCGTTCAAATACTTTTACCCAGGGACATTTACCCGCCCAATAAACAGGAGTGTGATTAATCACTCCGATTAATCTAAACAGTGAAACAAAACAATTAGGTAGAGGGTTGATACCGATGGTGGCGGTTTCCTTTGATTCTCTGGCGGAGAGTAGCGATTTCCGGTGAAACAAAGGAGAGGGTGTCGGGCAGAGTATTCACAGCTAAATGCAAGGTTCGGTGCAAGGATATAAGGTGTGGGATCGATGGTATTTATAGGGCAGGGGAAAACGAGTTGATTGATGGATTTCGACCAACAATTGCGAGACAGAGACTTTTGACTGTTTCTAAAAAATAGAATCCGCGTCTGAATTACCAAAATATGCTCGATCTCAAATGACAGCGGAGTTGATGTTGCTATTTCAAGGAAACCGCGTCCGGAGATTGGCGAAATCTCCGGTGTAGCGATGAAGGTAGTCGCAGGTTTCCATGATCTTTTCATAAGTATTTGATGCTTGGGAACTAACACATCTTGTGTGTGTAGCGTAGTGGTGTTGAGTGTGTGTGAGTGCCCGGGAGACCCGGGTTCGATCCCGGTTTCCCTTTTTCTTTGTTTAATTTTTTTTTAGAGTTTAATAAATTATGGTTTCATTTATTAATTAATGTTTTATTTATTAATTTTTCAAAGTCTTGAATTCTAACCGCATTTATTACTAACAATAAAATTTTTAAGAATACGACAAAAATAAACGCGCACTAGATTTGTGTGCGGGTTTTCGAAACCCGTTTTACACAAATGTTACAGTATCCCATACTTTTAGAAATTTCGTCCCGAAATTTAAGTAGTAGTGGTAACAGGAAAAAGATGCGGGTACTTTTCGCGCATTGAGTCTTCACGTTCCCAAGTAAACTCGGGTCCTCGTTTTGACTCCCAACGCACCCTGACGATTGGAATACGATTTCGCCTTAAATGCTTCTCACTGAAATCCATGATTTCCACTGGTCTTTCAACGAAGTGCATTGATTCATCGACTTGAATGTCTTCTAGAGGGATATGGAGGTTTTCGTCGGCGAGGCACTTTTTCAAGTTTGATACGTGGAACGTGGGATGAATTCTGTTGAGTTCTTCTGGTAGGTCAAGCTTGTAGGCTACAGGTCCTACTCTTTCGAGTATCTTGAAAGGTCCTACGTAGCGTGGTGCTAGCTTGCCCTTTTGGCCAAAACGAACCACTCCCTTCCACGGTGATACTTTCAAAAGTACTTGATCACCAACACAAAACTCCAAAGGCTTTCGTCGTTTGTCAGCATAACTCTTTTGACGACTTTGAGCCACTAGTAGATTGTTTCGAATTTGAAGGATTTTGTCGGTTGTTTCTTGAATCAATTCAGGTCCGGTGATTTGCGCTTCACCAATTTCGTGCCAACATACTGGAGATCGGCACTTACGACCATATAAAGCTTCGAAAGGAGCCATGCCGATACTTGAATGATAGCTATTGTTGTACGAGAACTCGTCTAACAGTAGGTGCGCGTCCCAGTTCCCTTTAAAGTCTATGACACATGCTCGAAGCATGTCTTCAAGGGTTTGGATGGTGCGTTCAGATTGACCATCAGTTTGAGGGTGAAAGGCGGTACTGAGATCTAACCGTGTACCCAAAGCGGTGTGTACGACTCGCCAGGTTCGTGAAGTGAAACGACCATCACGGTCTGAAATGATGCTTAATGGTACACCATGACGGCTTACGATTTCGCTGATGTAGATACGAGCTAACTTCTCGTTCTTGAAGTCCTCGCGAATCGGAATGAAGTGGGATGATTTTGTAAGACGATCGATTATTACCCATATGGTGTCATACCCACTGGAGGTGCGAGGTAACCCGGTAATGAAGTCCATGGTTATGTTTTCCCACTTCCATACAAGTATTTCGGGTTGGACTAGAAGTCCTGAAGGTCTTTGATGTTCAGCTTTCACTTTGGAACATGTAAGGCACTTGGAAACAAAAACAGCGATATCCTTTTTCATGCCAGGCCACCAGTAGGTGTATCGTAGGTCTTGATACATCTTATCGGCTCCTGGGTGTACAGAGTATCGTGTTTTGTGTGCCTCACTCATGAGGAAATCACGAAGGTTGTCGCGATCGGGAATCCATATACGGTTTATATAATATAGAATACCGTCGGATTTGTTTTCAATCTTTAGTTCAGCTCCACATGACAGCTCATCGCGTACGTCATTTTCCGTTACAGAGATATGTTGAGCTGCCCGGATTCGATCTTTGATATCGGTTATGATTTGTGAACATAGAAGACGAATAGAGTTCGCATATCCCTTTCGACTGAGCGCATCGGCCACCACGTTTGCCTTGCCAGGATGGTACCAAATTTCACAGTCGTAATTGTCGAGAAGTTCGACACATCTTCGTTGCCTCATATTCAACTCTTTCTGGTTGAAGATATGTTGGAGACTCTTGTGGTCAGTGTATATGTCACACTTGGTACCGTAGAGGTAATGTCTCCATATCTTGAGAGCGAACACGACGGCTCCAAGTTCCAGGTCGTGGGTGGTGTAATTCTTCTCATGAACTTTGAGTTGCCTAGAGGCATAGGCTATCACTTTTCCTCTTTGCATCAATACACAGCCTAGTCCTTGCCCTGATGCGTCGCAATAAACCACAAAGTCATCGCAACCCTCAGGGAGTGTAAGGATAGGTGCGTCACAAAGCCTTTGCTTTAAAGTTTGGAAGGCCTCCTCTTGCTTAGGTCCCCAAATGAAGGGTTTTCCTTTGTGAGTCAAGGCCGTGAGCGGTACGGCGATACGGGAAAAATTGGCAATGAAGCGTCGGTAATAACCAGCCAAGCCAAGAAATGACCTAACTTCGGTAGGGTTACGTGGCGCTTGCCATTCCTGCACTGCCTTGATTTTCGAAGGATCGACATGAATCCCCTTGTCATTGACGACATGACCAAGGAATTGTACTTCTCCTAACCAGAATTCACATTTTGAGAAATTAGCGTAAAGCCTTTCAGTCCTTAAGAGTGTAAGAATGAGCCGAAGGTGTCGCTCATAATCGGATTTTGACTTGGAGTAGATAAGAATGTCGTCGATGAAGACGATGACGAAACGGTCGAGGTAGGGTTAGCATACCCTATTCATTAAATCCATGAAGACAGCGGGGGCGTTGGTTAAACCGAAGGGCATAACCATGAACTCGTAATGACCATAGCGAGTTCGGAAGGCGGTTTTTGGGATATCTTCTTCGCGCACTCTAAGCTGATGATAACCAGAACGAAGGTCGATTTTGGAAAAACAGGTGGTGCCTTGAAGTTGGTCTAGAAGGTCATTAATACGAGGCAGTGGATAGCGATTCTTAACCGTTAACTTGTTGAGTTCTCTATAATCAATGCACATGCGAAACGTTCCATCTTTCTTCTTCACAAAAAGAACAGGCGCACCCCAAGGCGATGAGGTAGGACGTATGAATCCTTTGTCAGTCAACTCTTGCAGTTGACTGGCCAGCTCTTGCATCTCGGATGGGGCTAACCTATAAGGAGATTTTGCGACCGGTGTAGCGCCAGGCACAAGATCGATTCGAAATTCGACTTCTCTCACAGGAGGAAGTCCTGAAACGTTGTCGGGACAAACTGGCGGGAATTCTTTCACAATTGGAATATCTTCTAGCTTCCTCTCCTTGCATCCCTTCTTGACGACGTGAGCTAGAAATGCGACGTAGTCCTTGCGAAGATAACTTCGGGCTTGAAGGCAGGGCATCAATTTGAGTCCTTTCGAAGGGGTTTCCCCAAAGATACATAGTGTCTGACCGTCGGCGAGAGGAATACGAATGATTTTTTCGTGGCACACCACTTCAGCGTGATGCTGGCTGAGCCAATCCATGCCGATGATAACATCGAAACTTCCCAATTTCATAGGAATGAGATTAATTGGGAAATCGTGATCATTTAGGGTGAGAGTACAATCGCGTATAACAGAATTAATTGAAGTGGGTTTTCCGTCAGCAACTTCCACCGTCAGAGATTCAACGAGATTAACACGAGGTTGGTCGAGGATAGGTTCGAATTCTAAAGACACAAAGCTCTTATCCGCACCAGTATCGAATAATATGGATGCATAACTACCATTTATGAGAAACGTACTATTGACCACATTGTTGTCAGCCCTGGCTTGGTTGGCGTTGATATTGAAAGCTCTTCCTCTAGCAGGTGGAGGAGCTTGGTTAGCTTGGTTTACCGGGTTTGCTTGAGCTTGGGCATGGATGATGTTCACCAGGCGTGGGCAAGTGTTCCTAAAGTGGTTTGGGTCCCCACAATTGAAACAGGCTCGCATGGGTTGCATCATGGGGTAGTTAGGTTGGTAGTAAGGTTGAGCTGCGAGTTGTGCAGGTGGTAGAAGTAAGGGTTGTTAGGCTTGGCCCACCATTTGATTTTGGGTTTGGGTTGGAGGTTGACTACGGTTCATTCGCTGAAGGGTACGGCAGGTTTGGATGGTGTGACCCGCACGGCCACAACTTGTGCAATGTTGGCAGGGTTTTCGGGAGGGTGATGGTATTGACAATGGTTACACTTTGGGTGTGGGCCAGTGTATGGCCTTTTGTATGGTGCGGCTGGAGGGGCAACTTGGGTGATTGGGGCAGCAGCGATGGGAGGGTTGGTTTGGGTGACGGCAAAGTTCTTGCCATTTCGCTTCCTCTTACCGGCAAACTTCGAGGAAATAAACCTGGGTGGTTTGGAATTGGGGGCTCAATGGCTATTTTCTTCTTCTCTTCTTTGAATTTTCCGTTTCGAATGCGATTTTCAGTGAGTTCCGTAGCTAACTCCATTGCGGCTTCAAGTGTTGCAGTCGAAGTGCTTAAAACCGTGTCTTGAATTTTTGAGGGGAGGCCTCGAATGTAGTGTTCGACTAGGCGACATAATGGGGTGAACAGATTGGGGATCATCTGGTTCAACTCGAGAAATCTCTTATTGTATGAAGTGTGGTCTCCTTCCTTTTGTTTCAATGCGTGAAACTCGTCTTCTAGCTTTTTGATTTCGCTTCTTGGACAGAAGCGTCTCGTCATGATTTCCCTTAACTCTTCCCATGTTAAGGCCATGGCATCTTCAACACCTCGATTACCCTTTTCTGTGTTCCACCAGGTAAGGGCTACCCCAAACAATCTTCCAGTCGCGTAACGTACCTTACGGTCCTCGGGACAGTCGCAATTGAGAAAGGTGTTTTCCATCTCCTCAAATCAGTGAAGGAGAGCGGTGACACCTTCAGTCCCTTCATATTTTTTGGGGGATCGCAGGACTTGAAGTGTTTGTAGGTGCATTTGGGGGTTTTGGGAGGAGGGTTGGCGACGGTTTGGTCTTCTTGGTTTGGAGGGTTGATGGGATTAGTGGTGAGGGCTTGCTGAACTTATAGCACGATGTCAGGAAGCACTGCGGCCATTTGTTTAGCAATTTGCGTGGCCAAACGTTCGTTTGACTTTCCTGACCTTCTACCTCCACGTAATTGCCTAGCCGACATCTACAGGAATATAAGTAGGAAGATTGTGAGTTCAAGAATTTCCTAGGTGTCATGTGTCGTAAAAAGAATGAAAACAACATAACTGAAAATAATTTAACTACATCCATAGGATGTCTTGGGTTTGCTCATGTTTGGGCCTCTAAATGTCCCCCATACCATTGCTTGTGTAGTCATGTGGGCCCCCATGACTATTGGGCTTGGTAGGATTCACATTGGTGTCGGCGGGTTAACACTCACACCACCGGAATGAAAATCGTAAAACATGATTGCGAGATGTATGGTCGGAGGGTGTCCAGGTGTAGACACAATGACAACTCAAAGTGGGGTTCACCCGACGTTTGGTATAGCATGCTTTGGCCTAATAGGTCCTTCGTACTCTCATCGTTATTCCCCATGTAGGCAAACTGGTCCTTTATTTTGGATTTATACGAATGCCAAGCCTAGACAGGACGTTCCGACTACCGGTACTCGTACCCTTCCAGTTACTACATGCCCGTCGTGAAAACTCACTTTGATGTGATTTGAAAAATACGAAAACATTGCAAAAATCCTTGAAAAGAAATCATGGAAATTGTGAAATCGAGAGGTGTGTGCTTTTATAGGTATAACATGTTATGAGGATATGAACTATGATGAGCATCGCATATTAACATGTACTTGTGAGAGTGCTTGCATAATATTGGGTGTGATAGTAAATATGAAACATATAAACATCATGAATTTTGCATGTAACACATAAACAATTAAAATCTAATCAACTATAGTATAGGTTCTAAGGGTCTAATAACCTATCCTATATCCCTATAGTCACAAGCTCTGATACCAATCTGTCACACCCCGACCCGCAGCAGAATAAAAGACGGGGCATGATTGGGTTATCACCAAAGCTCATGATATTTACTAAGAAGTTTCATATTTATTAAATTCAAATTACAATTTAAATATCCAACAAACAAAATTCATACAAATACATAAAAAAAATCTAAATGTTTGTTCCAACACAATAACTTGTTTATTCTTCTAGGCCATCCTAAGTGTTTCTTTCCTCAACTTGATCACCTGTATCATGTGTAAAACAGAGGAGATTTTGGGTCAACAAAAGTTGGCGAGTGAACCTTGATAAAACAATTTAAATTATTGCTTATTTTGTTTATTAAAGAAAATTGTGCATAAATCACATGTGAGCAAATATATATATATGTAACCAATCACTAACCACATTGAATGAATATATGACATGAATGATGATGTATCTGAGATCAAGGCTCAATCAAACGGAGCCGATCTAATGAGGCACCTGATGCTCAACCCGTATCCCACGAGGAACTGATGGGCCTAATGAAATGAGTGCACTGAAATGATAAATTAAATCCACATACAAACCACACAACAAGCAATTCACATTTGATCACGAAATGATATAAGCACAAGTGTTTAAATTAAATAAAGGAATGATACGACACATGATACACCCCAAAACGTGATTAAAACGGGGAATTTGTAGAGATTCACTCACCTTGGATGCGTATTCTTGAATGGTAAGGAGAGCGCACGAGTTGGGAATTTAATCAACGAGAAAGTACTAATCTAGAAATAATAACGCGATAACTCGGTAAATAAATTAAATTAATATTTAGGTTAAAATCCTTTGTTTAAGTTTTTAGGTTATTTTTGTGGATTGTGTTGATATTCTAAACCCTTGAAAATGTATATTTTTAAACCTTTTATTTGATTTTTCTTTTAATAAAAAACCTTAGAATTAAAATATTAATATAAAATAAAAATAAAATAATATATAGAAAAATATCTTGTCAGTCTGACAAGCCTGTCAGACCGGTTCGATGGGAGTGCTGGCATGCGTGTGTTGAGGCTCGAACCCGCGACCTCTCGGTTGCGTGCACGCAGCTCTTCCAACTGAGCTACGTGTCTTACCCGAAAGAAACCTGATTTTAATTATATTAATACACTATTTAGCTCATTCCAGAAATTATTTTATTTAAAAAGTTTTAACAGTGTTGAACCGGAGTGTGCCTGGGGTCTCGAACCCGCGACCTGCTATGCCTTTCGCACCCAGCCCAACCAGTTGGGCTGGGTGTGTAACCCAATATATCTTGATCTTTAATTATCTTTATACACAATTTAAGTTAGCACAGAAATGGTTGATTTTAAAAGGGTTTAAAAATGATCAGGCCGGCGTGTGTGCTTGGATTCGAATCGGCGACCCCGGGTTTAGTTCGCACCCGGCCCAACCAGTTGGGCTGGGTGCTTAACCCGGTTGTAATCCTAATTATAATATCTATATATACGTACAGCACTTCATCTTCCTCGTTCAAATACTTTTACCCAGGGACATTTACCCGCCCAATAAACAGGAGTGTGATTAATCACTCCGATTAATCTAAACAATGAAACAAAACAATTAGGTAGAGGGTCGATACCGATGGTGGCGGTTTCCTTTGATTCTCTGGCGGAGAGTAGCGATTTCCGGTGAAACAAAGGAGAGGGTGTCGGGCAAAGTATTCACAGCTAAATGCAAGGTTCGATGCGAGGATATAAGGTGTGGAATCGATGGTATTTATAGGGCAGGGGAAAACGAGTTGATTGACGGATTTCGACCAAAAATTGCGAGACAGAGACTTTTGAATGTTTCTAAAAAAAGAATCCGCGTCTGAATTACCGAAATTTGCTCGATCTCAAATGACAGCGGAATTGATGTTGCTATTTCAAGGAAACCGCGTTTGGAGATTGGCGAAATCTCCGGTGTAGCGATGA
Organism: Scalesia atractyloides; assembly: GCA_947069175.1. Taxonomy (NCBI): domain Eukaryota; kingdom Viridiplantae; phylum Streptophyta; class Magnoliopsida; order Asterales; family Asteraceae; genus Scalesia; species Scalesia atractyloides. Next base: position 35,354,202 of record CAMTDV010000017.1, on the reverse strand, counting down.
AGGTAGTTGCTGGTTTCCATGATCTTTTCATAAGTATTTGATGCTCGGGAACGAACACATCTTGTGTGTGTAGCGTAGTGGTGTTGAGTGTGTGTGAGTGCCCGCGAGACCCGGGTTCGATCCCGGTTTCCCTTTTTCTTTGTTTAATTTTTTTTAGAGTTTAATAAATTATGGTTTCATTTATTAATTAATGTTTTATTTATTAATTTTTCAAAGTCTAGAATTCTAACCACATTTATTACTAACAACAAATTTTTTAAGAATATGACAAATATAAACGCGCACTAGATTTGTAAAATGGTGCGGGTTTTCGAAACCCGTTTTACAAAAATGTTACACATTGTTCATAACATAACATTAAAATAACAAAATTTATCTAGGTGTGTATCTAAGTCCACCTAAATTGCATTTCTTCTCAACATCCTCTCATCAACCAACCTAAAACATGTATTAAAATATATCAACAAAAGTTGGCGAGCATAAAAGTTTTGTTACATAGCATAATATATAATAAATTGTTTAAAGTCTCATATCCAAATGAATCATATTATGCAAGTTTGCTAGCATGCCGAAACGGTGTACTATATGTTCAAACCCAAGAATCCAACGCACTAAAGTAGCCTATCCCAATAGAGTAACAGGAGGTTAACATGTTTAACTTAGCAATACCCCAAGTTTCGTGGGCGGTGCGTTAATCCTATAGCGCTCTAATTGTTAAGGCATGCTAGCAAAGTTAATGAAGCATATATTAACACAAATAGTTTACATATCATACAAGTCTAACAAGCATCAAGTAGTTTCATGTTTAGCATGGATAGAGATTAAAATAGTTTAAGTGTCACGTGATTTTTGTATAATGTACATGTTGCACCCAAAGTGTAAAAAGGAAAAAAAAAGGGATCGAGTATGCTCACGGTTTTGCAAGCTTATCCGACTTGAATTCTGAGAGTGTTTGGTTGATTATCTTGGAGCACCTTGTCCTTCTACAAGAAGAAACAAAGGCGTATGAGTATAGGAAATTAACGGAAGATTATAGATTCGGAATTAAAATGACGTGAAAAATTGTATTATAAATTAATCATCTCGTACTCATAGCGCTTGTTCTTGACACTATAGAAAACCTCAAGGGTTTTGATGTGTTTTCATGGGTTCAAGACCCATTAAAATCGTGACAAGCGTATGGTCTTAAGGTGATGTAACTAGTGTCTTAACAAATAACTAATAAGCTACTATTAAGTCTTTGTTACTTGTTTTATACTTAGGTTATACATATAATACATATAATTCAAGCATGAGGTAGGAGAACAAGTCTCCATTTAGGTGCCTCTAGTGTCATGGATTTCATATAGGAGGTAGGAAGAACAAGCTCCCATTTAGGTACCTCGGATGTTCACCACTACACTTGTGTTAGAAACACAAGGAGGGTCATGAACTAGTTACAAGAATAAACAACTAACTAATAAAACACCAAGTAGTGTGTGGATTCAAGATGGGTAGTCAAAGCTAGACCAAAACATCACACATGCACAAGTTAAACTTGGACACTACTTGTGGATGTAAAGCCAAATTAAAAACAGAAAGTTTGTGAGGTTTTCACCTCTAATTTGACATGTCTCAACCTTTTTTTAAGCCTAACCAACCACATATAGTGTTGTAAGCATTAGGACACAGGTTTGAGATGAGTTGAACTCAAGTTAAACAAGTTTTATAAAAGTTTGAAGAATATAAATCAAAACAGTCCACATTGGAGCCTTTTTCGTGACATTCCAAGGCCTGATTTTCCATGGAAAACCATTGGAGATGTGCACAAGGTCAAACCAAACAAGTGGGAAAAAGAATGGAGTGTTTTCGTTGAGAAACGAGTGAGTTACACTCACTTTAGTGAAGAAGAGTAATTTTGCTCGAATTTGCAACTTCCAGCTTGATTAACACTATTGATCAATAAAACAAACATTAAATGAGTAATTCTTGTTATTCGATTAACACGTCATTAGTTTCCGTCTAGTCGGACGGTAGATTCAAATCTAGGTTCCTATGCTAAAGGAGGACGGTCCTAACAAGGCTTCTCTTTTTGAGTCAACGAGGTGAGATGAACGGCGATTTTCAAAAAGTTCGAGATGAATCGACGATAATAACCCGCCAATCCTAAGAAGGAACGGATTTCATAAGGGGTTTTAGGCGCGGTCCAATTCTTCATTGCTTCGATTTTGGAAGGGTCAACATGGATCCCTTTTTCACTAATAACGTGTCCAAGGAATTGGACTTCTTTGATCCATAATTCGCATTTGGAAAACTTCGCGTATAGACTATTACTACACAAAAGTTAGAGTATGAGGCGTAAATGACGTTCGTGATCAGCTTGCGTCTTCGAATAAATAAGAATATCATAGATGAAAACGATTACAAAGCAGTCCAAATATGGTTTACAAACACGATTCATAAGATCCATGAACACAGCGGGTGCGTTGGTCAAGCCAAAAGGCATAACCACGAACTCGTAGTGTCCATAGCGAGTGCGAAATGTGGTTTTGGGAATGTCCTCTTTGAGAACACGAAGTTGGTGATAACCAGATCAAAGATCGATTTTGGAGAAGCAAGTTGCGTCTTGAAGTTGGTCAAAGAGATCATCGATGATGGTGAGCTTGTTAAGCTCTCAATAGTCGATGCACATGCGAAACGAGCCATCCTTTTTCTTGACGAAAAGCACAGGAGCACCCCAAGGTGAGGTACTTGGACGTATGAAACCCTTATCGAGGAGTTCTTGGAGTTGAGTAGATAACTCTTGCATCTCAGAGGGTGCAAGACGATAAGGAGCTTTGGCAATAGGAGTCGAACCAGGTACGAGATCAATACGAAAATCAACGGATCGAGGCGGAGGAGGACCAGGTAAATCTTCAGGAAAGAAGTCGGGGAAGTCGCGCACCACTGGAACATCACTTACGCTCTTTCCCTTGCCTTTTTCTTCTACAACGTGGGCTAAAAAGGCAAAGTACTGTTTACGTAAGTACCTACTTTTCCTAATTCCCTATAGTTATGGCTCTAATATCAATCTGTCACACCCCAACCGATGGCGGAAACATCGGGATGAGACGAACAAATTGCTCAAACTTCATAACGCTGTGTGACAATATAAATTAAATTCAAATTTCATTTCAAGACTAAAATTTCATACAAGGAAATAAAAGCAACATTGTTCATAACATTAAAATAACAAAATTTATCTAGGTGTGTATCTAAGTCCACCTAAATTACATTTCTTCTCAACATCCTCTCATCAATCAACCTGCAACATATATTAAATATATCAACAAAAGTTGGCGAGCATACAAGTTTTGTTACATAGCATAATATAGAATAAAATTGTTTAAAGTCTCATATCCAACATGAATCATATTATACAAGTTTGCTAGCATGCCGAAACGGTGTACTATATGTTCAAACCCAAGAATCCAACGCATTAAAGTAGCCTATCCCAATAGAGTAGCGGGAGGTTAACATGTTTAACTTAACAATGCCCCAAGTTTCATGGGCGGTGCGTTAATCTTATAGCGCTATAATTGTTAAGGCAGGCTAGCAAAGTTAATGAAGCATATATTGACACAAATAGTTTACATATCATACAAGTCTAAGAAGCATCAAGTAGTTTCATGTTAAGCATGGATAGAGATTAAAATAGTTTAAGTGTCGTGTGATTTTCGTATAATGTACATGTTGCACCCAAATTGTAAAAAGGAAAAAAAGGGATCAAGTATGCTCACGGTTTTTCAAGCTTATCCGACTTGAATTCTGAGAGTGTTTGGTTGATTATCTTGGAGCACCTTGTCCTTCTACAAGAAGAAACAAAGGCGTATGGGTATAGGAAATTAACAGAAGATTATAGATTCGGAATTAAAATGACGTGAAAAATAGTATTATAAAGTAATCATCTCGTACCCATAGCGCTTGTTCTTGACACTATAGAAAACCTTAAGGGTTTTGATGTGTTTTCATGGGTTCAAGACCCATTAGAATCGTGACAAGCGTATGGTCTTAAGTTGATGTAACTAGTCTCTTAACAAATAACCAATAAGCTACTATTAAGTCTTTGTTACTTATTTTATACTTAGGTTATACATATAATACATATAATTCAAGCATGAGGTAGGAGAACAAGTCTCCATTTTGGTACCTCTAGGTGTCATGGATTTCATATAGGAGGTAGGAAGAACAAGCTCCCATTTAGGTACCTCGGACGTTCACCACTACACTTGTGTTAGAAACACAAGGAGGGTCATGAACTAGTTACAAGAATAAACAACTAACTAATAAAACACCAAGTAGTGTGTGGATTCAAGATGGGTAGTCAAATCTAGACCAAAACATCACACATGCACAAGTTAAACTTGGACACTACTTGTGGGTGTAAAGCCAAATTAAAAACAGAAAGTTTGTGAGGTTTTCACCTCTAATTTGGCATGTCTCAACCTTTTTTTAAGCCTAACCAACCACATATAGTGTTGTAAGCATTAGGACATAGGTTTGAGATGAGTTGAACTCAAGTTAAACAAGTTTTATAAAAGTTTGAAGAATATGAATCAAAACAGTCCACTTTGGAGCCTTTTTCGTGACATTCCAAGGCCTGATTTTCCATGGAAAAACCATTGGAGATGTGCACAAGGTCAAACCAAGCAAGTGGAAAAAAGAATGGAGTGTTTTCGTTGAGAAACGAGTGAGTTACACTCCTTTTAGTGAAGAAGAGTAATTCTGCCCGAATTTGCAACTTTCAGCTTGAACTATTGCTGGGAGCGAGTGTTTAAGGGTTTTGCGCTTCAGGGTTGATCAAATGTGATGCTGGTGGCGGAGTGGTTGTTGTGGCGCTTGATGAACCAGGTGACCCGGGTTCGAGTCCCGCTGTCACCGGTTTTAAGTGTTTATTTTTTTTATTTATTAAATAACCCACCACTTACAAGTATATACACAAATGGTCCCTGCAAGTTCTAAAATTAGTAAATTACCAATTAGACCCTTAACTTTATTATTTTTGTTACATCACTATTAAATTATCTAGGTTAGTTTAAAATCTACCGGGACCGCTTAAATTATTATATATATAAAAAAGAAATAACTTTTTAATTTGTAAAAAAAGTTTAATTAATTTATTTAATAATTTAATTAATTAATTTAAATAACGAACAAGTAATTATATTCGTAACGATTTAAATTAATTTAGTTTAACGAGTATCAAATTTCATTGCGTAATAACAAATCAAAAATCTTGGATAATACAATGCTCAAACATGATTAAAATAGTTCGTTCTCATTATGATCAATAGTCCCAAATTACAAATGGAAACGGAAGTGGATTACAACAAAGCTTCTAAAAAAACGAGGGATGTTTTCTAAGCATGGAAAGTACGAAAAGCCGGGCGTTACAATGCGTCTAGAGGAGGTTCTGGAGGGAGGTCATCCCATCCGGTCGGGATAAGGATTTCTTGAGCGAGGTTCCAATCCTCTTGGGGGAAGATTGGTTCCATGGGAGGTAGTGCAAGAATGTTCAACATTTGGTGTAAAAGGTTGACTTCTTGTAGGCAATTCTCCAACCCTATCGTCAAATAGTTAACACGATCGACAAGGGCCTCCTCCACTGATGTCATTTCATCGATGGCTTCCCTCAAAGCATACATGCCGCGAACTAGGGTGGCTTCAATCGATGGTCTTCTTCGTCCTTGGTTGTTGCCTGAGGTTGTTGATGATGTTCCATTGTTTTGGTTCGACATACTAAGAAAACAAGAGTGAAATTTTAAGAAAATAAAACTTAAAACCTCACCACAGCCCCGTGTCCATTGGACACGGGCCCATGCCCGTCCTCCTGCAACTGTTTTGAACTTATGAACTCATTGTTTTAACTTATTTTTCTTGGGTTTTAAACATTTGTAAACAGAAATAACTTAAAGCAATGTGATAAAACATGTTGTTTATAGAGAGTTTTAAGTTTAAAACATATGTTTTGCAAAAATAAAGCTTGAAGTTATGGACCTTTAAGCTTTAATGGAGGATTTGAGTTCAAAGGAGAAGAAGGAAAGTGACAAAAGTGGCAAAGACAAGATGGTTTGAGGAAACCTTTTCAAGAACATACCTTTTAAGGTATATGTGAAAAATCTCAGGAGATCTCTGTCTTTGGAATGAGGCCAAACATGCAGCAACAAGGCTGACTTTATATAAAGCGACAGCACACTGAGCACGGCCCCGTGCCAACTGAGCACGGCGCCGTGGTCAGACAAAGTTCTGACATGTTTGTCCGTATTAGGAACACGGGGCGTGTTGGCCTGGTAACGACCCCGTGGTGAATTTTTTGGTGGGCAAGGGGCGTGTTGGATTGAGCACGGCCCCGTGACTGGAGTTTTTATGAAGTGTTGTCTTGCTTCATTTTAAGGATTTCCAGTAATCAGGAGGTTCTTTACTGGGGGGAACAACACCGAAGTGGCGAAGGTATCTTAGTTGCTCTCGCATTATGCAATAACGCAAGAGGTTATCAGAAAGGGTAAATCCTAAGCTACTTACCAATGGGCGAAACCAACCTTTATTCCCCTTACTCGGGCTCTCGTTAAAGAAGGTGTATGCTGAATCGCTCAGGTCTATGAGCGCATCGGTGGGAGCCGATGGAGAGTCCTTCATGGCACAATCGACATAAGGACGTCTATCGCTAATGTTATCACAAGAGACTAAGGTACTTTTGATGGCTTCGATGTTGGTAGATTCCGAATGCGAACTCAATGACGCTCGTTGGTCTTTGTCTTGTGATGAATACCTCGTTTTCATCATAAGCTCTATTTCTTTCAATTTTTTTAGAATCCTTTCTTCCAGTTGACACATTTTGGAGGAGGTTATGTCATGTGGAAGAGGAAGTTGAAAGGATTCGGTGGGCTGATAAGGATCGTTTTCACTTTCGCCCATCTTAAGGTGATTACCACAGGAAAACGATGGATCCGCTAAATAATGGGGTTCAAAATATAGAGTGTAACACTCTATATCTTGATGGAACCCACCACATAGTTGACACCACTCACTGTAAGAGTGGCGAAAGTGAAGATAATCAATATCATCCATGTTTGTGTCAGAGGTTCTCAACCGTCGGGATCAGACAGTCCTGTTTTCAGCAACTGGATGTTGGACATGGCCCCGTGCTCGAGTAACACGGCCCCGTGGTCAGCTACTGTCTGACTAAAACAGTTTTGGTTGCTGTAATTTATTGGACACGGGGGCGTGTTGGATTGACACGACCCCGTGCTACAGCGTGCAGAGAATGCAGATTTTGCTAAAAACTGGAAAAAAATCCTAAAAATGAAAAAAAACGTCAAAAATAATTAGGCTGCTGACTTTAAACTTTCTTAAAATCCTTGTGTCCCCGGTAACGGCGCCAAAAACTTGGTGTGTGATGAGCGTATTATATTCTTTATTAATATTTTGAGCCCTTTTTACGCATTATTCAAGTTTTAAATTTATAAAACACGATATTGTACTAACACTAAACACACACTTGGGCAAGTGCACCCATCGTGAGCGTAGTATAGTGTTGGTAAGATACCGAGGTCGTCCAAGGACACAAGAGCTTTTAGTACCGGTTTATCGTCAACGTCTAATCATCTAAATTTTTGATAAAAGATTTTTAACAAAAAGTAAAAATAAATAAAATTATAAATAAAATGAAAAACAGATAGACAAGATAGAATCACTAGGATCCAACTCATCTTTAATGTTTCCTTTGATGATTTTCGTACTTTCGGACTTTTTAAGAGATTATCTTAGTTATAGTAGTAGGCCCCTCTTTTGAAGGTGACGTTACCCTCAACCCAGTGGTTTGAGTCAGTAGGGATACAATCCCAAAGGGTCGGAATATTGGAAGATAATTAAATAAGTTATTAATGCGAAAAGTGGTAGGCCCTCTTTTGAAGGTGACGTTACCCTCGGCTAAGTGGTTTGAGTCAGCAGGGATACAATCCCAAGTAGCCGGTTTAAAGTATTAACAGTAGTTTACATATGAGGGGTTCAAGCTATTCGCACCCCCGCCATCCAATACCTTTGGGGCATTGAAGGAGGTCCTAGTAAGCTTGAACCAAGTCCTCGCAGGATCTATACACTGAACGAGACAAGAACTTTACCAAACCAACCTTCTAACCCCCTTCCAAGTAGTTAACACGCTTTATATAGACCGTAAAGACACGAATTGGCAAATCAATGACATCATGAAGAAATGGTTAGGAAAATTCACTTTCAACATAAGAAACTAGTTATTAAAGTCATTAATACATATCCAATTAAAAAGTGCCGAAAGATTAAAAATCAAAAGTAATACATTAAAGACTTGTCTTCACCAAGTGATGTAAGAGATTAGCCAAGCATGGCCTTTGTTTGACAAAAATCCTTACAATCAATCTTGGATCCCGAGACTACACACTCTAAAGATGATAGATGGATGATGGTTGTGGGTGTTGGTGTTGTAATGGTGGTGGAGTGGTGGCAAAGTGAGAGAGAAGTGGTTTGCCAAAGGATGCCTTTGAATTGAACCAAGCACCCCTATTTATAGTCCAAAACAGTAGCCCGGCCACGGCCCCGTGTCCAGTGGGCACGGCCCGTGGCCAACCATATTCTCTTCCTTCATTTATTGCATCTGACAGCAGAGGGCCCCACACGACCCCGTGGCCTCTGGGCACGGCTCTGTGGTCAATTGTTCGCTGTACTATCTAGATTATGCAAATCTGATAGTTGACCACGCCCCATGTTGGTCTGGGCACGGCCCCGTGGTGGGCGTATAAGCTCTGCAGGTTTTGTCTTGAAGTGCAAGGTCTGACCACACCCCGTGTTCCGCTGGGCACGACCCCGTGGTCATCTTCTGTTATCTTGTTTTTGTCTTTGGGGTGTTGCTAAGGGATCGGGCATGGCTCGTTATTCCTTCTTTTCGTATTTATGTTGGTTTTGGCTACTTATTTGCTTCTTTTATTCTTTTAAGCTCTATTTATCCTTAAAATACAAAAGGAACAAAGAAACGTGTTTTTCCCAACATTAGTACTAAGAAAAGGGTTAGTTTTACGCCTTATTTGATGTAATTTATATGTTGCATTTTGCACACATCAAAAACCGTTAAAACGATCAAACCACAGGGAGTAAAACGGAAGTTTACTCTAATATTAAATAATATTAATAAAATTTATGAGGTTGAAGGAGAGAATGCCATGTGGCATTTTTGTAGCCTTTTATTATAAGTTAGATAAGTACCATATAGTTTTAGGGGCTGTTTGACAACTTCTGAATGGTTAAGTGTTGAATCAGTAAGAGATCTGAACCATTAAGTGCTGAACTAGTAAGATGTCTGAACCATTAAGAGCCAGTATAATATTTAGCTATTCAGAGGCGAATGTCTGACCAATTCATATTCGAGGTCTTAACCATTCAGACTCAGTATAATGCTTAACCATTTAGATGCAAAAGTCTGAACCATTCAGACATCTACTGCGAAACAAACAGTCTGACCCATTAAATATTGAAAAGTAAGAGATCTGAACCATTAAAAGCCCATTAAACACTTAACAAACAACCCCTTTAGTAAATTATCACACTTGAATTTTGTAATGTATGAATGGAAAAGAGAGTCAAGAACAACCTTAGAAGTTTGGATAAGTGCTCAACTCAATTTCCACCATGATGGGACCCCTACAACTATTTCTGTCCATGTTTTAATACGTTCCTTGCACCATTCAACCTCCTTTCTTAGAGTAGTTGAGACATGTGTAAACTCCTAAATTTATGGCTACAAGTTTGGGTCATTGGATTCCTTTCCAATCGTTTTCAAAACTCTTTAAGTCACCCTTTTTAATAATTGAGGTATCAGTTTTATATTGGTTTGTAGATTCGTATAAACATTCTTATCCACACAATACGGGATTAATAAAAGGTATTGTGTATGAGTTTCAACACGAAATTTGAAAACCACGTGAATTAAACATGAAATTCACGGGTTTGAGTTTAATCTAAACAGGTTCATGTCAATTTTGTGTCGAACTCTGCATACATGTTTGGCGAAACATGTTTGGTGTGGGTTGGCATGACTAATTTGTAGGTTGACCCCTTTATTTCTATATGTTATCCAAAAAATATATTTACATCAATATTTAATCTAATTAAATACTTAATGGCAAAGTTTAAAACATACAAAAGAAACAAGTATCAAGTTTTAAAGTTTTTTTATTTAAATAGTAATCTTGGTGTATTAGTATGCAAAAAGTAAGTTACAAAAAAAATCGGGTTGAACATGTTATGTTTGTGTCAACTAGCAAATACATGTGTTGTTTCCATATTCATTTCTTTGGGACAGTAATTTTCAAGTTCGCATAAAATTTTAGACTTATGTTGGGTTCCGTTCGCAAATTTGCAAACATGATCTATTTAACACCTTGATAAAACGAAAAATAGAAAACACTTAATGAAAACTATTTTGTGCTACGGGTATTACAAATTTATAATCATAAAAACTTTTATAAATCCCCGGCTTTTTTTAAGGCCAACGAATACTATACAAGTCTGACTACCTGAGCAAACTCATTGGCGAAAGGCCACCCACGCTTTGTGAACATAAACAACGTAGGTGATAAGGTCCGCCCACCATTTCAGCGGAAACCACCTCCCGAGAGCTTATTATGGTAAAATCTTTGGTCCAACTGGAAAATACTGCACTAAATGAGACTTCAACCCATAACCTCTACATTGGAAGTACATGGAATGACTCCTCTAAACCAATTGATCTTCGGATTCTAGTTTTATGTTTCTATTCGTATAATGTCCATTAAAGAAATAAAATTACTTTGGCTTTTGAGAGAAGTAGTTCTTGTAAATTGTAATAAGATAAAGATTTTATTTGGATATTTAATGCTCTTGATGTTTATTCGAAAATGCTTATCTTTTTGCTAAGTTTAAATACAAGGAAATCTGTTTAAGTAATTAGGTTTCTATCATTCACAAATCAATGGGATCGTGGATGTCCCCAATTCCTCCACGTTTACGTTGTCTGTCTTTCACAACACTATAATAAGATTAAACGCGTCCTCTTTATTCTTCACTAGTTGATGCTTCACCGTGTTGCGAGATGATAGGTCGAATAATTCTCAACCAACTAAAAAAACAATACTATAATTTTGGTACGAAAAAAAAATAAAACGACGATAAGACCGTAATTTTGAGCTCGGGGCAAACCTGTATTTTGTCAGAACTAATGAGTGAGTTTAGACAGCTCCTTCAAACGAAAGAAATTAAATCAAGTCAACCAATTAAAAAAAAAAAACTTCTATAGTCTTGCTAAAAAGACTAAAACGACAGCAATATTGTAATTTTTAAGTGAGTGAAAAATTGTATTTTTTGACTGGGTAAAACCGTAATTTGCCAAAAGCTAAAGCAATGACAATACAAAATCTTAATTTTACACAGGGGCAATTTGATAATTTTGGACTTGGGGTAAAATTGTAATATACACTGACCAATAGAGGAGTGCTAGGCATCAGCATGTAATTTGAACTAAGGACAAAATCATAATTTAAGCTGGGGATAAAACCGTAAATTTATTATGAACTTGGGGCAAAATCAAAATTTTGAACTAAGTGCAAAATTGTGATTTTGAGCTGGGGCAAAAGCATAATTTTATTTTGAATTGGGGGAAAACGTAACTGTGAACTCAATGCGAAATCATAATTTTTGAAACGAGGGCAAAATCATATTTTTGAACTAAGGGCAAAATCGTAATTTTAAGCTGGTGCAAAACCACAATTTTATGTTGACCTGTGGGCCAAAACATAATTGTGAACCGAATGCAAATCTTTGTTTTTAGCTGGGGCCAAAAGTATCGTTTTGTTTTAAACTGGGGGCAAAAACGTAATTTCGAGCTTCGGGCAAAATTGTAAATTTAAACTGGGGATAAAATCGTAATTTGGAAATGAGGACAAAAGCATATTTTGTAGCTGAGGGCAAAATCATAATTCTATTTTGAATTTGTGGCAAAAAACGTAATTTTAAACAGATGATGAAACGGTAATTTTAAAGTCGATATAAAATACTATTACCTCAACTCCTTTTAAAGTGGATATAAAATAATAATTTGGTTGGTCCAATAGGATTATCTGACACTAATCCCTCAACTCCTTTTTTATACGTAGATAATATATATGCCACATATTTATTATATTATTTCTCTGATATTAGGAGTCCCTACTATTCATAATTAAAATTCGAATAAAATGTTAAAATGGTCCATGAGTTTAGGTTACTTTTACCACTTCAATGAAACCTTTTGTATTTGGGTCCCTGAGTTTTCATTTTTATTGTCATTTGCATCCAAATCGGCAACTTAGTTAAAATGTATCGTTAACTAACATGGACGATTTTGGCAATTCTCAAACCTCAGCGACGATTTTAACACTTTCCCATTTATTCTTTTGTTTTTTTATTTTATAAATTTTGATTTTATCTTTAAATAAAATAGGTATAAAATAAAATATATAATATACAACAACGTTTATAGATTTACACACTTATTTTTTAATTATCTTTTTTACCTTTAAATAAAAAATAATAATAAATTAATGATGGTTGGTACAACGGGAGAGATCAGAGACGAGTGATATTAATGTTTGTTACCACGGGTTGACGAGGGGAAATGAGGTATGAGTGCCAAGGTAGAGGGGGTGGTTGTAGCGGCGGCAGTAGTAGTGGTGGTGGGGGTGGAGGTGTAGGTGGAGAAAAGCGAAGGATATAAGAGAAAGTGTCTCTATGGTGTGTATATACAATGGTAGAACTTGAACAAAAACTCAGTGGGGGACGGACTCTCAAAATCCAAATCGGTGGTGGTCGGACTATTAAAAAAATCCAATATTTTACATCACAAAAACAATTCAGAATTTTCACTAAAATTATCACTACGAGCGAAAATTGGTGATGGCAAGCTACCACTAGCCCCAATAAAGCTTCGCTGATGTGTGTATATATAAAATTATAAATGTGTGTGTATGTATATACATTATGGTTAATTTCGTTTTTTTTAAAGGTATAAAAAAAATTAAAAAAATAAGTGTGTGTATATACAAATGTGTTTGCATGTATATATAGTATATTTATAATTATTTCTTTTGGTTTTTTATTTAAAGATAAAAATGAAAATTAAAAATTAAAAAATAAATGGGTAAATTGCCAAAATCATCCCTGAGGTTTGGGAATTATCAAAATCGTTCATGACTTAACAATATGTTTTATCTGGGTTGGTGATTTGGATGGAAATGACAACAAAAATAAAACCTCAGAGACCTAGATACAAAAAGTTTCAATTTCATATCGTTCGTTGATCGTTCAGACAATTTTTCAGAACTATCTGGCATGAATAGTGTTTTCAGGTGAATAGTGTTTTCAGCATTTTGCCAACATATTCGGACATAGTTTATCGTTTCCTCGCGACGCGACGAAAGTAACATTAGCATTTGTAAATTTTAAACATCTCCTACGATTTCTAGACTTGTATGACCTAACCATGCACAAATTAAGTTACAAATTAATGCAATTAAACGTATAATTAGTTGTTAAGTCGTACAGAATTATCAAGAAATTTTGCCGATTGTTACAAATTTTTCTATAAAATATACCGTAAACTGTCGACAGAATGTGACGAAATAGCCCTTTATGTGCTAAATGATTTTTGGCGGTTTTTCTGTGAAAAAATATACTTTGAGAAAACTATACAAACCTTTTCGAACCAAATGACACGTCTTATAAATTACTGGTAATTTTGTTAGTCCGTTTACTATTTTAAACGAAAATCACAAAATAGCTCAACGGACGTTGATCTGAAACTTTCGAAACTTGATGAATTTGTCAAGTCGGATTTGTTATATCTGATGAGAGTCTGATGCTTTAACAAAATGATGTTAAATCTGGTAAAAAAAAAAGCCAATAGTGGAATTCGAACACCAGATCTATGGGTTTTGATTTATAAGACTAAACCACTTACACCACATTAGATTTTGTTACAAGAGTCAGACTTTTAAACACTTAACCATTCTATCGGATCCATCATATCTTTTACGCATAACCCGAGTTTTGCAGATGTTTTTGTTCCAGTGTTTAAGGTTTTCTTATCAATATAAGACTTGTATATAGGGTTAGGAGGTTACCTACATTCGGAGTCACAACACGTCAAAGGAAGGGCTAGACGAAAAATAAGTGGTGGTGGCGGCAGTGATTTATTCGCAGATCTGATGGTTTTGATGGTCGCAGAAGGTTAGAGATGACCTATTGTGGTCTGGTTTAGTGAAATCTTATGCGAAAAGTCAGTTTTCTGATTCAGGTGCTTGTCGCCGGAAAACCAGTGTGCAGCGGTGGTGGTTGTTTCAAGGTTGAGGGTGGTCGGAGAAAGTGGGAAAGGTCAGAGGGGAGTCTAGGTTTGGTTCTTTCTTGTCGGAGCTTCGGTTCATTACCAGAATGATAACTATACGTAGACAAGGTACTGAGAGAGGTGAAGGAGATGGGATGCATGGGTTGCTCGATGATTGAGTTCTCCATTTATAGAAGGGAGATGGAGGTTCTCGTTAGTCAAGTTGGCAAGTTATGGAATGTTGCAAGTGTTGTCTAATATCAAGTTTGTGTAAGTTCACGAAAACATATTTAAATATGCATTTCAAAGATAGTGTGCTCGTTTCCTAACAAATTTAAATCCATACGCATATCTTTATATGATAGATTTATCTGTTATTGTTATTATGATTATAATTATTTAAAGTCTTGGTTTATATATATATATATATATATATAGGTTTAATTTTCTGATTATTATAATTACCCCTAATTCTAAGTACTTTAATGACTTTTTAATTGCAAATAATACTTAAATCGTTCCTATTTGACAAATACAGATTTCTAAGGTCTTGGGATGAAAAGAAGTGAAAAACGAGCATAAACGAAGTAAAACCCCAAGATTTTAAGGAAATCGGCAAGTTACCAGATAGGCACAGACATGCCAGGCTATGGGCAAGACTGTGCACAACACCAAGTAGCATGAAGTAAAAAAGGTCAACCAAAGAATGGTCAATAAAAGTCCACCAGAAGGGAAACCCGCCCATGCACCCATGTGCACGCCTGTGCTCTACAAGGGACAAAGTTTGGAAACTTCGAGAACCGACCAAAATGCCACATGTTAAAGCCCTGGCGGGACACCTATCCAAGCATGGTCGTGCCTACTCATGCAATCCCGTGCTTATAACTGAATCGCAACGGATTGTACCGGAAAAAGGACAAAGAGGATAAACAGTGTCGTGGATTAGCACCAAGCATGGTCATGCCCCCTTAAGCACGCCCGTGCTCACTTGGTCCAGCCAATAAATAAAGGCCCTTGGCTGCCTATTTTCACCATCCCATTTCATCCACTCCTCTTCCACGTTTTACACACATACTCTAGAATCTTGAGAGGCCGCAAAGGAGTTTGGGATCACTCTAAGAAAACACTTGTAATAGCTTAGTTTGCGAGAGACATAACTTGTAATCAACAACCCTTCTTCAAGTTGTTTGATCTTTTTGCACTTGATCTATCATGATCCACTTTATGATCATTGTTTGTGGATAATTTACGGTCATTCTTGGCTAAAACCTTTGTGTTGCTTGGGTTGAATGTGAAGCTTGGTATGAATTAAATGTTTAATCTTTGGCAAAGTGGTGTGTTGTGTCTTTCATAATTCCTTTTACTTTTCTTCTTTCGCAATGATATTATGATTGTTTTGGTATTTGATCTTGTTGGAGTTCTTGATAACCTTGGGAGGTAAATCTTATTAGTACACTCAAGGCATGTAACAATCTATATAATAATAAGGGAGATCCGAACTTGGAAAAGTGGTTGACCCATTTGTGGAAACACATCCTGTGATCAACCCTCGTTTGTCATGAATATCATTGTTGGCATGCACGCTTTATATGCTAGGCCTCAAAGATTAGCCAAAACTTGGTTATGCAACTTGTCTAGCATGGTCTATATGTTAGGCTTGGCGCCAACCAAGAGTTGGTGAACCCATGTTAAAATACTATACGTCTTTATATATATTTTATTATTATAATGCCACCTGTTAAATAAAGATCAATCACACTAATCAATCATAAGTGTCATTAGCCCCGTGGGGAGCACTTTGATATATCCTTGGTTATCTTTGAAGTGAGACAAGGATGTGCCCTTTAATGGATCGCAAGCCATGGGAACAATGTAAAAGAAACGAGAGAACTTGGATGTAACTAACCAAGATTAGGGGATTGTTCCTTAAAAAGAACCTTCTTTTAAGACCCATTTCCTGAACTGCAAAAAGTTCAACTAAGGGTTAACCACCTGATCAATGGTGGCCGAATTGTTACCTGTCAAAATAATGTCATTAGCGAAGACAAGCATATATAAAAAGTGCCATGTGATGAATATATAAAAAATAAGGTATTAGTTTTGGATCCTTGAAGCCAAGTGCCCATAAGTCGTAGGCAAGCGCTGGAACCATGCACGTTGGTAGGAATGGCAATGGGCTGGGCTTGAGCCGGGTATTGGTTATCCCAGGCCCGTACCCGCTTGTAATTCTTTGTCCCATACCCGGCTCATTACCCGTCGGGGATCGGACATACCCGCGGGTATCGGGTATACCCGTTAACTTCTTAAAAATACCAGTTGGGACAAATGTGCAATTTTTACTTTGATGTTTATATAGTTTTGCTATTTTAATGTCTATAACAAATGAAAATATGATTAATAACTTATATATCATATTTGATACCACATATACCAAACTAAATCAAAACAATTATTTAATTAAGTAATTGTATTAGGACCATCTAATTGCATAAACATCCACATTTGTTAGCTAAGCACCTGCCAAATATATATCCACATATGACTAGAAGACTAGACCCTAGTACTATAGAGAAGGTAATAAGTATATCTACTAAGTTTATATGTATGGAAATATATAATATGATACTTTTGGGTATTATTCGGGTAAATGGGCCGGGTATCAATAAATCTCATACCCATACCTGAATTTTTTTCTTTTTTTAAGCCAATACCCGGCCCATACCCATTTGGATTCGGGTATACCCGACCTGTATGTTTCGGGTTTTGGGTATACCCGTCGGGCTTGGACTTTTATCCCTACACGTGGGGCCTGCATCAGCCCATAAAGGGATTTGTCAAGAAGGAATATATAGTCAAGTATGTTTGGGACCTCAAAACATGGAGGTTGTTGCATCTAAAAACTCTCTTGTAAGTCGCCATGTAGGAAGGCATTTTGCACATTTAATTGTCACAAAGGCCATTTTTGTGCAACAACTACAGAGAGAACGACCCTGATGGTTGTGGCCTTAACAACTGGACGAAAATTCCTGATAATTAATGCTTGGTTGCTGATGAAAAACCTTGGCAACCAGACATGCCTTATACCAATTAATTGCCCTTGTTTGGTCTTTCTTTAGTTTATAAACCCATTTGTAGTCAACAATGTTGGAATTTGGAACACGTGGGACTAAATACCATGTACCATTTCTCAGAAGTACCGAGAACTCTTCGGTCATGGTGTTACCTCACTGTGGAGATTCGTTGGCAATAGTGAAGGAAACCAGTTCATTGTCAGAGGTATATGTGTGGAAGGATGTTGTAGGGTATGGTTTGGTTTGTTTCGGGTTGGGCCTCAGATTGGTCAAGCGGGTACGGATGGGTTTGGGCTGATAATGGGAACCATAGGAGAGGGCTCGGTGTGAGAGGTGGTGTTGGAAGGTTGGTGTTGGGTCGAAGGGGGATGGTTGTGTGTGTTGGGTTAAAGTGAATGATGGAAATGGTTGTGGTGATGTGGATGGGGATGGTTGGTGTTGGGCTGAGGAGGACGGGTTGGGATGATATGGGTTGTGGTGAGAGTTGTGGAGAATATGTTTGTGATGTGGATTGTGACGTAGCAGAAGTAGGAATGGGAAATGAGAAGTTGATGGGATAAGAGGAAATGTAGGGCCCAGGGGTCGGTAACAGAGCCGTAGGTGTCATAGTAGTGCGAAAAGTGTGTTCATGGAACTGAACATGTCTTGCGACATAAAGTTACTTAGAGTCAGGATCAAAGCACTGATAGCCATGATGAGATTGCTACATCCAAGGAAGACACACATAGTGGACCGAAAATCCATTTTGTGTTTGTTGTAAGGATGAAAGTGAGGGTAACAATTGTAAGTGCAGTTCCTGTCGAGTAACTATGCTTTATCAGTTCTGGGCAATGAAGTCAAAGGACCAAGTCAAAGAATAAAGTGAAGTTCCGGATTACCTATATTGTGTAAGTTCTGAGTTTATCATGTTAAACTCGGAACATTTAATCATTTTAGTTTGTCCGAGTTTGTATATCCCGATGTTTTGTCCGGGATTAGTC
This sequence comes from Scalesia atractyloides, assembly GCA_947069175.1. Classification (NCBI taxonomy): domain Eukaryota; kingdom Viridiplantae; phylum Streptophyta; class Magnoliopsida; order Asterales; family Asteraceae; genus Scalesia; species Scalesia atractyloides. Next base: position 35,335,771 of record CAMTDV010000017.1, on the reverse strand, counting down.
CCTAGCTTATATGTGTGTGTATAGAGTAGATTAGGGCAAGCTTTGTGCACATCTCACAACCATCTCGTAATCCTCCTAGTGTGCACATTCTAGAGAGAGGCTATGTGTTAGTGAGAGAAATCTAGGGTTTAGATCTTTGTGATCTAAACCAGCTTGTAGGAGATGATGTATACTCTTTCGGTTGTAAACCGGTGTTGATTGTTATGAATGAATGAGTTTCTTCTACATCTTCATCTTTATCTTCTATGTTTATGTTGTTTCAGGTCATGAATCAAGTGCAATGTTGATGTTCATCATTGATCCAGTGTTTTCACAACAATGACACCTAAAAACTCGTAAGAAGGAGAAGTCGGGTGGACAACGAAAGACTTGCTCCGGAGGGCATGCAGTTGATATGGTAAATCGTCTTGTCAAAGGAAAAGTGCCAAAAATATTGTGCAACATGAGAGTGGGTCATGAGAGTCAGTCTAGTTTCGACAATGTGACGACGACGACATTCAACAAAGCCTTTTTGTTCACTCGTATGTGGACATGAGAGTTGGTGAACAATACTAAGAGAAGATAATGTGGAGATAGGCTTCTAAATTCATCCTCCAATCAGTTTGTACGGATTTTAATTTTGTTTTGAATTGTCTTTCCACCATAACAATGAATTATTTAAAGATACCACACATCAGATTTTTGTTTAAACGGGAAAGTCCACATAAAACGCATAAAACGATCAACACACAATCAAAAGTAACGGTGGCCATAAAAAACAAGTAACATGTGCAAGACCCCATACCTCACAAAAGATTAAATCCAAAATACTAGAGCTTTTATAATACGATGGTAACAAATGAAGTTTTGATGATTTCCCATAGGAACAAGAATCACAACTAGTACTAACTAAACAATTATTTTGTAAAGGTAAATGATAATAAGATAACATAGACTTCAAAAGTTGTGGATGATGATGTCCAAATCTTTGATGCCATGTAACGGAAGAGGCCCTAGTTGTAGAGAAAGCGACTTTGGAAACATGTTGCATGCTGAGAATTTTGAGTGTGTAAATACCACCATCACTTAGACCCATGAGGAGTTTAGAGTGTGTAAACTTGTCATTTGCACACAAAAAAAAGGTAGAGTGAAATTCAAAGAAAACGTTATTTTACGCAAAAAAAATTTGAACAAAAAGAAGATTACGTTTAAGTTCGGGAACATGAAGCATGTGATTTAGGGAAAAGGTTGTTTTTGGTGAGGAAAAAGTTGTGAACTAACGTGTAAAATAGGTACACCCTTACCATAGCAAACATAGAGATGATCTCCACCGTGGTAGGCTTCAAAGTGGTCAATGCAAAAGAGATCTGGAGCAACATGATCATTAGCACCCGTGTCCGGGAGGCAGGAGTGAGAGTCTTGAGAGCGGTATTCTGCAAAGTTGGCAGAGGACTTTTGTCTTGGCCTAGCAAGATCACGATTAAGGCATTGTGAGGGAACATGACCAATACCGCACCCGTTGCATGTACCATAAACAGTATTCTGGTTAGAAGCCCAAGAAAATTGACTTCGATTACCTGAGCCTTAGGACGATTGTGGTAGTTGCATCGACCACAAGTGTTGCCAGAACTATTTTTGGGCCCCTTTTGACGATTGTAACCTGACCGATTTGTGTAAAAATCCTGAGCCGACTGTGTTGCTTGTGTACTTGGAAGTTGTAGTTTCCCACCTAGTTGTGTAGCAAGTTGTTGGACGACCAGAATAGCATTTGTAGAGGCCGAAGGCTGACCACAATAAGGGACAATAGGGTCGCGGTTTGTGGGCACAACAACAAATGCTTGTGCGGGTGAGACTGCTGAAGATGGTTTCTTAATCATGTACTCATGATCTGCCAGAAAACTATGAAGTTCAGCAAAGATAGTCGGGAACTCTCGAGCAAGGATTGTACTTCAAACCATGATTTTTATCTCTAAGACCAGAAATAACAAGCATAACATTGTCCTTTTCATCCATGGGTTATCTAATATTGGCCAGTGCATTAACATAGCCCTATGCTCAAGACAAATAGGCTGAGGAAGACTGATCTTCTGTCATGCATGGTGAGTCTTAAAAGTTGAGTTTATTGGGTGTATTCCCTTGAAGCAGTTGATTGAGTGTCGTGTCCCGATCAAAGATAATATTTATAGTGTACTAATTACCTCAAACAAATAGTAAGTGGCAGTCAGGGTGCCGAACAACGAAGAGTTTATAGTCTCGGATTTGGTTAGTTATTAATTTGGAACAATTTATGAAGTTTTCTGTTTTTATAATTTCTTTGTTTGTTTGGTTTCGAAAGAGGTGTCAGATTGGACCGACAAGTTTACTAATAACCATGAAAAATGAATCACTTGAACTATTGCAAAACTAGATTTCTTGATTAAAAACTATAGGATTAGACAAGGTTCACACTTGGTTCGATAATCGCAAGACATAGGGTTCCTACACGTTTTTATACTTGATTTAGTTGTACTTGATTATCAACAAGTTTAGTGTTACGTGGCTTAGGTGTCGATAGAATTAATAGTTGTAATTAGAATTAATAGTTGTAAAACTAAAAATGTGAAAGTGATTCATAAATCATAGTATGGTTGATTCCGAAATCTTGATGTCATGGATGAATAAAACAAATGTGGCCATAATATAAGAAGCTTCCAACGACATTTTAAACATCTTATCAGTCAGATTTCCAAATTGTTGCAACCTCCATGCCAGAGGCGGAGGTTACTTAGTGTCCGAGGGTGCACCCTTCCACCCCAATGTTTCGTTTAGAAGTGTATAGGTTTTGATTTTTCGTTCGAAAATTTTAAAACTTATATAGAATCGCCCCCTAATTATTTTTCCTAAATATTTATACAATATATAAATTAAAGTAAAGTTTGTTACCACTTTTTATATAAGTGATGGGTAGTTTGGTAAATATATTTTAACTCTTATTTGTTTAACCTTAGATTACCCACCACATAATAAACTTAATCGCAAGTTTTTATGTGTAAGAACGGGTCCTTTGAATGAATGAATTTTTTTTAAATCGCTTGCGGTGTGCACATATAATGTATATGTGTGTGGGTGCTTGGGGGGCAAAATTGAAATGGTACTAACTTTAACGTTATTTTACAAATTTGTGAAAATAACGTTAAAAACGGCGGATGGTTAATCATGTGGTGGCGTTGATAGCTGAAAGACACGGGGGGTACATGCATCAATCGGTGTTTGTCCTGGTTGTTTGAGTGTTATGTGCCTTAGGTCTAAGGCTTGATACAAAACTACAATCGAGCCGGGGGTCTCACTGGAAGCAGTCTCTCTATCCCTACGGAGTAAATGTAAGGTTGTCTACATCTATCCTCCTCAGACCCTACCTTAGCTTTGCTATTAGTGTGATTTATTGAGTATGATGATGATTATTTGACCTAACCCGAATCGATAGCCGACCGACCTGAAACATAACAACAGAAAAAAAAAATTGGGTCCCATTACTTTACACCCCCTCGAAACTTTAGGTCAAGCTCCGCCACTGCTCCACGCATGAACCCTTCTTAAGTAGCACAAACTCTGAGCATACTGGATGTATTGAAAGGCATGGTAACTTCAATAGTAGAAACTACGCCTACCAAACCAGCGGTTCATTTGGTGTAACCTCGTCAACAAGACACGCAACCGCTTCTTTCGATCTTAACCCTTTGTAATCCATATATGCAGCCACGTCTCTAGCCACTATCTCACGAATTATGGCTTCACCTCTGCCAGTTACAGACGACACAAAACTTATTGGCATATTTTCCTGCACCAATAATCGGTGTGCCCCCAATCCTTCCTACCATTTTGTTTACCAGACCACCTGTTGAAGTTGTAGCCACAAACTTCCAAGACTATCTAGCTGGTTTTGGTATCCGGGTTTTGTAGGTTATGTATAATATTGTTACCAGTTAAATAATAGAGAAAAGTGCCCAGATAGTCCTTGTGGTATGTCCAGATTTCACCTTTAGTCCTTACATTTTCAAAATTATAGCTATAGTCCTCAACTTTGGTAAATTCGTTCTCGAATAGTCCTTGAAGATGATGAAGGTTATTTTTCTCAGTTGAGTGGGTGTGAAATGACTAAAATGCTCATAGTATAAAACAAAATAAATTAATTAAATATTAAATAATATATATATATATATATATATATCACACACACACATACAAATATACAATACAGACAAGTCAAGTTCTCTCTACCCACTCTCTCCGTTAAAAACCACCACCACAACCACCGTAACCTCCACCGTCGCCATCACCGCTCAGCCACCACCGCTATCACCACCCCCGCCACAGCCACCACTGCTGCCATCATCACCACCACCATCACCACTCTCTCTCTCTGCTTCTCTCCACCCCCACCACCAATCATCACCTTCCTCCTCCAACTACCACAGCCAGCCACAACCCTCCACCACTGTCATCAAACTTCCACCGCCATCACCACCTTCGCCTTCGCCTTCACATATAGACAAATATCAGAGTTTCTTTCTCCTTCGTTTATCCGACCGAAATTCCCGGCGAGATTTCGGCGAATTGGAATCCAAATATAAACAACTGAAATCCCGTTTTCTCTTGTGATAACTATCATCTCCAGCCTAATCTAAAGTAACAACATATCTTTATCCCGAAAACTCGTAATATAGGGCCTATTCCATAAGCACCGAACAACCAAAAATTTCGAGTTGATATATATATCAGTTTATCGATGGTGGTAGTAGCGGTGGAAGGTAGAGTGATGGTGGCGGCAATGGATGGTGGTGGTGATTTTAGAGAGAGAGTGTGTGTGAGATATAAGAGAGAGAGAAGCTAGTAACTTTGTATGTTGTTGAAGATCCTTTTAAGTATTTTGCCATTATTGAAGCTGTTGGGAGTATTGATATGTCCTTGGGGATCAAATTGGGCATTCAGTCAGTACAGGTCATTATTTGACTCTAATTGGTGTTTGTATCTTGTTTTTGTTTCGTTGAATTTAGTGATGATTGCTGTTCAATTTGTTGAAAAGTGTGATTTAGGGTTTGGTGGAGGTGGATGCTTAAATGGTTGTTGTGGGAGTTTTTTTGTTGCAGCAGGAAAAGAAAAAGAAACGGGAGAGAGAAAGGGGAGGAGAGGGGGGGTGGGGGTAGGAAAAATATGGGGCCCACTTGATTTTAAACATTATAATTAGTTTATTGTTTAATTATTTATTGAAGTAAGGGGCAATTTTGTCATTTTACAGCCACTTGACTGAGAAAACTAACCTCCATCTGCTTCAAGGACTATCCGAGAACGAATTTGCCAAACTTGGGGACTATAGCTGTAATTTTGAAAATGTAAGGACTAAAGGTGAAATCTGAGCATACCATAGGGACTATCCGAGCACTTTTCTCTAAATAATAGATATTTTTATTTATAAATATCAACTATACTAAATAATAGATATTTTTATTTATAAATATCAACTAGGCGATGTATAGATGCACATGATAAAGAGAAAAAATCATATTAGGCTGAAACGAGTTAAAACATAGATGGTCAAGTTGACCCATAACACTTTATGTCACATTGGTTGAATTGTTAATGCTATTTGGAAAATTACATCATTATAGTAACTATTCACACATAAAAGTTTTCGATTAATCATATATGATACTTTTATATCAATTTGAACAAACTGAGTAGAATGAGCATAGCTGAACTCGATTGCTTCCTTTGCTTGCTTTAGCCTCTCAATGTTTTCAGGTGTGATAAAATGACTCTTATCTACAGTTTCGATAACTTAATATATTTTATAACACGTGTTCAAACACCAAAATTAGGTAATTCAAGTGTTGTAAAAAAACATATCACGTACCAAGTTTTTCTTCAATATAAAATATATGACCAAGTAAGGACTTGCCACTTATACCAAAACTTTTAAATTTTTAACATTAACAAACAGAAATAGTGAGGTCTTCACTTTTCATACTATTTTGTTCCTTTTGCATCTCAGACACTTCAGCATTTGTCTTTAAAGTTGGTGTCTCTTAATGGTTCAGACCTCTAACTGGTTGAATATACGAATAAAGTGATCGACATCATAACGTATGAAGTTCACCACCACAAGATTATGTAATAAATTATGATTATCTGCCTTGTCGTTGTAACTCTAAAGATCTGAAGGAATGCTCCGGAAGTGAAGGTTATAAAAGATATAAGTTTAGGAAAAGTTGTAGTTCTAAGAGAAAATGAGTGTGATAGGCTTTTGTAAATACAAAACTAAAAAAACATAGCTGAGAGTATTATAAAATATGGCGTTTTTATTCCAGAATGCTAAAAGTATGTTTTCTGAGTATAACAACTTTCAAAATCTAAGCTTGATCTTATCTCAATTGTATCAATGATATAATTCACATCGCTCAAAGATGCAAAGTCCAGATGAGGTTGATTAATGATTCTTACCCTAATGATGAAAACTTTCACTCACGGGTAACACACAGGTTCTTAAACTAGTTACATATATTGAGAAACTCGATAAACAAAAACGAACAAGACATGGTATTGTGTGGATGTGTTTTTTCGTTTATTAATGATACAAATCGAAAATAAGTTGTTTTAGTGTTATCATTTAGAATATATGATTAGAGGATTCACATATCTTTCAGTAAATGTAGTGAGTGTGTTCTTTATATTATAAAAGTGGTTATGAATGGATGTGAGTGAATGAGAGAGAAAATATAATAATAAAGGTATAAAAATATTATTTAATTAAGAAGGAGAAAGAAAATCTAGTGATTTTTAGTGTAAGGCTGCTGGGTATGGCTTGAAGGTGGTAGGGGCTTCATTGCGTCACGTCAACCAAATGGCTCTATTGTCTCTTCTCAATAGCTAGTATGGTATGGGATGGAGTCCATTCCCATACACACACAAGACCTCGCTATCGTCACTATTGCTTTGGTTGGCTATCCATACCCCCCCTCCCCCCCAAATAGCTAGTATGGTATGGGGGAGGGGTGCTATTAAAGGAAAATAATACTGAAGTGGTTAAGGCATACCCCCTGCTAAGACCATGCGTAGTCGATCAAATTGGGGCGTTTTTTACGCCAAAAACGCCCCCTTCGGCCCCCGTTGTTGTTTTTGAAAAAATTGTGTTTGGCATTGGATTTTCCACGCACTTGCCCCCTTTGTTTGTCCAATCACCCTTCATCTTCCTATTCTTTGTCCAATTTTTTTCATGGTTTTTTTATTTATTTAATTATTTACACCCGTATTAACATAATATCCACATCCCCACTACACCCATTTTAGAAAAACGCCCCTTTGCTGACTAGGACGACACGTGGCGGACAACGCCGAAGGGTGGGGCATTATTCACCCAACGAATACGCATGGTCTAAGAGGGAAAAATGCTGAAGTGGTTAGGGCATGGCGCCCCATGCCGAGCCTAATATAGAGTAAAAAATAATGAAAAAGATGTGAATAATGATGAAAGGGATGTGAATGCATTAGAGTTGTAGGTTTTATAAAATAATCAAGCTTAGTTTTATTACATCCATCTCAAAGTTAGTATTCAAAACTATGATTCGATCACAAAGTAATTATTATAATGAAGATTAGTTTCAGTGCACTTATTATTTAATATTAATATTAGGTAATCATGTTTAAAATGCAATATAAAGCATCCTAAGATATTTCAAAACTCAACCTTCTTTTTGAGGAAGGTGTTGCAATCACTTCTAAATAATGTCATTTCTAATTCTAATTCTAATATTAAATTAGTATTTTGTAATATTTTCGTCATAATAACGTAAGGTGAACTCACCCTCAACATCAGTTTAGTATTTTTATGATTATGTAATGATATCGACAATGTTCTTTTACATTATGAAGTAGTAACTTACAATAAATATATAATTAGTTATAAACCTTTTAAAAAGGACTTTGCTATTTACACACCCCACCTACTCACTTTGTCTATTCACACACCTCAGTTCGAGCTGTGGACAAAGCGTGGCGTTTTGGTCCGGTCAACAAGACAAAGACTGACGGGTGTGTTGGGTCAGTCTTTTGTCTGTTTGACAGGACCAAAACGCTGCCAAAGCTCGGCGTTTTGGTCAGATCAACACACCCGTCAATCTTTGTCTGGTTGACCGGACCAAAACGCCGCGCTTTGTCCACAGCTCAACACTGGGGGATGTGTGAATAGACAAAGTGGGTGTATGAATAGACAAAGTGAGTGTGTTTTAAAAATTGTATATTAACTTTGCAAAAGGTTCGTATACTTCTGATGTGACATAAATAACATGAACGCTAATTAGGTTTACAAAATCGAGGGACCATAATTTTGAAGAATCTAAATTATATTATAATATAGGACCTTGCTATTCACACATCCCACCTATCCACTTTGTCTATTCACACACCCCCCGTATCAAGCTGTGGCTAAAGCGCGGTGTTTTGGTTTGGTCAACCAGAAAAAGACTGACGGGTGTCTGACGGGTCTGTTGATCGGACCAAAACGCCGACCTTTTGAAGCGTTTTGGTTCTATCAACCAGACAAAAGACTGACCGGGTGTCAGTCTTTTGTTTGGTTGACATGACCAAAACGCTGCCAAAGGTCGGCGTTTTGGTCCGGTCAACAGACCCGTTAGTATTTGTCTGGTTGACGGGACCAAAACGTCACGCTTTGGCCACAGCTCAACACTGGGGGTGTGTGAATAGACATATATTTCTACCGGCTAACTTACATACCCATTAATCATACTTTTATACGACTTAAACTGTTAATCTTTTGAAAATGGATATATTTTCCATAACTACAAGCCCTTTACATGGAAGTCAAATTGTAAATATCAAGTATGAAGAAACATAACGCGACTTCTAGAAAAGAAGGTTCCTAAAGTATTTCATACGAGGGACTGGAGGTTCTACACATGGACCTGGGCATAATAATAGTTCATCAAACTCTATAGAGAGTAAATTACAATTTATGTCTCTGTGGTTTATATTGTCCGAGCTCTTAGCTTTTTTTTACTCCGTGGTTTACACTTGCACTATGAGTGTTTCTATTACACCCAACGGGAATATTTCGTTGAAAAGTCAACGAAGACCGTTAGTAGGGGTTATTGTTGTCTTTTGATCCTCATCTTCGGCTTTTGATCCTCGTCTCGGTTAAAGTTCATCACTGACCATCAAGGTTTCAAGTTCATCTTAGGCTTCACTGTTTACACGCATCACCATCTCCGGCCACCAATGATCAACTTTGGTTAGCCATGCCTTCAGTAGATGTTAATGCCATTGTTGACATGCAGTGTGTCAAAGGTTAGTGTTCAATCTTGCCTATATCTTGTAACGTGAAATTAACCATAATTTAATCACCACTTTGAGCTTGAACTTGAAATTAAGTAGCTGGAATTAGGCTTAATGCATCCCTACGCCACCTCATCGTTCATTTGAGGTTCGTTATAAGGTTTTGGAACAACGCGACCTTCGACGTCATCTTTGAATAAGGCCGGGGTGATAGGATTGAGTAGGGTGCTTTTATGGTTAACTATATAGTTTTTGACTAAGTAGATCGGGTTTTTGTAATGATCTAATGTACCTAGATTTTTTGTAATGGTCTATTGTAGCGGGGTTTTTTTTTTTGTAAATATGCATTGTACCTGGGTGTATATGTTAGTTAATGGATGATGAACTTTATGTATTAGTTAGTTAATGGATGATGAATTTAATGTACATCTTAGTTAATGAGTTTTATGTACCTTAATTAATGAACTGATTATATGTTACTTGATTGAATTTTATGTAAGTTGGGTAGGTGTAGATTGAGATGATTATATGCGTTTCGTTTGGTTGATGATTGATTGAATGAATGCTCGGTAAGTGTAGATTGATTGAATGCTTGGTAAGTGCATCATTGATTGAATACATTTGGGAAGTGAAGATCTGATTGAATGCAGATTTGGTCGGTGCAAACATGATATGGAAGTTGCAAGCTGATTGCATGAATGTGAGGTTGCTACGATATGATTGCAAAGTTGCAAGCTAATTGCATAGTTGCTGCAACCTGATTGCTAGATTCATTGTGTTGTAAGTGAAGAAATATTTGAAGCTACAAGCTGATTTGCATGAATGTAAGTTGCTACAATCTGATTGCAAGCTTCAGTGTGTTGGTTCATGCAGATCAATGATCAATTCAGCGTATTGATTCATGTTGCTTGTATGCTGATCAATTGAATGTGTTGTTTATTTCGGTTCAAATTTGGCGTAGAATTTGTGTCATGCTTGAATGTGGAGGGAAATATGAATTTGCTTGGAAGGTCTGCAATCTGCAGGGACGAATGTTGCTATGACATTAATATTAATAATAGGGACATTTTTGATCTTTTTACAATATTTAGAAAGAATATCTAGCGGCTGGCATAGTGCATGAAAGTGTAAACCATAGGGACTCAGGCGAATAAAATAAAAAAATTAAGAGCTCAACGTGCATGACAACGTAAAGCACAGGAACGCAAATCATAATTTACTCTTCTATAAATCAAGAGTCACTTGTTGATAGAAAACAGAGTTGTGACGTATGAATTCAGATCTGAATTAGAAAAGAGAAAAATGAAATTGGTGGGAAGATTTTGTTATTGGTGAAAAAGGAAATTACAGACCATGCAACATGCAGGAGCCTCAACAACTAACAAACTCACACCTACCTTACAATCAATTATTTAATACTATTTATACTAATACTCTTCTAACAAACTTCTAGCCACTTGTAGAAACTTTCCTTTTAGAATATATATGTAACACTTCAGGTTTATTGACTGAAGGAGGTTTGATTCTGTAAGATGTTGTCAGCCGGTCATGAGGAACTCTAAACTTCACGCTTTGGTCAAAGCGTGGCGATTCGACCCCAAATTTTTGGTTCTTTAAGTAGGCAGACATTACGTGATAAGTTTTATTCAAATTTGAAAAGCTTTAAAGTGTCTGTCAAAAAGACCCGTGTTTTGTTGTTTTAGTGGCATTTCTTCAAAATACGATGTCATGGTTTAGCAACTACATTTTCAGTGAATACTCTAACGAGTCCGTGGTTCCAGATTCTTACGAAGGAACCGCTATTTTTGACTCGTACGAGAAACCTGTCCCATCCACTACCACCATCCCCACCGCCAGATGATCAGTAGCTTTAGTTTCCATCGTTTTTATTTTGTATTAGACATTCGGTTGTACTTTTGTTTTGTATGTACAAATTGATTATACATATATATATATATATATATATATATATATATATATATATATATATATATATATATATATATATATATTGAGGTTCCTGTAAAAAAGACCATAATTAGATCTTTCCCTACCTATTTTTTTAGATCAAGGATATAATGGTAATTGTACTAATAATTCTAATTAAGGATACAACTAATGTGTAGTTATTTTAGGAATTCCAATTTTGAATTTTATATGATTATACATTAAGATTAATTCGCATGTATAAAATTCATATCAAAATTTTGGTTAATTCGCAGGTATAAAACACCATACGAATTCTAAAAGACACCACAACTTGAATCCAATATAGTCTTTTGAAAGTATAAAACACCATTCAGATTCTAAAAACACCATGACTTGAATTGTAATATAGTCATGGTGTTTTTTTAATATCTGGAATGATTGCATTGCACATTATGTGTGGTGTTTTACTACTATAATTCCAGTAGATCTTCTTCGTATGGTGTTTTAAACCTGTATTCATGGTGTTTTATATCTGCATTCTATTATGTGTTCTTCGGACGGTGTTTTACACATGCATTCACGGTGTTTTATAAATGTATTCCAGTAGTTGTTCTTTGCATGGTGTTTTACACCTACATTCAGGTAGATGTTCTCGTACAATATTTAAACCTGCATTTCAGTAGGCTGAACTATACGTAAATTTTTTTCTAAATAAGTATAGCACTATGGTAATGATATTAAAGATAAAAAAACGCTCGTTATTATGGTGTAATTGTTTTTTTTAAAGGTTACATATAAAAAGTTATTGACGTTTAAAAAAGACGGGGGAGAAGTTGCATGTGCATTAATGTTAGTTTTTAAATTTAAAAATTTTAAATTTACCTTTATACCCTTAATCTAGAAAACTAATTAATTTAATTGTTACACTATTTACAAGATTGCAATCAATATCTCAACCATTAGATTAAATATCTAATGGTTTAGATTCTTTCTTACTCTTCTCACAAAAAATACATTTTTTACAATAACCTCTCTCTCTATCTCTCTCTCTCTCTCTCTCTCTATATATATATATATATATGCAGTTGATCTTTTATTTACATGATGTTTGTGTGGATTGTTTGCGCTTATTTCATATGTCTCTTTCGCGACTTATCGTAAGGTGTTTTAATTAAACATGTTCGTGTAACTTATTAAAATAAAATCGGTTAACATCTATAAATAAGATGGCATAAAGAAAGGTATCGTTTAACGTGAGTGTACCGGAGAGTGTGGTACTGTAGTAGACCTACCACAATGTCAGATTGTAATATTAATCAACATTTTAATTATTTTCGTTTAAAATTCTACTTAAATAATATTCGAAACAGAACAAACACCGTGTGATTGAAGTAGAATCTGTGTATGTAAAGATAGAAATAAGTTGAGATAGAAGGTTGGAGGAAGTATTACCTCCACTGATGAGAGTTTCCGGTACCGCGTTTTTTGCCGTTCACTTAACTTACGAATGTGTGTTTTGTAATAACATTCCAGGTTTTCTCGGCTTATATATATCACACGTTACAGTTAGTAAAGTCGTAAAAGTAATTTAAATAAAATAAGGTGTCATGTTATTAAGTGGAAGGTTGGTGGTTAAATTTTTCAATTACCAAAAGTTAGAAGTGAATATGTAACTTATTAAAAATGAGAGTTAATAGTGTTTCATGTCAAAAGTTTGAGGGTGTGACCCACACGTTGCATAAAGCAACGTATCGTTTAACGTGAGTGTACCGGAGAGAAAAGGAATGTCACGCTTCAGGGTAATATTTTTTTTAAAATATAATATATATGTTTTTAAAATTATAATATATGTTTTATAAAACAAACACAAATCTAAAAGAAATTCAACAAATAAACTCAACCAAATACAGCTCAAACAACCCACCAAAACCCCTCATTTTTTTCCACCAAAACCACCCCTTTTCCAACAACAAAAAAACTAAGACATTTAGATGTTGCGTTTTAGCCAAAAGCGCAGCGTTTAGGTCTAAAGTCAACAGACAAGGCTCTAACAGGTTCAGACTTTGTCTGCTGACTTTAGGCCTAAACGCTACGCTTTGATCAAAGCGCGACGTTTAGGTGTGTGTAAAAAGACAAATTGCGTGTGTGAATAGCCGTAGATTGGAATACTTTTAAAATTTATTAATACAACTAGTTTGGCAAAAATCATGAGTTTTTTTTTCCAAATAGGTGTAGGTGGAAAAAATATTTACCAAAATAGGTGATTTGAAAAATATTTACCAAATTAGGTGTTTTCTTATTTTTTTAACTAACCTATTACAAATCTTCTCTTTTTTAACTCAATTATCACTTTTATACTTTTTTTTCTTCAATCAACTCATAATTTTTTATATATAGCTAACTTATTGTATTTTATTTTTATTTTTATGATCAAACCATGTTAAAACAAATTGAAATTGTTGAGAACTAACTCCTAGTTTTTTTAGATAATATTTCATTCACTATTTTGTTTGTATTCATGATTATCAATTCAATACTATTTTTATTTTAAGTTTATTAAATCAATAATAACAGAGCAAACTGTTTACTCGATTTTAAATATTATTGAATTAATAATGACAGAGCAAATTGTTTACTCGGTTTCGCAGATATGTTGGTTCATTGGCGTAATTTAAACTCCAAACTAATCTCTTTTAAATTATTAACTTATTTTTTTAAAAAGTCACGAACAACATTTTTTTGATTTCGTTAATAAACTAACATGAACATACGTTTCATTCGTTTATTTATTTTCGTAAATGTTTGTTTTTGTTCGTTCATTTAAATCAGCTTAACCCACCCTTCTTTATGTTTGCTTGTTTACGTTAACTTATTTTCGTTAGTTTGCGTAAATTTAAATTCATTCATTTACGTTTCTCTACGTATTCATTTATTTTTTAGTTACATTACAATTTAGTCTAGTTTTGTAAGTTAAAGTATTGCTCATTACAGATTAATCTAGTTTTTTTTTCAAACAAATGATGTTCGTGCTTGATAGGAGTAATATTATCATTATCTTCGTGTTCGTTTATAATCCTGGAATTACATGAGCAAACTTTATATTAAAATTATTTATCTTACATAAATATAAAGGGAAAATAAAAGAGAACATTAAAAAACAAAAAAGAAAGAATTAAAATAAGTTAGTTAAAAAATAAAATAAAACATATAATGGGTTGTTTGGTAAAAACAGGATGTTGAATAAAAAAACAAAAGCAAAAAAATACAATATATTAGTTTAAAATAAAGAAATAAATGAAAACACTCATCTTGGTAAATTATTATTTAAAAATGCAATATATTAGTTTAAAATAAAGAAATAAATGAAAACACTCATCTTGGTAAATTATTATTCTAAATAACCTATTTTGGTAAATATTTTTGCATCATCACCATTTTAGGAAAAAACTTAAAATAAAACACCTATTTTGATAAATATTTTTAAAATCACCTATTTTAGTAAATATTTTTTCATCTACCACCTTTTGGGAAAAAACTCCAAAAATCATTATCATATATACTATTTAGAAGCATGCCGACAGTGCAGAAAGAGTGGCAAATTGAAAGTGATCATGATATTACATAACAAATCATCCCAGAAACATAATTGATTTGATTGCATCTATCACTTCTGTGATAATAATAATAACATCGATCTCCTCTCATATGATATGATATAATATCCACTTCACTTAAAATAAATGGTTTCATTAAACAAATTTATCTTAACACAAATGGTATTGTTATTCCTTTTGTCTCATCTTCATTTGCATATATAAATTTAAAAAAAAAAACTAATGAGATTCAGTTATACAATCAATTGAATCTCGATTTTAACATTATCACGAATAAGTTAGAGATAGAGAATGAATCATTTTAAAACATTTAAATTATGCGAAAACATGAAGAAGCAATTTGAATCATTCATCATAGACGTAATGACATTTATATTATTAAATTAAAGATTATTGAGATCAGATGACAAAGGCAAAGATAATATATTTTTTTTAACAATCTCCTCTAACAAATCCTAAATTATCTCATCTCTCAAAATTTAATAAATCATTCTTAAGTTATACAAAAATTTAATAAATCATTCTCAAGTTATCCAATATCTCTTAAAACCGTTTCTGAATTAAGATAAATAATTGGCAAAAGATGATCCTCATAGTTAGTAAATCTCACCAATAACACAGCTAAGGTAGAATCTGAAGAGGGTAAGATGTATACAGTCTTACCCTCTACCCCGTTGGAATAGAAAGGGTTGTTTCCAATGAGACTCCCGGCTCGATAGTAGTTTTGCATCAAACCTTGAACATAAGGCACATAACACTCAGCAATTACGACAAAGGCCGATTAGTGCATGTACACCTTAGCTTTCGGCTATCAACGCCACCACATGATACATGATTAACCACCCCTCTTTTAATGTTATTTTCACGAAATTAGTAAAATAACGTTAAAGTTAGTGTACTTTTACTTTTGCCCCCCGAGCACCCACACATATATACGCTATATGCGCATACCGCGAGCGGGGCGTAAAATAATCGGCAAAGATCTATATAAGAATCACATTATGTGATTATGGATTCCTTTTGGACCGTATCTAGGTGTCTAATTGCTAACAAAACTACAATAATAATAAATAACAAATACAAAAGTATTTAGCTACAAACCAAACATGTAAAACAAAACCATCACCATATAAAATTATCATGCTTTACCAAAAAAGAACCCAATTCAGAAACTTGAAATGGAAGGATAATTGCACCACAAACCTAATGTTCTCACACACCAAGCACACCTATTTAACACAAATACCACACAAATTTACAGATTTTAACCTCCATTTTTTACACAAACTTTCCAACTAATGAAGAGGGGTACTTTTAGATGGGACCAACTTCACCACTTTCATGTGCTTCTTTAACTCTCTTATCATACTCATCTTCTTCCGGTTCTTCTTCCTCACCTCCTTCTCCCTCTTCTTCTTTATCATCGTCGTCATCATCCTCGTCGTCATCTCCCCACCCATACCCACTGTGGGACCGTGCAACTGGCGGTGGGACCCTTGCCTCCTCAACAATCTTCATGATCTCCTCCACACTTTGCGGGGAAAACGTCGGATTTTCTTTCCTATAGTATGCAGCCTGTGCGGCTTCTGTTAGTTCCCGAGGCAAGTTCTTCAAGAACCATGGATGGCTCTTGATTTCCTTCAGGGTGATTCTCTGGAGCAAAAACAAACACAAATGTTTTGATATGGTTTTGTATACAATCAAAAATTATGTGATACACGTACCCTCAATGCATTTGGAACAAATATCCGAGACAGAAGATGTCTACAGTCTTGAGATATGTGAACATAGTCTGGGATTTTGTATTGAACAGCCATGATGCGCTGCAAGTCACAGGTCAAAGTCAGCATCAGCAAGTCAAAAGAAATGTTACTCTAAAGTATGTAAAGAAAAGCTAGTACTTGGATTGTCTTCCTAAAGTTCTTGGGATCTTCTTGGTCTTCAAAAGGATACGCCCCCACCAGCATCACATAAAGTGTCACTCCACAAGACCAAACATCTGCTGTCTATAGACCACAAAGCAAAACTCACCAACACCAAAGGATATGGAATTTGAAACTTTACTTTAAATATATAATGCAGAAAAGCGATGAACACAATCAACATTTATTTTACAACTGTCACAAACAATTCAACAGTCATCCAAATCATCCATGACATAACTGTAACACACCCAAAAAAAAACCTTCAAGGGGGTAGCGCAGCATAGTGGTAAGCAGATGAGACCCTCTAGCAGAGGTTTTAGATTTGAATACAACTACTCTAGCGCTTTCCGCTTTACCCCCTAAAAGGCCACCTACCCAACGTCTTTAAAAAGAACACGAGGCACACTGAAGCGATGGATACCCGAGCCCAAGGCACAAGGCGTAAAGTACAAAAGAGCAGCGCTTTTCATACGCAAAGTGCAATTTATTTATACAAACTTTTTTTTATATTTCTCTAGGTTTAAGCATCACCTACCATAAATTTTGCTATAAATTAGCTTTATATAAAATTTAATATATCAAGAACCTATATGTACAGCATCTTGATGCACAAAACATTTCCCCTACAAGAAGCGCGCTTCATGCTGCTTTTACGTGTAATTTTTGCGCCTAAGGTGCCCTTTTTGTACACTGTGTGCCTCGCCTAGTCAGAAGTGAGAGACCCTGCGCCTGTGGTTAGGCACTCGCACTCTCGCTTTTTAAAACCAAGCGCGAAGTAAGTTTTACCTAATCCAACAGGTTAGCAGGGTATTGGTGGGGTCCAATGAGTTTACACATAACAAGTTATCACGGTTACCAAAAACATACCTAAAAGAAGATCAGAATAAGAGACAAGATGATTTACCTTGCCATCATATTCTCTACGAGAAAGAACCTCAGGAGCAATGTATGCAGGGGTGCCAACTGTGGATTTGGGTCTCGAGTGCAGCAGAGATGACTACAAAATAACCAAAGCGATCAAAACATCTGGTGACTTACAAAATACACTTAACCATGGTTGCAATATGAATACCTTTGAGTAGCCAAAATCACAGATTTTCAGCCGCGGTGCAGGGCTCCCATCTAACAGAGTGTTCTCAAGCTTCAAATCTCTATGACATATTTGCTGCACAACATTCACAACACACAATTTAATAAAATGATTAAAATCTAATCACATCCGACATCATATCAATGCATATGCACAAAAGATCATTGGGTAAGTATTTCTTAAAAAGGTGCCATTACCATGAAATGACAGTAGTTAACTCCAGAAATAAGCTGCTGAAAAAAGTATCTCGCCTGTAACGCCGACACACAACAACAATCAAAACACAAATTTAAGCTACCAAAAGTTACGAAACCGATCTACCAATCACAAGCAACCAATTTCAATAACCTCATCTTCACTGAATCTTCCAGCATTACATATCCTCTCAAACAGCTCCCCACCCGCAGCATACTCCATCACAATAGCAAGGTGAGTTGGAGTAAGCACCACCTACAAACCACCACCGAATCACTCTACAACACACTCCACACCGTATCGAAAACCGTAACAACTTAACCAACAAGTTACCTCCCTAAACCGAATAATATTCGGATGCCGAAGCGATCTATGATTAATAATCTCCCTAGCAACATTCTCATCAATCTACAACCAACAACACCTCAATTTCATCACAAAACAACACAAATCAAAACAAAAACATATAAATAACATCAAAATACAACAAAATCAAGAGTGTAAACCTTGTGTCCTCTTTCAATATACTTCATAGCAACAAGCTCTTTAGTAACCTTGTTCCTCATCAATCTAGCAACTCCAAAGTTACCAGATCCTATATCCTTCACAAGCTCATACTTCTCCATTGTTTACCTCACGATCGGAATCACACAAAAGCAAAAACGAACGGAAATCAACAACAGTTAGAGTGATTCTAAACTTGTAATTCAATTGCAATACTTCATTAACCTAATTATACTCGATGAAATCGAAATCGGAAACCCTAGGAGAGAGAAAGGAACAAGTAGGCTAAGGTTATTTATAATCGAGAATCTGGAAATCGAGATCGGAATCGAATTATGAGTGATTCGATTCGTATGATTTGTGTGTGGAAAAGTGAAAACCCTAATGATTTGGGGGGTGAAATTAGGGTTAATGGAGAGTGAAGAAGAGGGGGTGGGTTTAGCTGGAAAGAAGGGGGGAATAAGGTGAAAAAGACTTGAGATTAAAGGAAAGTATGGAGAGAAAGATAGAACATGCAACCCAACTGAGAAAAGAAAAGGGTGTGTTCTCTGTATGTCTGTAATATGATATCTCTCTGTGTGTGAGAGAGAGAGAGAAAAAGGATGGTTGGAAAGAGAATATGATGATAAATATGTAAATTACAAAAAAACGTGTCTCTTTTGTCTTCAATATATACAAGAAAGGTACTCGTGTTGCAAAACTTACAGTTATCCTTAGCCTAACTTAATTTTTGTAATGACAATATAAAGTATTTTGATCATTACCCATACTCAATTTTAAAACACAAAAATCTTTAAATTTAAAAGGATAATAAATCTGACCAATTGAGCTATATAAGGATTGACATGTACCCCTTTATCATTTTTAGAACCATAATTATCTTTTAAAGAATAATCAGCCATCTCCAAGCACCACCACTACACTACCTCCAGAACCATCCACCACATCCAATTCACATCCACCACACTTAACACCGCCCAACACAACACATCACCTAAATAAAACTTAAAATCTCAAACACAATCGCAACACCATCTCCACACTGAGAAACTAGAGAAATAGAGTGTGTTTATCTCGATGACATCAAATCCGACGATGGTTATAGGTGGTGGTTCGCCACCCAGCGGCGCTAAGGTTTCAAGTTGCAAGTGGTGGATGGTTAGGGTTTCGAATGGGTATCGGAAGGGAAGGGGTGGTGGTTCCGATGATCTGGAAGGGAAGGAGATGCTTGTGTTCGGCGGTAGGTGCTGGTATGTTGTGGTGGCGACGATTGTTGACATGTGGTGCAAATGGCGGGCGGTGGTTGTAAGTTGTGGTGGTGAAATATCCATTTTAATTTTTTATGTTTTGAACGGGTATTTCAAAAAACCCCAAATTACAGCCCCATCAACTTCTCCAAAATTGTTAAGGAACAAACTGAAGATGATTATTAGGATTTTTAATTCTTCATTGTTTCTTCTAACAATTCAAGATCTCAAAGATGATTCTTGTTGGCTGTGAAAGTTAGAGAGGGGGAGAGAGAGAGAGCTAAGAGATAATGAAAGGAAAGATGATCTGATTTATTTATTTTAGTATTTTAATATTTAGGGTAAAATGACCAAAATACCCTTATGTGGGCTCCATTTGGTCAGATTTAACAAAAAAAAAAATTAACTGAGTTAGGGCTAAAGAACGTAACTTGTAAGGTTTTGTAAACATCGAGTATGTTTGTTGTAACATCCGTAAAAAACCGGGTTAACCAAACCCGCTTCGTATATTAACCGAACATCCAGTTAAAATTTTCGTTGCGTATTTAATACTCAAATTAATTTTATTCGATACATAATTAATAAATATATTAGAATTTAAAATTTATAATTGAAAATTTATTAAAAATAATGAAATAAAAATAAATTGCTGATGCCGGGTTTCGAACCCGGGTCAGCCGGATGAAATCTCAAGAACTAACTCTCACCCACTTAACCATTCTGCCACTTGACCCATCTGTGTTATATAATGAAACAAATAACATTTATAATAAAACTCGAAACTCAAAACCAGCGCGCCCAAATCCGCAGACGCCGGAAAATACGCGAGATTTCGACGGTTTCTTTTGACTCTGGAATCAAGCAAGTATAACGGATGATAAACGTCGGTTATAACCGAAAACTCAATCAATTTCATTCATGGACCCTAATTTCCGTTCGAAACCGAAAATCTAAACCGGTTGAAGAAGTTATACACACCCTGTTCGATCTTTCCTAGCTCGCTCACTTTTATCTAATCTACACTCTCAACTCTCACACTCTGTTCAAAAGTTCTTAATCACCGGAGAACATCATACTCGCCGGAATTCTCTGCAAGTCGCCGGAAAACCGAACCCATTTCATCACTGTGCCTTACTATAAAAATATAACTGTTAGAGCTTCGACAGAAGTCACCCACACTCACCTCAACTCCCTGTAAAGCCACTGTCGCAAATCAAGCTTCGCCGGAAAAACTGGAACTCGCCGGAGTTGGTCACTGGAATCATCAAAGTGCTGTTCTCCAGGTGTATGAACCTTTAAAACCTTTTTACATTCACACATAATTCCGTTAATTCGTAAACCAATAATCATAATCGTTTTGATAAAGATAACAGTCGGATTTTGTTTTCTGGGTAAAGTTTACGAAGAAGATGAAGTTTTGGATTTCGGGTTAGACATACAGTCCAGCGGTGGACTGTGTGCAAACAACTATCACACATCTCGAGTTCGATCCCTGACCCAACCTCACTCTCTGAAATAAAAATGTTTTTTTAAAACCGAACCGGGTTGACTCACTGTAAGTATTTAAGTTTAATAAAAACCAGATATTAAACCGGGTTAGACACACAGTCCAGCGGTGGACTGTGTGCAAACGATTAACACACGTCCCGAGTTCGATCCTTGACACAATCACATTCTCTGTAATAAAAATGTTCCTTTTTAAACTGAACCGGATCCACTCGCAGTTAGATGTTAAGTTTAATGAAAACCGGAATAATAACCAAGATAGACACACAGTCCAGTGGTGGACTGTGTGCGATTTTAAAGCATACGTCGCGGGTTCGAGTCCAGGCTACCGCACTTGTTCTGGCAATTATCAAAGTTTTTATATAAGGACAGAAATGAATTTATCTAGTTTGTATATAAGTATAATTAAAAACAGAAATATTTCGGGTTAGACACGTAGCTCAGTTGGTAGAGCTGCGTGCACGCGTACGGGAGGTCACCGGTTCGAGTCTCACTCAGCGCATATCATATACACGACCGAACCGGTCAACAGTCAAACGGTCAACTGTCAACTGGTCAACGGTCAACTGGTCAAAAAAAGTCAAAATTTTTATTTTCTTTTATTTATTTATTTTATTTAAAAATCAATTAAAAATACTTAAAAATAATATTTTTAAAGTTAGAAAATTTCCTTGAACTCACAAAAATAAACCAAACAATTCCATTGAGAACGCTAATTAAAAATACTAATCCCAAATAAGAGTTTATTTATTTATCGAACTATTATGTTATTATTTAGGTTAGTTCCCTTGCCGATTATATCCGAATTCGTGCGCATTTATCATCAATCAAGAAACGCACCCACTGTGAGTGAATTCTTACAAACTCCCATTTTTTATTCATATTTTGAGGTGTATCATGTGTCGCTTAAACTAATTCGCTTATTCAAACTCGTGCTATACCATATTATGATCTAAACTTAGAATGTAAATATTTTTTGTTGTTATGTATTACATATTGTCAAGTTGTATGCAAACTATTTGTTAGGCCCATCAGTTCCTCGTGGGAGACGAGTTGAACAACGCGTGCCTTAAAACTCATTCATTAGGCCCATCAGTTCATAGAACAACGCGTGCCTCAAAACTCATTCATTAGGCCCATCAGTTCCTCGTGGGAGACGAGTTAAACAACGCGTGCCTCAAAACAAATCTATTGTTGTATGTGTGTGTAATATTTAATATTAAGTGTTTTGTGAATATATTTACATTTACATTTACTCATATGTGGTTATGCACTTTATTTTGTAATCCATTCAATAAACACGTTTAAATGTTCTAAATAGGATTCACTCACCAACTTTTTGTTGATCCAAAAACCATTTTTACGCATGATACAGGTGAACAGGATGAAGCAAGGAACACATAGGAAAGTGCCTTAGAAGAAAAATAATGAAGCCTAGAAAGATGTATAGAACATGTTGAACTTGTATGATATGATTGTATGAACTCCTTTAAAATTGTAATAATAAATATGAAACGTTATAATAAATGTCATGAGCTTTGATGAAAACCCAATCATGCCGCGATCACCTTTTCCGCTGCGGGTCGGGGTGTGACATTTGTTGTATATATCGAAGACGAATGACACACTTTGCAATAAGTAGCATACATAAAGGATGATTTTTATAATTTACTCTTTAAAATGTGATGAGAGATAGAGTTTTAGAGGAGTGAGAAAATCATGAAAGGGGTACTATATGTTTTTATTATTATTTTGGAATTTAGAGTGAGTGGGTTAGAGCATTTAGAATAAGTTGTGTGTTTGGAAGTGGAATAAGGTTTAGAGACCAGTAGATTTTGAGTTTGATTCATACAAAGGGTTTTTTTTTAGATTTATTAGGTTTTCTTCTAATTAATGTACATGCATTATTGCCTAGTGGGGATTGGTATGATCGGATGGTTTTGCTGGTGACACGATAATACTTCAATGGTCCATCAGTGATCCAAATTTACCGTTCAAAAAAAAATTATATATATTTTAGGAAGTAATTGTGAGTCGTTGGATTGAAGGAGAGAGAAAAGGGCACTGTTTATTTGTATATTTGAGCAGATATTGTTTCCCATATTTATTTTTTTAAGTGGTTGTGAGTAGAGCAGAGAGAAAATGTAATGTAATGATAGATAGTATAAAAAAGTATTATTTAATTTAAAATGAAAGATAAAATGTAGTGATTTTTAATGTAATTATATGGATGAATATATAAAAATTGATAGGAATGCTCTTATGTGTGTATGTTATGGCGGTTAGGTTATAAGTAAAAATTTTATTAAAATTATGATAAAACTAAACGTGTTTGTAATAGTATATTTAGAGTTTTAAAATATATTGTATTTGAAACTCCGTTTCTAACAAAATCTATACGAAAAATGAGAAGAAAAAATAAAAATAGTTATTTCGTCGGATTTTTTAAGGAACTACGCAAGTTACAAGTGAAAATCAAATTAGTGAAAATTTAAATTGGTTAAAAGATATATATTATGTATAATATAATTATAATGATGAAATACAAATAAAAAATAAAAATTATAATAAAACAAGTATTCATCAATTGCTAACTGTAAAAATGATGAAATACAAATAAAAAATAAAAAATAATAATAAAACAATTATTCATCAATTGCTAACTGTAAAATATATAATATAATATAATATAATATAATTTTTTTCACTTATACTTACCACACATGTGAACTTGTTCAAGTGTATTAAATGTGTACATATTATACTTTAATCACAGTACATAAACCATCAGTTGGATGAGTGTAAAACACATGATTAACATATGAAAAGACAAATGTTATTTCGCCTGTATAGAGATGAACTAACTAATTCAAAAAAAAAGGAGTTAAAAAACTTTGGATGTGAAATATATTGAAAAAAAAAAGAGATTTGATGACTTTCATTAAAAAACTTTTAGCTTTTACTGTTTCAATCAAAAGATGCAATAACTGTATTAGCAGCGACACTCATATGGTCCATGTTTTGATGTAGCCTTGTGTCTTTGCTTCTACATGTTTTTTTTCTACACATTTCCATTACTCTATTGGTTTTAGAATCTCTTTTGATAGTTCCCTTTCCATTTTTAGAAAAACATGATATTTTCATATATGTGATATTGAGAGAAGAGGTGAGTTTCAAACGAAACACGACATGGGTACACAAACAAGGTTCGCGTATCTGCTTACGTGTATATAAAGAGTTTTCTTATTTATATATCAAATGGTACGTGAAATAGATACACATGTCCCTTAAAAATGCATTTTCTTCTTCCCATATTAAATTATATAAAACTTTGTACGCTAACTTGTTGTTGCGTAAGGCGTAAGCAATAGCTACATATGTGAATATGTTCTGATACAATATGACCAAAGTACAACACACTAAAAAAATGATTATATTAGTCGGGATCTTCGCGTAGTGATGTATTGCAAAATACATCTAGTTTCGTGTGTAGTTTGTATAGTTTTCGAGTCCAAATTGTATTATCATTAGTTTGAATTTATATACTATCATGTCATTTGTGATTTGCAGGTCTTGAGAGAGAAAAGAAGTTGAAACGAGCGAAAAACGATCCAAGTTGGAAGAAAACTTAGCCCCTGAATGTTCGTAATTAAGGGGCTAGTTGACCTAATTTGACTTTTGTGAGTCTCGCTTCGCGCGAGACGAAGAGTGAAAACCCCTTGCGTCGCGCGAGGGGCTTGATTACGCAGAAACCTGAGTTTAGGCAAGCAGTTGCATGTTTTTTATAACCTAATTGCAATCATAATAAAAAGTAACAACTTGTGTCACACCCCGACCGCGTAAAACAACAAACCGCGATGGAAACGTCGGGGAGTGTCGTAACAGAACTATCGTTTCAACAACCATGGTACATAAAGTTATATTTTATTGAGTTAAATGCTTGGTTGGTCCCTGTGGTTTGCAAATCTTGCAGACTTAGTCCCAGTGGTTCACTAATTACACACTTGGTCCCAGTAGTTTCAAATTTTGCACTCGGGTGGTCCTTACCACTAACCTTTGTTAGATTTCTAAGTTAAGTATATGCAAAATTACTATATTACCCTTGTATTATTTCCCCTCTTTTTAATATTATTAGGACGGTGCCAATTGCCAACCCACAGCCATTGTTGATCTCTGCATCATGGATCCTTCCCACCATGATTTGTACATATTCCCATCTTGTTTCTTCCAATTTTATCAATCTCATTTCCCCAAATCTCTCAAACCAATCTTCACAATCACGGTTAGATCTTTTATTTTTAATTTCAATCACATTTTCACACTCTGTTTTCTTGTTTCTGAAGTTATTGATTTCTGATTACTATGAGTGTTTCTTTGAAATTGGTTTCTGGGTTTTGTTTAGAATCAAACAACTGAAGTGGGTTTATTTGGGATTTGATTAGATCTATGTGTATGTAGTGAATTGAATATATAATTTCACACTCTGTTTTCGATATTTTTTAGTTACTGATTTCTGATTACTGTGAGTGTTATTATCGAAATTGGTTTCTGGGTTTTGTTTGAAATTGAGCAATTGAAGTGGGTTTATTTTGGTATTTAAAGAAGAATGGCGAGCAGGATTGATCACGAGTATGATTACTTGTTCAAGATCGTGTTGGTAGGGGATTCGGGTGTTGGGAAATCCAACATTTTGTCGAGATTTACTGGAAATCCACCAACCCCGAATTCATTCCTAGTAAATCTCGACAAAATGTTGGATTTCCCAACACCCGAATCCCCTACCAAACTGAATTCATTCCTAGTAAATCTCGACAAAAGCGGAGTATGAGTTTCCGTCGTGGTTCACGGCGGAACGTTGAAGAAATCAACATCTTCGGGATTCGATCTATCTACTTTGTTCGAGAGCAAGGAGAAGAAGAAGGTGGATATTCACGTCGAAGTGTTCAGCGGCGGCGAAGGGGCTGAGGTTTAGGGTTGAGAAGGAGGAGGATTTTAAGCGGAGGATGGAGGCGGCAGAGGTTTATATTTTTTTATTTTTATTATTTCAAGGGTAATATAGTAATTTTGCATATACTTAACTGAGAAATCTAACAAAGGTTAGTGGTAAGGACCACCCGAGTGCAAAATTTGAAACTACTGGGACCAAGTGTGTAATTAGTGAACCACTGGGACCAAGTCTGCAAGATTTGCAAACCACAGGGACCAACCAAGCATTTAACTCAATTAGAATTGTTTACCTTGTCTTTGATTAAACAGAAAACATAACGAAAATTAAATTGTCTTCAGATTTTAAGTTACTAAAGCCCAAGTCCATCCTATATGTAGCATGGTCAACCTCAAACATTCGCTCTTGAAACATATGTGAAAATAAATACGTCAGCATAAAAATGCTTGTGAGTAACATAGGTTTTGTGTTAAAGATTCATGGCATAGGATGTTTAAATAAATATTTAACAAAAAGTGGCCATGAATTCTTACAAAATGTTTTCTTTTATGAAATCATGAGAAAAATCAAATGATATAAAAGAAATAATACATGGTTAAATCAATAACAAAAAATATGTCATGTCTTGTATAAAAATGTCATGTTTTGTATATAATAATGTCATGTATAAAATATGTTATATCTTGTATCTTGTTTGAAATGGTTTAAATAACGCCACGATATGTAAGATAGTAAAAACACTTATATATAGGAAGTACCAACGGTGTATCCATCATGCTTTTATCATATTACACACGTTTCGTTTTATAAATCACTCACCATAAACCAACCAACGAAAAGTCTTGTTTAAACCAAAGTAATGTATAAACCAAAGTCATGTGTAAACCATAGTCATGTATAAACCAATGTTATGTCTTGAATAGCCAAAATGCCGTGTGTAAACCAATGTCATGTCTTAGCCAAAATGTCGTGTGTAAAACAATGTCTTTGAATAAACAAAAGTTTTGTTTAAATCAAAAGTTATGTCTTATAAACCATTGCTTTTATTATAAAAACATATATTAGGATTGTTGGCGAATACATTCAAGCCTTGTTGATTGTCGGATAGACCCTTATAAAGATAAAGGTCTATCAATGTTCATCAGATTCTGTCATTCCCTAAAGTCTCTTCCAAACAAATCTAGGAAGTGGGAACGAGATTGTCAATCCTATGGTACCATTACATATTACCGGTCGGCGTGATCAATGTTAATGAATGTGTCATTGTCGAGTTCAACGCAACAATATTTCTAGAACAATGCAAGCTTATCGTAAAAAATGTTTTTAAACCATATGTAGGTATACTAGGTCAATATACCATGAAAATGTCTTTGTAATCGTGTACTAGGTATGCTAAGTCAACATACGAAGTAAAATGTCTTTTGAAACCATATGTAGGTATAATAAGTCAATATACCATGAAAATGTCTTTGAAATCGTGTACTAGGTATGCTAAGTTAACATACGAAGCAAAATGCAATTGAAATCATGTACCATATGTACTATGTAATCAAAGCATATATAATGTCATGAAACTGCGAAAGCAGTTATAGGCACATATGTATCACCCCAAAGCATTTGAAAAATGTAAATGAGAGGACTATGTACTCACTTGGGATTGCAAGAATGTCCTTGTTCGAGAAGATAAACAAAGCTCAAGATTCCGAGGATTCAAGTGTGTCCTAATATCGGATAACTATGTTAATATCGGGACTTTAATCGGAAGATTCGGATAGAATGAGATCTTATAAACCAAATGAGTTTTGGAAATCATATTATATAGTTTAATAAGTTTAACATTTTGATTTGGAAAGGATCCTAAGTGCTTTTGACCCATTATGACTTGTTAACGTAGTTTACGTTACTGTAACGGGTCATTTGCGCAAACGCGTGATCGAATGGCTATATATGTCCTATGATAATTCTTAAATGCCCAAACATGTTTAAAAATGTTATAACATCAATGTATATGTCAAAAGTTGGATTACAATTGCTTAAAATGGATTTATGCGCAAAAGGGCATTTTGGTCATTGTTAAGGGCATAATAAGCGACTTATCATAACACTAACCAAACGACGTACCATAAAGTATAACCTCAGAGGGTTATTCCCTATACAAATATGGTCACAAATATGTGTTTGGTCGGATCCTAAGATCGACCAAACGGGTCGGATTCGAAAGTCAAAACGGTGGTCAATACCGCTCGACTTACGATCCTAAATAAGCACTAAACTAGAAATGACGAGTTAGACATGTTTATTTGGTATCAAAACTTAGTGTTTTGATACCCGAAAATAGTTCCGTCATAAAATGCACATAATGCGCATTTTTGGACGAAACTTTGACTCGTCACTTCGACTAGTAAACGTGGTAATCAGTAAGTGTGATCGTTATGGATCATAAACTTCGTGATTACGATCACGTTGTAAAGTTCAATTGAACTTTGACTTGACCAAAAATGGTTAGAATCGGAAGTCAAACTGTTTGACTTTTGACTCAAAATAGCCAAAATAAAAGAACAAGACTAGGAAGAACACTTACTTGTGTTTTAGGATGAAGAATGCTCAGATGGGAGGCCTCCACAAGTGATAGCACTCCAACTTAGAGATCTATAAGGATGATAAAGCTTAGGGAACTTGAAATGTGTCCGGAAAAGTCATGGATGTCGGTTCTTCAGTTGTATGGTTGTGTTTTTCGCTTAATTACGACGAACGCTTTAATTAATGCGAAAACGACCGTAATTGCGTAACGAATGATATTTTTGCATTATCATCATTAAAATACAAGATTTTAGTGATTACAAAAATTTTTGAATGTGCGTATGTGTTCCGTATTAAGAAATACGCGAATTGACATACTTTCATAGATTTTACAAAATAGCCCCTGAAGTTGTATAAGCGTGTTTTTGTCATATCGAACCCTTCCAAACTTATTTCTAAGTTATGTAAAGGATATTTAGGGTATGTTTAGCTTGTGTCATTGTTCCAGAGTGTACATCACGTTAAACTGATTACGTTTGCGTAATGGTTTGCGATTTCACTTCCAGAAAAGGTTCGAAATATCGAATTTTGAACAAAGGTTGAAAATACACAAATGTTATGAATCTAAACAAATCTCAGAAATAAAATACAATATTTTATTGATCATGAAATTGTTCGGAAATTGTTACATGATCGAATTATCACAAATGTCACAGTCTCCCCTACTTTAGGAAATTTCGTCCCGAAATTTAATCAGAGAAAACTTGTGGAAATAGATGTGGATATTTTGATTTCATTTGGTCCTATCGTTCCCAAGTAAAATCTAGGCAACGTTTGGATTCCCAGCGAACTTTAACAATCGGTATTCATCTGCGCTTGAGCTTTTTGACTTCACGGCTCAATATTTCCACAGATTTTTCGACAAAATGCATCGTGTCATCAACACGAATTTCATCAAGAGGGATGTGGAGGTTTTCATCAGCCAAACACTTTTTCCAATTGGACACGTGGAAAGTTGGATGAACATTACCAAGTTCAGGAGGTTGCTCAAGTTTGTAGGCCACATTTCCGATTCTCTCGACGATGAATGGTCCAACATACCATGTCGTAAGTTTTCCTTTCTTTCCAAATCTAACCACACCTTTCCAAGGGGATACCTTGAGTAGGACGTGATCACCGACTTGGAATTCCAAGGGCTTGCGTCGTTTGTCCGCATAACTCTTTTGACGGCTTCTAGCTGTCAAAAGGTTATCACGAATTTTCTTGACTTTGTCGGTTGTGTCTTGAATGAATTCAGGTCCAGTGAATTGAGATTCACCAACTTCATTTCAGCAGACAGGTGAACGACATTTTTGACCATAAAGAGCGTCAAAAGGTGCCATGTTAATGCTGGAGTGATAACTGTTGTTGTAGGAGAATTCGATCAAAGGTAGATGCGAATCCCAACTACCACCAAAGTTGATCAAACGGTCTCTAAGCATATCCTCCAGTGTTTGGATTGTTCTTTCGGATTGTCCATCCGTTTGAGGATGATAAGCAGTGCTCAAGTTAAGTTTGGTTCCATGGCAGATTGCATGGTTCTCCAAAAGTGAGACGAGAATCGAGCATCACGGTCTGATATGATGTCCAAAGGAACACCATGATGGGATACAATCTCATCAACATAAATCTTAGCAAGTTTGTCAGCAGAGAAATCCTCGCGAATCGCTATGAAGTGTGCTAACTTTGTTAGACTATCAACGACTACCCAAATGGCATCGTGACCTCTAGGAGTGCGCGGTAATTTGGTAATGAGATCCATAGCAATGTCTTCCCATTTCCAAACCGGGATTTTTAGTTGTTCTAGAAAACCAGAAGGGCATTGATGTTCTGCTTTTACTTAAGACATGTAAGGCATTTGGACACGTATAAGGCAATGTCTTTCTTCATCCCCGACCACCAATACTGGGTACGAAGATCCTTATACATTTTTGTCTACACCAGGATGGATTGAATAACGATACTTGTGAGCCTCGTCCATTATCAAGGTGCGGAGATTGTCTTTGCTTGGAACCCACAAACGGTTCAGGTAATACATTAACCCATTGTCCTTTGTTTCGAGTTGAAGCTCATGATGATGTGGTAATTCATCACTCATCGAGCCTTGTGCAACACAAGTACGTTGAGCTTCAAGAATGTGTGTCTGGATGTCAGATCGAACTAGAACACAATGCAACTTGACACGTTCTTTACGACTAAGAGCATCAGCTACTACATTCGCCTTACTAAGATGGTAGCGAATTTCGCAATCATAGTCGTTCAGAAGCTCGACCCAACGTCGTTGTCTCATGTTTAGTATCTTTTGAAACCACTGCTTCATCACAACTTTGAAACTCATCAGACTTAGACACTTGTTCCACAGATTCATCACCTTCAACAATTGTCTCTAAGGCCATTAAACAAACATTTTCATTTTCAAAATCATTTTTGGCCATAAGAGAAAAGCTTTCATTAGTTAATTCCTCTGGCAAACTATTCCAATCAACAAAGCCTTGAGTGAAAAAGCTTTGCTGGTTAACCTCTGCCGGAGTAGTGGTTAGAGTAGTTTGAGTGACATGAGGTGCTTGTTGCACAAGCATTTGAGGTAGTGGTGCTTGAACATATTGAATTTGTGGAACAGTGGTTTGAACATAATGCACTGGAATAGAGGTAGCAGGGTGTGCATAATGAGCAGTGTTTTGAACTTGATGAGCATGGGTATATTGGGAATATTGGGCAGTGCTTTGTGTGTGCTGTAACATTTGTAAAAAATCGGGTTTTCAAAACCCGCTCCGTTTTGTAATCGAATATCAAGTTATAAAAGTTACGTTGAATATTTATGATTATTTTGATTTAAAACGATACATAATTAATAAATAAACTAAACTATAAAAATTATATTTGATAAAAAGTTAAAACAAAATAAATAAAAGAATTTTGTTGCTGCCGGGACTCGAACCCGGGTCAGCCAAGGACAACCCCAACGACTTAACATACACTCACATCACCACTCCGCCACTTTGTGTTTTCTGTTATCTCTAGGAAATAAATGAAATTTATACACAAACTCGGTTAAAACCGGTTTCGCCAACTGAGAAACTGAAATCGGCAAATCAATCGTCTAATCGTTTGATCAATCGTTCATTCACATTTTATAACCGATGAACCGATGATTGTAATCAATTCAGAAGTGATTGAGCATCAATTTTCTTTATTAATCGGTTTTTATAACCGAAATGAATCAAGTCACAATTACTTCAATTCCAGACCTCTCTCGCGACTCAGAAACGTCATAACCATACTCCATTTCATTTTCATCACATTTTCAGACTATCAGAATGCTTAAATCAGTTCGCCGGAATTTTCTGCAAATCCCGCCGGAAAACCGTATTCATCCTCAAACGGTAATTCTCTCAATATTATTACAGTTCAACAATTATTAGACTATTTCTAATTTAAACCTCTCAATTGAAAACGAATTCAGGCGCTGTATTCAACTAATTCCAGTTCGCCGGAACTCCCCTGAAAATTTATATTTCCGTCTGTGAAGCGGTAAGAGTCTTCAAACACATCGTTAACGATTGTTTATCACTTCAATTCCACAATCGACTAATCAAAACAGTCAATTATCTTGTTTAGTTGAAGAGCATAAAAACAAGGACCGACACATCGCCGGAAATCTGAAATAAACCGTTCATCGGTATGTTCACCTTTAATTACCGTCTCTGCCTTTTCATTTAAGCTTTAATAATGTCTGTAAATCGTAAGAACAAGGAACGAGTTAGTAAATCGGTTGACTGTAATTTGAATGAAGAAGACGAAGCTAATTAAGTTATAAGTATATTTAAAACTAGTAAAATGAACGGGTTAGACACACAGTCCAGTGGTGGACTGTGTGCAAAATACATACGCATGTCCCGAGTTCGATTCCTGCTATACGCACTCCTTATATAATAAAATGCCTTTTTGTTTAAAAACTAAACCGGGTTAACCCAGTTAGTGGTTAAGTATAATAAAAACCGAGATAATAACCAGGTTAGACACACAGTCCAGCGGTGGACTGTGTGCAACATTAAGCCGTACGTCGCGCGTTCGAAACCCGTCACTAGCACCGGTCCGTTGAATTAAAATGTTTTTGCAAATAAAAGAAATTCGGTTAAATTGAATAAGTGTATAAATATAATTAAAAACAAGATTATTTCGGGTTAGACACGTAGCTCAGTTGGTAGAGCTGCGTGCACGCGTACGGGAGGTCTCGGGTTCGAGCCTCACCCAGCGCAAACCATGTCCTGACCGAACCGGTCAACAAGTCAACAGGTCAACGGTCAACGGTCAACGCAAAATAAACAATTTTTTTTATATTCTTATTTATTAAATTTAATTTAAAAATCAATTAAAAATAACATTTTTAAAGATAGAAAATAGCCTTAAACTCACAAAAATATATCTAAAAATTTCATTAAAATCCTTAATAAAATCCACTCATTTAATATATTTTTCCGTATTATTTAGGTTAGTATTTCTCGTTGTTCCGCTCATCTAATTCGTGCGCATCTCACCATCTCCAATCCAACGCACCCAATGTGAGTGAATCTTTACAAATTCCCCGTTTTAATCACGTTTTGGGGTGTATCATGTGTCTTTGTATATATATTATAGTTAAACCATTGTGCATACATCATATCATGAACGTGTGTATTCAGTTTGTTTATGTTGTATTGTTAGATGCAATTTATTATTTTCAGTACATGCAATTTCATAGGCCGCCGCTCCCCATTACATTATGAGCGTTGAGCATGTTCCCCATTTCATTATGAGGTTGAACCTGGCGTGCCCACATACGATCGGCTCCGTTTGATTGAGCCTTGATCGCACAGACATTTTCATTTTCAGTACATGCAATACGATCGGCTCCGTTTGATTGAGCCTTGATCGCACAGTTTCATTTATGTTATTCATAGTATGATGTTGGTAGGTTCATGTATGCTGTCATATGTTATTGTATGTTATAGTTGTGACTACTAATTGCTACTGCTTGATTATTTACATTTGCTCATCTATGATTATGCACAATTTTTCATTGATAAACTAACAAGTAATTCCTTAATAAATGTTTATCTAATAAGGTTCACTCGCCAATTTATGTTGACCCAAAAACCCCCATTTTTACACATGATACAGGTGAACCAGCAGCAGCTAGGAACACATAGGACTTGGACTAGAAGAATAAAACGATTTAGAGTTGGGATTGTTATGTTGGTTTATTTTCTTTGTATTGAATGAACATGTTTGGATTTTTGGAAATGTAACTTTGACTTTATTAAATATGAAACATATTAGTAAATGTCATGAGCTTTGGTGATAACCCAATTATGCCCCGACTCTTATTCCGCTGCGGGTCGGGGTGTGACAGATTGGTATCAGAGCCATGACTATAGGGATATAGGATAGGTTATTAGACCCTTAGAGCCTATACTATAGTTGATTAGAAACTTATAAGATTTTTGTGTGTTACATGCCAAATTTCATGATGTTTATATGTTTTATGTTAAATGTTACATTTAATATTGTGCAAGCATGTTCATAAGTATGTATTATCATATAATGCCTATCATGAATCGTATACTCATAACATATCACATTCATGAAAGCACACACCACATCATGATTGCTTTTACAATGATTTTCGTGTTTTCAAATCTCATCAAAGTGAGTTCTCATGACGGGCATGTAGTAACTGGAAGGGTACCAGTACCGGTAGTCGGAACGTCCTGTCTAGGCTGGCATTCGTATAAATCCAAAATAAAGGACCAGTTTGCCTACCTGGGGACTAACGATGAGAGTACGAAGTACCTATTAGGCCAAAGCATGCTATACCAAACGTCGTGTGAGCTAACCCCACTTTGAGTTGTCATTGTGTCTACACCTGGACACGTTCCGACCAAACATCTCATGAACATATTTTGTGGTTTGCATTCGGGGGTTGCGAGTGTTAAATTGCCAATACTAATGTGAATCCTACCAAGCCAATAGCCATGGGGGCCCACATGACTATGTAGGTGAAGGTATGGGGGACATTTGAGGCCCAACATGAGCGAACCCAAGACATCCTATGGATGTAGTTGCATTATTGATATTTATGTTATTTTCATTTTCTTAAAGACACATGACACCTAAAA
Source organism: Scalesia atractyloides (assembly GCA_947069175.1). Taxonomy (NCBI): domain Eukaryota; kingdom Viridiplantae; phylum Streptophyta; class Magnoliopsida; order Asterales; family Asteraceae; genus Scalesia; species Scalesia atractyloides. Next base: position 35,300,796 of record CAMTDV010000017.1, on the reverse strand, counting down.
AGACATCATAAACTCACAATCTTCTCATTGTATGATCCTGTAGATGTCGTCTAGACAGCAACGAAGGGGTAAAAGATCGGGAAGGTCTCAGGAACGTTTGGCCACTCAGATCGCGAAACAAATGGCCACGATACTGCCTGACATTGTGGTCCAAGTACAACAAGCCCTTGCTACAAATCCTACTAACCCTCCCCAACAACAGGACCAGAACATCGACAACCCTCCTACCAGCAAGTGCTCTTACAAACATTTTAAGTCTTGTGATCTTCCTAAATTTGAAGGGACCGAGGGTGTCATGCTCTCCTACATTGGTTCGAGGAGATGGAAAACACCTTTCTAAACTGCGATTGTCCTGAGGATCGCAAGGTTCGGTACGCCACCGGGAGACTATTTGGGGTAGCTCTCACTTGGTGGAATACTGAGAAAGGGAAGAGGGGAACTGAAGATGCGATGGCCTTAACTTGGGAGGAGTTAAGGGAAATCATGACTAGGCGTTTCTGTCCTAGAAGTGAAATTAAAAAGTTGGAGGATGAATTTCATGCTCTAAAGCAAAAGGAGGGTGATCACACTACCTATAACAAGAGGTTCTTGGAGTTGAACCAAATGGTTCCAAATTTGTTCACCCCAACCTATCGTCTGATCGAGCACTATATTCGAGGACTTCCCTCGAAAATCCAAGATTCAGTTCTCAGCGTTTCACCAGTAACACTTGAAGCTGCTATGGAGTTAGCAACTGAACTGACCGAAAACCGAATTTGCAACGGGAAGTTCAAAGAAGAGAAGAAGAAAGCCCCTGTTGAGGGACAAACTTCAAACCACCCCATTCCTTCCTCTAAGTTTGCTAACAAGAGGAAGCACAACACCAGAAATTTTGCAGTTACCCAAACCAATTCCCCTATTCCTGCTGCACCCATTACTCAAGTCACTCCTTCACCCGCACCATACAGAAGACCCTACACTGGCCCGTTACCAAAATGTAACCGTTGCCAATATCACCATTCCCCTGAACATCCTTGCCAATATTGCACCGGCTGCGGTCGCGCAGGACATACTGTTCAAACTTGCCGCATGCCTCAACGAACGAACCGCCACCAACCTTTAACCCAAACCCACCAACAAATAATGGGCCAAGCCCAACAACCCCTACTATTACCACCCACCCAACCTTTAGCCCAAACATATTACCAGCCCAATTATCCTATGGGTCAACCAATGCGGGCTTGCTACAATTGCGGTGACCCGAGTCATTTCAGAAACACATGTCCAAGGTTGGTTAATATTATTCATGCTCAGGCCCAATTAACCAAACCGGTAACGAATATTAAAAAACCGGTTATTTGTGCCCATATCAGAAAAACGATCATATGACCGTTAGGACCTCAAAATAGCCGTTTTTTTTTTGTTTTTTGGCCTAAAATGCAGCTCCAAATTAGTATAAAAGGGTGGTGGGTGTTTTGGTTCAATCACACCGTTCTCTAATCTCCTAAATCTCTTAAAAACGCTCACTTACGCTCACTTTCTTGTTCGGTAACTCTTACAAAAAGCATGACAAGCTCTAGTGCTCATAATTCGGTCAATGTTGGCGAGTCTACAACCGATACGGTTGTTCGTGTACTTCCAACGAAGCGCAACCCCGAAGTTTAGTCACATTTCGATTTGTGCGAGATGGCGAACGGGACGAAAAAAGCACGTTGTCATCATTGTAATGGTTTTTACGCCGTAGGGGCAAACACAACCTTGAGACAACACGTTGAAAAACCATTTTGCAAGTCGTTGAAACAACAACACACTAGTGGTCAAGCTTCAATGGGGAATGAAGGCGCTAGCTTGTTCACGTACAATTTGGATGTGACTAGAGTGGAAATGGCGAAGTTTGTAATCCAAGAAAGTTTGCCGCTCAACCATTTCGACAACCAACGCTACACAAAGATGGTTCAAAGAACTCTCCAACCACGATATACCCATGTAAGTCGTGCTACTCTTAGGAGAGATTGTTTAAGATTGTGGAAAAATGCTAAACAAGAATTAATCTCTTATTTTGGAAAATTAGAAACCGGTGTTAACTTGACTAGCGACGTTTGGTCCACACCGCACGGTTCACCCGACTCGTATATTTGTGTCACCGCCCATTGGATTGAACCGGCGACGTGGCAAATGATGAAAAGCATGATTTTATTTAAACTATTTAATTACCCCCACACCGGTGAATCTATATATAAAGCAATCGACAAATGCATTAAAACGTTCAAATTGGAAAACAAGATTTTTTCAATAGCTTTTCATAACGCCTCAAACAATACGCTTTCGGTAACGCATTTAAGATTAAAGTACAATCCAATTTGTGAGGGTATTTTTTCCCATAGTCGATGTGTCGCACACATCATAAATTTAGTCGTTCAAGATGGCTTGAAGGTTATTGAAACTCAAAAGAAGCTTTCAAAAAAATGTTACGTCATATATATGGTCACACGCATAGACATTCAAAATATATTAAAATGTGTAAGGAAACGGGTCGATTACGCTTAGGACCCAATTGGGACGTCGCTCATCGATGGAACTCGACTTGCACCATGTTTGAAAATGCAATTTTGCAAAATGAAAGTTTAATATCATTTCATAACCTTTTGTCGACTCGTGGAAAGGTTTCGTCTTACCACCAATCGAATTGGGGTCTTATTGAAACGGTTACACAATTGCCTTAAGTTTTCAAAACGTCAACAAAGACTTTATCGGGAGTTTACTATCCAACTAGTTAATTGGTACTTCACAATTTGTTTAAAATGTGTAGGAAATTAAACGAGTTGTCGGGGAGGGGTAGACCATATTGTGATATGGTAGCTACGATGAAGGAAAAACTAAGAAAATATTTTAAAGAACTACCCGCGGTTTTCACTTGTGCCGCAGCTTTAAACCCTTACATTAATATTTTTGGAACCGGGTCTTTGATTTTAAAAATTACAAACGAGTTGGATTTAAACACCGATGACGAACCAAACTTTGGCGAAGCCGCAAAATTCGTTTTAACGAACAACTTTCAAAAATGTTTGATGTTTATGTAACAAAATATGGTCAAACCTCGTCACACATTCACGATTCAATGAGAAATGCCGCTTTCGGCGAAGGTTCATCAAGTATCGAGGATGAAGATTTGTATGTTTATAACAATTTGTTAGGTGAGTCGAGTCAAATGCAACGTGGTAACACTAGTGGTAGCGAACTCGGTCGGTATGGTGGGTCGAACTTTCTACAAACAATGACTTCACAAGAATTTAAAAATTTTGATTTGTCGGGTTGGTGGAAAGGAAAGGAAGATCAATTTCCGATCCTAGCCACAATGGCCCGAGATTTATAACGGTCCAAGCTTCAACCGTAGCTTCGGAATGTGCTTTTTCTATAAGTGGTAGGGTGATTTCTATACGGAGGACAAAGCTAACACCAAAGGCGGTTGAGATGTCGATTTGCTTGAAAGATTACTTGGATGCGGCGGAAAGATGTCAACACATACGCTCACTCGAGGGAGAATTAGATTATGAAGGCGAAGTGTACGAGGACGAGGTTGTAGCCGAACTAACAACCCCAATGACCGAGGAAGAAGCCGAACTAGATGAATTCCTACGCAATAGTTCGAGTTTGGGTTCGGGCGAAGAAGATTAAACGAGGCTCATCAAGCTTGATATATTAATTAGTCCAACTAAAAAACAATGTTAGTGGACGTTCTTGCGGATTAGTATTTTAACTTTATGTATTCCGTTTGTAACGAACAACTTCGTATTTTCATTGTTATGTAAGCGTTTGTTCCAAAACTTAATCGATTATTATATTTTAACCTTTATATATTGTAATTCTTATGATTTTAAACAAAAAAACAACATTTTGGCCTTAAAAAAGGAGGGTAAACAGCAAAAACAACATGTTTTAAACATTCTGCACAAGTTTCTGCAGAACCGGTTATTTTACCGGTTTTTTCCGACCGGTTCAAAAACCGGTTTTTCAATCAATTAAAAAAACCGGTTATTAGAGAAACCGATTACTAACCGGTTATAACCAGTTACAGTTTTCAAGTACAAAAACCGGTTTTTAACCAGAACCGGTTATTGAACAACCGGTTTTCAGAATAAAAAAAACGGTTTGGTTTTTAACCGAAACCGGTTTTCCAAAAAACCGTTTTGTACACCTCTAGGCCAGGATGTGTTAAATTGGTCCTGAAGTTTGAGATATGCATTCTCTGGCAAAGTGTCCTAACCTATTGCACTTATAACACTTGATTTTAGACTTATCTAGCCCAACCTTCAACCCCTCATGCAACCCAGGGAATTTCCTACCTGTTCTCTTGTAAAATTTACCAGCCCTAACACTTAATAGAACCAGTTCGTGAAGAATGTCCATCTCTTCCAAATCAGATGGTTCAAAGTGTTGCAAATCATTTAACTCAAAAGAGAGATTGTCAGAGGTTTGGCTTTCCCCACTTGCAGTAAATGCATAGTTGGGTGAGTAAGAATTAGAGTTAAAGTTTCCTCCAGAAGTTATATCAATAAAATGATCACAACTCTGATCCTTTCCATTGCCAGAACCTTCTTCTTGGCCAAATAGAGCTGTGTTACCCAAAGTGTAATCATCAGTCATTTTACCAGACTCTTGTAGCTTCTTTTTCTGGTTAAACTCTCTCTCATAAGTGAGGAGTATGCCATGAAGCTGTGTGAGTGACATCTCTTTAAAACCAACAGATGTTCGTGTAACGTAAGCTACATTTTCCCATTTTCTGGTAACGATCGAAGGAAACGACTATTGACAGTCGAATTAGAGAATACAACGTTCACCAGTTTTAGTTCACTAATTAGACAGCTAAAACGTTCGAACTGTTGTATTAACGACTCACCTTTGACTTGACAAAAGGTTTCATACTCTAGATTCAGAATTTCTCTATTGTTTTCGATAACCTCTTCAGTACCACCGAATTGCTCTTTTAGTGCATCCACAACTCCTTTGCAATATTACAGTGGAGCAGTCCAGCATAGATTTCGTTGGGTAAGGCAGAAGCAACAATGCTAAACGCCTTAGCATCCAACTCTATTTTCTGGTAATCCTGCTCGGAGTATAGATCAGGACTTCTTGGCAGTTGAGTATTGGGATCCTCTGTACTTGGAAGCATCGAAATGTGAGGTCTAAATACAACAGATCGCCAACAACCGCTGTTCTGTTGAGCTAAAATGTATCCCATCTGACGCTGCCATATGAAATATTCATTTCTTTTCAGCATCGGTGGTTTAAACATCGATCCAATGTTGGAATCCGGTGTGTTTTGAGATATTTCTGATGGTTTTCAACATATTTTTGTTTGGGTAAATTACATTTTTCGTTCTTTATGTTTGTATCGAGTTGCAACGGATAACCTTTAACTTCAATAATTATAGTCACAGTCTTTTATTTGAAAAACTCATTACACATTTCGTCCTTTAGCATTAACCAAATTAAAATATTCAGTTAAGTTTATTCACTTAAGGGCAGTTTAGTCTTTTTATAGTATAATAATAATAAATAACATTTAAATTAATTATTTATAGTATAAATAATAAATAACATTTAAAATCTTATAACAAATATAAATATCTCTCTCCTCTCTCTCATACACCTTTCTATCTCTCTAAACAACCAGTAGCCACCACCACTAAACCCACCACCGTCCACCACCCACCAACAACCACCAGCGCTAGATCTGAAGCCTGTCTCGGTTTTCAACCACCACCGCCATCACCTCCTGCCACCGGTCTACCACCTCAAGCAACCAACGCACCAGCATCTCGGAAAGCACCGCCACCATCTCCTAAACCACCACTCACCGCCTCCTGCTCTCTCTAAACTCAAAACATCACGACCCTTTGTTGCCCACACCACCGGATCTGTTTCACCACTACATCCCCACCACACCACTGCCGGGTACTACACCCACCAACACAACGATCTCCGGCCAATTTTTTAGACATTGGATCTATTTCACCAGCTGTCATTCTTTCAGATTTGTTCAACCACCACCACCACCTCCACCTCTGATCAACATACCTATTCAGAGTTGTAAAAGGGAAAAAAGATTGGAGTTTGAGAAAGAGACTTAGCTAATCTCAGATCTGAACCAAAGAAATTTTAGGACTTTTGTATTTATTTCCTAAAATAAAAAATAACCCTTTATTTAACAAGTTTGCAGATCTGCTAGAACTCATCTAGCTTACCTTAGGCTTGTCTCACGTTGTTGCAAATTAATTTGTTTACACAGTTTGTTGGTTGAGCTTTCTCATTTACATGGTAAGATAACAAGATTTCCACCTGTTCTTGATTAAATTCAACGAATGAAGGAGCTTAATTGTATCTTTTTGTTTTGAATTTTTAATTCAGGTGCTGACAAGAGAGCTGGTGCGTGTGTTTTTCAAGTGTGAGAGAGATATATATATTTCTGAATTTATTAACATGAAAAGACATAATTACCCTCACATGAGATGCATGTAACATGACTTAACGTCTAAAACACACCAAGTTAGTGTCAAAGGACCTAAGGTGTAATGGTTTTTTCGAATAAAGGACTGTGAGTGTAATTAGTGAAGTTAAAGGCTATCCGTTGCAACTCTATAGGGCAAAAAGTGTAATTTACCCTTTTTGTTTTAAAAACTTTTAAATGTTATAAAACTCTGATTTCCAAAAGCTATCAAACGAATTAGCAGGGGGAGCTGATCTTTCAAATCAAATTGATAGTTAAAATAAATTTTGATTGACCAAACTCTGATACTAATTGTTAGGATCTAAGTTTGAATTAGTTGTGATTTTTGTTTCAAAAATGGAAAGTGAACGTATAAATAAAAGTACAATGCAGCGGAAATATACGGAAAAATTTTATATGATCGTTTGTTTTGATCATCATGCTCTCAAAACTTGTAGTTTATGCATGTGAATCACAAACTCCCCCTTAGCCCAATAAAATTGTTTGAATAGTACAGAAATACAGAGAAGATGATAGGTGAATTATCTTTTTGATAATGTAATAGTGTTTTTATTGTTGTCTCTTTTTTTACTCTATATTATATAGAATATATGAATAAAGAGTCTATAATGTGAACACTCTTAGGGGCTGTTTGGCAACTTCTGAATGGTTAAGTGCTGAATCAGTAAGTGGTCTGAACCATTAAGTGCTGAACCAGTAAGAGGTCTGAACCATTAAGAGCCGATATAATTCTTAACCATTCAGAGGCAAATGTCTGACCAATTCAGATTAGAGGTCTTAACCATTCAGACTATGTATAATGCTTAACCATTCAGAGGTGAATGTCTGAACCATTCAGACATTTGCTCGTGAAACAAACAGTCTGAACCATTAAGTGCTGAACCAGTAAGAGGTCTGAACCATTAAGAGCCTCATTAAGAGGTAACCAAACAGCCCCTTAGGCTCTAACCATGATCGCAACTGTTTTATATGTACAGAGGACCAAGAATGCTGTGTAAATGTGCATGAACAGGGGCGTAGCTTTGTGGAGGGCCGGGGGCGCCCGACCCCCCGAACTTTTCGCTCAGTAGTGTTCGGTATGTAGTTTTCGTATAGAAATTTTTGGGTATATACGTTTTCAACCCCCCGGTTCTATAGAAATTTTTGGGTATATACGTTTTCGACCCCCGTCATTCGGGTCAAGCTTCGCCACTGTGCATGAATAATATTACGAGTGTCAAGTAGAGATTTGATTCTAGCCTTTTGTAAAAAAAATGATATGCTCTTTTTCGTTTATGTTGTTCGAGTTGAAGTAATTCGAAGTTTTGATCTATCGTAGTTGGTTTCTCCATCTTTCTATAATTACCCATACTTCTCAAAAACCGATCAACATGCCTTATATCTTTATTTTTTATGAAGAGTATGAAGTGTTTGTAATCTCATACGTTGTTGCTAGGAAAAACAACCAAGTGTTAATGATTGAAATAACCTATTCTTATATACAATAATCCTATTAGCAGGGGTGAAGCTAAAAATGAAAGTTGAATAAACTAGGAATATTGGATTTTAATAATTCTAATTATTCGTCTCGGCCGCCAACAGTCTCAACTTCAAAAATAACCAATGACAGTCCCAACTATTGATCTATTGGCCACCAATGGACCCTGACTAACAGAACTCTAACGCCGTTAGTCTTCAAAAAACCGATCAACATGCCTCTCCTAATTTCCATGCCTTATATCTTTATTTTAGAAATTAGAACTGTTGGCGACCAACAGCGAATAGTTGAGATTATTTAAATCTAATATTGCAATAAATTATTTCCAACCCATAAATTACCGACGTGTTCTTGTTTTATGTTGTAGTAACATGTGTATTGAGGGTTTTTCAAAAAAAAAAAAATGCATTTTACACTTTTAATCTACAAGTTTTTATCTTTTGGATTTTAACCCCCTTAACTTTTTTACTTCTAACTCAAAACTTTTCATCTTTTACAATTTAACCCAAACATTTTTTATATTCAACTTTGTACCCCCATACTTTTCATCTTCACAAGTTTTTCTTTTACGTTTCGTTCTAAATTTTGTGAGTCATCACGCCGCAACGTGCATGTGGGGTTCAACGTTTTTTTGTCTGTTTCCCGTTTAACAGGCCGATTGCAACGTGTCTATTTTACTCCGTTTGACAAGTTCGTCGCAACGCGCGGGTTCTAAATCGACTTAGTTATTTTCTTCTACGTTTTACGTTTATGTCTAATTTATTCGAATTAACATGCTGCAACAGGCGTGCGTGATTCAACGATTTTACGTCTGTTTTTCGTTCGGTGTTATTTTTTACTTTTTTATTTATTTTATTTGTACGAGCTCTTCTGATGTTGGTGGTCGCTGACAGTGGTGTGGCATTAATGCTACTTGGTACAATTTTACAAACGTATTTAGCTTATTAGGTTTTTTTATTAATAATTTGTTTAGAGTTTATCGCTATACCTCCTTTACTAAGAAAACTAATTTTTTTACATGCATATTTTTATGAATGCGCCTATATAAATTTGATTTGCTCTACATTTCGAAAAAAAACTTTTTCTGGAAACGAGTCAGGTTAAATATAATACGTTTTAAAAAAACATTTTTTACGTGAATATTTTTATATACGTTTCGGTATAAATTTGAGTTGGTATATGTTTCGACGTAAACTTTTTTGGGAAACAATTCAGGTCAAATATAATATGTTTTCGTGATTATTTTGTGAATGTTTTGTAAATTTGTTTCGATTTGAGTGGAGTCAAATTGTGGTTTATTTTTCCCCTTTTTTAAAAGCTCTAATTAATCTTTTTTGATTATACGTGTCAGTTTTTCCTTTATACCCAATACGTTTTCTATGTATGACTAGGGGTCACATATAATATGCTATGAATGATTGTACAATATAAATTTGATTTACTTTATGTTTTGATCCAATCGCATTGCTTATATAGGTTACATTGAGTTCAATCTGATATCTCGAAACCCATGTTTTCTTATGGTTAATGCATCACATAACGTTTGGACTAATTTATTCGATGTTTGCGACGTACCAGCGGCGCAATGCGCGCGGGGCTTATGTCTAGTTAACTTTAAATCACAAGAGGAAAATCAAATAAATTATGTAACTATATGTGACATCGACATATATGACATCATTACAGTGCTTCTCCTTTCTTAAATCATCATCATTGTCATCAAATGTTGATGTTCTTCTAATTGGGCCTGGAACTTAAACTTCAAACCTCTACATGTATAGCAATTAGAACATAAGTTAATAAGGGTTTATCATTTAATTATATTCTATATTAGTAGGATGAGTAATATTATTGGAGTAATTTCACATGTAAAGGCACCTAATCTCTTGCAGCAATGACACACTAAAAGCTTTGAATACCATAGTCATCCTACGTATCCAGCGGCGAAGCTTGCCGTCAAAACCGGGGGGCGAAAACATATATACCCAAAAATTTCTATACGAAAACTACGTATATTACACTACTAGGCGAAAAATTCGGGGGGGGGGGGGGGGCGCCCCTCCCCGCCCCTACAATCCTGCCCCCATGTACATATCACAGGTTAATAATGTAAATACAATGATGAACCATGTACATATCACAGGTTAATAATGTAAATACAATGATGAACATAATCAATCATGGATATTCGCCAATCTCCATAGATAAGTAGTATAAGAAAAGGGTTAAATACAAAGGATTGTATACTTGTTGCTCTCTTGTAAGTTCATGCATATCAATATATCATCACATATTTTAGCACAAGTGTCATGCCTAAATTCAGATTCTTTCTTACAATTCAGAAACAATTTCATTTTGTTTGTAAGCCCCTAGATAAATTCGTGTCAAAATATATAAATACGAAGATTTTAAGTAATATTAACCTTGTTGTAAGCCCCTAGATAAATTCGTGCCAAGATATATAAATAATACGAAGATTTTAAGTAATATTAACCTTGTTTCAAAGATGTATTTGATGACATTAGACATTTCCTTTCCATAACACCAGCCGCAACTACATCATCCATGCCCAATTGGATGCTTAGTGTAATAGTGTTGCCAACATGGTTGCTACACTTTATCAAAAGGATTATGTGATAGGTTGCATGTAAATTTCCTTATATTGATTTCAAAATACACAAACTCAAGGTTTTTTTTATATATAAGAAACGACGCAGATTCAAAAAGGTGTTTGTGGGTCTTCCTACCTGCGACAACCCATTTCAATCTAAACAAAAAATAATCAGTTTTGACCTAACTCACATTGACCCGTTACCCCGCTTGTCCGGACCATTTTATGATATAAAGATGATAAAATATATAGGGCTGACAATAGGTCATCTGTTTTAGACGCGATTAGACCTGTTTACCGGAAAATATACAACATGATTTTTAACTTTTTTTTAAATAAATAATATTAGAAGGCTATAGGTTCCTTCATTTCTTTTTATTGGTACATACAACATACAAATATATTATAAACATGTGATGATAAAAGTAATTAAACATGTTGCATTATTTTTAGTACTTATTTTATTCGCATCGTTAGAAACATATTAAACACGATAAAACACGACTTACCGGATACTAAAATAGTTGGTATTTAACCAACCCCAAAAATAATAAAAGCTTAATAAGGAAGGTACCGAAAACCACTTTTCATTGAACATGCTTGAATGAATATTATTAAAATATATTGTTGACTGATTTGGTTCACCAAAGAAAGTCTAATAAGATCGAGAAAAACAGCTAACCTCCTCTCTCTCTCTCTCTCTCTCTCTCACGAATCCCTATTTGCCGTAATAAAACTCCCCTTTTTTTCTCCGATCAATCGCCGTTAGATCCAATTCCATTCGCCGGCGACCGCCATGTGTCCCGCCGTCCGATCTCCTCTCCTCTTCCTCGCTTCATTTCTCCTCATCTCATCGTCCGTGTTCGCTTCAGAGTATGATCACAAGGTTAAGTTACGCCCAAACCCTAAATGTCTTCAATTTTCTCACCCACTCTTCAATTTTGTAGATCTTTCGTTTTAAATGTCGGTGGTGTACGATTTGTTCTTAGATCTTTGTGTTTATCGATTTGATTTGTGTTGTGAAAGGGATTCAGGTTAAGAATTGAGGTTTGTAGTTTGTTAGGGTTTAGATCTATATTAAGCGTTTAGATTTCTGACATTTTTGTACGATGCAGACACATCACACATGCATCCACTTATGTAGCTGAGAGATGTATGGTGTCTTTCATCATCCGCTATTATCGTTAGTATTTGCAGGTTTACATTAGTGATTAGGACTGCCACCTTTCTAGATGAAAATGGAGGGGGTCCATACTTCATTGATTAGAGGAATAGTTGGGTAAAAGACAGATTAATGTTTTAGAAAAATTATACTGTTGGAAAAGATATAATGAGATATTTGAGATTGGTTGTGCTTGTGTTAATTTACAAAGAAATGGGTGGTTTTTAGTATAAATCAATTATTTGTGAACTAGTGACCCAAGATTCTGTTTTTAGCTCAGAGTGAAAGCATTATCGGATTAGCTAATAATTTTTCATTTTCTTCATAATTGGAACTTTTCTTTGTCTTTTGAGGGCTTATTTGTTGCTGCCCACAAATTATGATAGATCCTTCTCGACCGTATTAGATGCATTGTATGTCTCCTCTATTCCCAAACCTATGCTGGTGCTGTAAACACAACACATTAATACATTTGAATTAGTACCCAAAAACATATATTAGCAATTTAGCATATAGGGATGTTTGTTAAGAATACCTTTTATCCAGTGGTAGAGTTAAGGATAGAGGTTGCGCATGACAAGGTTGTATGGTTATAAGTTACATGTCTCAAAATGATAACAGTTTGGTGGTATCATATGTATTCTTCATTTTTTATTAGTTCTACTTGGTCTTTGTTTTAAATTATTGTTTTTTTTGTTTTGCAGTATCAATCAGATGAGTCAATTACCCTGTGGGTGAATAAAGTCGGGCCTTACAATAATCCACAAGAAACATACAACTACTACAGCCTTCCATTCTGTCGTCCATCTGGTAACCCTGGCCACAAGTGGGGTGGTCTGGGTGAGGTCTTGGGTGGAAACGAGCTTATCGATAGCCAAATTGACATCAAATTTCAAAGTACGCCGGTCACTGTTTCTTATAATGTTGTAGCTTATTTAGCATTGTATTTAAATGGTATACGGCATGTTTCGTTTCGCAGAGAATGTGGACAAGACTTCAATTTGTGAGATTGATCTAGATGAATCAAAGGTTAAGCAATTTAAGGAGGCTATCGAGAATAACTATTGGTTTGAATTTTTCATGGGTATACCTTTTAGTCTTCTTGTTTATTTACATATTTTCTTGTTACACAATATTTATTTATTTATCTTCTTTTTGTCGATACCGTTTTCTTTGGTCTCTGCTGTATGGAACACAAATTCAGATGATCTGCCATTGTGGGGTATATCTATCAAACGCCTATCTTTTGACATTATTTTTCGGTGCCCTGCTAGTAGTTGGTACTAACGTTTTTTTGCTGCACAATTGTTTTTGCTTCAGGCTATGTTGGGGAGCTACATACTGATAGAAATAGCGATAGCAAGCATATGCTATTTACCCATAAGAATATTACTATACAATACAACAAAGATCAGGTACATTCAACTTCTTTTTTTGTATACGAACTTTTACGGTGGTAATTTGATCTTATAGGCATCTATATTTTATACTATAAATCCCTCTCGTTACAGATCATTCACGTTAATCTCACTCAAGAGAACCCAATACCACTGGAAGCTGGGAAAACACTCGACATGACTTACTCAGTCAAGTGGACCGAAACTAATATTAGTTTTGCACACCGCTTTGATGTTTACCTGGATTACCATTTCTTTGAGCATCAGGTATGTTATTGGGTCAACGGTTTCTTTCTTACGAGTACTCTGCAGTGTACACTTTTACATCAAGATCTCTCCATTATTAGGCCTGTAAATGAACTGAACGAACACGAACAAAGGCATGTTCGTGTTCGTTCATTTAACTTTAACCGAACGTGAACATGAACATATAATCGAACACATTTTATTGTTCATGTTCATTTATTAAGAAAATGGGCATGTTCGTGTTCGTTTATGTTCATTCGTTTAAAACCTAAACGAGCACTTCATGAACGTAAACGAACATAAACAAACAAACTTAAATGAAAATAATTTAACAAACAATAAACAACACAAATGAACATAATTGAACAAACATAATTGACTTAACATAAACGAACTTAAAGTTATTTTTTATGTAAATTAGTGAGTAATTACGATAAAGTTTAATTGTAAAACCCATTTTTATTACTAGAAAGCCCATTTACCAATTATTATTAGTTATATTTATATAAGTAGTTAGAAAGTCCCTTTCATGTTTAATATTCATATAAAAATAACTACTTTATGTATTTAAATTGAAACGGACATAAACGAACAAACATAAACAAATCTAAATAAACGAACATAAATGAACGAATAGAATGTGTGTTCATGTTTGTTTGTTTAACTAAATGAACAAAAAATTATGTTCTTGTTTGTTCGTTTATTAAATAAACGAGCTTCCCACTGAACAAGCTCACGAACAGTTCATGAACGTTCGGTTCGTTTACAGGCCTACCCATTATGCTCATTTCGCTCCTGTTTTAGAGTAACTGTTTTTGTATTTGCTTCAGAAGATACTTTTAAGCTCATTTCATGAGGTTATAACTTACAATTGTGTGCTGCACTGTCCAGATTCATTGGTTTTCGATATTCAATTCATTTATGATGGTTATTTTCCTTACCGGATTAGTTTCAATGATTCTGATGCGGACTCTTAGAAACGACTATGCCAAGTACGCTAGGGAAGATGATGATCTGGAAAGTCTGGTAATATTGCTATGAGTTGATACGATTCATAAATCTTTGCAATTCCAGTTACCAATTATCGCAATGTTATGCTTTTCAGGAAAGAGATGTAAGTGAAGAATCTGGTTGGAAGCTTGTACATGGGGACGTCTTCCGACCGCCCCGCCATTTGGTTTTATTGTCAGCCATTGTTGGAACGGGTGCTCAATTGGCGCTGCTGATTCTTCTTGTTATCTTGTTTGCAATTGTTGCAACGTTGTACATTGGGTATGCTACAGCAGATTTCTAAATTCACATAAGTTCGTTTCAGAAAAAAAAAAGTAGAGAATAAAAGTTTTCATCTCTGAATGTGACAATATTTACCCAATTACTTATGAGCGGGTCGATAGCAACCCAAAGTTTTTATTGCAAACCGCCTCCTAAATTGCTATATTGAAAAAGTTGGATTATTGTTATAAGAGTAAAATGCCATTTGAAGTTTCGCCAGTTTTGCGACTTTTGTCCAAAGGTTTGTTTTTCCGCATCTGGATCCAAAAGGTTTGAAATCTTGCCATTTTTATTCGGCTCGTTAACTCCATCCATTTTTCTACGTCAATTCAGAGGTATTTCCGTCTTTTTTGCCAACTTAAAGGGCAATTCGGTCTTTTTCACTTTGTGTAAAATGGCCAATTACCCCTGAAAAAGACCGAGTTGCTCTTTAAGTCCAAAAAAGACTGAAATACCCCTGACGTAATAGAGAAAAATGAATGGAGTTAACGAGCTGGATGAAAATGGCAAGATTACTAACCTTTTGGATTCAGATGCGGAAAAACAAACCTTTGGACAAAAGCCGCAAAACTGGCCAAACCTTTGAGATGTAATTGGCATTTTACTCTTGTTATAATGATGTCTATTCTTTGAGATCACATTTAACACATTTTCATATAGAGAAGTAATAAAATTGGGCAAAAAAGTTTTCACAGTCAAACTGATCAATCTGTACTGTTACCCAAGGTTGCTATCTCTACAAATCTGGAAATTATTGTGTTACAAACGTAATTTTGACCTGTACATGTAGGAGAGGAGCAATTGTCACCACTTTCATCGTTTGTTACGCACTCACCTCATTTGTATCTGGGTACGTGAGCGGTGGCATGTATTCCCGCCATGGTGGTAAGGACTTATATACTACTCTGCTCTCACGTTCTTGAAAACATATACCGACGCCATGTTAGCCATTTATTGAGATTTGAGAATCTTCTCTTATTAAATTTACTACAGGGAAAAACTGGATAAAGTCGATGATCCTGACCGCATCTCTTTTCCCATTTTTGTGCTTTGGAATCGGCTTCGTTCTCAACGCAGTTGCTATATTTTACGGATCTCTAGCAGCAATTCCGTTTGGCACAATGGTGGTTGTTTTTGTCATCTGGGCTTTCATATCTTTCCCTCTTGCTCTTCTCGGTACGGTTGTTGGACGGAACTGGAGCGGGGCCCCTAACAACCCGTGTCGCGTGAAGACTATTCCTCGCCCTATTCCCGAAAAGAAGTGGTATCTCACACCGTCGGTAGTCTCAATAATGGGCGGACTGCTACCTTTCGGCAGTATTTTCATTGAGATGTACTTCGTCTTCACATCGTTCTGGAATTACAAGGTATCTTGTTTCTATTAATATTTAATCCTAGTATATTATCCTAAACTTCTTCAATTTAAACATGTGTTCCTTTACTTGCAGGTGTACTATGTTTATGGATTTATGCTACTTGTTTTCCTGATTCTTATCATCGTGACCGTTTGCGTGACGATTGTGGGAACGTATTTTCTGCTTAACGCCGAGAACTACCACTGGCAATGGACTTCGTTCTTCTCTGCAGCCTCGACGGCTATTTATGTCTACTTGTATTCAATATATTACTACTCGGTTAAGACCAAGATGTCCGGCTTCTTCCAAACCAGCTTTTATTTCGGATACACCGCCATGTTCTGCCTCGGTTTAGGAATTCTCTGCGGTGAGTTCCTTTTATAATTTCAATTAGATTTATTTGATATTCTATTTTACTAACCGAAACCCTAATCAAAACTTCAGGGGCTGTCGGGTATTTGGGTTCTAATCTCTTTGTGAGACGGATTTACCGGAACATCAAGTGTGATTAAGGCTCATAACGGCCCCACTGTGGTCTCCGAGGTTTTGTAGCTTGTTTTGTTGATACCAAATGAAAGATTTAAAAGGAGGGTTGAGGGGCTTGTTATTATTTGTAACTTTTGAGGAATATGTAGAAGAAAGGTTTAGAGAAATGCAAGACTGTTAATTTAGCAGGTTCTTAAGAAAAAACTTGTTATATACATCTATTGTATTCTTATTCATCAGTCATTTCAGAAAATAAACTTCCATCATTTGGGTTGATCCGGCTTCTATATGATCGGTTTTGCTCAAATGTGTCCGTTACATGCTAAATAAGGACTATAATACTAAAAGATGTTTATGGCATATAATCTGTGTATCTTGTTGATAATAAAAAGCCCTTTATATAGGGACTGGTACAACGTAAATAAAGGAACCGATATACATGACTAAATTAGAGATATACATGGGAATAAATACAATAATAATAATCTCATAATAAATATAATCGGCTAAGACGCCTTGCAGTTTGAGCGGGAGGAGGACAAACGCTCAAGCCTAGATAACCCTTTCGTGAAAATGTTTGCATACTGAAGAGACGAGGGTTCATGAAGAACTGGATATGACCCATACGTCACGTACAAAATGTATGATGATTTCAATATGCTTGGTCTGCTGATGTTGTACCGGATTGTCGGATAAATAAACGGCTGACACATTATCACAGAAAACAACTGAAGCCTCATGCAAGGGAGCATGCAATTCAAGTTACAAGTTCCAAACCCAGGTGGCTTCTGCCACAACATTTGCTACCACTGTAGTCCGCCTCTGCACTGGATCTAGAAACAGTCGGTTGGTGCTTTGAAGACCATAAAATAAGATTATCATACGCGAACAAAGAATACAATGTATGTAGATACATTAAACAATAAACACATGGATAATCAACTACCAACGAGTCCAAAACAAACACGGGTTTTCAAACACAAAAACAAAGGCAAGTCTAAAACAAACAAGATTCATGATAAAAGACTTGTACATGATCAAAACTATGGACCTAAGCGTCTTAACGATAAGCTATTTGCACGGAAGCAAACTTGAGTTCATGTCCCCTCTTCCAGATATATTTTTATGTTTCCAAAATACGGGGAGATACATGTTACAAATGGTATGATAAGCTAGGGGATGAAATACTTATAGATTATGTGCACATAGGTAGAATAAACAAGTAGCCATTAATCACACATATAGACCGAGGAACGAAAGTGGTAGATCTATTGAGTTTTGGCGAGCTCCACTCCTAGTATGTGAGACCCCGTTGGAGTGCTTTTGTGTCCCAAGTCGGGGAGAATCGGCATACATCGTTTAGGTTTTAGGTTTGGTTGCTGCCTATGTCGTCACACATATTAATGTCCTTGCAAAACATTAATGTTCATCGGATTTTATAGATGCTTTACATACCGGGTTTTCAATACAAGATTTTCAAATGTTTTAAAGACTCATTTGATACAATACAAAACACATGAATTCATCAACTTTATGTTGACTTTTCAAACTTACATGTATTTCAGGAAAGTAAGTGGACTTTGCACGGTTGAAGACAAAGTGCAAGGACACACGCCGATGCCATCTTTTGAAGGGTTTGGTTCATATATTTCCCTCGCGCAAAATATAGGATGCAAAACCTTGATTTATACAAACAATATTTTGTGTAAAAGTCACTTGTTGAACTTGAAACTTTTGGGTTACGTTTCATGAACAAATACTTTGACTTTGTAAATTGTTTTTAAACAATATATGGATGGGCATCATATCTTTTTTTTATATCATGTAGTATGTTTACTTTATCGGATGCAAAGAAAACTAATCTAAGTTCACACCCGCGCTTTCTCCACGAGCGGGTGTGACAGTTTTAACCTAGTTTAACCATATATAAGTTGTGCAAGCACAGAAATATAAGGTTACAAGTTACAAACCATATAGTCATGTTGTAACTGTCACACTCGCTCGTATCGGAAGCGCGAGGTGTGATCTTAGATAAGTTCTCATTGCATTCAATAAAGTAAACATACTATATGATAAAAACAAACCAAGAATGCCATTGTCATAAATAGAATTTAGGTAATAGATTAAATCAAGTGAGATATATCTAGTATTTGGGTAAAACGGTCTTTAGATCCAATAACAAGTCTATGATGCGAAATTATGGCTAAATAGGTTTAAACTACTAAACCATTAGAACTTTTATGTCCTTAGGGATATAATAAATCTATTGGATCATTAAGTTTTTGCCTAAGAAAAACAAACCACGACCTTGGTTATGGTTGGGAAAAATAATGAAAAGATTTTATAGGGATGTAGAAGACTTGAGTTAAAACACTCAAAGTCTCATAACAAGTCAAATGGGTAATAAACCTAAAAACGAATATTAGGAGTGATGAACTCAAGATTTACGGGTCCGGGTAGTGGGCCGTAGTTTAAAAATCTTAAAGAATAAAACCCTAAGTGAATAAATTGGGTTTGTACCGAATTTGAGGTGAATTGGGTGAAAAGAAAACATGTTTCAGCTGACACGGCCGGGTGGAAACCTGACCCGCCTGGGTCAGGTTGCTAAAAAGAAAACACGTTTCAACTGACACGGCCAGGTGAAAACCTGACCCGCCCGGGTAAGGGTGCTGAAAATAAAATACGTTTTTACTATTCTACATTGTTGTAGAAATAGAATAAAATAATAAAAAATGTTTTCGTTATCGGGTGGATCCGTTTCGTTTAAACCCTTTAACTATTAACCGTTTGATTGGTTTTAAATAATAGGTATCTCAAGGTGGGACCAGACGGACGACCAAGAATGGGAAGAACCGAACACTATTAAACCGCTATCTCATTGGAGACGTTCACGGGAAGGGAGAAACATGATCAGAAGCATGACATGCATGACAGAGCTTTCGAGTCTAAAAATTTATTATTTTAAACTGCAAATTAAGTGTAATAATCAATTATGTCGGCTCGTTTGGGTTATAATGATAACTTAGACGTGCAAATTTTATGTTAAAAAAAATAAACTAGGACCTAAAGATCCGAATGACTAAAATATCGACGAAAACAGGTTAGAGTGTTACAGTACAAATAAAAAATTATGTCACACCACATGTTTGAATTCTGCCATTGTTCACTCTGGTCAATAAAACGTCGCCACGTGAGAGCCTTCCTTTATTTTTTTTCTTAAAAACTCTTTTAACTTTTAGTGAAATTAATTCTTAACTTTGTTAATAACATGTTTAGCTCATCTACTTAATAAAGTTTGGAAATTCTGATGTTTTTCTTTTTAGCTTTATTAACCCATCAACTTTGCTAATAACATGTTTTGCCCCTCTCCTTTAATAAAGTTTTTAAATTCCTTTGTTTTCCCTTTTAAATGTAATAGTATACATGTTTAATTTCTTTACTTTAATAAAGTTTAATCAAAACATAGTTTTTGTCCCTCTATACTAATAACATGTTTAGTCCTTCTACTCTAATAAAGGTTTCAGCTTCCTTTGTTTCTCTTTTTTAACTTTATAATAATATGCATGTCAATTTTTTGTTCTACGATTTGACGTTAATTTTTGTGACACTATCTTTAAACCAACTGGCTTTTGCATGTACATAAGGTTGACCATTCACATATTGATGCACCAGAACTTTAATAAAGTTCTTATGATACCCCTTAACTTCAATAAAATTAATTTTCTCTTCTTTAATGACTAATTGTGTGTCAGTACTGTATTAATATCGTCTTAACACGTGAGTTAAAATACTAAGTTATCATATAGTCCATAAACTTCAATACATTTTTTTTTCTTTTCTAACAAATACACCGTGTATCAGTACCGTATAGATACCACCGTTACAAGACACAAGTAGTAGTTTTACAAAAAAAAGTTTACTAAAATTGACAATAACTACAACAATACATAACTTATAAAATGAAAGGCCACAATCAAATATATCAAGTACCAACCCATATATCCCAATCAACCAAATATAACAAAAAATTGTGATAAATAGACGAATGGTGGTAAGATAACAAGATGATAACACACACCACAACATTCTGCCACGTGGCAGATATCTAATCCATAGAACACACTATTTCCACAAGCCCCTTCCTCATCCTCACTTCATATCTAACCACCTCTCCTCCCTCACTCCTCTCCAATCACCACCATGGCAGCCGCAACCAGCACCCTCACCGGCACCATGGCCAACACCTCCTTCCTCCGCCCCCAACCCACCACCACCATCTCCTCAATCAAACCATCCGTCATGTTCGGCCTCAAGCCCTCTAACCGCGGTGGAGTGACCATGATGGCCAGCTTCAAGGTCACCCTGATCACACCAGAAGGAAAGACTGAGTTCGACTGCCCTGATGACACCTACATCCTTGACCATTGTGAAGAAGCTGGTGTTGATTTACCGTACTCATGCAGGGCCGGTTCTTGTTCCTCATGCGCCGGAAAAGTTATCTCCGGCACTGTTGACCAGTCTGACCAGAGTTATCTTGATGATGACCAGATTGGAGCTGGGTGGGTGCTCACTTGTATGGCTTATCCAACTAGTGATGTTGTTATTGAGACCCACAAGGAGGAGGAGCTCGTTGGTTAACTTTGTTTTTTCATAGATTTGTTTTGAGTAATAAATTTTATGTGGTGGATTTGGTTTATGAGGATGCATTGTAATGAAATGTTAAATTTTGTTATGTTTTAATATATTATGTTTTCTTTTCTTGATGTGTTTTAATATATATGGTTTTTTTGTTTGTTTGTTGTTGTGATGGTTAAATGATGGAAGGGTTACTACTAGACTTCATAACCATTAGCATATGAGTAGTCTAACATCACATTAACTTAATTTTGTTTTCTTGAAAATGGTATTATATATTTGTAATCATTGTTAGTTTTTTAGTTGTGTTTTGAATTAAATACTTTTGATTAGGGTGATTTAACTTATAAGTTGATATTTCGGTGATGGTCGTTCTTGGATAAATCTTGTTATCGCTAGAGTGATTTTGAGATGATCCATAATGTAACTTATAAGAGTAGGGTTAATTAAGTTGTATATTAGTGGATTGATTTGCATGATTGAACTTCTTTTGTGATTACAGGATTTATAAAGTGTGATTAGAGGAACACAAAATAGTTTTTATTTTGGTATTTTTTTTTCCATTGAACATGCAGTTTCCTCTGAACATATAGATGATAAATATATAGATCCTAATGTTTCCCGGGCCACATATAATTGATTGACTAAACACCAATTAGTTATTTAGGCTTCAAACTCAACTTATTTTTGTTTACACCAGTTAGTTATTAGTGTTTACTTTTTTACAGGTTTGGGATTTGATGATATACTCGTTTAATTGATAAAGTGTACCAGTTTTCCTGATTGTATACCTGATATAATTTACTATGTTTTTTAATATGTATATATGATATATTAATTATTGGCATACCTATTTTTGTCATCTATTAATTTGAGTAATTTTTTATATACATTTTGGTATTTTATTTATAGGGAGAAAATTATGAGAAAACTACATATAAATGAGAAAACTAAAAAACTAAATAAAAAGCCTATAAAACATACCAATTTTTTTTATTTTTTATTTTTACAATTTTTTTCTTTTATAAAAAATCACTACTTTTTATGTATGAACAAACCTTTTTTCAAAAAAAAAAAAAAAAAAAAAAAAAAACTTATACTGCACATGTGCATTATATGCTTACATTTAGCTTTTGAGTTTAGTTTAGCTTTTAGGATTAGGTTTTTAAGGGTTTAGGATTTAGGATTAGGATTAGGCTTTTGGGTGTGGGGGGAGGGGGATTTAGGTTTTTGGGGGTTGCAGGTGGAGGGTTGGGGTTAGGTTCTTTTTAAGGGTACGGGTGGGAGGTTTAGGTTTAGGGTTTTGGGTAATTACCCCAAACCCCTCTTAAACGTGACTTATTAGTAATTACCCAAAAGATACCCGATGGGTTTTGGGTTAGGTATACCTGACGTGTAACTTTTTTAAAGTTATGGGTTTACTTGAAACCCGTGGGTATACCCAACAGGTAATTACCTGATTGAAACTCAACAGATTCTAAGAGGGGTTTGGGGGAAGTTTATTTAATTGAGTTTGGGGTTAGGATTACTTAACATGCCCTATTGCCGAGTTAGAAGAGGCAATTTTTGTATTATAAGCTGAAAAAAAATCAACTTGAAGAGTTTAGACCAAGTGTTATGGTCTCACGTTTCGGTTAAGGTGGCAGCCCCAGGTCGTGACCGCAATGTGAAACACCTCCCCATGGTGCGTGACCGTTCGTAAAAAGGGAAGGCATGAATCTTCTAACGGGGTGACAGAGAGAGAAGGTGGTATTGGTTGTTGCCTGACGGTCATATGATTGTTTGGTATAATATACAAAATTAAAAAAAAATCTAAATTAACCGTATATATACAAACAAATTCTATATACTTTACCCCACAACTTTGAAACCACATTTTCTACTTCATCATCTTTTATGTATTTTTTAAAAATTTATACAAAAAAATCATATATCCTTGGAGCGTTTGACCCGACTAACCTGTATTGTTGAAACCAAAGTGAGCGAACATCCCGAACAACCCAAGCAACACTTACCTTTTCGCTTTAAACCTTTTCACTAGTTGTTATCGACCCAACCACCTGATGTTATCATATCCTCTTAAGCTGAAACACAACTGTGAGCCAATTTTTTTTAACAACCCAATACTCCTAACTCATAACCAAATTCTAATAACAACCAATACCCGAAATGCGACCCGACATGATTCAACCAACGTGAGTGCCCTTCAAAAACAAAGAGAAATCATAAAAAATGTTTTGAAGCCGAGCCCTAGAAAAAAACCTATTGTGTAAGACCCTCAACTTGGTTAACTAAAAACACACAACAGAAATGCGAACCATAAATTTCTTTCATTATAAAAGTTCTAAAATACTTAAGAACCATTTAAAATGAATGAAATTTTATGGTTCGCATGTCTGCTACGTGTTTTCAGTTAAACCAAGTTGATGGTCTTACAAGTTAGTATTAGAGCCCTGGTTTTAGTGAAATTAAGTACAAAGAGGTAAGTTGTCACACCCCGACCATGTAAAACAACAAACCGTGGCGGAAACATCGGAGAGTGTTGTAACAGAATTATTGTTTCAATAACCATGGCACATAAGTTAAGTTTCATTAATTAATATTGTTTACATCGTCTTGGATAAAAACGGAAATATAACAAAAGTTAAGCTATTATTATGATTTTATAGTCACTAAGGCCCAGTGGGCCCTAAGTGTAGCCAGCTTGACATCAAACATTTGCACCTGAAACATATATGAAAATAAAGTCAGCAAAATAATGCCGGCGAGTACATAGGTTTTGTGTTGATGCTTCATGGCTTTGATTATTTTAAGAAAAGTTTAAAGTAGTACAAAAGTCGCAATGAACCATAAAAAGTTTCTTTTATAAGAACCATATGAAAATCAATAGGATATAAAATAAATGATGCATGGTTAAATAGATAATCAAAAGTAAGTTTTGTCTCGTATAAAAATGTCATGTTATGTATAAGATATGTCATGTCTTGTATTTTGTTTAAAATGATTTAGATAACGTCACAGTATGTAAGATAATAAAAGCACTTATATATAGGAAGCACCATCGGCGTATCCACCATGCTTTTATCATATTACACACGTCACGCTATTTAAGTCATTCACCATAAACCAATGTCGAGTAACAAATGTCATGTAAACCAATGTCGAGTAAACCAATGTCGAGTAAACAATGTCATGTAAACCAATGTTGAGTAAACCAATGTCGAGTAAACAATGTCATGTAAACCAATGTCGAGTAAACAATGTCATGTAAACCAATGTCGAGTAAACCAATGCCGAGTGAACAATGTCGAGTTTTATAAACCATTTGCCTTTATTGTTAAAACATATATTATGGATTGTTGGCGAACACATTCAAGCCTTGTTGACTGTCGGATAAACCCCTGTCCGGTCAAGGGTTTATCAATGTTCATCGGATTCTGTCATTCCTTAAGGTCGCTTCCAAACATATCTAGGAAGTGGGAACGGGATTGTCAATCCTATGGTACCATTACATACTACCGGTCGGCGTGATCAATGTTAATGAATGTATCATTGTCGAGTTCAACGTACCAAAATGTCATTAACAATGTAAGCATGTCTTGAAAATGTCTTTGAAAATGTCCAAAAAATGTCTTTGAAAGCCATGTACTAGTATGCTAGGTCAACATACATAGCAAAAATGTCTTTGAAAACAAAGGTGCTAAATATGCTAGGTCACATATGAAGCAAAATGCAATGAAAATCATGTACTATATATATATACATTATAATCAAGCATGTATAATGTCATGAAAACATGAAAGTAGATATAGGCACAATATGTTTCACCCCAAAACATTTGAAAACGTAAAAGAGGGGACTATGTACTCACATGTGATTGCAAAAGTATTCTTGTTCAAGAAGATAAACAAAGATCAAGAGTCCGTGAAATCAAGCGTGTCATATAAACGGTTAACCATGTAAATATCGGAACTTGAATCGGAAGATTTGGATAGAATGAGACTTTATAAACCAAATGAGTGTTGGAACTCATATGATATGGTTTAATAGGTTAATATTCTGAGTTGGAAAAGTTTTTTAAGTGCTTTTGACCCGTTATGACTCGTTAAGGTAGTTTAAGCCACTTTAACACGTCATTTGCGTATTTATGCATTCAGAGAGTTAGATATGTGTCATGATGTGTCTTAATTACCAAAATATATTTAAAAAATGTTTTTGATCAGAATATATGTCAAATCTTGTGTTACATATGTTTATAATGGATTTCTTTGTAAAAAGGGTATTTTGGTCATTTTTGAAGATTACTACAATTAATTATCATAACACAATCAAACAACATGACCATAAGGTATAACCTCAGAGGGTTATTCCCTATATATTTATGGTCACATGTGTATTTGATTGGATCTAGAAATCGACCAAACGGGTCAGATTCGAAAGTTAAAGCGGTGGTCAAACCGCTAGACTTTTGGCTCTAGACAAGCACTATAACGAAAGTGATGAATTTGACATGTCTTGACATGTCTTAATAAGTTTATACAAGTATTTTGGTATCAAAACAACCTGTTTTGACACCCGAAAACAGATCCGTTGCAAAATGCGTAAAAATCGCATTTTGATCGAAACTTTGACTTGTCAAAATGACTAGAAAATGTGGGAATCAGTAGGCATGATTTTTAGGGATCATAACCACCATGATTCATCATCTTGCAAGATTCAATTGAGCTTTATCTTGATCAATTCATGATCAAAACTAAAAGTCAAATAGAAAGTCAAACTGTTTGATTTTTAGTCTATTTAAGCTATAATAATTGAACAAGACAAGAGTGGAACACTTACAAACACAAGGGAATGATCAAGAACACCAGAGAAAGCTCTAAGGATGTTGCAAATTCGGATATGTAGCAGAAAGGATCAAAGGAGATGGTTGCAAAAGTTCAAATGTAAAGAACACTATAGTATTTATAGTTTTCTTAATGTTGTAGGTGATTAACAAGTGTTCCATGACTCACCCACAAGTTTGATTAGTGTCCCATAGGTGTCAAGTGCATAATTAAGGGTGGCAAGGTCGAATGGTGAGTCAAAAATGAAGTTATTCAGCTGCTGCCACGTTTCTGGTGAGCTGGGGGTCCCTTACGGACCGTAAGGGCTTTGGGCTTACGGTCCGTAAGCCCTTTAGCTGGCATAAACTTTCAAAAATTGGCAAAACAGGCTCCTGAACTTGTTTTTGACGCGTTTTGGCACTTTTAACACCCGTTAACCCCATTTCAAAGCTTTATAAGGACAATAAAGTATAGGGAACTTGAAATGTGCTAAAAAAATATTCCGAATGTTGGTTCGTTTGGTCGTACGGTCGCGGTTTTCTATTAATTACGACGAAAATCGTAACGAACGCGTGTATGACCGTAAATGCGTAACGAATGACATTTTTGCATCCCAATAACTAAAATATGATATATTAATGTTTAGAAAATTTTTGAATGTTCGTACATGTTCCGGATAGCGATATACGCAAAAAGGCATAGTTTCGCAAAATTTGCAAAATAACCCTTGAAGTTACAAAAGTGTGTTTTTGCCATACCAAAGTCCTCAAAACTTATTTATAAGTTATGTAAAGGTTATTTAAGGTATTTTAAGCTTGTGAACTTGTTCCGGAGTGTGCGTTGCTACGATAATCGGTAGACTTTCATAGTTTGTCGTAAATAGTCCCTGTGATCGAATAAGCTTATTTTTGACATACCAAACCCTTCAAAACTTATTTCTAAGTTATATAAAGGATATTTAGGGTATGTTTAGCTTATGTCACTATCCCGGACTATACGTTGCGTTTAACTGATTTCGTTTTGCGATTACACTACCAGAAAAAGTTTAAAAGATCGGACTTGAACAAGGATTAAAAATACACAAATGCCATAAGTAAATATACAAAACTCATAAAATGTAACAAAATTTTTTTTATTGAATATACATTGTCAGATAAAATACAAATGTCGGAAAGCACAGTTGTCACATAAGTGCTTGAACTCAAACTGGTGTGCTCTTGTGATTAGTGACTAGTACAATCCGAGACTTGATCAAGACCCGAAGGTATAACGAAATGCAAGTAAGTATAAATGATGAAACTAACTGTGATACGTAGGTAAGGTGAGTGTAAACATAGAATGAGGACGTTCCGCAGACGCGGTCTAAGACGGATAGCAAGGCATGTGATAAGACAGGCTGATTGCAGGTACACCATTTTGATATATGTTGGTACCGGTGATGGAAAAATCTCTCGAGGGAGGGTAAATCTTAAACAGAAGACAATAATTTTTTTAGGGTAATGATTTAAAGATGTTGCACGAACTGAAACCCACTTCTCATGGCATAAAGTGATGATTACATGAAGGCACGATGCTAGTATGTGGATTGTGTGTCTGGCCCGTGCGCAAGAAGCATAGGACACTCGTGAGACTATGATAATCATCACAAGTATTTCCGGTAGAATTGGAAAGTAAGTGGCCATGTCTCGTGTGGGTGAAAGGAGTAGTAAGACTCTCGAGAAAATGAGAGCATTCCATATTTAATGAAAGTATGAATGAATGGGTTAAATCCGTAGGTGAATACGAATCAAACATATTTGAATGATAAGTTTGAATTTGTAAGTAAGTATGGATTAAACAATTAAAAATAAAAGATTGGAATGAAAGCTTTCAATACGTAAGTGAGTACGGATCAAACATACATGAATCGAAGGTATGAACGAGAGATTTGAAAGAAAGGTTTGGAATCCGTAGGTAAGCACGGATAAAACCAAAAGAACGAGAGATAAATGAATGATGTAACGCTTTGCATTTTTGTACTTTCCTTATTTAGAAAGTTGTATTCATATTTCTATTTTTAGAAACATTGTAGTTCGTATTTTGTTTCAATCTCAAGACTTTGATCATAATGGGGATTCACTTTAATATTCATACATGTTACCTTTCATATTTGGTTATACACGCAATCAATCTTTAAATACATGTTTATACGCAAAATCAAACTTAAAATACAATTTGGATACCTAAAAACAAGTTAAAATACAATAAAACGACATAAAATAACCTAGTTACAAAGTGAAGGGATTAAAAATGAGCAAAATCAAAAGCTTTTCCACCTCACTCTTGCTCCAATCACCTTCCACCCTTCTTTAGCCAATCATATTTCACCCTTTTCCACCTCTTTTCTTATCCAATCACCTTCCACCTTCACTAACTCTCAAACCTTAATCCCCACTTATAAATACAAGCCTCCACCACCTCCTAAACACTTCCTCAACACTAAACTACTCCCAAACTCTCTAATCCTCTCAAGAATTCTAAGCAAGGAAGAATACTTTCAAGTGTTCTAAGGTAACTTCGGTGCTCCAAACTCAAGAACTCTTTCAACTCACTTCCATGGAAATCTCTACGCAAACCATGAGTGTACATGACCCTTTTTATTTTTAACACTTTTGGGTGTAATACATGTACATTATCAAACTCACACAATCACATACTTTATGCTTAAAACACAAACAAACAATTCAACATACATGCTTAATATGTTATGCTTAAACTCGTACTTCCTAGACTATTCTTATGCTTTATACTTGTCATTAACTTTGTACATGCCTCCCTTAACATGTATAGCGTTATAAGAGTAATGCACTGCCCATGTTCTTGAGGTCATGTTAAGTTAATCATAACGGTGTTATCGATGCTACGATAAGATTATGCTAGCGGGAATCTTTGGGTTTACATTTATAGTTGAATGCTAGTATCGTGTGTTAGTTCTAGATAACAATTATGTCATGTGGATTCGTTTAAACTTTTATACTTATATATAATTGAATAATAGATTTAACTAACAAAAT
The DNA here is from genome assembly GCA_947069175.1 of Scalesia atractyloides. Taxonomy (NCBI): domain Eukaryota; kingdom Viridiplantae; phylum Streptophyta; class Magnoliopsida; order Asterales; family Asteraceae; genus Scalesia; species Scalesia atractyloides. The sequence continues at coordinate 35,271,792 of CAMTDV010000017.1, read as the reverse complement.
CTTTTTGTGAATTAATAGAGGGGAAATATGTTTAGCATATTTACTTTAATAAGGTTTTGAAATTCTAATGTTTTTCTTTTTTGCTTTATTAACCCCTCAACTTTGTTAATAACATATTTTATCCCGCTACTTTAATAAAGTTTTTAAATTCCTTTGTTTCCTTTTTAACTGTAATAGTGTACATGTTGAGTTCCTTTATTTTAATAGAGTTTAATCAACATAACTTTTGTCCCTCAACTATACTAGGAACATGTTTAGTCGCTCTACTCTAATAAAGCTTTCAACTTCCTTTGTTTCTCTTTCTAACTTTTTTAATATACATGTCAAATTTTTTTGTTTTACGATTTAACGTTAAATTTTGTGACGTTTATTTTTATAACTAACCGACTTTCGCACATACATAAGGTGACCATTCACACATTGACGCACCTGAACTTTAATAAAGTTCTTATGCTGCTCTAAACTTCAGTAAAGTTATTTTCCCTTCTTTAACGACTAATTGCGTGAGATTACTGTATTAATAACGTCGTAATATTGGGGTAAAATACGAAGTAATCTTATAGTCCAACAACTTAAATAAAGTTATTTTTTTTCTTTTTAACAACTACATCGAATATGAGTACCATACTGATACCACCGTCACAACACAAACCAAAACTAGATTCTACAAAAAAGTATACTAAGTTGACAATAACTATAAGCATACAATTTATACATATACAAATGCCATGGAAGGGAATAGTGCCTGGCAGCTGCCTGACACTTCCCCATTGCCCCGAACAAATTACGATTTTACATTGGTTTTGAATTACGAGTTTACCCCCAGTTCAAAACTACAGTTTTTCCATCGTTGTAGATTTTGACAAAATACGATTTTACCCCCAGTTCAAAATTACAATCTTCCATTGTTGTAGCTTTTGATAATTTACGATTTTACCCCAGTCAAACTTACGATTTCCCCTGTTCAAAATTAAAGTCCTGCCATCGTTTTCGCTTTTATTTTTTTGCAAACCTATGGTAGTGTTTTGTCTTAATTGATTGAGTTGATGTAATTTTTATTCCCTAGCTCTCACTCATTGGTCATAACAAATTACAGTTTTGCCTCCCAGTTAAAAATCACAAGTTTTCCATTGTTTTAGTTTATTTTATCAAACTATAATTGCGCTTTATTTTAACTAGTCTTAAGACCCTCGTTGCGAGGCGGGGTCGCAAAATCGTGTTACCAGCGTTGCGGGGCAGTAGAGTAAAACCGTGCTAAGTAGCAACTAAACGACGACCAAAACCGGAAAACGGCGTAAACAAAAGCACATTGTCTTACACCAAGTGATTCATGGGATATAAAACATAGACAAAGTGAAATTTATATCAACACGTATTAGAAAGGCGAGAGGATAAAAAAAACTTGAGGGACCAAATGTGATTATCAAAAACCATGCTAAAACGACCAAATTCGAAAAAAAACATAAAACAAATTTGATAAAAAAGTTAACTCTTTTAAGTTTATTATGTAAAAAAAATATAAAGAGAACAAATCACAAAAGACAAAAAAGGTATTATTCCTTGAGATGTTATAAACTGATATATATATATATGAATTAATATATCTATATATATACTAGTATATCATACATATACATATTGAAAGGATACAATCAGAATTTTACAACATCAATCTAACAACTTCATTCAATAAACTCTACTTATTAAACTTCATTTAATAAAACACTAATTATTTAATAACCTCTATTCTTCAATAAGATGAGCAAGTTGGGTGATGCATCAAAACTAACAAATCATTTTTTAGTATACGTTTAATTAACATAATAATAATTAACACAACGCAAAGATAGCAAGAAAACAATAACAATGACATAATAATAAGTTAATAATAGTAGCACTAATGTGACGACTTGGGAATTTAAGATGATAGTATTCATGGTAATTCAAATCATGTGGGAAAATAACTGATATTGATAAATGAAATGATATTTAATCGGCCAAAATAAAGAGGGAGGAATTTGAAATGAACAACTTATCACTTGCACAAGTGCAAGTAATTGAAACAAATAAAAGAAATGAGAGTTAATTAAATAGTCATTATAACGAGAATTTGAAACCACGATTAAATGATTCAAGGAAAAGAAATATTGGCATCAGCGACACTACGTGCCCACTTTGTCATTCTGATGACGAATCGGCCGATCACTTGTTCATTGGTTGTTTCATAGCTTCGACAGTTTGGAGTGGTGTTAGTTCATGGTGCAATATTCCTATCGCATTTTCTATTCGTGATCTTCTTTCCTTTTACAAAGACCTCGGGTTGTCGGAAAAGAAAAGAGACGCGGTTCAAGGCATCATAATGATCACTTGCTGGAGCATTTGGCGAGCTAGGAATAACGTCAAATTTTCTAACTCACCGGCTAGAATTGAAAGTATTATTAGCGAAATTAAGGCTTTAAGTTTTCTTTGGTTTTCAAATAGATCGAAATATAAAGGTTTAGATTGGAAGGATTGGAGCTCGTTTGTAAATATGTAATTTTGTAGTTGTTCTTTGTCGGCCCGGCTTGGGTCGTCGTTTTTCTGTTAATGAAATTTAGCTTTCAAAAAAAAAAGCTTATTATATGTTATTCTTGGAAAAATAAACCAAAACTCTATTGCCTCTCTATCTCTCCCTTAAATTGTACTGAAATCAGGAGGTTCGCTCACACCCGCCTTCAGTAAATGAGACATCCATTGCCAACGTTGCGTCTGCTCATCGTTTGCTACATTGCCGTTTGAGTCGTTCTCAAACTGTATCGGAATCAGGAGGCTCAACCAGAAAGGTAGTCATTGATATCAAATGTATTCAACCGATGATAGTTTCTCATTGATAAATTATGAATATATATACAAATACATGCCTATTATAGAGGATTGACAGCTACTATTGAGGTGGAGACATAACTATACAATATTGTCTAAATATAACAGTATACAAATATTCAAAATGCATTTTATCCGTTCGGAGGGAAAGTATGTTTATCGCTAATATGCCCCCGCAAGACGGACGTTCGTGAGATTAGGCCGATCTTGGACATGAGGTTAAGAAACCGGGGTTTTAGTAGAGGTTTGGTCAAGGCGTCGGCAAGTTGGTCATCTCCTGCAATATGGGTCACACGTATCGTGCCTTCTTTTACTTTTTCACGTACAAAATGAAAATCAAGTGCTAGATGTTTCATACGGGAGTGAAATACCGGATTTGCCGAGTAAGGTGTGGCACTTAAATTGTCACAAAATATGGTCGGTGTGGCACTAGACTTGTAGCCGAGCTCAGATAAGAGGGAAATGATCCATTGTACTTCGGTTGTGGTGGAAGCAATAGCCCGAAACTCCGCTTTAGTGGAGGAACGGGCTAAGGTTGGTTGCCGCTTAGAGCTCCAACCTATCGGGTTGGCCCCAAGATAAACAATATAACCTGTGGTGCTACGATATGTGGATTTGTCACCCGCCCAATCCGCGTCAGTGAAAGCGTGAAGGTGTAAAGGTGAATTCCGTTGTAGAAGAAGCCCGTGGTGCATGGTACCATGCAAGTAGCGTAGTAATCTTTTAAGAGCAGCCCAATGTAGATTGGTTGGCGAGTGCATAAACTGAGAGAGCTTGTTCACTGTGAAAGCAACATCGGGTCGGGTTAGTGAGAGATATTGTAAGGCCCCGACAAAGGCGCGGTAATCAGTAGGTGACGGGAGGGGAATGCCATCAGTTTTGGTGAGATGTTCCAAGGAGGACATTGGGGTGGACGTCGGCTTGCAATCACTCATGTTAGCTCGGTTTAACAAATCAAGAATGTATTTAGATTGAGATAGAAATAAGCCTTTGGTGTGAGGGACGACTTCAACACCTAGAAAGTAGGAAAGAGATCCGAGATCTTTAAGGGAGAAACGAGTAGCGAGAGTAGTGATGAATTTGTTTATTAGAGAAAAATCTGGTCCGGTAATGATTATGTCATCGACATACACGAGAAGAAAAATAGGAGTTTTTTAGATCGATTAATGAAGAGGACGGGTCAGATATGATTGATTTGAAGCCAACCGATAGAAGAATATATGATTTGAGCTCGTCATACCAAGCTCGTGAGGCTTGGCGAAGTCCATAAATAGCCTTATTGAGCTTGCACACATGGTTAGGAAGAGAAGGATCGGTGAATCCAGGAGGTTGAGACATAAAAACAGAGTCAGTTAATGTACCTTGGAGAAAGGCGTTATTGATGTCGAGTTGGCGGAGATTCCAATTGTGACATGTAGCAAAAGACGAAGGATGGCGGGTTTGATAACCGGGCTAAAGGTTTCGATGTAATCTAAACCGGGACGTTGATGAAAACCGTTGGCGACAAGTCGGGCTTTAAGTCGGTCAACGGTTCCATCAGGTTTAAATTTGGTTCGGAAGACCCACTTGCAACCAACTAGATTGGGTGCAGATTCGGGAGGGACTAGAGACCAAGTGTGGTTACGTAATAAGGCATCGAATTCATCGTGCATGGCTTTACCCCAAAGAGGATGTTTTAGAGCTTGTGTAATTGTGGAAGGCTCATGAGTGTGTTGGGTGGTGGCGTTGTAAGGAACAAAGTCATTGTTGTGATATTTGGGGTTGGGTTTGCGGACAGGACGTGTGTGGGGGGGAGAAATGGTAGTGTCATGGGTATGGGGTTGTGAAATAGGTGGTGACGAGGTTGATGGTGTATGATCACAAGGTGAAGAATTGTTATTTAGAGTAGGTGGAGGTTGGGTATTATTGGCGTGAGTTGTTTTATTTGGAGTACGTGTTGGAATTAGTTGAGATGTGATTTTCTAAAGGTGGTGGGGTAGAGGATGTAGGTGTTGATAGGATGTGAATATTAAAAGGAAGCCATGTATCTGGGTGAGGAGGTGATGGTGTATGGGATTCAGTTAACATTTCATATGGAAAATAAGTTTCTACGAAATGAACATGGTGTGATGTATATACCTTGTTAGTTAGCGGATCAAGAAGATGATCATAAGCACTTTGAGATGCGGAGTATCACTGCGCCTACGTTTGCAGCCACTGGTGTCCTCTTCACGAATGGGTACCGAGATCACTTTCTTCTTCTTCCTTACAAACTATGTTTTATGATTTTGACAGCCACCACTCGCCGTGACAACCACCTGGAACTGCCACCATTGGTTCGATTCGCCTTCTTTCACTGTTCGACAAAACGCTGCTGGCACCTATCCAATTAAGGTAACCAATATGACCACCAATTGTTGATTTCATATGAATGCGTAGACACCACATATATGTAAATTATACCGGAACTTTAAGTTTAGAAACTGCTAATTTCCAACGGCTGAACATAGGTTGGACATAAGAGTTCGAGACCCCCCATGCATTCTTTAATTACAGTAACTTATTATCCATGCTCCCCCCATCAGTTACATAAGGTGTTCATAGCTTGTATGGTTTGTAAATGACACAACTCTTTCTTATATACTTCCATTCATAGCTTCTTTTATGCATGATATGATGTAATGAAATATATGTATAATTCATCCTTTAGTTTAACAAAAATCTTGATTTTATGTTTCACTTCAGTATTGATTTATAATCAATTTATGCTTCAGTGGTAATAATATAATAGCTTTAAAATGTATGCTTCACTATGTGAATAGCTTATTCAAAACAAAAATATCCAACATCGGTGAGCTTTGTTTAAGTGCTTTACTTTGACAATAGCTATAATTTATACTTCCATTTAGGGAAATATAGTTTTATATTACTAATGTTCAGTGGCGAAGCTTGAAGTTTTCGCCCGGGGGTCCAAAACGTATATACCAAAAAATTTCTATAGAACCGGGGGGTCAAAAACGTATATACCCAAAAATTTATATACGAAAACTACATGTACAACACTACTGAGCGAAAAGTTGGGGGGGTTGGACGCCCCTCCCGGCCCCTTAAATGCTACGTCCCTGCTAATGTTCCATTTTGCAAACCAAATAGAATTTTCAATAAAAGAACTGCCCGCATCACGCAGTTTCTATCTCTTGACAAACACATACAAATCGCTAATCAAACCCTTCACATGCACAAAACAAACTCTAATGGATTACATTAAACCCCCAATAATAGTAGTTGATTTTTTTTTCATTCTAATTCTAGTTTCATATATAAGCCAGAAAACTTGCCAAGTTACATCAAAACAGAAGGTAGCCGGGCAACAAGCTGTTCGCAAATCCTTTCTGAATTGCAAACCCTAACCTTCCAAATACAAACCCTTGCCCCCTTGGGGTTGAACAATTACTGTAGACGACCCGTTGAACCCTCGTCAAGAAGTGGATAGCTTCTGGCGCTAGGGAGCCAAAAGTATCAAAGGCAAAAGGGACAAAGACATGCTGGTTCTTTGCGCAAGCTTTAGCGTGCTTATCCACTTTCTTTGATTCTGCCTTTCTTGCCGCTTGTCCAGCTACAAACCCGTTTTCCCTTAAACCAACCAAAGGGGAAACCCCCGTGAGGTCTACACAAGCATGTTTCCCCCCAGCCCAGCCAAAGACGATCAGATCCGCTGGTCGCAGAGTAGATCTCCCTTCCATAGGGCCCGTGAGGAAATTCACAGGGGCCTCTTTCTTAGCCGAAATCCCAGCTCTTCTTAAGATGTCCCACAAAGCATCATGCATCCAGTCGTGCCGATATTTGAACCCAGGGAGCTCTTTACAGTGAACTGCATGCTCCCCATATTTATCCATACAAGCTTTACGACATATCGGGCAAGTTTTATCTTCCGGGTACATAGGAATCATCAACCGGTATTTGAGAATGGCTCTATATTCTACTGCAGACATACATTGTCCCAACCCCTCAATTGGTATAACGGTCAAAAATTCCCGAGCATGGGGACCTTTCAGACACTCAAACACCGCCTTCTGGCGGGATGACAAATCAAAAGCTTCTCCCAGGCTTTGAGCAATTTTGCTAAACAGAGCATTCGCCAAAGTTTTTGTGGCTTCGAGGGGGCGGTGTCCTTATTAGAGAAACCGCCAATATCCAAGTCTAGGAGAGAGACATTTAAGCGTTCAAGCGCCTGCTGATAGTCCGGGTCAAGCCTGATGACCTCACAGTTTCGAAGGATATGATCCTGTAGTTCCCAAGACTGAGCTCTAGACGCCACAAAGACATAAGCCCCAACATCTCGAGCAGAGAAGAGGCCCAAACCACCTAGACGCATTGGCAAAGATGCCAGACGCCACTGGAGGTCACCAAAGAAGGGGCCGGCCGCCACCCACTACTATGTCTTCTATAGCCTCTCTAAGGCCATCATCGAACCGAGATACCGCATCCTCCATAAAATGCGGTTGACAAATCCGCAACCCAAAAAGTAACTTAGCGACCCCCATGCACGACCTTAGCAGAAGGAGTTCACATTGGGGATCTCTCAGGCAGGGTAAGAATTTCATGAGGTCAACCGCCCCCGAGGCTCGCCGCCCTGCCAACTCCTCAATAAAGTTAGGATCCCGACTAACAGCTCCACCAAGGAGCTTAATCCCCTTCTCTGGTCTACCGATCCCTCTCGGGAAAAGCCCATCTTGAACTTTTCACCCGTCGCATGTCGGCCAAAAAACCTCTGTTTTCTTAATGGTGAGATAAAGCCCTAAAGATGGCCCCTCCTCGTTGATGATGTCTAAGGCCTTAGCAACCTCAGAGGCGTTGCCGATAATCGTCCCATCATTCAAGTACCAAGCATGAAACGGGAGTTTACAGCGGTCCTGAACCCGAAGAATAAGGGGATGTAAGGCAAGGGCAAAGAGAAGGGGCCCCAAGGGATCTCCTTGTTGAACTCTGGTAGTAGCCCCAATACACTCGTTACCAACATACAACCTAGCAGGCTGTGCGTAAAGAAATTGGACCCACCGATAGATTGACGGGCAACGCTGATGAACCTCGTGCAGAAAAGCTGTGCGATCGACCGTGTTGAAAGCATTGGAGAAATCCACAGTAAGCAAGGCTAATGAACCATCAGCATGAAATGAGTTGAGAAACCTGTTTGCACTGTGAAGCACCGCCTCTGCCCCATTTGGCACCCCCACCCCAAATTGATAGTCACCCAAATACTGGAATGCAACATGCGATACACAATTTGAAAGAGAAAAGGTCTGGTTATCTAGGTATCAAATAATTGTTCAAATAATTCAAATTAACAAATCTTATGTTGAGTGTCTACAATAGGTATAAACAAAAATTATGATCCCGCAGCTTAACGCGGGTTTCCCACTAGTGTATATATATATATGAATTAGTGAAGAAATATTTAGCGCAACTCGGGCTGGACATTATCATTACCAGTAACTTATATAATGAAAGGCTACAATCAAATATATCAAAAATATAACATTCTGCCACGTGGCAGATATCTAATCCACAAAACACACTATTTCCACAAGCCCCTTCCCTCATCCTCACTTCATATCTCACCACCTCTCCTTCCTCATTCCTCTCCAACCACCACCACCATGGCAGCCGCAACCACCACCCTAACCGGCACCATGGCCAGCACCTCCTTCCTCCGCCCCCAACCCACCACCACCACCTCCATCAAACCTTCCGTCATGTTCGGCCTCAAGTCCTCTAACCGCGGTGGAGTGACCATGATGGCCAGCTTCAAGGTCACCCTGATCACACCAGAAGGAAAGACTGAGTTCGACTGCCCTGATGACACCTACATCCTTGACCATTGTGAAGAAGCTGGTGCTGATTTACCATACTCATGCAGGCCGGTTCTTGCTCCTCATGCGCCGGAAAAGTTATCTCCGGCACTGTTGACCAGTCTGACCAGAGTTATCTTGATGATGACCAGATTGGAGCTGGGTGGGTGCTCACTTGTGTGGCTTATCCAACTAGTGATGTTGTTATTGAGACCCACAAGGAGGAGGAGCTCGTTGGTTAATTTTATTATTGTTAGATTTGTTTTGAATAATAAATTTTATGTGGTGGGTTTGGTTTATGAAGATGCATTGTAATGAATGCCTTTACATTAAGTAATTGAAATGTTAAAAAAATTATGTTATGTTTTAATATATTGTGTTTTCTTTTCTTTTTGTGTTTTAATGTATATTTTGTTGTTGTTGTTGTTGTGTTAAATGATGGAAGGATTACTAGACTTCATATAACCATTAGGAAATGAGTAGTCTAATATCACATTAACTTAATTGTGTTTTCTTGAAAATGGTATTATATATATTTTTAATCCTTGTTAGTGTTTTAATTGTGTTTTGAATTGAATACTTTTGATAAGGGTGATTTAGCTTATAAGGTGATATTTCGGTGATGGCCGTTCTTGGATAAATCTTGTTATCGCTGGAGTAATTTTGAGATGATCGTTGTGATGTAATTTATAAGAGCAGGGTTAATTAAGTTGTATATTAGTGGATTGATTTGCATGATTAAACTTTGTAGGTTTCATTTTGTGATTACAGGATTTATAAAGTGCTTAAGTGTGATTAGAGGAACACAAAATAGTTTTTATTTTATAAATAACTATTAACGTTATGAATTTACACCGAGATAGGAATAACAAGTTGCTTCAAACATATAGATGATAAATGATAAATACATAGATCCTAATGTTTTCCGGACCACATATAATTGATTGACTAAAATTCAAACTCAACTTAATTTTGTTTATACCATGTTTAAATCTTCAATTTGGAAATATAGGTTTTTGGTAACATGATATAAATATTGTTTTTATCTTGAAACATTCATTTTAGCATGTGGTTGAAATTGCTACAAATGAAAATTGTGTTTTCAAATGAATTTCTGTAAGCTCTTTATCCACTACCCGTTCTTAACTTGAATTGGTGAGCATGATTAAACATGATGGCGACAAGGGAAGACGATGTTACTGAAAGGTACAGATGACAATCAAACATAAATGGCAAAATGTGATGAGTAAACTCGAAACCTGATAATTTTAAACGGATTTGAGGCAGGGGTGATGGGGTATGAGACGGGTTTAGGATGGGTTTGGAAATTGATAATATATTCGTTTACCTGACCCGATTACTGAATAAAGTGTATCAGTTACCAGCTTGTATACTTGATATAATTTATTTTAATATGCATTTATATGATATATTAATTATTGGCATACACTATTTTTGTCATCTATTCATTTAAGTAATTTTTATATACATATTAGTATTTTATTTATATACATTGTAATTGTAGTTATTTGATATATTCTTATAGTAATAATTCTAATTAAATGTAACCAATTAGTAGTTACCAAAAAGATAACCAGTGCGTTTTCAGTTAGGTATATCCGACGTGTAACTTTTTTAAATTCTAGGGTTTACTCGAAACCCGTGGGTATACCCCGACGGGTAATTACCTGATTGAAACTCAACAGATCCTGAGAGAGGTTTGGGGGAAGCTTACCTTATCGAGTTTGGGGTTAGGATTATCTAAACACGCCCCATTGTCGAGTTAGAAAAGGCAAATTTTCTATTATAAGTTAAAATAAAAAAACAACTTGAAGAGTTTAGACCAAGTGTTATGGTCTCACGTTTCGGTTGAGGTGGCAGCCCCAGGCCATGACCGCAACGTGAAACACCTCCCCATGGAGTGTGACCGGTCGTGAAAAGGGAGGGCAACTTCTAACGGGCGTGACAAAGAGGGAAGGTGGTATTGGTTGTTGTGCCTGACGGTCATGTGACTATTTGGTATCAAAATATAAAATAAAAAACAAATAAATTATAAATTAACCATATCTATACAAACAAATTCTATATATTTTACCCCTCAACTTTTAAACCACATTTTGTACTTCATCATCTTTTATATATATTTTAAAAAACTTCTACAAAAATATCATTAATCCTTGGAGCCCCTTTGACCCGAACAACCTGTATCGTTGAAACCAAAGTGAGCCAAACACCCTGAACAACCAAAGCAACGCTTACATTTTCGTTTTAAACTTTTTCGCCAATTGTTATCAGCCCTACCACCTGATATTATCATATCCTCTCAAGCCAAAACACAACTATTAGCCAATTCTTTTACCAACCCAAAACTCCCAACTCATAACCCAATTTTAATAACAACCAATGCCCGAAATGCAACCCAGCATGATTCAACCAACACAAGTTCCCATAAAAAACAAAGAGAGAGCATTAAAAAGGTTTTGATGTCGAGCCCGAGAAAAAAACTATTGTGTAAGACCCTCAACTTGGTTTAACTGAAAACATGCAGCAAAAATGCGAACCATAAAATTTCTTTGAGTATAAACATTCTAACATACGTAAGAACCATTTGAAATGAAAGAAATTTTATGGTCTGCATATCTTCTGCGTCTTTTCATTTAAACCAAGTTGAGAGTCTTACAAGTTGGTATCAGAGCCCTACTTGAGTGAAATCAAGTACAAAGAGGTAAGTACTTGAACTCAAACTGGTGTGCTCTTATGATTAGTGACTAGTACAATCTGATACTCGATCAAAACCCGAAGGTGGAACAGAATGCAAGTAAGTATAAATGATGAAACCAATTGTGATATGTAGGTAAGGTGAGTGTAAACAGAGAATGAGGACGTTCCACGGATGCGGTCTAAGATGGATAGCAAGGCATGTGATAAGATAGGTTGATTGCAGGTACACAATTTTGATATACTTTGGTACCGGTGTTGGAAAAATATCTCGATGGGGGGTAAATCTTAAACAGAAGACAATAATGTTGTCAGGGTAACGATTTAAAGTTGTTGCACGAACTACAACCCACTTCTTCGGGCATAAAGTGATGATTACATGAAGGCACGAAGCTAATATGTGAATTGCACGTCTGGCACATGCGCAAGAAGCATATGACACTCATGAGACCATGATAATCATCACATATATTTCCGGTGGAATTGAAAAGTAAGTGGTCATGTGGGTGAAAGGAGTAGTAAGACTCTCGAGCAAATGAGAGCATTCCATATTTAATGAAAAGTATGAATGAAAGGTTTAAATCCGTAGTCGAATATGAATCAAACATATAAGAATGAAATGTAGGAATGAAAGGTTTGAAAGTAAGCAAGTACGGATCATACAAGAAAGAATTAAAGGTTTGAATCCGTAAGTAAGTACGGATCAAACAAGTAAGAATTAAACGTTTGAATGCGTAAGTGTGTACAAATCAAACATACATGAACGAATGTACGAATGAAAGATTGGAAAGAAAGGTTTGGAATCCGTAGGTAAGCACGGATAAAACCAAAAGAATGAGAGATAAATGAATGAAAAGTAGAGTCCCTGAATAAGTAGGATCGGGCGGAAAAGAAGGAGGGGATACATTTTCCCTCTTTAGCTAAGGTAGATAATAACATTGTAGGACCGTGGTGCTAATAACCTAGTTAAAATACACGTATTGTCTAACTAACGGACTACGTAAATATGATTTACATAAATGAATGAAAGGAAGATAGAGCTCATTGTGAACGGTTGTGTAAAATTAGTTAACAAGGTATTGTCGGATTGACCTTCTAAAAAGTCAAACAAGTTGAATTAGTGAGTATAAAGTAAGCATTAACAAGATAACATGAAAGGTTTATGTTATGAAGTAAGCATAATCTTTGAAAATTGTTGTTGTAACAAGAAAATTTTATTGAAAGAAAGAAGTATTGAATAAAGTTACATGATAAGCATGCTAGTAATCAACTTATGAGAGTCGGGATTATTAACAGGCTAAGACCCAGACGAATGACTTAACTATTGACAAGGGAAGGAAATTTTTGCATGTATTGATAAACATGATGTTTTTATAAGTATGATCGAATTGAAAGGAAATTGATGTGCTAAAAGTAGTATAATTAAAACTAACAAAATTAACCGAATCTAGACACTAAGTAATACCCTAGACTCTCTAAAACTCGACTAAACTACTAACCGACAAGTGAACCGATCGACTATAGTAAAGCTAAGTAAGTCCGGAAATCGAACCCACATGACTCTATTTAATTACATTAACTAGACTCTCTAGACTTAGACTGACACGACTCTAACTATTTTTATATTGGGGGGGGGGGGTTTCTAAATATCCTAAAATTACGATTAATTAAAAGCTAATTAATTAAATTAACTAAGACATGAAAAGATTTGGGTGTAATTCAGATGATTATGAGAGACTACCTAGATTGGAATCCCATAATGCTACTAATTGTGTTTTTATCGGATGCAAGTTACTATGGAACCGGGATCATAAAGTGCTAAACCCATCAAGACACCGAACAGGACCCCCGACCCTTCTTGGGAAGACACCTATGGAACTCTAAAAGCTATCGAGAACACCGGTTAGTCTAGACTCCCTCTTGGGTTATCTAAGTGGTTTATGTGAAGTACCTAATTCGATTTATTCCCTCTCAGGCTATAAACCTAGGGTACCTTGGGTTCTTGATTCGACTTGTTAGACAACGGTTGGCAAGGAAACTAAGACGAACTTCTCTTGAAGATCTACTTAGCAATTTACCAACTTAGACCTACCAATAATCCCTTACCCCTCAGCTTTTGAGATTAGTAGAACACCTAGACCTACTCAATTGTCGAATACTGCTTTTAAGGTATATTGGCCAATTGACCCAACAAATCTCAAGGCAAGTTAATGATCTAGCATGACCCTATTACACGAAAGACATTCACCAAGGTTCACACGAAGCAATAAACAAATCTAAGCATGCATACACAATGAACCATAATCAAGTCGGCTACTTTAACATAAATAATCCATAAATAAACAAGCATCCATAATAAAATATCAAAACTTTAACATCCTGTTCATTTCACCTAGGTAGTACAAGGTTTCTAGCCAGACATCATGTTCAATAAACGCAAAAATAAAGAGTATTATCAAGAAAACAAAACATGGTTAAAAATTAAAAATGAAGAACAAGTAAACCCAGATGATAATATCATGAGTCGGACGATCCTAGCACTTCCAATCTTCAACCGATACTTTTTCTCCTTCGAAAACGCTCCAGAATCTTTAGAAGTTTCGCCCAAGTCTTTGCTAATTCGTGACTAGGGTTAGACATGTTGAATGATATGTATTTATAGGTTTTATGTAATTTCCCAGCTCCACAACTAAACTTTCTGCGAAAACAGGCCCTTCGCGTCACGCGGAGGGTATTTGACTGGAGCTTCATGTAGCGTGGCACATTATTATTTTTTATTTGATTTTAATACCTTCGCATGACGCAAAGCTAACTCTCCTTTGTGGTCGCGCGTCACGGTGGGCTACTTTTCCAGCTTTTCTTCGTCTCTTCAATTCTCGTTCAGCTGTATCTAACCCGGTGCTCGGTTTTTCTTCTCGTTTAACATATTTTCCACAATTTTCAGCACCCGAGACCTGCAATTCACAAACCTATCAACAGTATCACAATCTAACCTAAAAACAACACAAACAGACTCGATATATATAAAAACTTTACACGAAAAACATATGTATTTTACAATACATCAAAGTACAAATGCATACTACAATATATACACAATAAGTAAGAAGTGGCAATTCGACCTTAAAAGGTCAAATAGCAGAAGTTGGCAAAATAGTTAACGAAATGTAAGGATTATACGTAAGAAATGAAATGTGTGATGTGGTATAACATGTAAGTGGGAAATTTTTGAAAGAATTATAGGTAAATAAACACTGGGTAGAATGAAAATTTGAATGAAATATGCTAACACATAATTTTGTAGTTGAGAATGGTAGAATTCTTGATGTAATAAAACCAATAGAGTTTGTGAAAGGATGCCCACTAGCGGGAACTCATCACATGGATGAATGAAATCAATCCAGATACGGTATGGACTCATGAAGAAGTGGGTCGATCTAGTTTGCGGATCATTGGTTAGCCCCAAAATAGTAAGGTTAGTAAATTGTTTAACTTATGAGTGTAAGGTAGGAAGTTGCAGATTGAATAGTACCTTCATACAAACTAATGACAACACAAGTATGATATGATACAGAATGTTTGACTTTTAAAGAGTAGCAAAAGAATGAATTTCAACTCAGGCTTAATGTCGTTGAGCAATGCACATGTGTGTATTGTAATTGGTGCATGAAATGACTCGAAACTATACCCAAAGGGGTGTACAGCGTATAGCTCATAGTAATGACTATAGAATGATGTTTAACTCTTGAGTTAAGTACGAGTTAGTGAGAATGAAATAGTAGTTATAATGTGGTAGTGAGAACCCTAATCTAATGATTGCAATACGCTTATGTTTATAGTTTGAATTTTTTCAGGTGTTAATAAAAATTATTTAGAAGGAATACTATTAGAGGAATACATTAGTAAGCCCATGATGAGTATTTATGTGACTAACACGAGAAGGGAGTATCGATTATGATTGTGAGTAAAGTGGAACTAATCGATACGATTAACAAATGCATGAATGCATTTTTGCATAATTAGGAAGGTGAGGAACGAAACATATAAATTATGCTTGTTTTCGAATAAAGTCTTTATAAGAGCTATGAGTGGGTTTGTTTCATAGTGTGATTTGGAATATGTTGACTGAATAAATAGGTAGTGATGATGGTCGCTATGAAATTTGCATTATACAAGAATTCGAATCCAAAGGTATGCATTCTAGAAGTGCGTTCTAAGTACGCCGATTGGAGGATTAACAATCGGGTGGTAAAGGTAGTTAAAATTTGGTAGAATTAAGAAAGGTTTCGGGATGAAACCTCTTTTAAGAAGGGTGGGGTAGACTTGTAACACCTCGAAACTATAATTTTTAATTCGCTAGTTTGTTTTCTTGTGTTATGACATGAGATAAAATAACTAAGCTATTTAACTTAGTTAAATTATATGTCAAATAAGTTAGGAATGGAACTGGTGACAACTGTGATCAAGTGACAAACAAGAGGAACTGAAATTAGAGATTTGAATTGAAGTTTCTGCAAAATAGAAACTTCAGGATATATGTGTGTGTAGTATGTGTGTGTCGACACACACAAAGGGGTTCTCTCTTAATCACCCTAAAATCCAGAAATTACGACAGAATTGAGCCTAAATGCTTGCATGATTGAAGGTTTCTAACCATCTAAGGATGAAAAACATGTGGTAAGTTGTAGATTTTTATTTGATTATTTTGCAAGTAATGGGTATGTGATCAATCTTTGAATTCAAATGAAAATAAGCATGAATGTGTGTTAGAATCATCAAGTAGAACTTGGATTATGAATGATTTCAAGTAAATTGATGTTTTTAGAAGATTCCCACTAGTTGTGGTGAGGATGGTTGTCACACCCCAACCGATGGCGGAAACATCAGAGTAAGACGAACGAGATTGTTCATAACATCATAACGTACTATTTATGACAATAATTTAATAAACGAAATTCATTTCATTAATAATTTCCAAGGATACATTGTTTCGAAAAGAAATACAACATTCAAATCTTACGTAACCAAACAAGTAAAAGATTACATAAACAAAATTTGGATGTGTTTCTAGTCCATCCTTAGAAGATTTCTCGATATCTCATCATCAATTTCCAGCAACATGTATTAGAGTATATGTCAGCACAAAAAGGTCAGTGAGCATACAAGTTTGATTTACATAGCATACGTATAAAAGTCTCTAATCCAACATGGCAATTTGTTCATTAAGTTACATATCATATTAGCATGAAAAAACTAAAGGTCAAACCAAAGTGTCCATTAGCGTAATCTCGTCACCAAAGTGAACAAGACCGTTGTGATAGAATACTTAACAATGACCCAAAACAGGCAGTGTGCTACTCCTATAGCGCTAGACATGTTAAGGTAGGCTTGCGAAGTTAATGACAATTAGGTTGCATGAATGTATTCTAGCATGTATGATCGTAAAGTTTAACAAGTAGCATGTTTATGGATTGAGTGTTTGCATAAGATTGATTGTGTGTGTTTAGTGAGTTAATATGTTATACTGTAACATTTGTCAAAAACGGGTTTTCCAAACCCGCTCCGTTTTGTAATCGAATATCAAGTTATAAATGTCACGTTGCGTATTTATGGCTATCTTAATTTTTTAATGATGCATAATTAATAAATAAACTAAACTATAAAAGTTAAAATTGATAAAAAGTAAAAATAAAATAATTAAAAAGAGAATGAGGCTGCCGGGACTCGAACCCGGGTCAGCCGGAAAAGAACTCAAAGCTTTATCACACACACCTATCACCACTCCGCCACTTGTTGTTTTCTGTAAACATTAGGAAACAATTAAATTTTATTATCTATCACAAATTAATCCGGTTACGCCAACTGTAACCGAAATCGGTCACCAAACGTCCAAAAACGTTTGATAATACGCGGTTTACCGATTATAACCGCTACACCGACGTTCTCAATCAAGGTTGCCTTGAATGAACTTGAATTCTAGAAGTGAATCGGTTTCTATAACCGAAAACTTTCAATTCCAGAATTACTTCAATCTTTGTTCTCTCTCACGACTCAAACACACTCGGAAAGCTCTCAATTACATTTCCACACAATTTTCAGTTCGCCGGAGAATCTAATTGGACTCGCCGGACTTTCGCCGGAAAACCGTATTCTCCATCAAACGGTAAATTGCTGTCTGTAAAAATTAGCGAAGAAGATGAACTGTGTTAACACTATAAGGATAATTAAAATCGGTATTTTAAACGGGTTAGACACACAGTCCAGCGGTGGACTGTGTGCAAACAATACGCACACGCCGCGAGTTCGATCCCTGATACACACACCCTCTCTGTAATAAAGATGTTTTATTTTTCTAACTGAACCGGATTAACTTACGTTAGTTGTTAAGTATAATAAAAATCTGTATATTAACCAAGTTAGACACACAGTCCAGCGGTGGACTGTGTGTAACGTTAAAGCACAGGTCCCGGGTTCGAGACCTGTTGGTGACACCGGTTCGATGATTTAAACTATTTTCGAAAATAAAAGAATTTTGAATAAACTGAGTTAGTATATAAGTATAATTAAAAACAGAATTATTTCAGGTTAGACACGTAGCTCAGTTGGTAGAGCTGCGTGCACGCGAACGGGAGGTCTCGGGTTCGAGCCTCACCCGACGCATACAATTACACAGTAAAACCGGTCAACAAGTCAAACGGTCAACGGTCAACGGTCAATGCAAAAGTCAACATATTTGTATGTTTTTATTTATTTAATTTAATTTAAAAATCAATTAAAAATACTTAAAAATAATGTTTTTAAAGATAGGAAATAGCCTTAAACTCACAAAAATATATCTAAAAATCCTATTAAAATTATCAATAAAATCCACTCATTTACTATATTTTCCGTTATTATCTAGGTTAGTTAATACTCGTTGTTCAATCCTTCCAACTCGTGCGCATCTCATCATTTCCAACCAAACGCACCCAATGTGAGTGAATCTTTACAAATTCCCCGTTTTAATCACGTTTTTGGGGTGTATCATGTGTCTTGCCATTTATTATATTTAAATCATTGTGCATACATCATACCATGAACGAATGTGTACTCAGCTTGTTTCAACTGTTTGTGTGGTTATTGTTAGATTTAATTTATTATTTTCAATACATGCAATTTCATAGGCCGCCGCTCCCCATTACATTATGAGCGTTGAGCATGTTCCCCATTACATTATGAGCGTGAACCTGGCGTGCCAAGATACGATCGGCTCCGTTTGATTGAGCCTTGATCGCACAGACATTTATCATTTTCAGTACATGCAATACGATCGGCTTCGCTTGATTGAGCCTTGATCGCACAGTTTCATTCATGTTATTCATTGTATGATGTTGGTATGTTATTGTATGTTATTATATGTTATTGTATGTTATAGTTTGTGATTGTTATTGCTACTGTTTGATTATTTATATTTGCTCACTTATGATTATGCACAATTTTTCCTTGATAAAATAACAAGAAAATCAATAATAAATGTTTATCTAACAAGGTTCACTCGCCAACTTATGTTGACCCAAAAACCCCATTTTTACACATGATACAGGTGAACCAGCTGCAGCAAGAAACACATAGGATTGGCCTAGAAGAATAAACTGGTTTAGAGCTTGGATTGTTTAGTTGGCTATTTTTCTTTGTATTTGTATGGACATGTTTGGATTATTGAGAATGTAATTTTGACTTTAATAAATATGAAACATATTAGTAAATATCATGAGCTTTGGTGATAACCCAATTATGCCCCGACTCTTATTCCGCTGCGGGTCGTGGTGTGACAGATTGGTATCAGAGCAATGACTATAGGGATATAGGATAGGTTATTAGACCCTTAGAGCCTATACTATAGTTGATTAGAAACTTTTAAGATTTTTGTGTGTTACATGCCAAATTTCATGATGTTTATATGTTTTATGTTAAATGTTACATTCAATGTTATGCAAGCATGTTCATAAGTATATATTATCATATAATACCTATCATGAATCATATTCTCATAACATATCATATCCATGAATGCACACACCTCATCATTTTCATGATTGCTTTTACAATGATTTTTGTATTTTCAAATCTCATCAAAGTGAGTTCTCATGACGGGCATGTAGTAACTGGAAGGGTACCAGTACCGGTAGTCGGAACGTCCTGTCTAGGCTGGCATTCGTATAAATCCAAAATAAAGGACCAGTTTGCCTACCTGGGGACTAACGATGAGAGTACGAAGTACCTATTAGGCCAAAGCATGCTATACCAAACGTCGTGTGAGCTAACCCCACTTTGAGTTGTCATTGTGTCTACACCTGGACACATTCCGACCAAATATCTCGTAAACATATTTTGTGGTTTGCATTCGGGTGATGCGAGTGTTAAATCGCCAATATTAATGTGAATCCTACCAAGCCAATAGTCATGGGGGCCCACATGACTATACATGTGAAGGTATGGGGGACATTTGAGGCCCAACATGAGCAAACCCAAGACATCCTATGGATGTAGTTGAATTATTGATATTTATGTTATTTTAATTTTCTTAAAGACACATGACACCTAAAAAGACTCCATAAACTCACAATCTTCTTATGTATATTCCTGTAGATGTCGACTAGACAACAACGAGGGGGTAAAAGATCAGGAAGGTCTCACGAACGCTTGGCGACACAAATCGCGAAACAAATGGCCGCGGTGCTTCCTGACATTGTGGTTCAAGTACAACAAGCTCTCGCCACAAATCCCACTAATCCTCCCCAACAACATGACCAGAACATCGGCAACCCTCCTACCAGCAAGTGCTCATACAAACATTTCAAGTCTTGCGATCCTCCTAAATTTGAAGGGACCGAAGGTGTCACTGCTCTCCTCCACTGGTTTGAGGAAATGGAAAACACCTTCCTCAACTGCGATTGTCCTGAGGATCGCAAGGTTCGATACGCCACCGGGAGACTATTTGGGGTAGCTCTCACCTGGTGGAATACTGAAAAGGGGAAGAGGGGAATTGATGATGCAATGGCCTTAACATGGGAGGAGTTAAGGGAAATCATGACGAGGCGATTCTGTCCTAGAAGTGAGATTAAGAAGCTAGAGGACGAATTTCATTCTTTAAAGCAAAAGGAGGGAGATCATACTTCCTATAACAAGAGGTTCTTAGAGTTGAACCAAATGGTCCCTAATTTGTTTACCCCAGTTTATCGCTTGATCGAGCATTATATTCGAGGTCTTCCCTCGAAAATTCAAGATTCAGTCCTCAGCACTTCGCCAGCAACACTTGAAGCTGCTATGGAGCTAGCGACTGAACTGACCGAGAATCGAATTCGCAACGGTAAGTTTAAAGAGGAGAAGAAGAAAGCCCCCATTGAGGGCCAAACATCAAACCATTCCATCTCCTCCTCTAAGTTTGCTAACAAGAGGAATCGTAACACCAGAAACTTCGCTGTTACACAAACCAATTTCCCTATTCCTGCTGCACCCATTACCCAAGTTGCCCCTTCACCTGCACCATACAAAAGGCCATACTCTGGCCCGTTACCAAAATGCAACCGTTGCCAATACCACCACTTTCCCGATCATCCCTGCCAACATTGCACCGGCTGTGGTCGCGCAGGTCATACTAATCAAACCTGTCGCATGCCTCAGCGAACGAACCGCCACCAGCCTTCAACCCAAACCCACCAACAAATAATGGGTCAAGCCCAACAACCCCTACTATTACCACCTAGCCCAAACATACTACCAACCCAACTATCCCATGGTACAACCTATGCGGGCTTGCTACAATTGTGGAGACCCAAGCCATTTTAGAAACACTTGTCCAAGGTTGGTGAACATTATTCATGCTCAAGCCCAAGCCAATCCGGTGAATCAAGCGAACCAAGCTCCTCCACCTGCAAGAGGAAGAGCTTTCAACATCAACGCTAATCAGGCTAGAGCTGACGGCAATGTGGTTAACGGTAAGTTCCTTATAAATGGTAGTTATGCATCCATGTTGTTTGATACTGGAGCGGATAAAAGTTTTGTGTCCTTAAAGTTTGAACCCATCCTAAACCAAAATCGTGATAATCTCATGGAATCCATAACAGTAGAAGTTGCTGACGGGAAACCGGTCTCATTGAACTCTATTATACGCAATTGTACTCTTACTCTAAATGATCACAATTTTCTAGTTGACCTCATTCCAATGAAGTTGGGAAGCTTTGACATTATAATTGGTATGGACTGGCTCAGTCAACATCAGGCTGAAGTTGTATGCCGCGAGAAGTTTATACGCATTCCTCTTTCAAACGGTCAGACTCTACGAATCTTTGGAGAAACCTTGTCGAAAGGGCTCAGATTAATGTCCTGTCTTCAAGCTCAAAAATATATTCACAAGAATTATGTCGCGTTTTTAGCTCATATCGTCAAAAAGGGAACCATAGAGAAGAAACTTGAAGACATTCCTGTAGTAAAAGATTTTCCGCAAGTTTTTCCTGACGACATTTCAGGACTTCCTCCAGTAAGAGAAGTCGAATTCCGCATTGATCTTATACCTGGTGCTATACCAGTTACAAAGTCTCTTTATAGGTTAGCTCCCTCTGAAATGCAAGAGCTAGCCAGTCAATTGCAAGAGTTGACTGACAAAGGGTTCATACGCCCTAGCTCCTCGCCTTGGGGTGCACCTGTCCTTTTTGTAAAGAAGAAAGATGGATCGTTTCGCATGTGCATCGACTACAGAGAACTCAACAAGTTAACAATCAAGAATCGCTATCCATTACCTCGCATTGATGATCTTCTTGACCAACTTCAAGGTGCCAGATGCTTTTCAAAAATCGACCTTCGATCTTGTTATCATCAACTTAGAGTGCATGAAGAAGACGTCCCAAAAACCGCTTTCCGAACTCGTTATGGTCATTATGAATTCATGGTCATGCCATTTGGTTTAACCAACGCTCCAGCTGTCTTCATGGATCTAATGAACCGAGTCTGCAAACCTTATCTCGATCGTTTTGTTATAGTCTTCATCGACGACATTCTCATTTATTCAAAGTCTAAGTCTGATCATGAACGACATCTTCGACTCATCCTTACACTTCTAGAGAATGAAAAGCTTTACGCCAAGTTCTCCAAATGCGAATTTTGGTTAAAAGAGGTACAATTCCTTGGACATGTAGTCAATGACAAGGGAATACATGTCGACCCCTCAAAGATCAAAGCGGTACAAGAATGGCAAGCGCCACGTACACCAACTGAAGTAAGATCTTTTCTTGGTTTGGCTGGTTATTATCGTCGTTTCATTTCAAACTTCTCTCGCATTGCTGTACCACTCACGGCTTTAACTCATAGGGAAAACCTTTCATATGGGGACCCAAGCAAGAAGAAGCCTTCCAAACCCTTAAACAAAAACTCTGTGATGCACCCAATCCTCACTCTTCCTGAAGGTTGTGATGACTTCGTGGTTTATTGCGACGCGTCAGGGCAAGGATTAGGCTGTGTTCTAACGCAAAGAGGAAAGGTTATAGCTTATGCTTCGAGATAACTCAAGACTCATGAGAAGAACTACACCACCCATGACCTAGAACTTGGAGCCGTTGTGTTCGCTCTTAAGATATGGAGACATTATCTCTACGGTACTAAGTGTGAAATATACACTGACCACAAGAGTCTTCAACATATCTTCAATCAAAAGGAGTTAAACATGAGGCAACGAAGATGGGTCGAACTTCTAAATGACTACGACTGTGAAATTCGGTACCACCCTGGCAAAGCAAATGTGGTGGCTGATGCACTCAGTCGAAAGGGTTATGCAAACTCCATTCGTCTTCTATGTTCGCAAATCATATCTAACATTAAAGATCAAATTCGAGAAGCCCAACATGTTTCAGTAACGGAGGATGATGTACGAAAGAAGCTGTCCTGTGGAGCTGAACTTAAAATTGAAACTAAATCTGACGGTATTCTGTACTATCTAGATCGCATATGGATTCATGACCACACAAACTTCGTGAATTTCTTATGAATGAGGCTCACAAAACACGATACTCTATACACCCAGGAGCCGATAAGATGTATCAAGACCTTCGATACACCTATTGGTGGTCTGGAATGAAAAAAGATATTGCTGTTTTTGTTTCCAAGTGCCTTACGTGTTCCAAGGTGAAAGCTGAACACCAAAGACCCTCAGGACTTCTAGTCCAACCTGAAATACCTGTATGAAAGTGGGAAAACATAACAATGGATTTCATTACCGGGTTACCTCGCACTTCTGGTGGGTATGACACTATATGGGTAATCATTGACCGACTTACAAAATCAGCTCACTTTATTCCTATCCGCGAAGATTTCAAGAACGAAAAGCTAGCTCGTATTTATATCAGCGAAATCGTAAGCCGACATGGTGTACCGTTAAGCATTATTTCAGATCGTGATGGTCGTTTCACTTCACGAATATGGCAAGCAGTACAAGTCGCCTTGGGTACGCGATTAGATCTCAGTACTGCCTATCACCCTCAAACTGATGGACAATCTGAACGCACCATTCAAACTCTTGAAGATATGCTTCGAGCATGTGTCATAGACTTCAAGGGAAATTGGGACGCTCATCTACCATTAGTTGAATTTTCGTACAACAACAGCTATCATTCAAGCATCAGCATGGCACCTTTTGAAGCTTTATATGGTCGTAAGTGCCGATCTCCAGTATGTTGGCACGAAATTGGGGAAGCTCAAATCACTGGTCCAGAATTGATTCAAGAAACCACAGACAAGATCCATCAAATTCGAAACAATCTTCTAGCGGCTCAAAGTCGTCAAAAGAGTTATGCAGATAAACGACGGAAGCCTTTAGAGTTTAACATTGGTGATCATGTACTTTTAAAAGTATCACCGTGGAAGGGAGTAGTTCGTTTTGGTCAAAAAGGCAAGCTAGCACCACGCTACGTAGGACCTTTCAAGATACTCGAAAGAGTAGGACCTGTAGCATACAAGCTTGATCTACCAGAAGAACTCAACAGGATTCATCCCACATTCCACGTATCAAACTTGAAGAAGTGCCTCGCCGATGAAAACCTCCATATTCCTCTGGAAGATATTCAGATTGATGAATCTATGCATTTTATTGAAAGACCTGTAGAGATCATGGACTTCGGAGAAAAACGTCTACGACGAAGTCGCATTCCAATTGTTAGGGTACGTTGGGAGTCGAAACGGGGACCTGAGTTTACTTGGGAACGTGAAGACTCAATGCGTGAAAAATACCCGCATCTTTTTCCTACTACTACTACTTAAATTTCGGGACGAAATTCCTAAAAGTAGGGGATACTGTAACATTTGTCAAAAACGGGTTTTCCAAACCCGCTCCATTTTGTAATCGAATATCAAGTTATAAATGTCACGTTGCGTATTTATGGCTATCTTAATTTTTTTAATGATGCATAATTAATAAATAAACTAAACTATAAAAGTTAAAATTGATAAAAAGTAAAAATAAAATAATTAAAAAGAGAATGAGGCTGCCGGGACTCGAACCCGGGTCAGCCGGAAAAGAACTCAAAGCTTTATCACACACACCTATCACCACTCCGCCACTTGTTGTTTTCTGTAAACATTAGGAAACAATTAAATTTTATTATCTATCACAAATTAATCCGGTTACGCCAACTGTAACCGAAATCGGTCACCAAACGTCCAAAAACGTTTGATAATACGCGGTTTACCGATTATAACCGCTACACCGACGTTCTCAATCAAGGTTGCCTTGAATGAACTTGAATTCTAGAAGTGAATCGGTTTCTATAACCGAAAACTTTCAATTCCAGAATTACTTCAATCTTTGTTCTCTCTCACGACTCAAACACACTCGGAAAGCTCTCAATTACATTTCCGCACAATTTTCAGTTCGCCGGAGAATCTAATTGGACTCGCCGGACTTTCGCCGGAAAACCGTATTCTCCATCAAACGGTAAATTGCTGTCTGTAAAAATTAGCGAAGAAGATGAACTGTGTTAACACTATAAGGATAATTAAAATCGGTATTTTAAACGGGTTAGACACACAGTCCAGCGGTGGACTGTGTGCAAACAATACGCACACGCCGCGAGTTCGATCCCTGATACACACACCCTCTCTGTAATAAAGATGTTTTATTTTTCTAACTGAACCGGATTAACTTACGTTAGTTGTTAAGTATAATAAAAATCTGTATATTAACCAAGTTAGACACACAGTCCAGCGGTGGACTGTGTGTAACGTTAAAGCACAGGTCCCGGGTTCGAGACCTGTTGGTGACACCGGTTCGATGATTTAAAATATTTTTGAAAATAAAAGAATTTTGAATAAACTGAGTTAGTATATAAGTATAATTAAAAACAGAATTATTTCAGGTTAGACACATAGCTCAGTTGGTAGAGCTGCGTGCACGCGAACGGGAGGTCTCGGGTTCGAGCCTCACCCGGCGCATACAATTACACAGTAAAACAGGTCAACAAGTCAAACGGTCAACGGTCAATGCAAAAGTCAACATATTTGTATGTTTTTATTTATTTAATTTAATTTAAAAATCAATTAAAAATACTTAAAAATAATGTTTTTAAAGATAGGAAATAGCCTTAAACTCACAAAAATATATCTAAAAATCCTATTAAAATTATCAATAAAATCCACTCATTTACTATATTTTCCGTTATTATCTAGGTTAGTTAATACTCGTTGTTCAATCCTTCCAACTCGTGCGCATCTCATCATCTCCAACCAAACGCACCCAATGTG
This sequence comes from Scalesia atractyloides, assembly GCA_947069175.1. Lineage (NCBI taxonomy): Eukaryota > Viridiplantae > Streptophyta > Magnoliopsida > Asterales > Asteraceae > Scalesia > Scalesia atractyloides. The sequence continues at coordinate 35,245,618 of CAMTDV010000017.1, read as the reverse complement.
AGTGAATCTTTACAAATTCCCCGTTTTAATCACGTTTTTGGGGTGTATCATGTGTCTTGCCATTTATTATATTTAAATCATTGTGCATACATCATATCATGAACAAATGTGTACTCAGCTTGTTTCAACTGTTTGTGTGGTTATTGTTAGATTTAATTTATTATTTCAGTACATGCAATTTCATAGGCCGCCGCTCCCCATTACATTATGAGCGTTGAGCATGTTCCCCATTACATTATGAGCGTGAACCTGGCGTGCCAACATACGATCGGCTCCGTTTGATTGAGCCTTGATCGCACAGACATTTATCATTTTCAGTACATGCAATACGATCGGCTCCGCTTGATTGAGCCTTGATCGCACAGTTTCATTCATGTTATTCATTGTATGATGTTGGTATGTTATTGTATGTTATTATATGTTATTGTATGTTATAGTTTGTGATTGTTATTGCTATTGTTTGATTATTTACATTTGCTCACTTATGATTATGCACAATTTTTCCTTGATAAAATAACAAGAAAATCAATAATAAATGTTTATCTAACAAGGTTCACTCGCCAACTTATATTGACCCAAAAACCCCCATTTTTACACATGATACAGGTGAACCAGCTGCAGCAAGAAACACATAGGATTGGCCTAGAAGAATAAACTGGTTTAGAGCTTGGATTGTTTAGTTGGCTATTTTTCTTTGTATTTGTATGGACATGTTTGGATTATTGAGAATGTAATTTTGACTTTAATAAATATGAAACATATTAGTAAATATCATGAGCTTTGGTGATAACCCAATTATGCCCCGACTCTTATTCCGCTGCGGGTCGGGGTGTGACAGCGTCATGCGTGGGGAAAGCGTGTATCCCTCGCGTCGCGCAATGGAGGGTTTTTCCAAACTTTGTTTGTTTTGTTCAAGTTCAGCCCCTGAACTTGGTTTATTAAAAATGGCGACATGGGTGTGTCACCCATGTCCAATTCTTGTTCAAATCTTGATGTGTTATGTTGTATGTGATTGATTCTTGTTAGTTAGATTAAGTATGGTATGGAAGTAATTAGATTTTAGTTGTAATTGATGAATGAAAGTAAGAGGTAAGAAGTTGAACATGAAATACTTGTACATTACGCTTAGATAGTAGTATGTACACCAAGTGTTTGATGAAATGTCTAGGCGAAGTTGGAAGGTGAAACTGTATGCAAGAACTTGGCAAATAGGAATGAAATGTGACCTTCAATGTGACTGATGGTAATCAAACATGATAAATGTGTTTTAGATGGAATACATGTGGCAAATTAGTTTGATTGTATGATTTGGTATGAAACATGCTTTAGGAGATTGTACTCCATGCTTTAAAGGTGTGATGGACACCATATGTTGGATTAATTGCTTGATTGTGATTAGGAAATGAAGGTGTGCTAAATATGAAGTGGGTGACCTTACTAGCAAGTAAGGATGGTAGAATTATATTTCTATTAGCTAAAGCTTGGGTTATGTGGATTATTGTAGAATCCTGGAAATACTAGTATGGATGAAACTGATTATATATGTGTATGTATGTAATTAAGTGATCATGTGGTTGTATGTGTCCTACAACATGAGTATGAAATGTATATGGTGTCATTACTATGGTCTACCATATCAATATGAGTGTATGTTCATAAGTTAGAAGTTCATATGTTAGATGGCTGACTTTCTAAAATTCAACAAAGTATGAATAGCATGGTTAGGTTTCCAAACACAATTATAATATTAGAGAAATCAGGATATGTGTTAGACCACTTATGGGTTATGTATGATGATAAACTGAATTGCGTGGATTTGGAACAAGGTGACTATTAATCCATGTCTTATATATGTGATAATTGACTAACGAAAGTCAAGTAATGTATGAAAGGAAAAAAAATGAATATTAGTATGAATGAGCATGTGTGCTAACCATAATGCCAATGTGATGACATGAAAGTATAAGAATCATGTCAAGATGGATCAAAACATGGAAGGCTAATGGGTCAAGAGGCGGCAAGGAAACTAGCATGAACATGGCGGGTTCGAGGTAAGTGATTCCTAAACTAAATTTCTAATTGTGCAATGAAGTCTTGTATGTAAGAGGGAAGAAAATCATGAAAGGATGGCTAGATAATAGTAGTACTAAGGTAAGTAATGTCGTAACGGGTTACATGTAGTTTAACTATGACTGAACACACTTGGTGGGAGCAACGGGTCAAAATTTTGAACGTTGTGTAATAGGATGTAGAATTTGGATGTTATGGTAAGGGAAATAGTGTTGAAATGATTTGGGGGCTTAGAATAATTCCATGTTAAGTTTGGACTCACCGGACGCTTTAATGTGGGCCGCAAAAACGAAAAAAAGACCGAAATCCAGGCGCCGGCACAGAAGGGGCGGCAGCGACGCTAGACATTCTAGCCGATGGCTAGATGGGCTGTTGATGCCCCAACCAACGTCGTATGGCGTTGGCAGCGACCAGTGGCCCCGTTTCTTCGATCCCGGGCCGCATAGCCCCGTTAGGCTTCCGAAATGCACTCCAAACTTACAAAAAGTTTTTGTGAGCTGCTGCTAAGGTTGGGACTTGTATATGGGTATGTGTAGGGATGCAATAAGTATGTATGTATGCATGGAATCAAAGTGTGTGTAAGTAGAGGGGACTTGTATGGGATTTGTATGTATGAATGTATGTAGCTGGGAGTTACATGTATGAATGTGTTTGAATGTAAAATGTAGGTATAGGTATGGATAGAATGGTATGTATGCATGTGTTGGAAATTAGTAAATATGAACTAATGGAATTTGTATATATGTATACATGAGTTTTAATGTGAATGAGATTAAATTATGCTAACCAAGTTACTATCGAGAATGGAATGAAAGTGCATGTATATTGATAATAGGCTCCCGAAGATTTCACACCAGAATGCAATGATTGAATTCGGAAAGATAACAGGATAGATTAGTATATGTAGAAAGAATGTGATGTGGATGTTATTTATGTATATGTTTTAATTTATGTAAGATGTCACCAATTACTGATGATGTGGATGTATATGGTGGTTGCAGATTACACGAATCATCACCGTCATGGAATGCAAGTGGTTGGAGATCGAGTCAGAACATGGATTGTACGGGAGTGTGGTCATGTAGTTTTGTAAATGTATGTCATATTTTATCTCTTAAATAATAATAAAGGATTTAATTCTTGTAAAAGAGTCATTTAAAATGGTTCTAAGTATGTTAGAACGTTTATACTGAAAGAAATTTTATGGTCCGCATTTCCGCTGCGTGTTTTCAGTTAAACCAAGTTGAGGGTCTTACATAATGAGAGGTCTACGGGTAGTTATTTATAAAAGAATTTTGTATTATATTTGGTTTTTTTAATTTTCTAATAGTTTGTATTATTACCTTTTTAGTAGAAGTTAATTAAAGAGGAAACAATTTTCGGAAACGTGTTCGTGATGTCTTTCATACCCAATTGGATTTGGAATCACACCGGTGCGGATCAAATATTCGGCAAATGGAGAGAAATGTGGGGAAAAGTGTATGTGTTGAACGCTTTTTGACAACCTTTTCAACAACTGTTCAAGGGTAATTGGGTAGTGATGTGGGCGTGTTAATTGAGACACATGAAATATATAAACAAGAAAAGTCTCATGGGTTGAAACTACCATGGCAAATTTAAAGGAAAAACACCAAGTGGTATCTCATCCCTATTATGGATTCGCGGCCGCGGTCGAAAAGGTTGAACAACACATCGTCCAATGACTTTGCATCCTCTTAAGTCATTTCAGATGAGCAATCACAAATAAATATAAACGACTGAAAGAACCAGATCGTCCGGTGGGGAGAGATAGAAGTAAATCAAAAAATAAAGTGACGGGTTCATCTTTAAACAATCCCAAGATCTATGCCCAAATTGATAGTCTTGACTCGGAAATTAACAAGTTAATATCCCTTTAAGGAACGAAAACAACGACCATTGAATATAAACATATTGGTAAAGTTACATCTTATCAAACTTCTTTTTTAGGTATGATCAATTGATAAAGTACGTGTTTTTCGAGTTTACTTGTATATGAATTACACTTATATCTTGGATTTAACGTTGTTATGTTTAGCAATAACAACTCATATATTCACTTTTAACTATTGCTTGGAACGTCTTCTATTACTAACAATATCAACACGTAAACAGTAAGTAAGTGATTCGTTTGTCGTCATCTACTTCAAAAATCAAACCATCCTACCTGGTTCCCATCACCCACGCTTCTTCTTTTCTGGTTATTGCTTCTCATTTTCTTCGTTCATTATATACACAAAATAATCCTGGAAAATTAAAATATTCATACGTAGCTTAGTGGTATTATATTAAACGTCTTTTATACGTAATCAACTATAGCTTATTGGTATTCTATTAAACATCTTTTATGTGTAATCGACTAGCATCAAAGTTAATGAAGTGGTATATATTTTTGGAGTTTACTTTTATACTAATTAAACTTAGATTAGATTTTGGATGATAACGTTCTTATCCTTATAGTAATAACAAACCCATACATTCACTTCCAACAATTATTTGAAAGACAATTGTTTAAGAACAAAAAGTTACTTGGAAGATCAGTTGTTTAAGAACTAAAAAAAAGAAGTGTTATGAATTATAGGGACTAAAAGAGAAATCTTTAAACCCTAGGAACTTCAAAAGCAGTAAAGTCATACATCAAGGGCCATTTGTGCAATCACCTCTAAAACCCAAAACATAAAAACAGAAACTTCTCGAATCCGTTAAACCCCCAAAGCCAAAACCCTAATTTCTACCGGTTCTGCAGCACCAGTCATGGCGGCGACTCTCCGTCTCCGGCGATCACTCGCGCTCTCATCCACCATCCTCAACCACTCGAAACATTTCTCTTCAGCCGTACAATCCGTCTCAGCACCACCGTCTTCTCCCTCAACCGTTCGTCAAAACCCTAGCTTGTTTGATATCACTCGATCAAAACACAACGGTGTTTCGTACCAATTCGTTTCATCGAGGACTATTTCTTCGCGATCTAGATTTAACGATGATATGAATGATGATCAGATTAGTCCTGATGCTATACTGTTTGAAGGATGTGATTATAATCATTGGCTGATTACTATGGATTTTCCGAAAGACCCTAAGCCTTCGCCGGAAGAAATGGTGGAGACTTACGTTCAAACTGCTGCGAAAGTTCTCGGAAGGTTATGTTTTTTTTTGAGCGTTTGTATATTATTTGTATATAATTTGGGCTTTGGCATGATGACTTGTGCTTTAATAAGTTTAAGATGTTAAAATTCTTTTTACATGTGGTTTATTTTGTTAGGGTTTATGAATTACGGTATGTTAATCGGATTGGTGGTGAAAAAAATGCTTAATGTTCATTTCAGTTAGGTATTTAACAGTGTTTTAGGGTATAATAGACGTATACTATAGGGCTTTGTATAGTATATGTACTCTTGACTGTATGATATCTGTATACATAGGTTAATCGGTTTGCTTGTGATGATTACTTGACGCGTGATTTTGTTAGCGTTTACCGGTTTGGTCGAAAAAAACTTAATGTTCATGTCCATTTGGTTTTTAACAGTGTGTTAGAATATCTATATACAGTAGGACTTTGACATAATGAGACTCGCTTTAATTATTGTGTTTTTATTTTTATTTACTTGTGCTTTTGTTAGGGTTTATGATATGTTAATCGGGTTTGTCGTGAAAAGTATGGCAATTTGGTTTTTAACAGTGTTTTGGTGAATAATATCTGTATACAGTAGGGATTTGATATAATGACCTCTGCTGCAATGAGTTCTTAATATATTATCCTTGATTCCTTTCACATGTTAGTATGTATTTATGTTAAGTATTTATAGTTTATGTCAATTCGGTTTTTAACAGTGTTGTGGTGATAGATGGTATTGTGATTGGACTGATCGGTTATTGTTTGACTCCATTTTATAATTTCAGTGTGGAAGAAGCTAAAAAGAAAATATATGCGTGTAGCACAACTACTTACAACGGATTTCAGGTCGAGGTGTCAGAGGAAGTTTCAGAGCAGTTCAAAAGTATAGTTTGTTTGTCCTTTGACAGTTGATGACGCTGTTTGTTAGTGACTGATATAAGCTCATTCTTCCATGAACAGGTTTACCCGGGGTTGTATTTGTACTTCCAGATTCTTATATCGACCCTGTAAACAAAGAATATGGTGGTACGATTGATTTATTGTTTTACCAGTGACTAACATATCATTTTTTGAGCAAGATATTTGATTTGAAGTTTTGTTTTGCATACTTTCAGGAGACAAGTATATTAATGGAACAATCATACCCAGACCGCCCCCTGTACAATATGGTAGGCAAAGTGGAAGGTTTAATGATCGAAATAGAGACTATAATAGACCACCAAGAGGCCAATTTGAACAAAATAGTGCACCTAGAGGGCCGGGAAATTACCAAAGAGGCCCTACGCCTTCTAGTCAGGTAAATTATAATCAAGGTGAAGGGAGAACTTTTCCACCAAGGGATCAGGGGAACTATGCACACTCTGAGCAGCGGGATTTCAGAGGGCAGGGTAGTAATTTTACTCCACCACCTGGACCACCTGGAGGAGGCTACAATCAAGGAGGCAGTGGAGGTTACAGGCAAGGGACCGGAGGACAATATGATCAAGGTAGAGTTGGACAATATGGCGGAGGAGGTTACGGGCAAGGTACAGGTGGACAATATGGACAAGGTGGTGGGTGGAACAATGGTCAAGGTGCAGGTGGTCAAAGTGGACAAGGTGGTGGTAGAAGTTACGGGCAAGGCACAGGTGGAAATTATGGGCAGGGTGGCGCTGGAAACTACGGGCAAGTAAGTGGCGGAAATTATGGGCAAGGCGGCGCTGGAAACTATGGGCAGGCAAGTGGTGGAAATTATGGGCAAGGGGGTGGTGGATATCATGGACAAGGAATGGGTTATGGTGGCAATCGAACTTCATCGCAGTATGGAGAAAATCCGAACTTTTCACAGGCGGGGCAGAGGAGCAACGTCAGTGGGCAGCAAGGGAATTATGAAGCTGTTGAAGAAGCAGAGGCTTTTAAAGTATGATTTAGTCCTTCTCTTAGTAATGATCAATCGGCTTTGATATATTACACTATTGTTTTGTGACTTTTTAAGTTTGTGTTAATATGAAATGATAGTTTGCATGTGAGAGACATCCTGGCAATTTGGACCCAAAATGACTCGAAAAAGTATTTTCACTGCATAGACTGTTATTGTTTTAATTTAGTATTTATTATTATTATTATTATTGTAATAACATTACTAAATGGAATGGGTCAAAATCACTCACAAGGTATATTCTCACTGCATGGTATGGTTTCTGACTGTTACTATAATAATTTGGTTTTATATAATTACTAAACCCTTTGGAACATATGCATGACCTTTAGAATGTTTTGAAGTTTCATTGCATGTGATGACATACATTTACCAAAGCCTGTGACCATGTTGGTATTTTTGCATCTGCAGGAAAGATAAATCAAAATGTTGATGAAGCGTAAATAACCCTTTGGAAGAAGGGAACTGGAGCAGCAATAGTGAGAGCTAGTGTTTTTTTTCTTCGTCGGTATTATGCTGTTCTGTACTATGATGGTGAAACATTTGAAGGTGGTGTTTTTATCTACATATCTTGTTTGAATAGAACCGACCATTATTTCAATTTAGGTTATTCCAAACTCTTTCTTATGTCTAATTTTAAATGGCATAATAAATTATTTCTTTTTTTTAATACCCTTTTGGTCTTATTGAGAAGGTATTTATAGTTAAGACTGAAAACGCTATTTAACTACAATATCGGACATAATAATTTAATTTAGTGAGTGATAAAGTATATCATATCTAAAGTTTAAATATATTTGTGCTCTTCATGGTGGTCGCATAAATCATCTAAGTAAAACTTCTCTGACGTGGGCACAAAAGTTTTTTAATTATATCCAAGGGAAGTAGTCACTACTCGAAGCCCCTAATTTCTGTCACCTTGCGCATGTGTAATATAAGGAAACTAGGAAGATACTCCGCGCGTTGCAGCGAATATTCGATCGATATTGGTCTTGTTTGTTACAGTATCAATACGATACCTGCAACACTCGTTATAGCAACCAAAAGAGATATGGATACTGACACGTGTTTTAAATCGACATAAAACAATAAAACCAATACCGATACCGTACCGTGTCAGATAATATATCATATTTAAAGTTAATACCTTTTTAGTAATTAAGATTTATAATTAGTTAAAGTAACTACCAATGAGGAATTAAATCATAATCAACTGTGTGTTCTAATCTTATAAATTATACGCTTACAAAAGAAATAGTTGATTAAATGGAAAAGAATATCTCATATAGTTGGTAAATTATAAGGCTAGAATTTAGTTTGTGGTTTTTATATGATTAATCTATGTATAATATTATTGACCATTTGATAGGATATGTTTAAATTGGAAATAACATAGAATCAATGGAATTGAAGCCCAAAAGAATTGATTTTGTAATTTGCGTTCTTTTCTAAGTCCTTTTATATTTTAGAGTTAATGGGCTTGCTAGCCCGGTAATTATTTTTCACCTTAAAAACCAACATCTAATTCACATCTAAAAAAACAAAAGTACTATAGAGCTAGAGTGATTGCTACAGTTGTTACTATGAGAATTTTTAGTTGTTCTTTTATATTATTTATAATTTATACCATATAAATTATCAACAAATGGAGACATTAGGTGTTGTACCCCATGTTTTTGGGGTTTTTCAAAAATTTTTTTGTTGATATTTCATTTTGTACCCAAATCTACTTGATATTGTAGGTTTAATACAAAAGATTTTAGTTTTTCCAATTTAACCTCACAACTTTTTTACTTTCAACTTTGATCCTCTATGTTTTTCATATTTTGCAAAAATTTTTGTTTTACGTTTGGTTCTAAATTTTGCGAGTTAACACAGTATAATGTGTGTGTGGTTCAACGAATTTACTTTTTGTTATACGCTTCGTTCTAAATTTTACGAGTTAACATGACACAACGTACGTTTGTTGTTCAGTGTATTTACATCGTCTATTTTTCTCCGTTTAATAAGTTTGTCACAACGCACGAGTTCTAATTCGAGTTAGTTATTATTTTCTTTGTTTTATATGGCGGTCTAATTTCTCCACGTTAAGACGCCACAACTTCAATGTTGGTGGTCGTTGGCTATAGTGTGACATTGGTGCTATTTATCACGGTTTACGCTCTCGCCGCAACGCAGGGGCTTAATACGATAGGTTATTTGTATGGATACAAGTCATGTAACGTAGTAATTATGATATCGTTTATTGTATTGAGCTTATTTGGTGAATTATTTATTTGTATAAGATAGTTATAGATACTTAACCGACAAAAACATCTTTAACACATTGTAAATGTGAATCTGATTAATAACATGTCAATTTCTTTGACCGTGACGCAACGCGCGCGAGTCAATGTTCTAGTTATAATTATAATATATGTTTAAGATTTAAGTAAGAAAAAAAAAATAAATAGTATGACTGGTTCACATATAAATAAGGTTTAACATGATATATTTGAAGAGTTAATTAAACAAACAAAATCTGTTTAATTGCTATGACGAAAGAAAATAGTTTGTTTGAGGTGTTGCACAAACGAAATGGGATTGGGCATCTTTCATATGCTTTTTGTACTAAACTACTTGTTGTTCCGTCTGCGTTGCGGGGCGATAGGCCGAATATTTCTCAAGTAATTAAAAAAACACTACTAGAGTTTTGCTAGAAAAAAAAACCTAAAACGATGGCAAAAGCGTAATTTTGAGTTTGGGGAAAATTGTAATTTATTAGGATTAATGAGCGAGTGTTAAGCAGCTCATTGACATGAAATAAATATTAAATCGTGTCAACCAATTAAAACAAAAACTTCTATAATTTTGCTAAAAAAACTAAAATGATGTAATTTTGAACTGAGGACAAAAATTGTATTTTTTGACTTGGGTAAAGCGATGGCAATACTGTCACTTTGAACCAGGGGCAAAATCGTAATTTTAAACAAGAGCAAATTCAAAATTTTGAATTGGGGGTAAAATCGTAACATACCCAGGCAAATGTGGGAGTGCCGTACAACAGCCTGACACTATTTCCCCACGTACCTTTTAAAAAACTAAAACGATGACAATACTGTAATTTTTAAATGGGGGAAAAGTCGTAATTTTCGGCGGGGTTAAACTCGTAATTTTCCAAAAGCTAAAGCGATGTCAATAACATAATTTTTAACCAGGGGCAAAACCATAACTTTGAACATAAGACAAATTCGTAATTTTAAACTGGGTGTAAAATCTAATATACCCGAACAAATGGAAAAGTGCCAAATAAATATGCAATAGGTAAAACATTAAAAAACAAACAAACAAAGGGCCACCACCCTTTTCCTCCCATGGTACTAAATAACTATTCTCGCTCATGTGTTTTGTTATATAGTAGATGAGATTTTTAGAGTTAGTAGTTTTCCTTAGATGTTGTTTGTTTTTTTAAGAGGTAAAATGTCTGCAGTCCGCGGACCACATCTGCAGAAGAAGAGGTGAACCAAACCTCTACAATCTGCAAGAAGAAGGTTGTTTGTGTTTTAACGTATGTAGACATCTAAAATAAACTGGTAGTGGTGTACGGACAGTAGTGGTGGTGGTGCTGGACGGTGGTGGTGGGTGGTGGACGTGAACGGTAGGTGGTGGTGGTGGACGGTGGTTGGGGTAGACGGTGGTGGTGGTGATGGACAGTGGTGGGGCGTGGACGGGTGTGAGGACGGTGGTGGTGGACGGTGGTGGTGGGTGGAGGACGTGAACGATAGGTGGTGGTGGTGGACGGTGGTTGTGGTAGACGGTGGTGGTGGTGATGGACAGTGGTGGGGGTGGACGGTGGTGGTGAGGGACGATGGTGGTGGTGGTGACGGAAGGTGGGGGTGGGTGGTGGTGGTGACGGACCGTGGTGGTGGGTGGTGGTGCTTAACCCTCTGCAGACCTTGAAGTGGCTGGGCCAAGTCTGCACCAAGAAGAGCTCGCGCAGATGTTTTTAATGAAACATTTTCAGAAAAACAAATAGTCCGCGGATGACAATGTCTGCGTGTGTTCTGTGCGGTGCAGACTGAATAGGCTGTGCAGATCTTTATTAAAAAATAAACACCACCTTAAAAATTTAATCAACAATCGTGTATGTAGGTGTATATTTATATTTTATACGAAAAAGTTTTAGATTGTTCTCCCCTATACAACATGTAGAGAAAGGATCCAATACAAGACGCTTTTTGCATACGAAGCCTACGAGACAATGATTCGAGAATAAGTGGCATTGGCTTGAAGGTTAATTTAGCCATTTCTCACTTTTTGCATACAACCTTTTCATACGTTAATATTTAAAAAAAATTATACTGTATTAATTTCATCTCTTTAATTCGAGCAGCCTATTGTTATATTTTTTACTTTTTACCTTTATATATTGTTATATTTTTACCTTAATATAATTTTTATCTTTATAGGATCATTTACGTCCTAGCAGGAGTGACGATGTTTCGGTCATGAAACAAGCGCTAAAAAATTACCAAAAAAGACATCGGGGTGGCTTTCCTCCTATTGAGGCGTGGGATGTAGTTAGAAAACAATCACCGATTTCATCTCCCCTCACGGTAAAGTGGGTCGACAGTGATGTACACCGTGCAGTAAAGGGGTTTACCGCACCCTTTACCGCTTCCACCCCGTGTATCCTTATGCTACTCTACTTTACACCAATAACTGTACTTTTTTTCTTCATACCAATAATTTAAATTACTTTTTATGCCTAGATTTGAACTTGATGCCTCCTCTTTGAGAGGCGTGACCTACACCACGTGTTGATATCCTCTTGAGAGTATGTTTTTCGCTTGTTATATCAAGTGCGGTATTGTACATGTACAATAATGAATTGAACCGATACCAACCATCACAATGCACATGGAATTCCACTAATTATTTTTTAACGGGATATATATATATACATACATAAATATACGAATTATTTTAGTTTGTTTTATAAGGTGTAACCCTTGGATGTAGGATTTGGACCAAATCGTTGTCGCTTAGCTTCAATCCATCTTTGCTATCAATCTACGATCACGGATGTAGCACTTTACTGAAATGGCATTTTTGTGATATATGGTTAAAACAATTGAAGTAACAAATAGAAAAAAGGTATTCTGGTCATTTTTCACTTGAATTCTTTCCCCATTGATTTTCAAACGACTATAACTTTTTCATAATTATTTTTTTTAAATTACACCGTATTAACGAGCATTTCATTCTCTTTAATTCGAGCAATCTATTGCTATAGTTTTCTTAAATAAATACATGATTTTAAATACTTATTACGTGATTTTAAATACAAGCACATTACTACGTGATTTTGAATACCGATTACGTGATTTCATTATAGAATGTGAAACCACACTAAATGATTAAGTAACAATAGTTGACTATGTATTACTAAGTGACTACGTAAATACCCATTTCATGATTACGTGATTTCATTATAGTATTATATGTGAAACACCCTGAGTGATTATGTTATAAGCATATTTGTATTACCATTAGCTGTAACAAATCATACTCAATGCGTATTCAAGTAAAGGATTTATATTGAAAGTGTAATCACGTAATGGTTTATGTTGAATGCGTAATCCAGTAATGGATTTAACAATGGTACCGGGGCCCATTTGTCATGTTTGAGATTTTTGACTGTTGGTTGTTTTCAAACTGCTTTATAGCCATTACACAATAATTATTTTTTTAATTTGTTTTCTATTTAAACTCTGTTTATCCATCTCATTTTTTCACCCAATTCACATATTCACACAAAATCTCAATTTTCTCATATTGATAGACAAAATAAGGGTCATAGCAAGAAAAAAAGTTTCGGGTTCCGTTTCGAAGGCGATGGAGCGCGACTCGCAAAGTAGAAGAGGCGTATTGAGTGGTTCAAGTGTGTCATTTCAATCACAACTCAGTTATTCCCCACACTCTCAACCTCCATATTGTTACTCCCAAACTACACAACCGGGTTATTACAACACCCAACCCCAACCTAATTTTCTACCACAATTATTTTCACTCCTAAAAGGTACCACAATTGTTGCACCCGGTCGGGGGAAGTACCTAAACCGTTCATCAAGTCCGTTCAAAATGGAAACCTATGCAAACAAAGTTGAACTTATTCAACGGCTTTTGGTATCAAGCGGTATAATTTTTTACGTTTACATACTTTGTATTTTTACCTTTATATATTATTATGTTTTACCTTAATATAATTTTTATCTTTATAGGATCGTTTACGTCCTAGCGGTAGTGACGATGTTTCGGTCATGACACAAGCGCTAAAAGATTACCAAAAAAGACATCAGGGTGGCTTTCCTCCTGTTGAGGTGTGGGAGGTGGTTAGAAAACATGACAAATGGGCCCCGGTACCATTGTTGGGTGAAGATAGAAGTAGTTCGGGGCAAAAAAGAAAGTCATTGGATTTGGATAACTATCCAGCGGGTATACCGAATACCGAATTCACTAGTGGTATACCCGTCATAAACGTAGACCCCTTTTCAATCAGGAAAAAAAGAAAGATAAAAAAGATAAAGGACCTGCAACGACAACCAAAAGCTCAATGGGTTTGTCCAACAAGCTCGATGAATACAAATTTATGAATAAAAAAGTTGGTGGACATTCGAAAGAAACGAGAGGAACAATATATCGCGTTGGCGGAGGAACAATGCAAGGCGTTGAGATCAATTTTGTTTGATAGGGATTTGTGTCACACCCCGATTTCCACGTGTATCCCTGTGGGCCCGGTGGGGAGTAATGTGACGTAAGATTGATATCGTCATCGTCAAACAAACACAGCACATCGGATGTCTTAGATTTAAAATATTATTACAAACCAAAATGTTCAAAGTTTGAAATAATAATACATGGCTTGTAATAAAAGATCCACATGCGCATTGAAATAAATATACAAAATATTGTTCAATAGACTTCAGGCAACTAAGGACTTGCAAAATCCTCTATGTCACTACCTAGCAGCTCCCGGCCTATTATGTGCCGCAACCTGTAACCTAATCTTTTAAAAATACGTCAGTTAAACTGGTAAATACTAATAACTGACACATTTTGAAAATCTTTCAAAAATTGTTTTAAGTGCGCTTGGTACATTTTTATAAATAACTTGGGATAATTCAAAATGACCTTGTTCATAGTTTTACATGTTTGTCAATACATATGGGGTCCGGTGCAGAAAACGAATAACGTGATTAACCGACACACCACTTATAATCCACCAATGGGATTTAAAAATATTCAGCATTCGCATCTGTTGTGTGCGTTAAGCGTGATATATTTTTATTGATATTTTAGTTCATTTTACGCATTAAACAAGTTTTAAATTTATAAAACACGATATTGTACTAACACCGAACACACACATGGGCAAGTGCACCCATCGCGAGCGTAATATAGTGTTGGTAAGATACCGAGGTCGTCCAAAGACACAAGAGCTTTTAATACCGGTTTATCATCTACGTCTAATCCATCTAAATTTGGATAAAAGTTTTTAAGCATAAAAATAAATAAAACAAAAATAAATAAAATGAAATACAAATAGACAAGATAGAATCACTTGGATCTGACTTAGCTTTAATATATCCTTTGATGATTTTCGCACTTTCGGACTTTTTAAGAGATTATCTTAGTTATAGTAGTAGGCCCCTCTTTTGAAGGTGACGTTACCCTCAACCAAGTGGTTTGAGTCAGCAGGGATACAATCCCAAAGGGTCAGAATATTGGAAGATAATTAAATAAGTTATTAATGCGAAAGTGGTAGGCCCCTCTTTTGAAGGTGACGTTACCCTCGGCTAAGTGGTTTGAATCAGCAAGGATACAATCCCAAGAAGCCGGTTTAAAGTATTAATAGTAGTTTACATATGAGGGGTACAAGCTATTCACACCCCCGCCATCCAATACCCATAGAGCATTGAAGGAGGTCCTAGTAAGCTTGAACCAAGTCCTCGTAGGATCTATATACGGAACGAGACAAGAACTTTACCAAACCACCCTTCTAACCCCCTTCGCGCTTTATATAGACCGTAAAGACACGAATGAGCAAATCAATGACATCATGAAGAAATGGTTAGGAAAATTCACTTTCAACATAAGAAACTAGTTATTAAAGTCATTAATACATATTCAATTAAAAAGTGCCGAAAAGATTAAAAATCAAAAGTAATACATTAAAGACTTGTCTTCACCAAGTGATGTAAGAGATTAGCCAAGCATGGCCTTTGTTTGACAAAAACCTTTACAATCAATCTTGGATCCCAAGACTACTACACACTCTAAAGATGATTGATGGATGATAGTGATGGGTGTTGGTGTTGTAGTGGTGGCAAAGTGAGAGAGAAGTAGTTTGCCAAAGGAAGCCTTTGAAGTAAACCAAGCACCCCTATTTATAACCCAAATAGTAGCCCGGCCACGGCCCCGTGTCCAGCGGGCACGCCCAGTGGCCAACTCCTTCTCTTCCTTCATTAATTACAGTTGTCAACAGAGGGCCCCACACGACCCCGTGTCCAGCGGGCACGGCCCCATGGTCAACTCTTTGCTGTACTATCTGGATTCTGCAAATCTGTTAGCTGACCATGCCCCATGTTGAGCTGGGTACGGCCCCGTGGTGTGGCGTAGAAGCTTCTGCAGAATTTGTCTTTAAGTGCCTTGGCTGGGCACAACCCCGTGGCCAGACTCTGTCTTCTTGTTATTGACTTTAGGGTGCTGCTGAGGGGTCGGGTAGGTCATGTTATTCCTTCTTTTTGCAGTTGTGTTGGTTTTGGCTGCTTATTTGCTTCTTTTGTTCTTTTAAGCTCTTTTTATCCTGTAAATACAAAAGGAACAAAGAAACATGCTTTTTCCAATATTAGTCCAAAAAAAGGGTTAGTTTTATGCCTCATTTGATGTAATTTATATGTTGCATTTTGTACACATCAAATATCCCCACACTTGAATCTTTGCTTGTCCTCAAGCAAAACTCTTTAAATGTGGCTTTACACACCCAAATGGAATAGGTAGAAAAGAAGTTTTGTGGCTTGTCTTTGAGTGTCGGGAATCCAAGATCTTTATTTTAATTTTTTTTATTTTATTTACAATCGTATTCGTCATAATTTATTTAGGATATTTCAAGAAAAAGTATTTATTTAGGCATAACATATTTCTTTAAAATTCTATTTACTTATATACAAGTGCACGTACCTCACAAGAGATCAATCAACACTCGGCCGAAAGTGTATTTTTGCGATAATCACTCGGTTCCGGTTTGGAACTTACTTCTACCATATGCTTGCCAAGCGATCGAACTTCCTCCTTTTTAACTATAAACCTTTGTAAATATCAAAAGTCTTTGAAAGGATTTAGGCTTGGGCTTAAGGTTAGGAAATATTTTTGGGTTAGTGGTTAGTGAAATGGCAAAAAAGCGTAAAAAGCGTCGGTTGTCGTAAAAGTTTTTGTTTTTGTGACATTTACTTAAACTAAATACTTTCAAACAAGAATATATATATATATATATATATATATATATATATTTTATGTCACATGATAACCGAGCTTATTACTAAAATAAATGGGTTTGAAGAAAAAGGTTTTAGTGGTTGGTGGGTATTTGAAATGAAAATGTTTAGGCTCAAAGGGGTTAACTAGGGGGATTTTAGGTAATGGAATAAAAAGAAGGAAACAATGGTTTTGAATGAAAAATGGGTTAGTTCTAATGCCTCCATCATTTACTTACTTGGGTTTAAGTTGGTAAGGACCGGGAATCTATCGTCTTGGCAAGTTCTAGAGTCGTAAGAACCAAGCGGCTATTCACACAAAAAATGAAAATGAGCGTTTAGTTAAAAGATGTATGCGTATGTGCTCAATAAAGGCTCAAAACTCACTTAATGTGGGAACGGGTTTATGATGTGAGCAAGTATATATAATCAAATTTTGAAAAGATTTGTGATGCCTTTTTATACTTTCTTGTTTGGTTCTTTTTATCACGACGCTATTGGTTGTAAATTTGTAAAAACATAACTTCTTTTAGACCTTGTTATTCCCAAATTAAATCAAGACAAGTAAAAAAATGAAAAATTTTGAAAATATTTGGGGTGATTAGCGGTTCCAATAGAGTTTTGTGTAAGGCTTGTTATTAGGACTTGCAATATTCAATGTGTTAGCTTCCCCCCATACTTAAATTACACATTGTCCTCAATGTATCAGATTTTCGGTTGATTTGAATGTGAAAAGTATGTTAAAAACAAGATTTTATGTTACTGGGCACCTGGACACGGGCCCGTGTTGTCCGGGCATGGTCCCGTGTTCAAAGTGCCAGTACCAATTTTTGATAGAAGGTTCACCACGGGGCATGGTCAGTGAACACGGCCCGTGGTCAGTTACTTGTTAACATTTTATTTTCTACAGAACCTGTGCTAAGTGGTAGGCCCTCTTTTGAAGGTGACGTTACCCTCGGCTAAGTAGTTTGAGTCAGCAAGGATACAATCCCAAGAAGACGGTTTAAAGTATTAATAGTAGTTTACATATGAGGGGTTCAAGCTATTTGCACCCCCGCCATCCAATACCCATAGAGCATTGAAGGAGGTCTTAGTAAGCTTGAACCAAGTTCTCGCAGGATCTATACCGTAAGGGCATTATCGTCATTTATCGGCATTATATAAGGGCTTGTATGCAAACTTAGTTCATAATCTGTTTTGATATCCCAAATAATCCCAATTATGATATTACATCAGTAGGCTATTAGTTTTGGTGAATAAATCATGTTTAAACCATTTAAAATGCCAAAAAGAGCATTTTCGTCATTTTTGAAGCAATATTAACGACATCTGATCAAAACTCAGCCTATGACCAGATAGTTGACATCAAAATAAATTAATCAAGTTAACATATCAGTTTGTAAATCATTTTTATGCTTGTTTATGGCTTAAACCTTGTTTTAGGCGAAAAAGCATTTTAGTAAAAAATGACATATTTAACGGAAACTTGCATAACGACTCGGAATACTACATGACTATATAGCAAGAATCCAGAGAGTTATACTAAATTATAACATGGTCATAATGCAACTTATAATCAATAGCCTAAGTTGCTAATTTGGGTCAGAACTCAAAGTCATAGCAGAAGTCAAACTACGCGACTTTCGGTTGCGAACCGACCTTAGACCTGGAATTGATGGGTTGAACATGTTTGCACATGTTCTCATAATAATTACCAAGTTATTATAGTGACAAAACAAATTTTATAACACCTACATTAACCTATATGAATTTATTTAAAATCTGACCCGTTTGACTTTTAATAACTTAACTTTGACCCGTCAATAGGTCTAGTAGACGTGGTAATTAGGAGGTTCCCTTTTAAGGGATTAACTCCTACCTAATTACGATTACGTAGCCATTTCGTATCGAACAATGGCTAGACCATAATGGTCTTAGCCAAAGGTCAAAGCGTTTTTACGACAACGCTTTGACTTTTGGCTTAAAGCCTACAAAAATGAAATAAGAGAGTTGGAACACTTACTAGTGATCCAAGAGAAGACTAAGAACTCAGAGGATGCTCCCAATAACTTCAGGAACTTCCAAGCGAGTGAAGAAAGAAGAAATGAAAATGGTGCAAGGATTGAGGGTGCACCAAAGGCTCTATTTATAGTTGAGGAAGGAGTGTGGGATCATGCCAGGTGTAGGGAGGTGTTGTATGATGAGTACAAGTGTTTTAGGACGTGTAGCGAGAAGCAAGAGAGTGGCATTTTGCGACAAGGTGGCAAACACAACAGGCTGCCAAAAAACTGCATCTGGTAGTCCCTTACAGACCGTAAGGGTTGAGTCTTACGGTCCGTAAGGACCTTAGGCGCCCACAACTTTTCAAATGGTTATGGACGGCAAGGCTCAGGCCTTGCGGTCCGTAACCGCCTTCCAGAAACCAAGTTTGGGAAAATTTCATGTTTGATCCTCCGACTTTTATAATCGTCGTCCGGAGGTTGTAACATAACATAACGGCGCTTTCGGTCCCTCTTGGCCAATATGTGGTAAACGAGGATCATTGGGACACGTGTTGGAATTTTATAGGATGAGTTTTCACGAGGTACTACATCCTCACCCCCTTAAAAGAAATCTCGACCTCGAGATTTATTCGAAAAGTTAGGGGTAATTTTGTCGCATAGTGGACTCGACCTCCCATGTATATTCGGGACCATGACGGGCATCCCATTTAACCTTCACAATAGGTACGTGCTTTCTTCGAAGCTTTTTAACATGTTGATCTTTGATCGCAATCAGTTTCTCAACGAAATGCAGGTTTTCATCAATTTGCACATCTTGACGTGGCATTGCTAGCGACTCATCGGCTAGACATTTCTGTAAGTTTCTCAACGAAATATGGAACACATAATGGATTCCACTTAACTCCTCGGGTAGCTTAAGCTTGTAAGCCACTGAACCGACACATTCGATGATCTTGAATGGCCCTATATATCTTGGGCTCACTTGCCCTTCTTACCGAAACGTATTACACCTTTCCAAGGTGATACCTTCAGTAAAACTTTGTCCCCAATTTGGAACTGAAGAGGTTTGTGCCTCTTATCTGCGTAGCTCTTCTGCCTATCTCGGGCAGCTTTGAGACGATCACGAATTTGTATTATCTTATCCATCGTTTCTAGGACAATCTCTGGTCTTGATAGTTGGGCTTCCCTAACTTCTGCCCAACAAATGGACGTTCGACACTTTCTCCCATACAAGGCTTCAAAAGGAGCAGCCTTGATGCTCGTATGATAACTGTTATTGTAGGAGAATTCAATTAGGGGTAGGTGGTCATCCCAGCTACCACCTAAGTCGATCACGCATGCACGCAACTTGTCTTCCAAAGTTTGAATGGTACTCTCACTCTGTCCGTCAGTTTGCAGATGATAAGCCGTACTAAAGTTCAATCGGGTGCCTAAATATTGTTGGAAGTTTTTCCAGAAATGAGAGGTGTATCTTGTATCTCTATCGGATTCAATAGATACCGGCACTCCATGTAAGGACATAATCTCGTCCACAAACATCTTAGCTAATTTATCCGAACTAAACATCTCCTTGATTGGCAAGAAATATGTTGACTTAGTCAGCCTATCAACAATGACCCAAATCGTGTCATTACCATGTTTGGTCTTAGGTAACTTGGCAAGCAAATCCATAGTTACCATTTCCCCTTTCCAAGTGGTAATCTCAAGCTGTTGTAGAAGTCCTAATGGCTTTTGATGTTCAGCTTTGACTTGTGAACACGTCAGACACTTAGCTACATAGGTGGCTATGGATTTCTTCATTCCCATCCATCAATAATCCATTTTCAGATCTTGATACATCTTGTCACCACCGGGGTGAATTGAGTACCTTGAATTGTGTGCTTCTTGGAGGATTAGATCCCTAGGTCCTCCAAAAACTGGAACCCAGATTCTATCATTAATTATAAAGATTCCATCTTGTCCAAGCATTAACTGCTCAATACTACCTTTTAATCCTTCACCAGGAAGGTTAGCCTCAAACATGGCTTGCTTTGCGCATCAAGCAACTTTTCATTCAAGCTGTTTCTGACTTCTATGCTTTTGGCGTTAATCCTAATCAGCTTAACCCTTTCTTTGTGACTAAGTGCAACAGCAACTACATTTGCTTTGCCTGGATGGTAACGGATTTCACAATCATAATCATTAAGTGTTTCCATCCACCGGTGTTGTCGCATATTCAAATCCTTTTGATTAAACAAGTGTTGGAGGCTTTTGTGATCAGTTTATATAATACACTTAGTTCTATATAAATAATGCCTCCATAGTTTAAGTGCAAACACAACGGAACCCAATTCAAATCGTGGGTGGTGTAATTCTTTTAATGCACCTTTAGTTGTCGTGATGCATAGGCAATCACTTTGCCTTTCTGCGTTAACACGCAGCCCATGCCCGTGTGTGATGCATCACAATAGACAACAAATTCTTCAATGCCTTCTGGCAGAGTCAATAATGGAGCATTACTCAACTTCTGCTTCAGAGTCTCAAATGATTCCTGTTTTTTTGGACCCCGTCATAGTTGACATTCTTGCGGGTCTAAGTAGTCAAAGGAGTGGCTATCCTTGAGAAGTTCTCAATAAATATTCTATAGTAACCAGCCAGTCCTAAGAAGCTACAAATTTCAGAAGGTGTCTTCGGTGCTTCCCAATTCATTATAGCTTCAATCTTGGTGGGATCTACTTGGATACTACGTTCACTAACCACATGTCCAAGAAATTGGACTTCGTGAAGCCAAAATTCGCACTTGGAGAATTTAGCATACAACTTCTCCTTCTGTAACAACTCTAGGATGCACCTAAGATGTTTCTCGTGATCAGATTGATTTCGAGAATAGATAAGTATGTCGTCAATGAAGACAATGACAAACTTATCTAAATAAGGTTTGCAGACTCTATTCATGAGATCCGTGAATGCTGCAGGTGCATTAGTGAGCCCGCAAGACATCACTAAAATTCATAGTGACCGCATCTCGTTCTGAAGGCAGTATTTGGGACATCCTCACTCCTAACCTTCAGTTGATGATAGCCCGATCTTAAATCTATCTTGGAAAAGTAACTTGCTCATTGCAGTTGATCAAACAAATCGTCGATCCTGGGCAATGGATAATGATTCTTGATCGTTATCTTGTTAAGCTCACGGTAATCAATGCACATAAGCATTGAACCGTCCTTCTTTTTGACCAAGAGAATAGGTGCTCCCCACGGTGATGAACTAGGCTGTATGAAGCCTTTCCCCAAAAGTTCATCAAGTTGGGTTCTTAATTCTTTCATTT
This sequence comes from Scalesia atractyloides, assembly GCA_947069175.1. Lineage (NCBI taxonomy): Eukaryota > Viridiplantae > Streptophyta > Magnoliopsida > Asterales > Asteraceae > Scalesia > Scalesia atractyloides. Next base: position 35,223,672 of record CAMTDV010000017.1, on the reverse strand, counting down.
CTGTCGGTGCTAGGCGATAAGGGCTCTTGCAACTGGTGCAGCTCCAGGTAGGATATCTATTCTGAATTCTACTTGCCTATCAGGAGGTAAACCGAGTAATTCCTCAGGGAAGACATCTGGGTTCTCAGAGATAACGGGTATATCTTCGATCTTCGACTTAGGTTCATCGACGGTTACTTGTGCCATATAGATAACACAACCTCTCTTCATACCCGGGAGGCCTTAAGCATAGATTCTTTTTCTGGCAATCCGTAGTGTATATCTCCAAAGATGGTGAGCACATCACCGGATGGAGATTTAATCTCGATTAGTTTCTTATCACAGGCAATACGGGTTTGGTTATGAGATAACCAATCCATGCCTTAGACTATATCGAACCCCGCCAATTTCATTTGCAGAAGAGAGATAGGAATTAAATGATTGTTGATGGATATAAAGCATCCATCCAGAATGGAAGAAGCAGCTTCTATGGTTCCTTCGGCGAGTTCTACTTCATATGTTATGTCTAGTGTTCTTAAGAGCAAGTTTAATAGTTTACTAAACTTATGGTCTACAAATGACTTATCAGCCCCCGAATAAAAAAGAACTCTAGCAAAGGTGTCGTTGATGAGGAAAGTACCTGTTATGACATTATTATCGTTGACGGCCTCTCGAGCATTCATCTGACAGGCTTGAGCGTTCCCTTTCTTTGCCCCACTAGACTTTGCAGTATAATCTTTGGCCGTCTTGGAGCAGTTAGTCTTTATGTGGCCCTTCTTGCCACATTTGAAGCAAGTAGCATCCTTGATATCTCTGCAGTCCATGGTCTTATGCCCCATTTTCTTACAGATACCACAAGGCTTAGCTTGTGGGTCAAACCGACACTGTCCTCCGTGTCTCTTGTTGCAGATCTTGCACACAGGTCTATCCTCAGGCCCATTCTGGTTCTTATGGGATCTAGATTTCTCTTTCTTCTTGAACTGTTGGGAGTTATCATCCTCCCTCTTCCTCTTTCCATCAGTCTCTGTTCTGACTGACCTCTGTCTCACTAAATCTTGAGTGAGAGACATAGATAGGTCTACAACAGACTATAAGTACTGGGCTTTGAAGCCCTAACCATTCCTTTGATTTCAGGTGCCAAACCACCAATGAAACGAGCAATTTGTTTGATTCAGGAGAAGCTAGGTATGGTACTAACCTAGACAAGGAATTGTAGTCGGTCACATATTTCCGACAATCCAAATTCTTCATTGACAGAGTTAAGTCTGTTTCTATCTTTTCCAACTCATGAGGCGGACAATATGTTTCCTTAACCAAGTCCATAAACTTGGACCAACTTAGATTGTACAGATGTACTTTCCTAGTAGACTGTACCACAGCCTTCCACCTGATAGGGAATCGCCCTTTAAACGATTGTGACACAAACTTTATGATATCCTGGTCAGCACAGCCGCTAATCTCAACTATGGTTTCCATCTCATCCAACCACCTAAGAGTTTCCACAGCTCCTTTCTCCACGTTAAAATCACGAGGCTTACAAGACACAAAGTATTTATAGGAACAACCGTCCTTGTAGGTATGTGTCTTGTGTTGATGTTCCTGCCACTCACTCCTCACATTTGAGGAGTTACAAAGTTTTCCTTCTTATCTGAAGGAGGCTTAGAGAGTGGTTTGGAGATGGGTTTCGAGGTATGTTTTGATGTATGTTTAGAGTGAGAAGCACTCGAATCCTGTTGTTTTGTAGTATAGGCATTCATGGCCTTGCCAACTTCCATGGCAATTAGATTATGAAGATCATTTCTATTCATGACTAAATTAGCATTTGCATCACCATTGGTGCGTCTGCTATGAGCCTCATCTAAATTAGCCATTCCAGCTGTTTGGTACTAAACACCAGTTATATAATTGTTAGTTGTTGCAGCAGACAACTTATATGCCATGCATAATTAAACCATTTAGGCTTTAACATTACAAATAAATGTTTTTAATATATATATATATATATATATATATATATATAACCTAGGTCTCGAAAGGACCATCATAAGTAATCAAAAGATCGGACATAGTCCAGAATTTTAGACAGTGGATCGTAATATCACATCTGTCAATGTCGCATTGATAATTTAAGATAACTCATAAGCCTATCACAAAGACATAAGATATGGCACAAAAGGCCTTGTCACAAATGGACATATAAAGTATATAAGCCGGGATCAATTGATCAAAAGGCTTTTGAAAGTTGGACAGGGAGTCATAGACCACAACTGTCACTGTCGCTAATGGACATGATATATGGCCCGTATGCACTACATTTTAAATTCCGTAGGTATTACACCACTAATGGGTGTTCAATGATAATCATCACTCTGATGATATTAGTCGTGATCACATTGATCACATAGACTTATTATGTTCGGACATAGTTCGAATACTTTGATAGCTAGTGTGGTTCCTCATGTCACACTGCCAGGAGTATTAATATTACTTGAATATTAACATAGAATGATGTCTTAAAATGGTTTGACAGATTATCCATGGTCGCATTGACCATAGAGGCTTGGAGGCTTGAACATAGTTCACCACCTCTAGATAGATAGGATGATCTTCCTTAACTGTCATGGTAGAAGGTTATTCATCTTAACCACCATTTATATTTGCCAATTAGTGTGGTTTTGTCACTTGGCGGGTGTAAACCCTTTAAGAAGATCTTTTGGAATTTTATAGCGGAGCGATAAAGATCGAGTTAATATTGGGATGATCGCTTGAACAAAGGAAGTAACAAGCACTTTCAAAGTTAAATTCCAAAATTTCATTTAAAATATAAATATTAAATATTTTGCCTTAAACAAGACTTTTTTTAAATACACAAATTTTTATGCACAAGGACTAAAAGGAAATAAACATGTCCACATAGGGACTTTTGGAAATTAAGCATATAAAATAAATAAATACAAATTTATTCGTCCTTCTTCCCTTTAACCATCCTCGTTAGCCTCTTGAAGAACTTGCTTGTTTGCCACTCGGGTTTTTTCAGCTTTTTGCTGAATTTCCTTCATTCTTTCTAAGGCTTCTTGCATGGCCTCGAGTGGTGCTTGTGGTTGAGGCTATGGTTGTGGTTGAGGCGGTGGTTGTGGTTGAGGCACAACCGAATATGGATATCCATAAGGTGGATATCCAACAGATGCGTATGAAGAGTAAGGAGGTGGATAATTTGGAAAGGAAGGTGGATAAAGTGCATTGTACATAGCTGCTTCAAGATACGGGTCATATGCTGGAGCAACAACATCAACAGGGTCATATCCAGGCATTCCTAGATAGGTGGGAATCGGGTTACCAAAACCCGACGGTGATGGCTGAACTGCCGGTTGGGGCATCGGATCAGCAGCAGGTTGTGGGGTTGGATCCACAATAGGTGATGTGTTTGAGGGTCCACCAATTTGTTGATCCTCAGGGATGATGGGGTAAGATGGCGGCAAAGGTGGCAGCGATCCCGACCTTGTCCGGCACACACCGACATGCGTGTACCACGTCTTCGTCGTGGTTGTGATGGTTTAGGTGGTGGTTGAGGTTGGTCCACCTGTTGCATATGGTCATCCTCTACGTGAGGATGTGGTGAAAGGGCATGGTAGGGTGGGGTGTTATGGTAGGAAGGGATGTTATAAAAATTGTATTGTTCCCATTGTTGCTGGAATTCATCGGGACCTCGGTAAGGTGATCCTGCTAAAGAATTGGACCCACTGGACAGCTCGATCGGATGTCCATACGATCCTGTTGGCGGCATCTCAGGATCTGAGTCTTCCTCCATGTGTGTAGATGAATCAGTTGGAGGTGTTATTGGTGGCGATTGCACATGGTCAATTGGTTTGATGTTTAAAAATTCATGGTGCGAATGGGAATGTGAGTGGTGTGAATGGGAATGTGAGTGGTGTGAATGATGAGAATGTTGGGAATGGGAATGGCGTGGTGAGTATTCATGAGATATTGAATGGCGAAAAGGTATCCATGGTGACGAAGAAACCCCCGATCCTTCGTAAGGGTTTGGGCTAGGAATGTGTGACGGTCCCTGCATCGATGGTCCTCCCTTCATAGGACCTTTGCCTCCATGTCCTCTAAATCTTGGTGGCATATGTCCTGATTAAAAAACAAGTTAAAACAAAGCAAGAATAATAGAATAATGAAATGATTAGTCCTAGGTCAAGCCTAGACTCGGAAGTCTAAGGAATGTGCTATTGTGTACTTTCGAGATTAAACACAGAAGACTAGTGTTTAATTCACTCGAACGTTGGCTCTGATACCAACCTGTCACACCCTGATTTCTACGTGTATCCCGGTAGGGATTAATGTGACGTAAGATTGATATCGTCATAGTCAAACAAACATAACACAGCGGAAGTCTTGGATTTAAAATATTATTACAAACTAAAATGTTCAAAGTTCGAAATAATAATACATGGCTTGTAATAAAAGATTCACAGGGGGATCAAAATAAATTTACAAAATATTGTTCAACAGACTTCATGCAACTAAGGACTTGCAAAATCCTTTATGTCACTACCAAGCAACCCCTGGCCTGTTACGTGTCGCAACTTATAACTTAATCTTTTGAATATACGTCAGTTAAACTGGTAAATACTAATAACCGACACATTTTGAAAATCTTTTCAAAAATTGTTTTAAGTGCACTTGGCACATTTTTATAAATAACTTGGGATAGTTTAAAATGACCTTGTTAGTTTTACATGTTTGTCAATACATATGGGGTCCGGTACAGAAACCGAATAACCTAATTAACTGACACACCACTTATAATCCACTAATGGGATTTAAAAATATTTAGCATTCGCATCTGACAGGTGTATGCCTACACCCCGTGCTTAAGGTCATGGCCATTAGTAACTTAAATGAACCGAGGATATCTAGGACACGGTCAAGTTAACCCCCAATGTTTAAGTTATCAAACAAAACAAAATAAAACGGGTTATGAAGATTTAGTTAAATCACAATCCGACAACATGATCCCATACCCGACCAAGCAGTATTATAATACCGTATCCCAAGCCCGTATAGGAAAAATAGACTAAAAATATTTATCTGAGCTAATTCTTCAAAAGATAATAACTGAGTCGTTAATTCAAGAAAGTAAGCTTAGATAACAATCTACCGGGAGGCTTTAGTCTAGAATGATGGTATTAATAACCAATTAGAATGCTAACGGGTCCTATCTACATCATAGACTCGGACCGGCTAGCTTAAAATAATAATTACGGTACTAAACACTAGATTAAGCGATGACCGGAATAGAATGTAGTTTAAACCCGACAAGTACTAAGACTTGTTTGATATGGATAAACATATTACATTCTGGATTTTGAAATAAAAATGATAAGGTTAAACCCGTTTCGATTAAATTATGTAAACTAGCCACGTGGGCTTAACCGTCGCATATAAGAGAAACCGGGTAACCGGATGGGCCATATACAAGTTCCATTTAAATATGTTTAATATCAGTAAAATATTAACATGGATGCCCATTTATGTTTTAAAATCAAGTTATGCCTTAAAAGGGCGTTTTGGTCTTTTTACACCTTATAAAAATGTTTGTGAGTAAATTGATGTTAAGGTCATAAACATTCTATGAAAATATGTATTTTATGATTTATATCAGTAGGATATCAAATATATGTGTGGTTGTTATTTTTAAACCAAACTATGTCCCGTAAGGGCATTTTGGTTATTTCACACATAGTTTTGATGTCATATTTGGGATTCTAAGTTTGGGACTTGTACCTACTGTAAAAATAGTTAAAATAAGTTTAATAATCAGTAGGTAACAAGTCTTGATTCATAGTTATGGTTTTAAACCATACTATGCGTCAAAACAGCGGTAAATGCGTTAAATGACGATTTAAGCGATATTTAATGAAAATTGAGATTGTGTGAAGTTTATATATTCAAAATATGTTATTTAATATAATATATCAGTAGATAAAAGATTTAGATGTCAAAAGAATTATTTAAGTCACTTAATGCACCGTAAGGGCATTATCGTCATTTATCGGCATTATATAAGGACTTGTATGCAAACTCAGTTCATAATCTATTTTAATATCTCAATTAATCCCTATTATGATATTACATCAGTAGGCTATTAGTTTTGGTGAAGAAATCATGTTTAAACCGTTTAAATGCCAAAAAGGGCATTTTAGTCATTTTGAAGTAATATTAACAACATTTGATCAAAACTCAGCCTATGACCAGAATTTTGACATCAAAATAAATTAATCAAGTTAACATATCAGTTTGTAAATCATTTTTATGCTTGTTTCTGGCTTAAACCTTGTTTTAGGCGAAAAAGGCATTTTAGTCAAAAATGGTATATTTAACGGAAACTTGCATAACGACTCGGAATACTACATGACCATATAGCATGACTCCAGAGAGTTATAATACATTATAACATGGTCATAATGAAACTTATAATCAATAGCCTAAGTTGCTAATTCGGGTCAGAACTCAAAGTCATAGCAAAAGTCAAACTACGCGACTTTCGGTTGCGAACCGACCTTAGACCTGGAATTGACGTGTTGAACATGTTTGCACATGTTTTTATAATTATTACCAAGTTATTATGGTGACAAAACACATTTTATAACACCTACATTAACCTATATGAATTTATTTAAAATCTGACCTGTTTGACTTTTAATAACTTAACTTTGACCCGTCAATAGGTCTAGTAAACGTGGTAATTAGGAGGTGCCCTTTTAAGGGATTAACTCCTACCTAATTATGATTACATAACTGTTTTGGTCAAAAATCTGATTAAGGATATGTAACCGAACTTTGATTGTGAGGTTGAGTGCTTGATGTGTTAAATGAATGTATAAACGAAATTAGAAAGATAAACTAAGATGAACACATGGATTTATACGAGGAAAAGCCCTTGATCACTAGTAGATCGCCGGCATAAAAATCTCGGGTGATGGAAACTACCGATCACCGGTTATATTGAACACAAAAGATTACAACTTTGGATGATATTGAGCTTGGTACAATGTAAGCTAGCGTGTATGTGTGTGTTTTCGAGAGAGAATATCAGCAGTGTTGTAGTGTTTCGAATAAGTTTCCATGTCCTCTATCAAGCTCAATATCCCACTAAATATCTAGCTAATCTCAATGAACTAACTATCCAAAATTTCAGCCATGCATCCATGTTCTCTACCAACGGTCACTAGCCTGTGCACATGCTGAATAATGGCATATTCTGCGAGATTCCCGCTTGGAATTAGTCTTGACTCGTATCGTTCCTGCAATCACAAGCTAAAAAACATTGGGAACAATTGTTAGACAATTATAGCTAATAGTAAGGATCCTCAATCCTTAGACTCTCTGAACCACCCGCTAAGGATAATATATCCAGACTAATCTCAGGATAAGGGATCCATGCCTATCAAAAATCACTCCCTAACAATTGCCCCCAAACATGACTAATTAAATGCTCAATAAATTAGTCATGTTTCCGTTAGAATAGGACTAGCCGTTGCAACTTGGATATATCCGTTGCAAAAAGTGACGTCATTGACAAGATAGTCTGCAACAAACATGATTATATATAGGGTAGAGATATGGGCGATATCTCTTATTAATATCAAGATTCTTTCTTTAAATCCTGCCGGAGAGCAATCAGGTATACTCTTTCTCCCTTAACCTTCTTTCTCTACAATCTTTTTTCTTACTCTTTTGGAAAAAAATGGCTGCCCGGTCCTCTCCCCAAAAGAATCACGAGCTTGAAACTGCACCTCAGAGCCAAAATCTTCTCAAAAACCCTTCTCAAGAGCTTTGTCGCTTTACTGACCCTGAAATCGACCAGATTCACCCATGTTTTCCGGAAGGAACCATCTTTTGGCCCTTTGATTCGTCGCTGAAAAGTGACTGCGAATCAGAGACCTGGATATGTTTTCCTGCCGCTCCGTTTCAGATTGGCTACAACTATCCTTTCGCAGTATTCACCCAAACATTCTCCAGCCACACCGGATGTGTTTCAACCAAGCGATGCCCATGTTGTGGAAAGTTCTGTACACTCTCGAACAAATAATCAGCAAAGAAGGTTTGGTCTTTGGTCTCACCGAGCTTCCTCACCTATACAACCTGGTAACCCATTGATCCCATCGATACCTCTTTAAAGCTAAACCTCAGTGTCCCCTTCCACTCCTCAAGATCACCAGAAACGATACTAACTGGAAAAACCAGTTCTTTTTCGTCAGAAGATTCTATTCCCAACGGAAAGTATCTCCCTAAGAAGTGGAATTTGAAGGGTAGGATCTAGGATTCTTAGGGCAAGACCATTGACAACTCTGTTGTTCCATTTTTTTTGAGGATAACTGATCCATTTCTATTTTATTTTGTAGTGACCAGCTTTGCTGCCTTGAGAGATTTGCCTGCTACCGCTAAAAGAGTCGCCGCTTTCTGGGCCCTAGACACAACAGTTAGACTTTCTGTCCAAAGGTCAAGGATCTAGAAGAGACCACATCTACCTCCTACACCATGTCAAGTAAGTATGCATGCATATATAGATATGTAAGTGTTTGAAATAATTTAGTTGATCATGAATACTTATCTGGATTTTGATATCACAGGTGCTGCCAAGTCCTCCTCTAAATCTGCCTCCAAGTTTGGCCTTGGGGAACTCGAGAGAATAATTTCCCCATGATCTGTCAAGAAGGAGCTGGCTATAGGCCAAAGCCAACCGGAGAGTAAGGGCATGACCCTTCGCGCTAAACCGGGGTCCAAGAGGAAGAAGCCATCTGAGCCTGCACCACCAAATGACGCCTTTCAGCTTGAACAAGACATCCACAGCTATGTCTCCGAGGTAAGGATCACTGATTCTTTGCCATATAAAATTTTTAGGATCAAGGATCCTTATCTTTGCATATTGTCAATTATGCAGAAAGTTGCACAAATCCAAGTCCTGCAAGAGAAAATGTTAGCTGAGGCAGAAGAAATTATTGCTGATCTTCGGGTCTTCTGCACTGCTAAGGATAAGAAGATTGTGCAGCTGGAGAGGGAGATCAATCGCTTGGAAACGCAGGCCATAGTGGATGCAGTTCAGGCGAACAAGGATCGGTTGGAGGCCACTGACGAGGGTAAAATCTCTGCTGTTAGGGCTATCCTGAAGGCCAGGATCCAGATAGCTCAGGAAGCCATGGATCCTTCTTTTGAAAAGGCTGGATGGGAGGTGGAGGCTTGGAAGCAGAGGCTGCAAGAGCTGGGCGATGATGAGCCAGAAGAGACATAGATGCTTGAGGCCGCTCCAAGTGGTGAGAAGGATCCTGAACAGGCAGCAGGTGGTGGCAGTGGCGAAGGTGGTGAAGCTAAGGATGATGAAGCAGCGAGAAGTAGGCTGCACCAATGGGCGATGATGGAAATTTCTGGACGTGGCCGAAGCCCATTTTTTAGGATTGTTGGTTTTTGTTTTCAAACAATGATGATCTGTAACTAAACAATAGTATCTAGGGTTAAGGATCACTGATCCTTCGAACAATAGGGGGTAGCAAAGGTGGATGGGTCCTTCTGTTTGTGGAGGATGAAGCCCTTGATGCCCCCCGCCTTTTATTTCCTGCACTTTTAAACTCTGCAACGTATGACCCGTTAGTATGGACACCCTTTGCTAACCCAAGTGGACGGGCCATGTTTTGCTGGTAGAAGCTTGGGTAGGCAATTTTGACAACCTCTTAAAGGGTTTTAAATAAATACAACGTTAATCTTTTGGCTATCTTTGGTGCCACCTACTTATTTTACGTTTTGAATATCGTTGCATCTATATTTATTGGTCAATTCCCTATTATATAATTTTGGAATTTATAAGTTGTTAAAAAGAATACCGAATATGTGCCAAAACAAGTTCTATCTTAAAGACTTTGCATCATATGATCAAGGATCACACACCCTATTGTCAAAGGTTGAGGGGTAACATAAATAAACCAAAAATAAAACAAAGGCAAATGAAGGATCGTACCAGTGAATCCAAGTTAGGATTCTATATCCTTAACATTTACAGTTGTGTCAACCAAAGCATAACAATCGATAGGACTTTAGGATTCACGATCCTTAGCTGTTAAACTTCGTAAACCTGTAGCAGTATTTAACTTGGGACTAAGCCAAACATCAAATGAAAGAATCATTAGTTACTGGGGGCAAGCCCAACAAAATGGGGACAAGCCCAAATAAACTGGGGACAAGCCCAACGTAAGTGACATGAAAATGCCAAAACCTTAGGATTCTGGTGTATGGCCCGAACTGGCGACTAACCGATCGTAAGTGACATGAAAATGCCAAAACCTTAGCTAACGTGAAAACATTAGAAACCTTAGGAACGGATGTATGGTACGTATACCATTATACTTAGGATCCTACATATAGCCAACAACAATGAAATTGTCAGCCCCTAAAGCGGGTACTGGTCCCATTGCCTCGAACTATACTTGGATAACGTGCGCAACTGGCGAGGGTGTCGGAACCCAATTTGTGTGAATGGTAAAGACCCGTAGGAGGTAATAGATACCTTAGCTGGGGACAAGCCCAAAAACTTTGGAGAGGTGGCCAACCTCTTGATCCTTTGTCATAACTTCTGCAAAACTTAAAGCTTGATAAGGTTGAATGTTGAAAATTCAACATCCTTACTTTATAATAAATAATAAGAGGTATAATACAAATGAAAGCATTAGTAAAATGTTACCGAAGTGAGGATCATATATCCTATGAGGATCCTTGATCCTTACATAAAGTACTTCTTTAGGTGGACAGCATTCCAGGCTCTTGGCAGAAGGTCACCATCCATAGTTAACAAACGATATGCCCCCTTTCCTACCTCAGCTTCAATTAGATAGGGGCCTTCCCATTTTGGTGCTAACTTGCTATCAGTAGGGTTCGTGGTATTTTGGAATGCTTTCCTCAATACCAAATCACCTACTTGAAATCTTCTGACCCTGACATTCTTGTTGTAAGCTCCAGCCATCCTTTGTTGATAGCTAGCCAACCTAAATCTCGCCAAGTCTCTAAGTTCTTCCACGGTATCCAGGTCTTGAGCCAGAGTCTCAGCATTTGCTTCAGGATCACGGATGCTTCTCCTGGCCGTAGGGACTACCATTTCTGTAGGGATCACTGCTTCAGTTCCAAAGACTAAGGAGAAGGGAGTCTGACCCGTTGCATTCTTGGGAGTTGTCCTGTCTGCCCATAAGACATAAGGTAATTCCTCAGCCCATTTTCCCTTTTTAGATCCAAGCTTCTTCTTCAAGTTGTTGATGATGATCTTGTTGGATGATTCTGCCTGGCCATTAGCTTGTGGGTGGGCTGGTGTTGATGTAATCATCCTAATCCCCCAGCTGTCACAAAAGTTAGTAGTACAACCCCCAATAAACTTGGATCCGTTATCACAAACATTTCAGAAGGAATTCCAAATCTAGTAATGATATTTCTTTTGATAAAGGATATAACTTCCTTTTCCCTGACTTGGGCAAAGGCTTCAGCTTCTATCCATTTAGAGAAATAGTCTGTCATAGCTAGCATTTTCCTCCTGGTGCCTTGGGAAGCTTGCCTACTATATCCATTCCCCACCTCATAAATGGCCAAGAGGAGGATATAGGATGCAGAGGTTCTGCCGGTTGATGGATAATGTTGCCTTTGGCAAGCGTCACATTTCCTCGCACACTCCACAACATCTTTCTTCATTGTAGGCCAATAGTATCCTGTCCTGAGGATCCTTGAAAATAGTGCTCTGCCCCCAGTGTGGTTTCCACAGTCTCCTTCATGAAAATCCTTTAAGATTTCTTGGATCTCAGGATCCTCAATGCATCGTAGATAGGGTCCTGCAAGAGATCTCTTATATAACATGTTATTAATTATAGTGAATTGGGATACCTTTATCTTAAAGGCTTTAAGATTCTCGACAATCGGAATTTCCCCATTCTGAATATACTTCATTATTGGAAGGATCCAGGATCCTGAATTCGACTCCGGATCATCACTGGATAGAATTGAAGTATTACCCACTATCTCCATTGTTTCATCTTCCTCAATTACAGGAGTTAGGACATGGATAATAGGTATCTTTACATCTTCTGGTATCTTTAGTGAGGATCCTAGATTGGCCAAGGCATCTGCTTCTGCATTTTCTTCTCTAGGTACCTATGTAAGGCTGAAAAAAGCAAAAGAATCTGCCAATTTCTTGACTATCTCCAAATATTTGATTAGTTTCTCACCTTTAACAGCATAAGAACCATTATAGTGATAAGTAATTAATAGAGAATCCACAAACACTTGAAGATACATGATCCTGGTATGCTTAGCTAATTGCAAACCTGCTATCAAGGCCTCATACTCTGCCTCGTTATTAGTGGTTTGGAATTCACATACTATTGATTGGGGTATAATGCCCCCCTGTGGCGATTTTAGTAGTAGGCCTAGTCCAGTTCCTTTGACATTCGAGGCTGTATCTGTGAAGAGTGTCCAAGGATCCTTGGTCTCCTCAAGTTGTTGTACCTCCAATTCAGCTTCTCTTTGTAGATCACTACTGAAATCAGTCACAAAGTAAGCCAAAGCTTGGGATTTAATAGCAGTTCTAGGCTCATACTTAATGTCATATGCACTAACTTTTTAAAAACCCATTTTACTATTCTCCCCGACATCTCTGGTTTCCTGAGAACATTCTTAATAGGAAAGTTAGTTTGAACGACAATAGTATGAGTTTCAAAATAATGTCTTAGTTTGGTTGAAGCCATAATTAAAGCAAGAATAAGTTTTTCTAAATGAGAATACCTGGCCTCAGCATCAAGTAAACTTTTACTTACATTGTATACCGGATGTTGTTGGTCTTCATGGTCCTTAACAAGGACCGCACTTACTGCTTTACCTGAAACAACTAGGTATAAGGATAATGGTTCCCCATTTTCAGGTTTCATTAAAGTCGGTGCTGAGGATAGGTAATCCTTGAGAGCCTGTAGAGCAGCTTCATGCTTCTCCGTCCACTCGAACTTCTTATTCTTCCTCAGAATATCATAGAAATCTTTGCATCTTTCTGAGGATTTTGAAATGAATCTGTTCAGGGCGGCGATTCTTCCTATCAATCTTTGCACATCCTTAGCGTTGGCAGGAGACTTGATGTTGATTATAGCCTTTATCTGCTCCGGACTTGCTTCGATCCCTCTCTTGGTCACCATGTATCCTAAGAACTTTCTAGCTTTGACTCCAAAATGGCATTTGGAAGGATTCAATTTCATATTGTATTGGTCAAGGATATTGTATGCTTCTTCGAGATCCTTAAGGTGATCCTCAACTCTTTTAGACTTGACCACCATATCATCTATGTATACCTCCATCGTGTGTCCAAGTTGTTCTTTGAACATCATATTCACCAGCCTTTGGTATGTAGCACCTGCATTTCTTAAACCAAAGGGCATAGCAATATAGCAATATATGCTGGTGGGTGTCATGAACGCTGTATCCTCTTGATCAGATGATTCCATCTGAATTTGCTTAAATCCAGATGAAACATCAATAAAAGTTAACAACTCATGACCCGCCGTAGCGTCCACCATGGAGTCAATGTGGGGTAAAGGGAAAGGATCCTTGGGACATGCCTTGTTCAAGTTTGTAAAATCGACACATACCCTCCATTCCATTTTTCTTTTGAACACCAACCACATTGGCTAACCATCTTGGATACTTGACTTCTCTAATCATACCTGCCCTTAGTAACTTATCTACCTCCTCTTGGATAATGGCATTTCTTTCAGGTGCAAACTTTCTCCTCTTTTGGTTATTGGCCTGAAAGATTTGTCAATACCAAGTTTATGAGTAATAACATCCTTAGATATACCTGTCATGTCTTCATGTTTCCAAGCAAAGGTAGATTTCCTTCTCTTCAGGAAGGATATTAAATCCTGTTCAATATTATCCAGGATCCCGGATCCTATATAAACTTTGGATTCAGGATCCACGAGATCTAACAGAATATCCTTGACTTCCTGTTCTCTAGCCTCCATGACGTCTCTCGGAGGATACTTTAATTGCTATGCTTCCCTGGGCTTTGATGCTGGTTTCATTGAGGAACTGTAACAATTCTTTGCTTCTTGCTGATCACTCTCTGTCTTTACTACTCCCCAAGGAGTTGGTAGCTTGACACACTGTGATACGTTGAGGGAACTGCCTTCATATCATGTATCCATGGCCTGCCAAGGATAACATTACAGCAAGATAAGGAATCTATTACACAGAATTTCTGGATAGAATTCACTCCCTCTATATAAATTGCGAGTTTGATGTCCCCCATGTATTCTTGGTTTCTCCACTGAATCCCACAAGCACTGATGATCTTGGAACGATTTCGGATTCAGGAATGTTCATTCTCTTGAGGACATCCAACTGTATTATGTTCACTGAGCTCCCTCCATCGATGAGGATCCTGCGAACAAAATGGTTAGAAATAAACAATGTAATGACTAAACCTTCGTGATGAGGATCATGTATGTCTACACGGTCGTCCTCATCGAAGGATATAATTTTCTGCTGAGTCAGAGTGGAGGTTCGAATGGGTCTATCCCCACTCTCCATTTTCGTTTCCTTGGCGTGTCGTTTTGCTGCCGAAAATGAGGTTCCACATATATCAGAACCTCCGGAGATGAAGTTTATAATTTGAGCATCAGCTGGTGGAGGAGGAGCCTTTTCATGAATTTTTCAGGATCCTGGATCCTTGATTTTTTCCTTCCGAGCAACTCCTTCAGGTATCCCTTGCTCAAGATAGCCTATTTCTTTCCTCAACGCTATACACTCGTCGATGAGATGACCGAAATCCTCCTGATAAGCACACCACTTAGATTTATCCTTAATAGCTCCGGGCTTGTCACTTTTCCCTGGCCACCTAGCCTTGTCACCTAAATTCTGCATAACAAGGATTAGTTCATTATTATCAGCAGAAAAACAATATTCAGAAATTGGAGGATAATCCTCATCATCTTCCTCCTCTTCGACCGCATGCACATTGTGATTGTCATTCTTAGAGTATGACTTGGATCGATTATTCTTAAAGAATGATCCTTGTTTTTCCTGTCTTGAGGATTCTGACAGTCTCTCTTGGATCCTCTTATCATCCTCTAACCGAATGAACCTCAATGCCATGTTCCTTACTTCATCTAAATTCCTGCAAGGCGTCATAACAAGATCATCATAGAATTTTGAATCTCTAATTAATACCATTTTAAATGCTTCCACAACAGTGGCAATATCCAGATTGGGGATATCTAAGAATTCTTTACTAAACCTAGTGATATAATCCCTTAAGGATTCATCACGACCCTGTGTTACCCTATATAAATCACTAGTTAATCGTTCAAAGGTTCTACTACATGAAAACTGATTATTGAACAAATTAACTAAATGAGAAAATGAAGTAATGAGTAAGAAGGAAGACTTAGCAGCCATTTCAGTGCCGATCCAGTGAGTGTGGATCCGAAACCCTTACAAAGACAGGCTTCTTTTAACCTTTCTGGAATGAGGTTGATCTCCATTCTTTCCCGGTACTGTGCCACATGCTCCTCTGGATCAGTCGGTCGTACCATCGTACAACTTCATGTTGGGGGTTTTTGGTATCTCAGCATTGCATATAGGAGGTGCAAACGAGACACCCTGTGACTTCCATCTGGGATCTCGGGAATGGACTTAACCACTCTTGGGACGCTGGATATCATATCCTTAAGCTTCTGAGTTCCCGTGCCATATCCTGATTGATAGCTGTATCCTGCATGGAACCGTAATTAGTACCAAAAGATGTATTGACATGTCTACCTCCTGATTGGTTTGGAACCGGTATCGCAGAAGTGTATCCAAAAGTAGACACTTCAGGTGCAACAGTTGGACTAGATGAAGCAATAGTCTGCATAGGAATGAAGTCTCCTATATGAACTTCAGAGTTCCTGGACGGTTGGCTTCCTAAGGATCCTTGATCCTGAATCAAGTTGGATCCTTAAACTTGAGATGAGGATCCTTGAAATGGTGCATAGAATCCTCTGGATTGGTACATCCCTTGCGATCCTGCTGATTCATGGAAGAATCCTTAAGGCTCCGTGATTCCTAGTGATCCTCGCTGAAGGATAGATGATCCTTGAGCCTGTGTCATCGCCAATGATCCTTGATGATAGTTGGAGGACCCTTGCATTTGGACACCGGATCCTTGAGAATACTGGATCGTCGATGCTGGAGAACCAAAATCCAATGACCTGGGCATCAGTGGAGAGTGATCCTCCACTGATCTCTTCTGCTTCTTCATTTCATCAATCTCCCTGAGGATCCTCCGGTTGGTTTTGTCCTGTTGTTCCATGTATCCTTTCATCTGCAAAATCAAAGTAGAGAGATCACTGTTAGTGGGAGTAGATGAGGAAACAACAGAGGTTTTCGATCCTGTATAAACAGGTGTAGTTTTCTTCTGGATATTCTCAGCACTCTTCTGGTATGCAGGAGGAATGGGTGGCAATGATGCACTAGGCTGAGATGTGGTAACTGCCAGTATGGCACTTGAACTGGATTTTCCTTGAGAAGCCATGTGATTGATGGAAATGAATAGAAATGAATGAAATGAATGAGTTTTTAGAATTGAAGCACCGATTGCCCCACGGTGGGCGCCAAACTGTTTTGGTCAAAAATTTGATTAAGGATAATGTAGCCAAACTTTGATTGTGAGGTTGAGTGCTTGATGTGTTAAATGAATGTATAAACGAAACTAGAAAGATAAACTAAGATGAACACATGGATTTATACGAGGAAAAGCCCTTGATCACTAGTAGACCGCCGGCATAAAAACCTCGGGTGATGGAAACTACCGATCACCGGTTATATTGAACACAAAAGATTACAACTTTGGATGATATTGAGCTTGGTACAATGTAAGCTAGCGTGTATATGTGTGTTTTCGAGAGAGAGTATCAGAAGGTGTTGTAGTGTTTCGAATAAGTGTCTGTGTCCTCTATCAAGCTCAATATCCCACTAAATATCTAGCTAATCTCAATGAACTAACTATCCGAAATTTTAGCCATGCATCCACGTTCTCCACCAACGGTCACTAGCCTGTGCACGTGCTGAATAATGGCATATTCCGCGAGATTCCCGCTTGGAATTAGTCTTTACTCGTATCGTTCCTGCAATTACAAGCTAAAAAACATTAGGAACAATTGTTAGACAATTATAGCTAATAGTAGGGATCCTCAATCCTTAAACTCTCTGAACCACCCGCTAAGGATAATATATCCAGACTAATCTTAGGATAAGGGACACATGCCTATCAAAAATCACTCCCTAACAATAGCCATGCCTGTACCGAACAATGGCTAGACCATAATGGTCTTAGCCAAAATTCAAAGCGTTTTTACGACAACGCTTTGACTTTTGGCGTAAAGCCTACAAAAATTAAATAAGAGAGTTGGAACACTTACTAGTGATCCAAGAGAAGACTAAGAACTTAGAGGATGCTCCCAAGAACTTCAGGAACTTCCAAGTGAGTGAAGAAAGAAGAAATGAGAATGGTGCAAGGATTGAGGGTACACCAAAGGCTCTATTTATAGTTGAGGATGGAGTGTGGGATCATGCCAGGTGTAGGGAGGTGTTGTACGATGAGTACAAGTGTTATGGGACATGTAGCAAGCAGCAAGAGAGTGGCATTTCGTGACAAGGTGGCAAACACAGCAGGCTGCCAACAAAACTGCATCTGGCAGTCCCTTACGGACCGTAAGGGGTGAGTCTTACGGTCCGCAAGGACCTTAGGCTCCCACAACTTTTCAAATGGTTACAGACCGTAAGGACTGATCCTTGTGGTTTGTAACCGCCTTCCAGAAACCAAGTTTGGGAAAATTTCATGTTTGATCCTCCGACTTTTATAATCATCGTTTGGAGGTTGTAAAATAACATAACGAGATTTTGGTCCCTCTCAGCCAACATGTGGCAAACGAGGATCAGCGGGACGCATGTCGGAATTTTATAGGACGGGTTTTCACGAGGTATTACAATTTGGAGAAGTTTAACAAGCCATACGACAATGTTCCACTGGGGATGTTGGAAATCACACTAGCCCGAAAACGCGAGATCGCAAAAAAAAATAATTGGTCATGCTATTTTTAGTTTTTTATGGTTTTAATTCTATGTATTGTCTTTTTTTTTTAAATTAGTTTAATGTAATGTCTTTATTTAATTAATGTCATTTATGTTTAAAATATGTTTTAATTATTTTGTTAAATACATAATTTAAATATAAAAAAAATAAGTTTACCTCTACCCAAGAGAAACCACCCCTTTTGTTTTTGTGTAAAAGGGAAGCTAGAGAGGGGAGTTGACATGAAAGGAAGTGATTGGATCTGTGAAAGACGTATTATCACTCCCCAACCGATGGCGAAACATCAAGGCGGGACGAAATAGATTGCTCATTGCTCACAACGCTAATAGCGACAATAATTAATTTAGCCGAATTTCATTTCATGAATAAATTATCATTACAATACAAGGAAAAATTCAAATAACATAACAACATTGGGCAAAATTTAATACAACAATAATAAACCTAAACGTCTATGTGTGTATCTAGTCTCAATGCTACTTCAGTTTCATAGCATCATCTTCATCAACCTGTAACATGTTTTAAAAAAGAGTTCAATGCAAAAGCAAAGGCGAGTACACAAGTTTAAGCATAAGCATACGTATACGAATAAAGTTTAAAACAAATCCACATGATACTAAGTTCATACGAGCGCATTATACATGGCATGCAATATTTCTAGTCAAACCCCTTGTTAACGCAATCACGATATTTTAACATGGCCTCTAGATTTCACGAGTGAGCTGGTGCGTTACTCCTATAGCGCTATACATGTCAAATGAAGGCTTAAGATAAGTTAATGGCTATGGTATCACATACGAATGGTCCAAGATATAAGAAACAAGTAACGTATCAAAGAATTCATGAATATTGGATTGTTTTCGTGCATTTCATAAAGTTTAAGTGTTGTAGTTTTGCATATGGTAAACATTTTACACCCAAAAAGTGATAAACGAAAAGTGGGTCGAGTGTACTCACAGTTTTGCAAGCGTTCCGACTTGGTAATCCGTGAAGAGTTGTTTGGTTGACGGGGGAACACCGAGTTATCTGTAACAACCCTCAAAAATATTCCCAGCAACAACACGTAATCGAAACCAGAAATGCGCGCGATAAAACTGAGATACTCGATTAGAAAACTTACTGGTTAAGAAAACAGGATGGTTAACACACCATAGTACACTTGTTAGATTCACAATAAAAAACCGAACCAAGTGGGATCAAGACCCAAGCATACGCGACAAGTATCAGAATGAAAATCGAGAAAAACATGCGATTGGACGGAAAAGGCGGCCAGGGACACGTGTCACGCCCATGCGCCACGTGTCAGACCTACATGGACCCATGGCAGACCTATGCAAGGTCGACTGCTCCCGCACCACGCGCCAGAAACCATGTCATCCCGCGCCACACGCGGGAGATGCCCAGTTGGGCTATATAACCAGCAGCGTGGGACTGAAGTCTGGGCACCAGTTCGATCAAATTTCGACGAACTCTCTCTCTCGTATCTCCATTTCTCTGCACGACACCACCCCCTAAACCCCTAAACATACAAAGCGTTACCCGCTGTAAGTATCTTAACCCCCGATATCTAATTCGTTACCCTACCCGATTGATTTAGGACCCACCGACGCATGTCAAAGCTCTGCCCGACTAAGCTCGTTGGGGTTCTGTCTCGCGTTGTATGGGCATCCTACCCGATTGATTTAGGGTCCACCGACGCATGTCAAGGCTCTACCTGACTAAGATTCGTTGGGGTTCTATCTCGTGGCTAAAGTGATTCAGCTTTCACTAACACGTGTGCATTCTATGTTTTAATAGAACCTCAAGAAAATAATCCGGAAATTGTCACCAGAAAGCCTGTAGAAATACCTAAGTTACAATGTGAGTCATTCTTTCTTTTTATCAAATGCTTTGGCAAAACCTTAAATGTTTTCCAAGTTATATTACAGTGATTAAGTCTTTGTATTCTTACTAGGAAACTACTGTCCGTATGTGGGGTTTTGTATACAATACTTGATAATCTTCACTATTGGACAATGGTTTAGCCAACGAGTGATATGACCAAAGTCACAGGAACTGCCACCGAGTGACAAATACTATTTAAAATAGTTTCTTTGCTATTGGACAATGTGTTAGCCAATAGTAGTTTGGTAAGATAAACAAATGTAAAAACCCTTGATGCTGTAAATATAAGTGTGTCATTTTGTACAAATTGAATGAACTCACCAGTATTTCTTGCTGACAAAAATATTTTTAAACATGTTTCAGGTGATTTCAGTAGAGTTGGGATACAACACCAAAAGGCTTAAAGAAGTGGCTTATTTTATCAATTAAATTAAGAAATGTTGTTTTATGAATTCGGGTTTATCCCTTATTAAAAGCTACCTTTATAAAACATGGGTTTTATTCTCAGTCGTGTAATAAACAAAATTCCGGTATTTCTAAACTCTGATATTTTTTCCTAACTACGGTCATGATGAAATTTCCGCTGCAATATTTTCAAAATAACCACCGGTACCACCTGACTGGTTCACGGCTCCCGCTCCCAGGGTGGGGTCGGGGGCTGTGACAGAAAGTGGTATCAGAGCCACTCGTTTAAGCAATTAAGTGTTGTGATAATACCTAAGCTTAAACAAAAGAGTTAGGAAATTGATATTAACTGGTAGTGCCAGGATAGTATTTAAACTTAAGAAAGATGCACTTTTAAAATCATGAGAAAATTCTTTTTATGGGAAATACAATTACCTCTCCGGCAAGATTGGGTATGGTGAGGTAGACTCTCCAACTTGTCCGGGTAAGATGGGGTAGCCTCTCCAGCGAGACCGGGTAAGATGGGGTATATGTTAAAAAGTTACAGAATTCCCTAAATAATATCATGACCTAATGTCTGACCTATTTTTGAAATGTGAACTTGTTAAATACATTAACCTTCTGAATGGTATTATCACAATATATGAAACATATGATCGTATGGATAAGTATATCTATAAGGAAATCCAAAATCCATTTAGGTGCTATTTTAAACTTAACCAATAAAGTTAAGAGGTTAATACAAAATAACCTATGTGTTATTTTTGTGAATATAAATTTAAATATATATAATTGTTTTGTTTTAATTGTTCTATGATATTAATATTTGCAATTCAGATGTCGAATGAAGTATCACATAATCAAGAAGTTCATGCGAATAATGAAAATCCCTTAAACAAAGAGGCTATAGAAAACATAATCGCCCAAGGAATAGCCAATGCTCTCCCGTTAATTATTAAGGCTGTTAAAAATCCCATAGAACCTACCAAAGCTGTGAATAGCAAGCGTACTCATAGTGACAGCTTTAGCCACAATGCTAATGGAGATATTGATGATATTATCAAAATCCCAGTTCCTAAGAAGATGAAAACAACGGCTGATGGATGTTCCTATAAAGAATTTCTAGCCTGTAAGCCAACTGAGTTTGCCGGCATGAAGGAGCCACAGCTGCACTGTGATGGTTGGAAAAGACGGAAGTTGTTCTTAAGATTAAGCCTTAGAATGTGGAATACTATTCTTCAAGCAAAAGGAAGTGACATGGCCTATGCCATGAACTGGGGAGAATTTAAGGAAATAGCAGAAAGAAAATTTTGTCCTCCTCATGAGAAAGAACAAATGGCAAACAAGTTCTTAAATCATAGAATGGTCGATGTGAAGTGTCGTGAATATACAACAACGTTCTTCGAATATGCAAGAATGGTACCAACTCTGGCTTCGCCAAAACCTGTACTAATTTCTCATTATATTTGGGGACTGGTTAGTGAAATTCACGATATCGTCAAGGCAGCTAGACCTTAGACTCTCTAGGAAACAGTCGAACTAGCCAATACATTAACAGCCGGACTAATCCGCACAAGAGATGAAAACAAGAAGAAGGAGTTAGCCCGAAAAATTACCCAAGAATTTGGCGCCAATGAGTCCTATAAGAAGAAAGGAACTAAACCGTCATTTGAGAAACGTATCTGCAAATACTGTAATAAAAAGCATTTAGGGAAACGCTCCTTTAAGAGGAATCCCTACTGTAACCTCTACAAAACACCTGGCCATAAGGAAAAACAATGCAAGAGGAAAGACCCAGTCTATTTTAACTGTGGAGAAACAGGTCATATCCGCCCATATTGCCCAAAACTGACGAAGGCACCCGACAACAAGGCAAGAACAACCGACGGAGCTAAGAAAAACGCGCGAGCATTCGTACTTACTACACAGGAAGCAGAAATAATTCCGGACGTGATCGCT